>CM065459.1:23166543-24478781 GCA_032872475.1 Leptopilina myrica (nomen nudum) | reverse complement strand
AAAAGCAATCTAGCGACAGTAATATTATTTATAAATAATAATAATGAATAATTTCAGAGATAATTATCCTTTAAGTACTTTACTTCAAAACGATGACGTATTGTTATGCAAGCCGTACTGGATAGTACTCACAGGAAATGTGGTCTGACTGAGATAGAAATCCTAATGCCTTGCAAGTACCGACTCTTGTAACCATCTTTCCCTTTCGGAAGAGTAGGTACTTGCATATACATATCGCTGCAAATACGGCCCTAAAACGCAGTGACATCACTCAGCCGTAAGACCCCCAGCAGGGATGGCCCAGATGGGCGGTTCCTGGGCTTGTAACGGTGAATCCAGCCGCAGCCCATATATTTAGTTTTCATTAAAATTAATGAATAAATTATTTATTAATAACAAATAAGTCCAAAAGGCCTACACCGAGATTTTGAGAGTTATGAAAACTTCGGTTAAACCAGAAGAAACTGGAACTGAGGTCCTAAAAATCAGGAGAACCTTCAAATTTTCGGAAGTGCTCGCTTCGGTTCTGTACGATAGGGCCAAAGTGATCGCTCTTGTAAACAAGAGGTCCCTTGGGATTAAGGACCTCGATGAAACTACGACCAAAAAGGACGTGGTTTCGGCTTTGAGGGTCGCCCTACACAAAACCGACCTGGATGTATGTATAGCTTTTACTTCTCACCTAACGATTTGCTGACGGACTTCGAATCCAATTTGGACGAACTCGAATCGAGCCTTAGAGAATACTCATGTATTCCAGCTACTTTAATGCTAAGTCGCCAGAGTGGGGCGAGTCTAGGCTCGATAAGAGAGGTCAGGTTGTAGGAGAAATTATCTACAGGAACCAATTAATAGTTGTAAACCAGGGTAAATCATGGACATTTAGGAGAAACACGATAGGTTCGATTATTATCGATCTGACCATCGCGTCACCTAAACTGATTAGCCGCATAAGCGACTGTCAGGTCTCTGAGGAATATACCGCAAGTGACCACCAGTACATTGAGTTCTCAGTCTCAATGGTAGACACCTTCTGGTGGAACATGATGAAACTCGACAAGGAGAAGTTCGGCCGTTCCTTAGAAGAATCTATCTTAATTAAGGATTCTGGTTGGGTGAGGAGGTTGGAAAGACTAAATGGAGAGGTGCGAGCGATGCGGAATATGATCGTCACCGCTTGCAACGCGTCAATGCCACGCAAAGGCGCCATTCTCGTAAAAAATGCTTGCACTGGTGGTCAGAGAAGATAGCCTCCTTAAAAGGAATGCCTTAAAGCAAGAAGGACATATACCCGATATAAGGGAGATCCTTTGCTGAAAGAGGCTTTTAAGGAGGCGAAAAAGAATCTCAAGAAAGAGATCCGCAAGTCGCGACGCCGTAGCTGGAAGGACCTAATCGAGGAAGTCGATAAGGACCCATGGGGTCTGGCATTTAAAATCGTTACTAAGAAATTAGCGACGAGGCAAAAGACCCGTGGCCTGGACAATCCCGATTGGGTTAGAAAGATAATAAATTCTTTGTTTCCTCTTGCAGAGCCATACCTTAGAATGGACTGGAGTTTTTGAAAAGTCGAGTCGGTATCAAAACTACACAAGAAATTTCAAAAAAATGTTATATTTTACAAAAAATAAATGTTGATATTTTAACATTTGATTTTTTTAAGTAAGTTTTTTTAAACAATTAATTTTTTATAAAAAATAATTTTTTACAATTGCAAAAAAATGTAATTTTTTATTGTTATTTTTTACAAAAAGATTTCGTGTCCTTATGTGTTATTTTGTACATATTTTTATTTTGTCATTTTGTACATAAAGAAAAAATTGTTTGTTATTTTGTAGATAATTTTTCTGTTTTTCGTGTATTCTTCTTTCTTTGGTTTTAATAATCATATATACTCAAAAATTGTTTAAAATTTTAGGAAAAAAATAAGTTAACTACTTATTGATACCTAATCTTTATCTGTAAAAGCGAATAATAAGTTAATTAGTTTTTACAACAAAAACCTGAAAAAGTCTCCGGAAAGGACCCCGCACAAAATGCATTGGAATTGGCTTACCGTTAATTTTGTTCAAATTTTCAGAATTAGTAGTTCTAAGTGTCCTAATTAAAGATATAATTTTGTTAAACTCAAAACTTGACTTGTTTGGCTGAAAACAGGGGGTGAAAGTACCCCCTGTCTAAGGCATGAAATGGACATTTCAGTGCTTTTAGCCAAATAAACCATTATTTTTGGTAAGTTTAATGTCAGAAGTCACCAATATACATAAAGAGAGAACTCTTAATGTTAATCAAATAAAAATGTAAAATATCAACCCTCAAAAACTACCCCTTGTACAGTTAAAACCATATAGAAAAGGAAAAAACTATTTTAATCACAGAAAATATTTTTATAAATAAAATATTGACTTTTCATTTACTAATACATATGAAATGTCATATTTACCCTTACAAACAACCCCAACAACAACAACAACAACAAAAAGCAACCCCTTTTATATTTTAAATAAATCCAGTAAACCAGATAAATGAACAGTTTAAACAGAGAAAGACTTTTGAAAATCGACTGGAAGTAATTATTTAATCTTCCGTGATTTTCAGTGCAATGTTCAAAATAAAAAAGTACCCTTATGAAAAAAACAACCCCTTAAGATTTAAAGTGAAAAAAGTAAAAAATCCATTTCAACCAAAGAAAACTATTAAAAATAGTAAACAGTTTATTATGTTTAAAAATCTTATAGTATGTAATTCTTGCCTTTAAACTGTATTGACTATATATGTGTTTTCGTGTGAATGACGCCAAATGGTGAAAGGGTAGGAACACCAGTGCGAATATCGATATGAGGGTGATTCTCCGCGTAGTGCACAATTCAATGTCCCTCGTATTTTTTAAGAAATTAGTTGCACATATTGCAATGAATTGAATGAGAAAATCTAATTTCTGTGTTTACAAACAAAAGCCAATAGTCGTTTACATTTAAAAATTTATAATTTTGCTTTAAAAGCTGTTTTAAGGTACCAAAACGTCATGGTCTGGCCTGTCCCCAGTACGATGTATATAAAAAAAAATTGTTATTTTTAATAAAATACAGTAATTTATCTAAAAACTATTCATAGTTTCGTATTGTTTATGTTCATAGAATTGTGAAAAACAAAGAACTTGCGAAAAAAATTTATTTAAAACAATTTTTTTTATGTTAATTCTTGTCCCTCGTTTTTGCGTCATGGTCTGGCCTTTTTATAAAATTGTATTATTTACATAAAAATCAAATCGAAACTTTACTCAATATTAGAAAAACGCAACAACAAACTCTGCTAAGTAAATTACTAAGAGAGAAACTAATTTGAGAATTAATTGTTTAATTTTTTACACATTAAAAGCACCAAACTTGCATAGGGAATCACAGAATCGTCATGGTCTGGCTTCACATAATTCTCAATAAAATTAATAATTATTTATATTTTACGTCAATTAAAGTGTAGTAGTATTAGATCAGTGAATATAAATGACGTAAATATGAAACAGAATGAAAATAGCAAATAAATTGTTTAAAAAATAACTTTTTCTTGAGCGTCATGGTCTGGCCTTCTTGTCATGGTACGGCTTTTCTGTATTAAACAGCGTGTAACAACAGAGTGAACTGAATAACACCAACAGAGTGAAGTAAAGCAAATTGTTTTAATCGTTGAAGTTTAGGAATGTAATAAATAATTATATAAATTTCCATAAATTACCGCGTAAATTACCATAAATTTCCCAAAAAAAATTTTTTAAATTTTAATTCCATTTTATAATCTACTCTTAATTACAGCATAAAATTCCATAAATTTCCCAAAAATTTTTTTTTAATTTTAATTCCATTTTATAATCTACTATTAATTACAGCATAAATTTCCATAAATCTCTATATAAATTTCCATAAATTACCGGATAAATTTCCATAAATTCCCGAAATTTTTTTTAAACTTTGACAAAAAAAGAATCTTAAACAACCTTCCTAATTTTTCGTGTAGAATTGATTAGCATACATAGTTTTTCAAAAAATGTTACTGTTTTCATAATTTGTTTAAACAATAATTGTTAAACAATTGTAATTTGCAAAATAACATATACAGATAATTATTATTCCATTTGCCTGTAAATATAACAGGTGCTTTCATTTTACTATGGCTGAATAGTATAGCCGTAAAATATATACGCAGATATATAAAAATTATTTGTTTAAAAAATAGAAAAATTATAAATATTTTGTCCGGCCCATCACTGATACTTCATTCATAAACACTATATTTGAAGATTCTATATCAACTTTCACTCAATTTGAAAAAAAAAATTAGTAATAGTAATAACTAAATCGTGCGCTACGTGGAGAATCACCCATGTACAATAGTATAAAGTAAGTATAGCATAAGCAGTACATACAATCTTCCTAATATCATATGGCTCCGTCTTTGTGTTGTGTTCTGCGCACGGAAGACTGCGCCTGATATTATTTTGAAGATGGTCCCTTTCGCTTTGGAGCGTCACATATATGATTTCTTTCATCAGCTCATGACATCGCTTGAAAGGCAACATTTGTTACCAGCTTACTGTATATCCTACAATATCTGGATTAAGAATATGTTAATCATTGTTTAAAATATTGTAGAGTACATTATTTAAACACATTTTTAGAGTTTGATTGATTTTTCAAAGATATTAGCATAGCATCGTTGTTTCAGATTGCGGGTATTTTGCAATACTTACTTTATACTATTGTACATTGCGATAATTGCACTGGTGTTCCTACCTTGAAGTAAATAATAATATAAACAAAATGCGTTGCTATGTTTGTAATGCAGTTTTTCAACCTAGACAAATGTCATCTATTGAAGGAGAAGAAAATGTTGATAAGAGCGAAATTGCAATTCGTTGGCGAGAAGAAAGAGGCTTTCCACCGCTTGCAATTGGTATTAATACACGTGTATGCATAACATGCAAGCGACTTATTAATATTGATGTTAATGAAAATGAAAATAATCCATCTTGTTTAAGACTTAATGTCTTAACGCAAACATCGAGCCATACGTGCCTTATTTGCAATCGGATAGATAATGTAGTACGACTTTCAGACGAATGTCGTGTTAACATTTTTGTCCTGAAAGACATTTACGTTCAAGAAAATGTTAGGTGTTGTCCAGAGCATTTAGATGAACACGGTTTCATCCCTGCAGATCTCATGCAACATCTTCGTTTTATGAATAGATTTTATTGTATTAAAGGTCCTCAGTTATTAAAGTTTTTAAATGGTCTCAGCGGTTCTGTGAAAAAAAATTCGAAAAAAAAATTCGTAGATGAAAGCGATTTTTCGGACGATCAGTTCAAATCATTTTCTCCAATAACTAAGGAACAATTTCGAGATTTATATTCTCTATTCGATCCAGCGCAACTGGTACCAGGTCAGAGATATATTTCAAAGAAAGACCTTTTAGTATTTTTATGCAAAATGCGGCAAGGTCTACCAGATGAATTTCTTTTAGTTGTTTTTAATTATCCCAGCAGACAAAGTGTTAGTATGGCTGTTAGTAAAGTAAGAATATTTTTAATGGAATCATTTGTTCCTCAAAACATTGGACTTAACGCAATAACGAGACAAGAATTCATAGAGAGATATGTACCTGATTTTGCAAATACATTATACAATCCGACACCAGAAAATCGTAAAGCAATTGTCATCATCGACGGTACTTACGCAAAAATTGGGAAATCTAGCAATTTTCAAGCTTTACGACAATCGTTTAATCTTCACAAGAGTTGTCATCTTGTTAAGCCCATTCTTTTGGTGTCAACGAATGGATACATTCTTGACATTCACGGACCATACTTTTCAGACGCACGAAATAACAACGCCAACATTTTAATACAAGAATGTGAAAGAGATGGTGCTCAAATCAGAGAATGGTTAGACGAAGGCGATATAACTATTGTTGATAGAGGGTATCGCGATGCGATTCCTTTTCTTGAACGGATGGGTTTAATACCCAAAATGCCACCGTTGTTGGGTCGTAATGAACGACAATTCTCTACTGAGGATGCGAACGAAGCTCGGTTAATCACAAAAATAAGATGGTTAGTAGAATCGCGAAACGGGCACTTGCAATCTATTTTTAAAATATTTGGTAAACCCATATCAATGACACATGTTCCTCATCTTGGTGATTTTTATCGCATTGCTGGCGCGATAATAAATAAATATCGTGGTTTAATAGAAATGGAAGTAGCTACAGTTGAATTAGCAACAGAAATGTTATTAAAAGCTGAAACAGCAAATGAATTAAAAACAAGGGTTGAAGAAGAGGAACTTTTCCGAAGAAACGCACAGTGGGTGCATTTAAACGAAAACGATCTTCCATATTTTCCTCATCTTTCTATGGAGTATTTGCGTCACTTGACATTCGGGGTATACCAAGTAAACTTGGCACCATCTTATATTCAGGATAAAGTCCATAGAGATGGTAATGAAGAATTACAACCAGATGCTTTGATGAATGAACCTGGTTTAATAAGAATGCGCATTTATTCCAGATTTCGAAATGCTACGCGACTTCAGCTATGGATACTTTATGATCTTGAAGAAAATAGAGGTGAACAGCAGCAACCTATCCGTGGTTACTATTGCACTTGTAAGTCGGGTGCAAGAACTTTAGGTACTTGTGCTCACGTTGCAAGTGTTTTATGGTACTTCGGATATGCTCGTCACGAAGCCTAATATCTTCAATGAGTTATTTTCTTTCTATGAGCCTAATACTTAGAGGGATGTTTATTATAAATAGCGTCGAATATTTAAAATAATATTTTATTTTTGTAACATGTAGGAGGTAGTTTCTTTAACAACTACAAACATAATAAACTGTTTACTATTTTTAATAGTTTTCTTTGGTTCTGGTTTACTGGATTTATTTAAAATATAAAAGGGGTTGCTTTTTGTTGTTGTTGTTGTTGTTGGGGTTGTTTGTAAGGGTAAATATGACATCTCATATGTATTAGTAAATGAAAAGTCAATATTTTATTTATAAAAATATTTTCTGTGATTAAAATAGTTTTTTCCTTTTCTATATGGTTTTAACTGTACAAGGGGTAGTTTTTGAGGGTTGATATTTTACATTTTTATTTGTTTAACATTAAGAGTTCTCTCTTTATGTATATTGGTGACTTCTGACATTAAACTTACCAAAAATAATGGTTTATTTGGCTAAAAGCACTGAAATGTTCATTTCATGCCTTAGACAGGGGGTACTTTCACCCCCTGTTTTCAGCCAATCAAGTGAAGTTTTGAGTTTAACAAAATTATATCTTTAATTAGGACACTTAGAACTACTAATTCTGAAAATTTGAACAAAATTAACGGTAAGCCAATTCCAATGCATTTTGTGCGGGGTCCTTTAACGAAAGTGATTTTAAGAAACTTTTATAAATTGCTAAATTTGCTATTTCGTGATTATTGATCCTTAAATAACAATATTCTATGACTTTTTAATCATCATGTATTATTAAATTTGATGAAGATGCATATTAGCAGTTGATGTCTAAAGATTGATGCTGAGTACGACTGCTTGCTTTAACTGAATAATTATATTATTTATAATTAATAATTAAATTTTATAGCTAATTTTTTTATCTGAAAATATTGCAAGTAATGAGACCAAAAAATCCTCGACAATTTTTTTGCAGTGGAAAACATATAAATATAAAAATTTGTTTAAACCACTTTCGGTAAATTTCCGGAGACTTTTTCAGGTTTTTGTTGTAAAAACTAATTAACTTATTATTCGCTTTAACAGATAAAGATTAGGTATCAATAAGTAGTTAACTTATTTTTCTCCTAAAATTTTAAACAATTTTTGAGTATATATGATTATTAAAACCAAAGAAAGAAGAATATACGAAAAACAGAAAAATTATGTATAAAATAACAAACAATTTTTTCATTATGTACAAAATGACAAAATAAAAATTTGTACAAAATAACACATAAAGACACGAAATCTTTTATGTAAAAAATATCAATAAAAAATTACATTTTTTTTGCAATTGTAAAAAATTATTTTTCATAAAAAATTAATTGTTTAAAAAAACTTACTTAAAAAATCAAATGTTAAAATATCAACATTTATTTTTTGTAAAATATAACATTTTTTTGAAATTTCTTGTGTAGTTTTGATACCGACTCGAAAAGTCGAACAAAAAAGAAGACTGGTGGCGAGTGTCGCCCATGTTAAAATGCTTTATTCAGCACCAGCGTGGGCCCTATCCCTGAGGAGTAAAAGATGTGTGAACATCTCTGAAAAGATACTGTCGGCGCAGAGATCGATATCAACGCGCATCATCTCTGCATATATGACGGTATCTACAAGTGCTGTGCAGGTCCATGCAAGTGTCCCGCCAGCAGATCTTTTGGCGAGGAAAAAGGAAGAAATGTTTCTCTTTTCAAAAGAAAGCAGTTCCTTGGATAAGAAAATAAGACCAAGCAAAGGCCCGATCCGCAAAGAAGCGAGACACAGGCTCATAGAAAGATGGCAAGAAAGATGGGATGGTGAGGAAAAAGGTCGATGGACTATCGCCTTCTCCTGGCACTCACCACCTGGATAAATAGGAAACACGGTCAGATTTCCTATTATTTGACAGAGGCGTTTACAGGCCACGGATGTTTTAACATGTAACTGTATCGCTGTATCGTGATATACATTTCCACTTGAATGAGTTAAATGTTTTCTTATTTGCATTTTTTAAAGAAGACAAACAAAAATGTATTTGGTGTTGCTGATCACAAATTAAATATCAAATTTTCAAAATGGCGGATCCAATATGGCAAAAAAGGGAATTTTCATATTTTAATTTTTTTTCATGCACCATATTGCATCCGACATTTTTAATTTTGGAAAAATTATGTCATATTCGTTATCAGCGACCCCAAACCCTCCCGTAACGATTTTTAAGAAAATGCAATGATTTTGAAAAATAAAATGTCCGCCATATTGGATTCGCCATTTTGAATTTTATAAATCTGATTCCATATTCGTAATCAGCGATCCAAAAACCGTCGAGTAACGATTTTCGAGCAAATCCGATGAGTTTTTTTAATTTCGAAACTTATGAATAAAAACTTTGAATGCGTTTTTCTGAAAATGTACTTTTTTGAACTGGTAAAAGTAATAGCTTGAGTTCTACTGAACCAATTTTGAAAAACCAAACTGCGTTTCATTCATTATCATCATGGTTAGGGGTGGAACCTCAAAAAGTGAAAAATTTGTGACTCCTTTTTTTCTATAAGAGAAATTCTGAAAAAACATGTGTTTTTTTCATGTTTTGGGGGAAAAGTGCCCTAAAAAGAAGGGGAGAAAAATTTTACTTTTTTGAGGTTCCACCCCTGGAGAAATATCTAATGAAGAGAATGTCACATCGTTTTTGGTTTTATCTGTTTTAGAACTCTTAGAATCGTTTTCACCGGGGGAAATAGACATTTATGAAAATGTCATGTATAGCCGCCATCTTGGACTAAGAGTAAAAAATAAAATTTTTATGTTCTTAAAAAAATTGTTTATAATATGTAAAAAAAATTATAAATAAATGTGGTAATTTTTTTTAATTAAATCCCAAAAAGATAAATTTTTCCCTGTTTTAAACTGGAATGTCCCCTTAAATAAATAATTATTATTAATTAATAACTCTTGATACAAAATACATAGAAACTTGCTGTTTTTTTCTAATTTTGCATTTAACTAATACGAACCATATGGAATAAAAATAATTTATGGTTTTAACAATTCAAAAATTGTTTAAACCAATGATTGTTGTTACTAACTTTTGACACAAAGCACCTAAAAACATGCAGTTTCTTTTTAATTTTGCATTTAACTAATCTTAAAAGTATTAAATAAAAATATTTTATGATTTAAATAGTTCAGAAATTGTTTAAACAAATAATTGTTATTGTTTATTAACTTTTGAAATACAAACAACCTAGAAACTTACAGTTTTTATCTAATTTAACAATTACAACTACTAATAATTAGTATTAGTTAATAGCAAAATTAAATAAAAACTGCAAGTTATGTTTAATTTTAAGATTTTTTTTATTATAATATTAATATTTTTAAAAAAATGGGAAGCCCAGGTGGGGCCTAGGTGACCCTCACTTTTCAACTGGACTAACTTGAGCAGATTTCCACACGAGTGCAAATACCGAGTTTCTTCATCAGGGCGAGAGAATTGTATCACAAGCAGACCCTGCGTTACGACTGCTAAAATCTAAAATATCACCTATATTGCAGGCTGAAAGTAGAGCTTAAATTTTGAGTCGGATCTGTTTTCATAAATATTATATCAATAATAATTAAAGTAAAAATAAGCTTTTTAAAAACGAATTTATATAAAAAACTTTTTTTTATATGATAATAAAACTTTTGTTTTGTCAAAAAATCCCCAATTTTTTTAATAAGATCAATAAGATGTTTTGCTTTTAATAGTTTAACGCGTATAAGTATAAGAGATTTATTCATTATGAATATAGTTAATAAATTTAATTAATTTAAGTACAGAATTTTTCTTTTTAAGTGAAAATTTTAATTAGTACAAAGTAACAGACTTGTATGTGATTTCATTTACATTTTAGTGTCCTATTTGAGATTTTGTGAGAAAAATGTGATAGTGGTATTTTACATATGAAGTGAAAAAGTAAAGTAAAATGACAGAAGATCTGATTCAAATAAAAATGGATATTTAAACAAAATATATTAATTCAAATAAAAAATATTGTTTAAGCTAAATAAAAGACTAGTTGGTTCTGTGACAAATATCCTTTTTTATTTGTTTGAAATAAATTTTATTTAATTCAAATAAATCATTTCTCTAGGTTATATAGATTTAAATTTAAAATTAACTTTAATTAAATTTTTATTTTTACAATAAAGTTTCATTTAAAATTAATGAATCTTATTGTTTATCATCAATCTATAAAAATATGAAAAATTAAAATGAATAATTTTTATAGTAAATAATTTTTTAATCAGCAATTGCTGTAAAATAAGGTTTAAATGTGACTTGATTTCTTGAATTTCACCGCCACAGAAAGTATAGCAATATGCAGTCAAAAAAGATAATCTGAAATTTTTTTAATTTTCGATTATTCCAAAAAAGTTTAATTTCTACCGATCTAATTTATATTTTTTTAATTATTAATTTCATAAACCTTCTTTGGGTCAATATCTAACAATCTGCCAACTTTAGTTCAAATCGGTAAAAGCGTTTTTGTGTTATTAGGATATAAGTGTCGGACATACATATATACTTTAAAATTTTTACGATTATTTTTGAAATCCTTGATGTCAATAACAACTATATATGCTCAAATTTTGAAGTTTTAAGCAATGTATAGACAGACGTCTGATTTTATTAATGAGGATTTTGGACGATGAAGGAAATGCAACTTAATATAAGAGATTCCATTTTTTATTTAGATTCCATAAATTTAAATGTTACATTTAACTTTTGATACAACGCGGAAATATCTTAAATTTTCCTTTGATTACGAAATTTTTTGTAATTCAGGTTTTAGTGGTTATAAGTTTAAAAAACATAATCTTGATAATAGCACTTGGTTTTTTTGTGTGAGTCACAGAGTATATTAAAGAGGGTGAATAATTGTGGGAACAGTAAATCTTTCATGTGCATTCACTTAGAAATTTCCTGCCAATTATTAAAAGATTATATTGTCGATGTGTGGGATGATGTTAAGAAGAAAAAAAAATTCAATGCAGGTGTGAAATTTTTGTTTATTGATATTATATCGTCGTTGAAAAATAATTATTCACTCTTTCTCTCCTTATAATCCCGCCTTTCGTTATAAATACTTCATGGGTGCAGTTTTGTTTACTCGACCCACGGAACTATTGAAGTATGCCAGATAACTACTATGCCTATAATACTATTACACTTATGACAAAATAAAAAAAAGTTTCTTGCACTTTTATACAGACCTATAGTACAAATTGTAGGTCTAGTAAAAATATGAAAAATTTACCTATGAAAAAAGAATAATGATTAAATATTTATTTAAAAAAGAAGTTATTGTTGATGTTTTCGAATAACTTTACAATTAAAGAAATTCGTAATTGAATGTAACTGAACATTCTTTTAAGTATCTTAAGCTTTTTAGTGTGAATCAGAACATTCTTTAGGGTAAGGGAAAAAGTCCTAATTTTGTCTGGAAATCAGGGAAATACAAAATTAATTTTTGTTGCAACCCTTAATTTTATTGGGGACTTATTGAACTAAGCAGAGGACATAAAGTAGTATAAGGAGACCGAACGAAATACATTATAAATGGGCTAGATTTCGGTACACGCTTAGTAGGTGAAAACACTGAAAGGAACACTAGCGCTGCGCTTGGGAAAAATTAAAAACACAGTTCATTCACAATTGATAGAATGATAACACTGAAAATAACACTATAATTATTTGTCTTTGATAATATTAAAAAAATATGAGGAACACATGAATTACATATATGACACACATGAATTAGTGAAACATAAACAAATAGTATAGGTTATGTTTTATCTTTCTGATAGTTAACAATTTAACCACATGCAGCGCTGGTGTTCTTTTCGGTACTTTTCACCCACTATTCAGGTACCGAAATTTGTCCCACCTCCAATACAAAATTTGTATGGTCGTTCGGCCTCCTTATACTAGTTCATTGCAGAGGAGATGAAAAGTTTTTAAAAACAAAAAATTAAAGAAGAATATTTTCCAAGTTATTACACTGAAAAAAAGGAAGGAATAGGCATAATTTAGGTTACATTATCCATATAGTATTGCTGGAATACAAAACAGTCCAACAGTTAGAATATTTCAAGCATACCCTTCCTCCATACGTTCCTCATTTTAAAATTTCTTACTTAACCTAACTATTGAGGTAAAATCAACATTTGGTTTCTTAAAACTTGATGAGTCAGAATTCCTGAAAGGAGCCACCCAAAACCTTTTAATTTTTTTTTTGTACTAATGTGGTTATTTTAATAGTATTTTATATAAGAAATCAAACTACCAAAGGATTTTGCAAAAAAAATTTTTTGTTAATGTTATTAACTATATTGAAAATTTTGAACGTATTTAATTGAAAAATGAATTTCTCAAAAACTTATTGATCGATTTTAATTTTTCAAGTTGCATTTTATTTGTCTTAAAATGAAGTATAACTGACAATATTTTCAGATAAAAATATTTAATTTTAGTGCAAAATGCAATTGTTTATTTATAAACAATTAAAAATAAATAGTGTTCTGGATGATATTTTAAGTTGAAAAAATAACTAAAATGTCCTTAATAAACCACTAAAAAATATCCCGTTGAAAAAAAAATGGCACGAAGTTTTAAATTGCTTAATTTTAAGCATTTGTGCCGCGGTGCAGTGCGCGACTCTGGTCCTTATTGAAGGTTCGCGCGCGTGTTATTGTGTCTGATCGCTGAAACGACTACGCTTCTCAAACACTACATCTATGTTGGGAATAAATTTATTTTAACGTAATTTTTACAATTAATTTTTTTTAAGGAACATTTAATTAATTCTTTTTGTTGAATGGTAATTATCGATGTGTTGCATATATTGTTAAAATATAGAATTGTTGAATTTTCTTTAAAATTAAAAAAAAAAATTCAGTATTATCACAAAAATTCTTAAACTTTCTCAATTTTAATTAGTAAAAATGTTTGATGATTTGACTTTTTGCTTTGGTATTAATAAACAAAATGAAATTTCACATAGAATGTAACATATAAAAAAATTTTATGGTATGAATCAGAATATTCATCTCGGTAAAAATGTTTTCTAATTTCACTTTTTAATTAGTAACTTTACTAATAAATTAGTAGAAATAACTAGAACATTATTGTTTATTATTTATTATATTTTATTATTATTTATATTTATTGTTATATTTATTATTGTTTATATTTTAAGCACAAATGCTTAAAATTAAGCAATTTAAAACTTCGTGCCATTTTTTTTCAACGGGATATTTTTTAGTGGTTTATTAAGGACATTTTAGTAATTTTTTCAACTTAAAATATCATCCAGAACACTATTTATTTTTAATTGTTTATAAATAAACAATTGCATTTTGCACTAAAATTAAATATTTTTATCTGAAAATATTGTCAGTTATACTTCATTTTAAGACAAATAAAATGCAACTTGAAAAATTAAAATCGATCAATAAGTTTTTGAGAAATTTATTTTTCAATTAAATACGTTCAAAATTTTCAATATAGTTAATAACATTAACAAATTTCTAACATACAGAAATCATTTCTTTTAGCGCATTCTTAAGTTTCTATGAGACCAAATTGTCAATTAATTATCTTTGAGGACAATTGTTACTTACAAAATAATTTGAGAAACCCCGCAGGACATACATTAGTTGGGGCTCCTAGTCAATTTCTTTTTAAATTTTGGTATTTTTAATTTCTTGTTTAGAATGTCAAAAATTAAAAAATCCCTAAGTTACAAAAAAATTGGCTGGGAGCAAAAACTAACGTGGTCCTTTGAGGGTGTAATAATAATTATATGATTTCATTATTTTTCAGTTTTTATAAACGTTGCAGACTTTGGTCACATATAATCATAATTGATGCAGTCAACAAACGATGTCCTTTATGGCAACGGAAATGAATTTGCAATTAGTTGACCGAATCGAGAGGTCATAGAGGCCACCATTCTTGAGCTCCATCACAGCTGCTGCTGCTGCTGTTGTTAAACGCGAGAAAACCCAAGGAGCGCTCTCTCTCTTTCGACTCTTACGGTCAGAGTTTCGATTGAAGCGCCAGATGTGAATAACATGTGGTTAAATCTAAACTACATTCATTTAGCGGCATTCTCATTTCGAAGAAGCTTTTGTACACTCAATTCACGTGCGACTTTTTCGTGTGTGTGTGCAGTTGTGCTGACTCAACGCACCAATTCTCCGCATTAGTCCTCATTGTTCAATTTCATCATATATATGTATATATTTTTCTTATGATGCGCTTTTAAAAGTTGTCAACGAAATTTGTGTAAATACAACTTGTTTTAGCTCATCGCAAATTGCATGTGTGCACGCTATATGTCTTTTTACATAATTGGTGGTAGAAAACAGGAAACAAAGTATTTTTAAATTTACTGCAATCTTCTTTTCCCCTTTTCAATTAGTAGAATATTACTAATGTTTTAGTAGAATTTCACTAATTGAAAGTTACTTATTTTACTAAATGCATATAGTGGAACTATTTTATCGACTCTTAAGAAAACAGTTTTACTAATTAACCCCTTGGCTGTCTACGAGATTTCCACTGTTTTGGCCAAAACTGTGTTGTAAATTTTTTTATTTTTATGAAACTTGGTATCCTAAGGTTTTAGGGATCGCTGATTACGAATCCAAGGTCGGTTTTTTAAAATTCAAAATAGCGGATCCAATATGGCGGACAATTTTTTTAAACTGATCGGATTCGCTTGAAAATGGTTACTCGGGGGTTTTCGGGGTCGCTGAACACGAATCTGGCGTTAGTTTTTCAAAATTCAAAATGGCGGTTCAAAATTACTAAAAATAGAAGGATTAGCTAGAAATAATATATTTTAAATTTTAATTAAAATTGATACTCAATTTATTGGGTATCAGCTTAATTTTCAATTTTGATAAAGTAAAATAAGATTTTTAATCAGAAAGGCTAAAAACTGATGAGCAGTGAGTTCCAAGCCAGATTCGTGTTCAACGACCCCTAAAACCTCCGCGTAACCATTTTCAGCGATTTTTAAGAAGCTTTAACCCACCTTTTTTAAGTTGTACATATATGCGTCAAGAGCACTTTTGGCCAGTTTTAAATCCGCGCATATATGCGTCCGCAACAGTCAAGGGGTTAAGGGAAAGGAATTTACCTTGGGTATTATTTTAATTAAACGAACTAATGGCTTCATTATATATTTATATTTACAATAAGATGACGCGTTTCGACATGGAATACCACATCCTCATCAGATCTACAATGATAATTAACGACAATATAACATATATACAGACAGCATGTTGGAGAACATTTACGAAGTATAAGATTTCTTTGTTTATATAATATAATTGCTTGAAAAATTTTCCTTAAAAAAATGTTCATATAAAAAATACATTATCCATGTTACGTTAAAATTTAAAGGTTAAGTGTCAAAAAAATTTACGAAGTCAATACATATAAACATGATAAAGTTCTTTACAACAAATTCAAAAAAATATTTAAATAACGAGCATTTAATAAAAGTTCATGGTTTTATGTATAATAATTTTATTAAAAACACATAAATAATAAATACATGCTTAAGACATATAATATTGTTCATTTAAAAATGTAAAATTGATTCGTTAGCATTTATTGCTCAGTGTAAGAATTCATTAACCCAGGCAGAAAGGCCTACGAGCGTAACGGGGAGAGATTACGCTTTCCAACGTCGATGACCAACAAGTAGCCATCTGCCGGTACCACAATGTTGAGTAAGAACGTTTGCGGTCCCTCAGTGGGGGCGGGCCCCTTCCAATCCCTGGTCACTTTAAAGGTAACCACCCGAATTGGCACCACAACTCACACGTCGAGACGTTAGTTACTAAAAGCTGTTCCAATTAGAGGCAATTAAGTAGATGGGATGGTGGGAGCACGACAACCGCAACGTCGCTGCGATTTTGCCTCCATGTGGTACCGCTGTACGACCGTTGCTGGAGTTTCGATCTGTTCATTACGCCCCTAGCCTAAGCGATGTAGGCTGTAACCACTGTCACCACGAGTCCAACTCAATGACCGGTAGGGGACAAGCCTTTCGGCAAGTCCCCGCGGTCATCCGGCCCCCATGGTACCGTTTAGTTTATATTAGACTTGCCGGGCCGACACGGCAGTGCCCATCATCATCGTAAAGCCACTACTCTGCGAAAAATCCTGGGACGAACCGAAAACTAACCGCAAGCAGTGACGACACTCTGAGCCTCTTTTAGTCGCCTCTTACGACATGCATCCGGTCGCAGTGGACCTATTCTGCGCAAAGCCCCCACAGGAGGATATTCTGAAACAGAGAAACGTAAACAATTAATGAAAAATTTTATAAATTTATTAAAAAAAACCATGCCGGTCGTAAGCATGGCATCGGCAGAACTCCGACTTTTCTACTTGAGAATTTATAGTAAGATATTTTCAGTAGCACTTCCAGGCTTCGCATTATTGTGTATAAAATTAAACGGATTTTTACTTTTGAAATCAAGAGAGAGAGAGAGAGATGGTTTAAGAGGTAGGAATGAAATTTAGAGGAGGAGGTAAACGAGAATGACAAGAGTAACAACAGTAGGAATATAGTTATAGTAGCAATATACCTACTGCATCTGTCGAGTAGGCGAAACCCATCCGACACACCCAACCGGATGTACAGCAGTCCTGCACCACCACCCACACGTGCATGTTTCGTTCTAAGTATTTTCATCCTCTGACAGACACAAATACCACAATGGACTCACTATCAAATAGACATGACTCGAACTTACATTGCTCTTCTATACACGTGACATGAATTCGTGTGTGTTTGTATGTAGTGATCTATATGTAATAAGCAAGTTGGATGTGAATACACGCTCTTTGTACTTCTCGTTTGAAAGAAGGCACTGCTCTCGATTAAGAGTGAAAGTAATATTGCCCGTGTGAAGCGACAATCCAACAACATGCATGATCGTCATGATCTTGTCATGACGATAATTATTCGTGCAATGAGCTCTGACATTTGCCACCAATTCTTATAGAAAATATATTCTTATTTTTATTATCTATTATTTTACCTTAGGCGCGATTTTCTTTTTTTGTGGTTTAAATTAAGATAAAGAGGACTGGGAACGTTTTTGTTGTGGTTGAAAGACAATAAAAAGCGATTAACTTTTATTTAAATGATGACACTTATACTTCGAATTTTCAAATTGATACATTCCCATGGAGGTCCCTGAAATTGTTCTTTGCAACCCGTAGTGGACGTTGACGCTTAAATATATAATACTTCTGTTATAACGAGAAAAATAATATAAAACAGATTCCTCAAATTCCCCACTGAAAATCCTCAATACAAATAATCATGATTCACTGAATTGAAAACACGACATAATTAAATTTTCTACTACAAAATAGGAAAAATTGTAAAGTCTATTGTTGTAAAATTTATTCAAATCATGAAACTCTCGATTGGTGAACGTGATAACAATCGGAACCAGAATATAGTGTGCTCATATTGAATTGTCGATTGTATACATTGGTTTTATATATATATATATATATATATATATATATATATAATTATATATATTGTACATTCCACTTGTTGCTGCGCGTTCCTTATAGTTGGACGAGGCAGACAGAGGTGAATGGCGAATGAACTATAATTAGTTTGCGCTGCGCGAAAACTATTAGGTTCCGTGTTCAATTCAGTTTCGGAAACTTATATACATAACCTTTTTATAACTATAAGTGATTCTATCGCATAGTTTAATGAAAAGCTATTATTTGCCCAGAGCAAACACATATGTAGGATAATATTTTTTTTGCCAATAAACACAGGTCTACAAGGTTTTTTTAAAGTGTTTTTGACGGTTTTCAGTATTTTTTCTCATATACCTGATGTGCTAAAGACTTCTATTTAGTTTCAAATTAAAGCTTTATTCTTGCACTTTAAGACCCATATGCGTTAGATAAAAAAAATGTAAAAGATTTCTTTGATCTCACGCATATGGGTCTTGAAGAGCACGAATAAAGTTTTAATTTGAGACTAAATAGAAGTCTTTAGCACATCAGGTTTATGAGAAAAATATAGAACTGTGCAAAATTCGAACCGAACCGAGTTTTGTTCGGTGTTTGGGCGCCGAAATGTCAAATATTCGACATCCGAACTGGGCATCCGAATGTCGAATATTCGACATTAGAAACTAGGCTAACTCGAATGTCGAAAAACCAACATTCGAACTGGACGACTGAAAGGTCGATTTTTAGAATTCGACATTTTAGCATACTAAAACCGAACACAACTCGGTTCGGTTCAAATTTTGTAGTAACTCAAATGTCGAATATTCGACATCCGAACTGGGCTAGTTCGAATGTCGAAAAACCGATCCACTACTAATATAATACTGTTTGAAAGTACTGATTTTCCATGTAACTTGTACTATTAGGAACTGCGGCACTTTACTGGCTCACAACAGTACGTCCAATGTGTTGGTGACAAAGCTGCAATTATGATAGTTTTAAGGTTAACCTACTAATACAGCCGTTGATATGATTACATCAAACAGAAATAATTTTACTATAACTTTAATTTATTATTTAAAATCATTCTATATTCAATTCTTTAAATGTGTTAATGTTTTTGTAATCCCATCATAGAGGGGAATTTAGGTTATCTGTAAATTTGATTTGGTAGAAAATTTTTACTGCTTATTACCGTTTCCAGATATTCTGATAAATTATTATTTAAGAAATATATAAATTACAAAATAAATGTATGAACACGAATTCGTATGAAAAAAAGTAAAACAGAACTATTTATTCTAACACATTTCAAGTTCATGTGAATACATGAAATAATATCAAATTACAGACTAAATCCTTTAAAGTAAATTTTATTTCATATTTCAAAATAAAATTCCAATTTCCTAATTTGTCTATTTCTATACAATTACGTACTAATTGTAAGATTAGTAATCAAATACTATTTTGTAACTAGGGGCAAAATGGGGTACCTGTTTATAATTACATGTTTACAGAGAACCGAACGAACAAATCGATTAAAGTAAGTATCAGAATTCTTCTTTGTGCACTAAGTTTGATAAAATTATGATAACAGCGGAGAAAAAAATTGAGCGTCTGGATTATATAATCCGCTCTCCGCTCGACTGTACGCTGACAAGCCAGTCAAATATACCAAAATGACCTAAAATTGAAATTTAAAATTTTATTTTTTGAAACATGCATTCTTGTAGAAAATTGAATGGCGCATCTTTTTTTCCTTCAAAATTTTTTTGTAAAACAATTATGTTTGAAGATAATGACCCAAAACGGGAAAATTATCATTTATAGAATTAATTAAATTTTAAAACATAAATCATCATATCTTTGGTAATTATTATTAGATTTAAATGAAATTTAACATACACCTTTATTTCGGTCAAGAGAAGGCAACGACGAAATAAAAAATAAAAAAACATCAATTGTTTAACAATTTTGCTTTGTTAATTAAGTAAGGTTACAAATTTTACTTTCTCAACTTTGCCGATAAAAATTATGCGGGGAACTTTATTATTCAGAAAACTTCCAGTGAAGCGTCTGTTTATTAGTATTTAAGGAAGATTTTTGGAAAATTTAAAAAATTTTCATTAAAAACTAACGAACTTTTAATGTTATAAATTTACAAATGTTTCAAATTAAATTAATTTCATTTACCAATGACATTGTTGTTTACAAACTTAATTGTCTTCTAAATAAATAATATGCTATTCAAATGGAATGTTATTTTAGAAAAGGTAATAATATAGATGTTCAATTCCTTATTATCGTCTTAAAAAAAAACTTTTAAATTAAATATTAAAAATTTTAATTTAAATTATTTTCATATTACTTTAAAAATAATACATGGATTTTGTAATAATTAAATTGTTAATTACTTTCGCAGAACTTCGTACTTAAGAATTCAAGGAGTTTTATTATTGTAATATTTAATAAATAAATTAATTAATGTAAATACAAATATAATTTAATTATTAAATAAATAAATAGTTTAACTGTTATTATTTTAATAGAAATTTTATATTTAAGAAGAAAAAACAAAAGCTGCGATCCCCTATGAGTTTATAGAGTTGACATGACGATGTATAACGCGCAGGGCATTTTTTTTTATTCTTTATATTTTCTCATTATCCAGACGCTCAATTATTGAAAGCGAACTTATATCGTATTTTATTTATTTTTTAAAAATATTTTTTCAAAATTTATTGAATTCTTATTATATGAGATTATAAATACAAGCAAGAAGTAGTATTCTTTATTATGAAAAAACAAATAATATTTATTAAAACTTTAAATATAATCGATAATGCAAAACATTGATATATCGATAGTAAAACATCGATTGTATAAATGACTCGAAATAGAAATATCGATTCTTTCGCGGGAAATTCGTAAATGTGCGTAATATATTATTTTTAAATAGTTGACGAATCAGCGCAGCATCCGGTATTTTTTTTAACTTGTAGTCACAAGTTTGGTTTTCACGAATTTTTTTTACCATTTTGCTTTTTACATCACTTGTGAACTTTTTCTTATTATGAATCACCTTAAAAGAACATTGTTATTTAACCTCTTAAACAGTAAAATTTAAATATTAGTCCAGTTTACTGTGACAGCGGCATGGAATATTCATTAAACTTGTAAATGAAGCAAGTACTTTCAAAAAAATTTGGAAAAATTTTTTTACCTAGTCCAATATTTTCCGAGGGGGAGGAGGTTAAATTTTTGTGTTTTTCAGTACAATGCTTATTTCAATAATTTTTTACTCTTAAACAATTAAACATACAAATTTGACAAAGTACATTTTGGAAAGGTTTTTTCATGCTCTTTCGATTGAAAATAAGCATTTTGAAAAAAAAAAATTTTGACCCAAAAAAATCAAAATTAAAAATAAATTTCAATTTTTGAGGGAGATGGATACGATTTTTTTTTAAACGAAAGCTGAGGTTTTTTCCTAAAAGGACATATAAATCATAAAGTGGGACTAGAATGTTTAAACATTAAAAAAAAGAATTTTCTCCTAAACGGAGCTAAAAACCGGGTTTTGAGCACTCCGGCGAGTAGAAAACTATTTCTTTCAATGTTTAAACATTCTAGTCTCACTTTATCATTTATATGTCCTTTTAGGAAAAAACCTCAGCTTTCGTTTAAAAAAAAAAAATTGGGTCTTTCTCCCCCAAAAATTGAAATTTATTTTTAATTTTGATTTTTTTTGGTCAAAAAATTTTTTTTTCAAAATGCTTATGTCCAATCGAAAGAGCATAAAAAAACCTTTCCAAAGTGTACTTTGTCAAATTCGTATGTTTAATTGTTTAAGAGTAAAAAATTATTGAAATAAACATTACACCAAAAGACCCCTTGATCACTTGACATGAAATGCCCCATATATATTATTGGATGTTCTTTATAGTTCAGAAATATGTTACCCTATAGTAGGTTCTAGTTAATTTATAAATTTAGAAGCCCAATCCCCCACCCCTGTTAAGAGGGTGGGAGGTTGAAATTTCAACTCGAACTTGAACTTGAACTTGAATTTTTAAACATTTATAGTTTCTACACTGAAAAAAAAATTATTTTATTCAAATAACCAATTATTTGACTATTATCAAATAAATATTTACTTAAATCAAATTATTTTTATTTCAATCAATTAAATAATATTTGCTTCAAATACTGAAATATTTAATTCAAATACAGTTTATTTGATTTAAATAAAAATTATTTTATTTAAGTAAATATTTATTTAATAGTAGTCAAATAATCGGTTATTTGAATCAAATAAATTTTTTTAGTGTACTTAAATTATAGGATTAAAAAAAGGGAATAGTGCACTGGGAGAAGTCCGGGAACTAATACGTCCCCTGCGAGCCTTGAGAGGTACTTTTGAATGTTTTTATGTGAACCCTCGAATCGGAACGTCTCAAGCCCCGATGCGTAACGTGGAACGTCCCAAAGCGAGATTACGCAGAACTTTTAGTGTTTGCCACCAGTTGTTATTTCACATGCGAGAACAATGTTTGACTGGATTCGGGGCGTCTCAGCACCATATTCGGAACATCTCAAACGCGACAAGCAGAGTAGCGCATAGCGACGGCTAGCGGGAACTATTACGCCTCGGACTTCTCTAAGTGTGGTTTCGAAATGGTTTTTTGTGTACTTTTAAAATATTTTATTAATTTAAAAAAAATAATTTAAGCAAAAAGAAGATGGTATAAACCCTATTAATAGTTGTTACGTTCATACGATCAATTAACATTAAGGTCGACGAGATTTCCACTGTTTTGGCCAAAAGTGTGTTGTAAATTTTTTTATTGTTATTTTTATGAAACTTGGTATCCTAAGGTTTTAGGGATCGCTGATTACGAACCTAAGGTCGGTTTTTTATAATTCAAAATGGCGGATCCAATATGGCGGACCATTTTTTTAAACTGATCGGATTCGCTTGAAAATGGTTACTCGGGGGTTTTCGGGGTCGCTGAACACGAATCTGGCGTTAGTTTTTCAAAATTCAAAATGGCGGATGAAATATGGCGGACAATTTTTCAAAACGAATCGGATTCTCTTGAAAATGGTTACTCGGGGGTTTTCGGGATCGCTGATTACAAATTCGCGGTTCGATATTCAAAATTCAAAATGACGGTTCAAAATTACTAAAAATAGGCGGATTGGCTAGAAATAATATAATTTAAATTTTAATTAAAATTGATACTCAATTTATTGCGTATCAGCTTAATTTTCAATTTTGATAATGTAAATTGAGATTTTTAATTAGAAAGGCTAAAAACTGATGAGCAGTGAGTTCCAAGCAAATGCATACAATTTTGCTCCATGATTCTATCACATTGAAGTCGCCATTTTTAATTTTGAAAAACGGACCTCGGATTTGTAATCAGTAACCCCGAAAACACCCCGAATAAAGATTTTCAGGTAAATTGGATCAATTTTTCAAAATAATGTTTGCCATATTAGATCCGCCATTTTGATTTTTGATAAACTAACGCCAGATTCGTGTTCAACGACCCCCAAAACCCCCGCGTAACCATTTTCAAGCGAATCCGATCAGTTTTAAAAAATTGTCCGCCATATTGGATCCGACATTTTGAATTTTGAAAAATCGACCTCGAATTCGTAATCAGCAAACCCGAAAACCCACCGAGTAGAGATTTTCAGGCAAATCGGATCTATTTTTGAGAATGATGTCGGCCATATTGGATCCGCCATTTGAAATTTGGAAAAACTAACGCCGGATTCGTGTTCAGCGACCCCAAAAACCTCCGAGTAACCAGTTTCAGCCATTTTTAAGAAGTTTTAAACCACCTTTTTTAAGTTGCGCATATGTCGACGTCCACATGAAAAGGGCCCATTTTGGCACTATTGGACTTATCTGTATGGGCGAATTCCTTGCAAAATTAAGAAAATTTTGAGTGGTCATACAACTTTTTTGGTCAAAAATTCGATGAGTTACAGAATTTCAAAGTTTATAGTGACAAATACCTCATTTCGAGAAAAACGGAATTAAAGATTGTGATACCTATTAATTGTGATATCTCTGGTTCTTCTGGGAAGTTATTCAGATAATAATTGTTTTCAGTCCAGGGCACCATAAAGATGAAAAACCAATAGGTTTCAAATTTTTAAAACCACCCCCCCCCTTTATGTTTGAAAATACATAAAACCGACAAAATGGGCCCTTTTCTAAAAAAGACAATTTTCTTATTAATAAACCATTTTTGTACAAGATTAATGATTGGGAACAATTTTATTGTGTTATTTGAAGATAAAGAATAAAAATTAAACTTATTTAAAATTTTTTTAAAGTCTCTGTTATGAATAATTTGCCGAAATATCGAAATTTTCACTTCTACGACTACGTAATCAAAGACTCTAACATCAATATTTTTGGTTCTTCTCGGAAGTTATTCAGATAATAATTGTTTTCTGTCCAGGGCACCATAAAGATGAAAAACCAATAGGTTTAAAATTTTTAAAATCACCTTACCCCCCCTTTCTGTTTAAAAATACGAAAAACCGACAAAAATAAGCCCTTTTCTAAAAAAGGCGATTTTCTTATTAATAAACCATTTTTGTACAAGATTAATGATTGGGAACAATTTTATTGTGTTATTAAAAGGTAAAGAATAGAAATTAAACTTATTAAAAAATTTTTAACAGGTTTTATTATGAAATTTTGACGAAATATCGACATTTTTTACATCTACGACTACGTAATCAATGACTCTTACATTAACATCTCTGGTTCTTCTCAGAAGTTATTTAGATAATTAATGTTTTGAGTTTAGGGTACTTTAAAGATGACAAATCAAGAGGTTTTAATTTTTTTGACTCTCTATTTCAAAAATACGGAATATTTTTGCAAAGGACCGACAAAATGGGCTCTTTTTTCTAAAGAACCAATAAAGTTAAACACTTAAATTAACGATAAATTAATGAAAACCTCATGATTTGACTTGTCGAAACATGTAGATTGATAATAAAAAATAAAAAAAAATTAAGGTTTTTCTCAAAAAAGTATTAAATTGCAAATAACTCGAAAACTAGAACCGACAAAATGGGCCCTTTTCATGTGGACGTCCACATATATGCGTCAAGAGCACTTTTGGCCAGTTTTAAATCCGCGCATATATGCGTCCGCGACAGTTAAGGGGTTAAAACATCGTTTTCCCCTGTTTGAAATGATCATATTAGATTTTGAAACCCAAAGTCTTTCGGTGTATCTCAAACGAAAGCTTAGGTTTTAACCTAAAAATAAATATAACACTCAAAATGGGTCGAGAAAATTTTATAAATATACACCGTGAGGAGTAAAACTCGTTCGTCCGTTTTTTGAATTAATTAAAAGTAAAAAAAATCGAAGGGTTAAAAAACAATACAACTTTTGAGAATTGTGGTTCACACATCAGAGATGAATTTTTAAAACTGGACAAGTACGTGTTGCACTCGCACTGAATTGACGGGTTCCGTACAAAAATATAAAAATAATACTTGTGATATTGTAACAACAATTGGTAGGATTTTTTTCACTTTTGTATTATTTTTGTAAGTTGAATTTTCGAAACTAGGTTAAAAATAAATAACAAAGAAAAATAGAAGTATTACATATTTTATATTATTAGCAATAAGCGAACAGGAACCAATTTGGGAACAAATTTATTAAATTAGTTCCTCTTCGCTTATTGCTAATAATATAAAATATGTAATTTTTCTTTCAAAAAATGTGAAAATTAGAAAAAAAAAAATTTTTTTTCAAAAAAAAAAATTTTTTTAGTTTTATTTTTTTAGATTTTTTAATATATTTTTTGTGATCAGACTGTAAAAATATACTAATAAACCAATTTTTAGCTCCTTAGGTCAATAAATGTGGAAATTAGAAAAAAAAATTTTTTTTTAATTTTTTAGTTTTTCCTTGACAACGCTGTGGCCATTATGACATAGCAAGTTCTCTACATTTTTCCTGTAATATTCGCGTTAAAATACACCAGTATGCCAGATTTTAACCCTCCACGTTGAATAGTTAGAAGTTAAGGGGGGGAATGGTCACTTTTTGTGCATTTTTGCCAAAAATCTTGTTATTTCCTTGTCAACGCTATGACCATCACCTCCAATCACATGCTCTATATTTTTCCTGTAATTTACTTGTGAAAATACGTATCTGTACCAAATTTGAGCTCTTTAGGTCAAATAGTTTAGCCGCTACGGGGGGGACACGATTTGGCTACGGACACAAGAGTCTCACTAATATGGTTCCGTCGGTACACCGAAAGTGTACGGAACCCTAAAAATTAAACAAACAAAGTTGTTATAAAAAATAGCCAGCACCCACAAAAATTTCTAAAATTTTAGTAATTTTTTAAGTAAATTCGAAATAAAAAAATCTGCCCGCCATTCATAACAATTTATTTTGTTTGTTTAATTTTTAAAACATCATCTCTGCTGTATGAAATACAAATCTGAAAAGTTGTATTGTTTTTTTACCCCTCAGATTTTATCTTATTTCGAATTCATTCAAAAACGGGATGGACGACTTTGCTCCTGACGCTGTATCTTTGGCAAATTTTTTAGACCCGTTCTGAGTGTTATATATTTTTTTAGGTGAAAACCCAAACTTTCTTTTCAGTGTAATTGAAAAAGAAAAAAGTGTCGAACTTGCAAAAATAGCAAAAAACAATTTATTTTTAAAAGTTTTTGTATAAAATTTTTTTTAAATTAATAAAATATATTAAAAGTACACAAAAAAACCTTTCGAAACCACTATTCCTTAATTTGAAATGCTGATATAAGCAAAGTTATTTTATTACTCTCTAAATTTGAATTAGTAAAAATGTTTACTAATTTGAATTAGTGACTGACTTTTTGTTTTGAATTAGTAAACTTTACTAATAAATTAGAAGAAATTACTATTCATTAGTAAAATTTACTAATTTAAAACAAAAAGTCAGTCACTAATTCAAATTAGTAAACATTTTTACTAATTCGGATTTAGAGAGTATTTCTTGGAAATAATAAATTTGTTTACTTTACGATTTTTTTATAAAGTAGATCAATTCTAAAAAATTTGGTCAATCTCTTAAGAGAAAATTAATTTTAAGGATTAGCTTTAAAAAAATTCCATGAGAATTTTAAAGGATAAAAACCCCTATAAAGTTGATAATAAAAACGGATGAATTGCCAGCGGGATGGGAATTAATCTTAAAAAAAATTACTATATTGTAAAAAATGTATGTAAAATGAGTGCACCAAATTTTCTTTAACGTTCATTGCTTGTCTTCTATTTGAAAAGTGTATATTTCTTTTTAAGCATTTTATAAGGACAGCTGTAACGCCAAAATGTCTGCCACCTGCCTAAGTTCTGACAATGCGGAAGGATCCACAAACACTTCTTTTATATAGCACATAAAAAAACAATGCTTCCCAAATGAAATTTCACGCTCATTCAAGATTTTTTTTTGCTTAGGGATTTTTGGGAAATCTGCCTACAGATACCATGGATTCCGCACTCCAAGGTTATGTGGGGTTGGTATGATAATAAAAGAAAATATAAATATATATATATATATATATATAAAATAGTAAATTTAATAAACTGGCGACCTACTACCAGCCCGACCCACTAAAACCCGTAACCCTTCCTTTGGAGCCCTTTACCCTCCCTCGGAACTGTCGTAAGACTTTAGCCTTCGAGGGTTCATTCAAGAAGATTGGAATAATTATTACAGTGCAATTGAGAACTAAAAATTAAAGCAAATCAGATTCTAATTTTTTATTCACTGCTTTCAAAACTCATGTTATTTTCAAATTAATGTTAATAATTTCCACATTGAAAAAAGTTGTCAAATTAAAAGGAGGGAGTTTTGAATTAAAATCATGTTTTACATATTAAAATAAAGCATATGAACTGTCAGTAGACAAAAATCGGTTTTGCACTGAAAAGAAAATTTACATGAAAGTGAAAGATTACATTTCTATTTTTAAATAAATATTTACTTAAATCAAATAATTTCTCCCTTACGGAAAAAATGGCATGGGAAAAATGACACTCATGAGTATCGTATTTTAAATGTGGTTATTTCTCTACGACACTCAGAAAATAACAATAAATAACATGTCTTATTTAAGAAATTAAATAGAAAGTTATATATTTAAAAGTATAATAATATTTATTTTATAACAAACAAATAATCAATTATTTAGATTAAATAATTTTTTTTCACTGGAAATTAATATACAATTTATTTTTGCCTTAAAGGAGAAAATTTGTTTTCACATTTAAAGATTTTGTCATATTTATTTTCTCACGCATTTGAAAAAAATTTATTTATCAGCAATTCCCACGTGGAAAAGTTCTCGGAGTCTCCCGGGAGATTCTTGGGAGCAACTCCCGGGAGTCTCTTGGAGTCGTTTCCGGGAGTAACTTTCAGGAATTTTTTCAGAAGATTCCCAGGAACAATTTTGGGAAATTCTCAGGCATTTTTCGCTATTCCATAAAAACATATCGCTGTTCTAGGCAACACGTTTTTCCGTGTATAATATAATTTTTCTATCGTTTAAATTTATATACAAATTTTTTTTTCTTAAACTTGTGGAAACGTTACAAGATATTATTTTATTACATAAATATGAAAGGTATGTAAATATAATATATTTATACAATTTTCGGCATTTTTAAGTGAATTTTTACAAAAATCTCAAAATAACTCCCAGAATTGTTCCCAAGAATCTCCCAAAATTGTTCCTGGAAATATTCTAAAAAAAATTCCCGGGAGTTACTCCTGGAAACGACTCCAAGAGACTCCCGGGAGTTGCTCCCGAGAATCTCCCGGGAGACTCCGGGAACTTTTCTAAAAAAAGTTTTTTTTTTTTTTTTTTTTTTGTATGGGTTCCATCTGAAATGATCGACGATTTTTCGACATTGTTAGCAATTTTTTAAAAATTTTTTTCCTTGTAGCTATAAAGATAAGATATAATAAAGTGAAGACGATTTTGAAAATTTCATAATAATTTTGAAAATACAGTAAACCCTTGTTAACACAAACTTGAAGGGACCGAAAATTTTGCAGTTCGTGTTAAAATAATTCGTGTTATCGAGACATTCATAATGAATAACATAAAATACCATTATTCTTTATTTATTATATTTACTTGTTTAGACTTGAAATAATCTGTTGTTTTTTGTTTACTTAAAGGTTTTAAATTATCTCTACACTCAAAACATATCTTTTCTAAACTTTCTAAAAATGAAGTGGAAACGTTTGTAGTAGCTGCGTATTTTTCCATAACAATTATAGCTGCTCTGACATCGAATCGACTTGGTTAATCCTTATTAATAAAATCAGACGTCTGTCTGTACATTGCTTAAAACTTAAAACTTTTAGCATAAACAGTTGTTATTGACATAAAGGATTCCAGAAATAGTAGTTAAAATTTTAATGTATGTATGTATGTATGTATGTGTGTATGTATGTATGTATGTATGTATGTGTTTATGTATGTATGTATGTATGTCTGTCACAGAAGCTTTGTTTTCTAATAACACAAAAACGCTTCTACCGATTTGAACTAAATTTGGCAGAATGTTAGACCTTTGGCCAAGGAAGGTTTATAAATTTACAGATCTGAAAAATATTAATTAGAACTGGAGATGTTCAATTTAAAAAAAAACATCAAAAATTTTCAAATTTACATTTAAAAAAATGCTTTTAATGTAAACTTTCTATAATAAAGTATAACATGTTTTTTAGTCATTATTCAAAATAATTTTGCCAAAAATAATGCCTTATAACCAAGATGTAAGTATAAAAATGTTTTCAAAAAATTTAAAAAATCGACATTTTTCAAATTTTATATTTTTTAATGAATTGCTTTTAAATGATCTATAATTAATTGTTACATGTTATTTAGTCAAATTTTAGCATAATTTTTCAAAAAATTGTGGCCTTTAACTGAAATGTAAATATAAAAATGTTTTCAAAATATCGAAATTTTTTAATGTATTGCTGTTCAACGCTCTATAATTGAGTTTTACACGTCATTTAGTCACATTTTAGCATAATTTTGCAAAAAATACTATTCCATATCTAAGATGTAAGTATAAAAATGTTTTCGAAAAATTTAAGAAAACGAAAAAATTATAATTATTAGTTCCAATTAATATTCAATTAATATTTTTATTTAATACTTATTAATGAAATCAGACGCCTGTCTTCACATTGCTTTAAACTTCAAAATTTTAGCATAAATAGTTGTTATTCACATAAAGGATTACAGAAATAATCTTAGAAATTTTAATGTATGTATCATGGATTGTTTTTAAACTTTCTATACTTGAGTATTATATGTTATTTTGGCACACTTTAGTATAATTTTGCAAAAAATACTATCCTGTAAGGGGCCATTCAAGTATTACGTAAGCATATTTTTCAGGTTTTTAGACCCCCCCCCTCCCCCATGTAAGATTTTTTATATGCATTAGCGCCATTTTTTCTAATGGAAATAATTAATAGCTAGACCCCCCCTCCCCCTTAAATGCTTACGTAATACTTGAATGGTCCCTAACTAAGATATAAATATAAAAATATTTTCAAAAAATTGAAAATTACACATTTTTTAATGGAAAGCTTTTAAAATATCTGTTTAAAAATGGTTTCAATGTCAAAAATTGAGAAAAATATAACTGATACTAATTACTATTAAACTTAAGTCATTAGTATGTTTGAAATCTTTGATTAAGATTTTAACGTCAAAATAATACAATTTAGAATTATTTATTCATCCAATTTTCTGGATACATCGATGTCAATAACAACTATTTATGCTAAAATTTTGAAGTTTGAAGCAATGTACAAAGAGACATCTGATTTTATTAATAAGGATGGTAAATGATATTAAAAAATATTAACTCATAGCATTAAAATTATTTTTCAATTATTAAAAATGAAGATTTTTTATGATAAAATAGATACTGCAGAAATTCAAGAATACCTGTGATACGATACTTGGATTATGCTACTGGGAAAAAACTTCAATAATAAAATGTTTTGTTACTTTAATTCTAGATTTAACTTTTAGAGATTTTTTTAACATTGTAAAGGCAAAAGTTAAACTATTATTATTTCTGTTTTACAAACTATCAGGTTTTTCCCAGCTTTGTCAAAATTTTTTTAGGTGTATTTTTTTATGAAATGTAAATTTTCTTGATAAGTATTAACGATAAATAAAACTTAAAATGGCTACAAAAATTCACATATTTTATAAAAACACTCTTTGATGGGTTTTTGTTTTTACTAATACTTTTAACAGGGGTTCTACCAAGTGGAAAAACGGGAAATATGCAGGAATTTAATTTAATCAGAAAAAACTGTGAATTCAGCTTATGCAATATAGGTCTTATTTTAGATTTTAGCAATTATGATACAATTAGTTCGAATTCGACTTTTCAGTCGAATTAGTTAGTCGAAAATTAGTAGAAATTTTGGATTAACTTATAATACTATAATTAAATTTCTACAAATAACACAGGCCAACAAAATTTTGTGGCCTAACCAATAGAAGCTGATTTTTATAGGATTTTGTCCATAGAATACGAATTTGACCTTGAAAATATTGGATTGGCTCCAGTTTTTAATCAATTTACGTTTCATTATCCAAAATATGCATTTTTGGCATTTTTTGAATGATTGTACAACAATACACAGAAACAGTAAATTTGTCCGAATAACACCAATTGAAAGCTTAAACACTGCTCTTGAATATCCAAAAACAAAAAATGTAATTTATGTACACTTTAACCTATAATGTCCAAAAAAACATACGCTGTTCCATAAACGTATTAAAATTAATATTACTTTTGACCATGTAAGGTAATTCAAGTAAAAATTAGTGTCTCTGGAGTTTTTATAATCGCTAATTACAAATCTGCTATGAAATATAGAAATTACAAGTGGCGGACCAAATTTTTAAAGATAATTTACGCCTTTTATGATAAAAATTTAAAAAAAATTCTGCCATATTGGATTCGCCATTTTGAATATTAAAATCTAAATACAGATCAGTAAGCAGCGACCATAAAAACCCCTAGAGAGACTAATTGTTATTCAAATTACCTTACATGGTCAAAAGTACTGTTGTTTTCAATATGCTTGTGGAACAGCGAATGTCTCTTTTGACATAACAGGTTAAAGTGTACATAAATTACATTTTTTGTTTTTGGATATTTAAGAGCAGTGTTTAAACTTTCATTTTGTGCTATGCGGACAGATTTACTGATTCGGTGTATTGTTGTACATTCATTCAAAAAATGCTAAAAATGCATATTTTGTATATTGAAACGTAAATTGATTAAAAACTAGAGCCAATCCAATATTTTCAAGGTCAGATTCGTATTCTACGGACAAAATCCTGTAAGAATCGGCAGTAATATTTTAGGCAACATGCAGTTGATTAAAATTTGTCGGCCTGTGTAATTGACAAACATTGTTTTCTGCATTTCAATTAATTAAAAATAAATTATTTGATGATAAAAAGTCAATCACTGATTTAAAATAGTAATATTTTTCTAATGAAATAGTTGATGGTAGCTAATTATTATTTTTTCCGGTCTAATTAAATTCCCCACTATTTCCCATTTTGGAGACTGGTAGACACACTATTGAATGTATTTGAAAAAAATAAAACCCGTCGAAGACAGGGACGACAGCTAGTAATTAATAAAATAATAATTTTGTTTTAAGGTTGATACTAGTTTGTCTTCTTTTACTCATTGTAAAAAATATTACTTGTGTCACTTGACGGAAATACGTTTTCATACTAATTGATCAAACGATTAACAGAATTATTACATTATTAAAAATATTTTAAGGAGTGGAAAAATAGGTGGAACAGAGAATTCTAAGTGGGAAACTACCAATTTGTACGCGTTAACCGAGCTAAGAACGAAATGAAGACTACTAAAACTTTTCGAGTTTCGTGTTAACCGGGTTTCGTGTCAACCGAGGAAGTCTCCATACAGTTTATATGGGGCGTTCCACGTCAAATCGGACAGTGTTTGACGGGTACTGTCGGTAAAGTAGAAGGTGTTTATTATGATTTAAAGAACATCATATCTGTAAACAATTTCATATGTTGTTTGTAGTGTCATAGTTTTACGCCATGGCAAGTTTTGGTATTTACAATTTGTGCTGCAATCCGTTATGGTATTTACAATTTGTACTACAATAATCCGTTAAAATTAGAAAAGCACAAAGTTAAAAATGGATTGCGACATCCTTCAATGAATCATCAAAATTTGTATAATTTAAGCAATTCTGATTATCTATGCACTTCGTGTAGAAAATCTTTGGATGCAAAAAATAATTCTGATTCTCTTGTTGTCGTCGATAACGAAAGTAACAAATCATTAAAAAATGACAAGATTGTCTGTATTAATTCGTCAATATCAAATTCTCCATCTGGTAAAATTAAGCAAATTATATTATTTTTTAGCTGTAAGATAAAGTCACTAATTTTGAAACGATTTCATAATTGTCTCACTATTATAAAACAAAATTTTTCATTATTCTGCATTATTCTTACACTATAGGAAATGAGGGTTTATAATTATCTACTTAATTAGAATTTGTTCTTTGTATTTATTATTTTATAGTTAATATTCAAATCTCTACCAAAATTATACATATTAACAGTCTTAATTATAAAAAAATTGACCATAAACATTTAATTAGCCTAAAAAGCGTCCCATTTTTGTGTAGAAACGTATCAATTCTTATTTTGTTTTTCAGAAAAATTAAAGTCATATTGAAATAAATTACTACTCGTATTATTTTTTAGGAATAGAACAACTTAGTCAAGAAGAATTTACTTCAGATGGTAGTAGCCTTTCTCAACTAAGCGTAGTGACAGTTTTGCCTATTGTGAATAATGCAATTGGTTTATTAAATGTGTCTCCAATTATGAAAAGAAATGTTATTCATCAAAATTATTTACAACAAAAGGTTGATAAAGTGAGTGAAAATTTAAAAACGTTTCTAAGGGTAATTAAATTATCTGATGATGAAGCTAACTCAAAGATTTTTTTTGGATCTAATGAAAAAATTAAAAATAAAATATAATGACAGTAGTACGACACTATCGGAGAAGTTTCAAATTCTCACACTTTTACATCTAAAGCAAAAAGTCTTCAAGAAGAAAAGGGGATTCTTTCAACACCAAACTCGAAATTAGGTTGAAATCTATTTAATAATAATAATAATTTTTTCGATCAGTAATAACAGATTAAACTTTTCACACTTAGGTCGCCAGTTATCAAATAAAATAAAATCGAAAATTTTGGAATTTTACATAGACGATGAAATGAGTGTAAATATGCCCGGGAAGAAAAATTATCTTTCTAATAAAAATGATAATGGAGATCGTGAGCATATTCAGAAACGACTTATAATGTCTAACTTAAAAGAGTTATATAAAGATTTTAAAACGCAATATCCAAACTATCAGGTCGGCTTTTCTAAATTTGCATCACTGCGTCCACCGTATTGCGTGTTAGCTGGATCCTGCGGAACGCACACTATTTGTGATTTTGCGGAGAATTATGCGTTTGTTATTCAAAACGCCGCATCTGGATTTCCTTGGAATAATAGCCAGGCAACGATTTTTCCAATCATAATTTATTACAAAAAAAATAATGAACTTCTTCACAAAAGTGTAGTTATTATTTCCGATTGTCTCTCTCACGATGAAATAATGAAATGAAATAATGAAATAATTTACCAAACATTAGTGTGCGATTTCTATCTAACGAAGTTTATATTAATTCTAAAAATTTGTTAGACATGAGATATAAAAGGGCAAAAACAATATCAGAGACACAAAAATATCACTGCGTTATTCCTGATGGAAACGACTGCTTGAAATTCAAAAAATTCTCGTCATCAGTTGAATTTCAAGTCTGTAAAATATTTAAACGATCGAGGAAATAAATGATTCTTCGTGTTTCTCTACAGATACAAAATTTTATTTTTTAAATCACTTTCAAACAATGAAGATTACAAATGTATAATATAAATAAAAATTCATACAGTGTTATCTAATTATTAATAATTTTAGCTCAAAATCCCTATTGTTTGCTATATTACATGGATATAAAAATTAAAAAATTCGAAATAAATAAATCCCATCGTTTGCCCACAATTACACAACGTCTAAAAGTTGTTAATTAAGTCCTAGTTTCGTACAAAAATTTTTGAAAAAAATCGATCGATACATACATTCTTAAAAAGTTGTTCATTTCATGACCATTTAGCTTCCTCAATATATATTATTATATATAATTTTAAAAGTAAAATAATTATAATAGTTTATTAAATATAATTAATAAACCGGGTAAAGTACCCTGAATAAATATTAATTATTCAATTATTTTATTATAGAATAATTATTTTAAAGTGTTATGATAAAATGTCAAAAAATACAAAATTTTAATTTTTTGTGAAAAATTAAAATATTTATTAATTCTATAAATTTTGATAAAATATATACTTTATATACATGAATCGATTCGTTTTTATGTCAGGAATGCAATTTTGACAAGAATTATTAAAAATTTTAATATAGAAAAAAGTTATTTCAAAAAACCAAAAAATTAATTTTTTCAAAAATTAAAAAAATGTTGAAAAAAAATTTTTTTTTATATATTTTTGAAAATCCTTCTGTCTGATTCTTGGTATTCATGACCGCAATACACCTACAAAATCTTATCAAAATCCATCAAGATGTGCAAGAGAAAATTTGTCCACAAGAATCGGTGACATAAACACACACACATACACACACATACATACACACATACATCCGGACATTTGCTCCTCTCGACGAATTATATATACTACACTTAAAAATTTGTAAAAATAATTGATTTTTAAAAATTCGGAAATCGACATCACTATAAGGCTTCCTTTATGAGGAAGCAAAATAAAATTTTATTTTAGGAATTTGAAAATTTTTTCTTAAATTTAAAAAAAAATTTATTGTTTTATCAAAAACTACGTGTAAAAACAAAAATTTTCAAAAAAAGAAAGTTAAATTTGGTCACTTTTTGACCGAGTTATAACCATTTCAAAAAACACTTTCGTAAAAATCGTGATTTTTCAAAAACCTGTATCTCTTAAATGGCTCGATGAAAAAATTTGAAAAAAAAATCATGGTAGCTTATTTTAATGAGCACTAAAAGAAAAAATTATTTGAAAAAAATCTGAGATGCAAAAGTCAAACACTGTCCGATTTGGCGTGGAACGCCCCATATGCATCTTTGCCGGGACCGCAGTTTTTGTTCGTGCTATGAGAGAATTTGTGTTAACTAAGTACGTGTTAACGAGGGATTACTCTGCCGTCCTGATGAAGAAAGTGGTTAAGTGGCATTTTTATGAAAAATGAGATTTTTGTACCGTTGGATTCGTTATAAAATTTATAATTTATCTACAGTATTAAATTTTACCGATATTAATTAATTTTTAAAATAATGAAATCCTAATTATCGTACTTGCAGAGATTTTCGTGAAATACTTATTTATAGAACCGTACTTGCAAAGATTCGCCAAAATGATGACGTAGATGAGAACTTTCACTGGAGCTCGAACCGTATTGGCGAGTGCGGCTTGAAAATGTAGCCAAACTAGACCCAAAAAACTAAGGCGTTGAACCATATAACACTTATCCACTTTATTCTCAAGTTTTATATCCCCAAAAAGATAAACTTTTAAGAAGCGTACTTGCATTTCTACCTTGTGCACACCATAAGCTAAAATATTTGCAGTTACGGTTAGTAAAGCAGTGTCAAAAGTTAAGCTTCTCAGGCCGTAAGTGCACTTACGCTTTTAAGGCAGTATTTTGACGATTTTAAAATTAATTTTTAACAGTATTCGACATTTTTTTTATAATAAATTAAATTTTTTAATTATTTCAACGCCATTAAATAGAGCATATTAAATTTAGTTAATAGCAATTGTAAATATTAAAAAAAAACTTCTAAATATTAGTGGAGCTCGTTAGAAACGCGTTTCCTTAAATATCTCGAAATCACTCTGACTGTAAGTAACCATTTTCTTCATCAGGACGGCAGTACTGTGTTTAAATTTGAAAATTTATGTACTAATTTTTTTAAATTAAGATAAGTTTGGTTATTTTTAATATTTTTTCAAAATTTTTTTTTAATTTCTCAGTATAACTAGTACTTTTTAAATACATTTTTTAGAAAAATTTAAAAAAAAGGAAAAACTCCGATTTTAAAAATTTTTTTATAGTGATAGCCGAAAGTAATATCACTGAGAAAAATTGCGTTTAACCGAGTGGTAGAAATAGCTCGGTTAAAAAAAGTATTTAAAAATAAATAAGATATGGTTAAAAGAAACTAAGTTCTACTGATTATCACAACCGAGCTGAGACGGTTAAAACAGATTTGTTAAAAATAACCCTCCCATGGATTGTTTTAACCAATCTCAAATGGGCATAATTAAAACAAACTTTCATAGTTGTCGTTACCTATTTGTTTTTTGAATTCAAACTATTACTATGTGAAAATAAGTTATATTCTAATATGAAAATAGGCAATTTATAAATATAATGAATTTGACTATTTTTACTTCACCAATTTGTTAAAAGTTTATAATTGTAGTCGGTAAATTTTAAACAAGTCGCATGAAAGTCGGTTACTGTTAATTACGTTGACTATTCATTTCGCTTTCAAAGAGAGCCGTTAAATTCATGTTGTATAGTTAAGTTTTGTTTTTTCGGATAGTTTTCTCGTTTTGCAACGTTTTCTGTAATGGCTGATGAAGACGTGAAAAACTTTCTGTCGAAATTCCAGTTAAGAAAATTATACTTTAAATGGTTATTTGTTTTTGTTGCCAACAATTCTGAATACGCAAACTTGTCTTAGTTAACAGCAAAAGCTATATGTAATTTTAAGAAGTCCACTGTGAAATATGCGTTATTTATAAAATAAATATTTTAATTTTTTAACGCTCCCAACTAGTATGTAAGTAGCAACACAAATTGTTATAAAATTATATTTATAATAAATATGTATTTTAAAATGAATCTAAAAACATTGTAAATTTGAAAACCTTATTTTTTAAAACATATTTAAAGATACTAAAACATATTTTATTTTATTTAAAAAAACTTAGTTGATTACATAAGTAGTAATTTTAATTCACAGAAAACCACCTTTGCATTAAAATACAATTTTGTAATCAAATAAATTTATTTTCAATAAAAAAAATATTTTTTATCAAGCAAATATTTTTTTATAATAGAAAATACTTTGCTTTTTTTAACCGAGACAATTTATACTCACAATTCAGTAAATAGGTTAAAAAGCTTTATTATAATCGAGTTGAGAGGTTAAAATTAATTAATTCACTTGGTTGACACTTTTGGGTCATAAATCTTTGACTATTAGTTGCCGTAACCGATTAAGTTGTTACCGTAACCAAGTAATCTTAACAAGTTTCAACCGAAACTTATAATCGTATTTGATCGGTTACTGCAAACAATTCACATTGCAAGTGCTATATGAGCAGCATCGCTCGGTTATTTTTAACTGAAACTTGGTTATATTGAACCTTTTATTTTTCTCAGTGAAGAATATTTTTCAAAAAGTTTATAGTTATAGACCAGACACATCCAACCTATTTTCCCGCTCTCTCTGTTCGGATAATTTTTCAACTCTAGCACTTCTTACACATTACATACTGGGACAATTGTTTATAAAAAACCGCTGCCAAGTTATAAATTTTTGTTATAATTTTGGAACTCATTTCATTCGTTTTCGTAAATCTTGTTGTGTTTATTTCATGAACACTTTCCTTCCTCATAGAGAAGTTAATAACAATAAAGTATAAATTTAGAACAATTATTCTTAAGTGCTGTAATATTTTTTTCTCTTTATTTAATACTTTCACATAAACATTTTTTTTCCACAATTTCTGTTTTTTAAAATATCAATAACTTCTTTATTTCTAATCGAAATAGCTTCAAAAATAGGTCAATCGAAGGGTTTTATAATGCTCTACAAGTTGGTAACTATGGTTTTAATGTTATTTCTACATTTTTCAACAAAATTCTCAAAAAAGTCTTATTTTCCAAAATTTTTGATTTTTAAAAGTTTAATATCTCCGGTGAATATGAACGAAAAATGTTCACTCTGGGCTCAAAAGATGCGTCTCAAAAAACTCTAAAACATTAGAAAAAAACATTTATAGGTGTCCTAACATTTTTTTAAAGTTATGGGCAAAATACGTTTTTTTGAAAAATTAAAAATCAAAAAAATAAATAGTTAAACTTTATTAATCTATCTCAAAGTACTCTCATTTTATGTCCGCAAATGAGACCTACAATTTGAAAAAAAATTCAGCCCAAAATCTCTTTATAATTTACAGATATTTATGAAAATGTGATGTTTACACACACACACATGAGCGATTCCACATCAAGTGATCAAGGGGTCTTTTTGTGTAATGCTTATTTCAATAATTTTTTACTCTTAAACAATTAAACATAAAAATTTGACAAAGTACATTTTGGAAAGGTTTTTTCATGCTCTTTCGATTGGAAATAAGCATTTTGAAAAAAAATTTGTTTGACCCAAAAAAATCAAAATTAAAAATAAATTTCAATTTTTGAGGGAGATGGATACGATTTTTTTTAAACGAAAGCTGAGGTTTTTTCCTAAAAGGACATATAAATGATAAAGTGGGACTAGAACGTTTGAACATTGAAAAAAAGAATTTTCTCCAAAACGGAGCTAAAAACCGGGTTTAGAGCGCTCCGGCGAGTAGAAAACTCTTTTTTTCAATGTTTAAACGTTCTAGTCCCACTTTATCATTTATATGTCCTTTTAGGAAAAAACCTCAGCTTTCGTTTAAAAAAAAATCGTATCCATCTCCCTCAAAAATTGAAATTTATTTTTAATTTTGATTTTTTTGGGTCAAACAAATTTTTTTTTCAAAATGCTTATTTCCAATCGAAAGAGCATGAAAAAACCTTTTCAAAATGTCCTTTGTCAAATTTGTATGTTTAATTGTTTAAGAGTAAAAAATTATTGAAATAAGCATTGTACTGAAAAACACAAAAATTGAACTCCCTCCCCCTCGGAAAATATATTGGACTAGGTAAAAAAATATTTTGTCGAAAAATTACTATCTATGAGTACTACAAAAGCCCCAAGTTTTGCTACGATTGAAGAAAAATTTTTCTCCACCTTGATCACTTGACATGGAATAGCTCACATACGGAATGACATTTTGTAAAAATGTCATTTTTGAACTCTTGAGGTCAAATAACATAAAGATATGTTAAAAAATCGAACCTGAAAAATTTTGGTATTACAATACTTCCTCAGTATGAGGAAGCAGTAAAGAGGAAAAGTAGAATCTGTGTTGTGCGGTGTACTCTCGTTGCGGGGATAAAAATTAATGGAACTCGATTTGCACATTTTCGCTAGGTTGGACGTGCCTGTTATAGACCTTTTTTATTGTGCTCGCTAAGCAAAATTAAGCACAAATTTTATTTTTAAAAATAGACTTTTTCGTTGATTTCTCAAAATGTTATCGCGATCCCACTATAAAACTCATTGGAAAAATTCTTATTACTTTTGCTATCACTATAAAAAAAATCGGTCTATTTTCAAACAATTAAAAAAAAAAATTTTTTGAAAATTTTTTAATAATTAATGAAATTTTTTTTCTAAAAAAAAATGTATTTAAAAAGTACTAGTTATACTGAGAAATTAAAAAAAAAATTTGAAAAAATATTGAAAATGACTGAGGTTATCTTAATTTAAAGAAATTAGTACATAAATTTTCAAATTTGAATAATTTCAAAAATTTTTAAAATCGTCTTCACTTTATCATATCTTATCCTTATACCCGAGTCGAAATTCAGACCCTCTTTTAAACCTGGTAATAGGGGCGTTCCATAGCTGGAAGAACTTTTGAATCTCAGATTTTGTTTATACTTGGTTAATTTGTTGTGTTTAGGGTGCTTTTAAAGTACACTCGAGGATTTTGCAAAATTTAAATTATTTTGCAAGATATTGTTAATTAAACTTTTTGGTCACTTTTTTTCAGAAATTTTTATCTTGTAAACTATTGGTCCTAGAAAAAAATGTTTTAGACAAAAATTGAAGAGAATGTATAGAATTTTAATAATATTTTATTAAAAAATATTTTTTTTAATTTTTCGACTAATTTGTTTAAACAATTATTTTTTAAAGTTGTTTTTTTTATGAAGGGAATAACCAATTTTTATAAAAAAATATTTTTATTAAACCTTGGAATGTCCTTAAAAAGTACCCTAATTTGTAAAGATGTGTTTTTTTATATTTTCGAGAAATTAATTTTTGAATTTTTTATTGCTTGATTAGAACCATACGGCTTGTGACACTTTTTTCAGAAATTTTTATCTCGAAAACTATTGGTCCTAGAAAAAAATGTTTTAGACAAAAATTGAAGAAAATGCATTGAATTTTAATAATATTTTATTAAAAAATAATTTTTTAAACTTTTCGAGAAATTTATTTAAATAATTATATTTTTAAGTTGTTTTATTCATGAAGGGATTAACCAAATTTAATAAAAAAATATTTTTATTAAAGCTTAGAATGTCCTTAGAAAGTACCAATTTGTAAAAATGTGTTTTTTGGTATTTTCGAGAAATTAATTTTTGAATTTTTTATTGCTGTTATCGACCGCTGCCGGGCAAGCCGTATGGCCCGAACCGAGCAATAAAAAATTCAAAAATTAATTTTTCGAAAATACCAAAAAACACATTTTTACAAATTGGGGTACTTTCTAAGGACATTCCAAGCTTTATTAAAAATATTTTTTTATTAAATTTGGTTAATCCCTTCATGAATAAAACAACTTAAAAATATAATTATTTAAACAAATTTTTCAAAAAGTTTAAAAAATTATTTTTTAATAAAATATTATTAAAATTCAATGCATTCTCTTCAATTTTTTGTCTAAAACATTTTTTTCTAGGACCAATTTTTTTAAGGACATTCCAAGGTTTAATAAAAATATTTTTTTATAAAAATTGGTTATTCCCTTCATGAAAAAAAAACAACTTTAAAAAATAATTGTTTAAACAAATTAGTCGAAAAATTAAAAAAAATATTTTTTAATAAAATATTATTAAAATTCTATACATTCTCTTCAATTTTTGTCTAAAACATTTTTTTCTAGGACCAATAGTTTACAAGATAAAAATTTCTGAAAAAAAGTGACCAAAAAGTTTAATTAACAATATCTTGCAAAATAATTAAAATTTTGCAAAATCCTTGAGTGTACTTTAAAAGCACCCTAAACACAACAAATTAACTAAGTATAAACAAAATCTGAGATTCAAAAGTTCTTCCAGCTATGGAACGCCCCAATAGCGATGCTATAAAATGAATTACATTTCGCATTAAGTTGGTCACATATGCTTTTGAACGTATGTGTGCTATAGATTCAATAGCATTTTTTTCTCAGTGTAGAAATATTTAAATTGAAGTTTTACAAATTTTTGAAAAAGTGCGCGCTTTAAAGCGCATGTGGTATAGAATAGGAAGCGAAACTAGAGGATTTACAAGACCCAAAAGAGGTTAAAATTTGACCCTCTTTTGAGCCTCAATCCGTGCAGATTTGTATTTTTCCGCTCTTTTGACTCTCCCAAAGCCTGAAAAATAGAAGGTTAAAGAGGTTCAAAAGAGGGTCTAAATTTCGACTCGGATAGCTACAAGGAAAAAAAATTCTAATGAATTGTTAACAATGTCGAAAAATCGTCGATCATTTCACATGGAATTGCTCTTATCAAAAATCTAAGTTCCTTTTTATTTTTATATTTTTGTGCCTCTAATCATCGCTGTAAATCAAATGCATTAACAACTAAAAATGAACAAATATCAAAATCCAGATATAAAATTTAAATCCATTGATAAGATAAGTTTTCTTTGAACGGATTCTCTTGTTATTTATAAAAAATTAATACCATTTTATGACATATTGGCATATATATATATATATATATATATATATATATATATATATATATATATATATAACTTCCGGCATTGTCGCGTCAGGAAAACGATAATAATATAACCGTAAGAAAAATAATCCTAAAAATAATTTAAATGCGTCGTTGAATATATCATGCCCTACTCTATAGCTTTAATACATACGCTCTTGGAATGCTAAGTAAATCGTAAAACTTTACCCACAAAACTATTTCACTCGAATCAGTCGCTGTAAATGTGCTCGTTCTTCTATGCATTTTGCAGTTAAATTTTGTAGTCAGAACGTGAAACTTAATAAATACAATATAAGAAATTTATACATTTTGTATATATATATATATATATATATATATATATATATATATATATGGGGCATTCCATTTCAAATCGTTTCACTCACAAAAAACAATCGCAAGGAGAGCGATTTTCTAATAATGTTTATTATATAAAAATTATTTATTTATAATATATTATGTACTCATTCGAATGAGAATTTCATTAACTTTCTATTTATATTTTTAATTTTCAAAATTGAGCTCATTCTCGTAGAGAAATTCCTGTTTGAAATATTAAACTTTAAATATCTCAAAACGCACCGTCGATTGTTATCAAAATTATATGAAATTAAAGCTTACTTTTTCTAGTTTCCATTTCCGGAAAATACATTATGGACATTTAATGGGATTAAGCCAAAAAAAATTATTTAAAATGTGTGTTTTTGAGAAATTTGACAAATGGTACGAAGTTGAATCCTAAATAACGTTTTTTAAATGGGTTAGGATTCAACTTCGTACCATTTGTCAAATTTCTCAAAAACACACATTTTTAATAATTTTTTTTCGCTTAATTCCATTAAATGTCCATAATATATTTTACGGAAATGGAAACTAGAAAAGGTATGCTTTAATTTCCTATAATTTTGATAAAAATCGATGGGGGTATAATTTATTTATACCTTATAATATACATAAGATTTTCCACAAAGTCCACTTTATTTAAACAATGAAAATAAAAATTAATTTTTACAAATAAAAATACAAGTACAAAAATAATAAAATGAATGAAAACTAGATACCTAGTCATTTTTTTATATAAAAAAAGTTTAAAAATAGTTAAAAACGAATAATTCGTTACATTTGTAACACGTCTTAAAATTCGTCAATGAAAAAAAGATATCGTTACTGAACACTGCCATTTCTTGCGAGTGGAAAAACAAGACTAAAATCAGAAGGAGGGAGTTCGTACACAATACACAACGAGCATGTGGGTTCAATGAACTCCAACCAAAATAATAGAAATATAATCATTCTTTCAGTTTCCTTAGTAAAGGAAAATAAGTATTACTTAGAAATTGTATATCTTCTTTCTTATTAATCGTAAAATCATTACATTTTATATATAACATTTCAGAAATTAAACGTTTTTTATAATTGCAATTCCGATTCCAAAATCTCACATTGATAACAGCTTTGAATTGAAAATACTTTGAAAATACTATATTTGCTTTTAATGAGAAAATCTACCAACAAATTCACGGTACCCCTATGGGTTCTCCGATATCGCCGTTGTTTGCAGATATTGTCATGGATGACCTTGAAATTGATTGTATAAGAATTTTAAAAAATAAATTTAATTGTATTCCTCCTTTTTATTTTAGATATGTTGGCGATATTTTATTGAGTGTTCATAAAGATCATGTCGATTTAGTATTAGATATTTTTAATTCTTATAATAAAAACTTAAAATTTACATATGAATTGTAGGTTTATAGACAAATTAATTTTCTCGACATGACATTAATAATAAATAAAAACAAACTCATTACCAATTGGTTTCAAAAATCAATATCCTCCAATAGAGTTATTAATTATTTTTCTGGTCATCCAATTCAACAGAAAAGAAACATCATTTATAATTTAGTAGATAGAGCGATCTTATTGTCACATGATTCTTCTCATAAATGTAATACTGAAAAAGTTGTTCAGATTCTTCTTAAAAATGATTATATATTGGATTTTGTGAATAAGAATGTAAAAAATAGATTATTTAAACAAAAATTAATTAGTAACCAAAAGAAAAACGATAAATCTACAATTTATAGTCGCATTCCAAAAATTTTTATTCCTTTTAATAACAATTATGCAAAAGTATCCAATATTCTAAAAGACTATAATTTTTTATCAGTTCCAATGGTTAATAAATCTTTAACTTCGATTGTAAAATTAGGAAAAGACAGAACCAAAAAATGGAATCAAATTAAAATTGTTTATAAATGTGATTGTAATAATTGTCCTGCGACTTACATTGGTGAATCAAAGCGGAATTTGGAAAAGAGAATAAAAGAACATAAAAAAAGAAAATCGAATCACTTGTTAACGAACATCAATATGTACATAATCATTCTTTCAATTTCGATGATGTTAATATTTTAGATTTAGAGTCCAATTATAAAAAACGTTTAATTTCTGAAATGTTATACATAAAATGTAATGATTTTACGATTAATAAGAAAGAAGATATACAATTTCTAAGTAATACTTATTTTCCTTTACTAAGGAAACTGAAAGAATGATTATATTTCTATTATTTTGGTTGGAGTTCATTGAACCTACATGCTCGTTGTGTATTGTGTACGAACTCCCTCCTTCTGATTTTAGTCTTGTTTTTCCACTCGCAAGAAATGGCAGTGTTCAGTAACGATATCTTTTTTTCATTGACGAATTTTAAGACGTGTTACAAATGTAATGAATTATTCGTTTTTAACAATTTTTAAACTTTTTTATATAAAAAAAATGACTAAGTATCTAATTTTCATTAATTTTATTATTTTTGTACTTGCATTTTTATTTGTAAAAATTATTTTTAATTTTTATTGTTTAAATAAAGTGGCCTGATGAGGGTGTCAAACCAAGTCACCGAAACGTTGCACAGGTGATACAAGTGTTTCATTTACTACTCTTCCGATTATCGATTTGAAAAACTTTAACAAATTCAAAGGAAGACATTTGATTAAATTAATAAACAAAATTGAACCGACGGATCGTAGAAGGGCATATGGCCAATGTAATTAAAATGGGCTATATGCTCTTCTACGATCCGGCGGTTCAATTACTATTTTTTATAAACTTTAAACGTTGTTTTTGATGAAAATCACAATCTTTTAGGTTACATAAAAAATTAATTATGTAAGCAATATCAGTAATTTTGTACCATTGCAAAATCCACCAGGTAAATATTTTCATTATATACATAAAAAATTTGAATCATTAAGTTACAAAAAATAAATTTTAATCTCCGCAGTTACAGAAGATTTACAAAAAATTATAAATATCCCGGATTATTCCAGTATTCAGTGTATAATGAATCCTAATAAAAAAATGAGATTTCTATGTTCCCAAGAATATTGTCAAGCGGAACTTTGAAGTTCTGGAACAAATAATGGAAAAGTTTCAAAAATCTATTAGTTCATCTGAAAAACTTTTACTTTTGACTCTTGCTCCCAAAGTCTTGGAGTTACAAAAAACTAGCAAATGAATTTAATGCGATTTACCAGCAGTGATTAAAGCAAAGCAACTTGTCAAGGAAAAAGGAATACTAACATCACTAAATCCAAAATCTGGTCATCCTTTATCGTCTGAGGTGAAGAATCTTGTAAAAGAATTTTATGATTCTGATGAAAATAGTAGATTGATGCCAGGAATGAAAAATTGTGTTTCCGTGAAAAAACATGATGGCTCACGAATTTTATTGCAAAAACGACTGCTCCTATGCAATCTTTCAGAATTGTACCATCTGTTCAAATTATCCAACGAAAATGTTAAAATTGGTCTTGCTAAGTTTTGCCAGTTAAGACCACCGTATTGTGTATTAGCAGGATCTAGTGGTACAAATGTTGTATGCGTTTGTGTACATCATGAAAATGTCAAATTGGTGATAGAAGGATCATCAATAAGGGATTTAACTAAAAATTTCGAAAACCCGCTATCGAATTATCAGGACTGTATAAATGTAATGAATGAATGTGGAGAAAAAATATTAAATTTAATAATCCATCACTTTATTTCCAAGAAACAATCTTCTTTTCTAAACATACAAGAGAGCAGTTGCCACCAGGTTATTTTTTAATTCAAATGGATTATGCTGAGAATTATTCTTTTGTAGCACATTTGAACCCGGACACGGTTTCAGTCTATCAATGTCAGCAGCTGATAATTTCGTATCCAAAAGAAAATTTTGAACTATTTAAAGTAATTTATTATTCAGATAATGCACCTTAACATTTTTAAAATAAGAAAAAATTTTCCAATTTAATGTGTCATCAAGCCGATTTTGGAATACCAGCTGAATGGCATTTTCACGCCACAAGTCGTGGCAAGGTTCCATGTGACAGACTTGGAGAAATTTAAAAAGACAAGCTGCTCGAGCAAGTTTGCACCGTAAAGCAAGCGAGCAGATTCTTTCTGCGGAAGTTCTGTACAATTGGGCCTTGCAACATTTTCCTGACATTAAAATCAAATTATTAGCGAAAAAAGTTACACGGACACTTCAGAATTTCTTAAAAAACGATTTGCAAAATCTAAAACTATTCCTGGCACACTTTAAAATCATGCGTTCATTCCGGTCCTTGATAAACTGCTTTTAAAAAAATACTCCTTAGCTCAAGAGAGTTAGACATTTCCAACGTCGAAAAAAAATTAACAAGAGTTAATTAAAATAAACAGTGACTCATTTCCAAAATTTCGTTTTATTTTATTGTGTTTTTATTGTTCCTAAAATACATTTTTTTCTTTAAACCAAAAAGTGTATTTTTTCTGTAAAAGTAGCCAAAACAACAATTATTTTTTATAGCAAATAATTTTTAAATTATAATTACCCTTAATTTTTTCAATAAATTGTATTATTTAATACATTAATTTATTTAATTTATAATTTCATTACTTCCATAATTTTTTTTATTTAAAATCATTTAAGAATAACACAGTAAAAAGAAAATATTATTTTAAGGAATTAAGTTGCTTCATTTCAAGGCAGTCATTGCTGAATTTACACAGTTTTGGAGAATTTTTCATTGAAGCAGACTGTGTTAAATTTAAGACTGGATCTTAAATTAACATTTTTTTTCACTGTGAACTATAAGAAAAACGTATACAATGTTAAAAAAAGAGAACTTCTAAAAAAGGTACGAAAAATTGGCAGTGCAAATCGAAAACAGGTAAACTTAATATAATTTTCAATTTTGCTTGCTAAAAACTCTTTCATAATTATTAAATTATTTTTTAAATAAGACAATTTGTCATATAAATAAAGGAAAACTATAAAAATACCTAAATTGATAACATATTTTGCTAAAATCGTAGGGTGGCTTTTTCACCCCACCAGGTGGTGCAAAAAAGCCACTTACAGTACTTTTGTAAAACTCTTATAACTTTGACCTTTCATGAGATAAAAAATATTTCCGTAAAGAATTTTCAAGCTTAATAACTAAACTTTCAATAACAATTGGAAATTTGAGAAAAAATTTTAAATACAGATTTTACAGCATTAAAAGTAAAAATGTGTATTGGTTAACAGACCGAGGGAAGTATATGAGGAGTTTCATATGAGATTGAGGGGTCAACTATCGGATTTTTTTCAAATTTCATTTTTCAATAGAGTTTGTTTGCCTATGTAATTATCCCAAATATTAATTAAAAATATTTAATATTTTGTTAGATATTTGCATTAACAAATTAATGCAATATTTTTTTTAAACTTGAATAACTTTTTTATTTTTGCTTATAGAAAAAAGTTGTCTAAATGTTTTTTGTTTAGAATGAATCAAATTTTTTGAAAAAAAAAATTAATTAAATAAAAATTAACTTTTTTAGTAAATTTATTTAAAAAATAAATTTGTTTTTTAATATTTAAACCTGTTATCGGCCTTCAATCAAGCTGAAAAAAAGATAAATATTGCTTACTATACTACAAAATAACATGCCAAATTTGGCGAACACGTTATTTTTTGTTTTTGAGAAAAAAATTTTCAAAAATTGACGTGCAGGTAGCGAGCTGACTTAGCTGACGCGACAATGACTCCTGAGATGAAAATTTCCCATTGTCGCGTCAGCTAAGTCAGCTCGCTACCAATTTCCAAAAATTAACATTGTATACGTTTTCAGTATACTTTTCTCCTCATGTACAAACATTTACTTTTATTATTCATTCACTTAATCAGATTTTAATATGTTTGAAAAGGTCCCCTAAAAAGTTTTTAAAAAAGCAACAAAAAATTAGAATTACAATAAAAACAATATTAATCTAGATACAACATTCAAACTAGATTCAAAAGGTGCGTATTACCTAATAGTATTTATATTCTAAACAGCTGATAAATCGGCTTAATAGTTTTTAAATAAAAATCAAATAGCTTTTTTACACCATGGCTTTTTTACCCCACTCTACCCTAATATTATGAAATCAATTTGCATGAATTAATTGTAAAATCAATTTGATTAAATCGATTGATTTAATTGTATAGCAGCAAATTGTTATGCCCTGAATCTTTTATTCTCTGTGTATACATTCATATTATACATTGAGAGAGAAAAATAGAGAGAGAATATATATACTTTTTTTCCGTTTATACTCCTGCCCTATTGGCCTTACGCTCTCGACAAGAGTCCCTGTAGATACTTTTTATGGATTAAGCATAACCAATGGTTATGCTTAATCCATGAATATTCTCCATAAATATTCTACAAATATTAGCAAATTTATTTAACCTAATGCGCCTACAGTGCGACTTTCGAAGATAGGAGTACTCGCATTTGCCTGGACCACCCGTAATTGTGTTTTTTCGCCAGAGAAGAGGGAAACTGTAGAAAAACCTCTTCTGAGTACAACCGGTTTATCGACAGTCTAGTTTCGGCGGTAGGCATCGGACAATAATCGACAATGCACACCATCGCACCTAGACGTCAAACCTCCCGCTCGGAATATCTCACCTGTCGGAAAAAATCCCCGGCTGACGGAGGGCGCAAACCTCGCTCGTACCACCCGCAAAGCCGGAGCTCCAACCAACTGAGCTATTCTGTCGGTGAGAGAGAGAATATTGTTTAATTTAATATATTATTGTGCTTGACATATCACTTTCGCTATAGGTACGTAATGCTGTTATTATATTGTAACAGAATAATTAATGCTGTGTATATGCGCAACAGCGAAAAGGCATTTGTTATTTTGGTCAATTTTGACACTTTAGCTGAATGGCATCTTGTTAATGAAGGTTCTTTTCTTTATTTTTCTTTCTTTTTGGGTGACAAAGCAGTGTTAAGTTCAAAAAATTTTAGGCGGACGTGTGTATACACATTCTTGACGCTTGGCAGTTTAGCAAAAAAAGTTTGATCTCTATCTTTTGTTTTGTACACACAATAATCTCTATAGTGTTTGAAATTTCTTTTGTAAATTTTCAACGTAGTTCTTAGTTAACAATAACGATTATGTCCACATTATAATTTTTCAAGGAATATTTCTACCAGCACAAAATGGGAAATATTCGGTTATCCAAAAATAATGTGTATAATTTTTTTGTTTTATTTAATTAACGTTTCTATTAGTTAATTTATATTTAGCTTCAGTAACATTAGAGCAAATAGGATATAGTTTATATGCCAATTCTGTAAGTGGATTTCGGTTACTCGTTATTATGTCAAATGGAATTTGTGGATGATTGATGCGTCCCACTTTTTCGAGTTCTTTAGCTTTGAAGCCTTATAATTGAAGTTTAAACTATTATGTTTAAAATTAATATTTTTATTCAAATGTATTGAGAAGGGAACCGTCGAAAGGTATAGAAACTGGATATATTTTGCAATGAGGAAAACCAAAGTTATTTTAAAAATACTAAAACTGTGGAGGGAATACCTCACTGGGTGTGTGACAGAGGGTTAAAAAATAGAATACCTAATAAAAACTGAATAACAAAAAATTATGAATAGAAAAAAATAATTAAAAACTAATAAAAAACTAAATAATATTTATTTTAGTAACTATAATTATTCATGGTAATTAATTATCCGACAAATAGTGTCACTATTAGAATTTAAAATTTTATGAATTGTTTGAGTATATAGAATGAAAAATTTTGTACAAAAATTTAATTGATTTTCAAACATATCGTCGTTCAAAATTTTCCATTTTTGAAACATGGCGATTGTATAGTTGGAAATGTTTAACTCGTGGGATAGCATTGTGAAAAATTATGGGATATGTAGGCTATCTGGCTTCTGCTATAGTGGTCGGAAGACATTATGTTATCGACATGAGTACGACTGCCCCGTAATATTCACAATCACATCAGGTTTCTTCCTTCCTACTAAGAATTAATAAACCTTCACAAATGCATTGTTTACGCCAATTAGAGAAAAATTATTTTTCAATACTATTCCTGAAGCAACTTCTTCTCTCGCCTTTGTTTCATTTCTTCCCAATAGACACCACTTTTTTCCTTACGTATTCATTCACGTTCTTTTCTTCCTCTTCTCTTTGATAATTCTTTTTCTTAATTTTTATTTTTTTGTTCTTTTTATTTATTATTTAATTTATTTAATCACTACTTTTATTCTTTATTGATTGTGTTAATCTACAATTCTCGTGTAATTCATTTCGTGTATTTATTTATTAATTTCAATTATTAGTTTGAATTGAACTAATTATAACTAAAAATACCTTTAATTACCGACAGGATTCGAACCACCGACATTTAGAATAAGAGTCGAGAGCACTAACCACAATATCATGAGAGAGACAATGTCTCAAATGATTACAAACTACTGTAGTCACACGATAAAGGCTGGAAGAATTGCAAAAAAATGTAATTTCTTAGCGCATTGAAAAATAGCGTTAATAAAAAAATGTAATAATAAAAAAATTGGACAAGTGCGAGTTGAACTCGCACTGCAATGGCGGGTTCCGTACACAAATATTAAAACAATACGTGCAACATTCATCGGTAAATGGTAGAATTAAAATAAACAATTAAAAAAATATATTAAAATCATTTGATAAAAAAAATAATTGATAAAAATTATATAATATTGTAAACAATAATAAGTAGAGGAACAAAATTCGCACAATTAGTTCCTCTACTTATTATTGTTTACAATATTAGATATACAATACTTTAATTTTTTTTTATCAAATGATTTTAATATATTTTTTTAATTGTTTATTTTAATTCTACTACTTACCGATGAATGTTGCAAGTATTGTTTTAATATTAGTGTACGGAACCCGCCATTGCAGTGCGAGTTCAACTCGCACTTGTCCAATTTCTTTTTAAATTTTAAATAAAATTTTTTTTTAGATTTTTAATTTATTTTTGTGATCAGATTGTAAAAATATACTAATAAACCCATTTTAGTTAATTAGATCAAATAATGTAAAAATTAGAATAAATTTTTTTTTTAATTTCATTTTTAGATTTTTTAATATTTTTTTGTGATCAGACTGTAAAAATATACTAATAAACCCATTTTTAGTTAATTAGATCAAATAATGTAGAAATTAGAAAAAAAAATTTTTTAATTTTTTTTAAAGATTTTTTTATATATTTTTACATTATTACATAGCAAATTCTCTATATTTTTCCTGTAATATTCGCGTTAAAATACACCAGTATGCCAAATTTTAGCCCTCCATATTGAATAGTTTAGAAGTTAAGGGGGGGAATGGTCACTTTTTGTGCATTTTTGGCCAAAAATCTTGTTATTTCCTTGACAACGTTATGGCCATCACCTCCAATCACATTCTCTATATTTTCCTGTAATCTACATGTGAAAATACGTATCTGTACCAAATTTGAGCTCTCTAGGTCAAATAGTTTAGCCGCTAGGGGGGGGTCACGATTTGGCTACGGACTCAAGAGTCTCACCAATAGGGTTCCGTCGGTACATTGAAGGTGTACGGAACCCTAAAAATAAAGAAAATATACATTATTCAAAAGTACAAAAGTGTTATTTTTTGTAAACAATTTTTAAGTAAGTTTAGAGAATTAAATAATTAAAATGTAAAATTCGAGATTGCATATTGTACATTCTCATGAAGTATATTTTCACGTGAGATGTGACATTATCGTTTGACTAATCATGAATGAGAAGAGATAAACTGTTTGTCTCGGACAAAGTTATTTGCGATATTACCGCACACGGTTTCTCTTCGCCAAGTCGTTGTCACTTATGTATCGCATTAATCTTGTGAGCCACGAGGTTCCTTAATTTACCACCAGACCAAGAGCAATTGTATCTCATGTTGTACACAAGAAAGTAATGACCAACATAAACGGCTACTTGCACAATTAATCTTCGATTAAATCCCCCAACCGAATATTTTTATTAGTCCAATGGACAAATAGTTTTCCATTAAAATTATTGCTCTTGTTGCTGCCTTAAAATGAGATACTAGACCTATCGGCTTACTATGAAATGAGATACTAGACCATTGCTTCATTTGCATTCGCGTTGTACATAAATACACTTCACTGTTTATATGTAAATAATTATTTATGCATTTATTTATCTATATATTTATTTATTTATCAATTCTCATATTTTTTCAAATATTTATTTATATATTTTCTTGTTTTGACAGATTTGTTTAAGAATTTATTTATTTTTTTATTCCACTGTTTGTTTTTATTTGTTTACACATTTATTTTCTTATTGATTTATTTATTTAAATTTTTTAAAAATATTTCTGTTAAAAATGTGTTTTGTACTGTATATAATCATTATAAACATTAATTTGTTGATGTAAAAAAATATATTTTTTTTACTTATAAACATTTTTGAACATGGCGACAGCAAGGGTAAAAAGCGGGCCCCTGCTAGTGCCCTTGTGGGTTCCTTCTCATGGAACTTCCACGTGGTCCCCCGCCGGTTGCCTCTAAGCAGTGTGGCTCGAACGGGGCTTTTTCTATACGGGAAATTTGTAATTTTTTAAGTTTCAATAATAAATTTGTTTTTAGTTTAATGGTAAATTGTTCAAAAGGAAAAAAAATTTAAACACGTTATATTATAAATATTTTATGGGGTATTTAACCTTTTATTGAAGAAAGTCATTCATTTCATACGACTGACAAATATATGCGTAGTATATTTCTTGATGGGCATAGCGAGCTCACTTTCCGCACGTGATTTCCAGTTTTCCGAATAAAAGACAATATGTGAGAACGAAAATAAGGAAGGATTTTGTTTGGCAATGAAGAGGTTGTTGGTGAAAGGAATGCAAATGGAAAAATTATTTATATCGTTGATTTATTTGACTTGTTAAGTTTATTATTTTCAATTGGCCTTTTCTTTTATTCTTCTTCCTTTTCTATGCGAGACTGTCAATCAAAGGCGTTGGCACAACTCGTCGTTGTCGTGTATTTTCGTCGTGTATCGTGCGCATGCTATCTTTACTATTTTCTTGTTCTTTTTTACCGAATAATCCTTTTTACGGTCAGTCAATTTAACGCTCCCGCGTTATTGTGTATGTATTTATATTGTATATATATATATATAAAGGTATATATATGCAATAACACTGACGCTGCCCACCTGTTTGCATATCAGGCACCCACTGTTCCATTTCCAATAGTTCAATGCTCTTTCGTTTTTCTCTCTTTTCACTTTCTAAATTTTTTCTTATATTTTGGTTATTAATCATGTAGACCCAGAGGAATTTTTTCTATTTTAAATAAATGAAATTTATTTAAGTTAGATAACATTTATTTAATTTAAATAAAAAATTTTTAATTTATTTAATTTTTAATTTATTCGAGTTATTTGTAACAAATAACTTTTTTATTTATGGAAAATAAGTTTTTGATTTCAAACAATTATGTTTGGTTATTATTTAAATATTTTATAAATTTTAAATATTTGATATAAAAAAACATTTCATTTGAAAAACTATATTGTAAAGTTTATTCAGAACAAATAAATGTTTTTGCAAACTTTTAAGGTAAAATACACTTTTATTTCATTCAGATAATTTTGATTTATTGTACAAGGAGAGAAAAATCTAGCATTTGTGGTATGATTAATCATGTTTTCAACGTATGGGATTGTCTCATAGTATATTAGTATAAGTTTTACAGAATATTGGGATGATATCACACTTCTTTCGCATTGCAATTATCACACGGAAAAAAGCTAAGATTAACATGCTCTTTTCCTTTGAATCTTAATGGTTTAAACGCGTTGCGTCTTAGGAATATAATAGCATGAAACTGTTCATAGTTAATAACGTTTAAAGTTTTTAATTTATAAACTCTGTTTACTCATTTACATTATTATAATACAGAAAAGTGCTGTGAAGTTCGGGTGATATTTTTACAAAGGATAATAATGAATTTGTTGCGTTTATAGATTTGAAACTTTAAAGTAATGTACAAAAACTTAAAAAAAGCTGCTGTCTAAAACTGAATCAGAGAAATTTGACTGACTTTCAGTGACACTATTCTCGCGATTTGAATCAGTAAAATTTCACTGAAGATCAGTTAAAAATGATTAAAATTTTAGCTATTTATGACTCTTTGGATAATTAAAAATTAACTGAAATTATCAATATGCATTAGAGAACCTACAAAACTCCAAGTACAGCAGTACATTGTCATCGAGAAAGTTAGATTTTAGAAAATTATTTGTTTAATATTTTAATACAAGTATTTTTACACCTTATTTTTCAATAATGATTATCAAGAATAATGCATTTCATAATGTTTCTGGCACATATGAATTGCTATTTTCTCATTTCAGCAGTTTTTATCCACAAAAAAGGTTTAGGATGATTGTGCATAATGCATGGGATGATTGAGCAACCAGTCCAATTGTCCAAAATCCGTTTGGACAATTGAGCAGACGGCTTGCTCAGTCATCCAATGCATCATGTCCAATAATTCTTTTTTTACTAGGATTTCACTAAAAGACATTGGAATTTCACTGATTCAGATTTAAAGAGTCCACTTCATGAATATATTGTACAGTACCGGCCAAAATTTTCAATCCACCCATTTTTAAGGAAATAAAAAAAATGTTAACATAAAATTTATAAAAACTAAAAATTTTTTTGGTACAAGTTTTGTAACATGATAAAATTTAAAAAAGAATAAGACCTTTTAGAAATATTTGGACAGTATTTTATTTAGAAATTTATATGAATTGGCATTTTTGATGTTGTTCAAAAATTTGAATCATTTCTAAAGTAATAAACGTTTTTTAATGATCTTGAGCTTATTTCAAAGGTCACTTTCTGTAGAATAAAAATTACTTATATAAACATTAACCTGTCATTATTTTCTTCATACAAGCAGGACGTCAAAGTTAGACAAAAAAATTCAAAAAATTGAAATAATCCTATTAAAAGGAAAATACTTTTTTAATTTCAAACCTATTTTTTATTAAATTTACTTGAAAAATTTACACTATATTATTTTTTATATATGTTTTTGAATAGTTTTTAATATGTATAAAAAAATTTAAAGAAAAAAATTACAGTTTAATGTCTATAACTACTAATTCTTATTCTGTAAAAAATTACCTTCAAAATAAGCTTAAGATCATAAAAAAAGTTATTACAATTTTTGTAAAACATTAAAAATACAAATTCTTATAAATTTCTAAAAATTTTATAAAAATAAAAATAAAAAAAAAATTCTATAAAAAAATCTCAAAGAAAATAAGATGCGCTTCTATATTTTCTATAGGGGAGGGTTGTCCCATACCGATCCCCTTATGTTTCTTAAAGATGGCACCACTAAAAAAATTCGTCAGTACCATCAATCGAACACTTGCACAACACCACACGGAGAAAATTTCTTTCGTAATGATTACAATAGTCTATATTACAGCTCGGATATGTAACCACTTTTTGTAATGATTACGAAAACTATGTAATTTATTAAAAATTTAGTAGGAGCGACTACTATAGTTACTTTAATGAATCCAAACACTGTATTAATCGTGTTGAAATTTATTTTTTGGAATCATTAATAATTTAGATGTACAGGTTCAGAAAGGGTACTGTAGGCATTCACGCAGAGACTTGTTATAATTACAATAGTCTACGTTAAAAGGAAATATTGGATTCTGTTCACATGTGTAGCCGTCTAAGGAAATCAGTGATACAGACTGTAGTAGCCTTTACAACAGGACTATTGTAAAATAAGGTGACCGCGGCTGCCTTGTGTTACGTCATCGTAACGTATTTTTCCATATTAATAATAATATAAATAATTATAATAATAATAATGGGAATAACAATAAATAATTGTTATTAACATATTATTAACAATTATAAACAATTATTAAATAATGAAAATAGTAATAATAAGAATAATAAAATAATAATTAAATTTAAACAATGATAATGTGTAAGAACGAATAATCACTGATAATAACAAAATAGTAGTAATTATTATAACAATAATAACAATAATATGCAATTGTAATAATAATAAAAAGATAGTAATAAAAAACAACAATAATAGTTAATAATAACAAGATCTTAAAAATTTGTAGCAATAAATAATAATAATAATTAATTATAACAATAATATCAAAATAATAATAAATAATTGTAACATTAATAACAAATAATAATGATTTATTGTAACAAATAGTAATTAAATGTAATAACAAAGTAACAATTATAAATAACAAGTTAATAATAATTTGTCATCACAAAAGAACAACATATCTTAGGTAATCATAAGATAATAATAAATTGTATTAATAATTAACAAAAGTATAATAATGAAATCAATAATAACAAATTGTAATAACAATTAACAACAAATTGTAAATAACAAATTGTAATAACAAATTAATAACAAATTGTTAATAATAACTATAAATAATTAAGAAACAACATAAAAATATAATATTAAATTGTAAAAACATATGACTATAGAAGTTGTGAGCACGTGTGACCTAAAGACTGAGTCAGCGCAAGTGTTTTCTCTAACAATGGGTTTCTCAAACACATGGCAAATGGCATCGAAATCCAAAATACATGGCAAATGGCATCGAAGTTCCAAATACATGGTAAAAGGCGTCGAAATCTCAAACACATGGCAAATGCATTTCGTTTGGATATAAAAAGAGCTAGATTATCAAATGATCTTCAGTCTAAAATTTGAAGTCATCAGAAGTAGTCACCCGCACTACAGAAGTCTTAAAAATGTAATCGTCAGTAGTTAGTATAGTCACCTGTACTACAGTCTTAATTTTTTTTCATCGTAAACAAGTGGTTCTCTTCGTGATAGTGCTCGCAACCCCCAGTATAGTAGTTGTCCTGATCTTTACGTAAATTTCTAAATTCAGTGAATCTTGAAGTCAAATTTGGTGTTTGAAAGATTGTTCGAGTGACGACAAAAGCTGAAAGAAAACCATTCAACTGCATGATTTACGAGTGTCGTAAATCTTCCACCTGTACCATTTAGTAACCGATTAACGCACAATTGGCATTGTTTCCCATCGGCGCCAGCCAGGACCAAAAACTTGCTTTTCTAAGGTAAACAGAGAAACCACTTAAGACTCGTTTTTAGAAAACTAGTGCTCATTTCATCTTTTCATAATTTTGATCTTTTAAATATACTGTGTTCAAATAAATTTATTCTTGTCATTTATCCAACCTCGTCACAACTTTAATTTTTCTAAATTAAAGTTAAATCGAGAAAAAATAGGGAATATAATAATAAGGTTAGACATAACATACCTCATTATTTTTGGTGCATCGGCCGTCGTGAACGGATAAATGCAAGGATAGTTTAATTTGAAGGAATATATCATTATTTTTGGTGCATCGGCCGTCGTGAACGGATAAATGCGAGAGTAGTTTAATTTGGATACATCATTATTTTTGGTGCATCGGCCGTCGTGAACGGATAAATGCGAGAGTAGTTTAATTTGGATACATCATTATTTTTGGTGCATAGGCCGTCGTGAACGGATAAATGCAAGGGTAGTTTAATTTGAATATATTATTTTTTTTTGCTGCATTGACCGTCGTGAACGGATAAATGCAAGGATAATTTAATTAAAGAATATATCGTTATTTTTGGTGTATAGGCCGTCGTGAACGGATAAAATGCAAAGAAATTAGATTTGAAGAAATAGTTTATTATTTTTAGTACATCAGCTGTCGTGAACTAATTTAAAAAAAAAATTTTTTCTTAATTTTTGGTCATACAAGAGTATCATTATTTTTGGTGCATCATATGTCCCAAATTTATAAATTTAAAGATTTTTGAACTACATTTATATTTTTACGTATAAAACATCGTGAATTGATTAATAAAAATAGATTTTCTTACTTTTTTCTAAATTTACCATTAATAATTAGTAAAATAGGTTTTATTTGCACAATTATTTAACAAATTAATAAAAACAGGAATAATTTTATTTGAATAAATAACCGTATTTCATACATAAAAAATACAAGAATAATAACAATAATATATATTTAAATTAAATAAATAATTCATTTTATTAAACAAAATTTCTAATTTTTTTAGTAACAATTAAATAATTTTTTTTTAACAAACAAAAATTTATAACATTTTTTTTAAATTATATACTTTATCTAAAATAATAATTTCAAATTACAAAACAAATAAATTAATTATTAATAAATAAAAATTTTTTTTTCAAATAACAAGTATAAGAATTAACAAATTTTTTATTAAAACAATTTTTGTAAACATTTTCGTAGAAAATTATTAAAAATTGTACGGATTGAAATATTAAAATTTAAATAATAAAAAATTATTAATAACAATTGTTACGTCCGTAACTTCTGGTTAATTTATCTAATTTTAATATAATATTTATGCATGTATTTTCTTATTGTATTCTACTTATATTATATTATTATTGTATTTTATGTATGTTATATTATTGTATTTTGCATATTTTTAACATATGGCAATAGTTATTATATATTTTAAAACAAAATACAAATTGTAACAAATATACAAGAAAAGAGTAATATTTTAGTTCATGTAAAAAGAATAATGATACCGCATCAAAAACATGGGCTTTCTAACAAATTTTGACAAGCGAGTGAAGATAATATTAGAGAGAGAAAATTATGTAAACAAGCGACGAACAAGAATTCAAACAAGAGGAAAATCACCTGTTCCCCCCTCGCCTAGCAGTTTTTCTACACAATTCCCAAATCTACGAGGGACGAGGGAGTCGCCCGTTACCGCCACAAATATTGACACGTGCATGTTTCCTAGAAAGCAACCGCACAGTAAGCGGGAGGAAAATCATCAGTCGCCGAGAGCAGTTTTCTACACAATTCCCAAATCTACGAGGGACGGGGGAGTCGCCCGTTACCGCCACAAATATTGACACGTGCATGTTTCCTAGAAAGCAACCGCACAGTAAGCGGGAGGAAAATCATCAGTCGCCGAGAGCAGTTTTCTACACAATTCCCAAATCTACGAGGGACGGGGGAGTCGCCCGTTACTCCCACTTAAACCAATATCAACACGTGCCTGATTTCAAAGCATTACACTTATGAGGAACGTTTTATATAAAAAGGGATACAATTTCTGGTTAGATAGAGAGTAACCATTTTAGAAATCAACCTGAACACATCGTTCAGTACAAGAGAGAGAGTAATTTTTGGAAATCAGCAGTATTCATCTAATCGGCAACAAGTGAACAGTCTCCCAGTATACCTTTGAACATTATTCAAAAGTGAATTCCCAGTATACCTTTGGACATTATTAAAAGTGAATTCCAAGTATTAATTTAAACATATTTCATTACAAGTGAATTATTTTCCAAATATTAATTTGAATTCAGTTTCAAATCAACACTCCATTCATCGATTTTCGAAATATAACTTATATCAATTTCGAAAAATATAAATTTGGAAATTCTTTCGAGTATCTACAAACTCTAATATTGAAGTATCACATTCCAAATTTCGAAATATCGAAATTTGCTTAGGAGGCGACAACCGTCTGGAAGAAAGCAGATATTTTCACAATACAATACACTATCTCATTAGTGTAAACAAGAGGATTAAGACCCAACCATTAAGGACAACAAACGGAAGGCCCCCTTTTCATCTACCGCTCAACACCATTAAGATAGACAAGAGATTATCATCACACCAGTAATCGTTATTCTTTAAGTAAGACTCATAATTTTTGTACTCATTGTAATTTTGTCAACTCTTTTCTTTCTTGTTGGTTTTTAAATAAATTATTCTCTCACATTTAGTAGGCTCATTGACTTATCCTCATCCCAAATTAGATTCATTTATGAAACTAATTTAAAACGAGGAACGTTAGGTATATTTATAAAGGTTTCTCGTTTTGACGTAACAGAAGTCCTTATAAATTTTGGTGCATCGGCCCGGGAAAATTATAAAGTCGATCAGCCATAATTTTGTCAAAATTTTAATAAAATTCGAAAATTTTAATGAATATAACTTTTTAATTTACAAAAAATTTTTATAAATCAATGAGTATACCAATTGTTAAAAAAAAGGGTGAAAATTTTTTTTTGATAATAATAACAAATAATACCAGTTTACAATATAAAAAAAATTTAATGACATTTCATATTTTTATTCAAATTGGTACATTTTATATTGATTGATAACATTATACAAGATTTAAGTCGCAAGGTGCATTCATAAAATATATTTTATATTGGTTTTAATGAATAGGGGTTCGAGTCCTCTTAACTTATAATTTTTAAAGTTGCAAGGTGCATTCTTAAAATAAATCCAGTATTATATTGATGAATAGGGGTTCGAGTCCTCTTGACTTATGGAATTTTTTGTCTCGTATATGAATCATTTTAGTATTTAAATTGTGCTAAACCAAATTTTGTTTCATTCTTTAAATTGTGATTTGTTATTGTTATTAAATTTAAGGGAAGTTTATCGTCCTGAAGCTTAAAAAATTAACAATAAAAGAAAAGTATATTTTATATTCAAGAAACAAGATTGACAATTTTACAATTATTGCGTAAAATTTTAAATTTGGATATTATGCAATCTTTTAATGTCTTCTTCGAATAAAAATACAACCGATTCCTCACATTTAACTCGCTCTCAAATAAAAAATAATCCAGAATTGTTATTAAATTCAGGAATTCCTTATTATAAAGAAAAACCACACACAAGTACACCTAGATATTCTAAAGAAAATCCTGATTCTGAAGAAATACATAGAGAGTTTGACTCAGGTTTTGTTAATTCTAACCTTTTTGACACTGACGATAATTCTTCAGAAACTGACGATAACGACAGCAAAGATTCTATATTAGAAAATACACTAGTAGATAAAAATTTACCAAATCATTCGGAAGTAAATTTAAGCTTAAATAATTCATTAATTGAAGAAAGTGAATCAAACGATCATTCTGAAAACAATTCTTTTGATAACTCTAGAAATAATATTATTTTTGAAGAAAACATGGCTCTTCCAAACAATCAGCAAGTGTCTTTACGCGATGCATTAGAAACTATACCAATGTTTGACGGAAAAAATATTCCATTATCTATATTTATTGAAAGTTGTTTAGAAGCAAAATCTATGCTTCCTGAAAACGCACAAGTACAAACAAATTTAGTAAAATTAATTAGGAGTCGAATTTCGGGTGAAGCAAGAAGAATTATAATTGGAAATAATTTTAATACAGTAGAGCAGTTGACAGAAAGGTTAAAACAAATTTACGCACCAGCAAAATCTGTTTATCAATTACAAGGGGAACTAGGAGCAATATATATGTGGGAGCACGAAAATGTAATTTCTTACGGTTCAAGAATCGCAGAAGCAGCAGAAAGAATATTAGACGCGCATAGGCTTAGCAATGAAAATGCAGTAGATGAAGCATTTAAAACAAATTTAGATAAAACAACTGTTGATTGTTTCTCACGGGGACTTAGACCAGAAATTGAAATGAGAATTGGTACAGCAGATACATTTCAAGAAATAGTTAATAAAGCAGTAGAAATAGAAAGAAAATTGTTATCACACCGTGAATTAAGAAAAAGTGAGCATAATACTGAGTATAATTCTCACCATAAAAATAATAAAGATTTTGCTAAAACAACCAAAATTAATATTGCTCAAGATAATGTAATAACTTGTTTAGTTTGTGGAAAAAACGGTCATTTTGCAATAAATTGTTTTCAACTCAATAAATTGATAGGAGCAAGACGAGGAAACTCCTTTTCTCCAGGATTACGCCAAAATTTTTTAAATCAAAATCGATTTAACAATCAAAATCATGCATTTAATAAATTTCAAAGTCAAAATACTTACAGAAATCCACAACAGAATCAAAGACAAAATCAATTCCAAAATCAGTTTAGAAACACGCCACAAAATCAATTTCATACTTCATACCAACGACAAAATCAACAACAAAATTTTTTGCCTAATCAACAACGAAATTTTTCTCAAGAATCACGAACTAACAATACATCAAACTTTGCAAACAGAAATCAAAGAATAACGTGTAACTATTGTAAAAAATTAGGACATATTTCTACTAATTGTAGAAAAAGAATGTGGGATGATAACAATAAACAACAACAACAAACAAATTTGCAAACTCAAAATCAGGGAAACTCCAAAATTCCTCTTCAGTAGGATGCTCTGAGGAAGAATTTAAAAGAAATTACTATGCATCCAGGAACATTAATCTAGCAAAAACCAACACTATACCATATATTCGAATTGACACTCAAGAATTAAAAATTCCAATCACAATGATGATTGATACAGGTGCAGGGCCAAACTTATTAAAAATTCGCGCGTTAAAATCTGATATAAAAATTGATGAAAATAAATGTCTAAAATTAACAGGAATAAACGATCACGCTGTTTACACTTTAGGTCAAGTTGAGATTAATATTTTTGGAATTCTAACAACTTTTAATCTTTTATCAAATGATGTCCCAATTGAACATGATGGAATATTAGGAACAGAATTTTTCATAAAAAATAAAGTGAAAATAAATTACGAAGAAAGACACCTAGAAATCAATAAACAAAAATTTAATTTTGATTCGGAAAATTATATTACAATACCAGCAAGATCAATTTACTATATTCATGTAAAAATTTTAAATAAAAATAAAAAAGTAGGTTACATTCCAAGATTAGTAGTGAAAGAAGGTGTTTACTTAGGTGATGCAGTAGTTTCAAACATAGAAGGATTAGCTTATTTAAAGGCTATAAATACATTAAACGAATCAATTGACATTCCAATTTTGGAATTAAATTTAGAAGATTTTGATGAAATAAAGCAAGAAAGTTCAGTAAGCAAATCTGATTATAAAAATGAAGACTCAACAATTAAACAAATTATTGACGCATTTTTAAAAAATATTGAATCAGAAAATGTTTTGAATATTACAGTCGAAGATAGAGTTGAAGAAATTAAAAAATTACTTCGGCTCGAACACTTAAACAAAGAAGAATTAGAACACATCATGAATTTAGTAAAAAATTATTCCGATAGATTTCATATACCTGGAGAATATTTGGAAGGAACAGATCTTATAAAACATAGGATAATAACTACAGATGATACACCAATTATTACTAAACAATATAGATTTCCACCTGTTCATAAAGAAGAAATGACACGCCAAGTAAACGAATTATTAAAACAAAAAATTATTAAGCATTCCGACTCACCTTTCAACACACCAATATGGATAGTACCAAAAAAAGATGACTCACAGGGAAATAAAAAATGGCGATTAGTTTTAGACTTTAGAAAGCTAAATGAACGCACGGTAGGTCAATTTTACCCCCTCCCTAATATTACGGACCTGCTTGACCAACTCGGAAATGCTCAATATTTTTCAGTTTTCGATTTGGCATCAGGTTTTCATCAAATCAAAATGGATCCTAGAGATTCTTATAAGACGGCGTTTTCAACACAATTTGGACACTATGAATATGACAGAATGCCTTTCGGATTAAAAAATTCACCGAGCACATTTCAAAAACTTATTGATCAGGTATTATTAGGTTTACAAGGATCGGAATTATTTGTTTATTTAGACGACATTGTTATTTATGCAGATACCCTAGAAGAACATGAAGAAAAATTTTCGAAACTCATGGAACGATTACGTTTTGCTAACTTGAAATTGCAACCGGATAAATGTGAATTTTTGAGATTAGAAGTAGGATACTTAGGACATATTATTGATAAAAATGGTGTACGACCCGATCCGAAAAAAGTAGAAGCTGTAAAGAAATTTCCAAAACCAAAAAATGTTAAAAATATAAAACAATTCTTAGGACTAGCAGGTTATTATCGCAAATTTATAGACGGATTTTCAAAAATCGCAAATCCTTTAAATCAACTTTTAAGAAAGGATACACCTTTCCTTTGGACCGATAAGCAACAAGATGCTTTTGATACTTTAAAAAATAAACTCTGTGAGGAACCACTTTTAAGAAGACCAGACTTTTCTCAACCATTTATATTAACCACGGACGCTTCAGGTTTTGCAATAGGAGGAATTTTATCCCAAGGAGTAATTGGTAAGGATCAACCAGTTGCTTACACTTCAAGAACTTTAAACGAATGTGAAAGAAAATATGACACTTATGAAAAAGAAGCATTGGCAATTGTATACAGTGTGCAACATTTTCGACCTTATCTTTATGGAAGAAAATTTACGTTAGTTACGGATCACAAACCGCTCGTGTGGTTCCAAAATTCTAAAGATCCTTGTTCAAGAGTAACAAGATGGAAGCTGAAATTAGCAGAATATGATTTTAATGTGGTCTACAAGGCAGGCAAAACAAATGTAAATGCTGATGCCTTATCCAGAAATCCAGTTGAAGATATTATTAAAATACAAGGCATAAAAGAAGAAAAAATTGAAGAAACTCAGGAAATTCAAGAGAATATAACTCCAAAATATATTAATAAATGTGTGCAAGAAAAAATTGAAGAAAAATTTAATGAATATTTACACTGTGTATCAAATGAAAATAAGTATTACTTGAATTCGGAGGTAAAAAGAAACCTCTATGATATAAAAAAAATGTTTATGAACAATGAACGCTATGAAAATTCGGAGATAAATAAAGGTCTCCAATCTATTGAAAAATTATTTAAGGACAATGAATCCTATATGAATTCGGAGATAATAAGAATTCTCCAAGAAGTTAAAAGAAATTATGATACACGTCATGAAACTTGTAACGTTATTACAAGAAATCAACGCAAAATGCAAGAAAACAATAATCAAGAAAAAGAAATACAAGAAAAGAAAAATGAAGATATCCAAGAAACTGAAAATGAAGAAATAAAAGTACACAAAACGAAGAAACGAGGTAGACCCAAGAAACAAAGCACACGTTTGAATACCTCCTTTTCAAAGAAGAGAAGGGGAAGACCAAAAAAGGTATGTAACACAAAGAATCAAAGAAAAGAACAATTTTATAATGAAATTATTCATGACGAAATTGAGTCAGATCCTGAGTATATTAAACAGAAATCAAAATTGGAAAAAAACGAAGAAATTGACCAAGGCTACGAAAATTCTAACTCCGAAGAATCATCTGATGAAGAAGATAATCTAATGGAAAATGAAAATTGTGAAAATTTAAATATAAAACAAGAAAAATATATTATCAACTGTAGAGACCAATTACCAATGCGTAAAGACAATCTAACCTATTTTCTTTCAGTCAACGGAGATCCTCGAGATAATGGATCCAGATCATTAGCCAAACGTAAAAAATTACCAAATTTTGGTAAACTTCAACTAGGAATAGCAGAAAAAATAAAGAGAGGTATATATTTTCATATTGCTCTTCCAATAGAAAATGAAATAGAAGAAAATTTATCTGATACAATAAGAAGAATTAAGTCTACGATTCTTTCATTAAAAACTATATGCGAAGAATTAAAATTAAAAAGTATAAGTATTGCGAAAACAGCCCAAATAAACAATATAACTTGGGACGAAATCCTATCAATGATTAAATTAATTTTTGAAAATTCATTTGTAAAAGTTGTTATATGTAATGGATATACAAAATATCCTACTAAAGAAGAATATATGCAGCTAATAGAAGAAGCGCATTCAAGCTCAATTGGAGGACATAAAGGTGTAACGAAAACTTATGGTCGAATACGTCAAAATTTTTATTGGGAAAATATGAAAAATTGTATTCAAAAATACATTCAAAGTTGTCTTCAATGCCAATTAAAAAAACTAGTTAGAGTCAAAACAAAAGATCCAATGATAATTACGGATACACCAGGTACAGCATTTGAAAAAATCGCAATGGACATTGTTGGTCCATTACCAAAAACTAAAAATGGAAGTGAATATATATTAACAATACAAGACAATTTAACTAAATATTCTTTAGCAATTGCACTTCCAAATCATCAAGCTAGTACAATAGCTGATGCATTTATTAAAAGATTTATTTGTATTTTTGGATCACCCAAAGGAGTTTTAACAGATCAAGGAACAGACTTTTTAAGTAATTTAATGAGAAGATTAGCAAAAAGATTTAGAATTCGACAATTTAAAACAACTGCATTCCACCCTCAATCGAATGAATCAATTGAAAGATCTCACCACGTTTTAGGAGAATATTTAAAACAATTTATAAATAAAAATGAAGAATGGGACGATTGGTTGGAATTAGCTATGTTCTCGTATAATACAAGTATTCATGAAGGTACAAAGTGTACTCCATACGAATTAATTTTTGGAAAATTAGCACGATTACCGTCAAGCGATCCGCCACTTGAACACGAAAAATTAGAAACTTACGACCAATATTTAACAGACTTAGTAACAAGACTTCATGAAATGAGAAACATCGCTAGAGAAAATTTAATATTAGCAAAAGAAAAATCAAAAGTCTATTATGATAGAAATTGCAACCCACAAAATCTTAAACTCGGAGACGAAGTATTTTTACTACACGGGGGAAAAATTCATAAATTTGCTAATCAATATACAGGTCCACACAAAATATTAGAAATTTTAAACAAAGGAAACGTTAAAATACAAGATAAAAATAAACAAAAAATAGTTCATATAAATAGACTGAAACTATCACGAATTAAACAAGAATAATAGAATAGTTTGAATAATACATATGGTATAATGTTGCAATAAGGGACTTCAAATAGAAAAAAAATTAAATTCTTTTTAATGCATTAAACTTTTTAATACACACATTTTTATTAGTTTTTTTTGTTTCAATATAACAATAATCTAATTTGACAAATTATTTCTTTTTAATGTTTGCAAATTTGAATTATATTTTTAGATTTTGTTAATTTTTGATTTTGTAATGATTTTATCTTAAATCTGAAACACTATTTTATGTACTTATTTAAAAGTAAATAAAATAGTACCTAATTTTTATTGAAGAAGACTCTAAGATGGCATTATTCAAATTTCTTATAACAACCATGGCTACTTACAAAATGTATCTTATTATTGACTACAATGTATAATTATAAAATTACTTCAAAAGATTCATTTAAAAATATTACTTGAGAATGAAAGAAATTTATGAATAAAATAACTAAAAATGGAATATAAAAAATAAAAATAGGTTTAAAAACTTATTTGAGTCATAAAGAAAGAAATATTTTCTGTCTGTAAAATTTAAAGTAGTATATTTTCTAATTCTCAAATTCATGAAACTATTTGTAAATATATATATTTCTTAATTTTCAAGCAAACAAAAAATAAATGTAAATCACAAACTTCGATACAAAAATTCTACGGAAACTTAAACCTTTGTATAAAACAATTTTTTTTCTGTAAAAATTATTAGCAACAAATTGTAACACACATAATTACTAAAAAAAATGCATGTATGAACGGTAATAACATCTCTATAAAAATAAGTATTTAAAAAGTTTGAGCATGTTTCGTTTCTCTCCCATGCTCAATCTAAGGGGGTAGGTGTTACGTCCGTAACTTCTGGTTAATTTATCTAATTTTAATATAATATTTATGCATGTATTTTCTTATTGTATTCTACTTATATTATATTATTATTGTATTTTATGCATGTTATATTATTGTATTTTGCATATTTTTAACATATGGCAATAGTTATTATATATTTTAAAACAAAATACAAATTGTAACAAATATACAAGAAAAGAGTAATATTTTAGTTCATGTAAAAAGAATAATGATACCGCATCAAAAACATGGGCTTTCTAACAAATTTTGACAAGCGAGTGAAGATAATATTAGAGAGAGAAAATTATGTAAACAAGCGACGAACAAGAATTCAAACAAGAGGAAAATCACCTGTTCCCCCCTCGCCTAGCAGTTTTTCTACACAATTCCCAAATCTACGAGGGACGAGGGAGTCGCCCGTTACCGCCACAAATATTGACACGTGCATGTTTCCTAGAAAGCAACCGCACAGTAAGCGGGAGGAAAATCATCAGTCGCCGAGAGCAGTTTTCTACACAATTCCCAAATCTACGAGGGACGGGGGAGTCGCCCGTTACCGCCACAAATATTGACACGTGCATGTTTCCTAGAAAGCAACCGCACAGTAAGCGGGAGGAAAATCATCAGTCGCCGAGAGCAGTTTTCTACACAATTCCCAAATCTACGAGGGACGGGGGAGTCGCCCGTTACTCCCACTTAAACCAATATCAACACGTGCCTGATTTCAAAGCATTACACTTATGAGGAACGTTTTATATAAAAAGGGATACAATTTCTGGTTAGATAGAGAGTAACCATTTTAGAAATCAACCTGAACACATCGTTCAGTACAAGAGAGAGAGAGTAATTTTTGGAAATCAGCAGTATTCATCTAATCGGCAACAAGTGAACAGTCTCCCAGTATACCTTTGAACATTATTCAAAAGTGAATTCCCAGTATACCTTTGGACATTATTAAAAGTGAATTCCAAGTATTAATTTAAACATATTTCATTACAAGTGAATTATTTTCCAAATATTAATTTGAATTCAGTTTCAAATCAACACTCCATTCATCGATTTTCGAAATATAACTTATATCAATTTCGAAAAATATAAATTTGGAAATTCTTTCGAGTATCTACAAACTCTAATATTGAAGTATCACATTCCAAATTTCGAAATATCGAAATTTGCTTAGGAGGCGACAACCGTCTGGAAGAAAGCAGATATTTTCACAATACAATACACTATCTCATTAGTGTAAACAAGAGGATTAAGACCCAACCATTAAGGACAACAAACGGAAGGCCCCCTTTTCATCTACCGCTCAACACCATTAAGATAGACAAGAGATTATCATCACACCAGTAATCGTTATTCTTTAAGTAAGACTCATAATTTTTGTACTCATTGTAATTTTGTCAACTCTTTTCTTTCTTGTTGGTTTTTAAATAAATTATTCTCTCACATTTAGTAGGCTCATTGACTTATCCTCATCCCAAATTAGATTCATTTATGAAACTAATTTAAAACGAGGAACGTTAGGTATATTTATAAAGGTTTCTCGTTTTGACGTAACACAATATACACATTTTTCATAAATATTTGTAAAAAAAATAATAACAAAATTTTATTAACAATAACAAACTCATTTTTATAAATTTTAATTAAAAAAGTAGAAAATAAATTTTTTTTAAATATTCAATTTAAAATTATTAACAATAACAATCTCATTTTTATAAATTTCTGTAAAAAGATAACAACAACAATAAAAATTTATAACAATTCTAATTTAAATAAATAAAAATTGTTAACAATAAAAGACTCATTTTTATGAATTTTTATAGTGACAAATAAATTTTTTTTTTAAACGATTCAAAATTAAATAAATAAAAAATTATTAATAACAAACTTATTTTTATAAATTTTCACAAAAATAATAACAAATAAAAATTATATCGGTTTAATTTTTTAAAACTTTTACCAATAATAATAAACTCATTTTTAATACATTTTTCATAAAAAATTAATAAATAATAAATAATTAAAATATTCTTTCTTATAAAATTGATTTGCAAATAAAATCAAATAATTCAATTCAACTAGAATTAAATAATGTTTATAAACTGTCACTATTTTTGTTTGAATTAAAAATTACTAAATAAAAATAATAATAACAATTTAATAATTAAAATTTTTTTTTTTTTTTAAAACAACAAATTTTTAAGACATAGTAAGCTTAAGGAAAAATAATAATAAAAAAATAATAAATAATTTTTTTATATTAATTTCACATTGTTTAAAAATATATAAATAAAAAAAAATTTAAAGAAAAATATATTTTACAAAAAATTCTAGCATAAAAGTATACTTACAAATATAAAATTGTTATTATTCACAAATTTTCTCACAATTTATCTTATAATATTTACTATCTTATCTATAACAAGTGTTCTGAATATATCTGCATGTGTTCCAAATTTACATATTTTATATCTGTCCATATCTTTATAGAAATAATTTCTATTTACCAAGAACAATAAACACAAGTGCTACGCGATGGAAGTTAGAAACAAATCAAATAGCAATATTTTATGAACAACATTTATATACACATATATTATTAAAAAGTTATTAAACAAAATATATACTAAAAATTTCTTTTTATTCAGTTAAAATTTTTTTCAAAGAAACACATTATTTTAAAGAAAATATGGATCTGCCAAATAGTCATCAAGTCTCATTACGCGATGCTCTAGAAATAGTTCCTATTTTTGATGAAAAAAACTTACCATTATCCATTTTTATCGAAAGTTGTTTAGAAGCAAAATCTATGCTTCCTGAAGTAGCACAAGTTCAGACAAATTTAGTAAAATTAATAAGAAGTCGAATTTCGGGAGAAGCAAGAAAAATTATAATAGGAAATAACTTTAATACTGTAGAAGAATTAATAGAAAGATTAAAACAAATTTACGCACCAATAAAATCTGTATGTCAATTACAAGGAGAACTAGCAGCAATGTATATGTGGGAACACGAAAATGTAATTTCTTACGGTTCAAGAATTGCAGAAGCAGCAGAAAGAATATTAGATGCATATATTATTAATAATGGGAATAGAGTAGATGAAGCATTTAGAAGAAGTTTAGATGAAGCAACTATCGATTGTTTTTCGCGAGGACTTACACGAGAAATAGAATTACGAATTGGAACAGCTGATACATTTCAAGGGATAGTTAATAAAGCTATAGAAATAGAAAGAAGATTGTTATTACAACGTGAACTACGAAAAAGTGAGAATAATATTGAATATAATGCCCATCTTAAAAATTTTGCAGAAACAACAAAAATTAATATGGTTCAAGACAATGTAAGCACTTGTTCATCTTGTGGAAAAAATGGTCATGTTGTATCAAACTGTTTTAAACTTAATAAATTGCTAAGACTTAGAGGAGAAACCCGCTTTCATTCAGGCACTCAACAACATTTTGCAAACCCAAATCAGAATCAATTTAATAACAAAAATCAAATGTTTAATCAATTTCAATGTCGAAATTATTACAGGAATTCGCAACAAAATCAATTTAGACACGTACCGCAAAAGCAATTTCATACTTCGTTTCAAAATCAAAGGCAAAATCAACATAAAATTTTTTTGCAAAGTCAACAACAAAATTTTTTACAAAATCAACAACAAAATTTTTTACAAAATAAACAACAAAATTTTTTACAAAATAAACAACATTATTCTCGGGAACCACGAACTAACATTGCAACAAACTTTGAAACTAAAAATCAAAATATAATTTGTAATTACTTCAAAAAATTAGGACACATTTCCACTAATTGTAGGAAAAAGATATGGGATGATAACAATAATGACAAGTTTTTAAAAATCACAAATCTTTTTAATCAAGCTTTACAGAAGGATATACCCCTTTTTACGACTGATAATAAAGAAACACTTTAAATAAATTAATAAATAAAGTTTGTGAGAAACCACCTTTACAAAGACCAGACTTCTGCCAACCAATTATATTAAAAACAGACGATTCAGATATTGCAGTAGGAGAAATTCAATCACAAGAAGTAAATAAAGATCAACCAGTAGCCGAATATGACACCGTGTTTTACAAAGCAAGTACAAAAAACATTAACACTGACGCCTTATCAACAAATCCTATTGAGGACATTCTTGAAAATAAAGTGCAAAGAATAAAAACAGAAGAAATTCAAGAAACTCAAGAAAATATTACTCAAGAATATATTCATAAGTGTGTGCAAGAAAAAATCGAAGAAAAATTTAAAGAATACTTAAATTGTGTATCAAGTAAAAATAATTACTCAAGTTTAAAGGTAATAAATAATCTCCGCCATATTGAAAAAATGTTAAATAATGAATGTTGCAAACTAGAAAAGTATGATACACATAGTGAAGCTTGTAATGTTGTTACAAGAAATCAAGAAAGAATACAAGAAAACAATAATCAAGAAGGAGAAATACAAGGAAACAAAAATCAAGAAACACTGGAAATTCAAGAAGAAAAGAAGAATCAAGAAATTCAAGAAAAAGAAGAAGCACATAAAAGAAGGAAACGAGGTAGACCAAAAATACAAAGCACACGTTTTATTACTTCCTTAAAAAAGAAGAGAGGAAGACAGAAAAAGGTATGTAATACAAAAAATAAGAAACTTTATAATGAAAATTATACTAATGAAATTGAATATTATCCTGAGTATATTAAACAGAAAACAAAATTGAAAAAACACGAAGAATTTGATCAAGGCTACGAAACCTCTAATTATGAAGAATCATCTGAAGAAGAAGATAACCTAGTAATAAAAGAAGACTGCAAAAATTTTAATCAACAGAATATACGTATAGCAAAAATTAAAAATGTAACTTCGAGGGAAATCCGTTCAACAATAAAATCATCCTTAAAAAATTCGTTTGTGGAAGTTGCTCTATGCAATGGACGTACAAAATGTTCTACTAAAAATTATATGGAATTAATCAAAGAGACTCAATCATTAGACAATATATATCGACCGCCTCCAGAACCACCTCCCAGTAGAGAATAAATTATCAAATACAATTAAATTTTAAAAAATAATATAAATAAACAATACCCCAAAATTATCTAAAAAAAAAAAAATTTTTTTACAGATAAACTAAATAAAATATAATCAATAACAAATTAAAATTTCCACCTTACAAATAAAATGCAATATTAAGAATAGTTATATATTAAAAAGTAATTTAAATATACCATACAAATTATATAAATTAACTAACAAATCACTTTTCTAAACCTATGTATAAAAACATACATCATTCAATATAATTTTTTTTTTAGAAATTAAACTAATATAAATTTTTCTGTTTTAGCGATCTAACATCAATCTATTAATAATTGTCCAAAAACAAGGAAATAAATAAAAATAAAATAATTAAAATTTCTTTTAGGGAAAGTAAGAAGCAGCATGTTAAGGTTAAGTTATTTTACTCTTTTATCTTTACTTTTCTTTACTATTCTTTCTATTTTCAATTTTACACTCAAAGACTCAAACATCTTCTCTTAATATTCTTTTTAAAATTACAAATAACATAATTTTTATACAAGCAAACGTTAAATCTGAATCTATATATTCCACTTTAGTACATGATAAAAAGATAATCTTAAGAATGTCCTGTGAATTAAAAAAATTAAATGATCGTTAATAAAATATGTAGGAAGTAAAATTTATTTTTTTAGTAAAAAATGCACTTTAAATAATAACCCAAATTTCAGAACAACTATAATTCAAATGAATAAATTAAATCTTACTTCTTACAATTTAGTAACAAAAGGACATTAACATATTTTATATAGTATAAAAAAATAAATTTAATTTAATAATGAAAACTAATGAGTCACTTGTTGGATAAAAATTGATTTGATAAAATCATTTAATAATTTCTAAAACAATTAGATAAATTTTTTAATACTATATTGGTCCAAAAATTTAAGAGATTCCGTAAATCATAATATTTTATATTAAAAAAAATATCTGACATAATAACATTTTAAATTAAAAACAATGGCATGAAATTTTATAAATATTTGTATCCAAACAAACTTTTTCGTATCAGGTTACATTAAATTAAAGTCTCTAAATTCAAATACAAAAAAATTAGATATTTAAATAATATTTACAAATATAATTTTGTTTTAAAATTACTGTTTAATTACCTTTAGTACGTCTATCATTTTATGTAAACAAAACTAATAGTATAAGCAATTTACTTTAGAAAATCTATTTTCTTATACTACCTTATTTTTTTGTTATATTACGCATTCTAAAATTAAATTAAAGTAAATATAAAAAATTAGGAAATAAAAAAAAATTAACAAAAATAATGCTAATAAGATTGAAACAAAAATATGATTTTAACGAAGGAAAAGAAGCAATAGATATTTGGAGTGATAAAATCCAATTAATTAAATGGAGCAATTCTTGTGAAAGATGTTTCGGAAGATATCATGTAGCAAAAAATTGGCTTAAATTACAAGAAAAATAATAAAAATATAACGATTAAGACAAATTTTTTTTTCTCTCGCTATAAAATAAATCAATAAATAAACAAATAAAAAATGTGCATGCTATCTTCTAAACATTTAGTTATATATAATAATTATTAATTATTTTATACCTATCTTAAAAATTGAGTGTGTGTGTTAAAAAAAAATAATAATAAATAAAAAAAATAATTTTTCTAAAAATGTTTGTTTTACGCTTAACTTTAATACAATTGTAAATTTTAGCTTTGAATGTAAGAATGAGAATTTGGAAATTGTTCAATTTCATTTTTTCAATTTCCAAATTTCTGAAGGCGGAGGTGTTACGTCATCGTAACGTATTTTTCCATATTAATATTAATATAAATAATTATAATAATAATAATGGGAATAACAATAAATAATTGTTATTAACATATTATTAACAATTATAAACAATTATTAAATAATGAAAATAGTAATAATAAGAATAATAAAATAATAATTAAATTTAAACAATGATAATGTGTAAGAACGAATAATCACTGATAATAACAAAATAGTAGTAATTATTATAACAATAATAACAATAATATGCAATTGTAATAATAATAAAAAGATAGTAATAAAAAACAACAATAATAGTTAATAATAACAAGATCTTAACAATTTGTAGCAATAAATAATAATAATAATTAATTATAACAATAATATCAAAATAATAATAAATAATTGTAACATTAATAACAAATAATAATGATTTATTGTAACAAATAGTAATTAAATGTAATAACAAAGTAACAATTATTAATAACAAGTTAATAATAATTTGTAATAACAAAATAACAACAAATAATAGTTAATAATAAGATAATAATAAATTGTAATAATAATTAACAAAGTATAATAATGAAATCAATAATAACAAATTGTAATAACAAGTTAACAACAAATTGTAAATAACAAATTGTAATAACAAATTAATAACAAATTGTTAATAATAACTATAAATAATTAAGAAACAACATAAAAATATAATATTAAATTGTAAAAACATATGACTAAGAAGTTGTGAGCACGTGTGACCTAAAGACTGAGTCAGCGCAAGTGTTTCTCTAACAATGGGTTTCTCAAACACATGGCAAATGGCATCGAAATCCAAAATACATGGCAAATGGCATCGAAGTTCCAAATACATGGTAAAAGGCATCGAAATCTCAAACACATGGCAAATGGCATTTTCGTTTGGATATAAAAAGAGCTAGATTATCAAATGATCTTCAGTCTAAAATTTGAAGTCATCAGAAGTAGTCACCCGCACTACAGAAGTCTTAAAAATGTAATCGTCAGTAGTAGTAGTAGTCACCTGTACTACAGTCTTAATTTTTTCATCGTAACAAGTGGTTCTCTTCGTGATAGTGCTCGCAACCCCAGTATAGTAGTTGTCCTGATCTTTACGTAAATTTCTAAATTCAGTGAATCTTGAAGTCAAATTTGGTGTTTGAAAGATTGTTCGAGTGACGACAAAAGCTGAAAGAAAACCATTCAACTGCCTGATTTACGAGTGTCGTAAATCTTCCACCTGTACCATTTAGTAACCGATTAACGCACAATTGGCATTGTTTCCCATCGGCGCCAGCCAGGACCAAAAACTTGCTTTTCTAAGGTAAACAGAGAAACCACTTAAGACTCGTTTTTAGAAAACTAGTGCTCATTTCATCTTTTCATAATTTTGATCTTTTAAATATACTGTGTTCAAATAAATTTATTCTTGTCATTTATCCAACCTCGTCCCAACTTTAATTTTTCTAAATTAAAGTTAAATCGAGAAAAAATAGGGAATATAATAATAAGGTTAGACATAACACTTGCCTTCTTATTTTACTATAGTTCTTCGTAAAGACTACTATTGCTATATTTCTGATTACAAATGACTGTTGTAAAGTTAAAAAGAAAATTTTCAACTAAAATAGTTTTTTTTGTAATTCATGACTTGCGTAAAGTACGTAAGTTACCTAATTAGTGCAATTTACAATAATTCGTCCATTACGTAACTTAAGTTATTTACGTAAGTGCAACTTACGTTATTTACGTAACTTATATTTTTACGTATCATACATTATTTACGGAACTTATATTTTACGTAAATTACGTAAGTTAACTTACTTATGCAACTTACTTTTTTATTTACGTAACTTACGTAAGTTGTGTAAATTATATAACAATTTATACAGGCAAGAAATCTTGTACCTTCGGTGCGTGTGTTAGAAAAAAAATTTTTCACTATGGAAATGTAATAAAAAATAAACCTTACAATATTAAAGACTAACAATGAACAATAATTGTATTAATTACTGAGAACGAAGTGATTTTTTGACATTTAAAGTGTATAAGTCTTTCTCGCAAGCTGTGAACTTTCATAGCAGTTAGTATATAAGGAAGTTTAAATCATGTATAAATATGTGTAAATAGCGATCGTTATTATGTTATGCGTTTAGTATTTAAGTTAGATTTATGTACTTAGGGTTTAGTGAAATTGTCTAGTTTAATAATATAATTTATCTTGAAGTGGGTAGCCTTGGAAGAGTGAAATTAATGTGCAATACATGATTAGAAGTCATGAATTACAAAAAAATTTTATTTTAGTTGAAAATTTTCTTTTTTAACTTTACAACAGTCATTTGTAATCAGAAATATAGCAATAGTAGTCTTTACGAAGAACTGTAGTAAAATAAGAAGGCAAGGCAGTCGCGGTCACCTTCTTTTACAATAGTCCTGTTGTAAAGACTACTACAGACTGTATCACTAATTCCCTTAGATTGCTGCAAATGTGGATAGAATCCAAGATTTCCTTTTAACGTATACTATTGTAATCAGTCACATAGACTTTGTGCTAACTCATATTTAGTTCGTATTTATTTCAAATAAATTTTTAATGAGTACGTTCGACTTACAGAATTGTTACAACGAAGCTACTTTAGGCATTACGAAAAGTGGTCACATATCCGAGAAGTACTGTTCGACTATTGTAATCATTAACAGAAAATTTTTCTCCGTGCAACAACTGGGCCACAGGTTTTATCAATGCGTTTGATTTCATTTTGGAAATTCAAGCAATATTAGATTAATTTTAATTGTGTATGACCTTAACTTCAACGCACAACATTCAAATTAAATTGATTCCATTGATATAAGTAATTGGCAAAACATTTTGTGAAAATAGTGGGGGTGGTCCGAAACCGACCCCCATATTTTTACATTGTAATTGTTTATTCTCTTCTTTTTTATTGTTCACATGAAGTGAGGATAGATTTTGCATAAGGGAGAGTGGGGCAAACCGGACCCCCTATCGGTTTTTTGACTCTTGTGACAAAACGAATCAACCGATTTTATTTTTCGATGGCTTGTTTGAAAGATCATTTAATTGCCCATCTCTTTCTCAGAGAAACCTACACTTCATCTTTTATTGTTTAGTTGCTGTGTTAACTTTAAAAAAATTTACAAACGGGCCGGTTTGCCCTACCCCCTGGGGTAAACCGGACCGTTTAGTTTTTTATTTATAATATTGCATTTACATAATCTACAATAATAAGAAACATAAAGAATCATGTAAACAATGGTTGTAGTAATAGAAATAATAATTCGGGATTGAATTTTAATTACATAAATATTTTTTTTAATAAAAAAATAAAAATGTTTGTTATTATCAGAGAAACAATATTAAAGAGTCCAATTCTCATTGAAAGACAATTATTTTTCATTGTAAGTCAATATTTTAATGAAAGAAACATTTTATTTAAAAATAATTTTTATGAAAGTTTATTTCAATGGAAATATCCTATGGCCGGTTTGACCCACCGAAAACGGTCCGGTTTGCCCCACAAGCCCATTTTGAGAATAAATGTTTGTCAATAAGAAACGCTTTGCAAATTCATCAAAGTTTTTGGTGGTAAATGTTCCTGAGGCGCACAGTGATCGGAGAGACCCTATTTAATGGGAAAAATTAGAAAGACTACACCGATTGCAACAAAACTTTAGGATATTTTTAATTTCGCCATACTTAATAAGAATATATCATAAAATTTAAAATTTGACAGTTGACAGCTGTCAAAGTAACTATCAATTTCATCAACAATTAGTAAATCTGCACAAAAATAACTTCTAACAGGTTTTGAGACTTTCTGAATCCAAATTTTATGTCTACTTTAAATTTGATAGTTGACAGCTGTCAAAGTGACTGTCAATTTTTTTTTCTAAATGAGTAAATCTACATAAAAATTTTACCTATAAGATTTTTCGACTCACGTGTCCCGAATTTTCAGTAAAATTTATAATTTGACAGTTGACAGCTGTCAAAGTGACTGTCAGCTTTATAAAAAATGAAAAAATGTTTATAAATATAACTATTACATTTGCAGACTGTGTAGTCACAATATTGATATCGAACTTAAACTTTGACAGTTACCTTCTATCACTGTATATGTCATAATATAAAAATATCTTTATTTATTAGAATTAATTATTTGAAGAGAATTTCTTTTTAAAAATAAATTAACAATTAAAATGGAAGAAAGTAATTTAATAATAACATATTTTTTTAGAACTAAAATGTTAGAAATTCTTTTCATATTACTTTCCATCTTTCAGGTTCATCAACAGATACCTATATGAAAAACCTTTGAATACCAAATTGCGTAGAAACTAAACAATTTTTAAAAAAATTTGACGCCATATTGGAACCGCCATTTTAAAATTTTGAATATTAATTTCACATTTATCAAGACACACAATAAAAAACACTCGTAAAAAATGCCTACCATGAATTAATTGAATATTTAATGTTATAATCCACTTTTTGTCATTTTGAACCACTATTGTAATCGGACTCATGAAACAAAAATGTCAAAAAAAAATTTTGGCGCAAGTTTGCGCAGCTGTTTTTTTCGCAGGTCATTAAAAGAAACTTTAGACTACTCTTGTAAAAAAGAATTAGAATTGTACTCGGTCGTACTTTTTTTGTATACATTTTTAAAAAAAATTATTCAAATAAAAAGCTATATTATAAAGCAATTGATATTTTATTAACAAATTTTTTTTTTTTGGTTATAATTATTCGAGAAAACATCTTTTTTCAGCTTGAGAAATGACATAAAATCGTTAAACATTTTTAATATTGACTCCTGGAATACGAAAACTTGTTAAGAAAATTCATATTATAAAGGGTAAAAAATTCCACTTATAAAACCCGCTTTTTAAACATATATATCGCCTTTCCCAATCAATTTCATTGTAAATACCGATCAGTTTTGAAATCTAGGGACACTTAAGAGTAATAATCGCTTTATCTTATTTAATTTAACGCAATTTAAAAATTACTATTTTTCGCATAAAATAGTGTACCTCCGACCACTGTGAGGCGTGTACCTTCAAAATCCAATACCTAATATTTACAAATATTACACGATTTCCTCAGAATTTCCTTAAGAAAAAATTCAGAAAAGTGTAGAAAAAACTAAAAAACAAACTTTTGCTCCCAGCGTTGCACAAACAAAAGTAAATAATGTCAGATTAAAAAAATATGGTATACTACACAAGGTTGTTTCAAATTTCTAAATAGCACTTTTGACAATTTCGCCATTTCGGAAATATTGAGGGGGGTCCGGTTTACCCACCGGTCCGGTTTGCCCCACTCTCCCCTATTTACTTTTATTTTTTAGGAATTAAATAAAATATTTTACTAGCAATCACAGCACATATTACTTAACTTTAATTCTCTTTTGGTTAAATATTTTATTCATTGTCAGTTGTAAAATGTTCTTGACAAGGCAATATGAATTAAGAAACTTTGTACTTTTCGACATCTTTGGAAGCAGTTAAGTACAGAAACGAAAAAAGATTAATAACAAATTTAGTATATATTTTACTAAAAATAGGGCGACAATTTAAATAGGCAAAACCATTGCTGCTATTCTATTGGAAATTTAGATACTGTTTAACAATTTATATTTATTATCATTTCAAAGAAGGCCTTAAAATTTATTTTAAAGAAATAATAATATTAATTCAAGTTTAATTATGTTAACATAACTTATAGACATAATTAATTTCAGAGTAAAGTTACTAATAATTCATTTATTTATCCTTTTGTTCTGAAAAAGGTCCAAAAATGTATTTAAATTGAGTCAAAACAATTTAATAGTTCATTACAGACTATTGAATGTTATTTTAATTACTATGAGAATTTGATATCTTAATTTTTCTTTAGATTTCCCCCCGAAAAAATGGGGGTCGGTTACAGACCATGGGGGGAGGTCGGTTTCGGACTACCCATTTTGAGAAAGTTAAAACGTAAATTTTCGCTTTTTCTATAGATCTTTCATTAATGACAATTAGAAACCTCGGCAATCGTCAGAAAACATTGAAAAATAGTTGCTTTACTCAAAAAAATTTTGAGGAAAACAAAGAAACACATTTTTAGCACATTTTAGCCTTTGCACTTTAGGGGGTCGGTATGTGACCACCCTCCCCTAATGTAGTATATTTTAGAAAATAAAATTTTTAGTTTTTATTTTTCCTTATTTTCATGCGATTCACTGGCAGGGAGCCATGTATTCTTCTTGACTTTAAACCAAAAAACATTCAAATCCATTAAAAATTCTAGGCTGAAGACATCTTTGAAAAATTAATTGTAAAAAAATCCCACTGTGAGGCATGCACGTGATTTTTGAAAAATATGTGTTTAGCTCAATAAACGCATCAGGCCTACTCCAGTTATTTTTGGAAAATTTTCTGTACATTATAAAGTAAAAATAAATTTGAAAAAAGGGTCCAAAGTTAAAAAAATTAATTTGTTTATAAAAAAAAATTATTAAATAAAAAAAAATAATTTTTTTAAAACATTTTTTAAAAGTTAAAAGAAAACTAAAACTTTCATTCCTTGACAACTTATTTCTAATATTTTCAGACTTATAGGCTACTAAAAATTGGTCTATGTTTAAAAATCAATAATTTCGAAAATTCATTACTCAAAAATTTGTCCTTTAAAAAGAAAATAAAAAAATACATATCTGTTTATTTTCTTTACAGAATATAAAAAAAAATTTTGACCGATTTTAAGAGGTCATAGGTAAATCCCAAGTGGAATTCCTTATATATACCCAATTAAAAATTCCCGTAGTTCCGGACCACCCATGTTTTCCGACACTGGCGTGCCGGAATTGGCGCGGTAATGTCTGCAACAATGCATCAGTACAGCGCCAATACCATTGTGCTATTAAAGGACGTCCAGCGCAATATTGACTGGTAAAAATTAAAAATACCATGTGAAAAAAATAAATTTTATTAAATTATTATTATTTTTAATGAAAATTAATTATTTATTTCTTTTTCAAAGTAAATATTCTTCTTTAAGAGTAAGCACCACCACCAACTTTGACCCCTTTAAGTTTGAATTATTAAAGTAGGTTATATTTCTATTCTTGCACCATTTTTAATTCTAAAATATATAGGATGGTGAAAAACTTGAAATTTTATCTTTTAATCAATTGCATATTTTTGCAACTCCATGAGAGAGGTTGTTTAAAACTATAAAATAAGCTTTAAAAAATTTGGGTTAAAAAATATTGAAAATTGTAAGAAAAGATTAATTTTGAATGTTCAAATTTTAAAACTTTTAGCAGTTTTATAAAGTCCTTTTTTAACGCAAATTTTTTTCTAAGCTTATTTTATAGTTTTAAACAACCGCTTTCATGGATTTGCAAAAATATGCAATGAATTAAAAAATAAAACTTCTAACTGCTTCAAAAATCCTATTATTTTTCCTATTACACAGGCACACAAAGAAAAAGTTGTCTGTTTTTTGAACCAGACATACATGTCTTATAGTATGTTTGCCCACTGAAAACGAATCTGAAGTCAGAATTTCTCCATCACCCTCTGTTTTTTTTAAATCGAGAAAACTACACTTAACTTCAAATTTTAAAGTAAAAAAAATGGATTGAATAACAGATTTCTCTTTAAAACAAAACAATAAATTTATGTACTTCTCTTTCAAGGGGTGGTAGCGATTCTACGCAAATAAACCCTACAAAATAAAATTCTACACAATTAACTCTACACCAGGAAATTGTACACACTTCATTTAATAAATTTGATTAATTCTACGCAAATAAATTCTACAGAAAAAAGTCCTACACATTAGAATTAAATAGAACAAAATATATCATTAAAATCTTTTAATTCTACACGATTAAATACTACATCAGAAAATTTGACACAGTTTATTTTAATTAAAATAAAATTCTAATAATAATTTTTGTATTTTAATTTATAATTCTACGCAGTTAAATTGTACACCAGAAAACTCTACACATTTGGAAAATATTGATTAAATTAAGTTTTAAAAGATTCTAAATAAATAAATTTTACAAATAAATACTCTACACAATAATAATACTAAATAAAATGTAACTTTAAATAAAATTTATTTAATTTTGCACTGTTAAATACTACATTAAAAAATTCTACACAATGTATTTTTAAACGAAGAAAAATATGAATTATTTTTTCAATTTAATTTTTAATTCTCCACACTTAAATTGGACCCCAGGTAACTCTACACATTGGAAAAATATTGATTAAATTAAGTTTAAAAAAATTCTAAATAAAGAAATTCTACAAATAAATACTCTACACATTAGAACTAAATAAAATGTAACTTTAAATAAAATTTATTTAATTTTGCACGGTTAAATACTACATAAAAAAATTCTACGCAATATAACAAAAAAAATAACAATTATTTTTTAAATTAAATTTTTAATATTCTGCACAGTTAAATTGAAAACCAAAAAACTTTACACAATGAAATAATTTTTTAAAGAAATTTTAAATCTCTAGTCAAATATATTCTTCAAAAAAAACTCTACACATTAAAATAAAATAAATATAAAATTTTTAATCTAATTTGTTTAATTCTACACACTTAAATTCTATATCACAAAATTGTACACAAATTATTTTTAAGCAAGGAAAAATATTTTCTTTATTTTTTTAATTTAATTTTTAACCCTATACATTTTAATTCAACTCTGGAAAACTCTACACAAATGAGCTTTAAAGTCTTCGCATATTATTTTTAAATAAGATGAAATTATTTTTTTAACTCTACGTAATTAAATTAAACACAAAGAAACTCTACAAATGAATTCATTTAATTAGATAAACAAAGAAAATAAAGCTCTACAAAATAAAACTCAACACAAAAATAAAATAAAAATTTTATATTTATTTTATTTTAATGTGTAGAGTTTTTTTTGAAGAATATATTTGACTAGAGTTTTAAAATTTCTTTAAAAAATTATTTCATTGTGTAAAGTTTTTTGGTTTTCAATTTAACAGTGCAGAATATTAAAAATTTAATTTAAAAAATAATTGTTATTTTTTTCGTTATATTGCGTAGAATTTTTTTATGTAGTATTTAACCGTGCAAAATTAAATAAATTTTATTTAAAGTTACATTTTATTTAGTTCTAATGTGTAGAGTATTTATTTTTAGAATTTCTTTATTTAGAATTTTTTTAAACTTAATTTAATCAATATTTTTCCAATGTGTAGAGTTTCCTGAGGTCCAATTTAAGTGTGGAGAATTAAAAATTAAATTGAAAAAATAATTCATATTTTTCTTCGTTTAAAAATACATTGCGTAGAATTTTTTTATGTACTATTTAACCGTGCAAAATTAAATAAATTTTATTTAAAGTTACATTTTATTTAGTTCTAATGTGTAGAGTATTTATTTGTAGAATTTCTTTATTTAGAATTTTTTTAAACTTAATTTAATCAATATTTTTCCAATGTGTAGAGTTTCCTGAGGTCCAATTTAAGTGTGGAGAATTAAAAATTAAATTGAAAAAATAATTCATATTTTTCTTCGTTTAAAAATACATTGTGTAGAATTTTTTAATGTAGTATTTAACAGTGCAAAATTAAATAAATTTTATTTAAAGTTACATTTTATTTAGTATTATTATTGTGTATAGTATTTATTTGTAAAATTTATTTATTTAGAATCTTTTAAAACTTAATTTAATCAATATTTTCCAAATGTGTAGAGTTTTCTGGTGTACAATTTAACTGTGTAGAATTATAAATTAAAATACAAAAATTATTATTAGAATTTTATTTTAATTAAAATAAACTGTGTCAAATTTTCTGATGTAGTATTTAATCGTGCAGAATTAAAAGATTTTAATGATATATTTTGTTCTATTTAATTCTAATGTGTAGGACTTTTTTCTGTAGAATTTATTTGCGTAGAATTAATCAAATTTATTAAATGAAGTGTGTACAATTTCCTGGTGTAGAGTTAATTGTGTAGAATTTTATTTTGTAGGGTTTATTTGCGTAGAATTGCTACCACCCCCTCTTTCAACAACTTAAAAGCAATGTGAAAATTACTCCTCCACCCTTTGTTTTTTCAAATTGAAATAACTACCCTTAATATATAAAAATCAAAATGTATAATAAAAAAAATGAAGAACTGTGGTTTTCCATTTTTTACAAATTTTTACAAATTTTTTATTGGAAATTGGTTGAAATTATATTGATATTTGTTGTAGGTTATCATTTTTTTTAACATTTTGATTTTTACATATTAAGGGTAGTTATTTCAATTTGAAAAAAACAAAGGGTGATGGAGGAATTTTGCTAATGCTTTTGAGTTGTTAAAAAAGAAATACATAAATTTCTTGTTCTGTTTTGCTTTTAAGTTGTTGAAAGTGAAGTACATAAATTTATTGTTCTAATTTGAAAAACAATGTGGTAATTCATTTTTTTTACTTTCAACTTTTAATTTGTAAATTTAAAGGTTGGTTTTAAAAAAAACAGAGGAGGTGGAGTAATTTTGACATTGCTTTTAAGTTGTTGAAAGTGAAGTACATAAATTTATTGTTCTATTTTGATAAACAATGTGGTTTTTTATTTTTTTTACTTTAAACTTTTATTTTATAAATTTAAGGATTGAACAGCAAGTGCCGACTGGCTCTGACAAATTAGCTACCTTCGGTCCTAACCTCGAAGTTTTTTCCCCCCTGGTCCGAGCTGCCACCAACGATTTGTTTAGAAATGGCAAAACTTTCAAAATTCGCCTGGGTTACGCTAACCCAGTCAGTACCCTGAGGGGACTAAAAAAATTTTTTTGGGGTTTTTTATGGGCAAAATTAAAAAAAAAAAATTTTTTAATTCCTCTTATTGATTTATATAACTCGTATAAATTTCATTAAAATCGATCAAGTGGTTTTCAAGAAATTTTTTTTTTATTTTTCTTTTCCCCTCCATAACTCTTACAAAAATCAATTTTTTGAAAAAATATTTGTTGAAAAATGTTGTCTTAATGCTGCCAACATGTAATAACAATTTTAATGTTTTTTGAGAGGGGGCAGATTTTGTATGCTTACTCTGATAGGCCTTTTTGATCAGAAAACTTGATTTATAAATGTCCAATAAATTTATATTAAATGTTAGTGAATATCATTTTTCAGAATTAAAAAGTTGAAACTAATCGCTTCCCATAAATTATTATATTTTCCATTTGTATATACTCATGTATGTATGTGAGGTATTTCCATTTTTACTCTCGTTGCTCTTGAACATGCGTATCGGTTAGAGCCACATTCCATAAATTACACGAAACTTCACTTTATCGACTTTAACTAATGAGTTTAAGCTGTTATGTTAATCAGTGGCGTATAAAAGAACAAGTGGACCTAAAGAACAGGAAAGAGGGACCGACTGAATGAACGTTCTTGACCTTGTCAGTTTCACTAATTATATATTTCGTCACACAAAATAGGTATCAAAAAGATCTACATATTTTTATATAGAAGGTGCACAGAAAAAAATGTGCTAATATCATACAAGCATATGTCATCCGAAAATTGCATCATGCTTTTCGGATGGATTTCTTGCAATTTAGATACTAATAAAGTGCGCATGCGTCACGGTCCCATTTACAAGCAATCCACCCGAAAAGCGCATAGATTTCAAGCAAATTTTATATATGAATGTAAAGAGCATTTCTTTCATGTGTTTTAAACGTTTTTAGTATACACAGAAAAAACTGAACTCAAAATGAGTCAGAAAAGTGACTCATTATGAGCTGCAACAAAAATGAACCTCGTAGATGGCGCCACGTTCTATGTCATTTAACATAGACTCATTTTGAGTTGCAACAAAAATGAGTCCAATTTTTTTCTGTGTAATGATCGAACAAAATTAGTATTTTTCTTTTTCTATTCTTGCAACAAGTAAATTCGTGTAATGAATACATGTTTTAATGAAAGAATCTCTTGATTCATGAACGATTTCTACATCAAATAATGTCTAGCGAAAAGTACAACAACGCTTCATGTAAATTAAGCACAATATTTTTTTTCCGTGATGGAAGTGTAGCAATAAGTAGAAGAGAAAAAAATTACATATCTCATTTGTATGGTATTCATGTATATACAGTTGCAACATTGTAGTTTTCTTTTGCTTCCAGATATACATTGTTGGAATATTTTCGTCTTAATGGGACTTTTTATTTATATTAATTTTATTATCAATATTCATAATATTGAATGATTGTACATTAGGGTGGCCGTTAAAAACGACATTTTTAATTTTTTTCCATTTCTGGGTCTCATTTTGTCATAAATTGAAAAAAATTAGATACGTATTTTATATTTATTTTTTAAATTAATATTTAGCGGTGCCTATAGGCTGGTGAAATTTTGCATGCATTTTGCATGCATTTTGCATGGGAAAAACTTTTTTTTCGTAGATTTCCTGTAAAATCGTTGAAAATTGATATTTTTTGACCAGACTAATCTGTTTCTCTTCATAAATGTTCAAAGAATAATATAAAATTTTTAACAAATGAAATTTGTTAAGTTAACTATGTTTTACAGAACCCAAAAGTTGACCAATAAAAACCAAAATAGGTTCTTATTAGCAAAAAATATTAATTTTTAAAAAACGAGAAATTTAAACTGCTAATCATGGTTTCTATTGTTTTTAAGGTCGCTGATTACAAATCTTAAGTCAGATTTCAAAATTTCAAAATGGTGGATCCAATATGGCAGCCATTAAAAATTGTAAATTAATCAATTTCTAGGAAACTTCGTATCAAGGCGTCTTGGGGGTCTCTGATTACAAATCTAAAGTCAGATTTCATGCAAATTTTAACATTAATTAATTTTTATGAAACTTCCTATCAAGGTTTTTTTGGGGTTCCTAGTTACAAACCTGAAGTGTAAAATTTAAACTGTACCTTGCTGCTAATCAGAAAGTATAAGGTTAGTATTTATTAGCTAGATAAGGTTCATTCACAAATTAAATGATATGATTTGATTTTATATATGTTATATATATATATATATATATATTAATTAACATTTTTTTATGGCCGCCATATTGGTTCCGCCATTTTGAATTTTTGAAATCTGACTTTAGTTTTGTAATCAGCGACCTCAAAAACCATAGAAACCATGATTAGCAGTTTAAATTTCTCGTTTTTGTTAAATTAATATTTTTTTCTAATAATAACCGATTTTGTGTTTTATTAGTTAACTTTTGGATCCTGTAAAAAATAGTTAACTTAACAAATTTAATTTGTTAAAAATTTTATATTATTCTTTGAACATTTATAAAGAGAAACAGAGTAGTCCAGTCAAAAAATATTAATTTTCAACGATTTTACAGGAAATGTACGAAAAAAAGTTTTTTTCCTATGCAAAATACATGCAAAATTTAACCAGCATACAGGCACCGCTAAATATTAATTTAAAAAATAAATATAAAATACGTATCTAATTTTTTTCAATTTGTGACAAAGTGATACCCGGAAATGGACAAAATTCAAAAATGTCGTTTTTAACGGCCACCATATTGTATATAATATTCAATATTTGCTATTCATAAGTTAAATATTTACATTTAAAATATATAACAATATATGTAATATTCAAAATTTAATATTTTTATACACTCAAAAAAATTTCTATTAGGTATGACTACTTTTTAACTACTCTGCGTGGTTCAATAGGTCTTCAACTGAATTTCAAAAGTTATATTGACTACCGACAAGTAGTAAAAAGAACTAAAAATGTAGTTGATCTAATCCGATTTTGTAGTTGTTCGTGTAATTTAACTACTTTTTTAGTTATCTGAACTATTATTTATTAAATACTGTTATGTCCAAACAAAGGCCGTCTTAAATAATTCCCTAGTTTCCTCGTTTTAAATTGATTTCAATTATAAAACCAATTTGGGATGAGGTATAAAGTCAATAAAACATCGGTGATTATAAAATAAGAGAGAAGTTTTATTACCGAATGAAAATTGACATAATTGAGTTATAATATGTTAATAAAAGGTTTCTTTAAATTTGGTTAAAATAAACTACCTTCTGATATGTTGAAATTATAACAGGTGTTGGTCTTCTCGGAGGTGTGGTTTGGTAGATTGTTTTAAGTACAAGTGTTCAAGTTCTGGTTAACTTTTTATGTTGTTGGGCCTTTTTATTAAAATGACAATAAATTGTGGATTTGGTCTCGTGTATAGATTAACTGTTAATTACTTGGTGAGTAAAACTTCAACTGTACCAATGTGAGCCGATATCCTCCCTTTTATATTCAAATTCTGTCCAAATTTTGTCGTTGAACATAATTGGTATTTAGAGGCATATATATATATATATTGCAATTTAAAATATAATTGTTATTGAAACTGTTTAGCACACACAATGTTTTAATATGTTAAAAATTGTCTTAAATTTAAGATAACAACAATCGGATATTGTAATGTACGTTAATGTATACATTTATACACTACCGTCCGAAATTGTGCGTACGCTAACATCTCGAGCTATTAAAAAACACACCCGCACAGAAACAGTGATAACTCGGTTAAAAATGAAGCTAGATGCTTTTTTTAAATTGCATTGGAAAGCTTATTAAATTGCCAATGTAATGCCACTATTTTAAGTTGTATTGCATAAATAGGAAGCGAGATATCATGTTATGAAGACAAAAAAATAATTCTTTTTTTTCGGAATTTATTACTCTGACTTTGACTCCTGACACAGTTTAGCAAAGTTTATGAAAGAAATTGTTACTTTTATAGAATATTCCTTGTAACCTAAGCTTTAAATAGAGACCAAGAACAGCAAGAATGTAGTAAGTAGTAGTAGTAAGAATGTACTTGGTAAAATTATTTTCGACACTTTTTTCACAGACAAGTAATTGACTCAACGGCGAATTATAGAAATCGATGATTGAAAATTCTGCTTTGCACGGTCAGACTCTTTGTAATAACTCGGGAACCCGTAAATATTTTTTGCTGTTCTTGGTCTCTATTTAAAGCTTAGGTTACAAGGAATATTCTATACAAGTAACAATTTTTTTCATAAACTTTGCTAAACTATGCCAGGAGTCAAAGTCAGAGTAATAAATTCCGAAAAAAATAGAATTATTTTTTTGTCTTCATAACATGATATCTCGCTTCCTATTTATGCAATACAACTTAAAATAGTGGCATTACATTGGAAATTTAATAAGCTTTCCAATGCAATTTAAAAAAAGCATCTAGCTTCATTTTTAACTGAGTTATCACTGTTTCTGTGCGGGTGTGTTTTTTAATAGCTCGAGATGTTAGCGTACGCACAATTTCAGACGGTAGTATATATATATATATATATAGGAATTTGAGTATATTCAGAAAATTATTAAAAGTATTATATAATGCAATTGTATGTAATTCATAAATTTTAAATTGCTATTTTAACGTTAATGGAATTGTTAAAAAAAGGTCAATATTTTTGTAGGTAACATTGTAAATTTCTACTTTCTGTAGCAATTTGGGTATAGAGAGTTTAATATAATCTGATATTGAAAAATTTGTTTAGATAAAAATTAATATTATTCTCATGTCAAGTAAAAAAATTTAGTTTAAAATATATATTAATATACGGATTCTTTTAAATTTTTGGTTCAAGAATGTATAAATGTATTATGAAGTTTTCTATTTGTTTTGAAGATTAACGTTTTAATTAAATCAACTTTAATCGGGTAATTATTTTATTAGTTTTCAATTTTTCATTATTAAATTGAATTTATTTCTTAAATGCCTTGCGAAATATGTTAATGGCTTTTTGTTATTAAATTGTAAGAAGTAAAATTTAATTCGTTTAATTGAATTATAGCTTTTTTGAAATTTTGTTTATTACTTTTTTTTTACTGATAATATAATTATTTAAAGTATACTTATTTTAAAATTTGTACTTCGTACATCTTTTATTACAAGATCACTTGCATATTTATTGCACAGTATATACCTTCTTAAGATTATTTCTTAACCATGCACCAAAGTTGAAGATATAGTATATATTTGTATAGGTTTAACCCCTTGGCTGTCGACGAGATTTCCACTGTTTTGGCCAAAAGTGTGTTGTAAATTTTTTTTTATTTTTATGAAACTTGGTATCCTAAGGTTTTAGGGATCGCTGATTACGAATCAAAGGTCGGTTTTTCAAAATTCAAAATGGCGGATTAAACATGGCGGACAATTTTTCAAAACTAATCGGATTCGCTTGAAATAGTTACTCAGGGGTTTTCGGGGTCGCTGATTACAAATCCGCGGTCCGTTTTTCAAAATTCAAAATGGCGGTTCAAAATTACTAAAAATAGGCGGATTGGCTAGAAATAATATAATTTAAATTTTAATTAAAATTGATACTCAATTTATTGGGTATCAGCTTAATTAATAAATAATGTAAATTGAGAGTTTTAATCAGAAAGGCTAAAAACTGATGAGCAGTGAGTTCCAAGCAAATCCATACAATTTTGCTCCATGATTCTATCACATTGAAGTTGCCATTTTGAATTTTGAAAAACGAACCTCGGATTCGTAATCAGTAACCCCGAAAACACCCTGAGTAAAGATTTTCAGGCAAATTGGATCAATTTTTTAAAATATTGTTTGCCATATTAGATCCGCCATTTTGAATTTTGAAAAACTAACGCCAGATTCATGTTCAACGACCCACCAAAACCCCCGCGTAAACATTTACAAGCGAATCCGATCAGTTTAAAAAAATTGTCCGCCATATTGAATCCGCCATTTTGAATTTTGAAAAACCGACCTCGAATTCGTAATCAGCAAAACCCGAATACCCCCCGAGTAGAGATTTTCAAGCAAATCGGATCAATTTTTGAGAATGATGTCGGCCATATTGGATCCGCCATTTTGAATTTTGAAAAACTAACGCCGGATTCGTATTCAGCGACCCCAAAAACCCCCGAGTAACCAGTTTCAGCAATTTTAAAGAAGTTTTAAACAACCTTTTTTAAGTTGCGCATATATGCGTCAAGAGCACTTTTGGCCAGTTTTAAATCCGCGCATATATGCGTCCGCGACAGTCAAGGGGTTAAATGTAACGTTTGTTTGTTTTTTTTATTTGCATGATTTGTAATTGTATAAAAAATACTAAGTATAGAAGATAGTAATGTTAAAGTATAAGATTAAAATTGTTAAGAGTAGTAAAGAAAAGTAAAGATAGAAGAATAAAAAAACTTAACCTTAACATGCTGCTTTCGTAAGTTGCCTAAAAGTAACTTTAATTATTTTTATTTCTTTCCTTGTTTCTTGTGAGTTATGAATAGATTGAAAGTAGATCGCTACAACAGAAATATTTCTCATTTCAGGTAGTCTTGTTATTAATTCTGTTAAATATTGATCGTAAGTCTATAGTTTTTCGTGTCCAAGTGGTGGATCACTTGATGGTAGTCTAGCTAATGTTCCAAAAATCAATTCATACGTGGTACATTTAGTACCTTCGTGGATGCTTGTATTATAAGAAAACTTGGCTAGTTCTAACCAGTCGTCCCATTCTTCATTTTTATTAATAAATTGTTTCAAATATTCTCCTAAAACATGATTATATCTTTCGATTGATCCATTCGATTGAGGGTGAAAAGCTGTTGTTTTAAATTGTCGTATTCTAAATCTTGTTGCTAATCTTCTGATTAAATTACTTAAAAAATTAGTTCCCTGATCTGTTAGTACTCCTTTTGGTGATCCGAAAATACAAATGAATCTTTTAATAAGTGCATCAGCTATTGTACGAGTTTGATGATTAGGAAGTACGATTGCTAATGAATATGTAGTTAAATTGTCTTGTATAGTTAATATATTAATTTTTTTGTCGGATTCTGCCATAAGTTTTTGTGACACCTTTATGACCTCCTATAAGTTAAGTTATCTTTGCGCATTGGTAATTGGTCTCTGTAGTCAACAATATATTTTTCTTGTTTATTATTTAAGTTTTCACAATTTTCATTTTCTACTAGATTATCTTCTTCTCCATATCATGGAGATTTCTTTTCACCTCCGAATTCGAGTAATATTTATTTTCATTTCATACACATTTTATATATTCTTTAAATTTTTCTTCAATTTTTTCTTGCACACATTTATTTATATATTCTTGAGTAATATTTTCCTGAGTTTCTTAAATTTCTTCTGTTTTTATTTTTTGCACTTTATTTTTAGTAACATCTTCGATGCCTCCTATTGCGAAACCTGATGCGTCTGTTGTTAATATAAATGGTTGAGAAAAATCTGGTCTTCTCAAAAGTGGTAAATTTTGTATTTCCTTGAGAATCGTCTTTTTTGGTACAATCCATATTGGTGTGTTTTATGGAGAGTCAGAATGTTTTATAATCTTTTGATTTAATAATTCGTTTACTTGGTGTGTCATTTCTTCTTTATGAATAGGTGGAAATCTATATTGTTTAGTAATAATTGGTGTGTCATCTGTAGTTATTATTCTGTGTTTTATAAGATCTGTTCCTTTTTAATATTCTCCAGGTATATGGAATCTATCTGAATAATTTTTCACTAATTTTTTTATTAGCTTAAACATTTTTTTCAACCTTCTAGAATAAGAAAGAAAAGGATGTATACATGTTTGAAATCGATTTCATTAAAATTTTCAAGCTTTTTTACCAGAGAAGAATTTTAACTTACATAAAACATGCATTACAAAAATGGCTCCAGTGCGGACATTTTCGAATATTTATTAATTAAAATTTGTAATTTTTAAGTTGAATGTGTAAGTTAATAACTACATAAAATATTGTTTCTTTATTCCCTTTCCTTACATTAAAAAAACATAATTGAACAAGTGCATCTTTTAGCCCGCTGTAGTGGTGTTGCTCTTTTTAACGCGTTTTTCTCAAAACACAGTTTTAAAAATCTGCAAGCTAAACAGTTTATTACATTATCTTGGGCTACATTAATTTTAGTTGTTTTAGTTGTACTTGATCTATCTAAATTTCTTCTAAATGCTGCATCTACTCTATTTTCTTTACTAATCTTAGTGCTTCTAATATTCTTTCTGCTGGTTCACAAAAAAAGGTATTGTTTCTAAAGCATCGCGTAATGAGACTTGTTGATTATTTGGTAGAGCCATACTTTCTTCAAAGTTGTTACTATTTTCAGTGTTGTTTTGAGCATTATTTTCAAAATTATCGTTTGTTTCACTTTCGTCAGTCAAAGATTTATTTAAACTTGAATTTTGTTCAACTAAAGTTTTTTCTGTAATAGTATTTTCGTCGTTGTGGCTGCCAGAAGAATTACTGTCACTTTTAAAAATTTGAGAATTTACGTAACCTGAGTCAAATTGTTTTTGTATTTCTTCGTGGTTTGGATTTTTTTTCGAATATCTAGGTGTACTTGTTAACGGTTATATTTTATAATTAGGAATTCCCGCACGTAATGTTAAATCTGGGTTATTTTTTAATTGAGAACGAGTTATATGTGAAGAATCAGTAGTATTTTCATTCAAAGAAGACATTAAAGTATAACATAATATTAAATTGATAACCTTGTTTCTAAAAAAAATTTATAGAGAAAAAAAATTTGAATATTTTCTAATAAATAAATATATATATATATATATGTCAATGTTATTTAATTGAGCAGTATCTAACTTGTATCAACTAGCACCTGTATTTGATATTCTTAGTAAATAAAAATCATTTTCAGGAAAAATATACGTGTTACTCGAATTTTGATAATTGAAATATGGACATATGTATATAGTGTTTAGATACGTAAATTTGGAACTTATGTATATGTATTGAGAACACTTGTTATAGATAATGAAGCAAATATTATGAAATTAAACATGAGAAAATTTTATAAGTAATAAAATATTAATTTTTATGATTATAATAATTTATGTTAAAATTTTTATTTTATTTTGTTAATGAAACAGTATAATTCTTTTTGTTTCCTTTTTTTATTAAATTAAACATTATTATTTAATATATGAACTATTTAATTGTTAAATTGTTTCGACAAAAATAAAAATTTATTAATATTTAAAAAAACTCATGTGTTTGTCAATTTTCAATCAATATGTAATATAACATAAAAATTCTAAAAGTCAAGAGGACTTGAACCCCTATTTATTAATATAACATAAAATTAAAATTGTTTATATTGTGGCCTTGGGTCCAAAAGATTTGAAAAAGTTGTTTAACCCCTTGACTGTCGCGGACGCATATATGCGCGGATTTAAAACTGTCCAAAAGTGCTCTTGACGCATATATGCGCAACTTAAAAAAGATGGTTTAAAACTTCTTAAAAATCGCTAAAACTGGTTACTCGGGGGTTTTTAGGGTCGCTGAACACGAATCCGGCGTTAGTTTTTCAAAATTCAAAATGGCAGATCCAATATGTCCGACATCATTCTCAAAAATTGATCCGATTTGCCTAAAAATCTCTACTCGGGAGGTTTTCGGGTTTGCTGATTACGAATTCGAGGTCGGTTTTTTAAAATTCAAAATGGCAGATCCAATATGGCGGACAATTTTTTTAAAACAGATCGGATTCGCTTGAAAATGGTTACGCGGGGGTGTTGGGGGTCGTTGAACACAAATCTGGCGTTAGTTGTTCAAAATTCAAAATGGCGGATCTAATATGGCAAACAATATTTTAAAAAATTGATCCAATTTGCCTGAAAATCTTTACTCAGGGTGTTTTCGGGGTTACTGATTACGAATCCGAGGTTCGTTTTTCAAAATTCAAAATGGCAACTTCAATGTGATAGAATCATGGAGCAAAATTGTATGGATTTGCTTGGAACTCACTGCTCATCAGTTTTTAGCCTTTCTGATTAAAACTCTCAATTTACATTATCAAAATTGAAAATTAAGCTGATACCCAATAAATTGAGTATCAATTTTAATTAAAATTTAAATTATATTATTTCTAGCCAATCCGCCTATTTTTAGTAATTTTGAACCGCCATTTTGAATTTTGAAAAACGGACCGCGGATTTGTAATCAGCGACCCCGAAAACCCCCGAGTAACTATTTCAAGCGAAACCGATTAGTTTTGAAAAATTGTCCGCCATATTTAATCCGCCATTTTGAATTTTGAATAACTAACGCCAGATTCGTGTTTAGCGACCCCGAAAACCCCCGAGTAACCATTTTCAAGCGAATCCGATTAGTTTTAAAAAATTGTCCGCCATATTGGATCCGCCATTTTGAATTTTTAAATACCGACCTTGTGTTCGTAATCAGCGATCCCGAAAACCCCCGAGTAACCATTTTCAAGCGAATCCGAACAGTTTAAAAAAATTGTCCGCCATATTGGGTCCGCCATTTTGAATTTTAAAAAATCTGTCCGCGCAAGCGCGGACACATTCTCATCCGCGCTTCGCGCGGGGGCTCGCTGCGCTCGCAAGTTTCAGCGCGCCTCGGGGCGCGCGAATATTGATCGTCGCGCTTCGCGCTCCGGCGATTATTTCGCACGTCGCGCTTCGCGCTCCGTGTGTTGTTGCGCGCTTCGCGCGCAAATGACTCGCTTCGCTCGCAGTGGTCTGCGGTTGTTGTGCATTATTTGTGTTCTTGTTTCCTTTTATATGTTTCATAAAATATTTTTTTTCTTAAAGTTACTACGACCTTAAGGATTACAGTCTCATCACATGTTTTTGTTTTCTGATGATTGCAAGATTAAGTGGATTTAAATGTATGTTTTTGGTCTTGATGCTGGAAATTGTAAAGTTATTTTTAATTATACTAACTCTCTTCTAGCAGAAACATGATTGCAGAAGCAGCTTAAATATTCTTAAAGTATTAGTATTAATTTTTTTGTGTAGTGTGACCGGAGCGTAATGGCTAACTTTTCACTCTTTGTTGATTTACTTGGACATTTTTGTTTTAAATAAATGTTTATCTCCTAGAAAAGTTACTCTGGTATCTCAACTTTCTTTAAAAAAAGCGAACGTCCCTATATTACTCTTACTTTTTTTCTACAATGAACGTACACTTTGTCGGTATCGTAGGTTGCATTTATGCATAGCGTGTTGCATTAGCCAACCCGCTCTAGGGGTACTTGGGAAATAATTTGTAATTTTCATCAATACAGTAAGTGTGAATCAAAAATCTCAAATTGACCCTCAAAAAATGTTTCAAGCTTAAATAGCGATTTTTGTTTATTTTTTAAAGTTATTTTAAAAAAATTAGAACGAAAAAATGAAAATTTTGAAAAGTTACTTTCATATGTGAAATACAGTTTTTCTACTATATTTCTTACAACAGTGATTGAATAATAAATAATCAAACTCTGTAGAAACTTGCAGTACATCAAATTGTCTTTGGAGCGAAATCATTTCAATTTACGATTTTTAAATAAATTACAATTATTCATTACGTCCCTTAGCTATTATGTCTCGTTCACCCTATATATGTGATTATTGTAAATAATATCAAATGAATGATTGAAAACATGTAAATCCGGATAGAGTGGATGTGATAGTATAATTCTTATAAAAAAAACTTTAAATTTACTGAAGACTTAAAAATGAACAATTAGATAAATTTTCTGCATGATTTTTTTAAAAGAACGTCCAAGCGCCTAAACTTTCGGAAGGGCCTTCCGGCAGGACGCGCCTTTGCACATTACGGCGTCTTGTCGGCAGTACGGCAACCGTCCTTCAGAAAGGACAAAATTTATTTTTGTAAAAAATTTTTAAATTTTATAGAATATTATAATATATTATTTTATACATAATTTATTAAATATATTAACAAATATTGTTATAATATGTTATTTTGAGCATAAACAAGAAATTCACTTAGAGATTTTGAAAAAATTGACAACAAGATAAGACCAAAAATTGAAATGTAAGAAAGGGTCAGACCAGCCCAACTGTGTTAAAAAAATTTCATTGATTTTCTAAAATGTTAAAACTTTCATGAATATATTTTAGTTATAACATTTTAGAAAATAAAATAAATTTTTTTAACTCAGTTGAGCTGGCCTGACCCAAAAACTTAAAGAAAATTAAGTTTCTGTGAAAAAATGTTGAAAAGAAAAGTTGTTTGTATTTTTCTAATCTAAAGTAATATAGAGTTAAAAATAATGAAACTTGAAAAAATTGAATTTTCAAAATTTTGAAACTACTGTAGTTTGCGTAGTTTTCGATTAAAATGGCTGGCTAACGAACTCGATCTTTATTTTAACACTAACTTTGTCCATGCAAAGTTGCAAGTTGATGCAATAAGTTTTTCAAGAGTTATCGTAGGGACACCATTGTGTCTACAGACAGACACGAAGACAGACATACGGACAGACACTTTTTTTAGACAATGTTTTTCGGACTCAGGGGACCCCAAAACGTCGAGATTTCATGAAATTAGCGAAAGTCAATTTTCGACCAAAACTAATACTTTCTCATGTGATGAGAATGTAATAAAAAATTAGTTTTTTGCAAATAAGTCGAAAAGTTTTAAGTTTAGTGAAAAGTTGTCAACAGCAAAGTTGTACCTGATACAAAGTGGCGAAAAAAAGTTTCTGGTGACAAAACTGCATATGCAAAAATGTCGGAGATAATGGGGTCGGAATATTGATTTTTTGTCAAAAAAGCGCACAAAAAATATATATAGAGAGTGATTTTTCTGCAAATTACGACTTTTTTGTGTATAAGTTATTTTTTTAAGTATATTAGAGTGCAAATACGTTAAAATCAATTCATTAACTTTTATTCCTTAAAAAAATAGATTTTCAGCGTTATTTTGGGATTTTTTTAGTTTTTTTGACCATTTAAGGAAATGTAACTTCGAAAATTGAGTTTTTATCAAGTAATGTTCTAGAGGAAAGTTGTTTGAATTAACCTAATCTAAAATAATCTAAAATTAAAAATTCTAAATTTTGAAAAAAATGTGTTTTCAAAATTTTGAAACTACCGTAGTTTTTGTAGTTTTTGGCAAAAATGTCTGGTTAACGAACTTAGCCTTCATTTTAACACCAACTATAAGTGTGTTAAATTTAAAAACGTTTTGATAAGTTTTTCAAGAGTTATCGTTGTAACAAGAAAAACCGTCTACAGACGGACAGACAGACAGACGGACAGACAGACAGACAGACGCACTCGCCGGACCATGTTTTTCGGACTCAGGGCACCTCAAAACGTGAAGATTTCATAAAATTAGCAAAAGTCGAAATTCGACTAAAACTAATACCTTCTCATGTGATGAGAATGTAATATATATATACGGTGGTTTTTCCGCAAATTACTAGTTTTTGGTTAATGTGAGCATTTTTTGAGTACAATGGGGTGAGAATATGTGGAAATTAATGTAATAATTTTTTTCTCTTTGATAAATTTTGATTTTTAGCGTTATTTTAGAATTTTTGAGTATTTTTTTACTATTTAAGAGCCTATAACTTCGAAATTTGACTTTCTATGAAAAAATGTTGTATAGAAAAGTTGTTTGTATTTGTCTAATCTAAAGTAATATAAAGTTAAAAATAATGAAATTTGAAAAAATTGAATTTTTAAAATTTTGAAACTACTGTAGTTTGCGTAGTTTTTGACGAAAATGACTGGCTAACGAACTCGATCTGTATTTTAACACTAACTTTGTGCATGCAAAGTTTCAAGTTGATGCAATAAGTTTTTCAAGAGTTATCGTAGGGACACCATTGTGTCTACAGACAGACACGAAGACAGACATACGGACAGACACTTTTTTTAGACCATGTTTTTCGGACTCAGGGGACCCCAAAACGTCGAGATTTCATAAAATTAGCGAAAGTCAATTTTCGACCAAAACTAATACTTTCTCATATGATGAGAATGTAAAAACCGACCTTGTATTCGTAATCAGCGATCCCTAAAACCTTAGGATACCAAGTTTCATAAAAATAAAAAAAAATTTTACAACATACTTTTGGCCAAAACAGTGTAAATCTTGTCGACAGCCAAGGGATTAATAAACAGCAATTATTACTTTATTTCATCGAATGCATTTTCACTATGAACACAGCTCATCAGGACTACAGAAAAAATATAAAAAAGTTATGTAAATAGAAAATACGAATTCAAGAGCAACATTGTGTGTGGATTAGACTTACCACATTGTTCAATGATACAAATTTATAAAATTTAAGAATTTATATTAGAAAAGCTTTTTTAAGGCCAACATAACCTCAAAGCCGGGACCTGTCAAAAAATGGAATAATGTTTGTTCGGATTTACTGGATTCTTGTTTGCACAAGAATATGTCCAAGTTGCAAAATGTAAACAAACCAAGCACTGCAATCACATTTTTTAAACATCTTTTTCTCTCACAAAAATTAACACTAGAACACTTTTTTACAAAAAAGATTAATTAGAGTGTCAAAATTAAAAAAAAAATAATTTTTGAGTGTGATCAATTCATAGCAATTAGTATAACAACTAATTCAAATGACCTGTAAAAAAGCATTTTTGACGCGTCGCGAAAAATAAACTGTTTGAGTATATCAACCGCACTGACGATGAAGAAGTCTCATATCAGCGATTGGATCTTTAACATGTGGAAGGGGAAATTTTTCCCTTTCCTCCTTGAAATTACAAGGAGAAAGGGTAAAAACTTCTTCATCGTCTGTGCGGTTGATATAGTCAAACACTTAGGCTTTTCGCGACGTGAACTCTGTTACTCTAAGCGCACGCACAGACGCAAAATTCAATATGAAATCCAGTGTTTGTTCGACGGCAAAGAAAGTACGACGCGCTTTGTAATTTACACTAAAGACTCATATATATATATATATATATATATATATATATATATATATATATATATATATATATTATTGCAAATAGTTGCATATTAATTAAAGAGTTCAATTATTTCAAAGAGTGAAAAATACTCTTTAAACCTGTTCACGAAACATCACATGGTCCTTTGAGCCGGATGCATTTTTGCCCGGAAACTATCTGAAATTAATTTCTCACGTGGTGACGCCATTTGCCAGAGTACAGCAAAGCTTCTCTCCAGTGGATTATTTCAAGTGCTTCTACAATAATTAAAAAGTTTATTGCAACTTATTTATTTCGCGTCTCTTTGTCGTCGACAAACAAACTCAAAATTTATTAAATTGAGAGCTTAATTTGGAAAATCTCCATCCGTTCGAGCTTCACGAATTTCCTGTACTGTGGAACCTGAAACTCTTGGGAACGTTGAGGGCAATCATCGTTGGACAATTCAAGGAACGAGCATAGCAGTTTTTACTGGAACTTGCCGAGGAAATCCTAAGTCAACGCCATCGCCTATCGAGGAGAACCAAAGCCAGCCTATTTCAAGGAACACTTATCTACCGATGCCTGAAAGTCAGCGTCATCTTCACGTCGATAATACAATGAGACTACACCGAGGCAGAAGTCAACTTTAAAATCATCTACCAGATGAAAGCCCTTCCTTTATTAATTTTCATCCCTTTTCTCTCTTTTCTCAATGTTTTGTCTATTTGGCACATGTCTCTGTTTGAATCATAATTTATAAATATTTTTTAAAGTGTTTTTTGTGATCTTGTTATTTTCAAAATATTTAAATAGAAAAAAAATTTTATTTTTTAACAAAAAAACCGCCACAATGACTAACGGTGTAGACAATGAAAATCGCGCAATTGCTGCAAATTTAGAGTCATTAAAACAAAAACGTAAAAACTTGAAATCTTCGTTGACGCGGTTTGAAACTTTTATTTCGAAATATAAAAATGTCGATAATATTGAAAATTTGAAAGCACGAACAATAAGAATCAACAGTGTGTTAGACGAGTTTATGGACATTCAAAATAAAATTATAGAAATTGAAGGTGAAGGTGACAAACTTTTGGAAAAGTTGACAAATTTCGAGAGTTCTTTCTTTGCGACAACAGCAGCCGCAAATTTAATCATAAACAGAAACGAAAGATTACTACAGACCTTGAATCAATCACAAACAAACAGCGCGTCGAGTAATCAGTCGTCATCTGAAGTAAACAGCGCGTCTAGTCATGTCAAATTACCTACGATTAATATTCCGACATTTTCGGAAAAATATGAATCATGGTTAAATTTTCGCGATACGTATAAATCGTTGGAATATGGTTCATCATCTAATATTCAAAAATTTCATTATTTGCGATCTTCTTCAGCGGACGAGGCGGCAGAACAATTGCAGTCCTTGGAAACGACCGAGGCAAATTATGAAATAGCATGGTCTATTCTTAAGGATCGCTATAAAAATAATAATTTAATCATAAATAGCCACATAGACGCGATTTTTAATATCCCGGCATCGACATGAGAATCATACGACAGCATTCGTCAATTTCATTTAGGATTTGAAAAGAATATTCGTTCATTGAGGGTGCTCGGAGTTCCTGTGGACGGATGGGATATGATATTGATAAATATTATAATGTCAAAATTAGACCCGGTTACATTGCGCGATTGAAAGGGGGTAAAAGTAAATGGCTCTTCTCCTACGGTAAAGGAAATGTTAAAATTTTTATCAGACCGATGTCAAATGCTTCAATGTATGAAGACCGTAAGAATAAAGGCTAACGATACAAAAAATTCCCCCAATACAACACACTCGCGACAATCATGCAAAACATTAGTTAGCACAGATGCTAGTCACTGCTACCATTGTAAGGGTTCTCATTTTATAAGCTCATGCCCCACATTTTTTAAACTTCCTGTTAAATCTCAAATCGATGAAGCGCGCAAACAACACCTTTGTTTAAATTGCTTAAAAAAAGACACAATACACGCGAATGTAGAAGTGAAATAAATTGCAAAAAATGTTCAAAACGGCACAATACAATCGTTCATTTAGAATTTACGAAAAACACAGGTGGGTCAGATATATCGACAACAAGTCATGAGTCATCCACGCTTTCGTCTCTCGCGGCTTGTAGTGTAACGTCTCAAAGAAAACAAGTGTTGTTAGCAACGGCGCTAGTTTATATTAAAGATAAAGACGGTAATTCTCATGAATGTCGAGCTCTTTTAGACTCAGCGTCGCAATCGAATTTCGTTACCGAAGATTTCTGTAATAGACTCAACTTGAGTACATCACCAATAAAAATAAATATATCTGGAATTGGTCAAGAAGAATCGCGAATAACAAAACGCACAAATATCATGATTAATTCGAAAATAAACTCGATTACGGCTAATTTGTCATGCCTCGTTTTACCTAGCATTACGACTAACGTTCCTAGCATATCTTTTGATATAAATAGTTTAAATATTCCCGATGATTTGCGATTGGCCGATCCGGAATTTTTCGAGTCGAGTCAGGTTGATTTGTTAATCGGCGCGTCTCTGTTTTGGGATGTTTTATGCCATGGACAAATTCGTTTAGGTTCAAATTTGCCTACATTGCAAAAAACACATTTGGTAAAAACACTTGATTTAAATGAACAAATGCAAAAATTTTGGGAGATAGAGAAACAATATGTAAAACCTAAGGTCAGTAATCCATAAAATTGTCCCATTGAAGCTCATTTTAAAGAAACGACTAAATTTGACCCCGATAGGCGTTTTATAGTCACATTACCACAAACGGGTGGGGATTCCGTATTAGGCGAATCACAGGAAACAGCTGTGAATAGATTCTTGGCTCTTGAAAGAAAACTAGCGAAAAACAAAGATTTATAAATTCAGTACGATGAATTCATAAAAGAATATATAAATTTAAAGCATATGACTAAAGTTAAAAATGGAAATATTAGAACCGGGCCCTGCAATCCAAAATGACTTATTTGAAATTCTTATGCGTTTTAGAAAATATAAATTCGTAATCACTGCAGACGTAACTAAAATGTACCGTCAGGTCTTGGTGAATGATTCGCAAAAACCATTACAGCGCATAATTTGGCGTTTTCAGCCACATTTGCCTTTCGAGGTTGGCCTTTTGTGGAATCCGAAGAAAGACATTTTATTTTTTATGGTAAATTTTACTATAAAGGGCCAAACTGCCACAAAAAGGCAAATTTTATCGTGCATTGCACAAATATTTGATCCTTTAGGTTTCATTACACCTTTCGCGACAGTTGTAAAAATAATTTTGCAAAAATTGTGGCAGCTCAAACTTTCTTGGGATGAATCTATTCCTTTGGATTTACGAACGCGTTGGGTATCGTTACGTGACAATATTTCTGCTTTAGATGAGATAAAAATTCCCTGACACGTATTATGTGCTTATCCGATAAATGTGCAATTGCGTGCATTTTGCGATGCATCGGAAAATGCATACTGCTCGTGCGTTTATATTAGATCTTGTGATAGTTTGAACAAGTGTACTGTGCGTTTTCAAACGTCTAAAGCGCGTGTAGCTCCGTTAAAAAAATTGTCAATACCAAGACTTGAACTCTGTGGGTCTCTCGTTTTAAGTCAATTAGTACGAAAAATAAAAAATTCATTGCAAATACCGTTTGACGAGTGTAACTACTGGACAGACAGTACAATAACCTTAGCGTGGATTAGATCGTGTCCTAGCAGGTGGAAAACATTTGTAGCAAACAGGGTAAGCGAAATTCACTAAAACGTAGGAAGGTCAAATTGGCATCACGTCGATGGCATAGAAAATCCCGCGGATATTTTGTCAAAGGGTTCTGATCCAAAAACACTCAGAGATAGCGAGCTTTAATGGAATGGGCCAGCTTGGTTGGCACGCCCAGTTACTGTTTAGCCAATTCACAATACGAAGGAGGTCGAAAATGAAAATGTTATTCCAGAGGAAAAAATAATAACCTTGATAAGTGTCGCTCAAGAAAATTCGGATTTTTTATGTAAATACTCGAAATTTGCAAAATTACAAAAAATTATCGCGTATTGTTTAAGATTCTTTTATAATACAAAAAATAAAGGTAGTTTAAAACTCACAGGAACGTTGACCACTAGGGAAATTTCGAATGCCACTATAGCTATATGTAAATTTGCACAAAGGGAAAAATTTTCTTTTGAAATCGCCGCTTTAAATAAAGGTCAAAATGTTTCAAATAAAAGTAAGATTCTTGCGCTAAGCCCGTTTTTAAATAAAGGCCTTTTAAGGGTGGGAGGAAGAATAAAAATTTGCGAGTTTCATTATATGAAAAAACACCCAATTTTACTCCCTAAAGGTCGCGCAGAGGAAAGCCGTCTGATATTTACTCAGACAATGGCACCAATTTTGTTGGCGCTAAGAGAGAACTCGCGGAATTGAACGATTTTTTGTTAAAATAAAAAAATATCATAGTAAACTCGGCTAATGCACTGCACATTCAATGGCATTTTATACCCCCACGATCGCCACATTTCGGCGGCTTGTGGGAGGCAGGAGTAAAGACAGTAAAAAACCATTTAAAAGGAATTCTTGCAAATGCTTCTCTAGCGTTTGAGCATTTTTACTCAGTATTAGTGCAGATAGAGGCTTGTGTGAATTCGCGACCATTGAGTCTTTTGTCAAATGACCCCAACGACCTTCTTCCACTAACCCCTGCGCACTTCCTGGTAGGTGAATATCTACAGACAATACCTGATCCGAATCTGTCTCACATTTCAGAAAACAGATTGTCAAAGTTCTAGCAAATGCAAAATTTGGTTCAACACTTCTGGAGGCGCTGGTCAGCTGAGTACATATCAGAACTGCAAGTCCGTTCTAAGTGGAGAACCAAGGAAGAAGATATGATCAAGATTAGATCATTTGTCATAGTCAAGGAAGATAATTTAGCCCCGCTGCAATGGAAGTTGGGACGTGTCATTGAGGTCCAAAAGGGTTCTGATAATGTTGCAAGGGTAGCGACAATTCAAACATCTTTGGGCACATATAAAAGAGCCGTGGCACGATTGTGCCTACTTCCAATCGAAGAAAATCAATAATTTGATTATTTTCGTATAGAAAACAATTGTAGCTAAATTTTTAATTTATTTTCTATTTTTAATATGTTGTTATTGTCGACATTATTTATTAGTCTCGTCATTATCAAAAAATTTTGTTGTTGTAAGGAAATGTGCAATACGAAAAAAAAAAATTAGAACTTTTTAAATGCATTGATAACACGGTGTATCAATGGCCGCCGGTATGTCGAGTTTCATTAACGTTACGATCATTTTAAATGTATTTTAAAAGGCGCGATTCATCATATTTATATTTTGACGACAAAAGGCGATAAGAGTAGAAAAGGGACATAGGGGTCTTCCCCACCAAATTAAGGAAAAGCGGTAGGAACCGAGCAAAATTCTATATGAAATCCAGTGTTTGTTCGACGGCAAAGAAACAACGACGCGCTTTGTAATTTACACTAAAGACTCAAATATATATATATATATATATATATATATATATATATATATATATATATATTATTGCAAATAGTTAAATATTAATTAAAGAGTTCAATTATTTCAAAGAGTGAAAAATACTCTTTAAACCTGTTCACGAAACATCACATGAATATTAATTTACATTTTCTTTATGAAAATGGTAAATTGAAATGTTGAATTTGGTATCTATACCAAGTATACCTTAAAGTATGTGAAAATAACTGAGTTTCAGAGTAAAACAAAAAGGGTCTTTCCGTATAGTGTTGTCAATTCCACCTTGGTAAGGTTTGCGCGTGCGCGTAGAGTAACAGAGTTCACGTCGCAAAAAGTTTAAGTGTTTTACTATATCAACCGCACGGATGACAAAGAAGTTTTTACCCTTTCTCCTTGTAATTTCAAGGAGAAAAGGCAAAAATTTCCCCTTCCACATGTTGAAGGTCCAATCGCTGATATAGGTCCGTCCAGTTAGAACCCCCATTATAGCAAATCGACAAATCAAGTATGCTATAATTAAGTGATAATTATGTGCACAGTTTAAAAATGTTGTGCTCATTGATAAATAATTATTTTTTATTTATAAGGATGAGGTGCTAGCTAAACATACAGCCAGCACCTCACCTATTGTAAAACGCAATAATTTTTAAAAACAACTGTGTCACAATTTTGTGCTTTTTATGTGCTTTTTATTGGTACGTATTACAACTTTTTAAAGCTCACCCTTCACACAGAAATCAACCCTTACCTGTTTTAATTTAGTGCTAATTAAATGCTCTCAGAATACATACTTTTCATTTTTAAAAATTAACTTAATTAATTAGACTCAAAAACTTACCCCTTCCATATGGGTGTGTGTCGCAAAAGTACATTATACATTCAATATTTATAAATGAAGCCGCGCGTGGGAGAGGGATCTAACTCATTTTTCATAAAATTCTATTCTCTAAGAACAATGGACACTATTACATATTCTTTTTTAAAGTCTCCAATGAAAATTGTACAATTATAATAATATAATACCAAAGATTATAACTATACAATTTTTATTGACGAATTTGAAAAAGAATATGTAATAGAGTCAATTTTTCTATGCTATTAAACTGTGATAAAAAAATGAGATAGATCCTTTTTCCACGCGCAGCTTCATTAATGTTGACGCAGCTTTGTATTCAGGGTTTTCAGGATCGCTGATTACGAATCAGACATTAGATTTTCAAAATTTAAAATGGCCGATCCAATATGGATGCCTTAAAAGAGCTTTTTAAGGCGCCTCTAGAAGAAAGCACAATGGAGGCATGGGAAGCCCGCCGCATCTTGATTCTCCTTTTTTAATACAGAAAGGGAGTCAAACTGACTGCCTAGTTGGTACTAAAAAGTAAAGTACTAAAAAAAGTGTTCTAGTGTTAATTCTTGTGAGAGAAAAGATGTTTAAAAAATGTGATTGTAATCCTTGCTTTGTTTACCTTTTTGTTTGTTTACATTTTGCAACCTGGACATAGCCTTAAATGGCCGCCGTCATTCCACCTGCTTTTCTTTCAATAAATTAATAATTAATTATACGAAGAAAAATGGATATGAAAAATCTTAATATACTAAATATTTAAAAAATCAGGCAGAGAAGCAGGCGCAATGCGCCTACATCATAGGGTTTGGTGGCCTAAAATGACAAAAATGATGATAATGATAATAAATGAATAAAAAAATAAATAATACAAACTATATGTTTTAACTTTAACTCAATAACCATTACCTTAACAACAATTGTTATGACTACCATTGCCATAGTAACGGTTGTTATGGCAAACATTAACATAGCAGCGGTTGGCATGGCAAACATTATCATAGCAACTGTTGCCATGGCAACGGCTGTTATGACAAACATTAACATAGGAACGGTTGTTAAGACGTAAGACAAAATAGAGAATATAATTAATATTTAAAAAATAAAACGTACATATAATTCTAACCCCCAGAGAAAAAATGGTTGCTTCTTTGGACTAATAAGAAACAAACTCCACCTATTTTCAAAATCATTTTTTTATTTGTTGGTTAAGTTAAACAAAATGAAGAAAATAATTAATATTTAAAAAATAAAACATACATATAATTCCAACCCCCAAAGAAAAAATGGTTGCTTCTTTGGACCAATAAGAAACAAACTCCTCATATTTTCAAAATCACTTTTTCTATTTGTTGGTTAAGTTAAACAAAATGAAGAAAATAATTAATATTTGAAAAATAAAACATACATATAATTCCAACACCTAATAGAAAAAATGGTTGCTTCTTTGGACCAATAAGAAACAAACTCCTCTTATTTTCAAAATCACTTTTTCTATTTGTTGGTTATGTTAAACTAAATGGAGAAAATAATTTATATTTGAAAAATATTCATTCTAATGCTACATTGATTTGCAGCAACTTTTAAAACGTAAAGAAACAAAGAAATAATAAAACACACAATTCAAAAAATAAAATGATGCTCACATAAAAGATCAATATTAATATAACGAGAGACCATTATGACTATTATATCAAATATAACCTAATATTTCCGTAGATACTAGTATGGATTGTATACACAAAAATATGGTATACACAAAAATGGCCCTTTTAGATAGCTGACGACAGGTAAAAATAAATGAAATGACTGCCTTTTCCATACAAGCCGAAGAAGTGAATAATTTTTACTTCCTGTCGTCTGCTATCTTCAATCGTCACTTTTGTGCATAACAGCGGTTTAAAGGAGAGTCCAGAATAGAGTCGACGTCGGTATGAACGCGCAGATACTAACGCGCTCCTCCTCTTTTGGGTGTTGGAATTATATGTATGTTTTATTTTTCAAATATAAATTATTTTTTCCATTTTGTTTAACTTAACCAACAAATAAAAAAATGATTTTGAAAATAGGAGGAGTTTGTTTCTTATTAGTCCAAAGAAGCAACCATTTTTTCTTTGGGAGTTGGAATTATATGTATGTTTTATTTTTTAAATATTAAATATATTCTCTATTTTGTTGAGTTGAGTTTTTTAAAACTGTAATTGTATTGTTCATTAGCAACCTCAAAAACTCCCAAGGATCTAGTTTTAAGCGATTTGTAGTTGATTTAAAATAAATTGTATGTCATATTGGATCCGCCACTTTGATTTTTGAAAATATAACTTTGGATTTGTAATCATCGACCCTAAAAACCTTCGAGTAACAAGTTTTTGACAATTTCGATTAACTATTTAACTTTTTTACGCACAAAATACATTTTTACAATGTATTTTGTGCGGGGTCCTTTGAACAAATTGTTTATCAGGGAGTAAGACTATGGAGACTGAACTGACTGTGTGAAGTCTCTTAGAAATGAAACCTTTTTCTGAAGGGGAACTATACTCGCAGAATGACAAAAATTATGCTCTGCGCGCACGCGCAGTACATGCGTATATTTTCCTCTCTTTTTAAATCGTAAAATATATGCACGTGAGAAAACAAAAACATATCAAAAGGTTATGGTTGTGTTTTAGCACATGTTTCTTAAAATATAACATTTTGTTGGAGCAGAATTTTATATGTAGGTAGGATTGAATAATATTATAATACTTACAATTATAAGATTTAATTACATAACATTTAATATTTATAAAATTATTTTGAGTAATAGAACGAATTATTTCCAAACAAATTTATTATTTTATTTTCCAGTGTTTTTCTTGTATGAGAATAAAATTACAAAATTATGGCTTTTTGCATCCTAGGATGCAAAACATCATAATATTACAATGATGATCGACAAACGAATAAATTAACTTTATTCACTTATGTGACATTTAAAGTTTTTTTTATTTATAAAGTATATAATTAAAGTAAATTACAAATTCGTAAATATTATTTATTTACGAATTTTTCAATTGTTTCCACATAGAATAAAACACTTTGTAGTTATATACCAAAAAAATTTATTCTGAACATATATAAATTTTTAATTATATTATTAATATATTACTTACCACTGAAAAATATATACTCTTTAATATATATTTTTGCATACACATATATATTTATAAAATTTAGTTTTTTCAATTTATTAATAGTTATTATTAATAATATTCCTGAAACGCACAACAATCACAAACATTAAACATAACCTTCTCAACTTGTAGATTGTTATGATTTTCTTAGTCGTCTGGGTTACTCAGAAAGACAGAGACAAATATATTACATGTGCGCATGCGCGACAGCCATAATTTTCGTTCTTACGTATAGTTTCAATGCGACGAATGGTTTCACTTCCATAGCATTAGTGCAGTCTCCTTAGTCTTACTCCCTGTTGTTTATATATTCCAGTCACAGGTATTGACCATTTATATTTTTCTTATAGTAATTGTTTTTTAATTCAAATTGTTTCAAATATTTGAATTATATTTAAGAGGAATTTTCTTAACTTCTTAATATTTATATAATAATTTTTAGTTCTTGAAAAATAATTGTAAATTACGTACTAATATGTTTTTTTATAGTAAAAAATTAATAATGAATTTAAATTATTTAAATAATAATATTTAATTAATTAGTAATTAGGATATGAACGATCACTCCGAGTAAATTATTAAATAATAACAATTAGGATTTACGTTTCGACAGCGCAGCTGTCCTCTTCAGAACAAAACATTCTTGAAAATAAAAAGAAGAGTTTCAAACAGGAAAAAAAATTCAGATTATATAACTTCGAGTGTGTAGATTCTTCCTCCTATTTTCAAGAATGTTTTGTTCTGAAGAGGACAGCTGCACTGTCGAAACGTAAATCTTAATTGTTATTATTTAATAATTGACTCGGAGTGATCGTTCACATCATAATTACTAATTAATTAAAACGACCGAGTGATAAAATCAACAAAATATAATAGGGGAGAGTGGGGCAAACCGGACCGGTTTTTTTTTCGCGCATGCGCACATGTAATATATTTGTCTCTGTCTTTCTGACTAACCCAGACGACTAAGAAAATCATAACAATCTACAAGTTGAGAAGGTTATGTTTAATGTTTGTGATTGTTGTGCGTTTCAGGAATATTATTAATAATAACTATTAATAAATTGAAAAAAACTAAATTTAATAAATATATATGTGTATACAAAAATATAGGGGAGTGCTGTTAGGGTTGGACAGGTGTTAGGGTTGAGCCATCGCGTTTATTTTGTTTTATCACACTAGCGCCATCTGTTTTTGTACTTAAATTCTTGCTACTAATGCCAGTCAACTTTTCACATGAGTTTCAGTCAAGTATACGAACGTATACTTTTGTTTTTTGCGAGTCATTGTTATACGCTCAACAGAAACTTTTTTGTGGTGTCAAAAAAAGAGAAGTAAATGTAGAAGAAATATGCCAAAGACAAAGTAAATTTATTGAAATTGTTTATTAAGATGTTATACGAAAATGTGAAAAGAAATTTGGGGTTTTGTGTGACGCGTTTTTTGTTCTGTGTGGTATGTCGCAAAACGACGCGTGAGTTAGCGTTAAGCCAGGCCGTGTCGTAAGGGTTAAACCGCCCAAAATTTTGCAATTACGAAGCGTACTTGCAACAGAAATTCATTTTTTGACTTAAGGAGGTGTCAAAAACTTTGTTTCTAACGAAAAAAGAAAAAATTTTTTTCGATAATCTTTTTTTACTGTTTTAATTTAAAAATTTTTGATTTCGTTCTTAAGAAATAATATATCTAATGTTATGCAAAAATGCACAATATGGGATTTTACTTAAATTTCGAGGTTTCTTTCCTCATATTCAAGTGTCATTCTATTATTTAAAGGACATTTTTAACCACTTACGGCAAAGATTGGATTATTGTCTTATGACAATTTCTCACTGGATAACTAGATTACCTTGTCAGTGTCTGAGTGAAAAATCAGAATTTTTTAATTTAACTATAGGCATTCTAGTTAAGGGCTGATTGTAATATTTAATAAGGACATAAATAGATCCAGTTAGATTTCCGTATCTGAAGAAGAAGACGTTTTTGTCAGTGGCTGATTATGACGTATCTAGAAATTATTGGTGTGGTTGGCCTCATTAATTCCTTATCATCACCTTTTCTCAAATAAGGTGAAGCAAAAAACTTCTGCACGGGTAGCTGGCCCTATGTTAAATGAAAAGTATGTTATGCTTTAACATCTAGATATTTACGCTGAATATACATTTTTCTCCGTGTTGCCTGAATAAAAACTCTTGCACAAGAGAAGATGCCCTACCCTGTCTCCGTAACAAAGCCTCATCATCTTTCAAAATCAGATGTTTTGTCGTGTCCAGAGACAGTGTCCCAAAACACCCCTAACTTACTTCCTTAAAAAACGTTTTAATTGTCTGTAAAAAAAACCTTGAATTGTCCATTGAAGAAATTTTTGGAATCCAATTAAACGCTACTGATAGAATTTTATGCGCAAGATGAATGGATCCGGTCTCCAATCTATGGCGGCATAATTTGGGACTATATTAGGTAATAGTAAAAGTTTTTTTTAGAAAAGCAAGCTGAACCCTTTCCAGATTCTGAATTAAATTAAGGTTTCAAATAAAATAATTTAAAAAAATGCTTAAAATTGAAAATGTTGTTTTAGAAAGTTCTAAGTGCACCCTATCCCAAAGGGTCCGTCAAAACTTGTGTCAAAATTGATCTATTTTTTGACCTATAGGTCAAAAAGAGGATAAATAACGACCTCACATTACGTTAAAATCTATGTCTGTTTTGACCTATTTTTTGACCTTTAGGTCAAAAATATAAGTAAAAACTTATTTCAAATTGACATATTTTTCAACCTATAGGTCAAAAAGAAGATAAATAACGTCTATGTCTAAGTTGACATATTTTTTGACCTATAGGTAAAAAACGTAAGTCAAATCTTATGTCAAAATTGACATTTTTTGGACCTATAGGTCAAAAAAGGATAAATAACGGCCTCACATTACGTCAAAATCTATGTCAAATTTGACCTATTTTTTGACCTATAGGTCAAAAAGAGAATAATTAACGGATAAAAATACATTGTTTAATTTTACCTATTTTTTTGAGCTACAGGTTTTAAAAGGGGCCTTAATGTGGGCCATCACATTACGTCAAAATTTGATCTATGTTTCACCTATAAGTTAGAGCTTGACCCCTCAAATAGGAGGCTGTTATGGCACTACAAAATTTAAGTACCCTCAAAATTTAAGTCAATTTTGAGGGTAGTTTTGAACTAAACGTCAAAATTAGACAAACAATTTCTGCTGTCCTCAAAATTTAGGATAATTTTGAGGGCAGTTCTGACCTAAACATCAAAAATTGAAAAACAATTTCTTCTACTGTTAAAATTTAGGTCAATTTTGAAGGCAGTATTGACCTAAACGTCTAAAGATGACAAACAATTCATGTTACCCTCAAATTTTAGGTTTGAGGCAGCACTTAGGGGTAAGTATGTACTAGCACCACAAAAATAATTAACCAAAATAAAAGTAGAGTTTTTTCAAAAATAGAAAATAAAATATTATTTCTTCAATATTAAGAAAGTATCGAATCATTTTTCTTCCGATATTATTTTAGTTAAAAGTGCATCTTTTAATAGACAATTTAAAAAATAATTGACCTCAATATCTTTAACCAACAAAAAAAATTTGCGGTTTCAAAGGAAAAAAGCTAAAAAATTTCAATGGTGTATGTCTCCTATGTTTATGAATATTTTTCCAAAAAAGTTTCACTATTTTTTTAGTGGTATCCAAGAGAACAATAAAGCTCAATTTCATCCAAATCCCATACTAGAAGGAAATTTCTATGAACACTTACCATGGAATTGCTCCTACGGGCTAATTTACTCTAACTTACTCTAACGTATTACTATGCATTCATATTAAGAGAATATAATAATTTGAAAATTAAAATAAATATAAGAAATAGTTGGGGGGTTGGCGCGCAGGGGGGCGAAGCCCACCTTGTGTATATATATATATATATAGTCACAAGTCGATGGCTCCTAAATGAAAACATATTTTTCGCGAGAGGGTTTATAAAACACGTAACTCACGAAAACAAATAGAAAATATGCTTATTTAAAATGACAGTTTTTTGAAGGCTATGTAACAATTTTTAATATTTATTATTTTTAAAGTGTAAACAAATGGCAAAAAAATAAGTTAATAAAATTGTTTTATTACAGCTAAAGTGACTTTGAATAATAAAAATTCTTTATTTGGCATTTCATATTGGCTGAAAATAAATGACAAAATTTTTAAAAATAAGCCTAAAAACCATTTTAAATGAATAACGCTTTTTCTATTTTTTTCGTGAGTTACGTGTTTTATAATTTCTCTCGCGAATAATGTGTTTTCATTTAGGAGCCATCGAAGTAAGAAAATCACACACTATACATTTAAATTCATCCAAATTTATCAATTTTGTTCAATTTCGTTGTTTATTTCAAAAAAGTAAAATTTAATTTAAAGTTGATTTTATTTTTCAGCGCAAAAAATTTACTTCCGTAACTTTCTCATTTATTTTTCGTAAATATTTTATTTTTCATGTCATTTTGTTTCACTGAATTAATTGTATATTCTAAAAAACATTTTACAAGAAAAGCCAATTGTTTTTTAATTAATATATTGCAATTTTTATTCCAGACTCAGATTATTTCAATGAATCTGAAAATGAATTTAGTTAAGAAGACGGCTTAAGCGATACTGACTGTTGTGAAGATGACATACCAATTCCAAAAGACTGTTATTTCCAAAAATACGAAAATTATTCTGTTTCACAAAACAAAATTGAAATTAATCATGTTTATGATAGCGATAGGGATGAAAACAAGTTGTAAATTAAGATGTTCATTACATGAACATTTTGCTTCCTCTTTACGATAAGCAAAATTGTACAATAATACAATTTAAAAAAAAGAAAAAAATTTTAATAATAAAGTGCATTTTTTCATTTTATTTAATTCTATTAATGATAATAAAATTTATATTCTTTTTATACATCAATCGATTCGTCTTGATGAAATTGAGATTTTTAGTTTGTTTTTTAGTCTAGAGTAACATTTTCTTATAAGGCAACATGATTTTTAAGAAGGAAATAAATTTCTAATAAAAGTGCGAATTTTTGGTTTTAATTATGTTTAATTCTATAAATTCAAATACAATATATACTTTATATATACCAATCGACCCGTTTTTATGCAACGGATAAGATTATTGAAAAAAAGAGTGAAATTTTATTGTACTGGAATATAATTTTGATGAAAGAACTAAATTTTTGATAAAAAAGGTAATTTTTCTGCTTTAATTGTCATTAACTCTATAAACTCTCATACAATTTATACTTTATATATACCAATCGATTCGTCTTGATGCAAACAATAAGATTTTATTATATATTAACTTTAAAAAAATTTTGTTTGAAATTTTTTTTTTAAAGTAAAAAATAAATTTTTTAAATAGATTTTTTAATGTCCATCAATCCATTTCGAGATATTTTTATGATAAATATGCCTAGCAATTTTCAGCTGAATTCGTTGAAATCTCTTCGAGTTATCGTGTTCACAAAAAACGGGATCCACACACACTCACACACACACATATACACACATAGATACATCTTGACAATTGTTCATGGTCTTAAATAACATAGTCCTATATAGAGGAAAATTTATTTGAAGGATTTTAAAAAATTTTGTAAATTAAACGACTACAAAGCTTCCTCACAAGAAAGCAAAATGTAAGAAAAAATTGATTGAAAACCTATTAATTTATAAAATTAAAAAAAAATTTGAAATAAAAAATTTTTTCTTAAATTTTAAATAAAAAAATAAGATTCTTGATGTCTATCTACCTCCAGGCGGTGAGAGGTGCATTCTGGCGTTAAGGGGTGGGGTAAGGTTTGACAACTTTTTTTCCAGTTTTTTTTTCTGAAAGTACAATATCTGAAGAATATTGTATTAAATTTTTAGACCATTTAGAGCAAAACTAACGAAGTTACAGTAGGTTATGACCGTACTTTTAACTTAGTTTGGCGCGCCTTTTTTGACCAAAGAAGGCAGAATTTTACGTAGAAAGGAGCAAAAAGCTGCCTTAGATGACGTTCTGTATGGACCCGGCATCGATGATGACACGTATGTATTTTATAAAAAAGTCCAGCTTTTTAAAGATATTTTCATTTTTTTAGTGTACAAATCTTTTAAATCTATTTTTCCAAAAGTGACATTTTTAAAGTCGGTGACCTACCTACCGGAAAAACTACTGAACCGATCGTTTTGAAATTTTGTACACTTATTCTACATATAAATAGCTCTCAAGTGACGTCGAGTTTAAAATTTTTTTAAAATTATTAACAATTTTACAATAACAAATAGGTCGATTAGTTCGTCAAAAATCGTCATTTTGGCTTCAAAATGGTGTCAAAAATTGAAAAATTTTTAAAAACTCTTCGTCACTTGAGAGATAATGTAATAAACTAAACAAAACATTTTCAATTTTTGGTTTTAGTTGATCCAGTGATGCTGTAGGCTGGTCACCACACAAGCACTTTTTTTAGGCACATGCGGAGATCTGCAATAACTTCGATGTTTCTAATTATTTAAAAAAATTTTTTTTTTTAATTTTCTCTAAATGTTGCTGTATCATATAATAATATTGAAAATAAATTGACGTCAATAGTTTTTTCTAAAAAAATTCATAAAAATGGTCTTTTTTAGACGAAACGAACCTTACCCCCCCTTCATGGGTTAAATACGTTTATAGATAAAAATCTGAGTTGCGCAAAATTAATTTTTAAAAATAAACTTTCCAGCATCATTTTAATATTCAGTGTTTTGAAGGTTAAATATACTACAATCAATATTGGGGTTTTTGTAAAAAAATTCCTTTTAAATTTAATTTCTTTAATTTATTAAACTTTTAACAATATTCATTTATAATTTATTTCAATATTTAACGGGCATGAAGCCCTTTCACACATTGTACTTAACAAAATATTAAAAAATTATAATAAAAGAATAACAACAATTGTATTCCGCAAAGATAGACATCTTTGGTTTCAAAAGTGTTAATTATTCGTAATGAAGTTTTAAATTTATTCCGAGGCATATCAAAAAAATCAAGCTGCTTGCTTAGTGCGTTCGCTTCTCGACAAATCCTATTTATAGGAGAGTATTCACCATACACTGTTCTATGATGTCTCAACTTAAACAGAGATTTAAGCTCCGTTTAGGAGAAAATTCTTTTTTTTTAATGTTTAAACATTCTAGTCCCACTTTACCATTTATATGTCCTTTTAGGAAAAAACCTCAGCTTTCGTTTAAAAAAAAAAAAATAGGGTCTTTCTCCCCCAAAAATTGAAATTTATTTTTAATTTTGATTTTTTTGGGTCAAAAATTTTTTTTTTCAAAATTCTTATTTCCAATCGAAAGAGCATGAAAAAACCTTTCCAAAATGTACTTTGTCAAATTTGTATGTTTAATTGTTTAAGAGTAAAAAATTATTGAAATAAGCATTGTACTGAAAAACACAAAAATTTAACCCCCTCCCCCTCGGAAAATATTGGACTAGGCAAAAAAATATTTTCACAAAAAATTACTATCTATGAGTACTACAAAAGCCCTAAGTTTTGCTACGATTGGAGAAAAATTTTTCTCCACCTTGATCACTTGAGATGGAATCGCTCATATATATCGGCACCACAATGCCTTTCTTCCATTCAGTTGGAAAAGTTAAAGTAGTTAACGATTTATTGAACAAAATGTGCAATGGCTCAAAGAATGCAGAACAGAAAGACCTCAAAAGAGAAGGCGGAATGTCATCTGGACCAGCACCCTTGCCCACATCTAGTTGTCTGAGCTTCCTAATAATAGAAGTTTTGTCTAAATAAAAAATATTTACATTCGAAGATTCATTGCAGATCTCATAAATATCATCCACTGGAGTTGTCGATATAGCGTACACACTTTTAAAATAAAAGGCAAAAATATTAGCAACATCCTGATTATTTATTTGCATGTTTAAAGTCGTATTTAAAGTTTTTGTTATCGGGTATACTACTTATATTACAATTTACATCTGAGTAAATGTTTAATAGTAATGGTGGGTGATAATTATCAATCGGAAGTATCGAATCACTAGGTATAGATAAATAGTAGTTAACAGAATTGTAAAATATCAAATCTAGTATTGTACCGTGACAATTAGAGATAGTAATTAATTAGTTCAAATTTAGAAAGTTAAAAGTATCAGAAAATGCATTTGCTATTCGAAATTGAGAACGTGAACACATTAAGTTAGGTATGCATAATTGTGAATCATAATTATCGTATGACCATTTAACAAAAGGCATGCGCCAAGAAAACAAAAAATGTAGTAGGGTAGTGAATAAAGACATGTTTCTGAATTTCGTTTAAATTTTATCGAAATGTGTTCTAAAGTTATTATTTGTGAAATTATTAACGAACTTTTCAATCTTGTTTTAACACCAAACAAAACTCCCTCTCCCCGTCAGCTATCACTGGATGCAGCACATCTATCAAAACGAAAAATGTCATATCCCATGAGACCTAGTTCCGAATCTTTTATGTCATTATGAAGCCACGTTTTTGTAAATGCTATAACATCATAATAATGTAATGAAAAAGATCGTCGTAAAAGATGAAGTTTTGTTCGCAATCTCCTGACGTTCTTATAATAAACAGAAAGACTCGAAGACCACTTACTCGTAGCATGACTAAAAAAGCAGGAAGTATCTAGTGGGATTGTTCCATGCCTGTGTGCATCACAGCTGATGTGTGGCTCGTTGTTGATGTAGTGGGAGCACTCTGTGTTTTCGTGACAATGTGCGGTGTTTCCCGCGTGTACACAAACTTCAATCCCTTCTCTCCCCTTGATGTTCGATCCTCCAGCATCTTTCGAATATCTTTGTATTCCTGCACTTGCACTGTAGTTTTGTCCCACGAGATTAAGAGATTTTTGGGAATAACTTCCGGAAAAGCAATATGTTTGGACTTGATTGTAACAAAGTTTTTGATCAGAATTTTGACAGTTGCCTCTTCCGTCGATGATACTCGCAATAGTCGCATCTGTGGTGACATCTGTGATTAAAAACCAAGACGATTAACGGAACAAAAAGTATATACATTGTCCGGAGACAAAAATTTCAAAATTCGACATACAACTACAGAGTTATAATTAGAGTTTTTATCTTTAGATTGTTTATCATACTCGGGCACATTTAAGAAGACAATGTTATTTTTTCTATTTAAGCGCTCTTCAAACATTTCGAAAAAAACTTGTTTTGAGCAGCTGTTAATTTTATCATTTACAGATGGGTGATTTTCAAATAACTGTGATTTTTTTGAATAAGACATTTTTCTGCCAAAATAATGAACCAACTTTGACATTCATTACAGATTCCAGTACATTTTTGTTATTGAAGTATATGTTCAAAAAGAAACTACAAGATTTTAAATATTTCTCAAGTTACGGTGGAAAACGCAAAAAAATGCAAAAGTTACATGCCACTACAGTAGAAGTCAATTAAAAATAAAATTAAGTAATAAAATCACGATGACGTTAACATGTGTCGGTAGAAAGAAATTAACAATTTAAAACACGAAAAAAGTGCTCGTGTACGTAGAATATCATTAGAATAAAAATATTTTTATATACAAAACATCTGGTTACATTTAGCCTACAAAGTACTTAAAAGATAGTTTCAATATTTGTTTACGTGAAAATTTCAGAACAAAATTTAAAAAAACGTTTTCCACGAACTTGACAATTTAACCCTATTTTCTTAATTTTAACTATGGTAATGTTAATGAACTGAATATTAAGTATCTTCAAGAAGAGACTTCTATTAAGTGATTTATGAAATCAGTGACAAAAAATAATAATTTTATTAGTAATTTATTTATAGGGACATGCAAATATGACAGTTATTTGAATATTACCCAGATACAATATCATTTTTTATACCTTCTACATAACTCTCAATTGAGTCCATACGAGTAAATCCTTCAGCAATTGAACTTTCAATATTAGTAACTCTTAAGGAAACATCTTTTAATGTTTCATGGGAGAAGATGACCTCGAACTATTGCAACACTTCTTCCTAGTTTTGCAACTAGGGTAATAAGTTGCATTGCATTTTTCACAATGAGCAACTTCCCTTTGTACTTCAAAATTACAAACACGGCAGAACCTGTCAGAGTCCGGCACTTTCAATGTAGACATTGTATTTTGAGGTTAGAAACAAAATAATTTCAGAAATATTAGGGTTTAATGGAATAAATGGAATTAATAGACTAAATCACTTAAGCAGCACTTTTCCACTTTGTAACGAGATAAAACAATAATTGTTTAAACCACCAAACAACAAAAAACTAACTGTTTTCGCAGAGACAAAATAACCACGAGGTAGTAAACAGGTTGCACATGAATTTAATGAATTGTTTATTTAATAATCTATTTTTAACTATTTTATCTTTGCACAAATAACTAATATATATTTTTTTATATTGAACGGAAAAAAATTGTAATTAATTTTTTAATTTATCATTTTAAGTTCAAAATTGATATTATTATTTTTAATTATCTAACTCTCTACTTAATGAGAGGAGAATTTCAGGAGAATCACCCACACACACATATATATATATGGGCGATTCCACGTGAGATTTCAGTCGACCTCTCAAAATCGGCGAAAAATATTTTTTTTCTATTCTGTATCGAAAAAAAACAGATACGTATTTTTTTATTTATGTTTAATTTTTCAAATTTTTATGAATTTTCGAAAATTTGGACTTTTAATTGTAGACCTCTATTCAGTAGCTTATAAGTCCGAAAATATTGAGTTTAGAAAAAAGTTCTTAAAGAATGAAAGTTTTAGTGTTGTTTCGACTTTAAAGAAATGTAAACAAAAATATTTTTTAAAAATTTTTTATTAAAAAATTTTTTTTTTTATAAACAAATTAATTTTTTTACGTTCACTTTTAATTTTTTGACGTATTTTATGTTTTTTCGTGACATGTTACAAATGTGACAAATATAACAAATTATTTATTTAAATAATTTTTTAAAATAAATTTGTGAAATGACAAGTGGCCTGATGATGGTGTCAAACCAAGACACCGAAACGTTGCACAACTAATGTAACATTGTTTCATTTAACACTCTTCCGATAATCGAATTAAAAAATAAGGATTAAAAACTACAATAACGGAAGAAAAAATCAACTATATATTAATTTTTTTTAACTTTGGGCCGGATTTTTTTTTATTTTTTTAAAATGTTTTTGTACCTTATAATATAGAGAAGATTTTCCAAAAAGTCCTAAAATGGGCCTAATGTGTTAAATGAGTTTTAAAATATTTTCAAAAATCACTTGGAAGCATCACAGTGGGATTTTTTCACAATTAACTTTCTAAAACTGTCTACAAGGTATAATTTTTAATATATTTGAGAGTTCTTTGTTTTAAATTACAGGTCTGCGCTGTAAACAGTTTTAAAAAGTTAAATGTAAAAAAAATCCCACTGTAATGCTTGCAAGTGATTTTTGAAAATATTTTAAAACTCATTTAACACATCAGGCCCATTTCGGGACTTTTTGAAAAATCTTCTCTATATTATAAGGTACAAAAACATTTTAAAAAAATAAATAAAAATCCGGCCCAAAGTTAAAAAAAATTAATTTGTTTATAAAAAAATTTTTTGTTTTTAATAAAAAAATTTTAAAAAATTATTTTGTTTACATTTCTTAAAAGTCGAAAGAAAACTAAAACTTTTATTCTTTAAGAACTTTTTCCTAAACTCGATATTTTCGGACTTATAAGCTACTGAATAGAGGTCTACAATTAAAAGTACAAATTTTCGAAAATTCATAACTCAAAAATTTGAACAATTAAACATAAATAAAAAATACGTAGGGGAGACCGGGGCTAAACCGGACACGGGGCTAAACCGGACAAGTCAAATATTTCCGAAACCGTGAAGAATTTCAAATCGTGTAAATAACCTATGAACGCGCAATTTCGTGATGCACATGCTGCATGAGGTTTTAGGGACGTGTCAATTTTCTCGTAATAATAGTTGCCGTTAATATGTGAAAATGTCATTTCTTGAGGTAAAAGTAAAAAAAAAATTTCTTCATTTTTTGGGGGTTTTTATCGTTAAAATTAAAGTTCAAATAATCATACGGCCATTTTTCTTTTAGCACAAGGTGTACTGAGTTTAGTAGAAAAAAAGTTTAATGGAAAACATTAAGAAGAAAAAATATATTGCAGGTTAATTATTAGATGACGGTGTGGGGCTGAATCGGACATCGTGATTAAAAACAACGAAATCTTTGAATTCTTTAATTTATTTTATATTAATTAACTATTTTATATTATATTCTTTGCTTAGAACCACTTTATAAAGAAATAAAGTACTATTGTACTTTTTTTAAATCGAACAAGTGCGATTTGTAGGTGAAAGTACAAGCTTCAAAACGGTATATTACACTTTAGCAAAAAGTATGTTTTTGTATGAGTTTTCTGGTCAAAGACCAAATCCGTCCGGTTTAGCCCCGGTCTCCCCTATCTGTTTTTTTATACAGAATAGAAAAAAAATATTTTTCGCCGATTTTAAGAGGTCGACTTAAATCTCACGTGGAATTGTCCATATATATATATATATATATATATGTATATATATATGCTAAATATTTGTTATTATAAATTAAAATACTTATACATTTAATATTAATTTATTTTATGTGTATACGGGTAGATACCCTTTCGTACAACAGTACTGGAATATTGCTTAAATTGGGAAAATAAAAAACGAAGCAATGACAATATAACGTGATTAGTAAAAAATAACAATCAGCAAGAATCAGCGTTAAATCTAGTAAGATAAACTTTGTAGTAACTAACATTATTATAATACTCATTAGCATCTGCACAATCTTGTCAAAAGTGAGTATATAAATAGAAAATAATAATTAAATTAACATCTGTGAATAGAAATGAAAAATGCAAAGTTTGTAAATTGGATCTCAAACCAAAAAATATTGAAACATAAAAATTAAATGTCACTTTCGAAAAAATCAGCTGACCAGGTAAAGAAGGTTCATGAATTGAACCAATATACTCTCATAAGGTAAATAATATACAGAACACATGTGTCTCTGTTTACCAAAAATCAAAATAAAAGAACGAGTGTCATCAGTTTGTAGAGAGCCGTTGAGACACAGAGTTGGATTTTGCTGTAGCCTTGCGTTTTATTATGTGGGGCTCATCACGTTGATACACCAGCCTCAGATCAGTGTCTCCCTCTTTAAAACGTTAATCCATCGTCTCTTTGGTCTTCTTATACTGTCGCACTTGCATCGGTGCCTTATCCCAAGACAAGGATAGAGTCATTGGAACAAAATCCGGTAGAGATTTTTTGCTTAAACGAAGATCCCTATACATAATAATAATTTTTTGACATTCGTATCATCTGTGAATGCTACTCGCAATGGTCGTGGTCGTGGAGACATCTGTTGGTACTTGCCAATACGATTGAAGGAACGAATTTGCCACGTCCTTTTCTAGAGATTCAACACGAGATACAGCCAATTCAATTTTTTCCATACGATCGGAGTTATTATGTAAAGTATCTTTAAGAGGAGCAAATTGATTGTTGATCTTCGCCAATTGATCGGCAAACATAGCAGCAATATCATTCTTCGTGACAGGTAAAGCGTCAGGATTCGGAGAGTTCGGTCTCGAATTGCAGCACTTTTTCTTAATTTTAAAACAAGAAAGATGATATGGTGCATTGCACTTTTCGCATCGGGCAATTTCTCTTTGCGCATCGACATTACAGGCACGACAATTTTTATCATTTAAGTTCAGCATAGAGCAATCCATGACACTTTGAGGTTAGAAAACACAAAACCACTCAGAAAGAGTTTATAGCAACACAAAGTAGCACAAAAATAGCGTATAATAATAGAAAAAAATAACTAAATAGTCAGAGGTAGATGAATTATAAAATTTGTGGCGTAAAATATAAAAAAACAATAATTTAACAAGTGACCATTAAGACCACGCTGTGTCAAGAGCTTCGCACATGCGCGAATAAATTATTGCTGAATAAAAATATTAAAATTTTTTAATTCAAAATGTCAAATCCAAAATGTCGGATTATATTATTAAAATTTCTCTAGATTGTCTAATCTGAATAGTTTTTATGAAATAGTAATAATTATACTTTTTTCTTAAAAATTACTATTCATTGTAAAATGTACTTCGCATAATGTAAATATTATTATTTCTGGTAGTAAAAATTACTAATAGTAATTATTACAGTATTCACTTTAAAAAATTTCTTTAAGAATTTTAATTTTTACATCGCCATTGCAATTTTTCTAGAAGCTAAGGGATATTTCATACGTTGTAAAAGTTCATAATATTTGAACCAATGAAAATTAAGAGCTTACCGAAGTAACCACTAACAATTTGTTACTTAAACAGTAATAGAAGCTATATTCAAAAATTAAAGTAAGTACCACTGAAGTAATCTGGAGTATAATCTGAGCATTTGCCGAAAACAACCTTAGTAGGTGAAAAATACCGAAAGGAACACTAGCTCTGCGCATGGAAAAAATGGAAAACACAGTTCATTCACAATTGATAGAATTATAACACTGAAAATAACACTATAATTATTTTACTTTGATATTTTTCAAAAAATAGGAAGAACACATAAAAACATATGTGACACACATGAATTAGTGAAACATAACCAAATAATATAGGTTATGTTTTATCCTTTTGATAGTCAACAGTTTAACCACATGCAGCGCTGGTGTTCCTTTTCGGTAAAGTTTAAAGTAAAAAAATTGAAAAACAAATTTCTCTTAAAAACAAGAGAATAAATTTATCTACTTCTGCTACAACAAGTGAGAAACAATGTAAACATTGCTTAATTACGATTGGGGTACAAAAAATCCAAAGTAAAAAATCCAATCCGAAAAGTCCGAAAACTTATAGAAGTTCCAGAGGACAAATGATCCAAGACGTAATAGATCCAAAAGGACGAAAAGTCCAAAACTTGTTTTGAAGTTCTTTATTTTCTTTAAATCGAAAAATGGTTAACATAAGTTTTTTAATATCTTTGGGCAATTATTGAACTAAGGAGAGTAGTTAAAAAGTAGTCAAATTTACTAAGAATTTTTTTGAGTGCACAGGCACACACAAAAAATAAATGCTCTGAGCTTTAGGTCAGACTATGACTACTTTATGTTTTTGAGGTCGCTGAAAACGAATTTAAAATCCATTTAACCCCACCACGCCAGAGTCTTGAGTCTTTTAAACAATAGAAAATATAAGACAGTGATAGTAAGATTAAAAATAATAAATTTTAATAGGTTTGTATCAAATTTGAGTTTTTGAGGTTAACTCAAAATCCTAGCATGATCGGGTTAAATGGACTTCAGATTCGGTTTCAGCGACTTCAAAAACATAAAGCAGTGATATTGTGATTTGAAAATAAAGATTGTTCTTGATTTACAAATTTTGGGGTCAAGTTTTGAGTTTTTTTATGTTATCTCATAACCCTGGTGTGATGAGGTTAAATGGACTTCAGATTCGGTTTCAGCTACCCCAAAAACATAAGGCAGTAATAGTAAGACCTAAAAATAAAGATCGTTCTTAATTTACAAATTTTGGGGTCCAATTTTGAGTTTTTTTGAGGTTATTTCAAAAGCCTAAGGTGATGGGTTTAATGGACTTCAGATTCAGTTTCTGCGATTTCAAAAACATAAAGTAGTCAGAGTCTGACCTGAAGCTCAGAGCCTGTATTTTTTTGTTCCTGTATTATGTTTCCAGTGAGAAATGAAAGTCTATTCGACGCCTAAGAAATCTAAAACGGCCTATGTAGACGACGAATGAATGTCGAACAGACGTCGTTAGACATTTCATTTCTCACTGGGTTTCCGCTAATGAGATCTACAATTTGAAAACAATTTATCTCTTTAGATCCTTCACTACTCGAGATGTTTATGAAAAAGTGAACGCTCCCTTTTTTTTCTTATACAGGACTACCTACATCTTCCACTAAATTTTTGAAAAATCGAAACATCCAATGCCAACATTGATGTTTTTTAGAAAATTTAACCCTATAATGTGAAATATTTTGAATTTCCATTTAATAAGGCTAATAATAATATTTTTATTCCTAAGTATTTCATGTTGACTTTTGAATATTAATTATATTGTTTAGAAAACTATATGTTGAACATTCGCTTTTAAATATTAAATTTATTTTTAATCAATAATTATAACGCCTGCAATGTTGGTACAAACTATAAAAATTTCTAATTTACTTTTCTCGACAGGCGCGTGTTTTGTGTTTTTCCTGTTTGACACAAAAATATTTAATTTAACAGAGTGAAATGTAGATACTGCACATGCAGCACATTCCCTATTTTTTGCTCTTCTTATTATTTTAATTCATTGACATACATATTTTCAAATTCTTGAAATAATAAATAATAATAACATAAAACTAGCGACATAATCCTCGCTTGCTGGACAACATTTGACGATTACGTCAAAATCTATATCTAATTTGACCTATTTTTTGACCAAAAGGTCAAAAAGAGGATAAATAATGGCCTCACATTACGTCAAAAATCTATGTTAATTTAACACACTCAAGTGTTAATTTAACCTTTAAAATTTATAAACACAAAAGTTATTAATGTTTTTTATAAAAAAGTCCGATTTTTTCCAATTTTTGTTTAATTTTTAATTTTTTCTACTATGAAATAGGGTAAAAATAATTGTAAATGTTACAAATAATGTGACATAGATATGTAAATTAGAAGATAGGACTATAGAGAAAATTAAAAATTAAAATGTCGGCTTTAAAAATGAAGTCTGAAGTTCAAATGTTTTTCAAAATTTGACTCGAAAGTACAAAATTGTTAAAAGTTTTTAGATCGACTTGAAATTCGTTACTCGGGGGTTTTAGGGGTCGCTGATTATGAATCTGAAATCCAATTTTCAAAATTTTCTGACTTCGTGCAAATTGCTGCCCTTGTTTCCCACATATGCGCTCAACCAAATCGACACTTGACTTCACAGGGTTTATTTATATATTATATATTTCATTATATCTTTGAGGATTTTTGGTAACTTCCAGGAAGTTTCTATAGGAAGCTTCCATGGGAAGCTTCTAACCTGCCGATATTATTGTATTTCCTGAAAATTTCCAGGAAGTTACCAAGGGTAACTTTCGAAGGTTTTCACGAGAAACTTCCAGGAAGTTTTTGTGCTATATGGGTTCACTTGGAGCAGCGAACTTCGCACTCTTCGGAAAACAGCTTATTCTGCCGTACAATGTAAGAAGACACATAAGCGCCAATGTCGCTTAGGTGTTTATTCTCATGTTTATACTATACGAATTTGGCCCTAAGCGACATTGGCGCTTATGTGTCTTCTTACATTGGACGGCAGTATTGCCGTACTTACTTACTTCCTTACTGGAAGTAAAATGATAGAAAGAGATAGAATTTTAGGGATAGAAAGAGATAAAGTTTTTTCTATCCCTTTGAAATAGCCACTTTGCATACCCGAAAAATTATACCTTTTTATCTACAAATTTCTATCTCTTTTTATACCTTATGTACTTTTATTTCTATTATTTCTCTTTGCTGCAAATTTTTATCCTTTTTATTATATAAAGAATTAATTACCCACATAGCAGAAAACCTTCCAGGAAATTTCCCGTGAAAACCTTCGGAAGTTACCATGGGTAACTTCCTGGAAATTTTCAGGAAATACAATAATGTCTGCAGGTTAGAAGCTTCCCATAGAAACTTTCTGGTGACTTCCTGGAAGCTTCCCATAGTGCTGTAGTTCACAACTACAGCACACATGAGGGTTAGACGGACTCAAACCACCATAGCGCTCCGGTGAGTAGATAGCTCTTTTTTTCAATGTTTAAACATTCTAGTCCCACTTTTTCATATATATGTCCTTTTAGTAAAAAACGTCAGCTTTCGTTAAAAAAAAAGAAAATCGTAATTCTCCCCTCAAAAAATTGAAATTTAGTTTTAATTTTGATTTTCTTGGGTGCATAGGAAAAAACCTGAGCTTTCGTTTGCAATAATTTATTTTCAAATAAAACGAATCGATTTCTGGGAAATTTAAATTTAAATATTAATTATCAAAAATTGCGGTAAATTTTCAAAATATTAAAAAATAAAATTCACCATTGGAAAGAGGATGAAAAAACCTTTCCGTAACATATTCTTAAAAATTTTTCCCATTAATAGTATGTTCACAAAAAATTCACAAAGTAGCCGGTGTTAGCAAAATTGGTCAAATTGGCCCCCCTCTACCCCCTTCAAATTTTCGAAAAAGTCAAAAATATTTTTTGGGGCACATTTATACTTGATAGAACAACAAATTCCCCGAGTTTCAATTTTTTTCAAGAAGTTGAAATTTCAACTTAGGTCATTGTAAAATGCCTCATATATGGTTTTGTTTTTTATTTCAAATAAATATTAAAGCTTTTTTTTCTTTAAAAAAAATTGCCAATGTTGTAGAAAATAGTTTTAATATTTAAATAAATAATTAAATACAAGACTCATATGATTGTAATCTCGCGGGACTTAGTATGACTTGAGGGTATTTTCGCGTGTCAAATATCGCGGATAATTTATTTATAATAATAATAAATAATAATAGTTTTTAAAAATGAAAATATAAATATCGCAAGAATTTGAATGAAAAAATTTTATGCATTATAATAAATGGACGAATTCAATAATAGTAAACTGGTATCACAAGAATATAGATACTTGGTTTAATTATAATTATTTAATTAGTCCCATAATATAATATAATACTCTGATGAAATATTCTAAGGCAACTATTATTAAACATTTCTAACGAATAGTCAATTTTCTTTTGACACTATTGCTCCTTTTTTACAGATATTAAAATTTTTTTCCTTAAGTATACAGATCTCACTTACTTTAATTTTAATTTTTTTTATCCCTCCCATTACTCTTTATTTTCTTGCTTATATTTTATAACTCTTAGAAGATGTACTAAAATTCTGAACGTTCAAATAAACGAATTTTTTGTTGTGTCTAAATGTGTTTAACAGTTACTGTGCAAAATGTAAAAACAATGTTAATTACAACATTTCGACGCCTCCCGTTCATATAATGCTTATTGAAAAGCGAATGCAAGATGATTCTTATTCACTTTTTGGTGCAAGACAATGCTTATTCGATTTTCCGTGCAATAAAATGCTTATTCAAAATTGTGTGCAAAACAATTGCCACTGACAGAACAATAAATGTAACCCTAAATCTTCCTATAAATATTAAATTGCATTTAAATATCTGAGAATTTCAGTACGTGTCTATTGTTATAAGAAACTTTAAACACGGATCCTATCACACGTATTAAGAAATATTTTTTAAGCAATTGCAATTATAAATTATACTGAATTGAAAATTTTATTAAATTCATAGAATAAGCTAATTTCAGAATGTACATTTTCGCATAGAATTTCGAATAAGCATTTTATTGCACGGAAAATCGAATAAGCATTGTCTTGCACCAAAAAGTGAATAAGAATCATCTTGCATTCGTTTTTCAATAAGCATTATATGAACGGGAGGCGTCGATTTATTTAGTTAAAAATTAATTTTTTAAAATATATACAAAGTACTTTTATTAAAATATAAATTAAAACAAGCAAAAATAATTCAAGAGTTATGATAGGAGCCGCGAAAATGCCCACATGATAGAAAAAAGATGTCTCCATTATCGGGATTGTAAATATTTATTAAAAATCAGTTTTTTTTAACTGAACAAATTTTTTTATGTAGAATAACAATTAATTTTACTAAAATATAAATAAAGAATCATCTCTTAGAGTTTTATATAATATAAAAACAATAATTTTTGACACCACTGCAGAGTTGAATCTCAAACCAAGGTGAACCATTTTGAACTTTTTTCACCCTGTAAAAAAAAGTATTGGGAGTATTAAGAGCATTTTTCTCTACTGCCATTCATTATTTATTTCTGTCAAGTATTTTCTTTTTTTTAAGCTTAAAACTTGCACCGCATTGGGACCCCTTGATTACCGCATTCACCACAACACCCAATGCGCTATTTCGCGAATACCGCATTGACAGGTAGGCACTCACAATGCGGAATCCCGTACTCCCAATACTTTTTTTTACAGGGCAGACAACCAATTTTAAAACATTTTTAATGAATTGAATAATTGAAAAATAATCAAAAATATGATGCATATTATAATGTCTTAGTTATCAGGTTCAAGGAGTGTTTTTTTAGAGTCAAATTTTTTTATATTATTTTAAATATTCATTAAAATACAAAATACCGCGATAATACCCACTTTTACCCTAGTAATCGCTCCTACTAAAGTCTTAATAAATTACATAGTTTTTGTAATATTTACAAAAAGAGGTCACATATCCGAGCTGTTATATAGACTATTGTAATCATTAATAAAGAAATTTTTTGCATGTAGGTTATAAAATTCCGTTACATATATTTATTATGTAAATATATAAGGGAGTTAATATATCTCTCTATACATAAATAGAAAATTATAAAAAAATTAGATATTCGATAATTAAATTATTTAACGGTATATGTACTCATTAAATCAGAATAAACATAAACCTACGAAATAAATAAAATCTAACTCACACGGAAATCTAACCTACGACCTACTAAATACAAAATGTCTATACATTTTTATTAAAAACACGTTTTCCATTATTCTAAATCATTTTAAACATTAATTGTTTGTTTCAGTATATTTTTGCCCAAAAAATATACTAAAAATGTGTACGAAGATACTTTTAACACCTTAAAATAAGGTATTTCAATCTAATACGTTTTAACCAAAAAGAGTTAAATTAAGATTCTTCTTTTTACAGTGTAATTTCTAAAAATAGAAAAGAAATTACACGTAGATAAAAGTCTTTTTATTTTCTCTCCGTTAAATTGCTAAAGAAGATATAAAAATATTTGCCAATATTCTAAATCGTGTTCTTTAAAATATGCCAAGAAAATTAGTTTCACAACAACGTGGAATGCGGTTATTAAAATTTATTGGCAATATATGAATAATTTTCGTATATCTCTCTATATTATAAAAAGATATCACCGCTGTTTAAAGATTTTTTGACCTAGACGTCAAAATTTGACGAACAATTTCCCCTACCCTTAAAATGTAGGCCAATTTTGACAAATTTTTTGGTAGTTTTGACCTACACATCAAAATATGACAAAAAATTTCCGCTACCTTCAAAATTTAGGTCAATTTTGAGAGCAGTTTTGACCTAAACGTCAAAATTTGACAAACAATTCCCGCTACCGCTAGCCCCCTTAGTATTTATATATAAAATGTATATATATGAGCGATTCCATCTCAAGTGATCAAGGTGGAGAAAAATTTTTCTCCAATCGTAGCAAAACTTAGGGCTTTTGTAGTACTCATAGATAGTAATTTTTCGTGAAAATATTTTTTTACCTAGTCCAATATTTTCCGAGGGGGAGGGGGTTAAATTTTTGTGTTTTTCAGTACAATGCTTATTTCAATAATTTTTTACTCTTAAACAATTAAACATACAAATTTGACAAAGTACATTTTGGAAAGGTTTTTTCATCCTCTTTCGATTAAAAATAAGCATTTTGAAAAAAAAAAATTTTTTGACCAAAAAAAATCAAAATTAAAAATAAATTTCAATTTTTGAGGGAGATGGATACGATTTTTTTTTTTTTTTTTTAAACGAAAGCTGAGGTTTTTTCCTAAAGGGACATATAAATGGTAAAGTGGGACTAGAATATTTAAACATTGAAAAAAAGAATTTTCTCCAAAACGGAGCTAAAAACCGGGTTTTGAGCGCTCCGGCGAGTAGAAAACTCTTTTTTTCAATGTTTAAACGTTCTAGTCCCACTTTATCATTTATATGTCCTTTTAGAAAAAAACCTCAGCTTTCGTTAAAAAAAAAAAAAAAAATCCTATCCATCTCCCTCAAAAATTGAAATTTATTTTTAATTTTGATTTTTTTTGGTCAAAAATTTTTTTTTTTCAAAATGCTTATTTTTAATCAAAAGAGGATGAAAAAACCTTTCCAAAATGTACTTTGTCAAATTTGTATGTTTAATTGTTTAAGAGTAAAAAATTATTGAAATAAGCATTGTACTGAAAAACACAAAAATTTAACCCCCTCCCCCTCGGAAAATATTGGACTAGGTAAAAAAATATTTTCACGAAAAATTACTATCTATGAGTACTACAAAAGCCCTAAGTTTTGCTACGATTGGAGAAAAATTTTTCTCCACCTTGATCACTTGAGATGGAATCGCTCATATATATATATATATATATATATATATATATGTCGACGTCCACATGAAAAGGGCCCATTTTGGCACTATTGGACTTATCTATATGGGCGAATTCCTTGCAAAATTTCGAAAATTTTGAGTGGTCATACATATTGGAATTTAAATTTGTATTAAAGTTCATTTACATACTACCAACATAAAGTGACTATACTTAGGTTACCTGCACTGTTTTACCTACAAAGTGCAGTTCGTTCATGGTCGTCGTTGTTACAACACCATACTATTCTTATTTATACGTTTTCATATAATAAACATAATTCATTTAGTTAATCGTATATCGAGTTGTTATTATTTGGCCATAACTCTTATTCTAATAGGTTATGGGCCCAGGAGTTCGGAAATTCCTGCGTGAATCGGTCAAATAGTAAAGTAAAAAGAAAAACGTGTCTAGAACGGTCGTATTGTCGCGTATCAAAAATGGCGTCAGGTGCTAGTGTGAGAATTGAGCCATTGAACAAAGATAACTTTGACACCTGGAAAATCCAGATAAAGGCTCTTTTAGTGATTAATGACTTATGGGCATATGTAAGTGGAACTAAAACTAAGCCTGAAGTTATCGAGGGTGACGATGCAACGACGCGAGCAGCAAATGTCTGGGATGAACAGGACCAGAAAGCAATGTCGAACCTTATTTTGAGTATTAGCCCATCGGAAATAAAACAAATTAAAGGATCAAATACATCTCGCGAGTTATGGACGAAATTACATACGATTTATCAGTCGCAGGGTCCTGCACGAAAAGCAACGCTTCTGAAACAATTGACACAGAACCGTATGCGAGAGGGCGAAGATATTCGAGAACATTTAAGAAAATTTTTTGACATAGTCGATAAATTGTCCGAGATGGAAGTCGATGTTAATCCGGATTTATTAACAATCATGTTACTGTATAGTCTTCCTCCGGACTTTGAAAATTTCCGATGTGCGATAGAGTCGCGAGACTCTTTACCGACCGCAGACGCTCTTCGAATCAAAATCGTTGAGGAGAGTGATGCGCGAAAATCCGATAGTGGCGAACATGGCGCTATGTTCGCGAAACGTAAGTTCGAATCAAAACATCAACAAAACTGTAAACCGAATATCGAAACAAACGGGCGATTTAAATTTAAATGTTTTAAGTGTCACAAATTCGGGCACAAGTCTTCCGAGTGCAAAAGTAAAATGTCACGTGAAAATACGGATAAATCGAATAAACCTGACAAAATGAGTTTATACGCTTCCTCGGTCGTGTGTGAAGATTCACTAAAAGCAACAGTGACGTTAAATGACGCAAAATGGTGCTTGGATAGTGGATGTAGTTCACATTTATGTAAAAGTGAAAATCAGTTTTCGGAAATGTCAAAAGTAAACCGCGGATTTTTGAATTTAGCAAACAACGGATCAACAAAAATAGTGGGGAAGGGTACTGTGAAGCTTGAAGTCACTAAGGACGGTCAGTTTACCGAAGTCAATCTCAATGACACCTGCTACGTTCCTGATCTTAGAACAAATCTTTTGTCAGTTAGTAAAATTACGGAAAGTGGTTTTAATGTGAAATTTAAAAAGGACTCAGCGGAAATAATTGACAATAAAGGAAACATCAAACTAACTGCACGCAGAATAGGTGGATTATACTATCTTGACGAAAATAAATCGAGTGATCTTAGTGCAAATTCGGCTTTCTTAAGTGAAACAAATGATTCATCTGTTGACACATGGCATCGTCGCATGGGACATGTTAATTACAGTGATCTCGTTGAGTGCAGCAAAAATGGTCGAGTAAATGGTATAAATTTCGTCGGTTCCGGTAAAAGTGATTCCTGTGATGTTTGTTTACGTGGAAAAATGACAAGACCTGTCTTTCCAAAGAAATCAAACAGATGTTCAAAATTACTCGAAATTATCCATTCAGATTTATGCGGCCCCATGCGTGTACAGTCGATGGGAGGTGCAAAGTATTTCGTCACATTCACGGATGATTTCTCGAAGTGGGGGGAAATTTATTTATTACGCAGCAAAGACGAAGTGTTTGGAGCGTTTAAGGAATACGTTGCAAGAGTGGAAAACCAAACTGGACATCAGGTAAAATATTTACAATCGGACAACGGGGGAGAATTTGTCAACAAGGAATTTGACAGTTTCCTTAAAGAAAAAGGGATCAAACGTCGTCTTACCACACCTTACACACCTCAGCAAAACGGAGTTGCTGAGAGGCGCAATAGGACGTTGATCGACATGACAAGATGCATCTTAATCCAGTCAGGATTACCAGCTTCATTCTGGGGCGAAGCAGTCAACACTGCCAATCATCTTCGGAACAGATGCCCTTCAAACAGTCTCGATGGTAAAACTCCGTTCGAAAAATGGATCGGTAAAGTACCAAATGTCAATTATCTACGAGAATTTGGTTGTTCTACGTATGTGTTAAATTTACAGCCCACAAAAGGAAAACTTGATCCAAGATCATCAAAAGGGATTCTGGTCGGATATTCAGATCAAAACAAAGCTTACCGAATCTGGATGCCTGAAACAAAAAAGGTGATTGTGTCACGAGATGTCAAATTCGTCGAAAGCCACCATGAAAAAGGATCAACGAAAGAAAGTTTTACAAATCTTGGCATACAACCAAGCAATGAGGAAATTGACCTTCCTACGTTTTATAAATCGCCTTCACCTGAAAATCATGAAATTGATATTTTCGACATCAATTCATCACTTTATGAAGATGGGACGAACAGTAATTTAAGTGATGACGATCCTGATGATGAAGTGACTGAAGAAGATGTCCATGACCAATCGAATCCGGAAAACAACGAGGATCCAGGAGAAGTTGAGAACCAGCTCAACCCAGGACAAGATGGAAGACGAACCAGGGGTAGGCCCCGACTCATCAGAACTGGGGAAAGAGGTAGGCCTAGAAAAGAATACCAAACTGCAGCATGTATCGAAGATGTCACAGAAGTCAGCTATTTAGCAGAAATTCCACTGGAAGCGGCAATTCGAGGAAAAAATGCTGACGATTGGTACCAAGCTATGGCCGATGAACATCGATCACTTATCAAAAATAAAACGTGGATATTAGTAGAACGTGAAGATCATCATGATATTATCGGGAGTAGAGTAATACTGCAAAACAAATATGATCAGAACGGATGTCTTGAAAGGAGAAAAGCTCGAGTAGTCGCAAGAGGATTCACACAGCGTCCTGGTGTGAATTTCACTGAAACCTTCTCACCTGTAACTCGCATCAGCTCAATACGAATGATCATAGCGCTAGCAGTGGAATGTAAAATGGATCTACAACAGATTGACATCACATCAGCCTATTTAAACGGGATACTCGAGGAAATGGTGCTTATGGAAGTGCCGAAGTACACTAAGGAATCGTTGGAACATCTCATCGAAAAAGAAACGGATAACACGATCAAAAGTGAAGCGATCCAAATGCTCGAGAGTCTAAAATCCGGAAACAAAATTTGCAAATTGAAGAAAGCCATATATGGCTTAAAGCAGGCTGGACGGTGTTGGAATTCAATGATCAACGAAGTGTTACTGCAATTCGGAGCGGTACCATCTGAAGCAGATCCTTGTCTTTATTACAAGGGGACAGGAGAAAACGCACTCGTATTAACAATATATGTAGATGATATTATTGTTGCCTGTCGTCATAAAAGTCAAATCATCGAGTTCAAGGAATATTTATCCAAATTTTTTGATATCAAGGACATTGGACGCTTGCGGTATTGTCTTGGTATGGAGTTTGATATCGATGATAATGGAGTATCAGTTCGTCAATCTGGATATATCAACGATATCCTTGCAAGATTTGGAATGTCCGAATCAAGCAAAATTTCCACTCCGATGGAACCAGGACTCAAATTGCAACGAAGTTCATCTAAAAACGAGAAATTACCATATCGAGAGCTTTTAGGTTCTTTGATGTACCTATCAACTTGTACAAGGCCGGATATTTCGTTCGCCGTGAGCTACCTCAGTCAGTTCAACGACTATTTCGACGAAAGCCACTGGAAAGCAGCTAAAAGAATACTCAGGTACCTCAAGGGAACTAAAAATGAAGGTCTACGTTTCGAAAAATCAGCTCAACCGATCAAGGGATATGTCGATGCCGATTGGGCAAACTGTCCAATTGATGGAAAATCCTACACAGGGTTTGTTTTTATTCTGGCAAATGGTCCCATATCTTGGCAATCAAAGAAGCAGCCGACCGTAGCCCAGTCTTCTACTGAATCGGAGTATATGGCACTTGGAGAAGCAACAAAGGAAGCTGTGTATTTTGGTTATCTTCTACGTGAACTGGTATTCGACAAACTGCTAAAACCTACAATTCTTTGTGACAACAATGGAGCAAGAAAATTGGCGGAAAATCCCATTTTTCACAATAGGACAAAGCACATCGCAGCCCGACATCACTACATTCGTGAGGTTGTTAAGAATGGCGAAATTAAAATAGAGTATTGTTCTACGAAGGAAATGGCAGCTGATTTTCTGACCAAGAGTTTGTGTTTAGTGAAACATTTGAAATGTAAAGCATTGTTGGGACTTAATAAGTGTAATTTTTAAATGTCATTACAATGCACTTTGAGGGGAAGTATTGGAATTTAAATTTGTATTAAAGTTCATTTACATACTACCAACATAAAGTGACTATACTTAGGTTACCTGCACTGTTTTACCTACAAAGTGCAGTTCGTTCATGGTCGTCGTTGTTACAACACCATACTATTCTTATTTATACGTTTTCATATAATAAACATAATTCATTTAGTTAATCGTATATCGAGTTGTTATTATTTGGCCATAACTCTTATTCTAATAATACAACATTTTTTGTCAAAAATTCGGTGAGTTACAGAATTTCGAAGTTTATAGTGACAAATACCTCATTTCGAGAAAAACGGAATTAAAGATTGTGATACTTATTAATTGTTATATCTCTGGTTCTTTTGGGAAGTTATTCAGATAATAATTGTTTTCAGTCCAGGGCACCTTAAAGATGAAAAACCAATAGGTTTCAAATTTTTAAAACCACCCCCCTCCTTAATTTTGAAAATACATAAAACCAACAAAATGGGCCCTTTTCTAAAAAAAAAAGATTTTCTTATTAATAAACCATTTTTTTACAAGGTTTATGATTGGAAACGATTTTATTGTGTCATTTGAAGATAAAGAATAAAAATTAAACTTATTTAAAACTTTTTAAAACCCAGGCGCGAAAGACCAATGCTGACGATGGATTGAAGCTTTATTGAGCCTTGAACGCCCAGCGTGGGTAATCCAGAGTTGAAGCAGTCTTTAAAACACTATCACTCAATGTTGGTTCAACATTGGAGACCAATGTTCGTCCCATGCTCGATTCAAGACTCGATCAATCTTCGTGTGTGAAGCTTGAATATCCAATCTTTATTCAAGCTTGAATCTAGGCTTGAATCAACGATGATACAATATTCAGTTTATTTATTACCGTATGCAACTAAACAATAATCAATAATTTCATCAATCATTTTTAAATAATATTAAAAATTATCTAAATTAATAAATAATTATTAATATTAATAAATAATTTAGATAAAAAATTATCTAAATTAATAAATAATTATTAAATATCAAATAATTTATTAATATTTACATTTAATTTATTATATGTAAATATTAGTAAATAATTAAATAATTTAGATAAAAAATTATCTAAATTAATAAATAATTATTAAATATTAAATAATTTATTAATATTTACATTTAATTTATTATATGTAAATATTAATAAATAATCAAATAATTTAGATTAAAAAGTTATCTAAATTAATATTTACATTTAATATTTAATAACTATTTATTAATTTAGATAATTTTTTACATTATTTAAAAATTATTGATATTATTATTAAATTATATAATAATATAATATAATAAGTATTATTATTAATTATTATTATTATTTAAAATAATAATACTATAATTATAATATTAAGATAACAAAGGTAAATAAATATTAATAATTATTTAGTGTATAATATTTACATTAATGGTATTATATTATAAATAAAGTTAAATCTTATATTATTTTTTTTCTTGCACAGTGTAAAATTATTATTTACAAATTTCAAAAGTTTCGCTTTCGTTTGTCTGAAAAATTTTCAGTGATCAAAAACTTCCAGTGTAAAAATTGTTCATTAGGGTGTAATAAATATTTATGCCAAGTATTTTTACACTAGGATTAACCGTTTAGTAAATATTATCAAAATACTCTTTTTTGTCAAACGCGTGTGACCTTGCGACTCAGCGTTGCCAACTCAAGAGTTTGTTTAACGTATGTCTTGAGTTGGCAACGCTGAGTCGCAAGGTCACACGCTTTTGACAAAAAATAGTATTTTGATAATATTTACTAAACGGTTAATCCTAGTGTAAAAATACTTGGCATAAATATTTATTACACCCTAATGAACAATTTTTACACTGGAAGTTTTTGATCACTGAAAATTTTTCAGACAAACGAAACTCTTGATCTATAAAAATAATAATTTGATGCTGTGCAAAAAAAAATATATAATAAAATTAAACATATTATCACAAATAAATATTGTAATATTAAATAATTTATAAATATTTATATTTAATATTGTTCAGTGCACACGGCAATAAAGAAAGTGAATATTGTATTTTCGCTCACGAAGATTGACTGAGTCTTGAATCGAGCATGGAACGAACATTGGTGTCCAATGCTGAATCAATGTTGAGTTACCATGCTCTGTCAGTGATATACTTGATTAAGCAGGATCCCTTCCAACCTTCGTTGGCCGTGCGGTTTAAATAGGTGCGTTTATAGAGGTGTTGGGTATGCGTCGGGGGGTTCGATCCCACATGCGAGCGAATATTTTTCCGTTTTCGTTTCTAAGCGATATATAAAATAATAAAATTGTGTGTTGTGTGGTGAATAAAAAATGTGAATATGTTTGTAAATAATATTAAAAGTCTGTTAAAAAATCAAGAAAAAAATGTACCGATTAACAGAAAAATTATCTTTTTTTACTAAAATTATTTTTTTAATGTTACTATTTCAAATGACATTTATTTTTAATAATATATTATTTACATGAAAATAATATATATAATTGTTCTAATAGTATATTGCAATTAAATTTATACACATATATAATATGAATAAAAATAATGTCAATAATATTTATTATTATTATATATATGATGTTCGTTATTTTTTGGATTTCATTAATTAATATAAAGTTCTTAATAATATAAAGTTCTTTATATTTATTATTATTATTATCAATTGATATTTTCATATTATATTGAATGGGCGCGAGAGTCGCGTCCCACCAAGGCTTGATCAATATTGACCAATCCTCCTCCAAGCTTCAGTAAAGCCTGAATCCAGCGTCAGTTCGCGCCTGGGAAGTCTCTATTATGAATAATTTGCCGAAATATCGAAATTTTCACTTCTACGACTACGTAATCAAAGACTCTAACATCAATATCTCTGGTTCTTCTGGGAAGTTATTCAGATAATAATTGTTTTGAGTTTAGGGTACTATAAAGATGAAAAACCAATAGGTTTTACATTTTTTAAATCACCCCACCCCCCTTTCTGTTTGAAAATACGAAAAACCGACAAAATGGGCCCTTTTCTAAAAAGGCGATTTTCTTATTAATAAACCATTTTTGTACAAGATTAATGATTGGAAACAATTTTATTGTGTCATTTGAAGGTAAAGAATAGAAATTAAACTTATTAAAAAATCTTTAACAGGTTTTATTATGAAATTTTGACGAAATATCGACATTTCTTACATCTACGACTATACGTAATCAATGACTCTAACATTAATATCTCTGGTTCTTCTCGGAAGTTATTCAGATAATAATTGTTTCGAGTTCAGGGTACTTTAAAGATGACAAATCAAGAGGTTTTAATTTTTTTGACCCTCCATTTCAAAAATACGGAATATTTTTGCAAAGGACCGACAAAATGGGCCTTTTTCTTTTTCTAAAGCTCCTCATATAAAAATAATATAAAGGCAATAATAAAAATGAAATAATACAAAAAATAATATTATGGAAATAAATTAACAAATATAGATAAAATACAGATACAGAGGGGGGGAGAAGAGAAACACACGTTGAAAGTAGACTTTCTTTACTGGTAAAAAGGGATGAAAGGAAAAGTATTATAAGAAATAGGAAAAAAGAGTTTCAGTTTTTTTATTGGTGAGGCAATGCGCACTCGCAATAAATCTTAAGCCAGAAAGTTTGCAACTTAGCAAAAGAGGTACGATCTGTATCCTACAAGGATTCTACTCATCTAATGGCATCTCTCGTGATTGTAGGGCTTCAAGATGAATAATGGCTGTCAGTGCCCTTACGTATCGTGCGAAAATGATGCTCACCTTCTCTTTTTCCAACTACCATATATAATATACTATCTTTCTTGCACTTTTTTCTTCTTTCCGCTCTTGTCGCTCATTATTCGCGTTTCATAATATTCTCTAACGTGCTGATTACGCTTCAAATTGGACGATTGAAACTGGAGTAACGACTAACAAGAAATAATTTCTACAATCTGCGGCAACCTTTAATTTTAGTATTAATTTATATACGCGTTTATATGTATATATATATATATATATATATATATATATGCTATGACTTTGATGAGTTTTATAGACGAAAATTCTCAAAATTACATAATAATAATAATATTTCCTCAATATTATGTATACCGGTTGTATAAATTTTTATTTTTGAATAATTATTTTTAAAAGTTCAGATAAAATTTAAAAAAATACAAAATTTCAGTTTTTCTTGAAAATTAAAAATATTGATTAACTTTATAAATATTAATAAAAAAAAACTTTATATGGGGCATTTCATGTCAAGTGATCAAGGTGGAGAAAAAATTTTCTCCAACCGTAGCAAAACTTGGGGCTTTTGTAGTACTCATAGATAGTAATTTTTCGTGAAAATATTTTTTTACCTAGTCCAATATTTTCCGAGGGGGAGGGGGTTAAATTTTTGTGTTTTTCAGTACAATGCTTATTTCAATAATTTTTTACTCTTAAACAATTAAACATACAAATTTGAAAAAGTACATTTTGAAAGGTTTTTTCATGCTCTTTCGATTGGAAATAAGCATTTTGAAAAAAAAATTTTTTGACCCAAAAAAATCAAAATTAAAAATAAATTTCAATTTTTGGGGGAGAAAGACCCAATTTTTTTTTTAAACGAAAGCTAAGGTTTTTTCCTAAAAGGACATATAAATGGTAAAGTGGGACTAGAATGTTTAAACATTGAAAAAAAAGAATTTTCTCCTAAACGGAGCTTAAAACCGGGTTATGAGCGCTCCAGCGAGAAGAAAACTCTTTTTTTCAATGTTTAAACATTCTAGTCCCACTTTACCATTTATATGTCCTTTTAGGAAAAAACCTCAGCTTTCGTTAAAAAAAAAAAAAAAAATTGGGTCTTTCTCCCCCAAAAATTAAAATTTATTTTTAATTTTGATTTTTTTGGGTCAAAAATTTTTTTTTTCAAAATTCTTATTTCCAATCGAAAGAGCATGAAAAAACCTTTCCAAAATGTACTTTGTCAAATTTGTATGTTTAATTGTTTAAGAGTAAAAAATTATTGAAATAAACATTGCACCAAAAGACCCCTTGATCACTTGACGCGGAATCCCCCATATACATGAATCGATTCATTTTCATGGCAGGAATACAATTTTGACAAGAACTAATGTAAATTTTAATGAAGAAAAAAGTTATTTAAAAAAAAAATTTTTTTTAAATTAAAAAATTGCTAAAAAAATGTTTTCAGATTGTTTTGAAAAACTTTCTGTTTGATTGTAGATATTCATAACCGTTATACACATACAAAATTTTATAAAAATCGGTCAAAACGTGTAAGAGAAAATTTGTGCACATGAATCGGTAAGTAGAAAACCCTTTTTTCAATGTTTAAACATTCTAGTCCCACTTTTTCATTTATATGTCCTTTTAGAAGAAAACCTCAGCTTTCGTTTAAAAAAAATCGGGTCTCTCCCCCCCAAAAATTGAAATTTATTTTTAATTTTGATTTTTTTGAGTCAAAAATTTTTTTTCTTCAAAATTCTTATTTCCAATCGAAAGGGCATGAAAAAACCTATCCAAAATGTCCTTTGTCAAATTTGTATGTTTAATTGTTTAAGAGTAAAAAATTATTAAAATAAACATTACACCAAAAAACCCCTTGATCACTTGACGTGGAATGCCCCATATAAGCTTAACAGAATAACCTTTTTTCTACACGAACAAAAATTAGTTTTACATAAATTAAACAATTAAAGCTTTAGAAATCTCATTCGTTTGAGAAATAAAAAATCCCTGAAGTTGGCGTCGAGTTGAGCATCGAAAAACATTTTATTATGAAATCAAAAACAAACGAAATTAAAAAAAATTGACATTTTTATAATTACACATAAATGAAATAGTAAGGTAAATGTGGGCATTACCGTGGTTTGAAATCTAACGCAGACTTAGTCATTAGATTGTGAAGAAACCTCACAAGATATTTGTATAATTTTTTTTTAAATTGATCTTTGATTTTATTTGATGTAATATAAAAATTGAGAATGTCGTAGAGCGTGTATTTTATTAAATAATAAATATTTTTGAAAGTAATGCAAATCCAGGTGTTACAGTGGTGCTCAAAACTTCATGATTGGAATACCGTGTGCCAAATACCGTGGATGATCTAGTTACCGTGTGCCTTATACCCCGAAAATTTCAACTTGTAGAATTCACAAACGGTTGCATGAAATTAAGCAAATTTGAAACAATGGTTTATTAATTTAACAATAAATATTCTTATATTTTAGCAGATACTAATAATAATCACAGAATTCGTTATAAATCTATTAATAACATTATTAAGTGATTTATTTAGTACCTAATAACATTTAATTAAATATTTTTTATGAAAATAGTAATTATTATTAAAATAACAATAGTATTTGGTCTAAATCATTTTGAAATTATTTTTTAACTCCTGCGGTTCTCCTTTAACTTGAAAAGCACGATTTGTCACTTTACATATTATTTGTAATGATAATAACGACCCACGGTATTTGGCGCACAAGTTCAAAACGTTGTCCAATTACCGTGCTGATAAAATAAAAATACGTTGAATCATAATTTACCACGAAGTTTTGACTTTAAAAATACATTAATTAATCGAATATACAAAAATTAACAAGTTTAAAAGTGTTAACAATAAAAAAAGCGATTTATATAAAACTGTATTTTTGCATTACAATGAGCAATTTATCAAACTATCCGCACCTACGAAATTAAAAATTTTTTAAAACGAGAAATGTTAGTGAAATAACAATAATTTTTTATTTATTAAACACGTACAATATGAAAATAACTATCTGAATTTTTTGGGTTAACAAATTGGAACATAAATGATAAAATTTGACAAAAATATCGAAACCACGGTAACTCACGCACCCACGGTAATACCCACATTCACCCTATCAACTTCAGGAACTTTAATCAAAAACTGTTCCAAATTTTTAATAAAATTATCTTAACAATTTTAATAACAAAACCTAATAACATTTAAATTATTAAAGCTTTGGTGATTATAACTCTTTGTATAATGAAATACGTAATAAATTTTTAATATACCTATATAAAAATTAGAAAAATTTTCCAAAGAGGGTTTAGAAGAATGAAAAGAGTTCTAAAAAGTGAATAGAATTTTAAAAAAGGGTTCAGAATGTAAACGATCGTTTGATTTAATTAATTAAATATTCATTTAAGACGGAGCTTTTATTTCGTGTAAATCGCGTAAGAACCGAATCATTAATATTGATAATTAAAAAACATTTATCCTTTTTTTTATTCATATTACATAGATTTCCGGGCCAGCGGGCATGGCGAAATTTTCTCCATTTTCCTTTCTGCTGCTATTCGCAAGCGCACGGCCCAATTTCACACAGCCACGCTCCCACTTTCACTTTTACTCTTCGCTCTCCGTCTCCCTCGCACGTTGACGCGCACAGGCCCATTTTCCGGCACTCGTTGATTCGCCAGCGGACGTCCGGCCCATTTTCTTTCACCCTCCACTCTCACCATTTCCTTCCGCACCTTTCACTCCCTCGACTCTCGCATACCTATGCGCTGGTCCTATTTCCCTGATACTTCTCGCGTTTAAAATTTAAGGAAATTGTTTTAATAAACGCATATTATATAATTGTAAGATCACGGATCGATACATAACGTATGTACATATACGTTGGTATCATATGAGTATATACTTATAGGCGTATATATGTATACCTATATATATATATATATATATATATATATATATATATATATATATATATATATATATATATATATATATGTGTGTGTATATATACATATATACATGCATGTAGACATATACTCGAATAACTGTCAACCCTATATGCTTCTTACGTGAAGGATCGCCGCCGCGAATTAGTATTAAGGTATGATTGAAACTTGTATGCAAAGGAGCCCGCACCAAATACATGGAAATAAAGGTCTCGGTGAAATTTTTTTATATTTTGTAGTTTTGTAGTTTATGACCTATTAAACAAAAAATGTTAGTACCAAAACTCAAAAAAATGGACAGTTTTTGAGTTACACGACTTAAAAGTCACGAAATACACAAAAAATCGAAATATACAATGTAAAGGAAACAATGTTCTTTATAAGAGCAATCTATAAAATTCTTTAACAACTCTTGGCATAAAAAGCAAAAAACTTGAATAATGATATGTTAAATGATAGCATATTGTAATTATGGTTGTAACAAACAACCATCTATCAACCATATTCGGATGAAAATAATATTATCCAGTTCCTAAAGATTTCAACTAATCCATGATTTTTAAATAATTATGTTTAACAAGCATTTAACATATAACTGTAGACGCTTACAGTTCTTCAATGGTGATTATGGTTACTACCAACAACCATTAAACAACCATTGTAGAACAAAAACAACGATTCTTACAGATGGAGATTCAGCAATCTAAAAATATTTTATGTATACCACTTAAAATCGAACGTATTAACAGTTCTTCGTTAGTGATTATGGTTACTATACCATCAACCATTAAACAACCATTGTAGAATATTAATATACTTACAACTTCCGACTAAACTCCACGAATATATAAATCTTTTACGTATATCTAGCAAGAAAACCACTTAAAATCGAAAGTGTTTAGAGATCTTCGATGGTGATTATGCACATCTAGCAATGTATACCACTTAAAAACGAACGTATTAACCACTTGAGCGGCAGGGCGTCAGAATTGGCGTCAGCGTGCAAGTGAAAGAAGCGGCAAAAATGCGAAAAAGGCGTCAAAATTTAACTACTATTTTCTCATTCTGTAAGGAGATTTATAATATCACAACAAAGTATTTTTGTTTTTTAAAGTGAAAGAACAGACTTGTAAGCAAAAAAAAATGTTTTTTCAAATATTTAAATAAGTTTTCAAGGCTCAAAGTTAACAATAATTTTTTTATGGTAGAAACTGAAACGCCACTAATATAAAACTATTAATTATTGTTAACTTTGAGCCTTGAAAACTTATTTAAATATTTGAAAAAACATTTTTTTTTGCTTACAGGTCTGTTCTTTCACTTTAAAAAACAAAAATACTTTGTAGTGATATTATAAATCTCCTTACAGAATGAGAAAATAGTAGTTAAATTTTGACGCCTTTTTCGCATTTTTGCCGCTTCTGTCACTTGCACGCTGACGCCAATTCTGACGCCCTGCCGCTCAAGTGGTTAAGAAACGCGAACGTGTCGCACGCTTGAGTTTTAAATGCATGCATTTTACGGGCATTTAGTGCTTTCTATTGCTTGCAATCATGATGTGATTTCCAACAATGATAAATGTAGAATCTACTTTTCAATACATCTAAGTATATATCAATTAATTGTTTGTTTATGGACTAGCAAAACTTTATTGCTTGCCCTAATGCCTAATAAAATATACAATAATAATTGTGGAATCAAATAACTTATTGCAGAAGGAAAATATTAATGAGTTAGATTTTTGTTTGTCTTTTCCTTCTTAGAACATTCTAAATAAAGAAGTTATGATAATACTTTAAAATCGTTCAATTAAACATAAGATGATTCTATCAGCGATTCTCATCATACCTTTAAATATTTTTTTTAAATACATATTAGTGACTGTGAATAGTGTACGAGAAAAAATTGATAATAGAATACAAGGTGTAAAAAATTTTCTGAACGCTTCACAGCCAAGATAACATTGTACTATTAAATGTCGAAGTCATTTTTTATGTTTTAAGGAGAGTCCAGAATACAGTCAACGTTGGTGTTAACGCGTTGATACAAACGCGTCGTCCTATGTATTCTATATGGAGATCACGTGACCAACGCGTTTCCCCGACTCTATTCTGGACTCTCTTTTCAGTTGAGTCTACAATAAAAAAAGATGCGCATCGATGTACTCGTGATAAACCATTTTGTATTCTCTATACTCAAAGTATTCGTTTCATTCAATTTTTATTTGTACTTTCGACTACAAGTACTCGTGATAAACCATTTTGTTTTCTCTATACTTGAAGTATTCGTTTCATTCAATTTTTATTTGTACCTTCGACTAAATCTACTCATGATAAACCATTTTGTTTTCTTTATACTCAATGTATTCGTTTCATTCAATTTTTATTTGTACTTTCGACTACAAGTACTCTTGATAAACCATTTTGTTTTCTTTATACTCAAAGTATTTGTATCATTCAATTTTTATTTGTACTTTCGACTACAAGTACTAGTGATAAACCATTTTGTTTTCTCTATACTTAAAGTATTCGTTTCATTCAATTTTTATTTGTACCTTCGACTAAATCTACTCATGATAAACCATTTTGTTATCTTTAAACTCACAGTATTAGTGGTTTTTATTTATTCTTTTGGCTAAAAGTACTCATGTTATTACATTCTACAATGGTTGTTTAATGGTTGATGGTATAGTAACCATAATCACTAACGAAGAACTCTTAATACGTTCGATTTTGAAGTGGTATACATTGCTAGATGTGCATAAATGATTTTAAGATTGCTGAAGTTGTAAGAATCATTTTTATTCTAAAATGGTTTTACAATAATTAATGGTAGTAACCATAATCACCATCGAAGATCTCTAAACACTTTCGATTTTAAGTGGTTTTCTTGCTAGATATACGTAAAAGATTTATATATTCGTGGAGTTTAGTCGGAAGTTGTAAGTATATTAATATTCTACAATGGTTGTTTAATGGTTGATGGTATAGTAACCATAATCACTAACGAAGAACTGTTAATACGTTCGATTTTAAGTGGTATACATAAAATATTTTTAGATTGCTGAATCTCCATCTGTAAGAATCGTTGTTTTTATTCTACAATGGTTGTTTAATGGTTGTTGGTAGTAACCATAATCACCATTGAAGAACTGTAAGCGTCTACAGTTATATGTTAAATGCTTGTTAAACATAATTATTTAAAAATCATGGATTAGTTGAAATCTTTAGGAACTGGATAATATTATTTTCATCCGAATATGGTTGATAGATGGTTGTTTGTTACAACCATAATTACAATATGCTATCATTTAACATATCATTATTCAAGTTTTTTGCTTTTTATGCCAAGAGTTGTTAAAGAATTTTATAGATTGCTCTTATAAAGAACATTGTTTCCTTTACATTGTATATTTCGATTTTTTGTGTATTTCATGACTTTTAAGTCGTGTAACTCAAAAACTGTCCATTTTTTTGAGTTTTGGTACTAACATTTTTTGTTTAATAGGTCATAAACTACAAAACTACAAAATATAAAAAAATTTCACCGAGACCTATATTTCCATGTATTTGGTGCGGGGTCCTTTATGTGTGTTTTATATAAATAATTTGAATATTATATGTTATAACTTTCACATCTTTGTTCAGTATGCAAATTTCTTGTAGGAGTGAGAGAGAAAGAGCGATACTGAATGTAGTCTTAGAGGATTAGTGTCAACTTTTGACGCTACGAGCGTTAGCGTAAGAAATTACATGTAAAACTGAGTTCTCTCGCATGCGACATGTCTCACAACTTCTATAAAAGGCGTGGGTGCGAGACCATTCAGTCAGTCGATCCCTCACTTGCACTCGAGGCTGATCTTCTCCTCTAACGAATAAAGTTCTTGCAACTCAATTCACCAGAGCATTTTTTAAAGTCTTACTGTGTACACAGTAAGCACCACTTCTTTTCAGCTTAACTTTACGAGACTATCGATACGGAAGAGTCCCTCTTCTGAGCTCGTAATCTCGAAAGGTGCCGGTAGGTGTCTCACATCGTCGCTTAAACAGTTCGGAAGAGCCCCTCTTCTACGTGGTTTAGACGACGAAGTGACCACCACTGTACGCATCCGTAGGGACGTAGTATACGGAAGAGTCACTCTTCTGAAATAGTCCACCACTACGGATACACTGTACCTTAAAAATACGTGTCTCGCACTTTACGGAAGAGTCACTCTTCTACGCTTTGCAAGTCTACGTATCCCCGCAACCACTAACGTATAACCGTACTTACGGAAGAGCCACTCTTCTGCGGGTACGTGTATTCGTTACATCGTATTACGCATAGTATTCCGTACTGTACGGAAGAGACACTCTTCTACGTCGTACGTGTATTGCTAGACGTATTTTTCCAACAATAGTAAGAGAAAAACGCACTCTCTCTCTTTTCTCTATCGTCTTTTCCCCAGACTATTTTTGACTAATTAATAGTAGATAATAATTATTTTTCATTTAATTAATATAAACTATCCAATTTTATAATTAACTTTTTTGAAACGTTTATTTAAATATAAATTTATTTAAATAATTAATATATTAGATAAACATTTTTTTAATTAAGTATAAAATATAATTTTTAACTTTTTATTAAAATAAAAAAGTATAACTATTGTTTCATTATAACCAAATAATACAAGATTTAAAATCAAGAATATTTTATGTTGATTAATAACTAGTTAGTCAATACAATAAGAATTGACAGTTAGGTACATTTGAGCGCACTTTCCACTATGAAACTATAATTATAATTAGGGGTCCCGGGAGAGGTCTCCACGTAAGGTTTTAGATGAAAAAACAGTGTACCCTGAAATTTTCCTCGACCTCTTTTGCTAGCGATATTGTATTCTATGTGACCTCGTAGGAGAATAATTATTCGACCATTCGCAGTTTCGGTACTTCGCGATCGTGACCAATTATTTATGGCAATAACGTTTCCCGTATACTAACTCTCCAATTAAATTGTCCATCGTTCCGGTTCAACCCTCCATCCCTTGAAAATAAAAATTAATAGTCTCTAATCATTAAAAAGAATAAGAGGGAGATAGTGAGTGACAATTATTTACATGTTGTGTTTGTTCAATTCATTATTAGTCCTACAATTTCTCGTTTATAAAATTTTGCCGCCTTATCATTAATTTATATTCTCTATTTATTCAATATAATGTTTACTATTTATAAATTAATAGATAAGGGGAGACTAGGGATAAATGTTAAATTTTTCATAAATTAATTTATATTTTAAAAAATCGATTTTCATAATTTTGGTTCTTGGTGGCTGTTAATAAAATATCGAGCTTTTAAAAGTCGTTTTTACTTCCCAGGTGCGAATTTGGGTTGGCCGCCAGAGTTTGAAGGTTGGCCCAAGGTTGGCTTAACTTTGGCAAGCGAAGTTTTGGTTGCCAGAGTTTGCCCAACTTTGGCAAGTACTAGTGCCCACAGTTGGCCCGACTTTGCAAGCCAACCATTACAAGCAGAGTTTAACCAACCGTCGGGCCAACTTTGGCGACAAAGGTTGGCACATCTCATCCAAACGTAGTTCAAAAGACTTTCAGTTTCGGTTGGCCGAACTCTGGGCCACGGTTGGCCCGACGGTTGGCAAAACTTTGTGAAACGCAGTTTAATTGCGTTAATTTTTCTTGGTTGACCGAACTCTGGGCCACGGTAGGCCCGACGGTTGGCAAAACTTTGTGAAACGCAGTTTAATTGCGTTAATTTTTCTTCTCTCTAAATCTGAATTAGTAGAATTCTACTAAGAATTAGTAAAATTTTACTAATTGTTAGTAGTTTTCATGAACGACTTTTCACCTTTTTAATAAGTAGAATATTACTAATTTTTAGTAAAATTGTACTAATGTTTTAGTAGAATTCTACTAATTAAAAGTCACTTCTTCACTAAATGAATTAGTGAAACTGTTTTATCGACTATTAATAAAACAGTTCTACTAATTGTTAGTAGAATTCTACTAATCAATTAGTAACGCTCTACTAACAATTAGTAAAATTTTACTAAAATCGAAAATTATTCGAAAATTATTACTAAATCATTTAGTGGACGACTTTTCACCATTTCATTAGTAACTTTCTACTAATTCAGATTTAGAGAGTTGGTTGGCCGAACTCTGGGCCACGGTTGGCTCGACTGTTGCAGCTTTTATATACATTTAACGGTATGGACTCCCATGTGAGCGTAGCGTAGTGGCCAGTGTATAAGTCTTTGGTGCGTTAGGTTAGGGGTTCGATCCCAGCGAAATATATATTTTCGAAAATGTATGTTTGAGATTGTGTTTAATAATAATAGGTAAAGGTTATATCTAATGTTCCCGCTAATAATAACGTGTTAATTGTTTAAATAATTTAGTTTTTTAATAATTTTTTACCTTTGGCTGTTAAAGTTGGCCCAACTTACGCATTTAAAGTCGTGCCAACTTTGGCGTCAGTCTTTGGACCAACCATTGAAATGTATAGTTGGCACAACATATGCATTTTAAGTTGGGCTAACTTCCTTATGAGTTGTCGGGCCAACCATCGTCGCCATTAGACGGCGAACCGTTATCATCTGTATGGTTGGCCCAACCTCTGACACGAGAAGTTGGACCGACTTTGTAAAAGTTGGCCCAACTATGGGCCGACCAAAAAATCGCACCTGGGTTCCTTGGCAACTAATATTGGCTCGATGCTTGTCTACCGATCATTGGCAGTAGCGTGATCATCTCAAGTCCATTGTTGGTGGCGAATAGTTTTGCCAAGAAAAAACTATTAGGCACCAAGAATGTTCCATTATTGAACCAGTGGTTACCATTGACAACTTCCCATTGGGTCTTTATCGGCTGAAAATTGAATACAAATTCAAAATTGAATTCATAGAAAACAAATAAAAATACGAAATTGTTTCTAAATAAGCACTCGAAGAAAATTATTCGATTCTAAATAGAATATTTGGATAATTAATATGTTGTGTAAAACACAAGGCCCAGTCAAAAAAGTTGTATAGTCATTCTATAGAATGACTCTATAGAGCATTCCATAGAGAATTCGATAGCGAATTCTATTGAGTATTCTATAGAATATTTTATAGAATTTGTAAAAAGAAATATTTTTTGTGAATATCTGCACGAATTCTATAGACTTTGACTAGAAATATTTTATAGAATTCATGTAGAAATTAATAAATATATTTTTACATAAATTCTACAAAATTTCTATAGAATATTCTATAGAATTCGCTATAGAATACTCTATAGAATGCTCTATAGAGTCATTCTATAGAATCATTCTATAGAACTTTTTTGACTGGGGGAATAGATTTGCAATTCCCTTGGAGGTAGGCGTTAATTTAAGAATTTCTAAGCACACTCTCAGCCATTGTATATAAAATAAGTTGCGTGAGACTTTGACACATGTCGTAAAACAGTGTTTGATATGTTTTTCTCTATATTTTTTTGCATGTTTTAGCTGGCAAAAAAGAGAAAAGCGAAATTTCAACGAAGGAAATGTTTAGAACTACAAGTTGATTGGTTATACTCTCGTATGCATTATAGATTATACAAACATTATCTTAACTTGCAAAGAAGATAATTGCCTAACGGGTGGCGTAAAACAAATAGACTTATATGCATCGTATGTTCGCCAGCTAGCATAATAGGTAATAACCTTAAAAAAGTAATCATTAAACAATTTTTTATTTAATTCTATTTTAAACATAAACGTTTAATTAAATAACTTGTCCTTCTTCTTTTTTTTTAATTCATTTCTATTAGTTTATATTAAAGTCTCGAGTTACTTTCTTCATTTGCGGTTAAGAACCACACAAGTTTCTACCAGATGAAAGAAAATTATATTCTTTTCTTAAGCTTCTCGTTACTTCAGACTTAGAAACCCTCTAATTTTCGAGAGCTTGATCTGGCTATTTTAGGAGTAAATCATCAACAGGGGGAAGAACTTTTGCTTTCCTGAAATTCACACGCACGATATAATTTCCTAACATGTAACAAAGCTTCTCTCGACAATTTCAAGTTTGTATTAAAAACAATTCCGTGCGTCACAAAATTAGACATTTTTTTAGGTTTTTCTTGTTCTACTAATTGTAGACTACATTAAATTTATTCTTTTCTTTTTTTGAGAACCAAAATATTTTTATTGCCTTTAATATGATTAAAAAGAATCCCTAAAAAGATTAAGCAGAAAAGGATATTTTGTTAAAGTTATTAACAATTGAAATTTTTTGTACTGCTAAATTAAAAAAAAATTTCTCTAATTCTAGTTGACAGATTTAAATATAAAAATATGAGGTTTTTCGTCTTGAATTGCACTATTTAAATATATATATATATATATGTTCTTGACAAAAATGAGTCCATATAACCTTCATTTGAAAAATTGAAAATCGTCACGAATGCAAAGCTTTCTCATTAGGAAGCACAATGGTTAATTTAGTGCTAGTTTCTTATAAAATTTTTTTTTTTAAATTGATTGTAAAAAATAAAATGTTATTTTAAAAATTTAATCATAAATTATTTTAAAAAAATTTTCCCATATTTGTATTAAAAACTACATATATGAAAACAAAAATTTTCGTTTTAAGAGTGTCCAAATTGATCAATTTTTGTCCGAGTAATAAGCATTTGAAAATAAAATTTACTTAAAAAACATGACATTTCAAAAATCTGTATCTCTTAAGTTGCTTTATAAAAAAATTTGAAAAGCGGGTTTAACACTTGAAGACGTTAAACCCAAATTTGTACAAAATTTTGGCATAAAGTTCGAGGACTTATTTCGGTGTTTAAAAATCGATAAAAAAATTCACCAATTATTATCATTTCTTATGTTTTCATATGAGCTCTATCCAATAGCGTTAAAAAACAATCAAAAATTTGTAAACAGAAAAGTTATTAAAGTTTTTTATAAAAAAATAGTTTTTTTCCAATTTTTGTTTAATTTTCAATTTTCTCTACTATGAAATAGCAGAACAATAATTCCAAATGTTAATAATAACGTGACAAAAATATATAAGGTAGAAGATAGGACTATTAAGAAAATTAAAACTTAAAATGGCGGATCAAAAATGCAGTCTGAAGTACAAATTTTTTTTTAAAATTTCATTTGAAATTACGAAATTGTTAAAAGTATTTAGATTAACTTGAAATTTGTTATTTTGTGGTATTTTAAAAATTCAAAATGTCGGATCCAATATGGCGGACAATTTCTCTAAAATCTCATTAAACTTGCTTGAAACTTGTTACTTGCTGGTTTTTGAGTTCGTTGATCATGAATCCGAAATCCAATTTTCAAAATGTCAGAACCAACATGGCGGACAAATTTTCAAAAACTTATTAATTTAGCTTAAAACGTTATACTCGGAAGTTTTTGGAGTCGCTGATTATAAATATGAAATTTTTGAATTTTTTTACTCGGGAGTTTTAGGGGTCACGAATCTAAAGTCCAATTTTAAAAATTCAGAATGTCGGATTCAATATATCAAACATTTTTTTTAATAAATCATTAAATTCGCTTGACACGTCTGGTTTTTGTCTCAGTATGGCGAACTATAGGTTTTTCATTACAATAGAACGTATTTTATGAGTTTTCGGGACCCTTTTTTTCTTAAAAGTTTGTAAAATATTTTTGTATTAAAATATAAGATGAAAATATACGAAAATTTCATACATTTTCTAAGAAATTTTCTTTGAAAAGTCTTTCAAGATGCTTTTAAGCGTTGGTTGCTCTTCAGCTTTGGCAAGAGAAAAACTGAAGCCGCGAATGAGAAAAATATTTTTTTGTTCTACCTGCACGGAAAGTATGTCATTTTAGTCACTTAGAGCGAGCGCAAAGTAACTCATTCCAACCCAAAGGTAGGCAAGCGGGCGCAAAGTATTTTGCATCTGCTTTTTTTGTTCTGACGGGTATAAAGTAAGGAAATTTTGCGTTACTTTATTTTTTTCAAGTAAAATACCTGGTTTCATATACACATACAGTGCCCTCAATAACTTTTGTCCACCCTACAGCGATTGAAGGCTTTACAGAAAGTTTTGTATTTTGTTTACTATTGAAATTACAAAGCTCAAAAAAATATTATTTGAATTTGAATTTAAAAAAAAATTTTTTTTTGGTTTATTTCATGTGACCGGTCTTGTTTTTTGACAGAGTACTTGCCCAATGTTAAATAAATAATTTTTAAACAAACAAACCTAAAAAAACGAAAAATAAAAAAAAAATTAAAAAAATGTAAAAATACATTTAACTTTTCGCCTCAGGGTGGGTTTTTGTTTTTCACAACAAATATAAAAAATCTGACTAAAGATATTTAGCAAATACCTTTAGGTATCTCTTCAGGGGACCCAAATAATGAAGTAAAAAAATCGCGGTGAGGATAAATGCAAAAAATATACTTAAAAGTTGATATTTTCTTTTTCGAAAAAATTTTCAAAAGTAGGTTGAAAAAAAACTTTCAATATAGACACCACAAAAATTAACGGAATTGTACACAACTCCGGACATTTATTTAGGGTGATAATACCCTTCTATAATTAAAATTACAATGCTCCAATTATTCCCGTTCGAAAGATAATGAATTTTAACGGTTTTGGCAGTTTAACTTTTCGCCCCAGTCTCCCCTAAATAATGTTATTGCAAAATAAAATTTTCTGTTTTTTTTAATGTGATACAGTTTCATTATAAATCATCACAATTTAATGCCAGACATATCATTTGAAAGCTAGTTTTATCACCTTTAAAACGCATTTTTTAAAATTTGTATAGGATAATTTTTAAGAAAAGTATGATCATTTCTTTAAAAAATTAACCATTTTTTTAAATTGTTGATATCTCAAAAACAATTACTCAAGGAAAAAAATTGTAAGAACATAAATTGTTCTTTTCTGTGTATAGAATTTAAAAAAAAATTATTAAAATTTTTTTTTTACATTTTTTAGATTTTTAAGTTTTTTGTGTAGAAACCCGCTTTTTGCACTCGCTATAACAAGAAAGCATATTTTTCTTTGTATTTAAAATATTTGGAAAAATTGAATAAATACGAAGAAAAATACGTTTGTTTGTTGTAGTGAGTGTAAAAAGCGAGTATCTACACGGAAAAAAATAAATTCGCTCCAGCAGTAAACAGATGTTTGCTGTGAAATTTCTGAAAATTAGCTACCACAGCTAAGAAGTTTGCAGTGGCAGCGAACATGTTAGCTGAGACAGCAAACATTAGTAAAAATTTATGCGAGTTTGCTGTCATAGCGAACTTTTTCGCTGTCTCTATTTCAACGAACAAGGTTTGCTGTGGCAGCAAAATGTTCGCTGCCACAGGGGGTCGATTCCGTAACTTCACTTTCACTTTCACTTACACTCTCATTTCCACTTTTAGTCACATTTTCTTTTTCACTTTCACTCTTATTTTCATTTACACTCACATTTTCACTTTCACTCACATTTTCTTTTTCACTTTCACTTGACTTTCATTTTCTCACATTTTCACTTTCACTCGACTCTCACTTACACTCACATTTTCAATTTCACTTTCGATTTCTCTTTCACTTTTACTTCACTTTCACTTCGCTTTTACTTGACTCTCACTTAAACTCACTTTCTTTTTCACTTTCACTTGACTCTCATTTACTCACATTTTCACTTTCAATTTATTTTTTACTTTCACTTCCACTTGACTCTTACTTACACTCACATTTTCACTTTTACTTTTACAGTCACTTTCACTTGACTCTCACTTACTCACACTTTCACTTTTGTGAGTAAGTGAGAGTCAAGTGAAAGTAAAAGTGAAAATGTTAGTTTAAGTAAGAGTCATGTGAAAGTGAAAGAGAAATTGAAAATGCAAGTGACAGTGAAAGTGTAAGTATAAGTGAGAGTTAAGTGAAAGTGAAGTAATAGTGAAAATGTAAGTAAATGAGAGTTAAGTGAAAGTAAAAATGTGAGTGTAAAGTAAAAATATGAGTGAAAGTGAAAGTGAAAATGTTTCTGCAAGTTGAAGTGAAAGTGAAGTTACGGAATTGACCTCCAGCAAACCCTTTCTATGAGTGTAAACAAAAAATTTTAAAATATAAAAAATATAAAGAAAATAATTTTAAAAAAAATTTTTGTAATAATCAGGGACCGTCTCGAAAGTTTAGTTTCGTTTTAGTGTTTGAATTGACACGAAACTAAATTAACGAAGTGACTTTACTTTCAAGTCAACACGAAACTAAATTAACAAACTGATTTTAGTTTCGTGTCGATCCGAAACTAAATTAACAAATTAGATCTAGTTTCGTGTCGACTCATAACAAAAAATTGAAAAACATAATTATTTAGTGTCAATCACAGAAAAATTGTTTCCCCTGACTTACGTAACTATAGTAACTTACAAAATTAAAGAAAGTTACGTATGTTACATAACCAGAGCAAATAACGTAACTTACGTAAATGTGATTATTTACGTAATTTAAGTAAATTTGAACATTTATGTAAGTTACTTTACGTACGTAACTTACGTAAGTTTATTCAAATGCGTAAGTTTGATCATTTACGTAAGTTCATTTAATAGCGTGCGGTTGATTAATTGCGTAAGTTACGTAACTTACGTAAATGGTCAAACTTACGCATTTGAATAAACTTACGTAAGTTACGTACGTAAAGTAACTTACATAAATGTTCAAATTTACTTAAATTACGTAAATAATCACATTTACGTAAGTTACGTTATTTGCTCTGGTTATGTAACATACGTAACTTTCTTTAATTTTGTAAGTTACTATAGTTACGTAAGTCAGGGGAAACAATTTTTCTGTGATTGACACTAAATAATTATGTTTTTCAATATTTTGTTTTAAGTCGACACGAAACTAAATCTAATTTGTTAATTTAGTTTCGTGTCAATTCAAACACTAAAACGAAAGTCATTTTCTATTTAGTCTCGTTTTAGTAGCGGTCACTGGTAATAATTTTTTTTAATTCTGTACACAAAAGAAACAATTTTTAAAACTTATTAAGCGGACAACAGTTTTCCGGATAATATAATATAATTAAATAATATGGTTAGTTATTCTTTACTGATTAAAATTTAAAAACTGTTAAATGAAATAAAAAAGTATTTTTCTATATCAAATATTCTGTATATAAAATATTTGTTATTAATATTTTTCAAACATCTTAATACATATCATATGTATTGCTTGGTCGAGCGCGTCTAGGCGCAGCTCCCAACACTCTTAGTTAAAATCAGTCAAATTTGACTCATTCTCAGTCAAAATTGACTGATTCAATTAGTTCAGACCCGCTTACTAGCGGACCAGTGGATTTAACCGATTCAAACCTATCAACTACTGTTATTGATTGAGTCAGTCAAAAATACTGAAGAAATCAGTTGTTTTGAATGATACAAATTGTTGAATCTATTGTTTCATTCAATTGTTTGTATTATTAAAATAATTTACTTTTATTAAAATTTCAAAAACTTTGGTCATTTAAATCAGTAATTTTGACTGTTGCAAATAATAATTGTTATGAATAAAACTAATAAAATTTATTGTTTGAAAGATTTGTTTTCACTTATAACATCAGTTTTAAATGGAAAATATATGTAATTTTTCCAGGAAACCACTTAAAATATTTTCTAGTTACACAAACAAAAAACCGCTGCCAAGTTATACATTTTTGTTATAATTTTGGTGCTCATTTCATTCGTTTTCGTAAATCTCGTTGTGTTCATTTCATTAACACTTTGCTTCCTCATAGAGATGTTAATAACAATAAAGTATAAATTTTGAAAAATTATTCTTAATTGCTGTAAAATTTTTTTCTCTTTATTTAATACTTCCACATAAAAAAAAATTTTCTTCACAATTTCTGATCCTTAAAATATCAATAACTTCTTTATTTCTAATCGAAGTAGTTTCAAAAATAGGTCAATCGAAGCGTTTTTTAATGCTCTACAAGTTGGTAACTATAGTTTCGAAGTTATTTCTACATTTTTCAACAAAATTTCCAAAAAATTTTATTTTCCAAAATTTTTGATTTATAAAAGTTTAATATCTACGGTGAATATGGACGAAAAATGTTTATTGAGGGCTCAAAAGATGCGTCTTAAAAAACTTTATAAAATTAGAGAAAAACATTTATAGATGTCCTAACATTTTTTTTAAGTTATGAGCAAAAAACGTTTTATGAAAAATTATAAATTAAAAAAATAAATAGTTAAACTTTATTAATCTATCTTAACCCATTTAGTCCCAAATTTCCGTATTTCTTTGCACAAGTTTGAGCTTTCCCTTCTACGAGTTACGAATTTGAAAAAAATCGAGACATAGATTTTTTTTAGATTTGAGTGTCCTCTTTTAGAATCTGAAAGAAAATTTCAATTTCAATTTAATCATAAAAAGTTGTAATTGTTTAAACAAAAAAAGCAGTTTTTTAAAAGTGTTTTTTGTCATTAAAATTAGATTATTTACTCGAATTCGGTTGGGAAAAATCCGGGACAAGAAAATATCGCGTCCAAAATGTTGGGACTATCAAATAGGCATAATGCCGATTTTTTTTTTCTAATTTCAAAATGGCGCCTCCAAAATGGCCGCCAAAGTATGAAATTTGGTAAAATAATGTTAAAAAATATTAACATTATTTTTTTTAACTTTTATGCTTTATTTAAATAAAAAAATTTTGTTTCAACAAAAAATATTGTTATCTGATATTATTTAACAATAATTTAAACATTTTTTATAAACAATTAAAAATCTGTGGGCCAAAATGGTAAACAAATTTTTATTTTTATCAATTCCCTTTTTTTTTGCAGTAAAAATGAATAATAAAAGTTAATAACTTAATTTAATAATCTATTATTAATCTATCTCAAAGTACTCTCATTTTATATCCGCAGGTGAAACCTACAATTTAAGAAAAAAAATTTTCTGTGGCATCGGCATATTTAATTGGAAGTTCGACCTATAATCATAGACTAAAAGATCCTGAAGTTTGAGAATTTGAAAAAAATTTTGTGTAAGCTAGAAAATATTTTGAGTGATTTCCTGGAAAATCCAGTAGACTAGAGGCACGTGTCAATATTGTTCGATTTGCTTCAAACTTTTAAGAAAATTTTTTTTTATACCTTGATTAACTTTTTAGGGTGAGACCGAAGATTTGGAAACATCGCCAAAATAAGAACCACCCTAATATATATATATATATATATATATATATATATATATATTAATTAATTTATCACACATAAAAATTAAATATTACTTCTTTGATATAATACATTTTTTTGCAAATTAATATGAATCATCTCCGATATCAGGCGTTTGTTGTCTATACTCTAGGAAATTTTATTCCTTTTAATTTAAGATCAAAATCTGAAAAAATTTGTAGACTCTAGACAATTTTGAACAGTAAATTGTAAAAAAATTCCAATGTCTACAGCGCGAGTTTAACGTCATGTGAAAATCTACATAGCTGCAGTTTTTAATTGATAATTTTTTCTAATATAATAAAAAATGATATTTACAAAATTTATTAAACTAATGCAATTTAAGATCTAAAAATTTTAATTGTTAATAACTTTTACAAAAAAATTTTGTTTTTGGCTTAATATTTTCAAGAATTCTTCTTAACTATATTTAAGTGTTAAAAAAATGTTGGGTCAAAAAGAAAATATTTTAGTTTCAGGTGATCCGTTTGAGAAATTCTAACCCTATTGTTATCTTTAAATAATTGCTTTTCTTTTTGTTTCAGGTAAGTTGGCGTTAATTTTCATTATTGAACATTCAAATTTCTGGTAAGATAATTTTGTCCAATAATTTTTTACTTTGAAAAAATACACTACCGTCGGGAAACATCGGTACGGCGCACACGCACGGCCTAAAAACATACTAATCTTTAAGTGACGATTTATTTGTAAATACGAGTGCCAGAAAATTAACAAATATACAATTCAAATTTGACAAAAAAATTGAAAAATAAAAATTTTTTTGAAATTTTTTCTACTCCTACATATTTTTTAAAAATTGCAGAAAAAATTTGACAATTATATAAGTGAAATCATTTAAGTTTCTTCTTTAAATTAAGTGCAAAACAGTTTTATAATGTTAATCGATTCACGAGATATCATTACAAACGGTTTTTTCACAAATGCATTGAATTAGTCGATTTTAAACGGTTTTTTGGTGAAAATACTCAACCGCTTATAATGATATCTCGTGAACCGATTGAGATTTTTAAAATCTTTTTGTCTTAATTTAAAGATGAAACCTGAATGATTCTATCTATGTAATTTTTAAATTTTCTTGCAATTTTTAAAAAATACGCATAGGAGTAGAAAAAATTTCAAAAAAAATTATTACTTCAATTTTTTTGTCAAATTTATTGATTGCATCAAACTGTGCATAAATTATTAAAATTTCCTCTGACGTATAATTAATCGTAGAATTTACTAATATTTGCAATGGTATATTGCTTCCTCATACTGAGAAAGTATTGTAATACCATAATTTTTCAGGTTCGATTTTTTAACATATCTTTATGTTATTTGACCTCAGGAGTTCAAAAATGACATTTTTACAAAATGTCATTCCGTATGTGTGTGTGTGTGTGTGTGTGTAAACATCACATTTTCATAAATATCTCCAAATTATAAAGAGCTTTTGGGCTGAATTTTTTTTAAATTGTAGGTCTCATCTGCGAACATAAAATGAAAGTACTTTAAGATAGATTAATAAAGTTTAACTATTTATTTTTTTGATTTTTAATGTTTCAAAAAAACGTTTTTTGCCCATAACTTTAAAAAAATGTTAGGACACCTATAAATGCTTTTCTCTAATTTTTTAGAGTTTTTTTAGACGCATCTTTTGAGTCCAGAATGAACATTTTTCGTCCATATTCACCGGAGATATTAAACTTTTTAAAATCAAAAATTTTGGAAAATAAGACTTTTTTGAGGATTTTGTTAAAAAATGTAGAAATAACATTAAAACCATCCCAGCTGAAAAAGTTCTATAGAATTTCACTAGAATCATTCTATAGAATCGTTCTATATGAATTCTAGTGAATATTCTATAGAATTTCACTTCAATGATTCTATAGAATTTCTACATAAATACTATTAAATTTTAGTGACTTTTAATTAGAAAAACTTTAAATTTGTAAAATAATATTTTTCAACAAATTTTAGGCCAAAATTATTGTTTATATCCTTTAAATATATAAAATTCATTGAACTTCGTAACCATACATAACTATAATGTTAAAAAAATTATTTTACGAAATTTATATTCCTTCTAATTAAAAACCACTAAAATTTAGTAAAATTCACGTAGAAATTCTATAGAATCATTCTATTGAAATTCTATAGAATATTCTCTAGAATTTATATAGAATGATTCTATAGAATGATTCTAGTGAAATTCTATAGAACTTTCTCAGCTGGGATAGTTACCAACTTGTAAAGCATTAAAAGACCCTTCAGTTGACTTATTTTTGAAGCTATTTCGATTAGAAATGAAGAAGTTATTGATATTTTACAAAACAGAAATTGCGAAAAAAAAAATTTCATGTGAAAGTATTAAATAAAGAGAGGAAGCAAAGTGTTCATGAAATAAACACAACAAGATTTACGAAAAGGAATGAAATGAGTACCAAAATTATAACAAAAATTTATAACTTGGCAGCGGTTTTTTTATTTTCTGACATTTGTATTTACAAACAAATCGTGATATAAAAATTGGTATGTTTTTTGTCTGTGTGTGTGCAGCCACCGGTGGAAAAGACAAACTTATACCAGCACTGGCGTAGTAGTACCGATCCTGTTAATAAAAAACAACCGTCCAGGTGTCGCTTTTCTTGTTTACTTAGCGGCACAGGAGTTGTGCCGGCAAAAAAATTAATACCGACCTGGTGCCAGCATAAAAAAAAGAGTAAAAAATAAAAAAACCGCTGCCAAGTTATATATATATTTGTTACAATTTTGGTGCTCATTTCATTCGTTTTCGTAAATCTTGTTGTGTTCATTTCATGAACATTTTTTTTAAAGTTATGGGCAAAATTCGTTTTTTTGAAAAATTAAAAATATGTAGTTAAAGTTTAAAAATCTATCTCAAAGTACTCTTATTTTATGTCCGCAGGTTAGAGCTACAATTTAAAAAAAAACAGCTGAAAAGCTCTTTATAATTTGGAGATATTTATGAAAATGTGATGTTTACACACACACACACACACACACACACACACACACACACATACGGAATGAAATTTTTTTAAAAATGTCATTTTTGAAATCCTGAGGTCAAATAACATAAAGATAAAAAATCAAACATAAAAATTTTTTTTTTCTCTATATGAGGATGCAAAAATTATAAATTTATATATTAATTAGTTAATTTATGTTATGCCGAACTAAGGGATTAAAAAAAACTATTTTCTATACATTTTCGAATTATGGGCAAAGTATGGCGAACCATGGGATGAAACAAATATATTTTTTATACATTTTCGAACTATGGGCAAAAGATGGCGAACTTTGGGATGAAAAATAAACCATTTTTTACAGATTTTCGAACTATTGGCAAAAGACGACGAACTATGGGATGAAAAATAAACTATTTTCTATACATTTTCGAATTATGGGCAAAGTATGGCGAACCATGGGATAAAAAAAAACTATTTTCTATAGATTTTCAAACTACGGGCAAAAGATGGCGAACTATGGTTCGCTATACTTTGCCCACAGTTCAAAAATTAATAAGAAATAGTTTTTTATCCTTCTTTTGTCCATTGTTTGAAAATGTATAGAAAATAGTTTTTTTTCCATCCATAGTTCTTCATCTTTTGCCCACAGTTCGAAAATCTATAGAAAATAGTTTATTTTTCATCCCATAGTTCGCCATCTTTTGCCCATAGTTCGAAAATCTATAGAAAATAGTTTTTTTTCCTTCCATAGTTCGCCATCTTTTGCCCATAGTTCGAAAATCTATAGAAAATAGTTTTTTTTCATTTCAAAGTTCGCCATCTTTTGCCCATAGTTCGAAAATCTGTAGAAAATAGTTTATTTTTCATCCCAAAGTTCGCCATCTTTTGCCTATAGTTTGAAAAACTATAAAAAATGGCTTTTATTTCATTCCTCAGTTTATACTTTGTATCAAAACTTTAAATGATTGGTGTGTTTCAATATTTGGATAAATTGAATAAATACGAAGAAAAATATGTTTGCTTGTTGTAGTGAGTGATAAAATCGAGTTTCTAAACAAAAAAACTTAAAAATCTAAAAAATGTAAAAACAATATATTTCGATACAAGGTGCCAAATGAGCGTTTTGCACAGTGCGAGTGTAATGGTGCGGCGAGAACTCAATGCTCAACTCGGTTAAGAATGAAGCTAGATGATTTTTTTAAATTGCATTGGAAAGCTTATTAAATTTCCAATGAAATGCCACTATTTTAAGTTGTATTGCATAAATAGGAAGCGAGATATCATGTTATGAAGACAAAAAAATAATTCTATTTTTATCGGAATTTTTTACTCTGACTTTGACTCCTGGCACAGTTTAGCAAAGTTTATGAAAAAAATTGTTACTTTTACAGACTATTCCTTGTAACCTAAGCTTTAAATATAGACCAAGAACAGCAAAAAATATTTACGGGTTCCCGAGATATTACAAAAAGAGTCGGACCGTGCAAAGCAGAATTTTCAATCATCGATTTCTCTAATTCGCAGTTGAGTTAATTACTTGTCTGTGAAAAAAGTGTCGAATATTAATTTTACCAAGTACATTCTTACTGGGATCCATTTTTTAAATATCGATATATAATAAATTAAATTAAAAAATGGATCCCAGTAAGAATGTACTTGGTAAAATTAATTTTCGACACTTTTTTCACAGACAAGTAATTAACTCAACTGCGAATTAGAGAAATCGATGATTGAAAATTCTGCTTTGCACGGTCCGACTCTTTTTGTAATATCTCGGAAACCCGTAAATATTTTTTGCTGTTCTTGGTCTCTATTTAAAGCTTAGGTTACAAGGAATAGTCTGTAAAAGTAACAATTTTTTTTCATAAACTTTGCTAAACTGTGCCAGGAGTCAAAGTCAGAGTAAGAAATTCCGAAAAAATAGAATTATTTTTTTGTCTTCATAACATGATATCTCGCTTCCTATTTATGCAATACAACTTAAAATAGTGGCATTTCATTGGAAATTTAATAAGCTTTCCAATGCAATTTAAAATAAGCATCTAGCTTCATTTTTAACCGAGTTATCACTGTTTCTGTGCGGCAGTGTTTTTTAATAGCTCGAGATGTTAGCGTTCGCACAATTTCGGACGGTAGTGTATGTCTGGCATTAAATTGTGATGATTTATAATGAAACTGTATCACATTAAAAAAAACAGAAAATTTTATTTTGCAATAACATTATTTACTCATTAACAAAATACTTTCTTTAATTTCGATTTTATGTAATGTTAAAGATGAGGAAATGAGCTTTTAGATAATATTTTTTTGTGCTTTGTGAGTTCAATAGTAAACAAAATACAAAACCTTTTGTAATGCCTGTTTTCCAAAACGTCCAATTTCAAAAATTGCTTTTTTCCATTATGTCTAATTTCAAACTTTGCCTTTCATCCAATATAAGCAATTTCTAATTCTGCCTTATGTCCAATATAATGAATTTTTAACTTTGTCTTTTATACAATGCAACAAATTTCCATTTTTACCTTTTGTACAATTTAACCAATTTCCGACTCTATAAAGATAAAGTATAAAAGTTTATAAAGATCCAGTATATGCAATTTTACCTTTCATACATTAATTCACTAAGTTATTCAGTAATTCACTTAGTTATTCACTAATGCACGTGTTCAACTTTCCAGTAATAAGGAGTAAATTAAAGTGGATTAAAACATTTCAATTCATTTTAATTCCGTTTTTGAAATCAACGAATAAATCCACATGAATTCGTTTTAAGGAATTAAAATATATTGAAGTGAGGACGATAATTGAAATGGATTCGAATGAAATTGACACATTTTAAGGAATACAAATTGATTAAAAGAAATTAAAAGGGTAATACTGAAGAACAACTGGAGAATTTTGAAGAAAAATATATTTATTTTTAATTACATAAAAATTTTTAAAAATTTTAAAACAATTTTAAATGCGCTGAAACGCTCTATACATATATTCAGTTTTATTAAACTGGAAGAAAAGTAATTTTAAACGCTGTAAAGCGAATGAGTTATAAATTACATAATAATTTTTAAAGAACTATTTAAAACAATAACAAATTCATGTTCTATAAATATATATAATAAAAAAATAATTTAAATTTCAATATTTTTTCTACTAATCCATATAATCCAACGATTGAAGAGTCCTCATTTCTTCCTCTGATAGTAAGGATTGTTCATTATTTTCATCTACTTCTGTAAATGTAACTTCATTCTCTTCAATTGATTCTTCCTCATTTGAAAGTTGCTCGCCTTCTCCCAAAATAAGTCTTTCCTCCCTTATTTGGTATGCTTTCCTTTTGGTATTCTTAATTTGAGCAATTTTCTTACTGATAAGTTTTTTATATGAGCCGTCTGCTTCTATCTCAACTCTTTGAGGGTCATAATTTTTCTCTCTTACTAACCAATATTTATAGATGTCTGAAAAAACGTTAATAGATTATATTTGGGTAACAAGGTTTCAGTAAATTAAGTCTGATAACTATTTAAATGCTTGCTTCATTTTAAATTAAAATAATTTTGTTAAAATAGATTTAAAAGCTATCAAACTAAGTTCATTTTTAAGTACATAAAATTTAAAGTTGAGCGATTCCATGCCACTTCGACAGCATTTGAGGAGCTGTATCGAAGAACTCGCTCGACGCTCGAGAAAAAGGGATAATACCAGTCAGGTAGCAGTGAACGACCCAGAGGCCCTCACTGCTACCTGACTGGTATTATCCCTTTTTCTCGAGCGTCGAGCGACTTCTTCGATACAGCTCCTCATTTTGTAGTAAGTAAATGGATTTTAATGAAATTCAGGGATTTTAATCTATGTATAAAAAGAAATATTTTCACCAAAAATGAAGTCAAAATATTTGCTACTTTTTGAGATAGCAAAATTTTGAAAAAATTTTAAACTTGTTATATCTCCCATACAACTTTATAAAAACTAAAGATTTTTTTTGGAAAAAAAATGTTATTAATGTCGTTTCAATTAATTTGTTTTATCAATAAACAACACTTTTGAGAAATATGTAAAGGCTCACACGAAGAATTTAATTTTGTTATTATTTTTCCATTGAAAAATATTTTTATTACCAAAACTAATAATATATATTATAAAATCATTTTAATTTCATACCTTTAATAGCAAGCATCTTTTTAGGATCGAGCTTCTTTGAGGGACTGTTCTGTCGTCGGTTTCTGTTGCTTCCATTTCCCGTAACAGTGCTTTCGCATAAGTCGTTAAATCCACAAAGTGCGACCAAAATATTCTTCGGAAATGTTTTAAATCTATTTTTTGGTACTTGGCTTATAGCTAATGCATATGCATCTGTGGACAGCCACACATCACGACCTAAATGAATCTGGAAATATATTTAACACACATGTTATTACATGTTATTGTAAACATAAATATTTCATTTAAAAATATGTTATAACAAATTAATATCATGAAGCTGAGTGATAAAGAACTGAGTGCAAAGTACAGCATCATAGAAAATATTTAATTTCCATAAGAAGTGGGTGCTGATAACAACGGTGCCAGTTTCAGCTTCATATTAATATCATCAAGTGATAAAATTAATAAGTTAAAAAACAACGTTAAAGAAAAAAATGTGTCCTTTTACCTTAGATTTATCTTCATTTAAAGATCCAACTGGAGCATAACCGGTAGCAAACAAGTGATATTCTTGTGCCACTGTGCCTGCTGCAAAACGATGAAGGAAGTTTTAGAATATGAATATTTTGTTACATGTTCAATATAAATAATATTTGGATGAAATATTACCAACTGAATCTTTGCACTTTTCTATACCACTTTTTTGCCAATCTTTATTAATATCTCATAACAACTGCAATTCGTCTTCACGTATAGTTCTTTCTAGTTGAAACTCCTCCGATTCTTTCTCCAATCGTGATATTGTTTCTTTACACATTAGCAGTTCTTTATTCGCTTCCTCATACAGGTTATTTATATTCTTCAATTCTTCTTCATAATGACTTGCTTTTCTTTGTAGTTCATGAAATTCAACCATGTACTGAAACATTGTTGAAAAAATTTTTTGAATTCACTACAATTTGAATTTTACGAAAAAACTTTTAATATCACCTAATTTTGCAACGTTGCAAGATAATGTCCTACAATTAGTAGTAATTATTAAAATAATAAATTTTACGCCATTAACAAAATACAATATATTTTAAAAATATTAATTTTTAAAATAGTGAAATAAAAGAAGCAATAAACTTACAAAATTTTTTAAAAAGTTACAAATTCAGTTCGTCAATAATATTCGAACTAACTGAATTACTTACATCAACATTTACTGGTATGTTATTATTATTCGAAATATTTGAAAGTATATTCCGGATTTGTGGTTCGGGTGTTGACATGGCATTGGACTGTAAGGGCAAAAAATTTTCTTCTCGTCTAGCCCTGGCAGTTGCCAATCGTTTCTTTACTATTTCTGACATATCTGGATCTTCAATCTTAAAATAATATTAGATCTATTTATTTTATTGAAAATAAAATTTTCAGATAAATAATTTTCGAATTGAGAATATTCAATCTTGAAATTATTACCATTGAGATTTAATTAGAGATACATTAAAATTACAACGAAATAAGAATTGTATTACTTAAATTTTTGACAAATTTAACTTATATAATAGTTTGCGTTTTTATTTATAATAATCTATTTTTACTAAACATTTATTCACTGAAAATATTTTTTTAAAATTCGCAATATTTTCAAGTTTAAATCTTCTAAAATTTAATAATTTATACAAATTCGAAGTTCATATTTTCCTAAATTAAAATCTTTAACAAAAATTTAATTCGCATTTATAATTCTTAATAATTTTAATAAAATTATTAAATTTTTATTCAAACATTTTCCAATTACCAACTTTTTAAAATTTAAATTGAGAAACATTTGTAATATGTCTTTATAGAAATAAAAATATTCTCATTAAGTTCTTTAAAAATACAAATATTTATAAATTACCTGACGTTTAAATGTAGAATTGTTATCTCTATTTCTTTCGTCATCATCAGTAGAAGATTCACTTGCTGATATTAATTTCCGCGCTGGAAATCTTGTTGCCCGTTGAGAAGCAATCATTCTCTCTAAAGCATCTTCAGTTTCTATAAAGTAAATATTATTTACGCTGTGTAAAAATATATCGGTAATATTCTGATTGATAAATTGTGGTTTCAAAAATTATTATCTTTTATTTCATTATTACTTTCATCCAAATTAATGAAGGACAAAAGGTAAAAGATGTAACCTTCAATTTTGTTTTCAAATTATAATTTTAAACACAAATCAATAACAATTTCTGTTATTCTATGTTTGTATTGATAATTAAAAATTTTTAAATATAATCACAAAATATAAAATTATAATATGGTATTACAAGTTGGAAGCCCCAGTAGCACGTAATGTTGGGAACATTCCAGCAACATTGAGGCAATGTTGGTAATGTTAAGGCAGTGTTCTCAATATTGCTGTAATATTACGTGCTACTGGGGAGGTAGTAAAAGTAATGTATATAAAAATATTTAACTTACCTGCTGTGAAAAGTACTACACCATCTTCAATAACCTGGACTCCTTCTTCGTTATTGTGGCGAATCTTGTATTTCAAATTCCCTTTATGTTTTTTAAGGTTAAAATTATTCACATAGGAAATGTGAATTTTTTTTTTTACATTCAACTTCAAAAGTAAAACGTATGCAAACATTTTAGATTTATTATTATTACAAAACTAACCAACAATTTAGTCGAATCACTAACGCAGAATTACAAAAATTTCACTGTAAAAAGCAGTATTCGATGGAAAAACGCCAAAAAAGAAATGGTCACGTACGTATCCTATGAGGTTATGAGGCGGCATGGTCGAAGCGTGGTTTGGGACTAAAGATTGCAGTGTTGCCAAATCATTAGGCTCAGTACAGAATGAGAGTGGGTGCGCACGGTGCGCACCGGTATTCATATAGCTATAGTTATACAAAAGCATCGGTAATACACCTATAGCTATGAAAATCGGTGCGCACCATCTCATATTTTGGACTCAGCTCCAGAACAGTGCGGTGTTGCCATATAAATTGTCGTCAACACTAATAAGCAGTATCACATGTTTTTTGGCGGGTTTTAGTTAGAGGTTAGAGTATATCATCTCACATGTGACATGGGTCGAGAATTGTTTATAATGACGCTTTACAGAAAATCATCAAATAATGTTATGTTTTTTTATATTAACTCTGTGTTTCTTTGAGATTTATATTTTCAATCAAATAATACATTTGGTAAGTAGAAAATAATTTTTGTTTTTAATATATTTTCATTATAAGTAACGAGAGTGTATAACCTCACTTTTATATACGAATGAAATATATATTTAGATATCATGATGTTACTTCAATTCATTATTTAGAAATGTATTATTGTTGATATATTACAATATCAATTGTAGAAATATAATCTATGTGAATTTATATTTATATTATATAATTATATTTTAAATTATTCTATTGACTTAGAAAATGAGTAACTCGTCTCCTGCATTTCGTATTTCAACTATGGACGATGGCTCTCCTAACCCAAAGTACTACAAAATGCGACTAGACCCACATTATCAAAAAGGGATGATTAGCGAAAAGACGCGAAAATTGTGGGAAGATGGATCTAAAACTACTCTCGAACAAATAATAGGAACCGGTAAGAATAAACTGTAATTTTGTAATATTTTTGAATTTCAATTAAAAAAATAACTTACTAATGACATAATTAATTATTATTCTTTATTATTTTCAATACAGTTATTGAAAAGAGTTAAATTATTTTTAAATTTTTCTATAGACTTCTTTGCAAATATTTAATGACTTTTAATAAAATAGTTTTAAAATCCAATAATTTTGTAAAGAAAAATTACCCCCACAGCAAAGAAACTTTCCTAAAGATTTCCTAAAGATTTATTTGAAATGTTCGATATATTTAATTGCAATGTTTATTGAAGGTTCTGTAAAGATTTAAATGTCTTGATTAAATAAATGTCTAGCGCGAACCTTTCCTGAAGATGTCCTGAAAATTTTCGCCTATTTATAATTATAATTATGCGAAAATTTTCATGAAATGTTCAGGAAATGTTCATACTAAACATTTATTTAATCGAGACATTTAAATCTTTACACAACCTTCAATAAACATTGCAATTAAATATATCGAACATTTCAAATAAATCTTTAGGAAATCTTTAGGAAAGTTTCGGTGCTGTGGGGGTATTAGAAAAGTTTTAAACAGAAAAGAAAGACCAATTGACTTCAAACTGCAAACAGGTTACCGAAATACAAATAGTATTATTACAGCTATTTGTTTTTAATTGTAGCTCCACTACAGGATCATGAACGAATTCCTCAACATATTCCTGAAAATGAAGAAGAAGAAGAAGAATACGTCCTCGATGAAGAAGGAGATTTTGAAGGACATGACGACAGTATTTACTCGAGTGAATCCGACGAAGATATAGAAGACAAAATTTATGACATAAATTCAGTTGACGAGAATGCCGCGCAATCAGAAAAATTTTCCAAATCAAGTACTTCATGGTGTTCAGAAAATGGAGATATAATTATGTTTGAAAAATCGGGTATGACAGTTAACGATGTGGCAGAAATGATAGTCGCCTACAGTGTTAAGTTTGGCACAACGCAACGAGGTAGGAAATTTTTAATAGAAATGATAAAAATTTGTGCGGGTCCACAATTCAAAGACCTAAAACTGTCTAATTATAAAATTTCAAAAGTACTTGATCCTCCTATTGATAAAATTAATTATCACTTTTACTGCGATATATGTACTAAAAAAGAAAAATTATTGTATTCTTGTATTAAAACTGGTATCAAAGAACAAAAAGTTATTTGCGACAATTGTAAAAATGAAAATGCTATCAGCTTAAGTAATCAGAATTTCTTCTTGAGTATTGACCTTCAGTATCAATTACAATTATTATTTCAAAATAAGGAAGTTGTTGATGCTTTTTTATTAAAAAATAATGATTTAATTGAAACATCATCAGAGCATGTAATCCGAGATACGTTTGACGGTATTTTGCACAAAAAAACAATTGAATTAAATCCCCAAACGTTGACGTATAACATTAGTACTGATGGTGCGCCTCTTTTTCATGTTTCAAAAAGAGGTTTTTGGCCATTACAAATAATTCTAAATTTTTTGCCTTTAAGCATTAGGTTTAAATATGTTTTGTTAACGGGCGTCATGGTAGTGCGTCGTGAACCACGACCAGATCTAATGAATTTGTTTATTACTGAATTTCGAAAGCAAGCTATACAATTACACTTTACTGGTTTTAAATTGAGACTGAATAATAATTAGGAAGTTAATGTAACCTTTAGTCCCTTGTGTGTAATAGCAGATTCCGTAGCCAGACCTCTTTTGCAATTTAGATTTCAATATAACTCGTATTGTAGTTGTAGTTATTGTTAGATATTAGGCTTATTTGTCGCTAAAAGCGGAGTAAGATTTCCTTTTAGTGAGAAAGAACCAAAACTTCGAAGTAATGAGTCTCATAAGATAGATGTCGAAGATACAAAAAAATATGGTAAACCTATTCGAGGGGTCAAAGGCGAATCCTCTTTTTGTTCGATGCCCAATGTTGATATGATTTGGGGATTTTCTCTTGAATACATGCATAATTCATTATTGGGTGTTGCAGAACAAATGTGGGATTATTGGGTTAAAAACAATTGTATAACTGCAGAACAACGGCGAGACATTGATAATGATCTTTTACTAATAAATCCTCCTAGGGAACTGTTTCGAGCACCGACAAAAATTTCGAACAAAAGTGTATGGAAGGCGTCAGATTGGAAATCGTGGTTAATATATTATAGCATACCAATTCTTATGAAATACCTTGATAAAGAGTTGCTACAGCACTATGCTTTGTTTGTTAATTCCATATGTGTATTATTAAAAACGAACATTTCAGAGTCCGAACTACAAAAATGTGAAGATGATTTAATTGAATTTGTTGGGCAGTATCAATCAATATATTCTTTAAAAAAAATGACTTTTAATGTACACATTTTGTCACATCTTGTTATGTCTGTTCGATACTCTGGTCCTTTATGGGCAACTTCCGCATTCCCGTTTGAAAGTAATATTTATAATTTAAAAGAAATGATAAACGGGCCGAAAAATGTGGAACAACAAATGGCAAAGAAATCTCTCATTCGCCTGCAATATTATATTAAACCCAAAACGAATAATTTAAAAGAAGAATCAGTCTCATTCTGTAAACGTCTATTTATAACAAAACCAGTTACTGAAAGCGCTTTAAAAATTGAGAACATTTTGTTATTAGGACCAAGTTTAAAAAATAAATTCCAAGAAGAAAAAGAGTTTCACCGTTGTATTGTTGATAAATCTGTTTACAGCAGTACTACATATTTGCGAACGAAAAAATTCAATGACACAGTTATTGAATTAAAAAATGGAAATATTATACAAATAACAAAAATAAAATTAACAACAGATAACAAGGTTTTGTTCGAAAATAGACGATTATTGATAAACCCATTTTATGTAAACGAAGTTGCTATTTCACACATTTGGGAAGTAACGCGTAATGTTGATAATGCGGTAATTACTATATCAGATTTTCATCGTAAAGTCGTCGTTTTAGAATTTGATAACAAACATTATGTATGTTTAATTCCTAATGCTGTAGAAGCTCAGTAATTTAAAAGATCAAAGCATTTGTAATTGAAAAAAAATGTTTACGATTTTTGAAGGTGCCCGACTACTGTCGATTTAGGTAGCCGATTACTGTCGTATTTTTACTTGTTTATTTACTAATTTTTTTTAATGAATAAAAATTTATTTTCATGAACATGATTGGTTTAATATTTTTGTCATCGTAAATAACAATATCACCTGAAAGAGTTTACAAAAAAATATGAATTACAATTTTTAAACAATATTCATTATAAAAATTTTCTTTAGTGTACAGCTACTGTCTAGTTTACCCTATATAGAAATCTTGAATATTTTTGAATAATTTTCAATTATTTATATTATATTTATTATAATTTATAATTATTAATATAACAATATTATAACATAATTTATAAAATAATTATTATTTTCATAAAAGAAAATATAATACGAAATAAGATCTAGGACGTTAAAGATTATTAATTATCTAATTATTATTATAAATTTTGATAACATTAATTTTACCAATAATAATTGTATAGAAAATAAGTGATCATTTTAGAATTGAATTAGATTAGAATTCAAGTAAAATAACTTATAATTCAAAATTTTTTTAATTTAATTCTTTAAGAGGCATTAAACAGCGATAAAAATAAAATCTTTTCTAAAAGGAATTAGTTGGCATTCATTTTTCTTTATTAGGCAACGTATAAAGAGAATACAATGGCATTAAAGGGTAAAAATGATTGGAGGTATTAAAGGGCATTAAATTCGAAACTAATGATTCCCTTAAACTGCATTCAAGGAAATTCAAATTCTGATCACGTGGTTATGGAGAATTGAATTAGATAGAAACTATACAATTTAATATCAGTAAAAGGAATTCTTTGTGATTGCGGACAAAAACGGAATTGGTTTGGAATTTAAGAGCATAAAACTGCCAATCCACTTTAATTCACCCCTTATTACTGGGTTTATACTCACTTACATGTAGTGAGTGAATTTGCCAGTGAATTCAGGGTTGCCAGAAAAGTACTCGACAGCCCCGCCACTAGTACAAGGCAAAACTACCAAAAACTGAAATTTTTTAATGTGTGGCGCCTGTAAACAAAATATTACACTGAAAAAAAATATTCTTAATTTAAGAATATATACTAAAAAACAGATGCCAAGCATATTTCCCACTTACATTAAGTGGGGAATATTCTTACTTTAAGAATATATTCTTATTGTAAGAATATTTCTACTTAATTCTACTCCCACTAACATCAAGAATACATCCCCCTAAAATAGGTGTCAAGGATATATTCTACACGTTAGAGGGGATTCACCCAATCTTCAAGTATATATATCCTAATGTGAAGTGTATTATATTCTTTCCCTATTGATAAAAATATTTTAGTATGAAGAATAGAATAAAATAAAAAAAAATAGTAATAAATTTAACTAATAAGTCGAAAAGAACTTAAAATTACAATTAACTATTATAACAAACTTTATTTACATTATTTTTTATTATAATAAAAAATAAATTTCAAAAATTTACTGTTGTAACCTCTAAAAGAAAAAAAATATAAATTGAATGCATATAACAACCCTGTCGGATTGGGCTATCGTAAATCTACCCAAGTTATGGTAGATTTAAGGTAGGTTTAGGATAGACTAATAAAATTGTTATTATTTGATGTAATAATGCCAAAAAAAGTATTGGAAATGACAAAGGAATAACTAAGGATGAAATTGATATATTTTGTAGGATAAATTAACGTCAAATTAATGAGAAATTAATGTTTAAAGTAGGAAATGTCAGTTTTAGTGTAGGATGTATATGTGTATAAGGTCGATATTGGAATAAACTGTTGATATGTCGCCGCGCATTTTGCGCGACAGATGGCGGAGGTGACATTTGTCTATGGCTTTATATTACATGCTCCTTCATAAAGAAAGCTATTTTTTTATTTGTTGGTTAAGTTACACAAAATGGAAAAAATATTTATATTAAAAAAAGCATATATAGTTCCAAACCCCGAAAATAAAAAATGAATATTATAGACCAATAAAAGAATAAACAAACTCCTCCTACTTTTAAAATCAATTTTTCTATTTGTTGGTATAGATTTAAACAAAATGGAAAAAAATTTATATTTAAAAAAAACATATATAGTTCCAACCCCTCAATAGAAATAATGGATGATTTAGACCAATAAAAATAGAGGTGAAACTCCTCCTTCATTAAGAAAGCATTTTTTTATTTGATGGTCAAGTTACACAAAATATGGAAAAAATATTTATATTAAAAAAACATATATAGTTCCAACCCCCGAAAAGAAAAAAGGAATATTATAGACCAATAAAAGAATAAACAAACTTCTCCTACTTTTGAAATAAATGTTTCTATTTGTTGGCAGATTTAAACAAAATGGAGAAAAAAGTTGTATTTGAAAAATAAAACATATAATTTCAACCCTCAAAAGAAATAATGGATGTTTTAGACCAATAAAAATAAAGTTGAAACTCCTCCTTCATAAAGATAGCTATTTTTTTATTTGTTGGTCAAGTTACACAAAATGAAAAAAAATTTATATTTGAAAAATAAGACATATTATTTCAACCCTCAAAAGAAATAATGGATGTTTAAGACCAATAAAAAACAAGTTAGAACTCCTCCTTCATAAAGAAAGATATTTTTTTATTTCATGGTCAAGCCACGAACAAAATGGAAAAAAAATTATATTTAAAAAAACATATATAGTTCCAACCACCTAAAAGAGAAAATGGATATTTTAGACCAATAAAAAACTAACTCCTCCTACTTTTAAAATCAATTTTTCTACTTGTAGGTAGATTTATACAAAATAGAGAAAAAAGATGGTTTATTTTTTTATTGGTCTAAAACATCCATTATTTCTTTTGAGGGTTGAAATAATATGTCTTATTTTTTAAAATATAAATTTTTTTCCGTTTTGTTTAACTTGACCAACAAATAAAAAAATAGCTATCTTTATGAAGGAGGAGTTTCAACTTTATTTTTATTGGTCTAAAACATCCATTATTTCTTTTGAGGGTTGAAATTATATGTTTTATTTTTCAAATATAACTTTTTTCTCCGTTTTGTTTAAATCTACCAACAAATAGAAAAATTTATTTTAAAAGTAGGAGGAGTTTGTTTATTCTTTTATTGGTCTAAGTCATTTTTTTTTCTTTTGGGGTTGGAACTATATATGTTTTTTTTAAATATAAATTTTTTTCCATTTTGTTTAAATCTATACCAACAAATAGAAAAATTGATTTTAAAAGTAGGAGGAGTTTGTTTATTCTTTTATTGGTCTATAATATTCATTTTTTATTTTCGGGGTTTGGAACTATATATGCTTTTTTTTAATGTAAATATTTTTTACATTTTGTGTAACTTAACCAACAAATAAAAAAATAGCTTTCTTAATGAAGGAGCATGTAATATAAAGCCATAGACAAATGTCACCTCCGCCATCTGTCGCGCAAAATGCGCGGCGACATATCAACAGTTTATTCCAATATCGACCATACACACACATACATCCTACACTAAAACTGACATTTCCTACTTTAAACATTAATTTCTCATTAATTTGACGTTAATTTATCCTGCAAAATATATCAATTTCATCCTTAGATATTCCTTTATCATTTCCAATACTTTTTTTGGTATTATTACATCAAATAATAACAATTTTATTAGTCTATCCTAAACCTACCTTAAATCTACCATAACTTGGGTAGATTTACGATAGCCCAATCCGACAGGGAAGTTAAATGAGGAATACAATTAAAATTTACTTTCTTTTAAAAGGACATTCTAGTTCATGAAGTTCATACAACCGATGCCACCTTTTTACTTGTTTCATATTAATTTTATTTTATAAAAACAAAAAGAAAACAAACATTCACGAGACCGCGCGAATTTCTGCACTTTGCAATAAGATTCTGCTATCTCGCGATTGCACATGCGCATAACGCCTTTCCATACAAGTATAATATATTCTAAGTCGCAGAATATTATATATATATATATATATATATAGTAGTTTTTGTTTGTTTGACCGTATTAAATATTCATTTGTAAGATAATGAAAAAGGCCTATTTTACGGTTTTTAAAGATGACATTTATTATTTTAATCCCAACTAGTTTCAAGCCATATATGGCTCCTCATCAGGGGATGAATATTTCACAAATACATAATCCAAAAAAACAAAACAGCACAAAAAAGATTTTAAAAAGGATTAAATTTTTAAATTATCTGAAATAAAAATTAAAAAATTAAAAAATTATTTTAGAATTAAAAATTGAAATATGTATTTTAAGGTTATATTTTAATTAGTTAAAAAGAAAGCAGAAAAAAACTTCTTACCCTTTAGAAAAAAATATAAGCATGTAACAAAAAATTTTTTCAAAAAATTCCTTGTTATTATTATTCATATTATTTTTTTTATATTTAATTAATTCGTAAAATTTTGTAGAAACAAATTTTTGTAAAGAAATGTGCTTTTATGATTAGAGAGATTTGACAGAGAGGTTGGGTTACATATTTGGGTCCAGGTATAGCTGGTAAAGAAGAAATCTATATTAATAACCTTTTCAAATTATGTTTTAAAAGAAGTAATTAAATTATAATATAGGGGAGACCGGGGCTAAACCGGACGGATTTGGTCTTTGACCAGAAAAGTCATACAAAAACATACTTATTGCTAAAGTGTAATATACCGTTTTGAAGCTTGTACTTTCACCTACAAATCGCACTTGTTCGATTTGAAAAAAGTACAATAGCTTTAGAGATATATTGCTTCGAAGGTGACTACCTCAAAAACGAAAATCCGAAAATTGGTGGGGCTAAACCGGACACCCCATGGGGCTAAATCGGACATGGCCAATTAATTAAAGAATGAGATACAAATTTTCTTTTTTTTGTAAAAAAGTCAAATCAATTCTTCTTTTATTTATTTGTAGATAGTTCTATACAAAGAATATAATATAATATGTAAAATCGGTAATAATTATAATATAAAATGAATTACAGTTTTCAGGCTTGTCTGTTTGTAGCAACTCGCTTGCGAATTCGAGTTTTAAAATAAATTCTTTATTTATTTCTTTATAAAGTGGTTTTAAGCAAATAATATAATATAAAAAAGTTAATTAATATAAAATAAATTAAAGAATTAAAAGATTTTGTTGTTTTTAATCACGATGTCCGATTCAGTCCCACACCGTTATCTAATAATAAACCTGCAATATATTTTTTCTTCTTAATGTTTTCCATTAAACTTTTTTTCTACTAAACTCAGTACACCTTGAGCTAAAAGAAAAATGGCCGTATGATATTTGCACTATAATTTTAACGATAAAAACCCAAAAAAATGAAGAAAATTTTTTTTTTACTTTTACCTCAAGAAATGACATTTTCACATATTAACGGCAACTATTATTACAAGAAAATTGACACGTCCCTAAAACCTCATGCAGCATATACATCACGAAATTGCGCGTTCATAGGTTATTTACACGATTTGAAATTCTTCACGGTTTCGGAAATATTTGACTTGTCCGGTTTAGCCCCGTGTCCGGTTTAGCCCCGGTCTCCCCTACTTTATCTAAATTGTCAATATCCGTTCTATAATTAATACTATTTGCATTATTTTTTATAAAAAACATTTCTAGATTTTTTCTTTTCCAATTATTTGTTTCAACATGTAAAATATTTATATTGTCAAAATCAAAAGAGTGATTATTATCAAAGGTGTGATTAGTTAAAGCGTTAATATTTTGGTTGTGAGTGACGTATCGTTTATGTTCTTTTATTCTAGTTTTAAGATGTCTTAGAGTTTCTCCGATATAACAACTATTACAATTTTTGCATTGAATTTTATATACACATCCAACCTTCTGATATTTCTCTGTTGGATCTTTAAAATTTGGAAAAATAGAATTTTTTAAATTATTAGAATTAGTAAAAACTAAATTAAAATTATATTGTTTAAAAATATTAAAAAGAATTTTATCAAAATTTTGAATATATGGAATGCTTATAACCTTTTCAATTGGAAGATTGTTATTTATTTTTCTTTTATGTGAGTTACTGATAAGAGCATTATACCTCTGTGAAATCATTCTATTTAACATATCAATTGGATATCCGTTAAGAATTAAAGTTTTTTTAAATAATATTAAGATTTTCAAGATGGAATTGTTGATCTGACAATTTAATAGCCCTATCAACAAGAGTGTATATAATGCCAATTTTATAACTAAGAGGGTGATGTGAATAGAAATTCATATATCTGCCAGTCCAAATAGATTTACGAAACCAATTTGTTATAATAAAGTTATTACTGTCAATTGAGAGGGAAAGATCTAAAAAAATAATTTTATTATTACTAGATAACTCTAAAGTAAATTTTAAATATTTATCGATGGAGTTAAATTTACATAATATATCATCTACCTTATTTAAAGGTGCACAAATTAATATATCATCAATATGAGCGATTCCACGTCAAGTGATCAAGGGGTCTTTTTGTGTAATGTTTATTTCAATAATTTTTTACTCTTAAACAATTAAACATATAAATTTGACAAAGTACATTTTGGAAAGGTTTTTTTATCCTCTTTCGATTGGAAATAAGCATTTTGAAAAAAAAAATTTTTGATCCAAAAAAATCAAAATTAAAAATAAATTTCAATTTTTGAGGGAGATGGATACGATTTTTTATTTTTAAACGAAAGCTGAGGTTTTTTCCTAAAAGGACATATAAATGATAAAGTGGGACTAAAATGTTTAAACATTGAAAAAAAGAATTTTCTCGAAAACGGAGCTAAAAACCGGGTTTAGAGCGCTCCGGCGAGTAGAAAACTCTTTTTTTCAATGTTTAAACATTCTAGTCCCACTTTATCATTTATATGTCCTTTTAGGAAAAAACCTCAGCTTTCGTTTAAAAAAAAAATTGGGTCTTTCTCCCCCAAAAATTGAAATTTATTTTTAATTTTGATTTTTTTGGTAAAAAAATTTTTTTTTCAAAATGCTTATTTCCAATCGAAAAAGGATGAAAAAACCTTTCCAAAATGTACTTTGTCAAATTTGTATGTTTAATTGTTTAAGAGTAAAAAATTATTGAAATAAACATTGTACTGAAAAACCCAAAAATTTAACCCCCTCTCCCTCGAAAAATATTGGACTAGGTAAAAAAATATTTTGGCGAAAAATTACTATCTATGAGTACTACAAAAGCCTCAAGTTTTGCTATGATTGGAGAAAAATTTTTCTGCACCTTGATCACTTGACATGGAATCGCTCGTATATCGAAATCGAAAGTAAAAAATAATTTTATATGTAATTTTGCTTAAAATTTCTTCCTCAATACCTTCCATGACAATATTAGCTGCACTTGAGGATATTGGGGAGCCCATTGGTAAGCCAAATATTTGTTTATAAAATTCTCCTTGAAATTGACAGTATGCAGAATTTAAGCATAAATTTAAAGCTTGAAGAAAATCATCCTGTGAGAAGTTTGTAGGTTTTTAATTTCTGACCATTTGCTTTTGATAGTGTTATTGATAAGTGTCCAAGATATGTTTATATACATGGAAACAAGATCGAGTGAAAAGATTCAATGTTTGAACATTGAAAAAAAGAGTTTTCTACTCGCCGGAGCGCTCTAAACCAGGTTTTTAGCTCCGTTTTGGAGAAAATTATTTTTTTCAATGTTTAAACATTCTAGTCCCACTTTATCATTTATATGTCCTTTTAGGAAAAAACCTCAGCTTTCGTTTAAAAATAAAAAATCGTATCTCTCTCCCATAAAAATTGAAATTTATTTTTAATTTTGATTTTTTTTGGTCAAAATTTTTTTTTTAATGATTATTTCCAATCGAAAGAGCATGAAAAAATCTTTCTAAAATGTACTTTGTCAAATTTGTATGTTTAATTGTTTAAGAGTAAACAATTATTAAAATAAGCATTACACCAAAAGACCCCTTGATCACTTGAAGTGGAATCGCTCATATAGGGGAGAGTGGGGCAAAATGGGGTAGGCGGGTCAAATGGGGTACCTCAGTTCTGCCGTCCAATGTAAGAAGACACATAAGCGCCAATGTCTCTTAGGGCCAAATTCGTATAGTATAAACATGAGAATAAACACCTAAGCAACATTGGCGCTTATGTGTCTTCTTACATTGTACGGCAGAGTTTCTCTATGATGGGTACATTAAATTTTTTTATCCTCGATGTATATTATTCATTTTGATACGAAAATGTTATTAATTATGAAAGCAATATGAAATTTTTTTTTTGAAAGTTATACAACATTAAAGTTTTGAGCGAAAAAAATATCGATTTTTTTCGAAATTAAAGTGCTTATAAAACTTTTTCGGATAATTTATTAAATTTGGCAAGTGTGGAATCGTTTTCAGCACTTATTCTAGAGTAATTTCTAATAGGATAGATTGTTAAATTGTTTATAACAATTTGTAAACATTACATTTTGTTGTAATATGCAGTGCGGGGCAAAATGGGGTACCTATGTGTTGGGCCATGCCGGGTTGTATTTAATATTCATTGAACTTCTTAAAAACGTTATATTATGCATATTTAACAACTTTCCGCAGCAAAGTCAAACTTTTGTTTCGGGGTATTATGCTATCGATGTTTCACTATCGATATATCGATATTTTTCATTATCGATGTTTTTCTAGTAAATATTGCTTGTTTTTTCATAATAATAAAGAATCTTACTTTTTGTTTGTATTTATAATCTCTTACAACAAGAATTTAACAAATTTTGAAAAAATATTCCATGTTTTGTATGGTAATTTGATACCACCCCATTTTGCCCCACCCATGAGGCAAAATGGGGTTTTTGCCCCTTCTCAGAAAATGGGATATAAGTTCTTTCAAAATTTTTTTTCTCCGCTATTATCATAATTTCCTCAAACCTAAGAGTACAAAGAAGAATTCTGGTGATTAGTTTTATCGATTTATTCGTTTGGTTCTCTGTAAACAGTCAATTACAAAAAGGTACCCCATTTTGCCCCACTCTCCCCTACTTCTTTTAAGAATATCTACTAACATTAAAAATTTGAGTTGGAAATATACTAAAAGTTTTAGAATATAGGTAAACTTTTTTTCAAAACGGTAAAAACCTAGGAAATTATTCTCTAAATCCAAGTTAATTTATATAATTTGAAAGCTTATGATTTCTACTAATAAAATAAAAAAGAATTTTTGATTTATCTGTTTTAGTTTTACTTATGATAAATTATACACATTTACCAAATTTCAAAATTACAATTTTCCAGGGTAAATCCGCTCACCCCTCGGGGTAAACTCGATCACTTGATTCTTTAAAGAATTTAAAGTAATCCTGACAGCTTTATTTTGTATATATTAAATTCTATAAACAATAAATATTGGTTTTTTAATAATAAGTATAGGTTTCATGATTTGCAACTGTGAGTTTAAATAATATTTTATTAAAAGAAAATTAAAATGTAGATACATTTTTGGATGTAACAAATTATAGATTTTATTATTGATAATATATAACAAAATAAATTAAAAATTTAAAAATAACCAATTATAAAACGTGAACTGAACGAAGACAACAAACTAGATTTATGTTTTTTAGCCGAAAAAGACAGCGACAAATTTTGATTATTTGTTTGCGTTGTTTGTTATAACTGTTATAACCTAATAATCACTAATAATGACTGATATAGACATGATTCAGCTCAATGTAGCCAACAAATATTGATAGTTCGGCGCCATCTATTAAAAAAATCGCCACAAATCGCGAAATGCGGGACATTCAAAATTTTAAATATTTAACTAATTACCCAATAATTCAATAACATTGTTAGGAAATGAAAATTATTTCTCTTTTACTAAATATTTTTAATATTAAAAATTTTATGATCGCTAAAAAAACGCAAATACTGTTAATACTGATTCTGCTTCCTATACACAAATTTAATAAGTGAGCGGCTTTATTCCGACTTCATGTGAGCGACTTTACTCCGAATGTATTTCTCACATTTCAGAATAAATTTAAATAAATCCTTTTGAAATCAAACAAAACTACATATATATTTCGAAAAAGGACATCCAATAGCCTAAAAAAAATTTGTCGAACAAATTGAGTCTCAAAAATATTAATCGAAAAACTTAAAAATCCGAAGATCATTTTTTCTTTTTTGCACTTCTAAAAACAATTGACCGTCGCTGATTCTATGACGAATTCATGAAACTAAATGAAAGTTCGTTAACATTAGTTGTATGTTAAGTACTATTCACAGTACAAATATCTCTATCTTAAGTTGAGTTTATAGCGTCAAATCGCTAGTGAGCGGCCCGTGTAGAAATTGAAACGTGGTAGTCATCCGGCACTGATCAGGTTAAATAGGGCCCTGATTTAGAAATGAAACACTTTTTCTGATCAGGTCCTGAAGTGGTGTTTTAAAAAAAGGCCACATCTGGGCTTTATAAGGCCCTGATCACAACCTGATTTGGTATTTTATAAGTAGACTTATAATAAATTAGCTTCTTTTATCTGCAGTAAAATTTATTTCTATCATTTTATGTGAAAATGGAAGGTTAATTTTAATATACAAATTGTTTTATTTCTTTTCAATAAAAAACTAAAATTTTGTTAAAAAATTAAAATGACCCAAGTAGCACGTAATATTACAGTAATATTAAAGCAATACCACCCGGTAATATTACTGTAATGTTACTGTGATATTAAAATGTCCGCCTCATGATAATGTTACGCTGTAATATTACTGTAATATTACAGCAATATTACATTAATATTACGCGGTAATATCACTGTAATATTACAGTAATATTAGACATTTATATAAAAAAAATTGTTTCAAAATTTATATTTGGTAATAATAATAATAAAGCAGTATAAGATAGAAAAATCGAGGTATTTGGTTAAAAAATGAAAAAAAAGTTCACTTAATATTAGTTTTTATTGTAGTATATTGAACATATTGAAATATAAGTAGCTTCCAAGAATTTAAATTTTTTTAAATAACCGAATATTGAAGTAATTAATGAAAATAAAAATACAGTTTAGAAGTATTAATATATTTGCATTTTAATAAATATGATACAAAATTTCCATTCGTAATAATTTTTAATATTACGTTGCTGCAATAATTGTATTTTAATATTTTAAAACTTCAAATAAGTAAATTTTTCATTGATTAAAGTTCCTAAGAATAGATTTTTTAACTTATAAACATTTCTTAATATTTAGATTTATAGGAGAAGGGGCCCTAAGATTGACATTGTTTTTATTTGAATTCAGGGTAAAAAAGTGAAAATAATTTTTATCTTTTATACAATTTGTAATTTAGTACTTTTTAAAATGAACGAAATAAGGAGACAAAATAAGTGAAAGCAGCTTATTATTAATTTAAAAGAATTGTAATAAATTAAAGCTAGTATTTAAATTATTAAATAAATTGTAAATATTTGTAAAAAGGAATTACATCAGTTGTTTTTCAGAGGATATTTCTTTAACAATAATGTAAGTATGTTTCCCTTTGTAGAAGGTACTTTCCAGACTTTTGCTGCAACATTCTCAAATGGAACTACTTGAAGTTGTTCATCGCCAAAATCTATTGTATAAATGTTAATGAGTCTGGAGTCAATTTTTTCATACAGGCTGCCTCTAAATTCCAATTTCTTTCCTATGAGATGATGAGAATGGCCTTCAATATCTTTTAATTAACCAATATTTTCAACCACTAAAAAAGTTCCGTTTTTTAGAAGTACGCAGTTATCTTCCATACCATAGCACTTTATACTAATATTGTTACATTTTAAAACTTTGAATTGATTCTCCAAAAGTGGTAAACAGTTTACCGTAATCAGTCCTGTTCTATGAGGTTGTTGTAAAACCAATTGTCCATCTAATTCCTTTTTTTCAGAGCAGTTTCCGTTTCACTATACCTTCGGCTAATTTGTTGTAAAAATTTGTGTCCACTTCTAATCATTGCTATTACTGATGATAAGTAATTTCCAAACTTAAAGGCACTAAAGTTGTCCAAGGCTTCGTATTTTTTTACGTCTTTACATAAATGAAGAAGATTGTGCACATTGTAGGATACATATTCCTTTCCATATAAACTTTCGAATTGTTTAACAAAAATTGTTAATAATTCATGTGCATAATCGATGTTCCCTACGTCTTGCATAAGATTATTGCTCACTAGAATCGAAATTGCTGTATGTAACAACAGAAAATGATTATAATACTCTTCATCCATATTTTTTTTCAACACGACTACTCCAGAATATAATAAAAAAGTCCGGAATTCCGTCGCTTTCCAAAACTTGTACTCTAGTAAGGTTCTTGGCTTTCTATTAAATTCTATTGGAATCGTGTGACGCAAAATCAATAACGATTTTGAAATGTTTTGACATTTGTCTGGTTTTATTCTACATTTATTTGGTCCTGTGAGCCAAAGTTTTATGAGTTTCTTAGTTACACCTATAAGAACTACATGCATGTAATCTAAGGGTACTGAAGTGACACATCCGAATCGTGGAATTCCTGTTAGTATTGTTTTCTTATCACATTCTTTTTCTAAAAAATCATAATCGCATCTTGAGGGAAACTCTTTGACTCCTGCAAAGCATACTCTTCGTTTTCGTTTTTTCCCTCTATGAGATTTTGCGGGCAAAACACTTTCTCCTTTAATTAAACACTTGGGACAATTGTCATATCCCGCATTCCTTTTAAAATATAAGACGTAAGATTTGGCAGGCGCATCGCAAACCAATGCCTCTACTGAAACACGAATATCTGGATTTTCCAAAAATTCTTCACAAATAGAAATTGCCTCCTCTACAAAGGGTTTAAGGAACTTATTCGCGTCTCCTGGTTTGCTTTTTCCTATTGATGCTCCAACAGGATATACGTTGTTACAATTCGCTTCTGAGCATAAGATGATCCATATATTGTCAGCTCCGCTTTTGGAAATGGGAACACCGTCAATATTGACGATAAGTTTTATTTCTTTTGGTTCCTCACCTTTATCATTAATCTCCTGTATAATATTCTTAACTGCTCTTCTCAATCCGAAATGATGATATAATCCGTCTTCTATTTCGCTTACATCGGTTTTTCTCATTGTTCCTAGTAAAGTTCGACCGTCAACAGGTAAATTAAGATTAAACACTGTTTTTAACAATAATAGGAGAGCACTTAATGCAATTAAAGTGACATGAAACATTAAAGCCCAATTACGTAATCCTCGTTTCAGCTCCTCTTCTCTATTAATATTTTCTTTCTTTTCATTAGGCGAATTTAAAGGATTCTTATCAAAATCTTCAGAAATTTCATCAAGACTGGCGTTGCTTTTAAAACTGTCAGTATTATTTAACTCTTCATCAGAGTTTGAGTCGTTAATACCAATAATATCTAAATTTGAACATAAATATTTATCCTCTGAATCGTCACTTGCTGTTATTAATTCACTTTGAATTAATGGGACTTTTGAATTATCCACATCGTCATGGGAAAGATAGTTCAAACTGACTGTTTGGTTGAAATAATGTTCATCTATTACATCACTGTCTTCAAGTTTATTTGGAGTAAATTGACATGTCACATTAGGTCCTGGATTTTTATTTATCTTATCTGTAGTATCTTCTGTTAATTGGCTCACATCTTGATTACGTTGATTAATAAGACGTCGTATGTGTCGCGTGGAATAATGACCGAATCTTGGTGTTTTATATTTTGGTTTAACTGAAATACATAAATGCGTAATTATGGTTATATTTTTAATAAAATGCATACACGGTTAAAATTATAGATATAAAATTAGTGACAATTTTTTATATTTTTAAAAAACTTAAAAGGCTTTCGGTCACGTAATTTGATTTATCAATTTTTAGTTACAAATTTTATGTTACATAAAATTATAAGACTGAAAAGCCTTCTAAACTCTTTAAAAATTACTACAGAATATAAAGATTCCACAAAGGGAATAAAAAATTTTGCTTTTGAATGTAATTTTCATAGTCCCTGTCAACCGACAGAATTGTTTTCTTTCGATATAGTTTACTTGCGTAGGTAGAGGGTTAAAAAGTAAAAGCCGTGAGTTTTTAATGTGAGTAAGCAGTGATTGATGTCAACTGAAGTGAATAAAAATGAGTTGCTGGCAGCCCTGAAGGATAATAATTTCTTGTAAGTATATTAACTTATTTTTATTTATTATGTTTATTTATTGCATAAACATTATAAAATATGCTAAACGTCAAATTGATCTCAAAAAAATTTGTAAGTTTAAGTGGATGGACCGTTGAAATTTCATCCCTCTGATACAAAGGTGGTTATATTTGCTTCAATTTTTACTTTCATTGTTTAGAATCAAAATTGATTATACATTTTAAAAATAAATTTTATTACAATTTTTGAAATTTTAGTTTTTAAAGAAATTAAAATCTTTGAAAATCCATAGGACTGATTTTTTCTGAGTTTATGAAAAGATTCTGAGTCCGTCTAAAAGTATATATTTTCTAATGGAATCTTACCCGAAAGCAAGATTGATTTAGAAATATGTTTTAAAATACAGTCATTCTAATAAAATATAAAAATAATACAATTCATTTTCTGAACTCTGTGCTATTGCAGTTTCTATTTGATAGTTTAGTGTCAAAAACATTATGGGAAATTACATTCAATTTTAATTAAAAGTCCTTTATTTTTTTACAAAATGTTTTAAAAAAAATAGCACAGAAAAATATAACTTTTTTGTCTTAGCCAAGAAAAAGTGTTCACTCATTTTCAAAAGATATAAATAACAATTATCAAATGTGTTCATAAATATCCGAATAAAGTTATTTTTATTAAAAAAATTTTAATTGAAATTATTAAAAGAAGCCCACGATTATTTTCTTTAAATACATTTTCTGTGCACTGTTTTGATAAAATCGGACAAATTATTAATATCTTATTCATTTAAACATCTTTTATTTCAGAAATTACTACTAAATTGAAGCCTACAACGTATATATTGTCACAAAAGTATTTAGAAAGAAAAGATTGATGTTTGTATTTGGTGATAATTATTTTACGATTTAAAATTGAATTGAAAATAATACTTGAATGCTTTTAATTAATTTTTTTTCGTTGATAAACGTTGTGGACTTCTACTTCGCAAATTACTTTAATTTGAGTAGTTTTGATAAAAAGTAATTTCCACTTACCATTTACATCTGCAACGTTAATCCTTTTTCTTTTCAAATGTCGTTTACCTGATGGCACAAAACATGGTTTTGGATTTTCATCAGAAAGGTGGTCATGTTTTTCAGACTTACTGGTGCTTGCGTGTGACGTTTCATGATTTGCAATAGTTTTCATATGATCTACACGTGCAAAATTATGGTCGTCAGTCGGTAACTGACGAAAACGGTAATAGAAAATTTCCTGTCTGTATGTATGTATGTATGTGTGTATGTATGTATGTATGTGTGTATGTGTGTATGTATGTATGTATGTATGTCCGCAAAATTTTGTTCGCGTTTAACTTGAAAACGTCTTGACCGATTAAAGTAAAATTTAGCAATATTTTAGGTATTGGTCTAACTTAAAATATTAGCTATATTTGATGAAAAAATATTGAGCTGAACAAAAGTTATGAATTTTTCAAAAAATTAAAAACTTTTTTTTTTAATTTTTGCAGATTGGAATAAATTTTTTAATTTATTAATAATATAAATGATTTTAAAGATAAATAAAAATAAATTGAATTATAAAATAATATTAATATAAAAAAAATTATGAATTTTCCAAAAAATTTGAAACTTTTTTAAATTTTGACAGATTGTAAATTAATTAGTTTTGACTTTTGTAAGATATATATAAACAATAAATTTACAGATTTCAAACTAATTATTTAGAACGGGAGCTATTCAATTTTTTTAAAAAAATTAAAAAAATGAAATTTTCCAAATTTTATATTTTTTAACGTATATTTTTTAAACTTTCTATAATTAAATATGTATTTTTGGAGTCTCTGATAAACTTTTGACGACAAAATAATGGAATTTAGAATTATTTGTTAATCCAATTATCAAAAATTGTTCGATTTGCAAAAACTTCGAAAATATTAAAAATGGAGATTTTTTATGATAAAATTGATACTGCAGGAATTCAAGAATACCTGAGATACGATACTTGCATTATGCTACTGGGAAAAAACTTAGATAATAAAAAGTTTTGTTATTTTAATTCTAGATTTAACTTTTAGGGATGTTTTGAGCATTGTAAAGGCAAAAATTAAACAGGGTGTCTATTATTATCTTTTTTAACAATCTATCCAGTTTTTCTCAGCTTTGTCCAAACTTTTCCAGGTGTATATTTTCTCATCAAATATAAATTTTCTTGATAAGTATTAACAATAAATAAAACTACAAAAGGCTACTAAAATTCAGTTATTTTATAAAAATACTCTTTGACGGCTTTTTGTTTTTACTAATACTTTTAACAGGGGTTCTACCAACTGTAAATATGGGAAATATGCAGGAATTTAATTTAATTGGGAAAAACTGTGAATTCAGCCTGCAATATAGGTCTCATTTTAGATTTTAGCAATTATGATACAATTAGTTCGAATTTGACTTTATTATAACTCCAATAACTGGTGGAGATTTTGAATTAACTTACAATACAATAATTAAATTTCTGCAAATAATTGACAAACATTGTTCTCTGCATCTTAATTAATTAAAAATAAATTATTTGATGATAAAAAGTGAATCACTGATTTAAAATAGTAATATTTTTCTAATGAAATAGTTAATAGTAACTAATTATTATTTTTTCCGGTCAAATTAAATTCCTTGCTATTTCCGATTTTTCGAGACTGGTAGACACATTATTGAATGTATTTGTAGAAACTAAAACCCGTCGAAGACGGGTACGACAGCTAGTAATTTAATATGTTCAATGCCACTTCGTAAGAGTCTGAAAAAATATAATCAAGCAATTAAACTTACACTACAATTTACTTAGTACGGAAATAAATCATGGTGGTTGCTTTGCAATTGTGAATCAACTTTAAGAGGTTTTTAAAAAATCGACTTTCTAAAAACTACAGATCTTCGACTGTGTGACCACTGACTTTCGTCTGAGAGTCGTTGCGACCATATTTTTAAAAATCTAATTTTCATATATGTAAAACTCGATGACTTGTTGAGTTCATTAACCATAATATAATGATACAAATTTTATTTCGTCAAATAATATTAATTATAAAAAGTAGGTGGTTCACAATGTAATTTCGTAACCTTAAATTTTTTAAGTTTTTAAAAACTATTAAATTCAAAAACTATTAAATATTTGATGTTTTACTTGGCACATATATAAATATGTCCATTCAGCACGTTCTAACGACCAAAATAAACTAAAAATTTTATTATTTGTGGACAAAAATTGATTTTAAAAATTTGTTTATCCAAAAAAATTATACTTTTTGTTTCACTTACAACTTTTTTGTCGGACCTGTAAAAAATTTGGGGTTTTGCAAATATTTTTTTAAGAACATAATTTATCTTCTATTGTTTGACGAAGGTGTTTTTCTTCGTTCTCGAAATAATAATTATAAAAATTTTGTATGTAAAAAGGCTAATTCTAAGACTTGAAGTTGATATTGACACTAAAATAACAATGCTTGTTGTTCATTTCAAGCAATAGAATTAACCTTTTTACATACAAAATTTTTATAATTATTATTTCGAGAACGAAGAAAAACACCTTCGTCAAATTTCAATAGAAGATAAATTATGTTCTTAAAAAAATATTTGCAAAACCCCAAATTTTTTAGAGGTCCGACAAAAAAGTTGTAAGTGAAACAAAAAGTATAATTTTTTTGGATAAACAAATTTTTAAAATCAATTTTTGTCCACAAATAATAAAATTTTTAGTTTATTTTGGTCGTTAGAACGTGCAGAATGGAAATATTTATATTTGTGGTAAGTACCAACACCCAATATTTAATAGTTTTTGAATTTAATAGTTTTTAAAAAGTTGAAAAATTTAAGGTTACGAAATTACATCCTGAATCGCCTACTTTTGATAATTAATGTTATTTAACGAAATAAAATTTGTAACATAATATTATGATTAACGAACTTAGATAATCATCGTATTTCACATATATAGGTTTTCAGAAAAAAGTTACTTCTTAGACGAAAATGTTTTTAAACATTAATTACTTCTGAAAGTATTTTAAGTATAAAAAATATGTCAAACTTCAGTTTTTAAATAAATTTAATAGAAAACTTGAAATAATTAAGAAACTTCTGTTATTTGTTTTAAAACTTTGTCAAATTTCATATTTTATTGAATACTTTATTTTCTATATTTAACATGTACAGTTGGATGTAATGTAACAGTTATAAAAAAATGGTTAACGGAAAACAACAATTTATTAACGAAAAAAATTGTTCATAATAATTATAATACTTGTGCGAAAAATTTTTATATACGGGCTACCATCCTTACTATACCAAGATTCATCTGCTTGATCATCCTTCTTTAGATAAATTTCCAATTCTTGTTTCGTTATTATGTTTGGAAAAATAGTAGAAGCAATTTTGCTATCTTCGTCGTTAAAAAATGCCCAAGATGTCTTAATAATCTCTACTGTTGAATCAGAAAATTGAATGATTGCATAGGGTGCCCTTTCAGAAGCTTTTGCAATGATTTCTGACATACTACGAAAAAATGGAATATATATTGCTATTAAATTGTCACAGCAGTAATACTGTTAAAGAATATAACTTAAAATAAAAACTTCACAAGACTGATTTACACTTGCTTAAACAGCAATCTTTCTTTTTGAGGTTATGTCCATTGTTAGAAAAAAAGAATATTATTTATATTGAATTGCACATACCTGTCAGCCGCGAAGGATTCACAATTTCGAATAATGCTTATTATCCCTGTTTAGTACAACTAAATGTTCAACTAAATTTTTTTTAATGTTTGTGGAAAATATGAAGCACGTGGACTACGTATTTTTAAATATCTTCTTTACAGTTTGCTATAAAAGAATTTACTACTTTGATCAAAGGAGAACATAGACAACACATCTACGAAAATTCAAATTTGAATTTTCTGACTCTCTTACTCTTATGTTTTACCATGACGACCTGCAAGCAGGCAGTGAGATTTGCGTAAACAGGGAAAAAACACGAGGAAGAGGAGGAGAAAATGCAAAGGTGTGTAGACATTTCAATTTACCGCCAAATGTTCATAGTCCCCTTTAATTTACGTAGTACACTTTTTTATCGAGAATAGTTTATGTGTAGCACGTGTATGCAGGTGCGGGTTATGTTTTCACCGCGACAAGTATTTACAATTAAATACAAATATAAGTAATATTTTTTAATAGTACAAGTTACTGTGATGATCTAAAACAATATTCCATTTTCCGTAAAATGGCAGAAATAATCGCAAAAGGTTCTGAAAAGCCACCCTATGTTATTGTTCAATTCGCGGATTTATCAGAGTCGACTGTTGAAATCATCAAGACATCTTGGGAATTTTTTAATTCCAGCAATGGTGAAATATCTTCTATGATTTTTTCGGATGTAGTTTTAAAACGTGAACAGCAAAGTTATCTCAAACAGAAAAATCAAATAGATAAATCGTGGAATGATAAAGATGGTCTTCCTTATGCAGTTGTAAAAACCTTCACCTACACAGGTAATAATAAATTTTTGCTTTTTCATTTATTCTATTTACTTAATTTAAAATGTATAAAATGTTTATAAGGGTCATTTCCTTTTATTTCACCTAAAGTCGTTATGATCTATTTTTAAAAAAATCTGCTGATTTGTAATTATGAATTTTAATATCGGTACAATTCATATCTTGTAAATATTTTATTGTTTATTTATTCAGTTATTATTATTTCATTAAATATATATCTTACTTAAAATTTTAATTAAATGAGTAGTATAACCGTTTATAACTCTCGTCGTGTGTATGATAGGCCAATAGTGCAACAATAATAGTAGATTGTGCAACGAGTGGAGAACAAGGGCGATTTCTCGCGAGCTCGAAGTTTGCTGCGCAAGCGTAACGCGCGCAGCAATCGAGCGAGCGAAAATCGCTGTTCTCCACAAGTTGCACATACTATTTTGTCCAACAACTGTAACAAATTTTTTTTTATGAATAATAAATTAAAACTATTAATTTTTGTAAATTTTAAGTTGAATTTACTCTTTATTTATTGAAATCAAAATATTACAATGATGTTATAGCACAATAGTATTAGAGAAGTGAAAAAGTTTCTTAGTTATTTATTGAATTTAGAAGAAAAACGCAATTGATATACGTGATTTTAGAAAAAAAAAATTTTGAAAATTTTGAAAAAAAAATTAAAAAATAATTTAAAAAAAATTTTTGAAAAATTTTCCAAAATTAAAAAAAAAAAATTTTTTAATTTTGAAAAAAAACTAAAAAAGAAAATTTTCCAAAATATTTTTTTTTAATTTTGAAAAAAAACTAAAAAAGAAAATTTTCCAAAATATTTTTTTTTAATTTTGAAAAAAAAATTTCAAAAATAAATATCTTGAAAATCTCTTCAAAGAGTCTCCAAAGTGTCCTCAAAATTCTGTTACTAAAATGTTCTAATTCTAATATAAAAAACAAAATCGATTAATCAATTTCTCATTCCTCCACTGGCCAAACCATCAGTGGGGGAATGACTACATTCCTCCACTGGCAAACCACCAGTGGGGGAATGTACTACGTTCCTCCATTGGTGCCTAGCATACAATAGTTCTATTTCCACGAAGGCGTTGGACAAAATATATACTAGTAACCTCGATTAACGGAGGTTTCTAGCGAACTGAAGAACTTTTGGTTTAAAAATGTTACTAACTTTTTTTAAAAAATCGTCATTTAAAAATTTATATTTTCTTAACAATGTTTATTATAAAACCACATCTATAATTATCAAATTTAGTCATTTTAGTAGAAACAAAATCAATATATATATATATATATATAAAAGTAATGTTTTAATTTATAAAATTTGTAAAGTTTGAATTGCCGAATTGCTTAGATACCTTTATTCATTGATTATCTTTTAACTTCAGTCACTTACGAAGAGGCGTTAGAAAAATTAGAATACGTTTTAAATTTGACGGATCCGGATACAGACGACGCAGTGAACCAGGACAAGATGAAAAAACTAGGCATGCAAGATGTTACAAAAGATTAACGGAATCTGAAACTGAGGAAGATGAAAAAGTCATTAAGCCAAAAAAGTGTTTAAGCCAGCAAATAATAATTATTTATTTGGCAAGAACAATTAAAAGAACAATACTTCTCAAAAAATTTAAATCAAGCAGGAGCATCAAAACAAAACTACCGAAATTAATGATATTGCCACGAACAGTGATTCAAATATCGCCAAATTCGAAGATACTGGTAAATATAAATAATAATTAATACAAATATTAAAATATAATGTTACTATTATAATAATAGCAGGCCTTGAATTGCAAACCTTTTTTAACATTTTTTGTTAACATGCGACTTTTTACATTTAAAGATTTGCAAATAATTTAACGTAAAATCATTTAAAATTTAATTACTTCTGAAAATTTTAACTGCAAATTTTCCAATACTTCATTAGTTTCCATTAAAAAATTTTAATTAATATGCTTCTATGATTTTTAATAACTAAGTCAAATTTTTTGAAAAGCGCATTATTTATTATTTCTGAAAAATGTAAAGTGTAAATCTTTTAAAATTTAATCATCATTCAAAATTTGTATCTACAATTCTTCCAAAATTAATTTTAATTAATTTTAAATTAACTAAAATCCAACTACTATTTAATATTTGTAAATTATGATTTTAGAGAATTAAGATTTATTAAATTAATTAATACAATTAATATTACTGAAATGTACATCGATTTAAAATAATTTTGTGCTTTATAGTCTGAGGCTTGATATAACTAATATGATATTACTAATCTAGGTTTACAACAGCAAAACCATTCTGAAATTAATGAGACGCGAAATAATGACTCTATTTTAGAAGCGACAACTCAAGAACCTCAAGATATGTAGGATTGAAAATTTCACCCAATGTGGTGTCCACTTTTTTAGAAATCTGTTAATTTGCATTTGTAATTTTTTATTTTCACGAAACGCATTTAATTATTTTTTATTAAATGTTATACAATTACTTAAAAATTAAAATTTTAAATTAAAATAATTGCAAAAGAAAGTGTACTTTAATAATTAAAAATTTTTTGTATGTAGAAAAAGTGGATGAATTAGAAAATGGAAAGGATCTGCAGCCAGGATCCACTGAGTCGACTGGCGCTGCTAATTCTGAACAGCTGTCTAAAGGTATGTATGTAAATTTTTATTTCACTCACAATCGTCGCTTTCCTCTAAATTATAATTGAATTTCATTATTATTTAGTATTTTATTAACTAATATTAACTAATTATTATTTATTAACTTTTGATATTATTAATTAACAAATTAACATTAGTATTAATTTTCATTATATAAAAATTATATATTATATATATTATAATTATATATTATATATTATATATTATATATTATAATTAATATACCTATTATTATTAACTAATAATAATGATACAGTTGACTTTAATTTTACAAAATAAATTTTTAGAATATTTCAGGGCTCGGATTGTGCGACTTTTTTCGACTTTTTTTGAAAAGATGCGACTAATCGACTTTTTTGAGATTTTTTTTATTAAAATGCGACTGAAATTTTTAAAATTTTCAGAAAATTAAAGTTAAAGGAAAAAGTTTTAGTAAAAAAAAAGTTCAGTGAAGTTTATTTACAGATTTCTTTGAAATTTTTCAAAAAAACATCAATAATTGAATTTCAAAGAAGAATTTTATTATTTATGAGGATAATTGAAATTTTAAACAGTTTTTTTAAAAATGTTTTTAAAGTAATTGAATTTGGAAGAGGAATTTTTATATTTTAAGAAATAGTTGAAATAATTGAAATTATGACAGGTGTTTTATTAAATTTTTTTTAAATAATTGAATTTTGGAAAAGAATTTTATTATTTATAAAAATAATTTAAACTTTGAACAGATTTTTTAAAAAAATGTTAAAAAAACCTAATTAAAATTTTGTCATGCATTTTATTAAATTTTATTTAATAATATTCCAGATTGTTTGATGTTAAAGTATGTGTTGGCGATAAATGTGATTTTTTTGACAATTTTGACAATTTCGTGTTTCCTTTATGTACTTTTTTTTCTAAAATTTCATGCGATTTTTTTACGACTTTTTCGGAAATTTTTTGCGACTTTTCGCGACTTTTGTTGTGAATTTATGCAACTAAAGCGACTTTTTTTGAGTCTTAAAAACGATCCGAGCCCTGATATTTGATAAAAGTGAAAGATATCTTTTCGTCGCAGAAGGTTGATTAGGGTTGCAACAAGTCAGGGAATTCAGAGAAAAGTCAGGGATTTTCACTAAAAGTATTAGAAGAAATTAAATTTTTAGAATTCATAAAAAAAATCTAAATTTTTGATGTCTTTTTTGTTTGCCTTATAAATTATGAAGTGACCACGAATTTTAATACAAAACCTTCAACATTTTTTTCTTAAAAGAATTTTTAAATATTACTCAATTATTTTAAAAGTTTTTAGGCTATTATCTCCATAAATATTAAAATTCTTCACAGAAATCCAATTATTGTTAATTTTAGGAATTTTAATATAATGATTTTCAATACTTACCATTTTCATAAAATTTATCAAGTAATTTTAATATTGAATACAATTTTTTATACAATTCTACGAAAACATTCAATTATTATCATAAAAAATAAAATTTCATTTAGAAATTCAATTATTTTCATCGCAAAAATATTTGCGAAATCAAATATTTTTAACAAAATTTTAAATAAATTCCTTAAAGAATGCAATTATTCTTACATATTTTATTAAAACTTGACAAAGAATTGAATTTTAAAAAACATTCAATCATTCAATAAAGTATTAAAATTCTTTGCAATGATTCAATTGTTTTCATAAATGAGTCATCGGATCTTATAACGACACATTAAATTGTCACGGCGATATTAGTTGACCCCTAAAAGTGTAAAAATGAATAAATAAAACAAATTGTTTTTCAATTACTTCTAAATAGGAAATTTTTTGTACATCTTTTTTCTTTTATTAAAATTTTTCGTATCTATTAAACGTTTTGAAGAAAACGGGAAAACTAATATCGTCTTGGAAGTTTTATGTGTCCTTATAAGATCCGACCGACTCAAATGACTTTAATACGTCGCAGGAAATTAATTACATTCAAAAAGTTTTAAAAATTGAAAAGAATTCAATTATCTTGCTAAACAATAAAATTTTTTACCTAAAATTAATTATTTTAGGGAATTTTAATAAAATTCTTTTTACAAAATCTCAGTTATTTAAACAAAATTTAATAGAATCTTCACATTAATTCAATTATTTGAATTTTTTTCAGTAAAATTTTAATTAAATTCCGTAAAAAATTTATTATTTTCCAAAAAAATTTAATTTTAATAACTGACAAAAGGGTCTCTTTCTTAGTGACGCTTCACAATTACTTTTAAAATAACCGAAATTCTGCAAAGCTGCAATATAAAATTTAATATTTTTTTTTAGCTGAAAAGACACAGGTTATGAGAAGATTAGACAAGGTGGAATTGGCGATAAATACGCGGGACAGCAACAATGAAAATAATCACCGTAACGTAAATGTTTCATTTCTATGCAAAGATAAGGATATGAAGCATTTTCCTATGAAAACTTTAAAATCTTTCGATTGGAACGAACAGAAACTTGTTAATGATACCTTCAAAAAAAAGTTGTAAGCATAATATTAAAACATTTTTATTACAATAATATCTAATATTGCCTATATGCTTACTGAACAAAACTATAAATTTAAAAAATCTTTTTTTAATATTAACTGAGGGCCTGGATGCTATAATGTGTTACGCGCCATTTACTTAACATGGCGCATAACATATTATAGCATCCAACCCCTCAATTTCATTGCCGCTTGATATGAGAGGAGAGCTAAGCCATTTTAAATAGTGGTAAAAACTGTTCCCTTTGAATAGTATTCAAAATTTCGTACTCAATAAATTCTTTCTCTAAGTTAAAATTGTCAACTCTATTAAAACTTAAATTAGATTAAACACTTCTGTAAAACAATTAAGCAATGGTAATTGTTTATATAGTCTACTTGTAACGGCATTTAATTGTTTTCAGCAAAATGCTTTTGTAAAGAATGGAAAATTCAGCACTATTAGCATTACAATATCTCAGATCCCAGCTGAAAAAGTTCTATAGAATTTCACTAGAATCATTCTATAGAATTATTCTATATAAATTCTAGAGAATATTCTATAGAATTTCAATAGAATAATTCTATAGAATTTCTACGTGAATTTTACTAAATTTTAGTGGTTTTTAATTAGAAGAAATATAAATTTCATAAAATAATTTTGTTAACATTATAGTTATGTATGGTTACGAAGTTCAATGAATTTTATATATTTAAAGGATATAAACACTTATTTCGGCCTAAAATTTGTTGAAAAATATTATTTCACAAATTTAAAGTTTTTCTAATTAAAAATCACTAAAATTTAAGAGTATTTATGTAGAAATTCTATAGAATCATTCTAGTAAAATTCTATAGAATATTCACTAGAATTCATATAGAACGATTCTATAGAATGATTCTAGTGAAATTCTATAGAACTTTTTCAGCTGGGATGTTAGAATGTGTGATGACATATGAATTGGGATTAAAATTCTCGTTTAAGGGTCGAAAACCAAATGTGAAGAGACCTTTCATCACTACTCGCTTATATAACGTAGTATTGTTTTCTTTCTCAATATAAATTGAGGAGCAATTTTTCAAAAGTTGATAAGTCTATTTTCTAAAAAATTGAGATAAACACATATTTAAAATATTAAAATCTTTAGAAATCCATTTATCACTATTCAATTTAAGAAAAAAAATTTATTAATAAAGAATTTTCAGTTTACAAAATTTTTTGGCCTAACCTTGATGATTTTTAATTTTATATCTTTTTATTAGAAAAAATTTTTAACACCTTTAAATTCCCTATTACAATAGAATTTAATTACAATCATAGCATTTTAAATAGAAAAAATATTAAAAAATGGATAATTTATTACATTTTTTCTATATTAAAGATAATTTTAATGGTTATGTAAGAATTGTCATTTGTTTAAATTACTCGATATGACAAAATTTGGATTTTTTAGGTTTTGAAAAGTAACTTCTCAATTATATCATTACATTCTTATTAATTTAATCATTTTAATGTTTAGATGCTGCTAATGAACTCTACGGAGATGAAGTGACAGTGGTTTCAGTGAACAAATCTGTGTCATCATGGCTAATTTATTGCAAAACGAGATTGAATCGTCAAGAATGGTTAAAATTAATTATTTTAAAGACTAAAAAATTTCATTAAATAGTGGTGAGATAATTGTAATTATAAAAACTTCATCATTAGATTAGTATTCACATAGACTGACATTTTAAATTTCGACAGGTACAGTTGCTTTCTTTAGAAACCACAAAAATTAAATCTTTGAAATGTAATGTCTTTTTTGCTTTTTATTATGTTTCGACAAATCATAATTCAGTTGCTCGAAAATTTTTGAAATTTCTTTAATGATAAACTTGAAATTTTTAATTATTATTTAAAGTTAAAATAATTTTATATACATTCCATCACATATTTGTTATAATATTTTACAGTCAATAAGATCAGAAATTCATTTAGTTACAAATATAAGTAAAGCTGGATTTTTAAGAATAGGCCAACAACCACGTTTGGATTTTTTTCAGTAGTTTGACTTACATTTAAAATAGTAATTCTTAGTAATTTCGATATTTTTCAAATTTTATTGCTATGATTAAATTTTTATAAATTATTTTCATTGCAGCAATATGGCAGTAACTGCGGGGAATACTGACACAATACCTGTTAATATCGGTTAAGTGGTTTAGCGAAGTTGAAGATAGCGACACTTGCCGGATCAAGTCATCTTTTTTTGCCGCCTGTAGGCTTGTTCTAGTAAGTTAATTATTAATAGCAAATTTGGTTATCTGCTCTAGAGTGTCCTTGTTCTGTGCGGTAGTACTGTTTGTATACTTTCCCAGTAATAAGGGGTGAATTAAAGTGGATTGGCATTTTTATGCCCTTAAATTCCAAACCAATTCCGTTTTTGTCCGCAATCTTAATGAATTCCTTTTCTATTGTTAAATTGATAATTTCTATCCAATTCAATTCCCCGTAACCACGTGACCAGAGTCTGAATTTACTTTATAGCCGTTTAAGGGAATCATTTGTTGTGGAGTTAATTCCTTTTAATTAACAATGAATTCTTTAAAGGGCATTAAAGGGGATTCAAATTCTGGTCACGTGGTTACAGAGAATTGAATTGGATTGAAATTATCAATTTAACAATAGAAAAGGAATTCATTAAGATTGCGGACAAAAACGGAATTGGTTTGGAATTTAAAAGCATAAAAGTGCCAATCCACTTTAATTCACCCCTTATTACTGGGTTAACTATTAAATCTTTGTTAAATCGAACATGCTAATCCTTCAGGAAGCACTCTTAGAGCACTCTAGAGCAAATAACCGAATTTGATGTTGCACAAGGGACATAATATAGATATTGAATTAAAATAATTAATACTCAGATTTTACGAGTAGGTCTATAGAGTGCAATTGTTTTAAATGTCCCACATATTTCTATTCACTCTTCACAAAATGTAGAAAATGTTTTACTTTAAAAAATTCGCTTCTTAAAATTCTGGATTTAAAGAACTAAAAAAAATGAAGAGTAAGTTTTCAAAACCTGATTAATCCAAATTTTTTTTATTTCCTGAAAGTTTTTGTGCTATGTGGAAATTCTTAATTTGAAGAGTGATAAAATGTTTTGTAAGGATTATAATATTTTAAAGGTATTTATCTAAATTCTATTGAAAAATGGATTAATCAACTTTTAAAAAATTGCTTCTCATGTGTTTTTTTTACTGAATTTGGACAATAATATTATCATACCAATCCTGCAAGCCATCTTTTGCATTACAGATTTGTTCTTAAACATAAAAATAACAAGCTGGAGAACATGGGCGACAAAAATAACGATGATGATGAGCAAAAAAGTATTAAAAAGTGATATTATTTTACTCCTTCTTATATACATTTTAATATATTAAACATATTGCAATAAAAATTGAAATACCAAATTAACTTTTTTCATTTTTTAACCAAATACCTCAATTTTTCTATTTTATACTGCTTTATTATTATTACCAAATATAAATTTTGAAACAATTTTTTTATATAAATGTGTAATATTACTGTAATATTACAGTGATATTACCGTGTAGTATTAGTGAGATTACCACGTAATATTAATGTAATATTGCTGTAATATTACAGTAATATTACAGCGTAACATTACCATGAAGCGGACATTTTAATATCACAGTAACATTACAGTAAAATTACCGGGTGGTATTGCTTTAATATTACTGTAATATTACGTGCTACTTGGGATTGACAAATCGAAATTATGCAGATTTTGTTCTCTTTCTTTCTAAAGAAATATAGAAAATTATGCAAATTTTAGTAAAAAAATAAAATTATTTGCATTATTTCTATTTTCAAATAATAATTTTGTAAAAAATACTGAATTTTTTTGAAAAAGGAAAAAAACAATTTTTTTAATCAATTACAATTTTTCAACAAAATGTCAACTTATATTTTTTATTCTGCTATTATATTGTTCGATAAAAATCCATAATTGTAGTAATTTAAAAATTTTTATTTATGAGCTTTCGCCCGTCGACGACAGGCATCCTCAGATATACAAGACTGAAAAATATGTAATTTCCAATTAACACCTTTACTCTTTTAACATCTTTAAAAAACTTGTTTAAAACAAAAATCACAAACTTTACTAATAACATAACCAAAAAACTTACCAAGAGGTCTCTTCAAAAAATGAAAACAAAACTTTACTTTAAAAAATTATTCATAATTATAATATAAAAACAATAAACTAATCAAGAACATTTCGTTCTTGATTATAAAATAAATGAAAAAGAAAAATTGAAAAACGTGCGAGCATACTTGCTCTTTAACGTATAAAAAAGTTTTTTAAAAAAACCATAATAGGATAAAGCAGATTTGAAACATGATAATAAAGAAAACTGTTCAAGTCGATAATTTCAAAAAGAGAAAATACAAAGAATTTAATTAATTTGTGAATAAAGACAATTTAATTAATTTGAAAAATTTAATTAGTGTTTAGAATCAACGAATGATAAATTTGATTTAAATTATTTATGTCAGTTTGCTTATTCAGAGTACTGGACCTTGAGAATATGAAACATTTCTCTAAATCTTCTACGTCTGTAATTTCGCTCACTGCAAATGATATTTGTTGATACAAAACTGAAAACATGGTCATTCTCATGAGCATGCGTTACAAGAGCTGTTCTTCTATCATCACTATTGCAATCTCTTTTATGTTCACTTAATCTACTTTTAATATACCTACCAGTCTCACCAATGTAAAAAGCACCACATAGGCAAGGTATACTGTAAACCAAATTCGATCTGAAATCAAAAGGAGTATTATCTTTATTTTTTGAAAAAACTTTAAATGGATCCCTCTCATATAAAAAACAACACCATTTTAAGTTTTTTCAAAAAATAAAGACAATACTCCTTTTGATTTCAGATCGAATTTGGTTAACAGTATACCTTGCCAATGTGGTGCTTTTTACATTGGTGAGACTGGTAGGTATATTAAAAGTAGATTAAGTGAACATAAAAGAGATTGCAATAGTGATGATAGAAGAACAGCTCTTGTAACGCATGCTCATGAGAATGACCATGTTTTCAGTTTTGTATCAACAAATATCATTTGCAGTGAGCGAAATTACAGACGTAGAAGATTTAGAGAAATGTTTCATATTCTCAAGGTCCAGAACTCTGAATAAGCAAACTGACATAAATAATTTAAATCAAATTTATCATTCGTTGATTCTAAACACTAATTAAATTTTTCAAATTAATTAAATTGTCTTTATTCACAAATTAATTAAATTCTTTGTATTTTCTCTTTTTGAAATTATCGACTTGAACAGTTTTCTTTATTATCATGTTTCAAATCTGCTTTATCCTATTATGGTTTTTTTAAAAAACTTTTTTATACGTTAAAGAGCAAGTATGCTCGCACGTTTTTCAATTTTTCTTTTTCATTTATTTTATAATCAAGAACGAAATGTTCTTGATTAGTTTATTGTTTTTATATTATAATTATGAATAATTTTTTAAAGTAAAGTTTTGTTTTCATTTTTTGAAGAGACCTCTTGGTAAGTTTTTTGGTTATGTTATTAGTAAAGTTTGTGATTTTTGTTTTAAACAAGTTTTTTAAAGATGTTAAAAGAGTAAAGGTGTTAATTGGAAATTACATATTTTTCAGTCTTGTATATCTGAGGATGCCTGTCGTCGACGGGCGAAAGCTCATAAATAAAAATTTTTTAATTACTACAATTATGGATTTTTATCGAACAATATAATAGCACACTAAAATTATAAAATCCAAACAAAATAACAGCACTGTATATATTTTTTATTGTTTAGAATTAGAATATTATATCCATACCTTCAGATTCAGAAAAAACATTTTTTTTAGTTTCATCAGAATTTGGAACATTTTGGAACATTTTTTTGAATTCATTTTAATTAATTATTATTTATTTTCACTCAAACGGTTTAATACCGCCTTTAATACCGCCTGATTTGCGGGAAACCGTACAATCTGGCGCCATCTAACGTCGTATAAGAGTGTTTTCTTTACACTCGTAGACTGATTCATTGTCCAATGTAAATATATATATATATATATACTTATATTTTTGACCTATAGGTCAAAAATAGGTCAAATTAGACATAGATTTTGACGTAATGTGAGGCCGTTATTTATTCTCTTTTTGACCTACTTAAGGGAAATGGTAAATTAGAGAGCCGAAATTTCCAGTGAAATAATTTTTGACTATGAGTAATCAAAAGTAATTAGTAAAGTAACAAATTAAAATCACCTGTAAAAAAGCATTTTCGACGCGTCTCTGCGCGTCTCGAAAAATAAACTGATTGAGTATATCAATCCCTTTAACCAGATATTTCCTCAAAATGTAGGTGAATATTAAGGGCAGTTTTGACTTACAGGTCAAAACTTGTTATCTATATTTGACCTACTTCTTCTTCAAATTTTAGGTCAAATAAATTTTAAATTACCTATCAATAAATACAAAAATAGGGTGCCTTATTGTATTACAGGGCTTTTGTTATTGAAGAAAATTTTGAGGACTCAGGTAATACTTCTTGGAATAAAACTAACTGTTTAACGCTAGACTTTTTAATTCTATCAAGGAAGAATGACATAAGAACTTCTGCGTTTGAAATTGTTTATCTTTTTCTAAACAATTACAACTAATATAAGAACATCTTTGACTGAAAATCTTACTGTTCCTTACTTCGTATTTCAATAAAACTGTCATAAGACTATCTCTCTTCAAACTTAACCATTAATTTATTTCTTTTTTCAAAACAAAATGCATAAGAAGGTCTCACTTTACCTATAATAATTTGCATATCTTCTCGTTTCTAAATAAGGATATGCATTTATTAAAAGAAAGAACGACTTATAACTTACAAATATATTTTTAAGTAATAAGTTAACATAAGTTCACATATATATGAATTTTTACATATTCAGATTTAGAGAGTATTTAATATCATGAAATACAATGGACATTGATTTGACTCACCTGAAGATATTGCTAACATTTTTTAACGATGTTTGCTAAATAAAATTTTAGTACTTTTCCATTACAACTAGCACCCAACCAAGTTCTTAAAGCTTTGAAAAAGTTAAAACTATCCTTAACGGCTGGTCTTGATGAAATCCGCAGTTTCTTAATTAAGGACTGTGCATCGATCCTTGTAGAACCTGTGACTTTCATATTTAGCTTAGCTCTACATCAAGCACAATTTCGACAAAACTGAAAAACTGCTAAAGTTATTCCAACTTAGACATAAGGAGATAAATCTGTTTGTAACAACTATCGACCAATTTCTCTGATTTCTAATTTCGCAAAAGCCTTTGAAAATTCAATTATCCCTTATATTAACAACGCAATAAAAGCAAGTATATCTAACAATCAACATTTCAAGGAGATCCACTGTTACTAATATTGCTGAATTTACTCGATTTCTACTAGGTTCCTTAATACATGCAGGCCTACATGTCTTATTGTATTTTTGTCAACTTAAAAAAAATATATGAAGTCAGAATTGCTCCATCACCCTCAGTTTTTTTGGGTGAATGTTGGAACGCCATTTGTAAAAAGTATTAAAAATTGGCTACATTAAAACCTTTATAAAACCGTTTAACATGTCTAAAAAATAATTTTTTCTTGTCCTATTCATCTTCATTTATCTCAAATAATAAGAATATTTTATTTTGGCAAGTTTAACTTGACTACAGACTTTTGAAATCGAGTTCAAGTAGGAACGCCATTTTAGCACTTTTTGCCGCTTCTGCCACTTAATCATGGAACGGCAATTGGAACGCCATGCCGCCGAAGTGGTTAAAAGTTTTAATTAAAAATAATTGAATAACAGATTGTGTTGCCTATTGGTGAGACTCTTGTGTCCGTAGCCAAATCGTGCCCCCCCCCTAGCGGCTAAACTATTTGACCTAGAGAGCTCAATTTTGGTACAGATACGTATTTACTATATAATAATTACAGGAAATATATGAGCGATTCCATCTCAAGTGATCAAGGTGGAGAAAAATTTTTCTCCAATCGTAGCAAAACTTGGGGCTTTTGTAGTACTCATAGATAGTAATTTTTCGTGAAAATATTTTTTTACCTAGTCCAATATTTTCCGAGGGGGAGGGGGTTAAATTTTTGTGTTTTTCAGTACAATGGTTATTTCAATAACTTTTTACTCTTAAACAATTAAACATACAAATTTGACAAAGTACATTTTGGAAAGGTTTTTTCATCCTCTTTCGATTGGAAATAAGCATTTTGAAAAAAAAATTGTTTGACCCAAAAAAATCAAAATTAAAAATAAATTTCAATTTTTGAGGGAGATGGATACGATATTTTTTTTTTTTTTTTTTTAAGCGAAAGCTGAGGTTTTTTCCTAAAAGGACATATAAATTATAAAGTGGGACTAGAACGTTTAAACATTGAAAAAAAGAGTTTTCTACTCGCCGGAGCGCTCTAAATCCTATTTTTATCTCCGTTTTGGAGAAAATTCTTTTTTTTAATGTTTAAACATTCTAGTCCCACTTTATCATTTATATGTCCTTTTAGGAAAAAACCTCAGCTTTCGTTTAAAAAAAAAAAAAAAAAAATATCGTATCCATCTCCCTCAAAAATTGAAATTTATTTTTAATTTTGATTTTTTTGGGTCAAACAATTTTTTTTTTCAAAATGCTTATTTCCAATCGAAAGAGGATGAAAAAACCTTTCCAAAATGTACTTTGTCAAATTTGTATGTTTAATTGTTTAAGAGTAAAAAGTTATTGAAATAACCATTGTACTGAAAAACACAAAAATTTAACCCCCTCCCCCTCGGAAAATATTGGACTAGGTAAAAAAATATTTTCACCAAAAATTACTATCTATGAGTACTACTACGTTTTGCTACGATTGGAGAAAAATTTTTCTCCACCTTGATCACTTGAGATGGAATCGCTCATATAGAGAATGTGATTGGAGGTGATGGCCATACACAAATATTAAAACAATACTTGCAACGTTCATCGATAATTGGTAGAATTAAAAAAAACAATTAAAAAATTGTATCAAAATCATTTGATAAAAAAGATAAGTAAAAAAATTGAAGTATTGTATATCTAATATTGTAAACAAAATTAAGTAGAGGAACAAAATTTTCAAAATTAGTTCCTGTTTTTTTTTAATTCTAACAATTTTTGATAAATGTTGCAAGTATTGTTTTAATATTTGTGTACGGAACAGATGTTTGTTTTATTTACAATTAAAACTGTTAATATTTTTTATTTCAATCTTTGAACATGTACATTTAAGGGTAGTTTTTTCGATTTAGAAAATAGAGGGTGATGGAGCAATTCTGACATTGTTTCTGTATTGTTGTAACAGAAGTACATATTTTTTATTGTTTTCTTTTGCAACACAATATGGGTAGTTCTACAAAAGAGGGAATTTCGAAGGGATTAAATAATGTCCAATGGTGTATTTAATGGGAACTGTAGTGATTAATGATATCTATTATTATACCACAAAACGTTTCCCTGTTTCAAAAAATATTTTTTGCAAAAGAAACATGTATTTAATCCTAAATTCTCAGTTTTTGGCATGATCCAATGTGAAGAATCCAATCATAAAAACGTTAAAATTATTAAGAATTTTTATTTAAATAAATTTACCATTTTTTACAGTGCCTAATAAAGGTTTACTAAATATGATATTACTTGCATTTTAATTAACTTGAAGATCAATTAACTAAAATTGTGTACTTTGTAGTCGAAATATTCATTTGATCAGACAAATTCTCAGTTTCCTGGCATTCATTAAAAAAAAATATTTTATGTTTTTATACTATTGTTGATCAAGGTATCGTACAGCCTTATTCCCTGTTGACCAGTATAACTTTGGGTAAAATATTAAACCAAAGTATAAAAGATTTTGACCACGATTTTCAACAATTCACATAGTAAGAGCATCAATTGCTCATCGCACAGTGGTCGGAGGGACCCTATTTAATGCGAAAAATTAGAAATACTGCACCGATTGCAACGAAACTTTAGGATAATTTTAATTTCACCATACTTAATAAGAATATATCATAAAATTTAAAATTTGACAGTTGACAGCTGTCAAAGTAACTATCAATTTTATCAAAAATGAGTAAATCTGCACAAAAATAACTTTTATTAGGTTTTGAGACCTCCTAAAACCAAATTTTATGTCAAATTTAAAAAAAGGTAGTTGACAGCTGTCAAATTGACTGTCAGTTTTATAACAAATGAGTAAATCTACATAAAAATTGTACCACTAAGATTTTTAGACTCACGTGTCCTGAATTTTCGGTAAAATTTATAATTTGACAGTTGACAGCTGTCAAAGTGACTGTCAGCTTTATAGAAAATGAAAAAATGTTTAAAAATATAACTATTACATTTACAGACTGAGTAGTCACAATATTGATATCAAACTTAAACTTTGACAGTTACCTTCTATCACTGTATATGTCATAATATAAAAATATCTTTATTTATTAGAATTAATTATTTGAAGAGAATTTCTTTTTAATAATAAATTAACAATTAAAATGGAAGAAAGTAATTTAATAATAACATATTTTTTTAGGACTAAAATGTAAGAAATTATTTTCATATTACTTTCTATCTTTTAGATTTATCAACGGATACCTATATGAAAAACCTTTGAATACCAAATTTCGTAGAAACTAAACAATTTTTAAAAAAATTTGACGCCATATTGGAACTGCCATTTAAAAATTTTGAATATTAATTTCACATTTATCAAGACACACAATAAAAAACACTAGTAAAAAATGCCTACAATGAATTAATTGAATATTTAATGTTATAATCCACTTTTTGTCATTTTGAACCACTGTTGTAATCGGACTCATGAAACAAAAATGTCAAAAAAAATTTTTGGCGCAAGTTTGCGCAGCTGTTTTTTTCGTAGGTCATTAAAAGATACTTTAGACTACTCTTGTAAAAAAGAATTAGAATCGTACTCGGTCGTACTTTTTTTGTATACCTTTTTAAAAAAAATTATTCAAATAAAAAGCTATATTATAAAGCAATTGATATATTATTAACAAATTTTTTTTTTGGTTATAATTATTCGAGAAAACATCTTTTTTCAGCTTGAGAAATGACATAAAATCGTTAATCATTTTTAATATTGACTCCTGGAATACGAAAACTTGTTAAGAAAACTCATATTATAAAGGGTAAAAAATTCCACTTATAAAAACCGCTTTTTAAACATATATATCGCCTTTCCCAATCAATTTCATTGTAAATACCGATTAGTTTTGAAATCTAGGGACACTTTTGAGTAATAATCGCTTTATTTAATTTAATTTAACGCAATTTAAAAATTACCATTTTTCGCATAAAATAGTGTACCTCCGACCACTGTGCATCGTATTAAAGTGATTGCGAAAAAATTATCAACTATTTGAAAAATTTTAACTGAAAACTGACCCGGAATTATTAAATAATTATTTTTAACTTTACTACCGTCTTAACTATTGCACAACCATTGCTAAAATAGTTATAGTTTTCTTTTAATATTAAGGATTTCTTTTCCATGACGAAACCCTGGCTAGAGACACTTATTTCTCAACCCTTAACAACCATGGCTAATGACAAAACTGTCTCTAACTTAGCAAAAACCTAGATACACGGAGAAAAAAATGCTGTTGAATCAATGACATGAGTTTGATTCATTGAATAGTGTCATAACGGGCTGCCAAACGTATATGCTGATGTTTTGAAAGCACCGATTCTAATGATTCGATAGTATCACTTTCATTGAAACAAAAGCATATTTCTCAAATTGACAGCATACTATGTTAATTTGAAGGTATTCCTTTTGAATCAACGATCAAAATTTTTTAATTTAACAGTATATGCTTTTGAGTCAATGACTATAGTTTTTCAATTTAAAAGCATCATTTTTATGATTCAAAAATTTGTACTTTTAATTTTTTTAGTTGTTGCTATCGATTGAATAACACCATACTGTTAAGTCAATTCTTTTATGTAGTTAAAGATATACGAACGATAAATTGAAAAAATGAAATTTTTGTTCACATATTTTTTATATACTATAATTAATTCTCACACCTTTAACACAACACTTCTTATATACATCTTTTTTTCAATTTTACACACTAACATACATATCTTTATTATTTTTTTCATTTTTTCCAACGACAAACACACATACATACACATTCAAACACACTTTATATTTTTTTGAGTCTGAAAAATACGCTGTTCCCAATCGGTCACCCATCCATGTAGTAACCGCGACCAAAGCTGCTTAACTTTCGTGATAGACGAGAAGTGCCGCGCTGCAATGTAATACATTCGCTTCTGACATTGAGCAGTTACTTTGTAGTTAAATACCGTGCGCGAGATTTTTCTCGTGAATAAGGGAATTTATATAGGGATTTTATATTTAACTATAGTCCTTACTTCTTTAAAACAATTTAAATAATAGTTTTTTATATAAGAATCTCAAAAACGACAGGTTTAATAAACATATAAATAAGTGTGGATAAGTATTTCAATAAATTTAGCACCTGTCAATGTCTCAAATACATAGTGTCCTTATTTTTATAGCATATGCTATAGGCAGTCCGCTATAGCACCACTCATTGAAACGAAAGCATATGCTTTCATTTTCAAAAGCGCGCTTCTTTGGAGCAAACAACTTTTCATTTGATTCAAATTTACACGCATTTTCTTCAAATTTATCTATTAGATGCTTCAAATGAATAATGTCAAAGAAGCAATAAATTATTCTGTTGCTATATATAGATGAACTATAGAAACAATTTGTAGAATATAATTAATTTAACAGTACCGTACTTTTAATTTAAACAGTTTCATTTTGTCGTTTTAAGCAATATGCTGTTCGATTAATAAATGTGTTATTGAATCAATAACGGGAAATTCAATAGCATGGAGCTATTTGATTCAACAGCACTTTTTTTAGTGTAGAAAAAATGTTACTTAACCCTGAATGTCTTTTCCATAGCAAAACCACGGCCTGTGTCCATTATTTTTTATCCCTGGTAAAACTATAGTTAAGTAATTAAAGAAAGTAAATTTATCATTCGGAAATTATTAATATTAAAGTGAAAGAATTGAGCCTTCCAATTCTATAACTCGCCCGACGCTCGGAGACACGCGCTAATGCCAGTCGGGTATTATCTTTAAGTAAGCTCTTGAGTTTCATATGTATTTTTTTTCATATGTATCGACAGCACAGCCATCCTGAATACAGAAACCTGCTTTTTCAGAAAATATTTTTTTGAAATCAATTAATAATTTTTAAAACTATCGAAGAACTCAGAAAAAATTGGTTAGCATGGTGAGATACGAGCACACGATATTTAGGTATACTATATGTCGACGTCCACATGAAAAGGGCCCATTTTGGCACTATTGGACTTCTGTATATGGGCGAATTCCTTGCAAAATTTCGAAAATTTTGAGTGGTCATACAACTTTTTTGGTCAAAAATTCGGTGAGTTACAGAATTTCGAAGTTTATAGTGACAAATACCTCATTTCGAGAAAGACGGAATTAAAGATTGTGATACCTATTAATTGTGATATCTCCGGTTCTTCTAGGAAGTTATTCAGATAATAATTGTTTTCAGTCCAGGGCACCTTAAAGATGAAAAACCAATAGGTTTCAAATTTTTAAAACCACCCCCCCTCCTTAATTTTGAAAATACGAAAAACCGACAAAATGGGCCCTTTTCTAAAAAGGCGATTTTCTTATTAATAAACCATTTTTGTACAAGATTAATGATTGGGAACAATTTTATTGTGTCATTTGAAGGTAAAGAATAGAAATTAAACTTATTAAAAAATCTTTAACAGGTTTTATTATGAAATTTTGACGAAATATCGACATTTTTTACATCTACGACTACGTAATCAATGACTCTAACATTAATATCTCTGGTTCTTCTCGGAAGTTATTCAGATAATAATTGTTTCAAGTTCAGGGTACTTTAAAGATGACAAATCAAGAGGTTTTAATTTTTTTGACCCTCCATTTCAAAAATACGGAATATTTTTGCAAAGGACAGACAAAATGGGCCCTTTTCTTTTTATAAAGAACCAATAAAGTTAAACACTTAAATTAACGATAAATTAATGAAAACCTCATGATTTGACTTGGCAAAACATGTAGATTGATAATAAAAAATAAAAAAAAATTAAGGTTTTTCTCAAAAAAGTATTAAATTGCAAATAACTCGAAAATTAGAACCGACAAAATGGGCCCTTTTCATGTGGACGTCCACATATATATCAAGGAACTCGGAGAATCTTGGGGTTCATGTAGTTCAGTGGTCAAAGCAGTCTACCAGAAATAGAAAGGTCGTGGGCTCGTATCCCACCATGCTAACCAATTTTTTCTGAGTTCTTTGATAGTTCTAAAAATTATTAATTGATTTCGAAAATATATTTTCTGAAAAAACAGGTTTTTGTATTTAGGATGGCTGTTCTGTCGAGACATATGAAACTAAAGAGCTTAATTATTTTGTGAGATTGATTCGGATGTTTGATAAATTCTTGCACTTTAATATAGATAAAGTAGTTGAGTATTTTTTTTTCTAGTCAGGTTTTTGCGAAGGTAGAGACAGTTTTGTCATTAGCTATGGTTTTGCAAGGGTTTTTTTTGTAAGTATCTCTAGCCAGGGCTTAGCCATGGAAAAAGAATGTTTCAATTAGACGTTAACTACGTTTGCCATGGTTTTTGCCAGTGTTGAGAAAATAGTATCTTTAGCTACACTGAGAAAACTGGAGAGTCAAATTCAGAGGTTCAAAAAATGTGTGTTTGCTTTGCTTATGAAGAGAGTTAAATAGTCCTTCTAAAATAAATTTTGAATTGATAATGGAAATCTATTTGTATATTCTCTACCATTACATCTGAGGGTTAAAAGTTGCGCAGGAAATGTGTACGATCTGATGCGCGCGAAATTATTTTTCTGACATTTTATGTATTTAATTTAGGGGTTAGGTTGCCATATTTATTCATTTCGCGCCAGATAAGGAAAGGATTTCTCAAGATGGTTAATTTGTCCCTCTGTTATAAACTCATTTTCCCTCCAAGAGAAATGGCACGAATATCTGTCAATGGTGTATTTGAATATTGAGATTGTTATCCAATAGCTAACTCTCAAATATTAACGATTTGTCCCTCCAGATGTTAAGTCTAATACTCCAGTTTTCTCAGTGTAGGGATTTAATATATGGAAAAGAAATCATTAATGTTGTAAGAAAACTATAACTATTTTAGCAATGGTTGTGCAATTGATTAGTACTTTCAAAATTTGCTTTTCCAAATTTAATGAAAATCCTTAATTTCTTAAAAAATATAATTTTTTACAGTTTTTCATTAAATTTAATCATTTAAAAACTCGTATAATAAATGACAAAATATTTCTAACAATAACTTGAATTAAAATTCAAAATTTATTTTATTATAAGTTGGCAAACTTAGGGGAGTTTGGGGCAAACCGGACCCTTCTCAATATTGTCGAAATGTCGAAATTTGAAATAGTGTTGTTTACAAATTTAAAACAACCATGTTTAGAATACCTTTTTTTGAATCTGACAGTTTTAGCTTGTGTTTGTGCGACGAAGGGAGCAAAAGTTTTTGTTTTAGTTTTTATTTACTCTTTTACGAATTTTTTCTTAAGGAAATTCTGAGGAAATCGTATAATGTTTCCAAATATTAGATCTTAGGTTTTGAAGGTACACACCTCTGGAATATTTACCACCGAAAACTTTGATGAATTTGGAAAGCATTTTTTTTTGACAAACATTTATTTTCAAAATAAGCCTGTGGGGCAAACCGGACCGTTTTCGGTGGGGCAAACCGGCCATAGGATATTTCCATTGAATTAAAGTTTTATAAAAATAATTTTTAAATAAAATGTTTCTTTCATTAAAATATTTACTTACAATGAAAAATAATTGTCTTCCAATGAGAATGGGACCCTTTAAAATTGTTTCTCTGATAATGACAAACATTCTTATTTTCTATTTAAAAAAATATTTATTTAATTAAAATTCAATCACGAATTATTATTTTCATTACTATACCATTGTTTACATGATTCTTTATGTTTCTTATTATTGTAGATTATGTAAATGCAATATTATAAATAAAAAAACCAAACAACCCCAGGGGGTAGGGCAAACCGGACCGCTTACAACACATCGGTTGATTCGGTTAGTCACAAGAGTCAAAAAAACTTTAGGGGGTCCGGTTTGCCCCACTCTCCCCTATTCAATTAATTTTTACACACAGTCTACAAATAAACTTTCCATTTTTTGACATATCAATTTAAACTATCAAACAAAACATTACCGCACTTCTACAAAATTTAAATCTTGGATTGACGGTTGAACTTTGCCGCGCAAAACATTTCTAATTCGAATCGCCCCTCTAATGTACAATTTAATTTTTGTAAGAAAACTTGACACGTAGAAAGTCAATGTTTTCAAAAAAGAAACCAGTCAAATTCTTATGCATATTCACAATTAAAACGCCCACCGATCATCAATAAACTTGAGAAAAAATTCTTTTATACCTCCATCGGTGCCTAGAGAATCATATAAAAAGGAATTCCAAATAGAAAATTTGAAATAAACATCTAAATAAAGGAATAGTTGGATAAATTCCACACTTTCTTCATCATCGGCGATAATTTTCCCTGATCTGAAGATGGTATACTAGGTTTACTAGGTTTACCATTTATGCAACAATACCATTACAGTTTAACAAACGTGAACTTAAAACTCAATTTTAAGGAATATCCACTCATAGATGTCGGGTTTATTGTACCATCAAATCAAATAAAACTAATCAAAATCCCTGTTTTTGAAAAAAGGGTAACGTTGCAATCTTCAATAATCCTTACGTCCTTCATTCTGTCTACACTATAAGCAATAGAACAATTATTGTACCCATTTAAAATGATTCAACACAATTTAAACACATTAATTCTAACGAATTAGAATATCAAGTTTTTAAATTTAATACTGACGCTGACGAACTACATTCAATAACACACAGTGAGTTGGCAGAACGTTTAAAGCTTTTAAAGGAAAACCCCCGGTTGGACCATATTGAAACGGAATATATAGATATTATTCAAAAATAGTACAATCTTATCGCGACATATTTAGATTGACCGCAGAACCTCTTTCAGGAACTCACCTCGCCTCTCACCTACAAATTTTGCATTATTTTAAAATAAAAAAGTGTGTTTAATTCAAAAATTTAACTAATATTTTATTTCACCTAAAGTCGTTGCGGCCTACTTTTAGAAAAATCTCATAATTTGTAATATATAAATTAACCCTGTAAAGTCAAGTGGCGATTTGGTTGAGTGCATAAAGCGCTATCCCAGCAGCTCACTTTAATGGTTATCCTATGTAACTAAGGGGTCGAGTCCGCCTTACCCTCATGTGTGTTGTAGTTGTGAAGATCATTTTTTTAAATCAAACCCACTTTTTTATTTTAAAAGAATGCAAAATTTGAATTATTTAAATTTTTTAAACCTTCCTGAATGATAATTTCACTTAAAAAATTTTAATAATCTTTGAAAACTTCCTGATACCTTCCAGGAAGATTCTATGGGATGCTTCTAACTTGCAGATATTATTGTATTTCCTGGAAATTTCCAAGAAGTTACCAAGGATAACTTCCGAAGGTTGCCCCACCGGAAACTTTCTGGAAGTTTCATGGAAGTTTTTGTGTCAGGTGGGCAAAATACGCTTTGTGCTGTGTACCAGTTCTAAGACATACACTGTCTTTGAAAAAGAATTCGTCCTCGCGGTCGACGCTTCAAGCGTAGGACTAGGAGCCATTTTATCCCAAGAAGGTCACCCCTGTTAAGCCATTAACGCCCAAATGACCACAATTTTAACTTAAACTTTAATACACGACTTAAAGTATTTTCAGGTAATGAATTATAGCAGCAATGAGGTATAGGGGGTTTTGGGGGTCACTCTTCAAGATTCTGGGGTCAAAATACCGATTGGATCAACACAAAATCCAATATGGCGGATTTTTTTTGAAAAAACACCCAAAAAAATCATTGATTTTTTTAAAATATTTTTTTAGAACTAAACAATTTTTTTATACCTTTCTAAAGTATGCTATTGGTGGGAAAAATAGTTGTAGTTTCAAAATGTAAAATAGAGAAACTTTGATTTCAAGATGTCGGAATCGAAATTTTGAAAAAGTGAATGCATTATAGTAAAAAAATAAAATTTTACATCAATATTCAAAAAGTATCCAAAATCGATTCAAAATGTATACTTTGGGGTTTTCGAGGTCCCAGATGACGAATCCAATGACAGTTTTTCAAAATTCAAAATGGCGGACATTTTGTTGAACAATTTCTTGGATTCGCTTAAAACTTGTAACTCGGGGGGCTTGATTTATACAAAAACAAAAGTTCTTCTGACAATTATCCGCTTAGAGGCAGAAAATTCAGCAATGTTTAAAACATTTTTTTGCAAAAGATGTTTTAAATTTCTTACAAACATTTTGAATTTTGAAAAACTGACATGAGATTCGTTATCAGCGACCCCGAAAACCCTAGAGTATAAATTTTGAATCAAATTTAGATACTTTTTGAATATTGCTATGACATTTTTTTTTACTATAATGCATTCACTTTTACAAAATTTCGATTCCGCCATCTTGAAATCAAAGTTTCTCTATTTTACATTTTGAAAGTACAACTATTTTGCCCACGAATAGCATACTTTAGAAAGGTATAAAAAAAATTTTTAGTTCTAAAAAAATATTTAAAAAAAATCAATGATTTTTTGGGTGTATTTTCAAAAAAATCCGCCATATTGGATTTTGTGTTGGTCGAATCGCTATTTTGACCCCAGAGTCTTGAAGAGCAACCCCCAAAACCCCCTATACCTCATTGCTGCTATAATTCATTTCCTGAAAGTAGTTTAAATCGTGTGTTGAAGTTTAAGTTAAAATTGTGGTCATTTGGGCGTTAATGGGTTATATATTGCGTACACTCAATTCACCTAAAGTAAATTATACTACGACTAAAAAGGAGTTACTAGCCATATTGTGGACAACTAAAAGACTTAGACAATATTTTCTGGGTGGAAAATTTAAAATCCTCACCGACCACCAAGCATTAAAGTGGTTATTTAACGTAAAACACCCATCATCAAGATTGATGAGATGGAGACTCAAAATAGAAGAATACGACTATGAAGTCGAATCCAAGAAAGGATCAGAAAATTCTGCTGCAGAAGCTTTATGCAGAGTACAACCAGTACAAGAGGCAAATGTAGAGCAAAATAGTACAGAAGGTGAATTTAATTTAGAACTAGAGTTACCTGATACTGAAATCATCGAAGAAAATCCGATTTAAACACTCCAGTACCATGACCTGCTGGAAACTGTGTGACTTTAGGAATTCCAGCACAAACTTTAAATCCATTCGTCGAAGAAAACAATGATAATGACGACCAAGATGTTTTCGATCCAACACCACCAATACCCGTGAATAAAGAAATAGTTCAAAATTTCTAACATTGTCCGACCTAAAAGTTAATTCGTGTTCTCTTTTTACAGGCTTGGTGGGAGTTTTCGGGGTCGCTGATTACGAATGTGATGTTAGTTTATGAAAATTCAATATGGCGGATCTAATATGGAGGACAAAATATATTTAAGTGAATGAAATCGATTAAAACTAACTAACTGCTACTCCGTGGGGATTTTTTATGTTCGATATTAAAAATTCAAAACGGCGAATCCAATACGACTTAAGATGAAATTGTTCTCAGATTTTCTTGATACTTGGTACTTATAGGTGTTATCTCTAGTGGCTAATTTAAAATCTGAATTTTTCATAATCCAGGAATGGTTTACTGTGTAATGATATCGTATTATTCTGACGTTTAAATTCAAAGTTTCTGAAAGAGTAAAATTCATACATTTTTGTACGCGTAATATATCTATATATATTGCTGAGCTCACTGCTCGGCGGACAGGTAGAGTACCGATAGCGCACCCATTGCCGCGCATCACGTGGGTCTCTCTCACCTCACGCTACACCTCTCGTGGGCCCAGCGATCTATAATACTTGCTGCCCGTACAATTTCCTCAGTTCGCCGTCGACCAGACTCGGGGCTTGCTCCGAGGCCGATCGACAGCAACTCTCTCTTCTCTTTCTCCTTTTCACCTTTACGATCTAACGCCGAGGTTAAGGTACGACTCTCCCAAGGAATGAGATCTTCCTTTCTTACCTGGTGCAGCCGGCGGTATCTCAGGTACAGCTGGGGCTGCTTTCTTGCACATCCAGAAGGAGTTGTACTCAAGACTCAGGTACAACTGGGCAGTAGTAACACCCTTCGCCTCTCCGTTTCTCTCTCTCTCCACCTATCATTGCTCTTGGTCTAAGCAGGGATACAGCCGTGTAAGACCAAGGCAATGAATTTCCTACAAAAGAATGTGAACCAACCCTGTGAAGAAGAGGTACATCTCCACCTTCACAGAGTTGATACACCAGGTAGATTCTTCGACTCAAGGTACAACTTGGGGGAAGATGAAGCTTTTATTTCTACCCTTAAACTTTCCCTCTCTCTCTTTATGCAACTCTATATCGTGTCGGGCATGAATACCGTTAGAATCGCGGTATCTAGTCTTTTCGATTTTGCTAAATCGATCTAGCGTGCACGACCCCTAGTTATCCTCCGTACCGGTATCGAGGGGTAGTTTCTAGAGCCTACCCTCGCGTAAAATGAGCGTCGGTCTCGGGTAGAATAATATAATTACTTTTGGGAAAATAACTTTCTTAATTTTTACAGCGTGGCCACAGGGGAGTATGTCGAGCTTTTCAATCGCCAGGACAGCCGCGCAGTCTCGCTAACTCTCTTGCGCTTACTCTCTCGCTTGCTTTCTCTCTCTCTCTCTCTCTCTCTAACGCTTGCTTATCTTTTTTCTCTCTTTCTCGCACGTTACATTTTTCTGTTCTTACCCTTTTAAATCTTTTATTCTTTTATTTCTTTTATTCTTTACTTATTTTATTACTCTCTTTTTTCTGTTAATTTCATTTTAGTTAGTTTAGTTATTTTTGAATTGTTATTAGCTAGATTAGGTTTTGATTGATTTCTTTTTATATTATTTTTGCATTATATCGAGTCGTTTATCTTTATTATGTATTGTTAATTTTCTTTGGTTTATTTTAAATTCACCTTCGTAAATAATTATTTTTGTAATATTTCTTTATTTATTTTGAATATATTTTCTTACGAAGGTTTAAAACTTTGCTTTGTTACTGACTTTACCCTTCCTATCGATATCACTAAATTGACTAACTAGCTTGCTTAAATTCTGTAATGACGCTTTACGCCATTTTATTAATTAATTTGATAAAAGATAATTTATATTTTACCTGGACTCCATCCGGCGAGCAAATCCTTTGGCTATAAAAATTAAGATCATTGCAACTGTAAATGTTTTACTAAGACTTAATCGCATTTCTGTGATACTACAATCTTAATAAGTTTGAGCTAAGTAACAATAATCGAGAAAATCTGAAAACAATTTCATCGTAAGTCGTATTGGATACACCATTTTTAATTTTTAATATCCAACATCAGATTCGTAATCAGTGACCCCAAAAACCCCTGAGTAAGAAGTTTCAAGGCTGTCCTGGCAATCCAAATTTTTTGTGTGTGCCGGTGTAATTAAAGGCATGAGTACATATTGTCTATTCAAGATGTGTTAACCAAATACCTTGTACTTATTCCTTTAAAGAATACTTAGTCCGAAACAATTATTGAACATTTTTTTACCATTTTATCTATATATTTGAATCACGTAAACACATTTTAACTCATCAACGTCAGAACGTAGTGTCGGAATTGATGCAAAACTTAAAAAATTAATTCAGAATTCATTTCGCCCTTAAACTGACTTTTGGACGCGACGTTAATGTTCAATCTACGTTAGCTACTACACCTAGGGCCGATTTCACCATGGAGAATTAATATTGTGATTAAATAATTAGGATTATATTTTAAACGACGATTAACAGTTACTACTATTCCACCACCTTTAATTAATGTAATATTTCTTGATTAAACAATCTAAATTATAAGAATGCGTTCCACCATAATTCTAGTGGTGATTAAAGGAAAGTAATCACCGTTTAACTTAATTGCCTAAATTTGACCGTTTAATAAGTTAATGAGCGATTAATACAAAGATATTGACATGGAAATTATAACCTTCAAATCGAAATGGTTTGTAATCATTAGAAATGGCCGAATTTTACGATTAAATTTTGTCATCATTTTCGATGTAGATTTTGTTGTGCGCTTCCGTTTAACACAGCCCATAGGTTCTCTTGAGTTGAAAGTGTGTTGAATGTTGACTGAAAACTGAAGGGGCGCTGGATGTCATCTAGGCCAAAATTAAAAATAATGCATTGGAAATTTTTCAAAACATACTCTCCTGGATTGAAGTACTACTTGTATACATATATTCTGATTTTACGTTAGGCTGTAAAATTTGTAGCAATTTTTGAAACCATTATATTAATGAGAAGCATTGTATAATTCCACTTTTTTACAATAATAGAGTTTTTAACATAACCTCCAAATACATTACTGAACTCATTGCGCAGACTCAGGGTAGTCGATTCTTGACTTCGATATAATTCTCGAGTCCTAGAAGTGAGTTTTTTAATATATTTGTAGGTTATGTTTAAAAAATATTATTTTGAATTTCAGCCTAGAGCACATCCAGCGCCCCTACAGATTTTTATTTTTATATTTTTACAAAAACCACGCGATTTCACCAATGATACAACTTCTTCTAGCATGAATATTTTTAATAGCCAATCACAATTGGTCTCAGTAGAAATATATGGGTTCTTGAGAATTAAGTACATGGGATTATGTAAACAGTGATTAAAAATTTGTTATCAAATTTCGTGGAACGGAATGGAAATTACTTTTATTTTGATTGTCGATTAAAAGATAAACATAATTATTTAACCACAACTTTTTCCGAGTTTGTAAAATCTGATTGGATATTCAACACACTCTTGAATTTTTTTCTCTCTCTCTCTCTCCTACTTTTACTTTTTGGGGCGTTCCATGGCTCGTGCACTGACAAAATTTTGATTTTACTTATATTTTATAATTTGATAGTGGTTAGGGTCCTAATAAGTGCCAAAATTATTATACGTGTAAAAACTTTTCTTCGTGTATTTACATGTGTCCAAATCTACATGTATAATTACTCGTGTTTATTTTCAATAGGTGTCAGTTAAAAATATTGCGTGTAATTTTAACACCACATATGGCGTTAAAATAATATTTTTTCTGTTAAATCGCTGTTTAAGTTCTTAAACGAGTCAAATTTGGATAATTAGGTTAATCGGTGATTACTTTCCATTAATCATCATTTCGATTATGGTGGAACGCATTCTGATGGTTAAGATACTTTAATCACGAATTATTACACTAATTACAGGTGGTGAAATCGGCCCCTAGTTAGTTATTAAATTTCTAACATATAATCCTAAATCATGAAGATTTGCAAACTCTACACTTAACCACAATTTTTATTAAATTATCCTCATAAACACTGAAAATGTTTTTTAGCGATATGACAATTTTATAGATTTTTAGACAAATCAACGATCTACAAGTTTTTTCGAACCTTTTTATGTGAAACTTAAAAATTGTATGACAAGTATAGCGAAACAGATTGTGTATTATAAATTTTTAAAACTACTTTTAAAATTATGTAAAAAATATAAATTAGTTTTAAAGAAAATGTCCCACACTTTACTGTTAAATGCGTTTTTATTAGTACCATATATACACATAAATTAAGATTTTGCGACATATTTAGTAAACGAATAGCAAAAAAAATAATATTAAAAATCTATGCATCATATTATTTTGTAAAAAAAGGAATAATGAACAACACATTATTTGTACCAAAAACTAATAGTTTGCGAACATAGAGATTAAGTTTAATCTAAGGTGGGTGGACTAACACGGGACTGCATTTATTCTTTTCTAAAACTAGCTATAGACGGACAAAGGAAACACTTCCCCTACAAACTGGTCCTGACTGAATTGCTTACGTAACAATAGACAAATACCTTGACTTTATTCAAAAACATATACCAAAAGGACAGAGCGGGACTCTGAGTTAGCGCCACTATAATAGCACGCACTATAATAGCGCCACTATAATAGCGCTCACTATAATAGAGCTCACTATAATAGCGCCACTATAATAGCGCTCACTATAATTGCGCTCACTATAATAGCGCTCACTATAATAGTGCCATAGCGCCACTATAATAGCGCTCAACATAATAGTACCATAGTGCTCACTATAGTAGCGCCACTATAATAGCACGCACTATAATAGCGCCACTATAATAGCGCTGACTATAATAGTGCCATAGCGCCAAAATAATAGTGCTCACTATAATAGCGCTTACTATAATAGTGCCACAGCGGGAAATGCGTTAATCCTTTGGAAGTACCTTCAAAAAAGAGGTCAGTCTGGGTCCGTTGTTCCTAACCTATCGGCTAACCAACGGTTTGACTCTTAGGGACAGTAGTCCTCGTTCAACTTCTTCTCTTTTATTCAGTAATTCGCAAATTGATACGTGTCTCTCACTGTATATCCAAACGTTCGAACTTTCGTTCAATAGTCATCGTACTACAGCTCTGACTCTTACTTTAATTCAAAGTAGCCGACTTCCACAGGTTTAGGATAGAAACTTTGTGGAACCTCCGACATAAGGCGGGATCTTTCCACTCCCTAGGAACTATGCAGGTTCTTGCCCGAGTTGAATACCGCAACTCACACGTCGACAGTTTTGAGGAAGTTTGATCTTCAATGTATCAACTTCCTCTCCAATATCTTGCTCTAAGCGATGTGAGCTATTAACCATTGCCACCGCGAGTCCAATGCCAAGTGACCAGGGGTGGGATTCCGATTGGCGATAGCGCCAGCGCTGTGCTATGCAGCGCTACGCTTTAATGGAAATACAGCGCTAAGTTCAATTATATAATACTAATTCATATTTATTGTAGCTATAATAAGACTAAGACTAACAATGAGACTAGGACGACTACATGATTATGACTATGACACTAATAGTACTTGTTTTAGAAAATTTTACAACGGTTAATATTCAATAATTTTAAGTCTTATTAATATGTAGATTTTCAAAAATAACTTTATTTGCATTATAGTACAAAAATGAATTTTTTTTATTAAACGAATACCTTATGCACACTGCTACAATAGAACGAATAAAACATAACATTGAAACCTACAAACTTGAAACATACAAAAAATGAAAAACAAAAAAAAAACGCTAATTTCTTAAGGGCAACAACACTCTAGAGGCAGAAAGAGAGAAAAAATTTGACGATTTGTTTTGAGTAAATTTAGAAACGAATACGATTTCATTTTGGAGAGTTTGTTAAATACATATTGAAGAGTAGAAAAAATGTTTATTAATATTTTTATAACAAAATGGCGGCAATAAATTTCATAGACAAAATTTACTTTTTTTGACAAGTCTTACACTGTTCAAAAATCTCTTCCGGCCGTAAAAAAGCATTATATTTTTAATATGAAATTTACCGCTGCCATTTTATTATCGAATTTTTGTCTCTTTTTCTGCCTCTAGAGTGTTCTTGCCCTTAAAAATTTAGCGTTTTGTTTCTATTTGCAATTTTCATTTTGTTTTTTATTTGTTGTATGTTTGAAGTGTTATATTTGCAATTTTCATTTTGTTTGTTCATAGTCATAGTCATAGTCATAGTCATAGTCATAGTCATAGTCATAGTCATAGTCATAGTCATAGTCATAGTCATAGTCATAGTCATAGTCATAGTCATAGTCATAGTCATAGTCATAGTCATAGTCATAGTCATAGTCATAGTCATAGTCATAGTCATAGTCATAGTCATAGTCATAGTCATAGTCATAGTCATAGTCATAGTCATAGTCATAGTCATAGTCATAGTCATAGTCATAGTCATAGTCATAGTCATAGTCATAGTCATAGTCATAGTCATAGTCATAGTCATAGTCATAGTCATAGTCATAGTCATAGTCATAGTCATAGTCATAGTCATAGTCATAGTCATAGTCATAGTCATAGTCATAGTCATAGTCGTAGTCATAGTCATATTCATGTAGTCATGTAGTCATGTAGTCAGTCATAGTCATAGTCATAGTCATTGTCATGTAGTCATGTAGTCATGTAGTCTTATAGTCATAGTCATGTAGTCATAGTCTTTATGGTAGGCTTAGTGCTATGAAAAATGTAGAGCTATGAATATGAATCATTATAAGATTCATCTATCTTGGCGCTATATTTCTTAACATTTTGCCACAAAATCTCTGTAAATATGTTAATTTATAGCGCTAGCTGATCTTTTTTTTCATCATACTCACTACTACGTAATTTTTTTTGAAAAATTTACAGTGTGATTACATACTACTGTCATTTAGAGTAAATTTAAAAAAAAAGAAAAAAAATTAGCGCAATTTAGAGCAATGCGCTATATAGCGCTGTCGCTAATCGGAATCCCACCCCAGGTAGGAGTCCTTTCCTGCTTTTGCGGGAAAGTTCTCCCAGGGCACCTGATCCCCGCGGTACCATTAGACTCAGGTGCGAGTGTCAGATTGAGGACCCTACCTGATCCCCGAGCCTAACCACTCCATCCTCTTATTAGTCGCCTCTTACGACATGTCAGAGGGCAACGTTGAGATTATTCGCCCACCGATGCCCACACGGCCGTATAATAGTGCCACAGCGCCACTATAATAGTGCTCACTATAATAGCGCCACTATAAGAGCACGCACTATAATAGCGCTCACTATAATAGTGCCATAGCGCCACTATAATAGTGCTCACTATAATAGCGCCACTATAATAGCGCTCACTATAATAGTGCCACTATAATAGCGCTCACTATAATAGTGCCACTATAATAGCGCTCACTATAATAGTGCCATAGCGCCACTATAATAGTGCTATAGTGCTAACTATAATAGCGCCACTATAATAGCGCTCACTATAATAGTGCTCACTATAATAGTGCCATAGCGCCACTATAATAGTGCTCACTATAATAGTGCCATAGCGCCACTCTAATAGTGCTCACTATAATAGCGTCTTTAAAATTTTATTATTATAAATAATTTTATCAACAAATTTTAATAAAGATTTCAAGAATAATTACATTTCTCGATGAATTTGATTGAAATTTTATTAATCAATTAAAAATAATTGAAATTCTTCAAGTTTGTTATTTATGAAAATAATAATTGAATGTTGGAATAGAAATGTGTTAATTTTTTTTAAATAGTTGAATGCTTATTAAATTAGTCATAAAATAATTTATGGTTATAATTTTATGATAGTTTTTTAAGAAATAATTTTTATCTTAATAGTAATTTAAAGAAAAAAATGTTTTTTTAGAAAATATAAATAAAATATTTTATAAAATTAATAATGAAAATTAAATTTTTATAATAATGTACAATAATAAAATTATATACCTATATTTAAGTAGTGGCGCTATGGCACTATTATAGTGGCGCTAACTCAGAGGCCCGCTCCAGATTCACTTTGATTTGCATACGTGCAGCACGGTTTTTCCGCTTCGTACACTGTAAAAAAGGGAGTTAAATTCTAACTCACCAAGGGATTCTATAAAAGTCGCACCCATTTGGGAGTTAATGCCAGGGGAGTTAAATAAAAGGAGTTAAAATTTAACACCCAAATGCTAACTCCCCATGGAAGAAATAACTCGCGCGGGTGTTGAATGAAGGTAGTCAGAAATTAACTCTCTTTTGAAGTTGATTTTTAACTCGAAAAATTTAACTCCCAACTCCTGAGTCCGTTAACTCCCTAAATTTTTTACAGTGTAAAAACCAGTGTATTTTTAAACTAGCTGTTGAATAAATCAAATTATCATTTTTCTAATTATTTATTTTCCCGTCACATATGAGTCACCCATATTCTCAAGCACCAAGTTTTTTCGCATGCTACGACGTGAATCAAATGTACGCTTCAACAAGTTTAATTCTACAAAGTTCAGATTCTCTATAATGTATGAAGAAGAATTTTAGTTAATAATTGAAAAAAATAATAATTGAAATGAAGAAAATAATGTTGATAAAGTTACAGTAATAATATTATTATAATACATAATAATGATTTTATCATTTATTTATTCTAAATTATTATAAGTTATCGAATTTAAAAAGGGTTTGAATTCGAAATTTTTTTTGACGAAATATCAACATTTTTTACATCTACGACTACGTAATCAATGACTCTAACATTAATATCTCTGGTTCTTTTCGGAAGTTATTCAGATAATAATTGTTTTGAGTTCAGGGTACTTTAAAGATGACAAATCAAGAGGTTTTAATTTTTTTGACCCTCCATTTAAAAAATACGGAATATTTTTGCAAAGGACCGACAAAATGGGCCCTTTTCTTTTTCTAAAGAACCAATAAAGTTAAACACTTAAATTAACGATAAATTAATGAAAACCTAATGATTTGACTTGTCAAAACATGTAGATTGATAATAAAAAATAAAAAAAAATTAAGGTTTTTCTCAAAAAAGTATTAAATTGCAAATAACTCGAAAACTAGAACCGACAAAATGGGCCCTTTTCATGTGGACGTCCACATATGAGCGATTCCACGTCAAGTGATCAAGGGGTCTTTTTGTGTAATGTTTATTTCAATAATTTTTTACTCTTAAACAATTAAACATACAAATTTGACAAAATACATTTTGGAAAGGTTTTTTCATGCTCTTTCGATTGGGAATAAGCATTTTGAAAAAAAAAATTTTTGGCCCAAAAAAATCAAAATTAAAAATAAATTTCAATTTTTGAGGGAGATGGATACGATTTTTTTTTTTTTTTTTTAAACAAAAGCTGAGGTTTTTTCCTAAAAGGACATATAAATGATAAAGTGGGACTAGAATGTTTAAATATTGAAAAAAAGAGTTTTCTACTCGCCAGAGCGCTCAAAACCCGGTTTTTAGATCCGTTTTGGAGAAAATTCTTTTTCTCAATATTTAAATATTCTAGTCCCACTTTATCATTTATATGTCCTTTTAGGAAAAAACCTCAGCTTTCGTTTAAAAAAAAAAAAAAATCGTATCCATCTCCCTCAAAAATTGAAATTTATTTTTAATTTTGATTTTTTTGGGTCAAATAATTTTTTTTTCAAAATGCTTATTTCCAATCGAAAGAGCATGAAAAAACCTTTCCAAAATGTACTTTGTCAAATTTGTATGTTTAATTGTTTAAGAGTGAAAAATTATTGAAATAAGCATTGTACTGAAAAACACAAAAATTTAACCCCCTCCCCCTCGGAAAATATTGGACTAGGTAAAAAAATATTTTCACGAAAAATTACTATCTATGAGTACTACAAATGCCTTAAGTTTTGCTACGATTGGAGAAAAATTTTTCTCCACCTTGATCACTTGACATGGAATCGCTCATATATATATATAGAAATTTCCCTCCCATTAAAATCGCCATTAATTGCTACTTAATGGAACCGCATAAGAGTTTTTTAATGTCCTTTTCTTTTGATCAGCGCGACTAAACGGTACAAACTGCAAAAGGTGTGTGAAGTTGGCTCCTCCACTTTGATATTTTTAAGTTTTCTATATTGCATTCGATTGTCCACGATTAATCTAGGTTTGTCCAACAAAAAACTTTTTTTGTCCAACTTTCAATTTTTTGAAAAATTAACATTTTTTTTAAATGACATAAAACAAAAAATTCAATATTTTCATTATACATATCGTTCTCCAGGGTATTTCCACTTTAAATACTATATTAAATTAAAATTTGATATATAAGTTTAAAGAAAATTGACAAAATCATCTATAATGACCACTTTTTTACTAATCCGCTAAATTTCAATTTGCAAAACGGCAACAAACTAAGTTATTAGTTTAACAAATTGAAACAGATTTAAAACAATAAAAAATTACAGTTTTTCCTTAAATTAGCAACTTTTAAGATGTCAATCGAGTTTTCTTCGTTTAAATTCGTAAAAAAGCGATTTGAGGGTTGGACAAACGAATTCAGTTGAATTACTTCACAACTTTTAATATTTCATTCGCGTTTTTCTCGTTTAAATTGGTAGACAAACCGATTTGAGGGTCGGACAAACGAAAACCATTAGTAAACAATCAAAATATTCATTTTCTTAAAAAAATTTATGGTTTTCCTCTTACTTCACGAATTTTAATATTTCATTCGCGTTTTTCTCGTTTAAATTGGTGGACAAACGAAATCAGTTGTTGGACAAACGAAAACCATTAATAAACAATGAAAATATTTATTTCCTTGAAAAAAATTATGGTTTTTCTCTTACTTCACGAATTTTAATATTTCATTCGCGTTTTTCTCGTTTAAATTGGTGGACAAACCTATTTGAGGGTTGGACAAACGAAATCATTTGTTGAACAAACAAAAGCAATAAATAAACAATCAAATTATTCATTTATTTGAAAAAAAAATAATTTATACACTTTGAAAAATGTCACTAATGATCATCTGCTATTGTTATTTTACAGTGCAGTTGGTCTTTTATAGGTTAGTGTTGTTTGAAAAAAGCTGACAATTATCATTAATAATTATCTTTTAATTTTAATATATTGGTATATATTTAATTGTAATTTTGAATGTGCGCGGTTGGAAGTGAGAAGAGGTAAATAAGTAAGTTTACATGTGTCAATTATTGCGATTAATATTATGTTTATATACATAAATTAATGAATACTAAAATTCCCTCTTTAATCAAGAGAGAAGAATTGCAATTTTTCACTACAGAAACAGGAGGCATTTTCACTCACAATTTATTTTCTCAAAAGCTTCATTGAACTAACAATCACTTTTATAAACAAAATTAGAGGTTACGTCGACATGGCGTCGAAGGTTTCAATTATTTTCACACCGGTACCCGGAAGACACTTTTCTGTATCAATTTAAACGACAAAAAGTCGAATGAAATGTCAAAATTTGTAAAGTAGGAGAAAAACCATAATTTTTTTCAAGTAATTGAGTCTTTTGATTGTTTACTAATGGTTTTCGTTTGTCCAACAAATGATTTCGTTTGTCCAGCCCTCAAATCGGGTTGTCCACTAACTAAAACGACAAAAACTGGAATGAAATGTTAATAGTTGTGAAGTAAGAGAAAAACCATAATTTTTTTTAAGTAAATGAATATTTTGATTGTTTACTAATGGTTTTCGTTTGTCCAATAACTTATTTCATTTGTCCAACCCTCAAATAGGTTTGTCCACCAATTTAAACGAGAAAAACGCGAATGAAATATTAAAATTCGTGAAGTAAGAGGAAAACCATATTTTTTTTCAACTAATGCACTATAAAAAATGAGCGTCTTGGTTTAAGACGTTTACGTGGTCACTTCTAAGGCGTTTATAAGCGTCTTATTTGCCTTCTAAAATGCATGTATTTGAAGGTTATATTTTTTAATTAAGACGCTTTTTTAAATAAGACGTCTATAAACGTCTAAACGTCTCATTTTTAGACGCCATTTTTTGCAGTGTGAATATTTTGATTGTTTATTTATTGCTTTTGTGTGTTCAACAAATGATTTCGTTTGTCCAACCCTCAGATCGGTTTGTCCACCAACTTAAACGAAAAAACTCGAATGAAATGTTCATAGTTGTGCAGTAAGAGAAAAACCATAAATTTTTTTAAGAAAATGAATATTTTGATTGTTTACTAATGGTTTTCGTGTGTCCAATCCTCAAATATACTTAAATATAGTATTTAAGGTGGAAATACCCTGGAGAACGATATGTATAATGAAAATATTGAATTTTTTGTTTTATGTCATTTAAAAAAAAATTTAATTTTTTAAAAAAATGAAAGTTGGATAAAAATGTTTTTTGTTGGACAAACCTAGACTAATCGTGGACAATCGAATGCAATATAGAAAACTTAAAAATATCAAAGTGAAGGAGCCAACTTCACACACCTAACCGTAAAAAAAGAAAAAAGGCGAAAAAGAAGAGGAAAAGTAAAATTAAACCATATCTACCTTTTAAGTTAATAAGATGTAATTATTATCGACATTTATATTATGTTACATAACATGCAACCTTATACACGTGCGAACTAACTTTTGCAAATTCATACTTGTCATTTTGTATTGAACAGAGTAAAAAAAAATTTATTTCATTTAAAAAATACAGTAAATGTTATTTAAATCTTCTCAAAAATTGTAATTGAATTTAATTCGATGGGTTGTACAAATTCTGAACTATCGTTTTGTTACCGATACAAAAGGTACTATTTATTCGATGTAAACTAAACAATTCTATCTCTAATATTTTTAAAATTAAAACATTTATTATAAATATTATTACAATTTAAATATTTATCTATATTTAACAACAAATTGTAGAAAAACTTTTCTTATAAAACTAATTATTTTTACAGATAATTCACTTTTACAAAACGTTCCGTTTGAATCTGATGCTGAAATTCCGGAAAAGTAAATTATATAATATTTTAAATTATTAAAAAAAATAATTATGTTACTAAAATGAAACTATTTAATCAGGGTGTCTACTAACAGGGAAATAACCAGGAATTTCATACCAAACTGGAAATTTTTTCACAAAAGTTAAAAAAGTTTTATCATTTTAATTTGTTTTTTAAAAATCACTTTTTATTTCAATTTTTATAGATATTTATATTATACTCTTTCTAAATTTCAATTAGTTGCACTGAAAAAAAAGTGCTGTTGAATCAAATAGCTCCATGCTATTGAATTTCCCGTTATTGATTCAATAACACATTTATTAATCGAACAGCATATTGCTTAAAACGAAAAAATGAAACTGTTTAAATTAAAAGTACAGTACTGTTAAATTAATGATATTCTACAAATTGTTTCTATAGTTCATCTATATATAATATAATAATTTTATTCTGTTCTATAAAATATACATTTTGTTACAGGAAGTTTCCGCTATATACACTATTTAATTTAATTATATTCATTCATTTAACACAAACGATCGCAGTAAACAACAATTTATCACATAATAACAAACATTCTTAATACTATAATCATCTGGTACATTACAAAGCGCTGTCATTTTATCACAGTCCAAAACATTTAGCTTAATTCTATTTAAATAAAATTCTCTATAACCCTTATAAATCGGACAAACAAACAAAAAATGATACAAAGATTCTTTCTCTTTTAGATTGCACAATGTACACATTTGGCTTTGATCCCATGAGTAAAAGTTTCCCTTGAATGTAAATCTATGAAAATACTTTGATGCTAGCCTTAGTTGTATAAACACTTTAGTCATAATAAATTTGCGTTGCCTGCTTAAGTACAAGGATGTTTTATCTTCCAATGATCGTGTTATATTATTTAATTTTGATTCCGATCTATCATATTTAATAACATCAGAGAACCTCAACAATCTCTCATAACGCTCTAATGCTAAACCCATTTTTTCTGTCCATACTTCAGATGAAGGGGTTAACCATAAGTCCGACATATTAATTTTAGATAAAAGTGTATCAAACTGAGCGGCCCAGTTATACTCAAGCGCAACATCGGCGTTTTTCATTAAATTAATCTGTCGCATAAGACATACATAGGGCAATCGATATTCTGGCATCGAGAATACTTTAATAATATACAAATAAGCAATTTTAAAAATTTTTAATTCTAGACTGACAATTCCTAATTCCAGGCGCATAGCTGCGTTAAACGTGCATTTAGGAAGGGATAAGAGACTTTTAAAATGTGACGTATGCGTAGCTTCTAATTTTGCTATATATCGCAACCCCCATATATGTCCCATATACAAAAGAATTATTAGCGAAGTACAATTGTAAAGCTTACATTGAGCTTGCCAAGAATCGGTTTTACCATTATACACAATTCTTCTTACGGCGCCTAAGGCTCGATTCGCATTTGCTATTGCATAACCCGTTGCCAATAGTCCTAATGAAGAGCTTGAAAATTCAACACCTAAATAATTATACGCACTTACAATATTCAATAGTTTTCCGTTTATGCGAAATATTTCAGATGTTTTTTTACCCGCTCGCCTAAAATGTACTATTTGAGTTTTCTCCGGATTTATTCGAAGCCCATTTGACGTACAATATTTCTCAATAGCACTTATTAATCTACGCATTCCTATTGGTGTATTTGCCAAAGCAACAGCATCGTCAGCATACAACAACAGTAGTAAATCCCTATACCCATCCAAATTCAATCCCTCGTTTCCCGCGTCCCTGAGCTTTTTCTCAAAATCTGCAATAAACAAAATGAACAGTATAGGACTCAGAATCTCACCCTGCAACACTCCCTCCGTGACTTCAATGGGATTTGAGGTTTCATCTCCGACTCTAATTACAAGAGATGCATGATCGTATAACGCTTTTATTATTTTTATTAACTTCGGACTCACTTCCATATCATACAATTTTTGCCATAGCAATGCATGTGATACGGAGTCAAAAGCTCTTCGAAAATCAACAAACAGCGCAAAAGCCGATGCATTTCTTGTTCGTAGTCGGAAATGAAGAGCCGATTGCAGAGTGTAAACACTATCGGCACAGCTTCTCTTTGCTCTAAAACCATTTTGTGATTCCGGAAGGAGTGAATTTTCCTCTGCCCATTTCGTTAGTCTTGTAGAGAGTATTTGTGTGAAAATTTTAGCAATGCTATTGCAAAGTGCTATTCCTCTATAATTATGGGGATCAGATCTATCACCCTTTTTATAAATCATAGTTAGAATGGCCTGAGACCATACTTCGGGAATTTTTCCTGTTTCGAATATACTATTAAAAAAAGACTGAACAAACAATAACCAAGATGGCGGTAAATTTTTAAAAAACTTAGAACTAATCTTATCAGATCCCGGGGTTTTGCCGATTTTGGTTTTTTTGAGCGCGGCATGCAATTCCAAGAAAGAGATTTCACGATCCAGCTCAGGGACACAGACACCAAAAAACATTACATCTACATTTATTCTTATCGGGTAAACTGAGGCGTAGAAATTTTCCCAATCCTGAATTGTTAATATTTTTTCGTTATATTTTTTATTTCCTCGGTAAATCTTTACTGCTGGCCAGAAATTTTTTGCGTTTCTAACATTGGTAAATTTTTCTTTAATATTTTGCTCGTATTTTAGTCGTTTTTTCGATAACTCTGACTTATATTTTTTTTTCATCATGCACAAATTAGCTCTACCCACTTCATCAAATCCTGTCCTTTTCCACGCCTTAGCCCCCCTTTTACTTCCTTTTTTAAATTATACAATTCTTTATCGAACCATGGTTTTTTGTATTTAGGTATATAATTAAAATTTATATTTTTTGACATTTCTAGCTTACGCGCTACAATTAAAATTTTATCTATAAGTATTTTATTTTGTTCATCGACTGATAGTGTAGACCAAACAATTTCTGGTGGACCAAAACAGTCACTCTCTAAAATATCACTATAATCAGTCCTTTTATTCAAATCCCATTTTAAACGCTCACCATACAGTTTTCCGGAACCGGCAGCACCGCAGCCCCCACTCGATGTTAACCGATATTTACTTTTAAAAATGACTTCAATTGGAAAGTGATCCGAGTTAACTACGGACGTGTGTACCAAAAAATCATCCACCAATTTAGCGTGCGCAATATCAATCCATGCTAGATCGACAACGCTGCTACCAATTCCACTAGAAAACGTCATGCTACCATCTACATCTCCACTCGTCCTTCCGTTCAACAATAAAAATCCATTCATACTCATAAACTCATTCAACTGTATTCCTCGTTTATTTACAATTCTGTCGTGGGAGTTTCTTTTCGCAGAAAATTGTGGATTAAAGTCCTCAATTTGATCAAAATTATCAAGAACTCCCATTCTAGCGTTAAAATCCCCCCTATTAATATTGGAAGGTGATTAAAATTGGAATAAATTTCGTCCAGGACTACCTGAAGCATCTCGAGCAAAATCCCCATTTCTAAAGCAGGTTTAAAATAAAGTGACCCAAGAATATAACTGAAATTATTACTACAAGTAATTTTCAAAAAAATCCAGAATATAGATTTTTCAACAATTTCACACTTAAAGCTTTTATTGTACATTACCGCAAGACCTCCCGAAGCTCGCCCCGTATTGCGTTCCCTTACCGCTGGTGAAACAGTGTAGTCGCTTGTTGTCCAATTTTCTGGTAATCGCAAGGTATCCGCCGTAATCCAGGTTTCTGATAATGCCAAAATTGTTTCCCCTTCCGAAGGTTTGAATCTATCATCCTCTGCATCGCTCAAATTATTCAAACCGTGTATATTCCAGAAAATGACAGACACTGCTTTTGTTTCTAGTTTTTTGACTGATTATTTTCCAACCTTGAATGTTCACCCTTTTGGACTAACTGTCCTGTTTCTTCATTTATAGTATACCACAATTATTATTCATTTAAAGCATCTAATAGATAAATTTGAAGAAAATGCGTGTAAATTTGAATCAAATGAAAAGTTGTTTGCTCCAAAGAAGCGCGCTTTTGAAAATGAAAGCATATGCTTTCGTTTCAATGAGTGGTGCTATAGCGGACTGCCTATAGCATATGCTATAAAAATAAGGACAGTATGTGTTTGAGACATTGACAGGTGCTAAATTTATTAAAATACTTATCCACACATATTTATATGTCGTTTTTGAAATTCTTATATAAAAAACTATTATTTAAATTGTTTTAAAGAATTAAGGACTAGTTAACTATAAATTCCCTATATAAATTCCCTTATTTACGAGAAAAATCTCGCACACGGTATTTAACTACAAAGTAACTGCTCAATGTAAAAAGCGAATGTATTACATTGCAGCGCGGCAGTTCTCGTCCATCACGAAAGTTAAGCACGTTTGGTCGCGGTTACTACATGGATGGGTGACCGATTGGGAACAGCGTATTTTTCAGACTGAAAAAAATATAAAGTGTGTTTGAATGTGTATGTATGTGTGTTTGTCGTTGGAAAAAATGAAAAAATAATAAAGATGTGTATGTTAGTGTGTAAAATTGAAAAAAGATGTATATAAAAAGTGTTGTGTTAAAGGTGTGAGAATTAATTATAGTATATATAAAATATGTGAACAAAAATTTCATTTTTTCAATTTATCGATGGTGTATATCTTTCACCACATTAAAGAATTGACTTAACAGTATGGTGTTATTCAATCGATAGCAACAACTGAAAAAATTAAAAGTACAAATTTTTGATTCATAAAAATGATGCTTTTAAATTTAAAAACTATAGTCATTGACTCAAAAGCATATACTGTTAAATTAAAAAATTTTGATCGTTGATTCAAAAGGTATAACTTTAAATTAACATAGTATGCTGTCAATTTGAGAAATATGCTTTTGTTTCAATGAAAGTGATACTATCGAATCATTAGAATCGGTGCTTTCAAAACAACAGCATATACGTTTGGCAGTCCGTTATGACACTATTCAATGAATCAAACTCATATGTCATTGATTCAACAGCATTTTTTTCTCCGTGTACAAATAATTGATTTGATAGTAAAAAAATTAGTCACCAATTTAAACATATTATGTAAATAAATTTAAAAAAAATTATGGAGTTAAAAGAAATATTGTGAAATTGGAATAAAAATATGTAATTAAATTTGTTAAAGAATTTCACTAGAAACTTTTCAACAAATAGAATTTTTAAAGTATTTTAATTTAATTATTATTATAATTATTGAACTTCTCTTAAATTTTTATAATTTCAAATTTCTGAATGTTCAAATAAATGACATTTATTTATTTCTTGAGCAAATTAAATGTTTATTACTCATTAGGTGAATAATTAATTATTACTGTTTATTATTTTCAAAAATTAAATTAAAATTATTTTGAAAATCATTATTTTCAAAAAAATTTAAGATTTATTTATGTTCGAAATCAAATTTAAATTTGATGAGAAAAAACCTGGAAAAAATTAGGATATAGCCGGGAAATTCGTGAATTTTGTTAAACGAAAATAGTAGACACCCTGTTAATAAAACTATATACAGTCAATTCTCCACAATGACGAATTAGCCCGAAATTTCCCCTTCTCTTATCCTTCACTTTGACGGTTGCCTACGTCATACCCCCTCACTACTTTTTCAGGGCTGTCCATATTGTATACATAAATATTGTTTGGGACACACTGGGAGATTTTTCGTAGAAAAATGATATATGTATATATTATTTATTCAAACGTACTAATTATGAAATTAATTAATTATCCCTTGGAAGGTGTAAATAATATTCATATTAAAGTAATTGTGATATTAAATATTTTAATAATTAATACAATATGTTTTTTCAATATTATTGTAATATTAATAAACAATTAATATTTAATAAAATAAAATAATTATTATTAATAATTTAATGATTATATAAACAATATATTATATTTTAATATATATTATATTATAATATACATTATACTATTAATATTTAAAAATAATATTAATGGGCAGTATATAATAAAAATAACAATAGTGTATAAAAAAATCACTTTATTGCAAATGTAAATTTTTTAATTGGGCTATAATATTTTTAGTTTCATTGTTGAGCCTTTGAAGACTTAATAAATTTTCTGGTTCGATATCCCATTTTTTTCTATCCTCCCAAAGAATACGGCACTGAAACTTGGTCAAATCAAGTAACGCCATCCCACCATTATGGCGGATATTGAAACTAAACCGAACCGTCATTATGGAGGATTCTTCATTGTGAAAATCGTCATTGTGGAGGATTGACTGTAATATTTTATTTTAAAAAACTTTTTTAATTATTAAATAGTATAAATTGTTTTTTAAACACAAATAAATAAAATTAGTAAATAAAATAATTGAATATATACGTTTAGGTCTGTGGATAATATAACGGAAAATCAAGTCAATTCATTTGATGTTCAATCTACAAGTGAGAGAAAGAGACGACGAGAATCACCGTCTAATCACAACGTCCGAAAACGTTCGGTTAATCGAAGTCGATGGATAGATGTGGCGAAAAAATCAAGACAAACCGGAGAAGCATATACTAATCGTCATGGACGAGAAATTGGATCTCGAAATATGAAGGAAGGATGTAACGCTAATTGTATTTTCAAATGCAAAGCTAATATTCCCGATGATAAAAGACTTGAAGTGTTTAATGCATTTTGGAAAATACCTACCCAGGAAGAAGAATGGAATTATATTTTGAGACACGTTAAGCAAAGTGAAACGAAAACGACCGAAGAGTGGACAAGTCGAAGAATTTTCAGTCGACAATATTTTTTAACTATCAAAGGCAATAAAATCCTAGTTTGCAAAGCTACTTTTCTAGACACATTAGGAATTAGTTCTAAATGGGCTTTCACAGCATTTAAAAAAGTCAATGATAGTGGAACCATTGAACCTGATATGCGCAGAAAATTTACGAAAAATAGATCTAAGATACCAGTATGTTTAAAAGACGGAATTAGAGAGCACATTTCTTTGTTTCCTAAAGTTCCATCTCATTATTTAAGGAAAGACTTGAACAAAGAGTATTTAGAAGAAGGCCTATCTGTTAGAAAAATGCACTCATTGTACCTGGAATGGGCAAAAGAAAAATTTGAGAAAATGGCTACAGAGCAACAATACCGAGATGTTTTTAATCGCGAATTTAATTTGAGCATTCATAAATCAAAAAAAGACATCTGTGATCAATGTGCAATTTGGGAAAATAGTACCGAAGAACAAAAAGAAAACACTTGTGCTGACCATGAAGGATTCTGTTTTATATGGGGCGAAAACATAGCTAAAAAGTGATCCAACGAAATTGGTAGTTGTGTATTAAAATTTATTGAAAATAAAAGTCAAAAAGGGGTTAGAGAAATTCGACTATTTTCTGATAATTGTGGAGGGCAGAATACGAACAGATTTATCTTCGCCATGTATTTGTACGCTGCAGTCAAATTTGGTGTTAAAATAATTCACAGATTTTTGGAAAAAGGCCACACTCAAAACGAAGGGGACAGTATGCATGCTTTGATTGAAAGACGAAGTAAAACCCAACTCATTTGTGTTCCACAGGAGTGAATCAATCTAATAGCAGACGCTAAAGCTTCGTCAAAGCCTTACATTACATATGAAGTTAAATCCGAAGACATTTTAAACTTTAAACCTTTAGTACAGGCTCAAAAGTGGGATAAGGATATCAATAAAAAGAAAATATCATGGGCTGAAGTACGCGAAATAAGTGTCACTCCTGAAAAGCCGCACACAGTCGAATTAAAATACCATTTTATGGATGAGCCGGTAATTTTAGATGTGAACAAAAAGATAGGTCGTCCTGTAAACTTTCAAACCTACAAATTTCCTAAAGCTTACACTGGTGGCATCCCGATAGATAAGAAAAAAACTTAAGAATCTTTTAACGTTATGCGCGAATGGAACGATTCCTTCTAAATATCACGAATTTTACAACTTACTAACTTCGACACAAAATCCTGCTATTGTAAATTACTCAGAATTTGAGGAAGATAAAGATGAAAGCGAAGAGGAAGATTAAAGAATACAATGTATTATATTAAATTGAATTTTTTGAATTGTGTTAACGTTATTTCAAGAATTTAAAGATATTTTATTTTTATAACAGGAAATAAATTTTCAATTTAAAATTAAAACATGTTTTTAATTATTTATGGGAGGGTGGTCCCATACTGACCCCCGTACCATACCGACCCCCTTATGTTTCTTAAAGATGGTACCACTAAAAAATTCGTCAGTACCATAAATGGAACACTTTCACAACACCAACAACTGGGCCACAGGTTTTGTCAATGCGTTTGATTTCATTTTTGAGATTCAAGCAATATTAGATTTTTAGCATTGGTTAGATTAATTTTTGACCTATACGGAATTCGAGCTAACAGTGTTTTTTGAATACAGGAAAATTTTTACGAAATTAATTTTGATTGTGTATGACCTTTTCTTCAACGCACAACATTCAAACTAAATTGATTCCATTGATATAAAGTGATTGGCAAAACATTTTGTGAAAATAGTGGGGGTGGTCCCAACCCGACCCCCATATTTTTACATTGTAATTGTTTATTCTCTTCTTTTTTATTGTTCACATAAAGTGAAGATAGGTTTTGCATATTTACTTTTATTTTTTAGGATTTTATAAAATATTTTACTAGCAATCACAGCACATATTACTTAATTTTAATTCTCTTTTGGTTAAATATTTTATTCATCGTCAGTTGTAAAATGTTCTTGACAAGGCGATATGAATTAAGAAACGTTGTACTTTTTGACTTCTTTGGAAGCAGTTAAGTACAGAAACAAAAAAAGATTAATAACAAATTTCGTATATATTTTACTAAAAATAGGGCGAAAATTAAAACAGTCAAAACCATTGCTGCTATTATATTGGAAATTTAGATACTGTTTAGCAATTTATATTTATTATCATTTCAAAGAAGGCCTTAAAATTTATTTAAATAAAGTAATAATATTAATTCAAGTATAACTATGTCAACATAACTTATAGACATAAATAATTTCAGAAGAAAGTTACTAATGATTCATTTATTTACCTTTTTGTTCAGAAAAAAGTCCAAAAATGTATTTATTTGATATCTTAATTTTTCTTGAGATTTCCCCCCAAAAAAATGGGGGTCGGTTTCAGACCATAGGGGGGTCAGTTTCGGACCACCCATTTTGAGAAAGTTAAAAACGTAAATTTTCGCTTTTTCTTTAGATCTTTCATTAATGACAATTAGAAACCTCGGCAATCTTCAGAAAACATTAAATAATAGTTTCTTTACTAAAAAAATTTTTGGGGAAAACAAAGAAATACATTTTTGGCACATTTTTAGCACATTTTTAGCCTTTACACTTTAGGGGTTCGGTATGGGACCACCCTCCCCTACAATTTTTCAAATTTAATTTATATTACATTTTCTCATTACTTTTAATATTTAAATAATTGTTATGATTATTGTTATATTTTATTTTATTAATCATTTAAATATGTATTAATATATTAATTATATTTATATTTATTATTATTTATTTTATATTTCATTTTCTCAATACTTTTAATATTTTAATATTTGTTATGTTTATTATTATTTTTTATTTATTATATTTAAATATAATTTGAAAGCTTATGATTTCTACCAACAAAATAAAAAAGAATTTTTGATTTATCTGTTTTAGTTTTACTTAGGGAAAACTTTTAATACACATATAACAAATTTCAAAATCACAATTTTCCAGGGTAAATCCGCTCACCCCTCGGGGTAAACCCGATCACTTGATTTTTTAAAGAATTTAAGGTAATCCCGACAGTTTTATTTTGTATATATTAAGTTTATCCTTATTTCCGTCTTCAGTATGATTTACTAATGATAAATTATGAGTTCTATAAACAATAAATATTGGTTTATTAAATAATAAGTATAGGTTTTATGATTTGCAACTGTGAATTTAAATAATATTTTATTACGAGAAAATTAAAATGTAGATACAATTTTGCACGTTACAAGTTATAGATTTTATTATTGATAAAAAATGACAAATGAAATTCAAAATTAAAAAATTTTAAATAAATAATGATAAAACGTAAACTGAAAGATGACAACAAACTAGATTTATGTCTTTTTTTAACCGAAAAAGACAGCGACAAATTTTGATTATTTGTTTGCGTTGTTTGTTATAACCTAATAATCACTAATAATGACTGATATAGACATGATTCCGCTCAATGTTGCCAACAAATATTGATAGTTCGGCGCCATCTACTGAAAAAATCGCCACAATTCGCGAAATGCGGGACATTCATAATGTTAAATATTCAACTAATTACCCAATAATTCAATAACATTGTTAGGAAATGAATATTATTTCTCTTTTAATAAATATTTTTAATATTAAAAATTTTAAGATCGCCAAAAAAACGCAAATACTGTTAATACTGATTCTGCTTCCTACACAAAAATAAGTGAGCGGCTTTACACCGACTTCATGTAAGCGACTTTACCACAAATGTATTTCTCACATTTCAGAATAGATTTAAATAAATCTTTTAGAAATCAAACAAAATTACATATATATTTCGAAAAAGGACATCCAATAGCATAAAAAAAATTTGTCGAATAAATTAAGTCTCAAAAATAATAATCGAAAAACTTAAAAATCCGAAGATAATTTTTTCTTTTTTGCACTTCTAAAAACAATTGACCGTCTCTGAATTTATGACGAATTCATGAAACTAAACGAAAGTTCGTTAACATTAGTTGTATGTTAAGTACTATTCACAGTACAAATATCTCCATCTTAAGTTGAGTTTGCAGCGTCAAATCGCTAGAGAGCGGGTTTACCCTGTGCGCGGGTTTACCCCAGTCTCCCCTATTATATATTTACTATTTTATATTTATATCATGTTAAAAATTCGAATTGGATCATAACCATACAAATATATAGAAATAATTACTTTTTCACATTTATATTGATGTGTACATGTTTTTTTATATATATTTCATTTAAATTACAAAATAACTTTTTAATTTTTGAAAATTCACTTATTTTTTTATATTCCTTGATTTGATTAATAGATTTGAAATTTCAAATTACTGTACTGAAAAATTTCATTTTTATAGTTATACCTTTTCTTATCGGGAACAAAAAGTTAGATCATATTGAACTTGCATCGTATAGTTAGTACCTTTCGTGTCGGTAACAAAACGATAGTTCCGAATTCGTAGAACCCATCGAATTAATCTTTATAAAAAATTAAGTTGCTTTTAATTTTTAAAATAATTAATTTATTTTAATTTTTTAAAATACGTCATTTAGTTTTATGGTTTGAAAATAATTTAATTATTTTCATCCTTAATTTTAATAAAATTACCAAAAGGAATTAAAATAGTAAAGTAAATAACATGTTTTAATAAAAATTTATTTTTACTAATTAAATCTGAATTATGTAGTAAAAATTTATTTATTAATTGAAATTAAAATAATTTTATATACTATAAATTTTTAGTAGTTTTTAACTAAAATTTCAGTGATAAAAAATTTAAGTTATTATAGTTAAATTTTACAAAAAATTAGTAATTTAAGGGCATTTGAAACATGATGACGTCACAAGTATAAGCAAAGCATATGTTCTCAATCCGTGACGTCATAGTGGTTCAAATTCTCTTAATATTTATTTAATTATTTATTTTGCAAATAATTTAAATCCATAATTTTTATTTTTACTTTATGAATTTTAAGTTTTTAAATTATTAATATTATTTGTTTAAATTAATTATTAATTTATCTTAGTTTTATTATGAAAAAATGTTGAATTGGAATTTTTAGACGTTGAGTTTTTGTTAATACATATTTAGAGAGTTCATACAATATTAAACTTTAAACTGAATAAAAATTAAATCATCAAATAAAGAAAATAAACTTTTAAAAGCACACACTTCAGGAAAAAAGTTATCAGTGGGCAAAGGAGAACGTGTTACAAGAGCTAGAAATGTACAAAATTAAAGTAATAACAAGAAAATTGTTTTTAAATTGCTACTTAAAATAAGCTTTTGCTGATTACGGGCACATCATCTGAAATATAGAATTTCTCAGTTAAATATTAATAAAGTTTCTTGAATTTCGTAAACAATGTGAAATGTAATACACACATTGTATTATATGAATTTTATTTCGCGCATAACACGATTGAAATTTAATATCTAAATTAAAAACTGCATTTTTTAAAAAATTACTAATTAATTATTGTAAGGCCTGAATATATTTTAAATAATGCAATGGGATATTATTATGTATAATTACGATTTCTTTTTCTTCTGAATTTTTTTATTCTATTCCTTTGTTCTCTAAATAATAATTAGTAAACATTAGTATTAGCTCGCATTAGCAACACAAGTACATTCTAACGCAGGTTTAGCGGACTGTCTGGGGTAGCCGCCTGTTAAAGGGAACAATACTTTAACCATACCTTTAACTAGGCATGACAAAGAAAATCGTAAATCACAACCCAAAAATTACTGTAAATCGATATTGGAGTGTAGTTATTATTGAAAAAAAGGAAAAATTACAAATTAAGGTTTGTGACTACAGAACTAATATCAATAATTATTACTAAAAAAAATAATGATTAGTTCTATAAATTTGAATTAGGACAAATTTTACTAATTTGTACTAGTGAATGATTTTTTGCTTTTGAATTAGTAAATTTTACTAATAAATTAGTGAGCAGTAAAAACTAACTAATTAACACTAACATTTAGTAAAATTTTATAAAACAAGTTGTGCATTTCACGAACTTTCTGGATATATTTGGAAATCCTTGTGTCAGATTCTGAGATAATTTGTACACAATATTTTGTGACATACAAACACATACATCTAGAGATTTACTCAAAACATCATATACATGAGTAAGAATTTCTGAAACGTGACACCAAAAACTAAAAATTTTTCTTTTTTAATAAAAAGTTTATTTTCATCTAGTATTTTATGTGAAAAATCACTGCCTGAAACAATTAAAAAAATTTTTTTTAAATGTTATTAACAATTAAACATTTTGAACACTTTCTTTTAAAAAAATTAATATCTCAGAAACTTGCCAAACGATTTTGATGCTCCAAGTCGCATTCTTTTTCTCATAAGTCACAGTTTATTTAAGAATTAGAAAATTTTTTTTTGTGAATTTTTAATTGTTTAAAAAATTGTTTATTTATAATAAGTTAAAAAAAACATCGAATTGCGAGATGAAAAAAATACTACTTATTCTCAGAATATTTCTAAATAATATTCCGGTAAGAAAAAAATTGGCCCGCTTTTGATAATTTTTTTAATTAAATAATTTTGTTACAGTGCATAGCTCAGTTCACGCGATCTATATATATATATATATATATATATATATCTTATATTCTTAATTAGAGTAAATAACCTTATTTGTCTTTTTTTATTTGTATGCTCCAACTGTCTTTACGCGAAACTAGAAACAGACATTAACATCTAATATAGTTTTACTGATTTATTTCTAAAAAAATTGTGATTTTACTATATTGGATCAGTTAAGTTTTTAAATAATTTTTTGTCTCCGGCATATCAGTTTTTATTTTAATTTTAAAATGCCAATGCAAAACGCTTGCTGCAATCCTTGTAATAAAAAAAACATAAATCCACGTATAAAAATATTATATTAGTTAACGAGAATTGGGATGGCGTTTTTTCAAATTTGATTGGCAAATACATATGCGATTCTTGTCGAAGATTAATTTTTTCTTCAAAAATTCCTGCTGTAAGAGTGAAAGAAAAGCATATTATTTCACCTGAAAATAATGAAGATAACATTTTATCAGATATAGTGATTTTACCTTTGAAGACGAAGAAAAAGATAATTTCTACGAAAACATCGAAAGAAGATCAAATAAAAGAAAATTATGTGGACATGAGACTTAAATTTATTGGAATAAACAATTGTTTAAGGGAAGATTCCACTGAATTTAAGTTTTTTTCAAAAAAAAATTTTTACAGTAAAATAAATATTTATTAGTCAAACTTTCTTTTTACAATAAAATACAAGTGTTATAGTAGTAAAAAACATTATTTATTTCTTTTTTTGTTTAATGGAGTCTTAGAAAATAGCTGCCGAAAGTGGTCCACTCTAAAAGTTATTTACATTTTTTCTCTACGATAATTAATTTAAAATAAAAAAATCAAAATTATTCTTAATCTATATTATTGTGGCTATCGTGTAAAGTGGAGGAAAAAAAATTCATTGAAAGATAACCAAATGACACTTTTTAATTTTTTGACCATAATTTTGCAACTTAAATTGTTTATAACTTTTATAAATATTAATGGATCTTAAAAATCCTAGTTCACACGAAAACTACACATTCCAGGAACATGCTGTCGAAACTGCAAGTTATTTCGTTGAAAACTGTAAAAATGAGAGTGAAAAGAAGTTAAAAATATGCAGTTTCGAAAAAAACGCGTTTAAAGTAAAATTGTAATAGTCCAATTTCTTAATTGAGGAAAGCAGAAGGAACGTGTACGTTATCCTTTTAAGTATAGTAATTACTTGGACATATAAGATGTTGTCGGGTGCTCGTAAGCTACAGGTTTACTACACTTAGCATGCCGTATTTAACCCTGAATTTATATCCCGTCAGAGATCATTTGTATTGCGCATCGTTATACTTTATAGCAATGCTAGTCAAAAGATACCAATAATATATACGCGATTATATAGTAATTAATTGTATATTGATAAATATATAAATATGTTTATAACTCAGACACAATTATGTGTCATATTTAGCACCTAAATACCGTGAACACAACCATTATCATTTCCTACACTTACACTTCACTTTCATCACTCCCGTTGTGCGAATATAATACTCTTGAGAAATTGAGACAATATGTTGTTAACCTATTTTCTCATTTACCTACGCACCTTGTATATACCTCTATAGTTGTAAAACGCATTTTTCAAACTCTTTTATTTATTATGGTATTCAAGGTTCTTTGTTATGAGATCGTTGGAATAATTTTCCTATGTTTTTTCCTTTCTTTTATGTTATTTAACTTTTTTAATTGGTACAATAAATGAATTCGTAAGTGAGGAGAAAGCAGACTATTCTACAATTAACAAGTACTAAATTTATTATTCATTTTTTAATGTTATTTACTATTTTTGGAGAGAGAATTTGTTTGAAAAAATAGGAACGAGAAAATTTCACCACCTAGCGGTGAATATGTCAAATCTCGTATGAAATCTTATGTGAAATCTCATATAAAATCCTACGTGAATTTCCATGTCAGAAATCATAAGAAAATTAACATAATTTTTAAAATCGTACAATGAATGCAAACTTCTATATGAATTACATTAAAAAATTTTGTGCCAATTAGATATGTGGTTTTTAATAGGATTCTACATACATTTCTACAATCATTCTAGGATTTTTTATGAATTTTGATATAAAGATTCTATACAGGAATTTTCAGTAGGGAATCCCACTACAATATAATAATTTTTTCATTATATAAAAATAGTATATGTAATCGTCATTACGAGTAAAAATTTAATTATTCCCTATAAATCAAAATTAAGAAAACTACATTTATTTTATTTTATTTATTTCATTAGATCAAGTTCCTAGGGATTGGAGCCCACTAAGGAACTATATACACAAATTTACAATTAAGTAAATATTAATACAATTCTTAAAATTATATAACAAAAATTTAGAACTTAAAACTAATATATGAGCGATTCCATCTCAAGTGATCAAGGTGGAGAAAAATTTTTCTCCAATCGTAGCAAAACTTGGGGCTTTTGTAGTACTCATAGATAGTAATTTTTCGTGAAAATATTTTTTTACCTAGTCCAATATTTTCCGAGGGGGAGGGGGTTAAATTTTTGTGTTTTTCAGTACAATGGTTATTTCAATAATTTTTTACTCTTAAACAATTAAACATACAAATTTGACAAAGTACATTTTGGAAAGGTTTTTTCATCCTCTTTCGATTGGAAATAAGCATTTTGAAAAAAAAAAAATTTTGACCAAAAAAAATCAAAATTAAAAATAAATTTCAATTTTTGAGGGAGATGGATACGATTTTTTTTTTTTTTTTTAAACAAAAGCTGAGGTTTTTTCCTAAAAGGACATATAAATGATAAAGTGGGACTAGAATGTTTAAACATTGAAAAAAAGAATTTTCTCCAAAACGGAGCTAAAAATCGGATTTAGAGCGCTTCGGCGAGTAGAAAACTCTTTTTTTCAATGTTTAAACGTTCTAGTCCCACTTTATCATTTATATGTCCTTTTAGGAAAAAACCTCAGCTTTCGTTTAAAAAAAAAAAAAAAAAAAAATCGTATCCATCTCCCTCAAAAATTGAAATTTATTTTTAATTTTGATTTTTTTGGGTCAAAAAATTTTTTTTTCAAAATGCTTATTTTCAATCGAAAGAGGATGAAAAAACCTTTCCAAAATGTACTTTGTCAAATTTGTATGTTTAATTGTTTAAGAGTAAAAAATTATTGAAATAAACATTACACAAAAAGACCCCTTGATTGTGTAATGTTTATTTCAATAATTTTTTACTCTTAAACAATTAAACATACAAATTTGACAAAGTACATTTTGGAAAGGTTTTTTCATCCTCTTTCGATTGAAAATAAGCATTTTGAAAAAAAAAATTTTTTGACCCAAAAAAATCAAAATTAAAAATAAATTTCAATTTTTGAGGGAGATAGATACGATTTTTTTTTTTTTTAAACGAAAGCTGAGGTTTTTTCCTAAAAGGACATATAAATGATAAAGTGGGACTAGAACGTTTAAACATTGAAAAAAAGAGTTTTCTACTCGCCGAAGCGCTCTAAATCCGATTTTTAGCTCCGTTTTGGAGAAAATTCTTTTTTTCAATGTTTAAACATTCTAGTCCCACTTTATCATTTATATGTCCTTTTAGGAAAAAACCTCAGCTTTTGTTTAAAAAAAAAAAAAAATCGTATCCATCTCCCTCAAAAATTGAAATTTATTTTTAATTTTGATTTTTTTTGGTCAAAATTTTTTTTTTTTTCAAAATGCTTATTTCCAATCGAAAGAGGATGAAAAAACCTTTCCAAAATGTACTTTGTCAAATTTGTATGTTTAATTGTTTAAGAGTAAAAAATTATTGAAATAACCATTGTACTGAAAAACACAAAAATTTAACCCCCTCCCCCTCGGAAAATATTGGACTAGGTAAAATAATATTTTCACGAAAAATTACTATCTATGAGTACTATAAATGCCCCAAGTTTTGCTACGATTGGAGAAAAATTTTTCTCCACCTTGATCACTTGAGATGGAATCGCTCATATATATATATATATATATATATATATATATATATATATATATATATATATATATATATATATATATATATATATATAAAAAGAAAATAACAATTCTAAAGAAGTCATAACTTCTGACAACAATAATTCAAAAATGATCAAAAGAGAAAATATTAATTACAATTACTAATACGTAATGTCAAAAAACCCACTAGTTTTTTTAAACAATAAATCGAAAAACAATTTTTTAAAAATAAATTGATTATGTGATTCTCTAATCACTTTTGGATGTTTGTTCCATAATCTTGCACTTCTAACAATGAATGATCTCTGCATAATACAAGTGCGATGAAAGGGTATATCTAAAATATTTTTCCTTTCTCGGAGTTTAGCAAAACCTTATTGATTAACATTCTTGAATTTTAGAAAGTCGAAGAGATATAAAGGAGTCTTATTATTAATAATTGAATAAAACAAGTTACCAATAAAATATTGCCTTGTAGTAGCAACATTTAATAAACCTGATTTAATTCTAAATTGAGTTATATGCTCAGTCTTAGGTAAATTATATACAATACGATCGCATGCGTTCAACGCTCTTTCAAGTTTCTTATTAAGCTCATCCGTAATATCGTCATAAACCTGACAGCAGTAGTCAAAGATGGGAAGAACAAGTGCTATTATTAAAATCAATCGAGTAGAAATTGGGAGCGCGTCTTTACTTCTATTTAGTTGTAAGGTTATAAATGTTTTTCGTGAAATATTATCAACCTGTTCCTTCCACGTCAACGTACGGTTTAATAACAAACCAAGATCCTTCACATTTTCTTTATATAAAATAGGAATTCCCTCTAATACAAGAAGAGGAAGAGCCAGAAGGGTGTCGATTGTAGGTGAAGCTAAATAACTAAACACCATTGCATGTGTTTCACTCGAATTTAAAATAAGTGCATTACTTTTCGACCATTCAGCGACGAAATCGATATCAGTTTGCACCATTCAAAGTAAGTCAGAAAGTGAACTCAGTGGACCCGATAAATAAATTTTAAAGTCGTCTGCATACTTATGAAATTTACAGAACTTTAGATATTTACCAAGATCTAAGATTAAATTTATTAAATTGAAAAAACTACCCCTAAAATGTAAAAATTCAAAATTGTAATATTAAATGTAAAAACCACATTGTTTTTCAAAATAGAACAATAGATTTATGTACTTCTATTTCAACAACTTAAAAGCAATGTCAAAGTTCTTCACCCCCTCTGTTTTTTTAAAAAACTACCCTTAAATTTACAAAATAAAAGTTAAAAGTAAAAAAAATGAAAAACCACAAAGGGTGTTTTAGCAATGTTGACATTGTTTCTGAGTAGTTGCAGCAGAAGTAGATAAATTTATTGTTTTGTTTTAAAGAGAAAATATCTGTTATTCAATTTTTTTACTTTAAAATTTGAAGTTAAGTGTAGTTTTCTCGATTTAAAAAAACAGAGGGTGACGGAGCAATTCTGACTTCAGATTCGTTTTCAGCGATGGTTAACCGATGGAAAAGCTCTAGAAAAATAAAAAAAGACGGCAACAGTAATAAGTTTCGATTCCATCGCAAGCTTTATGTCAGAGGTTAACTTAACCCTTTAACGCCGGGAAGGACACATATTTTACTCAACTTTTAGAGTTATCGTTCTTAACGATTTCGTAAGTTAAAAATTTGGTATATATCCATCACTATACCTCTTACTCACCCGTGTAGAAATTCAACCATGGCCCAAATAGGGGCCTGATCGTTTGATCATTGTGTAGGCCATAACATGGCAATTTCTACACGGGAAGGGTTTTTCGGCGTCGTTGATTACGAATCTAATATTAGTTTTCCAAAATTCAAAATGGTGGATCCAATATTGGAACCGCCATTTTGAATTTTTAAAAACTAATATCAGATTCGCGATCAGAAACCGCAAAAACCTCCAAGTAACAAATTTCAACAAAATCTAACGATTTTTAAAATTTACGATCGCCATATTGGATCCGCCATTTTGAATTTTGAAAAACTAATATCAAACTTATTTTTTCAAAAAAAAGTAAAAAATGTTCAGTTTTTTGTCGAAAAAATGTTTACAACTTTCACAAATTAATTAAAGTTTTTTTAAATTTTATCTTCAGTTTCTGAAAGAGCGATAAAAACTGTGTAGGGATGGATACCTACCAAATTTTTAACTTACGAAATCGTGAAGAACGATAACTCTAAAAGTTGAGTAAAATATGTGTCCTTCCCGGCGTTAAAGGGATAAAATAACTTGAAGCATATATATTTGAAAGTTTTATAAATTTACAATATTTTCACACAAAAATGTTTGAAATTTCAAAAAAATAACTAAAATTTTTTGTTAATCACTTTAATTAATTTAATTTTTTAAAACTTGTTAAGCGGAAATTATTTTTCCGGATAATATAATTAATTAATTAATGTGGTTAGTTATTTTTTACTGATTAAAATTTTTAAACTGCTAAGTGAAATAAAAAAGTATTTTTGTATAACAAATTTTCTGCATATAAGATATTTTTCAAATATTTTTCAAATATCTAAATATATATCATAAATTTAACAGAAACATGAAGAGAAAAAAAATTAAAGAATACTATGAATTGGTTGGTGAAGAAATTTAAAGATATTGAATCTTTAGAAATTTAGAAGTAAAAAAATGGTATGGCCCACATGTTTCTTACAACCGACAATTAGCCAGAGATTTTCATAGCCTCCCTTGGTCGAGCGCGTCTAGGCGCAGCTCACAAGGTTGATGGCTCTTGACAAAACACACTATACACAGACAACACTATATAGACTTAAGCGTTCAAATCGTGGTGTCGCATTTCCGTAAAAATGCAAATGATACTTTTTTTACTTATTTTATTTATTATATAACACATCAGAACACATTATAAACAATTTTGATATTTTATATAAATATTTATATGATTTGGTTATTTCAAAAAGTTTTGTTTGAAATTTCATACAAAATTTTTTGAAAAATATTTGAAATTTCATTCAAACACTTTGTATTAATTTTAAAAAAAATTTGAAAATTAAAATGAAATGTATTTTAAAATTTAATACAAAAATTTGTATTAAGGGCAGTTCCATACGAAAAGCAAATGTTGGATCACCGATTTTTCTTAAAGTTCGTAATTTTGTAGTACTTGGGGTACTAAATAACTGTTTTTTTTTTTGCAAAAAAAAAAATTTTTTGCAAGATATTTAGATATGAAAAATCGGAAACCGAAAAAAATGACTTTTTTGAGAATTTTTATTTCGAAAACTATTGATTCTACAAGAAAAAGTCATTAATCAAAATTGTAGAGAAAATGTCAATTTTTTATAATATTAAAAAAAAATTAAAGAAAAATTAATTTTTCAATAATTTGTTTAAACAATAATTTTTTATTGTTAAAAATAAGTGAAGAACATCATGGAATATTCTAGAAAAATTATTTTCTCAAAATTTGAACCTTCCTTAATAAGTGGTTAAATTTTTAAAGAAGTGTTTTTTGGTGTTTTTGAGAAAAAAATTTTTGAAGTTTGCGCTACGAGTTTTTGTGCGTTGCGCTAACTAAGCAGCGCCTATATCAGTGTATTTTAAAAGATGATATGACATTTACTGCTCGCCCCGAATACATTTATTAATCATATACCTATATATTATTATTATAAACAGTTTAACAATATATTTTTAAACATTATTTTTCTTTATTAATGTGAAAAATCTTTTCCTTCACACTTTACCTAGGCTTAGGACTGGCAACATATTTTTTATTTTAAATGCTGGCGTGTTTAAAAAATTTGTGTTTAATTATTGCAAAACACTTATGCATTAGAAACAATGTTTGAAAAAAAAATTATTAGAAAAATGTTTTAATTTTTTAAAAAATTTTACATACATATTGTAAATAAATTATATAACTGTGAATACAATACCAAAACAATTTCAATTAATTACATGATGTTTAATATTTGGGAATGGGTGTCGTCGAAATTAGAAACAAGTTTACATTTTATTTCTTTATTTGAAATTGGAACAAAAGAATGGAAACTTCTTGTACCGGTGATTGTTTGACAAGATTTAAATCGTTCAGATATTTCTAATTTTATATTTTGATGGTCTTCAATGGAACAAAAGTCAAACGTAATTGTGTCAAATTTATTTTCCACTAACTGAAAAAATGCTTTAGGAGATGTAATTGGTTCAGTATCTGGTCTTCTTAAACTTTCACGTCGTACAAATCTCTTCTCTGTACCACCAAGTCCATCACAAGCATTTTTTCCATGTGAAGTCGCAAAAAAATGCCATTCAGCTGCTATATTAAAATCATCGAAATGATGTGTTAAATTGATAAAAAATTTTTTATTTTTGTACTGCGATGCTGCACCGTCGGAGAAATAATAAATTTTTTTTAATTCATCTGAACTATACTTTGTTTTAAGCCATGTAATTAGTCTTTTCTGGAAAAGGTAAACAGCTTCTGTGGTATGTTCATTACATTCATAAATTATTACAAAGTTTTCAAATTTAGCAATACTATTTTCGTCACGATCAGAACGATAAATTACAAAAGAATGTATCGTTGTTTGACTGTTGTTCCAGTGATGACTCTGTATTGCATTTTGAATAATAAAAGTATAATCTTCAGAGAAATCGCCGATTACAATGAATTCACCTATTTTTAAATTCAATTTTAGATTTTTCAAAAATTTATTTTGATTTTTAGCTATGAAGTTATGTGTTTGAAGTACATTTAATTGCTGCTTGAAGTTGTTAAGAAAATCATTTGCTTCCTGCGTGACCGTTTCTAAAGAAGAACGATCAGTATTTAACCATTGTTGATAAGTTAAGGATTTAATGTTATTTTCTAAGAGAGTTTCTTCTATTTGAGATACAATGTTTTCAATACCAGGGCAAAAATTACACTTTTTGAAATAACAATCTCTTGTTGGTTCAACACAAATCATACTATTTAAAATATCTATATAATTTGTAACTGGAATTTCATGAAAAATACATTTTAAACCATTCAATAATAATTTGAAATTTTGATGGATTTTACATACACATACGATATGTGTTCCATGACTGTCTGCAAGAATACATTGCTTAGGACGTAAAGAAGCAAATTTACTAAATCATACTTTTATTTCTGGATTCTCTTTTTTAAATTCTACATAAGCTTCCTTTACATTACACAAAATTAAATGTTTTTGTAACTTTGTTTTTTTACCATCCTTTTGATGAACAGAAACACAATCTTTTTGACCTGGCATGACACGACTTATTTCCTCGGACAGATAAAAATTTACCACTTTTTCTGATTCGCTATTAGAAAAACTATTACATTCTCTTGCAGGTGGATATAATCCAAAACCATATTCAGATTGAACATTTTTGGCATGTACAGCTAATTTATACGAAATTTTAAATTCTTTTTGTAATTTTGCAATATCCCAAGTAAGGGGAGTAATTGTTAACCAATGGATTTTTTCTCTAACAGTTGATGCACTTTCAAATTTTTTTAACTAAATTGATCATATCGCGCCCATCGTCATTCTGAATATATTCTGGATCAAATTCACTTGTAGGTGAAATAGAAGAACTCTGACATGAACACAAATTATTTTCATTATCATTGACATCAATTTTAGTACTTACGTAACTGCTTTTTGGTGGACCCAAGCCTTTTGATATTAACAATTTACAAGACATGCAAATATACTCTCTAATATCCGGAAATTTCTCCTTACACAATGCAGATATTTTTCTTTACCCAAGAATGTTGAGGAAGTTTGAAGGGATTGCAGCAAATCTTATTATTTGGCATTCTTAACACTTTCGAAAATCACAAAACCAATGAAAAATCACAAGCTTAAAAACGTCCGAAGTGCACAAGAGCAAAAACAAGAGTGACAAAATGTCATTCAGGTAAAAAATTAACCCATAGGAAGGGTCAAGTATAGGGTCGAGACGGGGGCGTTACCGCCCACATCATTGCAAGGAACCAATGGTAAAGTTTTTAAATTAAAAATCAATTAAAATTACATTATAACCATTCCTTTGAAATGTTCATAATGCATTTTTAATTTCTTGTCACATAAATTTACAGGCAGAAACTTAGGTATTACTCAGGCTAAGGCCTAAGTAAAGTGTGAAGGAAAAGATTTTTTACATTAATAAAGAAAAATAATGTTTAAAAATATATTGTTAAACTGTTTATAATAATAATATATAGGTATATGATTAATAAATGTATTCGGGGCTAGCAGTAAAGGTCATATCATCTTTTAAAATACACTGATATAGGCACTGCTTAGTTAGCGCAACGCACAAAAACTCGTAGCGCAAACTTCAAAAATTTTTTTCTCAAAAACACCAAAAAAAACTTCTTTAAAAATTTAACCACTTATTAAGGAAGGTTCAAATTTTGAGAAAATAATTTTTCTCGAATATTCCATGATGTCCTTCACTTTTTTTTAACAATAAAAAATTATTGTTTAAACAAATTATTGAAAAATTAATTTTTCTTAAATTTTTTTTAATATTATAAAAAATTGACATTTTCTCTACAATTTTGAATAAATGTCGACGTCCACATGAAAAGGGCCCATTTTGGCACTATTGGACTTATCTGTATAGGCGAATTCCTTGCAAAATTACGAAAATTTTGAGTGGTCATACAACTTTTTTGGTCAAAAATTCGATGAGTTACAGAATTTCAAAGTTTATAGTGACAAATACCTCATTTCGAGAAAAACGGAATTAAAGATTGTGATACAGTCAATCCTCCACAATGACGAATTAGCCCGAAATTTCCCCTTCTCTTATCCTTCACTTTGACGGTTGCCTACGTCATACCCCCTCACTACTTTTTCAGGGCTGTCCATATTGTATACATAAATATTGTTTGGGACACACTGGGAGATTTTTCGTAGAAAAATGATATATGTATATATTATTTATTAAAACGTACTAATTATGAAATTAATTAATTATCCCTTGGAAGGTGTAAATAATATTCATATTAAAGTAATTGTGATATTAAATATTTTAATAATTAATAGAATATGTTTTTTCAATATTATTGTAATATTAATAAACAATTAATATTTAATAAAATAAAATAATTATTATTAATAATTTAATGATTATATAAACAATATATTATATTATAATATACATTATACTATTAATATTTAAAAATAATATTAATGGGCAGTATATAATAAAAATAACAATAGTGTATAAAAAAATCACTTTATTGCAAATGTAATTTTTTTAATTGGGCTATAATATTTTTAGTTTCATTGTTGAGCCTTTGAAGACTTAATAAATTTTCTGGTTCGATATCCCATTTTTTTCTATCCTCCCAAAGAATACGGCACTGAAACTTGGTCAAATCAAGTAACGCCATCCCACCATTATGGCGGATATTGAAACTAAACCGAACCGTCATTATGGAGGATTCTTCATTGTGAAAATCGTCATTGTGGAGGATTGACTGTACCTATTAATTGTGATATCTCTGGTTCTTCTGGGAAGTTATTCAGATAATAATTGTTTTCAGTCCAGGGCACCTTAAAGATGAAAAACCAATAGGTTTCAAATTTTTAAAACCACCCCCCCCTTTCTGTTTGAAAATACATAAAACCGACAAAATGGGCCCTTTTCTAAAAAAGACAATTTTCTTATTAATAAACCATTTTTGTACAAGATTAATGATTGGGAACAATTTTATTGTGTCATTTGAAGATAAAGAATAAAAATTAAACTTATTTAAAATTCTTTTAAAGTCTCTATTATGAATAATTTGCCGAAATATCGAAATTTTCACTTTTACCACTACGTAATCAAAGACTCTAACATCAATATTTTTGGTTCTTCTCGGAAGTTATTCAGATAATAATTGTTTTCTGTCCAGGGCACCATAAAGATGAAAAACCAATAGGTTTAAAATTTTTAAAATCACCTTACCCACCCCCCCCCTTTCTGTTTAAAAATACGAAAAACCGACAAAATGGGCCCTTTTCTAAAAAAGGCGATTTTCTTATTAATAAACCATTTTTGTACAAGATTAATGATTGGGAACAATTTTATTGTGTGATTTAAAAGTAAAGAATAGAAATTAAACTTATTAAAAAAATTTTAACAGGTTTTATTATGAAATTTTGACGAAATATCGACATTTTTTACATCTACGACTACGTAATCAATGACTCTAACATTAATATCTCTGGTTCTTCTTGGAAGTTATTGATAATAAAAAATAAAAAAAAATTAAGGTTTTTCTCAAAAAAGTATTAAATTGCAAATAACTCGAAAACTAGAACCGACAAAATGGGCCCTTTTCATGTGGACGTACACAAATGACTTTTTCTTGTAGAATCAATAGTTTTCGAAATAAAAATTCTCAAAAAAAGTCATTTTTTTCAGTTTCCGATTTTTCATATCTAAATATCTTGCAAAAAAAATTTTTTTTTGCAAAATTGTTTGGCACAGTTATTTAGTACCCCAAGTACTACAAAATTACGAACTTTAAGAAAAATCGGTGATCCAACATTTGCTTTTCGTATGGAACTGCCCTTAAATGAATGCTCGTTTTTAAGAACCAAAGCATTTGTGCATATCAATTTTTAATCATCGGATTGGCTTCAAATTTGTTACTCGGGGGTTTTTGGGTTTCGCTGATTACGAATCCGAAGTCAGCTTTCAAAAATTCAAAATGGCGGATAAAATGTTAAAAATCGTTCGGATTCGCTCGAGACTTGGTACTTGAGGTTTTTGTTAAAGCCGCCATTTTGAATTTTTGAAAGCTGACTTTGGATTCGTAATCAGCGACCCCAAAAATCCCCGAGTAACAAATTTGAAGCCAATCCGATGATGAAAAATTGATACGCACCAATGCTTAGATTCCCAGTCATTTTACCAGGGCGTATGAATCATTAGGGGGGAGGTACTCGGTATATACACGTCCCCTGCAATTTTGACATTACTTTTCAGTTTTGGTTCTTAAAGATAAAGGTTTGAGTTTTCTTTTAAGCTATGTTAGAGCTTTTTATGTCTTCCCATTTTCTGTTTACAGGACTTCAAAAAGTGCAAAAACACCGTTTTTTAATAATTCAACCCCCTATTTTAAGGGTTTGAATAAATTAAATTTTTTTTTATATTTTCTTCTTTACTGACACCCAAACTCTCAATAAACACAAAAATGTTGAAATAAACACAACATGACCATTTTTATGTTACCCAGTGTTATATTGAGACAACCAAATACACTTTTTAAAAATGTAAATTTTAAGATTAATTAATTAATTAAATATAAATAGTCTTTTATTTAGTAATTAATAATTTTCATTAGTTATTTAAAATTATTAATTTAACCCTTTAACGACGAGATGTGCTGCTTTTCAACATGAACTTCAATCTCTTACAATTATCAGAACAAATCCATAAAAGTGTTTATACAGGAAAAAAAAGTCTGACTCCGTTTACACCTTAAATTTAGCCCATGACTTTCACATAAGTATGTTCTTGTTTAACGGGGCTGACTCCGTTTACACCTTAAATTCAGCCTCAAAATGAGGCTGAAAGTAAGACTTTTTTTAGTGTGTAAAAGTACATATCCTACTATTTTTGGGGCCACTCTTTCGAATGGCGTTGTCAAAATTTTCAAAAATAATATTTAACCCTTCTTTTTTTCAAAAATGCTAAAAAAATGTCAAGTTATTTAAATGTAATTTTTTTCTCTGTCATAACGCTTTTAAAATACTCTCTAAATTTGAATTAGTAAAAATGTTTACTAATTTGAATTAGTGTCTGACTTTTTACTTTTGAATTAGTAAACTTTACTAATAAATTAGTAGAAATTACTATTTATTAGTAAAAATTTACTGATTTAAAAGCAAAAAGTCAGTCACTAATTCAAATTAGTAAATATTTTTACTAATTCAAATTTAGAGAGTACAACAAAAAGTATCAGAAACGTGTTCCCGATAGTTGTACTTAAAAAATATTTGCTTGAAATTTGTTACTCGGGAGTTATTCGGGTCGCTAATTACGAATATGAAGTCAAATTCTAAAAATTCAATATGGCGGACTAATTTCTAAAAATTGATAAAATCTGATTTAAATTTGATCCTGAAGGGTTTTTGGGGTGGCTAATTACGAATCTAAAGTCACATTCAGAACGAGACGCATGACTATTCCAGAAATCTTATTTGACATAATAGTAATTTGACATAAAACCGTTTACCATAATTTTCATTTGACAAAAAATTTATTTTGTATAAAAAACATTTTATTTGAAATTTATTTGACATACATTTCATTAAACATACAATTTATGTTGCATAAATGGCATTTAATATGATATCCATTTGATATACACTTCATTAGACATACAATTTATATAACATATGAGGCGTTATTTCTCAAACGTCCCAGTCCAAAATTGTAAGTCTTTGGATTGTGTTGGTATTTTGGGAAATTGTTGCCCTATATGAAAGTAATAAATCTGTAAAATATTAGCTCTTTAAAAAAAAAATTGTAGAAAGTGGTGGGGGTTAAAGTTCTGACATTTTAAGTAACACTGCCATTTTCAAAACCATGTAACTTTTATAAAACTTTATCGATTTTAATTTGTTTATAATGGATTTAAAGCATATTTTATCTACTTTCTAAAAATTTTACAAACAAATTTTTAAAAAAATTTTTAAACAATTTTTTTTCAAAAATTAAGTTTATTTTTTAATTTTGACCTTGACGGGTATTTTAAAAAATTTTTTTTTAATTTTTATTGGAAAGCTGACATTTTTCCGGAAAAAACCATATAAGTTTCATAGTGGGATGACCAGAAGTTTAGAAGATATTTGAAAGCAAAGTAAGCGGTGCGCCCGGGTTACTGTACGTTACGCCGGCGCTGCGCCGTTAAACGACATAAAAATCACTCTTTTATCTTCATCTGCTTCAGTAAAAGCTCTGCATTTAAACAGGGTTGATACTTCCTATGAATCTTTTTTAATAGTAGCTCTCTGCATTTAACAGGGTTGAGACTGTCATTAAAATAATGCCTGCATTACTTTTACCGAAAAAAATTTAAATATATAATTTTGAAAACGAATGTTTAAACTTTTATAAATTATAATTATTATCAATTAAAATGAGTAATTTTGAAAAAGAAAGATTAAAGTTTTAAAGGAACAATAATTATCATCAATTAAAATAATTAATTTTGAAAAAAATATTGATGTTTCGTAAGTTAAAATTATTGTTATTGGCAATTGGAAAATTTAATTTTGAGAAACAGAAATTTAAGTTGGATAGAAATTGATAATTATAATTTATAAAAGTTTAAACATTCGTTTTCAAAATTATATATTTAAATTTTTTTCGGTAAAAGTAATGCAGGCATTATTTTAATGACAGTCTCAACCCTGTTAAATGCAGAGAGCTACTATTAAAAAAGATTCATAGGAAGTATCAACCCTGTTTAAATGCAGAGCTTTTACTGAAGCAGATGAAGATAAAAGAGTGATTTTTATGTCGTTTAACGGCGCAGCGCCGGCGTAACGTACAGTAACCCGGGCACACCGCTTACTTTGCTTTCAAATATCTTCTAAACTTCTGGTCATCCCACTATAAAACTTATATGGTTTTTTCCGGAAAAATGTCAGCTTTCCAATAAAAATAAAAAAATTTTTTTTTAAAATACCCATCAAGGTCAAAATTAAAAAATAAACTTAATTTTTGAAAAAAAATTGTTTAAAAATTTTTTTAAAAATTTGTTTGTAAAATTTTTAGAAAGTAGATAAAATATGCTTTAAATCCATTATAAACAAATTAAAATCGATAAAGTTTTATAAAAGTTACATGGTTTTGAAAATGGCAGTGTTACTTAAAATGTCAGAACTTTAACCCCCACCACTTTCTACAATTTTTTTTTTAAAGAGCTAATATTTTACAGATTTATTACTTTCATATAGGGCAACAATTTCCCAAAATACCAACACAATCCAAAGACTTACAATTTTGGACTGGGACGTTTGAGAAATAACGCCTCATATGTGTCATTTGACATAGAATTAATTCAACATATATTTTATTTAACATAAAATTCATTTAGCATAATTTCCATTTAACGTAAAAATACAATTGACTGGAATTTTATTTCACATAAAAATCTCTTGAAATATGTTTCTATCGACATAAGTTTTATTTCACAGAAAATTAATTTGAGGTAGAATTTGTTTATTATATACGTCATTTGACATAAATATACATTTTGTAAATTTTATTTTGTCCTAAAATTTATTTGTCATAAACTTCATTTGTTATAAATTTAACTTGCCATAAATTTCATTTGATATAAATGTCATTTAATATAATTCTCATTTAACATCATTTTCATAAAGTTTATTTGACATAAAAGACATTGAACATAATTCTCATTTGTCATAAAAGTCATTTGACATAAATTAGATTGGACATAAAAGCCATTCAACAAAATTCCCATTTGGCATAAAAATTAGTTTACACAAATTACATTTTACATAAAAATATCAGCGCGAGTTTTAAAAGTAACCAATTAGATATTGTCAACAACATTGTGATTCGCCAATTTTGAAATTCGCGCCTTTATTCTCATGTCAAATGATCTTTATGTAAAATGAAATGTATGACAACTGAATTTTATGTCAAATGAGAATTATGTGTAATGACTTATGCGTCAAATGAAATTTATATCAAGTGAACTTTATGTCAAATGAGAATTATGTTAAATGAGATTTATACCAAATGAAATTTATATCAAGTAAATTTTATGTTAAATGAGAATTATGTTAAATGCCATTTACGCTGAATGAAATTTATATAAATTAAATTTTGCGTTAAATAATAATTATATTAAAAGATATTCACGTCAAATGAAATTTATGTCAAGATAATTTTATGTCTAATGATATATATGTCAAATGGATTTTGTGTCAAATGAGAATTTCGTAAAATAACATTAATGCCAAATGAAGTTGATGTCAAATGAATTTTATGTCAAATGAATTTTATAACAAATAAAATTTACGTTAAATGGATTTTATGTCAAAAGAAATTGATGTTACATAATTTTTATGTCAAATGGGAATTAAGTAACCTGAGTTTTATGTAACATAATATTTCTGTTAAATAAATTCTATGACAAATGATATTTATGTTAAATGGTTTCTGTGTGCAATGAAATTTATGTCAAATAATGTTCATATTATGTGAATTTTAAGTTAAGTAGTTTTATATTAAATAACTATTTGGTCAAAAAAGATTTTGGGAATAAGCATGCGTCTCTTCAAAACATTAAAAATAGCGGATGTAGAATAGCATACTCGTTTCATAAAATTTACTCAGATTCACAGAAAAAAATTGTACTCATTTTTGTTGCAGCTCATAATGAGTCACTTTTCTGACTCATTTTGAGTTCAGTTTTTTTCTATGTTTGCTTTGCCTAAAAAGTACAGAATTTGGTTCCCTGTCAAATTTGTTTTAGGTTTTGGATTTAAGTTGCAGTTAAAGTAATTTGGAACAAATATAACCAATAAATATTAACAAATTTGATCGGAAACTAATTTATGTACTTTTTGTGCGTCGTCTTTGTTACTCGGGGGTATTTTGGCTTGGGGGAATGTACGGTAATCTCAACTAATCTATATTTCTCAATACATTTTGAATTCAATGAGGTAACGATTGGAACTGCGAAGAGTACTTAATTTTTTTCTAAACATTACAGGTTTATATTTTATAAACTGTTTCAGAACTGACCTACCATAACCTATTTTGAATTTTTTAAATCTAACTTTATATTCGTAATCAGCGACCCCAAAAACACCTGAGTAACAAATTTTAATCAGATTTTAGCAATGTTTAAAAAATTTTCATCTTACGAAAAATTAAGACATTTGAAGGTCGAAAAAAATAAAAATTGGAAATAGATATTTTTCAAGTACAACTATCAGGAACACGTTTCTGATACTTTTTATTGTATTTTAAAAGCGTTATGACAAAGAAAAAATTCTTTAAAAAAAATTACATCGAAAAAACTTGATTTTTTTAGTATTTTCGAAAAAAAGAAGGGTTAAATATTACTTTTTGAATATTTTGACCACGCCATACGAAAGAGCGACCCCAAAAATAGTGGGATATGGACTTTTGAAAACTTTTATGTATTTGTTCTGATAATTGTAAGTGATTGAAATTTATGTTGAAAAGCAGCACACATCTCGTCGTTAAAGGGTTAATATACGCATTTTGTAAAAAATTCGTATTAAGGTGCATGTACTACTTATATTATATAGCAACAGTAAAGATGCTATTAAATAAATAATAAAAATTAAAATATTATAATAATATTGTGAAATAATAAATGTATATGTAAACAGAAATAAGTAATCTGTCATCCGAGCGAGCGCTAGCGAGTGAGGAATATAACGCTAGTATAATATAAAACCTAAGAATGTGGTAAAAAAAAAAATTATAAAAAAATTGTTTTATATTTTTTTCTTTAATCTACATACAGAAATGAACATTTGTTGTCTTAAACTTTTTGTATAAAAATTAACAGTTTTCAAAATATTAATTATTTAAAAAAGAGCTGTTTTTTTAAAACAAATGATAATAACTTTTTGAAAAAAAATCGTACGACAATTAAAAAAAAGCATTTTAAAGGCAATAAAACAAGCTTTATAATGCGTTTTAGAAAATTAACTTGTCATGACTTGTTAAAAAACTACAATTGTTTGAAATCGACAAAAAAATTGAAACTTTCGCTGAGGTTTTTTCCTAAAAAGACATAGGGTAAATGCACCTATTACTGGGATTGCTCCAATTACTGGGATTTTTGTATAATACAATTATTTTACTATTATAGAATAATATACTATTTGCAAATGTTAGAAAAAATTATTTTCGATCTTACTCAATACCATTGTGCGTAAAGAAACATATTTAAAGTATTAATAATTTAATTATTTAAGGACGACAATTGCTTATCGTAGTAATTAAGACATTTCCATTGAAATGCATATGCTCTAATTACTGAGAGCAACATGTCCTCTAAATACACGTATTTTTATCGTAGTAATTCGCTCACAATAGTTGGGTCAGTCTCCTAGTAATACACGCATTTGATATAATTTGTTTATTGATTTAATTTGTTTAAATGATCAATTTCGATAAAGTTTTTATTAATGTTTTATTTTCTACATAACAAGAGCTTTCAATTTAATTAGCTTTAACTTTACTTCTTGCATTATAATTCCCGAGTTTATTATTTCAAAGGCTGCTAAATTTGAACATCTCAGTAGATGGCACATTTACCCTATAAATAAAAAAGTGGGACAAAAATGTTTAAACATTGAAAAAATAAATTTTCTCGTAAACAGACCTAAAAACCGGGTTTAGAGAGTAGAAATCTCTGTTTTTCAATGTTTAAACATTCTTGTCCCACTTTTTCATTTATATGTCCTTTTAGGAAAAAACCTCAGCTTTCGTTTAAAAAAAATTGGACCTTTTTTCCAAAAAATTAAAATTTATTTTTAATTTTGATTTTTTTGTGTCACAAAAATCTTTTCTTTTAAATGCTTATTTTTAATCGAAAGAGCACGAAAGTGCTCTTAGAAAGTTCGTCGACTCTGACATCAGTGTTGCCAACCTTTGTCTAGATGTTGGCTGAGGTTGCCAATAGCACTGCTAACAATGCGCTCAACATCAGTGACGGTTGCAGCTGCTCCAGCAGCGGTAGTCGTTGGAGAATCCAATGCATTTGGCGACCTTGCACGTGCTCCACAGCATCGCGAAAATGCACCAACATCCAAAACACCAGTGGCCGATGCACAAGAAGAGTGATAAGCAGACCTACATCCCTTACAGTATACAACAGCGTCAACCACTCTCTTATTACATCGTACACAAGTCCTACCAGATAGGTTAGGTTGAGTCTTGTTTGAATCAGACATTATGCTTAAGGTAAATACACATAATGCGCACTGAGAACAACACAAATTCAATGGGTCCAGTCACAACATAACAAAGTGTCAAGTCACCACAAAAAAAGCACAACATAAACGGTAAAACTGTGTCAAAATAGTAAAATAATAAGGAGCAGAACAAACTGCGTGCAACAAAGATTTACTTTTTTCTAAAAAAAAATCGAATTTTCCAAACTAAATAACAAATTTCAGCTAAATTGTATAAGTTTTTAGAAAATCGTCCGCCATTTTGAATTTTGAAAAACCGATATCGGATTCGTAGTCAGCGACCACGAAAACCCCCGACCCGTGTGGAAAGCTGCCAAAGCTAGTCCAGTTAAACAAATAATTGTTGTTAATTAATAACTCTTGACATAAACTACCTAGAATCTTGCAGTTTTTTCTAATTTTGCTATTAATTAACACGGTTTTAACAATTCAGAACTTGTTTCAATAAATAATTGTTGTTATTTATTAACTATTGATACACATAACTTAGAAACTTGTAGTTTCTAAGTAAGTTTCTAAGCAAATGTTTAAACAAATAACACCGGCACACAAAAAAAAATTTGAATTCCCAGGACTGCCATATGGTAGGTTTTCTTCCTTCAGGTGTTCTAAAGAAAAAAACATTGTCCGACCTAAAAGTTAGTTCGTGTTCTCTTTTTACAGGCTTGGAGGGGAGGTTGATTTTTGAGAATCTGATTTTTATGAAAATTTACACAATTTCTATAAATAAAGCTGAATTTTTGCTTCTTCTGAACGTTTTTTTAATTCATTGACTTTATTAACATAATAATTAAATATAAAAAAAATTTTAAATGGCGGATTCAAATTGGAGGATTGTAGTAGTATCACATAAATGCGATTAAGTTTTAGTAAAACATTTACAGTAAACCATTTCTAGATTATGAAAAATTCAGATTTAAAATTAGCGAATAGAAGTAACACCTAAGTACCAAGTATCAAAAAAATCTGAGAACAATTTCTGCCATTTTTTGGATTTTTTTGGATCCGCCATTTTTAATTTTTTTATATTCAATTAGTATGTTATTATAGTCACTGAATTAAAAAAAAACGTTCAGAAGAAGCAAAAATTCAACTTTATTTATAGAAATGAAGTGAATTTTCATAAAAATCAGTTTCTCAAAATTCACCTCCCTCCAAGCCTGTAAAAATAAAACACGAACTAACTTTTAGGTCGGACAATGTTTTTCTCTTTAGATACACCTTAAGGAAGAAAACCTACCAATTGGATTACCATCCTGGCAATCCAAATTTTTTTTTGTGTGCCGGTGTAATTGTTGTTAATCACTAAGTCTTGACACATAGCATCTAGAAAGTTGCAGTTTTTTCTTTTCTACAATTAGCTAATCAAAGTAGTAGTTGTAAATATACAATTAAATAATCTGAATATTGCAAAAAAATATTTTTTAAATTTTTAGGAAAGTTTCGGTGCTGTGGGGTATAATTAAATCATAATGGGCCAAAATAAGTGAAACCGGCCACTTGAAAAATTTTTGTCTCCAATTTTCAAGTTATCTATGATTTTTGGTAGATATATGAGTACACTTTTTGCCCCTAAGATATTTTTCAAAAAAAAAAATTTATTTTTGAAGTAATCAGGTGTTAAAGTTTTGGGTCATTTTATTTTCATTTTATTATTACTTTGAAACAAATAAAGATAATTAGGTGAATTTTTTTTTAAATTAAAGCTTAAAGTCTATATTTTAAGGAATAAATAAAGCGATTGCTAAAAAATTAAAATTTATAATTGTTATTAACAATTCTTTTAAACAATTGCAAATTTAAGAATGTTCTCAATGTTTTTGAAACATTACATTTCGATGTTGTATTGCGCAAAACTCCAAGGATTAATTTAAAAAAAAGAAAAATGAGTAACCTTCAATATTATAGAAATTCTGTAGTTTTTTCTGAAAAAATGCAGGCGAAAATCGACTCGAGTTACTGGAAAAAGATAAAATTGCAAACGAATAAATAAGATCGTGTTTTGTTTATTTAGAAACTTCACGTTTTCAAGCGGATTTTTAAGATTAAAAGTCGATTTTCGCCTGCATTTTTTCAGAACAAACTACAGAATTTCTATAATATTGAAGGTTACTCATTTTTCTTTTTTTTAAATTAATCCTTGGAGTTTTGCGCAATATAACATCGAAATGTAATGTTTCAAAAACATTGAGAACATTCTTCAATTTGCAATTGTTTAAAAGAATTGTTAATAACAATTATAAATTTTAATTTTTTAGCAATCGCTTTATTTGTTCCTTAAAATATAGACTTTAAGCTTTAATTTAAAAAAAAATTCACCTAATTATCTTTATTTGTTTCAAAGTAATAATAAAATGAAAATAAAATGACCCAAAACTTTAACACCTGATTACTTCAAAAATAAATTTTTTTTTTTGAAAAATATCTTAGGGGCAAAAAGTGTACTCATATATCTACCAAAAATCATAGATAACTTGAAAATTGGAGACAAAAATTTTTCAAGTGGCTGGTTTCACTTATTTTGGCCCTATTGAATAATATTTTTCCCATCTTTCATTCAGTAATTATATGTTTAAACGATACTAGGAAATTAAAACTCTACTACACACAAGCGTCGTTATAGCATAGTGGTTAGAGCATTAGTTTATAAGTTAGTAGGTCGTAGGTTCGATTCCCCTTGTGCACAGTTTTGTTTATTTCATAGATTTGCGTTATTTCAAGAATTAAGTTATAGAACAAAACCAAAACTTGAAAATCTAATACATCCACTTACTGTAATTGCCTATTATTCAATTTTTAAATTACATTAAAATTTAGTTACTTTTTTTATAGAAAGTGAATTTATCATACGGCAGTTAAATATTAAAGGTGAAAGACGCTGTCTTTCTGAATCAATGTAACAAATAATTAAATATCTTAAATAAATCTCTATAGGCTCATGGGCTTCATATGTATTCACAGCACAGCCGCCCTAATACAGAAACCTGCTTAATCTGAAAAATATTTTCGAAATTAATTAATAATTTCAAAATTATCAACTAACTCTGATCTGTCATATACGACTATAGTCGGATATTCTTCGACCAATCGAATACCATTAAAAAAAATTCCTTTTTTCTGTAGGAATATTCCCAAATGTATTTCTCTCTTTTATTCTTCTCGTTCCTTGTTTTTGTTACCATCGAGCACTTTGAAATTGAAAGCATCTGAAGAAATGGGACTTAAGCCACATTTCGCAAATCAATGTTTCATTATTTCTGGAATTTCTAATCTGTCAATTGTTGTTTTCAGGAGAGGAGCGACGTTTTCTTTTTCAAATAACTCAAACCCGTGATTCAATCTCCATTGATATGCGACGAATATCCATCAAGGTAAATAATGATTGGAAATTCGAGTTGTTTTTTGATTGCCCAAGGATAAAGCACATTGGTTACATATTCATAAAAGGATTCTGACGTCATCCAACCGTTTCCAGTATTTCCAACACTCCATCCTTCGGCTAATTTTCGTCCAATACTGGCCGGCAACCTTTGGTAGTAAAAGAGAATCATCGGTGGAGCGATTTCTCCGACTACTTTGTGAACAGATTTTGTCCCTTTCTTTGCTAAAATGTAAGCAGCCTTCGGACAAGGGCTAAAACCACTTTCGTCAAGATTTATTATTCTCGATGGATGAACATTTGTTAAATTCTTGCTGTCCAAATATTCTTCCACTTCATTAAACCAACTTTTCAATCTTTCTGGTGTTGCGAGTGCTCGACACTTGGATAAGTTGTGAGCCATCCTTTTTGACAAATCAGAGTGTCGTCGACAAAATGCTTCATACCAGTGTCTTCCAGGACGGTCATTTGTGAATTTCCGATCGCAACAATAAAATATCCAATGAAGAATATATTATTCTTATTCTGTCGACAAGATTGCGAACGGTCCAGAACGCGCTGCTTCGATGAGAATTATATTTTTATATTTACAAAAATAGTACTTTTGGGGATAGTCTACTCTTTTGCAACATGTGAAATTGACATTTTCTTAATTTTTCTCTCATCAAGCGCGCTATTGATATCCTCCTGTGAATAACTTTTTACCTATGTGGGTTTCCCCATGTCAAAATTTTTAGTTTCTGGAATAATATTATTGGGGTTTTATCAAGTCCAATTTAAATAGATTAAGTAAAACTATTATATTATAAATATTAATTACTAGTATTATTAATCGTTACAGAGATTTTTGGAGGGGTTGCCAATAAATTATAACTTTAAATTAAATATATACTTACATCTTTAGTGCACTAGTACAATTATTATTTTGACTTAGGAGTTGATAAATTCCTAATGTTATAATAAAATAGGGGGAAAAACGAATTATCATTTACAATATGTATTTTATATACAATTATAATGAGTATAAAACTATGGCATACATTAATTTCAGTCAGGTAATAAATATTTTATTATTCGAAACTTAAGCAATGTCTAACGAAAATAATAAAAAATGTTCGCTTAAACGATGGATTCATGAACATGTGCGAATAAATAATTTTTTGTAAGAAAATGAAAACCTAATATTCAAGATATTTATATTGTTTGACAACGTCAAACATTTATCTTTTCATAACATATAATTTTAAATAAAAAAATGCAAAACAGTTCTTATTTTTTACTTAATTTGTCAATAAACGTTCAGTCACTGGTACACGTGCGACAACAGGCTCATTTACCTTATTACTTTAAAAAAATTAAAATAAATTCTTCATAGCAACTAAATTATTTGGATAAATTTGAATAACACTTTTTGAAAGAAATTATTTAGTTTCCCTTAGGGCATTTGAACCATGATGACCTTATAGCTTTAGAACACATGTTTTGCACAAACTGTGACGTCATAATGGTTTAAATACTCTTAACTATTAAATTTCTTTGCGGGAATTTAAATATTTTCAATACAATTTTAATAAAATTTCTTTCAAGAATAGATTAATTTTAAATTTTTTTGAAAAACATTTCGCTATGATAATAATAATATTCTATTATAATATTATTGCAATAATTGAATCATATACCTAGTAAGTTAAGAAATTAATTATTCCCACTTTAAGGAAAATTTACAAAAAATTTAAATGGAAACAGAAAATTCGTTATCTGTTTGTATTTCGTTTGATGGGAACTTTTATTTCACATGTAGAAATTATTTCTAACAACCCGCATATGGCGTCTCACCAATCATCATTTATAGCAACTTTAATTCTTCTATAATTAAAACTTGGTATAACGGATACATATACTTTTAACTTTTATTCAATCATAATGTCTCACAGCACTTGAAGGAGAAAAAAACATATAATTAATATTGATCCCTTTTAATAAGATATTTTGGAGAGAGAGAGAGAGAGTAGGGGAAGCTATGGATATATAATGATTATAAAGCTTCTTAAAAGTCGTTTCTTCTTCGTCTGCATAAAGATAGAAGAATTATAAACATATGAATGTCTTTAAACTCATATGGGGAATATTTTCTTCAATGACAAAAATAACGCGAGGATCTTGTTATTAAAATATGTTTATCATTCGAAGGAATGCTGTTTCAAAAAATGCACTTTATTAACATACAGATAGATACATATGCATAATTAACTTATCGTTTTTAACATGCTTCCAGAAACTCCTGCCAAAAGTCGTCAATCGTGATGCTTATATGATTGATGTATATTGTCCATGACTTACCTTTTGTTTATTATTATTACTGATACAAAGAGAGCTGTATTTTTTCTGTTCATAGTCGTGATATATTATTCAACTGCTTCGTCTTACAATTTAACCCTTTCACTGTCAGTGGGCTCTATAGAGCCATAAAATTGTCGTGCCCTGTATGTCCATGGGCTCTATAGGGCCATAAAAAAAAGACATTTAAAAGTTAACGAATCTGGCCAAAAATGCCTACTCGGGGGTTTTTGGGGTAACTGAATCCAAATTATTTATTTATTCATTAGTCGTTTAGAAAGCTTACACCTTATACGACAGAGCCTCTATAATTATCAAATTTCGTATAGTATAAACGGATTTCTTACAAGTAAACAATAACAAACTAGATTTTAAACGTTCAACACATTCATACATTTAAATAAAATTCTCTTCTTTTTAATATCGTAGATACAAAGTTAAACGCTGTTTTCGTCTCATTCCGAAATTCCTCAGGTCATGTCTTTCCGTTCTAAACAGTATTCTCGGGGAATGGCTGTTCAATAATCTTAATTGAGCAAATAGGCTTCTTGTTTCGTTTTTCATTCTGATTCTTAAATAATTTTGTTCGTTATTACAAATTGGTAAATACTGATAGACTGTTAAAGACGAACTAGAGGCGAGAAGGGCCAAGTCCGCGGCACGTAGGTGATTTTCATATCTCCATAAAATTTGGTCAAAGTTATTTCGGATCAAATTAGGGGTCAAGTTATACCACAAGTGCATGGAATCGGAGGCAGAAAAAAACTTTTTTATTTGATTAATCCAGTTATATTTTATATTATTATTGTTTTCATTGGCTATCGTTAGTAGTTTATTAAAAGCAATTTTGGGATATCTAGTGTCTGGCATTTCAAGAATCCTAATTAACCATTTTAGTAATAATTTAAAAATTGATTTAGAACTGAATCCAAATCCTCGATTGAAAATTCAAAATTCACAATGTCGGCTTCAAAATGGCGCCTAACAAAAATTTTTAAGTTAACGAATTTGTCTGAAAATGCCTACTCGGGGGTTTGAGGGTCACTGAATCCGAATTTTCGTAAAAATTGAAAAAGTGTCTGCTATTCTAACTCAAATTAACCAGCAAAATTACTAAAAAAAATTTTAAGACTTCGGCTTTGCTGAGCTCCGCTCTCAGTTTAATCCAGAGTCACGAACGAGGACGTGGCGCAAACGACTCCATTTTTTTGTATTTTATTTTATTTTTTGTATTTTTTTGTTTATATTCTTGTATTAAAAGAGTCACGAACGAGGACGTGGCGGAAAAGACTCCATTTCTTTTTTATATTTTATTGCATTTTTTGTATTTTTTTTTGTTTGTATTTTTGTATTAAAAGATTTTTAATTTGCAGAACTTTAATGTGCTGCTTCAATTAGAACACAAGAGAATTCATTTTTAAATTTTAAATTTTTTTTCGTGTGGTAATGTTGAAAACATTGTGCAGCACAGAGTGGAATTTTGCCTTACTCTTTACACATAAAACATGTTTTTCTTTTTATGTTCTTATCGTAACACACGTGGCATCGTCTATAAATTTTCTTCTTGTTCGATATGTTTGAAGGGAAATGATGTTGTGTAGAAGCTATTGGATTCTTTTGCAAAGAATAAATATGTTTTGAATTCCTTTTTTTCCTCATAGTGTTGTTCAAAAATTTCTTTTATCAGTAATTGTCGAAATTGTAGTTGGGTCATTTTCTTTTCATTTTGATGAAGACTATGATACAGAACTGAAGCATTGAAAACTGAAATGTCAAAGAAATGGAACTGTAACTTTTGATACTATTTTACCGTTTTGTGAATGGTTTCATAAGAAGAAATGGATTGGTCCGTTTTATCCACTCCTCCCATGTTGTTATTGTAAGAATTAACAACATTCGGTTTCACTTTTTCCAGACCTGTACTATGATTTCTTTTGCCGGTTCCAATCATTGACGGATTGTGCATCGTTGTTAACATGGTCACAACTTTTTTGTCTCGCCAAGCCATAAAAGCGATTTTTGTTGTGCACATAATTTTCATTTCCCCAGGTTTCAAAATTCTGAGATTTATATTTGGCATATGCTTTCTATTTGCTCTCACTGTTTCGCAAACGTTGGTTTTTTCTTCTACCAATTGTTTACATAGTAAAGGAGATGTATACCAATTGTCAATGAAAAGGCATCTTCCTTGACCACCGGGATCTCCAAGTAGTGTCTTGACCACATTTCCTGATATACCTATTCCACTTTTTACATTTCTCCTATTATTATCTTTCCCTGTATAAATCATCAAATTATATACGTAGCCAGTTTTTGATTTGCAGTTTTTATATATTTTAACCCCAAATCGAGCTCTTTTGCTTCTATTGCATTGCCTGAATTGGAGACGTCCTTTCCAAGGTATAAGTGATTCATCGATACCAATATCTTGACCAGGTCTGTAAACAGATTTGAAATTTTCGATCAAAGACTCATACAAAGGACGGATTTTAAAAAGTTTATCGTTCGAAACGTTCTTATTTTCAGCGAAATGCAATGCACTTAGTATTTGACGAAATCTGTTATATGTCATTGATGAAGAAAAGAAAGGTGTTTCCAAAATTACATCCTTAGACCAATACATTTTAAGACTTGGTTTCTTGATTATTCCCATAAGAAGGACTAAAGCGTAAAAGATGAACATTTCATCAGGATATACATCTATGTATTTTAGAATTCTGGAATGTGGTTTTAATTTTTGTGCAGCTCTTAACTTATTCACTGTTTCAGCAACATAATTATTTGTTTCATAGAAAATCGATTCAATAATTTCTGGTGTGTAAAATAGTTTTAAAATTTCAAGTGGTGTACTTCTATTGTTTAAACCACTTTTTTGTTGGATACCTGCAATTGAGTCGGTAAAAGGATGTATAATTGGTTGAAAATTGTTACATTCAGTCCACTTAAGGTCATTTCGAAAAATGATAATAACGTTTGAAATTTAAAATTCAAGCTTGAATTAAGATTAGATGTTCAAGCTTCACTCACGAAGGTTGACCGAGTCTTGAATCGAGCATGGGATGAACATTGGTGTCCCATGCTGAAACAATATTAATGTGACAATGGTATAAAGACTGCTTCAACTCTAGGTTACCCACGCTGTGCGTTCAGGGCTCAATCAAGCTTCAACTCATCGTCAACATTGGTCTTTCTCACATGGGTAAATTTAAAAAATAAAAAAAAATTGTAATAATAAAGTGAATTTTTCAATTTTAATTTTAATTAATTTAATAAATGTTAATAATATATTATTTTTATACATCAATCGATTCATCTTGATGAAAAGAATAAGATTTTTTGTTTGTTTTCAAGTAAAGAATAAGATTTTTGAAAAAATTAGTAATATTTTATTGTACAACAATATAATTTTGATGAAAGAACTGATTTTTTGAAAAAAATGGGAATTTTTTAACTTTTATTGTCATTAACTCTATAAAATCTCATAAAATTTATACCTTATATTGACCAATTGATTCGTCTTGGTGCAAATTTGAAAATTTTGTAAATTTAACGACTGCAAAGCTTCCTTACGAGGAAGCAAAATCATGTCAAACTTTCAATTATTTTCAAAAAAATTCTTATTTCGATGATTTTTAATAATCGACTAAGTTTATAAAATTTCCCAAAAGAATTTAATTATTAAACAAATGTTTTTTAAAAATTGTACAAAAACTTTCAATTTTTTTTACGTTAACGAGGGAACCAGCAGGGGCTTCGCTCACAGCCCTTACGGATACCCATCTCAAAAATTTATCCAAGTTCCAATAAAAAATTTAGTTCAGAATGCATTAAATTACATTTCAAAGCACCCGAAATTGGATCCACCATTTTTATTTTTCTAAAACAAACCTCAGATTTGTAATCAGAGACCCGAAAAACTCCCCTCTACCGAGTTTGGTCAATTTAAATGAATAAATAAATGTATTCATCTAAGGGTAAATACATAGGGAAGAGTGGGGCAAGACGGGGTATTTAAGGTTTAAAACGCAAAAAAACGAAAATTATCGAATTCATTTTTCATTATTATTTTTAATTATCATCTTTGGGAATCATAGGCCAGACGTTGGGTTGAAAAAGTGCACAAAAATGCAACCTGAAAAGTCTCCGTGGTTTATTGTAGTTTGGGGGCTTCACATAAAAGCCCCAGAGTTTGCTCTCGATTATCAGTTGCGATAAATAGTGTAAACAATCGTCAAAGTTGGTAAAACGTGGTTTTTCGATGACCGTCGCTAAGGGTTACATTTTAGAGGAAAAAATTGTGATTGAAAGTTGTAGAGCTTGGAAATAGCTTTCAAATGACTGGTTGTACGTTAAATAAGGTTAATTAGTTTAGTTGCAAATGAATTTAAACCATTAAAAATAGCACTTTTTTAATTGTTTAATAACATTGTTAATAATGATCAAATTTGTTTATAATTTATCAAGAATATTCTCCTTGCGAAGCTGAATAAATCCAAAAAAATTTAACTCGATCAGATATATAGTTTATGCATAATTCCATTTGTTAACTAAAAACATGTAATTTTGCAACGGAATTTCTACACTTTTGGACCTGCCAATTTCTTTTTTTTACACTGAAAAAATTACATTCTAATTTTAAGAAAAACTTCTTATATATGCGCCTAGAATATTCCCCACTTAAGTTAAGTGGGGAATATTCTTACAATAAGAAGAACATTATTATTTTAAGAATATTTACCACTTAATTTAAGTGGGGAATATTCTTGGCGCATATATAAGAAGTTTTTCTTAAAATTAGAATGTAATTTTTTCAGTGTAAGTACACTAGAGGAGTCAAACTTTCGTCATCGGATTTTATGGAAATCTGATATTTTTTATATAAATGTATAATAATGGAGATTAAAAAAGGGTACGTTTTTTTGTCATAAACAAATGGAATAATTTACTAAGATGATGTACTAAGATGATGATGCTAGGGTCAGCCGGGGTAAATCCGAACGCTTTTAGTAAGTTTCAACAATAACATAAGTTTTTTCTTTTAAAAGACAATACTTCCGGTATTCTGGTGCATGAAGTTGTTGCTTTACTTCCATAGAACAATTTTATGGGGAAGCAACAATTTTTGATAAATTACAATCGCAGGAAACTTAGCTTTCGTATTTACCCCGATACTTTGCAACTTTCCTAAAATACCGGGGTAAATACGAACGCCACTGTATTTCAGAAAAATCTTAGGGAAAATAAATTTAAAGTATTGCAATTGTTAAACTTATATAAAAACTCATAAAAAATACGATAATAAACCTATTACGTAATAATGCATCATATATAAATACAAAAATCAAACAAGTTTAAAATTAAAATGCATTACACAATTAAAACCTTCAATAACTTTATCAAATCATAACGGATTTTTGCAAAACTTGGTACAGAAAGTATTTTGGAGTGATTGAATGTAAATACAAAAATAAAAGTCAAATTTTTTAAATTCAAAATGGGGGATTCAATATGACAGACTTTCCTAAAACTCATTTTTAAAAATGATGAAATTTGTTTGAATCTTGACACTTGTGGGTTTTCGGGGTCGCTGAATACGAATTTGAAGTCAGATTTTTAAAATTCAAAGTGGCGGATCCAATATGGCGGACGAAAATTAAAAAATTCATTGGATTCGCTCGAAAATCGTTACTTGGGGGTTTTCGGGGTCGCTGATGACGAATTGGGCATCAGAGCTTCATCGTTCAGAATGGCGGGTACAATATGATACACAAATTTAATAAAAATTTCTCCAGTTTTAGAAATTTTAATCCGCTTCTTTTAATTTTTAAGTGAAACCAATGAATTTTTTAATTTTCATCCGCCATATTGGATCCGCTATTTCGAATTTTAAAAAACTAACTTTAAATTCGTAATTAGCGACCCTGAAATCCCCCGAGTAACAATTTTCGAGCGAATCCAATGAATTTTTTAATTTTCGTCCGCCATATTGGATCCGCCATTTTGAATTTTGAAAAACTGACTTCAAATTGGTAATCAGTGACCCCAAAAACCCCAGAATACTAAATTTTATTAAGACCCTGAAAAACTTTTTTCAACAAAAAAGTGGAACACTCCTTCGAGAGAACGGAGATTAAATTTCTGCTTATTAATTACTAACGAGGATACATATAGAAAGAAAAACTTTTTTCTATGTACTTTTATAATGTTAAAATAATAGTGTAATCAAATAAAAACAATTTTGTGTGGCTCTGATATAAGAAAAAATTATTGAAAATACCGTTCGGATTTACCCCGGTTTTCCAATTTTCCGGGGTAAATACGAACGGTCTGATATTATTAATAAAAGTTAACAGAAGGCAAAAAACAAAAATAGTTTCTGTTCTAGTATTCATAACAAACAATTATAAATAATAAAATGAATTTTTAGCTTCTTTTTTTCAAATACGAGACAAAGTACTGAAAGAGTGTCATCTTTGATTTTTAATCATTTTTTCAATACTCGTTATCTTTGTTTATGCTGTTGCTAATTAACAAACGGAAAATGGGATAATACTTAGAATCTCTTGAAGAGGATCTGAGGTAAAAATTCTCATGTCTAACTTATTTTTTAAAATTTTAATTAAGCTAAAATAATTAGCGTTCTGATTTACCCCGCGTTCGGATTTACCCCGGCTGACCCTACACACTTTTATACATATAATTTAATTGTATTATATCCATAAACAAATAAGACATTTTAGACAATATTTTTTGGTTATTACCATGGTATCATCGACAAATGGGACACCCTCGGCAATTGCTATACTTACCCTATCATTTTAATGAAATAATATGTTATAAAAGAATTTTTCTTAGATATGATAAATAATAATAATCATTTGTGGTAAAAAAAAATTTTTTTTATCATTACAAAAAATATTGTATTTTGAAAAATACATCAAATTGAAACAAGGAAAATTAAAATCGGTAAATAATTAACAAAGATAGGGTAACTGCTCCAGTGCGCTAGTGGTTGGCACCCCTGTTAGGTTTTCTTTAAATAACAAGAATTAGAAAATATCTAGCATGTTTTGCATATGATTATTAAATTTTCCAACATTTTTTACAAAAATCTAGTATATAACTTATTAGAAGTAATTACATAATTGCATTAAAAAAAATAATATTAATATCATTGTCAAAGTGTTCGGAAATTTTCGATTTTTCTAAAGAAAATCTTAAGAAAACTGAAATTTTCAAACTTATTTTACTATTATTAGAAGTTAGTAAATTTACTTTTTTCTTTGCAAACATGTTAGTAGAATATTTAAATATTGATAGTTTAACACGTCTTGTTCTTAAAAATTATTAATTTATTTATTTGAATGGGGTGCCAACAAAAATATTTAGAACAGCATCTATTCCAGTCGTTGGCATACACATGCCAAAGACTGGACAAGCAATTTTTAACCAAGCTCCAGTCGTTGGCACCCCTTATTTCGCAATGAAAAGTGAGGTTAGGTAACAATGTTTACTATGTTTACGTTCTGTCTATAACATCGCACGTATCGGAGAAATACAAGAAAATTAAATAACTTTAAGATCTATATATTAAAATTGATATATTTTTTAAATATTTATGAATTGCCTCGTTATATCATACATTAAAATAAATAGAAAAGTTATTATTAGTACAGTGAAAAATGTTAAAAACTCTGGTCATCGCCTAGTCAATCTTACTGTGCATGAATTAGGTTATATGGAACTTTGTTTCGGAATTGTTTTTTTTGCTTGTGAAATAATTAAAAAATTGATAAATTATTTTTCAGTAATAGGTACATTTTAGAAGGAATGTCTTATGGTATATAATTTTCTATTTACTTTACGTAAACCGAAAATGGTTAGAAAAGCAGTTGTATCAATTTCTATTTATATTATTAATAATTTATTTCAATTGATTAATTAATTTCAATTAATATTAATTTCTATTCTATGTCTATTTATTTTGTTCAATAAAGTTTAAAGAATTATCCAAAACATTGCTTCATTATTTTCACCATTTTTAAAATAATTTTGTTATATTCGATTTTTTAAATTTAGTATCGATTAATATAGGTAGTATTTACTCAATAAATATTTCAGTCTGTTTGAAAAATTATATAACTTTATTATTGAACTATATATGAATATATTCTCTTGTATTTGTTTTTTTACTTAAAATTGTAAGTAATTTTTCTTGATTAATAAAAAAATAAAGAATTTTCAAATTTACTTGCTTGAAACACATAAGAAATTTAAAGGTTATGTATGGGGTGCCAACCACTGGAACTATGGTGGGTGCCAACGACTAATGCTTGCAGTGCCAACGACTGGAAATTGGTGTTATTAAATCATTATTAAATAATTTAAAACTTTCAGTTTATTTTCATAAAAAACTGATCATTTTATCGTATTCTGTATTAAATTCTGAATACATACACTGAAAAAAAAGTGCTGTTGAATCAAATAGCTCCATGCTATTGAATTTCTCGTTATTGATTCAATAACACATTTATTAATCGAACAGCATATTGCTTAAAACGAAAAAATGAAACTGTTTAAATTAAAAGTACGGTACTGTAAAATTAATGATATTCTACAAATTGTTTCTATAGTTCATCTATATATATCAATAGAATAATTTATTGCTTCTTTGACATTATTCATTTGAAGCATCTAATAGATAAATTTGAAGAAAATGCGTGTAAATTTGAATCAAATGAAAAGTTGTTTGCTCCAAAGAAGCGCGCTTTTGAAAATAAAAGCATATGCTTTCGTTTCAATGAGTGGTGTTATAGCGGACTGCCTATAGCCAGAGCTGCCAGGTACCCTCACCAAGCGCAAATGCGCATGCCTCGTGTCTCTAATTTTAATTGGTGGAAATGTTGGAAGTTTTAGTTTACAAGGCATTTTAAATAAGAACACAAATGTCCACCAATTAAAATAGAAGCGCAAGGCATGCGCACTAGCGTTTGGTGAGGGTACCTGGCAGCTCTGCCTATAGCATATGCTATAAAAATAAGGACACTATGTATTTGAGACATTGACAGGTGCTAAATTTATTGAAATACTTATCCACACTTATTTATATGTTTATTAAACCTGTCGTTTTTGAGATTCTTATATAAAAAACTATTATTTAAATTGTTTTAAAGAATTAAGGACTAGTTAACTATAAATTCCCTATATAAATTCCCTTATTCACGAGAAAAATCTCGCGCACGGTATTTAACTACAAAGTAACTGCTCAATGTAAGAAGCGAATGTATTACATTGCAGCGCGGCAGTTCTCGTCTATCACGAAAGTTAAGCACGTTTGGTCGCGGTTACTACATGGATGGGTGACCGATTGGGAACAGCGTATTTTTCAGACTCAAAAAAATATAAAGTGTGTTTGAATGTGTATGTATGTGTGTTTGTCGCTGGAAAAAATGAAAAAAGTAATAAAGATATGTATGTTAGTGTGTAAAATTGAAAAAAGATGTATATAAGGAGTGTTGTGTTAAAGGTGTGAGAATTAATTGTAGTATATAAAAACTATGTGAACAAAAGTTTCATTTTTTCAATTTATCGTTCGTATATCTTTAACCACATAAAAGAATTGACTTAACAGTATGGTGTTATTCAATCGATAGCAACAACTAAAAAAATTAAAAGTACAAATTTTTGAATCATAAAAATGATGCTTTTAAATTGAAAAACTATAGTCATTGACTCAAAAGCATATACTGTTAAATTAAAAAATTTTGATCGTTGATTCAAAAGGAATACCTTCAAATTAACATAGTATGCTGTCAATTTAAGAAATATGCTTTTGTTTCAATGAAAGTGATACTATCGAATCATTAGAATCGGTGCTTTCAAAACAACAGCATATACGTTTGGCAGCCCGTTATGACACTATTTAATGAATCAAGCTCATATGTCATTGATTCAACAGCATTTTTTTCTCCGTGTATATTACCATAAGTATTATATAATATTAGTTTTTAACTATTAAAATAATTCTTAAAGTCAAAATTTGGCCTTAAGGGTGCCAACGACTGGAGCAGTTACCCTATAACCATTTTTGTAAATTTCAACGGCTGATTTCAGTTGTAGCTAGTCATGGGATATCGATATGAAATATCGGACCATATCGATATATTCGTCACGATAGTCGATATTTTAACATCGATGTTAACGTTTTGATATATTGTTACTATAATATCGATAAAAATTTCAATATCGATTTTTATTGCGCAATGACAATACGATGTTTCACACGTTTTGAGTTTTCTAAATTATTGAAGAAATTATAACTATTTGTAGTACTAAATACAAGTAAGAGTTAAATTTATATATATATAAAATATATAATATAATAAAATAACGATGAATCACATAGAAAGACAATAAATATTGATTTTTTGAGCTTAAAAAATTACAAGCCACAATTAAAATGCGAGTATTTAAAAGTCAGTTAAAATATTTATATTTTTTATTTTGTTTGTTTAAAGAATATGTTATAATATACACCCTGCGATGCTTTATATAATAAATTTATTATTTTCCAATTATATTCCACGTACCAAAAAGTGGCTACTCAAGAGACGAAAAAATAAATCTATCAGTACAAAAGATAAAAGAGGTTCAATTTAAAAAAGTTTTTACTTAAATTAAAGTTTTTATAACGTTTTATTGTATATTGTCTATACTAATACAGTATACATTAATATAAAAATCCTATTTTCCTATTTAAATAATTTTAAATATTTTTTATTTCTTTCTTTATCATTAACGTTTTAATTATTTACGTTTTTTATATTTATTAATAAATAATATTTAATTAGTCATTATTAATAATAATAAACACTTTTGCAGGCAAACAGGGCTGTCTGCAGGTTGTTATTGTAACAAAAAGGAGTAAGAGAGTCAGTGAATTCAAATTTGACGCACCTTTTCTGTCACTCTTGTTTTACGCATGCGCGATATCGTTTTTGCGATATATCGATATTTGTTTTCGATAATGATATATTTTTAAATATCGATATTACTGATGCAATATCGATAAGCGAAATATCGATGTCAAATTTTTTCGATATCCCAGCGTCGAGATCCAAGCGCCACTGAGTTCCCCCACTCCCCCGTCCAAGAGTTGAAAAAACTATATATGGGTGATTCTCCAAAAAACCTCATTTTGCATGTAGTCAAGATTTTCTAAATAATTATAATCATTTGGAAAAATACCAAGTCATATTTCCCTATTTTATCACTTCTTCTAAATGTTCTGCAAGAAAAAGTTGTAAAATTTTATTGTTTAATACATTTTTAAAATATTTTACCACCTCAAAATCGATTTTCTAACCTGTCATCTAAGTGCTTTTCATTTTTTCAATACGTAAAACAATTATTTAAAACATGAAATTAGGTACTTTATCAATTTTTTCTAAAAGTTATGATATTTAAGAATAATTTTCTAAGATATGAATAAAATATGTCGCTTAGATTTTTTAAATATAAGAAATGAGATTTGTCATGTAGTACCGCGTCATTCCTCTCACTCGTTGAATATTATCCAATATTTTTGCTGTGGGTAGAGATATTGATTAATTATTGTGATCAATATCTTAATTAACATCTCTAATATTAATTTTGTTAAGTTACTTTTTAAAAAATGTAATTATTTTGCGTTAAAAAAATTAAAATTGAGACATAAGTAGAGATTCACAACCTAAAGCGTCATTCCTCTCACCCCTAATAAAAACAATATTAATATATATAAATTGATCGCAAATTTTTTTCACATAAAGTTGTCCTTTATAAACATGATAGGGCATTCTCAGCTGGAATAAAATTATTTGTCAATTAAATATATTTAAAAAATGTTGAAATTGTCATTCCTCTCACCCGTCATTCTTCTCACTTTTTTTAATAAAAATTAAAAATTGATATGATTGTCGATTGTTTACAAACTGCCAGTGAAAAGTGATCCTAAAATGTATGAAAAATAATTTTTGACAATTGTTAAAAGAGATTTTTGATAACTGTAAGTATTTCAAAATCTATCAAATTTATAGATAATATTAATAAATTATAATTATTAAATAATTTTTTGTAAATAGAAAAATATATATAATAAAAAACACCGGCGCCAAATTTTAACCTCTTAATTTTTTTGTAAATTTTAATTTAAAATATATACTTTAAAAGCTAAAAGCTAGCATGATTATGCTATAGAGGTGGTAGATTATTGTAAACTCAATATAATTGACTGCATTAATCCATAAATAATAATTTTTTTCTTTTCTGTTTGTATCTCACAAAAAGGAGTATTTCGGTAGAATCACCCATATGTATTTTTACTTGATATAAATGAAAAATGAAAGCATAAAATATAACCATCAATTTTTTTTCATAAAATACATGTATTAAACAGTAGGTGATGCAAATTTCATTTAAAAATATTAATAATTAACTAGCGAGGAAATTTTTGAAATAAAAAAATAATTCCTCACCCTTCAAGCAAGGTCGGATTTTTTTTTAAAGATTTGTGAAAACATGAAATTTAATGCCGTTTACACCAAATTGACAAAGTGAAAATTGGCTGAGTTATTCCATTTGTTTATGACAAAAAAACGTACCCTTTTTTAATCTCCATTATTATACATTTATATAAAAAATATCAGATTTCCATAAAATCCGATGACGAAAGTTTGACTCCTCTAGTGTACTTAAAAAAAAGAAATTGGCAGGTCCAAAAGTGTAGAAATTCCGTTGCAAAATTACATGTTTTTAGTTAACAAATGGAATTATGCATAAACTATATATCTGATCGAGTTAAATTTTTTTGGATTTATTCAGCTTCGCAAGGAGAATATTCTTGATAAATTATAAACAAATTTGATCATTATTAACAATGTTATTAAACAATTAAAAAAGTGCTATTTTTAATGGTTTAAATTCATTTGCAACTAAACTAATTAACCTTATTTAACGTACAACCAGTCATTTGAAAGCTATTTCCAAGCTCTACAACTTTCAATCACAATTTTTTCCTCTAAAATGTAACCCTTAGCGACGGTCATCGAAAAACCACGTTTTACCAACTTTGACGATTGTTTACACTATTTATCCCAACTGATAATCGAGAGCAAACTCTGGGGCTTTTATGTGAAGCCCCCAAACTACAATAAACCACGGAGACTTTTCAGGTTGCATTTTTGTGCACTTTTTCAACCCAACGTCTGGCCTATGATTCCCAAAGATGATAATTAAAAATAATAATGAAAAATGAATTCGATAATTTTCGTTTTTTTGCGTTTTAAACCTTAAATACCCCGTCTTGCCCCACTCTTCCCTATGTATTTACCCTTAGATGAATACATTTATTTATTCATTTAAATTGACCAAACTCGGTAGAGGGGAGTTTTTCGGGTCTCTGATTACAAATCTGAGGTTTGTTTTAGAAAAATAAAAATGGTGGATCCAATTTCGGGTGCTTTGAAATGTAATTTAATGCATTCTGAACTAAATTTTTTATTGGAACTTGGATAAATTTTTGAGATGGGTATCCGTAAGGGCTGTGAGCGAAGCCCCTGCTGGTTCCCTCGTTAACGTAAAAAAAATTGAAAGTTTTTGTACAATTTTTAAAAAACATTTGTTTAATAATTAAATTCTTTTGGGAAATTTTATAAACTTAGTCGATTATTAAAAATCATCGAAATAAGAATTTTTTTGAAAATAATTGAAATTTTGATATGATTTTGCTTCCTCGTGAGGAAGCTTTGCAGTCGTTAAATTTACAAAATTTTCAAATTTGCACCAAGACGAATCGATTGGTCAATATAAGGTATAAATTTTATGAGATTTTATAGAGTTAATGACAATAAAAGTTGAAAAATTCCCATTTTTTTCAAAAAATCAGTTCTTTTATCAACATTATATTGTTGTACAATAAAATTTTACTAATTTTTTCAAAAATCTTATTCTTTTCATTAAAACGGATCGATTGATATATATAAAGTATATATTGTATTTGAATTTACGAAATTAATCACAATTAAAGACGAAAAATTCACACTTTTATTAGAAATTTATTTTCTTCTAATCGTAAAGACCCAGCGGGTACACTTTCCTTTTTGATAACTTCTAGTTATCGATTTGAGAAGATGTTAACATTTTTATGCCTTTTAGTTTTCGTGTACCACCTATGGGGAGGAAGCAAAATGTTTATGTAATGAACATTTGGATATACAACTTGTTTATTAAAATTTTTGAAAATATTTGAATTCTTGTGATAAATTTTATTTAAATTCCTCAAAATAATTAAACTTTGTCCAAGATTATTGTTATTTATTTATAAAGGTTATTGGAAATATAGACCATAATTTTTTTTAGATTTTTTGAAAATAATTGAATTTCTGACAAGAGTTTAGGTAATTTAAAAAATTTTAAATAATTACATTCTTGTGATAAATATTATTATTTTTGAAAATAATTACAAACTCTTTAACAAAATAATATACGTAAAATTTTGTTTAATACTTTTCCAATTTTTTTTTACACAAATAAGAAAATCTCGCATTTTGGCATTTGTTAAATAGAATCTTTTAATAAAAAATTTTTGGCTTAGCATAGAATGAAATGAAAAAATATTACATGATTTTGATTTGTTTATATCTATAATTTTTTATACTATTTACTACAATATTATTTTTTTTTCAATTGAGGACAGTAATTTGTATAATGTATCTTTATTATTCCAAAACCTTCAAATTAATTAATATACTGTTGAATGAATGCAAAAGACCGATTTTGTAAAAGTCAATTACTTACGACAATTAACGTTTTAAAAACATTATTTTGTATGCATTTTTTCGTTCTGCTTCTACTTCAATCACTTGCCCTGTGAAATTCACGCTTGGGAGCTAAGCCACGTTTTCTCGTGGACGAAAAATTCTGCATACTTTTTAATTTTCCATATTTTTATTAATTACAATTTAATGAATTGTACCTTTAGAGGTATTAATTAACAATTTAATTTTTAATCTTTTTAAAAAATTATTTTAATGAATAACAAAATTTAAAAAAAATGTTTTTCATATTTTTCGTTTTAATTTAACATATTTTATATCATGTACATTTTTATAAACAAAAATCCCTTTATTTATGCCCTTTGTATTAATTTTTATTATTGACAAATATTGTTTTAATCATTCTCAACAAAATAAAAGTTATTGCCCTGTTTTATCATACTGTTATGCCTTTACGTAGGCAACCCGCTTTACTCCACTTTTTTGTTGTGCGGCCATTTTATCCCCAGATCAAGTCACCTACATCTGTCAATTGCAATCGTAGAAACAATATTGTGGCTCGTAGAAACATCGTATCGATACAAAATAAATTTTTACTCATTTTTTATTAAATTTATGTTGCGGGTAAAGGCCCACTTTTTCGATTAAGTGCTTATTTTTTTTTAAAAAGTGATCAAAGTGGAAAAATACAGGAAAGTAGGGGAAGTGGGTTAGCAACACTAACCAGTTCTCGACCTGCAACGCCGTTAACATTAGAAGCCCAGTTTGGACGTTGACTGGGTTGCCCACTTTGGAGATTGGGAACCCCAGTTATAATAACCCCAAATATAACATTTTTTTGAAATTTCTTGTATAGTTTTGATACCGACTCGACTTTTCCACACGGGTAAATATAATTCCAGTTTAGTTTACAGAAATTTTATAGAAATATTCAATTGAAATTTTACAGAAATATTCAATTGAAATTTAAAAAAAAAATTTTCACTGGAATACAAATATTTCATGTACTTTAATGTTATGAAATATGAAAATAGTTTATTGAAATTTTATAAAATAATAATTCTCATTCCTAAAATATTCCATTAGAACAATAGGAAACTACGGCCAAGTTGTACTTTTTTAAATAATTTTGGTGTTCATTTCATGAACACTTTGCTTTATCATAAAGAGAATAATATATTAATAGAAATATATGAATAACTTTTTATAAATGTCGTAAAAGGGATTAAATTATTAACTACAACTTGGTAATAATATTTTTAAAGTTACTTTCTCATTTTCAACAAAATTATCAAAAAAATTTTATTTTACAAAAATTTAAATTTTTGGAAGTTAAATATCTCCGGTTAGTATGGGCGAAAAATGTTCAATTAGGGCTCAAAAGATGCGTCCAAAAAAGCTGTACAAAATTATGAAATAGTATCGAACACTATTTTTCTTTATAAATACATGCAAAATCCGTAGGAGGGTCTACCCCCTGCGGTGCACAGTGGGAATATTTGCGATTTTTTGTGACAAAATTTTACAACTATTGATAGAAGTGTCCTATTTTAAAAAATCAAAAACGATAAGAAATTTCATTATCTGTAGAAGCAACAAGTTTCAACCGAATTGGATAAATGATTAAAGAATCATCCGCCATATTAGTTTCGCCATTTTGAATTTTGAAAATTAAATATTATATTCGTATTCAGCGACCCAAAAAACCTCGAAGTAAGAAGTTTCAACCCAATCTGATCGATTATTTAAAAAATGACATTTTTGGTCGCCATTTTGATTCTTTCTTTTTAGTTTTTCTAATTTTAGCACTAAATTCACACTTGTCATTATAAAATCTTGGATTTTATTCCTCAGGGCACTGATATTTATTGTTTATCCCAGCGGGATATGCAAAAATAATTATTTCAACCTTAAACACTCAACTTTGCGTACGTTAATAATAGGTTAGGAAAGTTTTAATGGCTTTCTCTATAGTTTTCCTTTATTCTACAGATAATTAAATTTCTTATCGTTTTTGATTTGTTAAAATAGGACACTTTTATCAATAGTAGTACGATTTTGGCACAAAAAATCGCAAATATTCCCACTGTGCGGGGTCCAGAGGCAGCGCCCTGGTCAGGGCCCCCGACCACAAAAAACCAACTTGAAAGGATAGGTATTAAGATATTATCAGAGAGAGAAAAACAAGATCAGCTCGAACAAACACAAACTACCTAACATCAATTTTGTCACCGCCAAAGTCACCAACCCTCATAAAAGAAAAGTGCGTTGATAGAACTGTGCGAGTTGATTTGAAATGTTTAAAAAAAAGTAGTTTATACTATTTAAAATAATGTTGTTTTAAGACAAATAAGCTTAACAAAATATATTTTATATAAATATAATGGATATAGGGTCATTTGGGGTATATGTAAACAGTAGGTCTTTTAGCTAAATTTACAAATTTAAAAATAAGTACGACGTCAATATTTTTACCTCAACTCACCTACAAGATGTTCTGAGTACTGCCAATATTTTATTTTTACAATTGTTAATGCCATAGTGTAAGTTATCTTTTAATGCAAAAAAGATTGAAAATAAAAATTTTACTGTTTCAGTATTTTGACTCGCATTTGCATAAAAATAAATTAAAAAATCAAACTAAAATTTTTCATTTTTTCTTATTAATGCCTTAACAAAAGTTGACTTTGATTTTCGCCAATTTAGTTAATAAATAATTAGGTGTTTACATTTACCCCAAGAATTTGAAATTTTAGGGTAAATGTAAACAGAACTTCAACTACATTAAAAAAAAATTTAATAAATTATTGTATCTGTCATTTTGAAATTAAATAATTCGATTTTAGATTCTTATTCAGCAACCTTAAAAACTTTTTTTTACAAAGTTGAATAAAAATCTATTAAAATTTGTTCAAGTTATTCAAGTTTTTACATAACTAATTTTGTAATGGTTGATTATTTATTTTATATGATACATTATCACTCAACTGGTTGATATTTCTATGCATCTACGAAGAATATTTTTTAGTTTTTCCGTCCCTTAAAACAGTAGTATACTTGAAATAACTTGTTTCTTAAACCTCGCTGAACTACAGTGGTGTTTACATTTACCCCGAACTTTAGGAAAATTTCAAAATCTCGGGGTAAATGTAAACAGTCAGCTTTAGGCGATTCAGGTGCATCAATATTTTTTTGCACCTCATAAAATTTTTCTAGGGAATTTAAGTAACAAGTTCATGCAAAAAAAACCATCCATTTTTCGTTTTAACAAAAAAAACTGGTGTTTTTGGTGAAACATAGATATTCCGTTTACATTTACCCCAAATGACCCTATATATATTTTAAACATAAAATTAATTAAACATAAAATATTCAATTTCAAATCAACGCGGGTATTTTAATCAATTACCGTAACGCATGCGCAGAGCAGGTCGAGTATATGAACACCCAGGCGGCACGAGGTGAACTAAAAGTCATCGAAAAGTTAACCTAGAAAGTTAACTGTTAACATCTTGGGTTGCAAAAATGTCATCTTTTTGTAATGAAATTTGTATACCTATTATGGCTCCTATGTCTGGCCAAAAATGTCACATTTATGGAAAATAAATGTTAACGTTTTGATAACTTTTTGAGTTCTCAAAAAGATAACAAATAGATAGCTTATTAAAGTTATCAAATCAGCAACTATATCAGTTCAAAAATATTACTAAAAAGTTAACTTTTGTTTAACAGCATTTTGAATAATAAAATAAATGTTAACTAAAATTTATCAAATATCTAGATAAAAGTTAATGAATAGTTATCTATTTATTAACAAAAAGAACGCGAAAAGTTATACAGTTGATGGCTTTTATTTATCATATTTTTAATCTATTTGATAGTAATGTATGTGACGCTTCCCGCTGAAAGAGAACCTTCACGACAAAAAATTACAGAATAAGTTTTAAGGAAAGCTTTTGCTTTGATTTAAGATTCATGTTTATAATTTATTTGAAGTCAATAAAATTTTTATCAATTATTTTATATATTTAAAATAATTATTATAATGACTTCAAATAATTATAAACATGAATCTTAAATCAAAGCAAAAGCTTTCCTTAAAATTTATTTTGTAATTTTTTGTCGCGTAAGGTTCCTTTCAATGAAAAGCATCACGTCAAATGAATACTTTTTAAAATCCATGAAAGGGGGAAAGTAGGCGACAATTTCGAACAATTTATTTTTTATTAATATAAACATAATTATTTGTATCACATATGCAAAAGTTTTATTGAATTAAACCGCAATTAAACATCTGTCACATCACATGGACATGTGTAATATCCAAGGGAGGAGCCAAGCCATTTGCTTTGCACAATACGCGCATTTATGCTGGAGAGGTTATAAACGCGGCCGGAATTATTTTTTTGTATTTTTGTTAACTATTTGCATATATCATTAAATTAACTGAAAATAGTTAACAAAATATTATCATGACATTGTTAACAAACAGTAATTGTAGAATGATACCTTTTCCATTACAATTTTATTATGCAAAAATGTCAACTTTAACATGTTATCTTTTTTTTTTTTTTTTGCTTAGGGATTTTTGGGAAATCTGCCTACAGATACCTTGGATTCCGCACTCCAAGGTTATGTGGGGTTGGTATGATAATAAAAGAAAATATTAAAAAAATATATATATAAAGTAGTAACATTACTAAACTGGCGACCTACTGCCAGCCCGACCCCCTAAAACCCGTAACCCTTCTTTTGGAGCCCTTTACCCTCCCTCGGAACTGTCGTAAGACTTTAGCCTTCGAGGGTGGCGCTCCAACTCTGTCGCTACTGCGACTTTGTTCTTTACCTGCGGTTCTCCTGCGTCGATAGTTAAAAGATTTAAAACTATTTCAATATAAAAGCGGAATTAACAGCACAACAAAAATAAAAAACAAATGTTAAAATAGTTTAAAATGTCAATAGATAAAATATTAAAAGGGTCTAAAAAAGAAACGTATAAAACTAACAAATATATAATGTCAAAAAGTAAAAAATTGTATAAGGACGAATAAAACACAAAATAAATTAGAAGTGTATAAGGACAAATAAATTACAAAATAAATTAATAAAAAAAGAAACAAATTGAAAGCTGTTTAAATTACGCTTTTTGGCGGCCGTCGAGGTCCTTTCTCGACATAACCGAGATTACAAAGTTCTCAACATGCCGCCAATTTTCTTCTGACTGGGTCATTAGCGATACCATATTCTCTGGTGTAACTTGACTGCTTACACCTTCGAACATGGCCCGCCTCTCCAAGTCCCATTTCCTGCATGAGAAGAGGGTGTGCTCTGCATTGTCAACGGGGAACTGGCAGTACGCACACACCTCATCCTCGCGTAATTTAAAGCGACACAGGTACGAGTTAAAACACCCGTGACCAGTGAGCGCCTGCGTCATATAATAGGACACCTGACCGTGTTTCCTATTTATCCAGGTGGCGAGTGTCGGGATAAGGCGATAAGTCCATCGACCTTTTTTGTCACCATCCCATCTTTCTTGCCATCTTTCTATGAGCCTGCGCCTCGCTTCTTTGCGGATCAGGCCCTTGCTTGGTCTTAGTTCCTCATCCGAGGAACTGCTTTCTTTAGAAAAGAAAAACATTTCTTCCCTTTCCCTCGCCAAAAGATCTGCTGGCGGGACACTTGCAAGGACCTGCACAGCACTCGTAGATACCGTCTTATATGCAGAGATGATACGCGTTGTTATCGATCTCTGCGCCGACAGTATCTTTTCACAGACGGTTAAACATCTTTTACTCCTCAGGGATGGAGCCCACGTTGGTGATGCATAGAGCATTTTAGCGTGGGCGACACTCGCCACCAGTCTTCGCTTTTGTTCACGGGGTCCGCCTACGTTTGGCATTAACCGTGAAAGATCAGCCGCACATTCGATAGCCTTATTTGACGCCGTAGCCATGTGGTGGTGGAAGTTTAACCTTCCATCCAACTCCACACCAAGATATTTAATTTCTTTACTCCACTTAACCTCGAATCCGTCCATCACGATTCGTGGGAGCTCATAACCACGTCTGTCTGTGACCAGCAGTGCCTCGGTCTTTTCCATTAACATGTTATCTTATAGATAACCTTAAATTGTTGACAATTTGTAAATATATTTATAATAACATTTTGTTGAAGTGTGTAATGCCTCAAATTATTAACAAAATTTTGATAACAATATTTGAACTTTCCAAAGATATCTTTTTTAGTATTCAAATTCGTTAAGCTCTTGCTAACAATTTCTATTACCAAAAAGTTAACTTGAGAACGGTAACTTAAAGTTACTAAATTGATAAGTGTGCCGCCTGGGGCATAATGTTTGGTAACAGCTGATGGCATTTTACTAACCAGTGAAAGCATTTTGATAATCGGTCAAAGCATTTTGCTCACCGGTATTGACATTTTGCTCATATATGACCTGAGGTCATATAACATAATGATATGTCAAAAAATCGAACTCAAAAAGTTTTAGTATTACAATACTTCCTCTATGAGGAAGCAATATTTCATCCACATTTTTTAGGAATGTTAAAATGTCTGAAATCCTTGAAATATTCTTTTAAAGTAATAAAGAAACATTCAATTACAGAATATTTAACTCGGAATATTATTAAATATATTATTAAAACATTTTTTAATAATAAAAGTTGTAAATAAATTTACAACTTTTATATTTTAATACCTATAATACGTAAATATTTATTTAAAAATTTCGAAATTCTATTAGTAAATCAGTGCTTATGAGTCCTTACCGCATAAAGGTTCCCACCAGCTATAATATTTTTTACAAAAAGTGTAAAAAAAATTTTTTTTGAAAGTATTTTACAAAATAATTTTAAGTCTTTAGAAAGGACCCCGCACAAAATACATTAAAAATCCCTTTTGGTCAAATTGTTTGAAACTTTGGTAAAATGAAGTTCAAGTGATTCTGAACAAAAGCTCTCTGGCTCATACCCCCCCTTTCCGGGTTCGTTTGCCGGCTAGAAGCATTTAAAGGTGAAAGTAACAAACTGTATTTTAAGAGAATTTTATCTAATTTAAATGCATTTTTTTGGTGTCACTTTATAGATAAACGTTCTTAAGGTCTCTGATATTGCAGAGCAGTATTCATAATATTGCCATGCAATGTTTGCTACATTACCATAAGTAACATTTGCAGTATTGAGGCAATATGTTTCACATTTGGTGTTTTATTTGAGTGTGTATGAAAAAGTAGTGACGCTAAGAGATAAGGAGTGAAAAATTTATTTCTGCAACTGGTTGCTTACAAATATTTATTAGTCGATTACATTTATTATTTCAATGGGGTTGGCATTCATGGCAGCATCTTGAATGCTTCGCAATAGTTTAAGTGATGGATAGATTACATTATCTTCATGCCGAGCGTATCCTGGAAACCAAAATTTTTTGACGTCATGCTTATTCCAAGAAAAAAATTGCAGGTTAATGACTATAAGTAATTCTTATTCCGTAGAAAATGACCTTTAAAATAAGCCTAAGATTATTAAAAAGCGTTTATTATTTTAAAAGTTATTCAAATTTTTGTAAAACATTGAAAATTACGATTTTTAGGAATATCTTGAAAAAATATTTGTCAAATGACTTCTGTAAGGTCTTATTCTTTTCAAAATTTTATCGTCTTTTAAAATATAAACCGTATGAAATTTTAGTTTTCATAAAATTAATGTTAAAAAATTTTTTTCATTCCTTTAAAAATGGGTGGACTGACAATTTCGGACGGTACTGTACATACTTTGTTTCCATTTTTCTAAGAAATAAAGTATCAAAGTTGTGAAAATGTAAATAATGTAAACAAAATAAATAAAATATATTCACGATTTAAAATATTACAATAGATTATTATTGCAAAATATAACATGGTAATGTAGCAAACATTGCATGGCAATATTACGAATACTACTCTACAATATCAGATACCTCAAAAACGTTATTCTATAAAGTGACACAAAAAATGCATTTCAATTAGATGAAATTCTCTCAAAATACAGTTTGTTACTTTCACCTTCAAATGCTTCTAGCGGGCATACGAATCCGGAAAGGGGGGGGGTATGAACCAGAGAGCTTTGGTTCAGAATCACTTGAACTTCATTTTACCAAAGTTTTAAACAATTTGACCGAAAAGGATTTTTAATATATTTTGTGCGAGGTCCTTTAAGAAGCGCGTTTATTGTGGAATTGATGAGTTAAACTGTTTTATCAACATAAACAATAGCAGTGAAAAAACACCGTCCGACACTATTTTGCACCCATGAACGAACCAAAGATTTTTGGAAACTAGAGCTAAAAAAAGTAATCCGTGTCTGGCCGTTTTTCGAGATCAAATCGTTTACGGTTTTTAGGGGTAAAAACAACCCTTAAATAGAAAGTAACTAATTGTATTGCAAACAAATATAGAAAAATGGGAAATTTTTATTCAAAAATTCTTTAATCTTTATTAAATACCCTTTTATTAATACCCTTTATTAAAACATACCCTTAATATTATTTCAGGTCGAACCGTCCACCCCAAAACTACCCCTTTTTCGATTTATTTAAAAAAAAATATTTTTGAATTTTTTTTTTAATTAATGGTTAATTAATTGTAATATCATTCTACAGCCTATCATTTTCAATTTTTCATCTTAACCTCTATCTCAAAACCTAACATTCAAAATGGCGTATCCAAAATGGCGCACAAATTAAAAAAATCATCCGGTTTTTATAAAATTTAATAATTGTGGTATTTCAGAAAACTGCAAAACAAATTTCAAATTAAAAATGTGTTTTTTATTTTTGTTTGAGTTGTAATCATTTAAATTATAAATAATTTTTTTCAGTGTTGGTATCACGACAAAGAGACTAGCAATATTCTCCCAACATGTGACAAATATCTTTTCCTTTAAACCGACGCTCAATAGTTGCAATGTCTTGGTGAAATCGTTCGCCATGTTCGTCACTAAAATCACCGAGATTGGCAGGGAAAAAGTCCAAATGATCATGCAGAAAGTGAATTTTCAAAGACATGTTAACGCTCATCGCATGATACGTAGAAAGCATCTTCTGTACAATTTCTATATAATTATCAGCCCTTTTTTTGCCAAACACATTCTCATAAGTTTCATTCATATTTGTAGCATAGGCAATTAGAAGAGATGGATATATATTTTATCACGGACTCCACATCAGCATAATCAATTTTATCTCGAATTGAATAACGAAATCCACTAGTTTTTGCATACGATAAACAAAAATAACATGCGTCAACAGAATGTTCAGTTTGACGTAGCCAAATAGTCGGCTGAACATATAGTCCAGTCGCCCTGTGAAAAAAGTAGTCATTTTTTGCCAAAATTGATACCTGAAGTCTGCTTGTGGATTCATATAGTGTGGGGTGGTTGTATGAATATGTATATGTTTCCCACTTGAGATTTCTCATGCTGCGCGTTATAAACAATTTTGAAGGTGCCGAAAAACAGTTTTTTGATGACCGTTCTTTCCCATCAAATTATAGGGGAAAAAGTTGTGAATAAAAGCTATAGAGCTCGAAAATACCTTTAAAATGATGGGTCATATGTTAAAATTGGTCCATTTGTTTACTTGCAAATGAATTTAAACCACTAAAAATGGCACTTTCTTATTTGTTTAATAACATGAACAAAAGTTAACAAATTCTTTCTATATTCTACAAAAATATACCTCTCAAGACCCTTAAGACATGTGCCAAATTTGAATCCGATTCGATAAATTGTTTATCAGAAATTCCATTTGTTAACTAAAAACATGGTTTTTTAAAATGGAATTTCTACATTTTTGGCCGGATGAAAATCAATTTTTTTTTGTTGGGTTCTCTTCATGAAATGCCAATCTATCAATCACAATTTGTAACAAATTGAATTTTTACAAAAAAACTAGTTTTTGGGGGGGGGGAGAAATTTTTGGCTTATAAACAAATGAACACTACATCAACAATTTTTACTTTAACAATTTGGCATAAACGCCATTTGATTACTTATTCTTTTCTGCAAATTTTGCAAAAAAAATTTTGATCTAGGTCAAAAGGGGGGGGAGATAATTTTTTTTTTCAAAAAATTCCTGAGCCTTTAATTATTAATATTTTTTATATTTTTTATTATATTTGTTTAGTTGATTAGTCATACTTATTATAAAAAAATCAATCTAAACATCTATGCACTTCTTGTTCGTAAAAATATTTTTCAAAAGTATGCAACGTTCGAATGCAACGTTTGAGCAGCCTAGATGCTCTAGGATGCATAGTGGGGGACATCATCAGTCGCTCGCGCTAAAGTTGAATTCAAACTTTCAAATTCGTAAAAGTTGTCATAACATTCAAACAAATTGATGAATTTTGATCATTTTTTTTAAACTGGGCTAAAATTTTCTCAGGAATTCAAATTTTTTATTTGTTTTTTGAAAAATTTATAAATAATGTCAAAATATTAATAATTAAAAAAAATTTTTTTTGTTTCCTTTTTTTAATTCATTTTTTTCAAATTTTTTATTTTTAACTTTCGAATAATAAAAGCAACACAAATTCAAGAAGTTAAAAATAAAAAATTTGAAAAAAATGAATTAAAAAAAGGAAACAAAAAAAATTTTTTTTTAATTATTAATATTTTGACATTATTTATAAATTTTTCAAAAAACAAATAAAAAATTTGAATTCCTGAGAAAATTTTAGCCCAGTTTAAAAAAAATGATCAAAATTCATCAATTTGTTTGAATGTTATGACAACTTTTACGAATTTGAAAGTTTGAATTCAACTTTAGCGCGAGCGACTGATGATGTCCCCCACTATGCATCCTAGAGCATCTAGGCTGCTCAAACGTTGCATTCGAACGTTGCATACTTTTGAAAAATATTTTTACGAACAAGAAGTGCATAGATGTTTAGATTGATTTTTTTATAATAAGTATGACTAATCAACTAAACAAATATAATAAAAAATATAAAAAATATTAATAATTAAAGGCTCAGGAATTTTTTGAAAAAAAAAATTATCTCCCCCCCCTTTTGACCTAGATCAAAATTTTTTTTGCAAAATTTGCAGAAAAGAATAAGTAATCAAATGGCGTTTATGCCAAATTGTTAAAGTAAAAATTGTTGATGTAGTGTTCATTTGTTTATAAGCCAAAAATTTCTCCCCCCCCAAAAACTAGTTTTTTTGTAAAAATTCAATTTGTTACAAATTGTGATTGATAGATTGGCATTTCATGAAGAGAACCCAACAAAAAAAATTGATTTTCATCCGGCCAAAAATGTAGAAATTCCATTTTAAAAAACCATGTTTTTAGTTAACAAATGGAATTTCTGATAAACAATTTATCGAATCGGATTCAAATTTGGCACATGTCTTAAGGGTCTTGAGAGGTATATTTTTGTAGAATATAGAAAGAATTTGTTAACTTTTGTTCATGTTATTAAACAAATAAGAAAGTGCCATTTTTAGTGGTTTAAATTCATTTGCAAGTAAACAAATGGACCAATTTTAACATATGACCCATCATTTTAAAGGTATTTTCGAGCTCTATAGCTTTTATTAACAACTTTTTCCCCTATAATTTGATGGGAAAGAACGGTCATCAAAAAACTGTTTTTCGGCACCTTCAAAATTGTTTATAACGCGCAGCATGAGAAATCTCAAGTGGGAAACATATACATATTCATACAACCACCCCACACTATATGAATCCACAAGCAGACTTCAGGTATCAATTTTGGCACGAAAAAACACAGGGCGACTGGACTAATACTTCATATTATGCCGTTTAGACTCATTTTTCCATACCATCAAACCACGTCGACAATACTCACAAACCACTTCTGGCACGTAAAATAAGTTTAGAAAATACGATACACAAAAAAAGCTTTCAAAACCAGCAATAAAAGTTTTTGTGATATTTCGCGAATAACCTGCAGGAGCAAATAGTCCACAAACATATAATTTGTTACGATGTGGACAATACATTTTTATTTAAGAACACTCACAATTACTGCACTTTTTTAAAAACAATATAACTTTAACCCGTATAGTGTCAATTTAAGAAAAAGTTACTTTACGGAAAGCATTTAAGCCATTGAAAACAAATAAGTTACCTAATGAAGTTGCTGATCTATAATGCATAACCGCGGTTGTGTTTTATTTCCATAAAATAATTATTAGTAAATTAACACTCTACCACAAGATTTACGCGTTAACAATTTTTAAAATTCTTATTTATTAACTGTCGATTTTCAATAAAACATTATCACAGCCTAGTACATACATAATCATATTAAAAACTTTGAAAAAATATTTGCACTGTTAAGACTACTTTCTATACGGGTTAATGATAGGACTAGTTTTGGAAATAAAGAACATAGATCAAAATTTTAATTCTGCATATTATAAATTTCATAAAAGTCTGAATTTTTTTATTTGTCAGATTAATTTTAAAAAAAAATCAAAAATATTTATTTTTATAGTTATTTTTTTTAATAAATCGAAAAAGGGGTAGTTTTGGGGTTGACGGTTCGACCTGAAATAGTATTAAGGGTATGTTTAATAGTCTCAATAAAGTTTAAAGAATTTTTGAATAAAAATTTCCCATTTTTCTATATTTTTTGAAATACAATTAGTTACCTTCTATTTAAGGGTTGTTTTTACTCCTAAAAACCGTAAACGACGATCTCGAAAAACGGCCAGACACGGGTATCTTTTTTTAAGCTCTAGTTTCCGAAAATCTTTGGTTCGTTTATGGGTGCAAAAAAAAAGTTTAATTTTGTCGGACGGTGAAATACATGCCGTCATTGCCACTGGCGCAACAATCGATGCAGTTTGATGAATTTGCTGCACAGAAAAAACTGAACTCAAAATGAGTCAGAAAAGCGACTCATTATGAGCTGCAACAAACATAAACCTCGTAGATGGTGTTACGTTCTATGTCATTTAACATGTACTCATTATGAGTTGCAAACAAAAATGAGTCTAATTTTTTTCTGTGTGCTAAAAAATTCCGCAAAATATAATTGTAATTGGGTCTGTTTGATATTTTATTTTAAGAGAACAAAATTTTTAACAAAGGAGTTGAAATGTAAATTTAAAAAGAGTAATGAATTTGTAATTATATAAATATACTTTAATTAAAATTTTAATCTTGGTAAATTTTTGAAAAACTCTTTAATTGCATGGGTCCCCGGTCTAGTAAATTCGGCCCCGTTGTAAATCACTATGATAGTAATAAAATACTATTTTCGCAAAATTTAAATGAAATACACCAAAAACCAGATTTAGTGAATGAAACAAGATGTCCTACATTCTTTTAGTACCATACTCACAAATTCAGTCTCTTACTCCACAAATGTACAAGTAAATAAATAGATCTTGACGTCATTCTCAATTTAGTGTCAAAACACCGACCCAGTCACTAAATTGTTCGAACAACCAAGTACCTTCGTATGCAATGTGGCCATTTTAAAAATTTCAAAATGGCTGCTCTATATGACACATATAATACACAAAATTAGAAAATAATCCGTTATTGGCAATAAAAGTCTAATGAACCATTAAATTACTTCTAAATATAATATTTTTATGTATTTGTCATCGTAGTTTATAAATCAATCAAACCTTAGGTCAAAATTAATAATGGCCCATCCAATATGGCGGACGATTTTTTAAAATCGTTAAATTTTTATGAAACTTAATACTCTGAAGTGTTTGGGGTCGATGATAATTTATCTGAACTCAAATTTTCAAAATTCAAAATGGCGGATCTGATATGGCGAACGAAATTTTTTTTTAAAATTAAAACCATTATATTTGCTTGAAACTTGTTATTTAGGGGTTTTTAAGGTCATCACCAAATTCGAATTTCGAGTCAGGTTTTTAAAATACAATATGATGGTTTAAATATTACGGACAAGAATGAAAACAGTGAAAAATTATTAAAACTTTTCTAATTTAATTGTTGATTTGGAAATATAAATTTACAATAATTAAATGTTTAAACAAATGTAAAATTCAGAACAACTTTGATAACACAGGTACAAAAAAAGTCTTTGTCTCAGACATTACAATAGTATATTCCCATGTACTTTGGACGGCTGAATCCAAATTCGAAGTCAGAATTGTCAAATTGGTTCTTTTTTTTGAGTTATACTCAAAAAACGACTCAAAAACCAAATTAGAATTAAAAAATTAAAAAAAAATTTTATGACACTACAGTAGTATATTTTTATTTTTTTTATTTTTTTAAATATCTCAAAATTTTAAGCAATTCTGTCAATTCTGACTTCAAATTCCGATTCAGTGGTAAAAACACATAGTAATATACTACTGTAGTGTTATAGAAATTTTTAAAAATGTTTTTGATTTTAATTCCGTTTTTTGAGTCGTATTTTAAGTTTATCTTAAAATTTTAAGCAAATCTGTTAATTCTGACTTCGAATTCGGATTCAGCGTGAAAAAATGCATGAAAATATACTACTGTAGTGTCATAAATTTTTTTTTAATTTTTATATTCTAATTTGGTTTTTGAGTCGTTTTTTAGTATGACTCAAAAAAAGAAGTTTTTTGACCATTCTGACTGATCCAGCGGGTTAAAATACATAGACACTCCTATTGTAGTGTCTCGTCCAAAAAACTTGTTTTTTGTGTGTTTATAAGATTTTTGTATATTATATGTGTCATATAGAGCCGCCATTTTAAAATTGTCAAAATGGCCACATTGCATTCGAAAGTACTTAGTTGTTCGAACAATTTGATACCTCGAACATATAATTCTGTTGCGTTGAATTTTGGGTCTGTAAGTGATACAGTTGACATAAAATGGCCCTAAAATAAATAAATTTTTAATGATATAGGGTCATTTGGAGTAAATGATAAATGAACGGAATATCTATTTCTCAGCAAAAACATTAGTTTTTTGTTAAAAGGTAAAATAGACTAATTTTTTTACATGAACTTGTAACTTTACTTCCCTAGAAAAATTTGAAGAAGAACAACAAAATATTGATGCACCTGAATCGCCTAAAACTGCACAGTAAAAAGAAAGTTCTATTTTCAGCCATGAAAGGCACCTTAATTTTATATGCAACATTTTTAAAACAGCTTTTGTTTATTTTCAATCTTATTTTTTTGCTGAATTTAAAAAGCAAAAGCTTGCTGTCTATCAGCAAAAAATGTGCTAAATTTAAGGCAATCATGTTGAAAATCAGCAGTTCTTTACTTAATTTAAAAAGTAGAACTGTAAACTCAGATTTCTTATCTTTATTTTCACGCAAGCCAAGTTTAAATTAAGACTGGCATTATTTTTAAGACTTGTTTACTTTCAGACAGTATTTAAAATAAGATTTACTTTTAACTGTGTGACTGTTTACATTTACCCCGAGATTTTGAAATTTTCTTGAATTTCGGGGTAAATATAAACACCACTGTAGTTAAAAGAGGTTAAAGAAACAAGTTATTTCAAGTATATTACTGTTTTAAGGGATGGGAAAACTGACAAAAAATTCTTTGTAGATGTATAGTAAACCAACCAGTTACGAATATGAACGGTTTGACGTTTCTGTTCAGAAAAGTAACGCTCGAGCAATGCAATTTCGGCCAATAAAAGAAAGTCAATGTTTTTGCCTAGAGCCGTAAAGCGGCTTGTTCTTATCTGCTTTTACCGCGATATACGGTTATAGCGCAACGAAAGGAACAGTTGTAAGGTTACTAACCTTACAGCTTTCAGAATCCTGTCCAGACCCGTCTGTCTCTCGTACTTTTGTACGTATTTGCGTGGAGCTTTAATTATTCCACGCCTGTGGAGGCGTCACTTTCTTAGGGGGCCCAAGTTCTTCTGCTAATTTGTTATTGTTATATGTGTGCTGCAGTGTTTCTTACTTTTATAATATCTACTTTTAAATGTTTATAAACATAAAAGAAATAAGTTATTGTTTTTTTTAAATAAGGAAAAAATGTGTTGTGCCGAATTGTAGAATGTGCGAATTCGAAAAAAAGAGATGGCAAATGTTAGAAAAATCAGTCGGTTAAAGAAAAAAAAAGCCAAACTTCAATCAACTTAATTTTGAAAAATTTTTTTCTTTCTCTTATTGAAGTAACTATTCACTGATTTGAATTAGTGACTGACTACTATACTATTTTAAGTATGAACAGTATTTTTTATAAACATTAATAAATAAATAAGTAAAAACCGCTGCCAAGTTATACATTTTTGTTATAATTTTGGTGCTCATTTCATTCGTTTTCGTAAATCTTGTTGTATTCATTTCATGAGCACTTTGCTTCCTCCTAGAGATGTTAATAACAATAAAGTATAAATTTTGAACAATTATTTTTAAACTTGGTACAAACAAACAGTATGCCAAGTACATTATTTTGATCAAAATTCGAAATTACTCTGATTTACCACTTTTGAATAAATTAAAGTGATCCACTACGACCCGGTCTCCCCTAAAATAAACAATCAATCATTACAAAATTAGTAATGTAAAAACTTGAATAACGTCAACAAATTTTAATAGATTTTCATTCAACTAGGTAAAAAGAAGTTTTTAAGGTTGCTGAATAAGAATCTAAAATCGAATTTTAAAATTTCATAATGGTGTATCCAATATGCCGGTCAAACATAAAATATTGTATAAAGTTAATCAAATTTGCTAGAATCTGGCTACTCGGGGGAGAGATTTTGAAAAGACCTAATTTCCTTTTCTATGTAATTTAACATTTCCAATGTAATGAAATTGTGAAATAAAAGCAAATTTTTTCAATTATTTTCTTTTAAAATGTAGTTGAAGCTCTGTTTACATTTACCTCGAGTTTTCGAATTCTCGGGGTAAATGTAAACACTTAATTATTTATTAACTAAATTGTAGAGTTGTGCAAAAAGCTCGATCGAGTATTTCAAGCTGTTCGTTTTTCTAGCAGAGCTGAGCAGAATCAATCCGAACTGGAACCAATTTCCATCCGACACGTGCAGTATTAAACCTAAAATAATTTAGCCCGGCTCGAGCTCGACCATGCTATTCGAGCTTTTTGCACACCTCTACTAAATTGACGAAAATCAAAGTCAATTTTTGTTAAGACATTGATAAGGAAGAATTACAAATTTTATTTTGATTTTTAAATTTATTTTTATGCAAATGCGAGTCAAAATATTGAAACAGTATTTTGATTTTCATTTTCATTATTTTTTGCATTAACCCCTTCGCAGTCCAGCTAAAAATCGCTTGTGGTCCAAAAACGGGCCAAGAAAAAAAAGTTTCTAAAAAATGTGATTTCATTGTAATTAAGGTTTTTGAAGTCGCAAAATTCGAATTTGAAGTCAGTTTTTCAAAATTTAAAATGGCGGATCCAAAATGGCGGACTCAAAATGGCGAATTCGAAAATTTTAAATTTTATCAGATTTGCTCGAAACTTGTTACTCGGGGGGTTTTCGGGGTCTCTGATTACGAATCTAATGTCAGATTTTCAAAATTAAAAATGGCGGATCCAATATGGCGGTCGAGAAAATAAAAAAACCAACGGATATGTTTAAAACTTATTACTCGGGGGTTTTTGGGGTCGCTGATTACGAATCCGATGTCAGATTTTGAAATCCAAAATGGCGGACCTAAAATTCGATCAAATTGCATGAATCTTGAAATTATTTGCCATAGTGGATTTCCATTTTAATTTTGTAAATCTGACATCATGTTCGTAATCAGCGACCCCGAAAACCCCCAAGTAACGAGTTTCAAGCGTATTTGATAAATTTTTTAATCTTCATAGTCGCCATTTTAGGTCCACCATTTTGAATTTTAAAAATCTGATTTGAAATTCGGATTCAGCGGCCCCAAAAACCTTAGTATGCACTTGGTAATTGAAATCGAATTATGTTTAGTATTTTACTAGCAAAATTGCGCGCTAAAGCGCGCCTAAATTTTCTATTTGTTTTTGTTCAATTGTGAAATAAAACTTTTAAATTACAATAATGTAGTGAATAGAGAATTTTTAAAGGTAAGTTTTATTATTATTGGTATAATTATAACTATGTAAATTAATTATATTTATTGAAAAAAATAATCGTTTTAAGGGGTCATCGGGGGAAGTCTATATTACCGAAAATATATATTACATGCTTTACGGACAATCCCTTATAAAAAATGTAATTTAAACAAATTTTTTAGAATCTTTGTATGAAGGTGTACTTTTTATAAAAAATGAAGAAAAAATTATAGCAAGGCTTATTTAAATTAATCAATCCCTTAACAATGTAGTCTAAATAAGGTTTTTATGCCACAAATATGTTAAATTTTGTTTTTGCAACATTAACCTGTAAAATTTAATTTTACACGCAGAAAACTGTAAACTTAAACACTTGTATCATAAATAAGTATTGTATTGGAAAATATTGCTCATTTCAAAAATAAACAAATTATAAATAATTATTTAATAAAAAAATATGAAGTCTGGACCTATCTATGGAACTACAATATTCATAACTTTGTCAATTTTGCTTCCATTGACTTGAGATTTTAACCTAATATTCTGTAGATATTATGCATTCATTAAAAATTTTCAAACCTTACTCCCCTTAAAAGTAAATTTTCATAAACATATAATGAATTCAAAAGTTTTAATTACTGTTTAATTTTTCTTGAAAAATAATTATACATTATTTATTCTCCTTGGCCACATGGTTTGAGGATCCCCATACATATTTTTATAGTAAACTTAAATATATTTACGAAGAATCCATTACTATTCCAAATTGATATTTATATAGTTTTATTTTAGAAATGTAAAATTTACAATAAGAATAACAAAACTTTTTTCCTTTTGAATTGGAATAATATTATCAAGACTATATAAATATAAAGTACTTTGCATATTGAAAACAAAATTTGAAACATTTTTTAACAATTTTGCAAATTCATGTATGTGATCATCCGTTAACCATCAAAACAGAATTTGAAACATTTTTTAACAATTTTGCAAATTCATGTATGAGATCATCCGTTAACCATCCATCTTCATTCTCTATAATTTTAAAATCTGTTTTTACTCAATGTAACACAACTTTCTTTGTTTGCCATGATTTTTAAATTTATTAGTCTTATAGAACTCATGAACACATGTAAATACTCATCAACTTTCGCATATATCTTATAAATCTCTTATATTGCTCATATATCTCATATATAACTCATAAATCTCATATATATATATATCAGAATTCTCATATGTAATTCATAAATCTCATAAGAAATTACTCATATTTGCATGTAAATATAAGCATAAAAATAATAAAAATATATAATTATATTCACTAGGAATCACAAATTTCAACTTAAGCAAAAATCACTACGTCTCACTCTTTGCACTTAAAACGTCTATTAACAGGAACATAAAAATATATTTATAAAAATAACTTCTAAAACACAATTTTTTTCAAAATATATTACACTTTAAACTTTAATCACAAAAAATTAACAAATTGATATGATTTAGTTCACTACGTACCACAAATTTCAACTTAAACAGAAATTACAGTTTTCATGTAAGAAACTGTATAAAAAAGTACTTAAAGAATTCACTAATTATAACAAATTACACTTTAAACGTAAATCACAAAAAACTAACAACAAAATATCATTAAATGCAATGCATATTACAAATTGCACTTAAAACAAACTACAATTTTTATTGTTATAAGAAATAACTTGTAATTAAATTATAAGTCACAAGATTTTGTAATTAAACTACAAAATCGCAAAAAATGTTTCCATTAAATAATTAGGAAATTTTTCACTTGAAGAACTTTCACTTTACAGCCGAAATTCATATTAGAGATTCCCTCACCAGTAAAAAGCCCCACTTATTTTTTCTTTACACTGTCATAAAGAGATGGAAAATAATCTACCAATAAGGAAACATTACGCCCTTTGGTATTTTCGCTTAAATGTAAAAGTCCTCACTTTTAACTCCCCTACCACTCCTTTACTCACTCCTTCTATATGTCACTGAAAATAAAGAAAACCATGATGCCCAAACGAAAAAAAGTAGGCGTTACTTTCTTAACTATTCGCCTCTCTCTCGCTCCTACTCTAAACTGAAAGAAGAGACGATACTTCCCTCTCTTACTCTGTATCGTGCTTTCTCTCTCATACTCTGACAGACAGAATGAATTTTGAAATACGAAGATTAATATAGTTAATTATTATATAACATAAACATACTATCAAAGTATTTCATGGAAAACAATATTTTTAATGTATAATTTTTCCGGATATTTTAAGTTCTTGACTACAACATTATCAAGGACTTGAATTTTTAAATTTTCTTTAGATTTGACTCTGGAACAACCAACATAAACTTGACCATGACCAAATGCAGAAATAGATAGAAATATTCCTACTTTATCAAAAGATTGTCCTTGAGATTTATTGATAGTCATTGCATAAGCAAGTCTGATTGGAAATTGTCTTCTAACCATTTTAAAAGGAAATATATGTTCTGAAGGAGATAAATCAACACGACGAATAAAAACTATTTCACCTTTAGATTTTCCAGTAATTATTTCTGCAGCAATAACGTGTTTCAATAAAGATTTTACAACTAATCGAGTCCCATTACATAATCCTTGAACCAAATTCATATTTCTTAAAAGCATAATTATACATCCTTTTTTTAAGGATAATTTATGAGGAGGCATACCATCTGGTGTTAAACTATTTAAAAATTCTACTGGAACAATATTATTTACATCTTTTTCATCATCGTCAGCTACATGTGAATCAATACTATAATAAATTACTTCTTGTCCTTCTAACTTTGACAAAATACGATCATTTAAGTTTAATACTTCTGAATTAGTCAATGATAGAATACAAGAAGAATAAACACTTACATCATTTGGATTTATCGATGGCCCATATATTTCATCAATTAAATTCCCATTCGAGATTAATTCCTGCGGAATTTCTAGTACATCATTTTCTTTTTCAAACGTACTTTGAGGTTTTCCATCACCAACATTTAATAACCAATTTGAAAACTTTATCTGATTCTCATGTAATATAACGTTAATCTTCAAAGACCTAGTTTCAAAGTATTGCCACAATTTACTATTTTTTACACATACCTCAACAATATGAGTGCGACTACCATGCGGAACAATTGGCAAAGTTTGCCTAAAATCTCCTGAAAGCAAAATAACTTTACCTCCAAACGGTTTATTACATTTTGTAATATCTCTTAACATAGATTCCATTGCTTGTAAAGCATATTTTGGGGCCATTGTAATTTCATCCCAAATAATAATTTTTGCACTCCTTAAAAGTTCAGCATGTTTCGACATTCCACTTATATTACATGTTGAATCTTCATTGATTGGTATAGGGAATTTAAACATAGAATGTGACGTTCGTCCTCCTTTTAGAAGATTAGCCGCTATACCAGTCCAAGCAACTGATAAAACTACCATTTCCTCACTTTCAACTGTAGTAATAATTGTATTGTGTAAATAGCTTTTACCACTTCCTCCAGGCCCATCAAGAAAAAAATATCACTACCACATTCATCATTATGTACGGCCATCATAACATCATTAAAAACTTGCCGCTGTTCATCATTCAAACTTTTGATTAGAGTATCAGCTTCATCTTTAAGCAATTGTAATGTTAACGCATTATCTTCCTTACTAACAGAATTATAATCTTTAAGAACTTTTAGATCGATATTTGGTAAACCAAATTGATTTAACGTAAATCCATGAAAATTAAATACTTCATTAATTAAAACTAATGATTTTTGATGCGATACTTCTACAGGTAAATTATTATAAAAAATCATGTATACTTTAAACTTATTCCATAAATCAACAGCATTTACAGGCAAACCAAACACACATATATATGCAAATAAACGACAAAGTTCTTTAGGAAATTTCATACACACGGCTTCACTCAAACAATTATCCCACTCATTATCGTCTACCAACAAATTTCTTGCACGTGCTGCTTCTGTATAAGTATTGTATGTAATACCTTCATATGTTCTCATATCTTCAAACGATTTAGCACCCCGTGCATGAAGTAGTAACATTTTCAAGAAATATCTTTCAATATCTTTTGGACTTACAAAATACATTCGACAAAGTATGGGTTTATTAATTCGTTCTCTTTTTTTCCAAATTTTAGATGACTCAACAAAAACATACTTATGTGGTATTTCTGAATATAAATACTTTCGTGTATCAGGATCTTTTCTATTTAATTGAAACCATGCTGTTAACATTGTATTTTTGAATTTCTCAATTGCAGTTTGCTCCATTCCTTCTTGAAAACATATTGATTGTTGATTAGGCAAATGTACAGCTAATCTATACGTTGCATGTGATTGCTCGTGCATATTAAATTCGTGAAGTCTATGCATTGCTTCTGGTGCACACACATAGCGCGTATTTAAATAATTTTGAATTTCATCATAATGCATTACCTGATTGTCATCTTTATAACCTATTATTGCACAATCATGACCTTTGTAATAATATTTGAACAAATATTTAATACCACCTATGCTACCACATGCTACAACGTTAATATGACATGTAAATTTTTTACTTAAATATGGATTATATGATACAACCATCGAATTATCTGCAGTACATTTAATAGATCCATCTTTATTGTAAAAAATAATGTTTTTACCATCATTTCTTCGTTTATATTCCGGAAAATTTTTTGATTCATAATTTGTTTTTGATGAAAATGGTTTAGGATAATTTTTCATACAAACTTTTGTTTCAGGATTCATACAAGGCGAATTCATGTTTTGTTTTCCACAAGGTCCATGAATTTGAAACTGCTTTACAATATTAAAAAGTTCTGGATTCTTCTCTTCATCAGGAATTTCTGCACATATTATTTTATCTACAATTTCTGCATCACGAATAGCAAACTCTTTCTGTAAAAAGACAATTAAGTGTATATGAGGCAATCCGCGCTTTTGAAATTCTATTACATATATATATGCAATGACTGGTCCAAAAATTTGTTTATCTTTTAATTCACTCATTAGCTCTTTTACTTTTTGTTGAAAAACTCTAGCAACAATATCTGGTCGATCAGATGCAGTTTCACAATCCAACAAATTTTCTGTAATCTCACGCCATTTTGGATTACATGTCATTGTAATAAATAAATCTGGTTTTCCAAATTCTTGTACTAATCTCATAGCATCCATAAAACATTGTTGATAATATCGTGGTCCGCCAGTAAATGTTGATGGTAAAATAGTAATTCTCCCCGCTCGAACATTCTCTTCTTTTGCTTTATTATGTAAATAATCCATTAATCCACAATACATTTCAACTCGAAATTTAGTTTGATTTAAATAATTATAGCTCATACGCCCACCTTCTACTTTTGACCAAATATCAACTATAAATTGTTGACTCAATTTTCCCATTTGTATACATGGATTAAATGTTCTTCTGTAAGAAAGGCGATGCATATAAAATTGTAAAGCAGTAACATTACGAACACTATTAATTTGCTTGATGTTTACTGTCCATCCTCGATCACCTAAGGGAAACATTAAAGGATATATCATAGGATCAGCGTTTGCACTAAGTATGGAAATTGGAATACTTTCAGAACCTTTTGGATGTATACATATATCACATTTCACAGGAGGTTCACTATTTTCACTGACAAATACGACTGCTATTTCATTACAGGATGGAGCATTAAATTTTTTTTGATTTAATGACCTATCGCGTTTGATCCACATTTGAATATCTCTTACAGGTTTATTTTCCAATTTTGCTCTAGTTTCTTCTTCTAATTCTACTTCTCTCATCATTTTAAATCCTTCTGCATATGGACTAACATGTCTTAGTAATTTATCTATTCCTTCTAATAATGATGGCAAACATTTTTTATTCGATTCATTTTTTAATCGTTCTGACACTGCTTCATTAGTATCAAGAATATATAGCTGGCCATATTTTAGACTGTTACCATCATTAGGATGAAGAGCATATGTATTATGATACACTTGTCCATGTATACGAAAAACATAAGGACCATTTCCTTTAGGAATTTCCAATTTAGCACCCATACTGGCAAAAGCAGAAGAACTATTATAAGAACGAATATTTTCCCTAAAATTTTTACCTTCAGAATTGGAATCATTTAGTAAATTTCGTAAATAAATTGGATAGTCACTTAAATCGTTTAATTTTACTTTTCCCTTATGACAACAACTACTAAATTTTTTATCTGATGGTCTTTCACACATAAAATGTAATGCAGCGCAAAAGACGCACTTAACATCCATCAAACCCAAATAATTTTGTTCAAATTTACATTCATCAAAAAATTCAAAAGAAATAATTCCAACTCCTATTGTTTCTAATAATTTACTACTTTTTTATTCATTAAGTTGTTTATTTGGTGCTGCTTCTTTTTAACATCCGTTTCCAATGCTAATTTAGTCTTCTTACATTTCAAATTTTTTTGTTGACGAATTTCCCTTTCATTCTCTGTTTCAGAAGGGAATTTTCTTTTTTGACGATCATTCATTTTATCATCCGACTCTGAAGATAATTTTTTGGTTTTAGATTTTAAATTATTTTCTTTTCGATTTATAGTTTCAAACTTTGTTTCTAAAACTAATTCTTTCTTTTCATTTTCTAAATTTTTTTTTTACTTTTTTTTCCATCATCAGTTTCTAAAGATAATATTCTGTTTTTATTTTTATATTTTAAATCATTTTGTAGACGTTTTTTCTTTTCATCTAACGTTTCTGTTTCTCGACGACAACGTTTTCTCAATCTATCATTCTCTAATCTAATTATTCTCTATTCATATGTTTCTTCAAGCCTTGCTGTCCTTTTTCTTTCTCTATTTTTTATTGCATGAAGCATCTTTTTATCATTTTCTTTATTGATATCTAAATATTCTGTTGAACATGTTCTGTTCATATTAGTATTGTTATTAATATTAATAACAGTATTTAAAAAAGAATTTCGTTTCTTAGGTACAAGTTCTGTTCTTCGATCTTTAAAAAGACACTCCCAATCATACTCGATAATCATACGTCTAACGTTGGATGTTCTTACTGACGGAAAAACAGTCAAAGTGTTCTTTTTAAACATTTCTTTTAAATGATTTCTCATTGCACTACATTCGCGAACATAATTTAAGTTATTCGGCATCACATTAAAATATAATGATGTCGCAAACGCTATTGAATATACTCCACAATCTACACTGCCAGTTGGCTGTTCATCAACAGCTACAAAAACTACTGGAGGTTTAAAAGGATATAATCTATTTAAATATATTTTTTGATCAGGGTTTAAACAACCTTTATTCAAACTGTCAAAAATATAAATTTTTTCTCCATCGTAAAAAGTACATATCCAATGACCAGATTCATTCAAACCACTAAACAGTATTTGAATATGCTTTTCACCTATTTGAATCGGAATAATATTATCAAGACAATGTAAATATAAAGTACTCTGCATATTGAAAACAGAATTTGAAACATTTCTTAACAATTTTGCAAATTCATGTATGTTATCATCCGTTAACCATCCATTTTCATTCTCTATAATTTGAAAATTTTTTTTACTCAAAGTAACACAACGTTTTCTGTTTGCCATATTTTTGTAATTTATTAGTCTTATAGAACGCATAAACTCATATAAATACTTATCAACTTTCGCATATATCTCATAAATCGCATATATTGTTCATAGATCTCATGTATATAAATCATAAATCTCATATATATATATATATATATATATATATATATATATATATATCATAATTCTCATATGTAACTCATAAATCTCATAATTACTCATATATTTTCATTTACATGTAATATAAACAAAAAATAACAAAAATATATAATTATATTCACTACGCATCACATTTCAGCTTAAGAAAAAATCACTGCATCTTACTCATTACAACTTAAACGTATATTAACAGCAATTATATATTCACTACGTATCACATTTCACCTTAAGAAAAAATCACTGCATCTCACTCATTACAACTTAAACGTCTATTAACAGTAACAGAAAAATAAATTTATAAAAATAACTTCTAACACACAAATTTTTATTCAAAAACTATCACACTTTAAACATAAATCACAAAAAAATTAAGAACAAAACATAATCAAATGCGCTGCATATCACAACTTGCACTAGAAACAAACTATTATTTTTATTGTTATAAGAAATAACTTATAACTAAATCACAAGTTATAAGATTTTGTAATTAAATTACAAAATCAGAAAAAAATCACAAATTTCACGTTAAACAAAATTTTTCACTTAAAAAACTTTCACTTCACAGCTGAAATTCATACATTAAAGATTCCCTTAAAAGTGAAAAACCTCACTTATTTTTTTCTGCACTGTCACTGAGAGATGGAAAATTATATACCAATAAGGTATATTTCACGTTAAAATTTCACGTTAAACAAAATTTTTCACTTAAAAAACTTTCACTTTACAGCTGAAATTCATACATTAAAGATTCCCTTAAAAGTGAAAAACCTCACTTATTTTTTTCTGCACTGTCACTGAGAGATGGAAAATTATATACCAATAAGGAAACATTACGCCCTTTGGTATTTTCGCTTAAATGCAAAAGTCCCCACTTATCTCGCCCCTACTACCATTCTTGTACCCACTCCTTCTACCTGTTACTGCCAAAAAAGTAGGCGTTACTTTCTTAACTATTTGTCTCTCTTTCACCCCTACTTCTAATTGAAAGAAGAGACGATACTTCCCTCTCTTTCTCCTTATCATGCTTTCTCTCTCATACTCTGACAGACAGAATTTCAGACTACGGACTTTAATATAGTTAATTTTTGAGATGGACATATATGGCCACAGACGTAAAGGTGGCACGACTTTTTGTGGCCACATATGGGCTATGTACTGTCGAGGAGTTAAAAGATAACTTACACTATGGCATTGCCAATTGTCAAAATAAAATATTGGCAATACTTAGAACATCTTGTAGGTGAGGTGAGGTAAAAATATTGATTTCGTACTTATTTTTAACTTTCTAAATTTAGCTGAAACATCCACTGTTTATACATTTTTCCTATTTGTAGTCAATGTCAATTGACAAACAAACCTCTTTTAGAAGCAAAAAAAAGGTTTTGTTTGAAGTTTTTTTACATTGACCTTATTTTATGATGCTAGAATGCATGTGTCAGGAAATAATTCGTCTTCAGAGGCTTAAAATGTAACTGTTCAGTTAGCAAGCATGATTTTTATTTATTTATTTGTAACAATGTACGGGCTTACAAAATAAAAACACCCTTTCGTGCATAAGCACTAAAATTTTACAAACTTAATATTTAAAATATAAGAAATGAAAATTAATCAAAAACAAAAATTGTTAGTTAATCAATAACATAATAAGAAAAAAAGATAGAAAAATAATAAAAAAAAGAATTGAATTGAATTAAATTCAATTTCTTACACTAAAAGAAAATTTATATTAAATTTTGTAAAATTATTTTGCAATCTAGGGAAAAAGTGCAACAAACCGAAATTTTGATATAAAAAATACTAAACTTTAAAAAAACTTTTGTGGAATTTAGTAGCTATATATTAAAATTCTTGATATATGCTAGTTATACTAAATTCCACATAATTTTTTTTAAAGTTTGGTATTTTTTATATCAAAATTTCGATTTATTTCACTTTTTCCCCAAATTATAAAATACTTTTACAATATTAAATATACATTTTCTTTCAGTGTATAGGACTTTCGGAAAACACAATTTTAAATTTTTTTCCACCCTTAACCCCTTCGCAGTCCAGCTAAAAAACGCTTATGGTCCAAAAACGGTCTAAGAAAAAAAAGTTTCTAAAAAATGTGGTTTCATTGTAATTAAGGTTTTTGGAGTCGCAAAATTCGAATTTGAAGTCAGTTTTTCAAAATTTAAAATGGCGGAGACAGTGATCGCCTTTTTTAAAAAAAATGTATTTAGCTATCCCTCCCGAAATGTCTGGGAGAGATGGCCACATGTATGCGGGTGAGATAGCCAATAGGTATGGCTATCTCACCTAATGGCTCTTTAGCTATGAGCTTTATCTTATTTTTAAGTTAATTACATTAACCCTTTAATGACGAGATGTGCTGCTTTTCAACATAAATTTCAAACGCCTACAATTAGTAGAAAGAAGACATAAAATTTTTCAAAAGTCCATATCCTACTATCTTTAAGGTCGCTCTTTCGAATGGCGTGGTCGAAATTTTCAAAAAATGATATTAAACCCTTCTTTTTTTTTAAATACTTAAAAATGTCAAGTTTTTTGAAAGCAATTTTTTTTAAGAATTCTTTTCTCCGCCATAACATTTTTTAAATAGAACAAAAAGTATCAGAAGCGTGTTTCCGATAGTTGTACTTAAAAATTAACCATTTCTAATTCTTATTTTTTTCGATTTTGAATTTAAAATGGCGCTTGAAGAACAAAAAAATTTCCTAATTTTACGTAAGATTACAAACTTTTTCAAAATTGCTCAAATCTAATTGAAATTTGTTACTCTGGGGTTTTGGGGGTCGCTGATTACGAATCTGAAGTCAGATTCAAAAAATACAAAATGGTGGATCAAATGTGGCGGTCGAATTTTGTGAAACTTATTGAATTCAGTTGAAACTCGTTACTCGGAGGTTTTTGGGGTCACTGATCACGAATATGAAGTCAGATTCAAAAAATTCAAAATGGCAGATCCAAAATGTCAGCTAAATTTTTCAAAATTACTCAGATTTGCCTGAAATTTGTTACTCGGGGGTTTTTTAGGTCACTGATTACAAATATGAACTCAGATTCAAAAAATTCATAATGTCAGCTTAAATTTCCAAAATTATTGAGATTTGCATGAAATTTGTTACACTGGGGTTTTCGGGGTCGCTGCTTTTGAATATGATGTCGCCTTTAGCCTTTAAATAATTAAAGTTGCCCGATTCTCACTACTTTTTTTTTACTTTTTCAGTGATTTTTAATTTTCTTTGTTTTTTTAATTTTTTTTTGTTTTTTCAATTTTATAATTGACTTCTTTCAACTTTTTATTAAAAACTATTAATTTGTATTATGCGCTTTTTTGAAGCAATTGTCACAGTAATATAGATTGCATGCTTTGCAGTATTTCCTTGTTCGGAAAAAGAACCCGTGTAGAAATTGCCCTACTACGGCCGTATTAGGGATGAAACACACGGCCCGACCTGGGCCAGATAGGGGCGACACTCAAATGTGGATTTCCTGATCAGGGCCATATCGGGCCGTGTGTTTCATTCCCTAATAGGGAAGGCCCGATCTGTCCCTGATCTGGGCCATAGCGAAATTTCTACACGGGAAAGTACACAATTTTTGACTATGTGCATCAGCAAAGATTATTTGAACAAAGTAAGAACAGGAAAGACGTCAGTACTTATATGAGACAGAAAAACAGCATTTACCTCGATACTGTTGCACCTCAAAATGCAAAATCCGAACAAGAAAATACTGCAAAATATGCAAGTTATATAACTGTGACAATTGCTTCAAAAAAGCGCATAATACAAATTATTAGTTTTTAAAAAAATGTTGAAAGAAGTAAATTATAAAATTGAAAAAAATTAAAAATCACTAAAAACGTAAAAAAAATTATTCTCTATATCGCCTACCTTCTCGTAGTGAGAATCGGGCAACTTTAATTATTTAAAGTCTAAAGGCAACTTCATATTTGTAATCAACGACCTAAAAATCCCCTGAGTAACAAATTTCAAGCAAATATGAGTAATTTTGAAAAATTAAGCCGCCATTTTGGATCCGCCATTTTGAATTTTTTGAATCTCACTTCAGATTCGTGATCAGCGACCCCAAAAACCTCCAAGTAACGAGTTTCAACTGAATTCAATGAGTTTCACAAAATTCGACCGCCATATTGGATTCGCCATTATGAATTTTTTGAATCTAACTTCAGATTCGTAATCCGCGACCCCCAAAACCCCCGAGTAACAAATTTCAATAAGATTTAAGCAATTTTGAAAAAGTTTGTAATCTTGCGTAAAATCAGTAAATTTTTTTGTTCTTCAAGCGCCATTTTAAATTCAAAATCGAAAAAAAAATTAGAAATGGATATATTCCAAGTACAACTATCGGGAACACGCTTCTGATACTTTTTGTTCTATTTAAAAAATGTTAGAGTGGAAAAAAATTCTTTAAAAAAAATTGCTTTTAAAAAACTTGACTTTTTAAAGTATTTTTGAAAAAAGAATGGTTTAATATCATTTTTTTAAAAATTTTGACCACGCTATTAGAAATAGCGACCCCAAAATTAGTAGGATATGGCCTTTTGAAAAATTGTATGGCTTCTTTCTACTAATTGTTGACGTTTGAAATTCATGTTGAAAAGCATCACATCTCGTGGTTAAAGGGTTGATTGTCTCTTCTTTTTACCGCATTCTGAACACTTATCAATGAATTCAGTGCAGTTTTTATGTAACTTTTTAAAATTATATATTTAACTATTTATAAAATTTCAAACATTTAAAATTAATTTTGCAATAGTGCGAAATTGCTTTATTAAGTAATAGAGTAAGTTTCGATTTATTAATTTCATTAAATAGTGGTTGACGCCTAAAGATTGGTGCTGAATACAATTGCTTGTTTCATCCGGCTGTTTTGATTTGCAGTAAATTTAATTTTTTAAAAAGACTACCCGCGTGGAAATGAAAGTATGGGCAAAAGATGGCAAAGTATGGGAAAGTGTGGGTAAAGGATAGCAAAATGTGGCACTAAGTTTGACAAAGTATTGCTAAGGAGCGAATTCCATGGTTTAACTATGGCAGCAACATAAATCAATTTTTCATCAAACAAAATAATAAAAAACACAAAAACTTTTAATATTTTTCATTTTTAAACCATAAACAAAGTAAGGCATATAAAAAAATTATTTTTTAAATGGTTTTTTGAATTTAACTGTTAAAATGAACTATGGGCAAAGTATGGCGAACCATGGGATGAAAGAAAACTTATTTTCTATACATTTTCGAACTATGGGCAGAAGATGGCGAACTATGCGAAAAAAAACTATTTTCTACACATTTTCGAACTATGGGCAAAGTATGACGAACAATGGGATGAAAAAAAAATTTTTTTATACATTTTCGAACTATGATCAAAAGATGGCAAACTATGGGATAAAAAATAAACTATTTTCTATACAATTTTTGAACTATGGGCAAAAGATAGCGAACTATGGGATGAAAAAAAATATTTTTTATACATTTTCGAACTATGGGCAAAGTATGGCGAACAATGGGGTGAAAAATAAACTATTTTCTATACATTTTCGAACTATGGGCAAAAGATGGCGAACTATGGGATGAAAAAAAACTATTTTCTATACATTTTTGAACTATGGGCAAAAGATAGCGAACCATGGGATAAAAGAAAACTTATTTTCTATACATTTTCGAACTATGGGCAGAAGATGGCGAACTATGGGATAAGAGAAAAAATTATTTTCTATACATTTTCGAAGTATGGGCAAAAGATGGCGAACTATGGGATAAGAAAAAAAATTATTTTCTATAGATTTTCGAACTATGGGCAAAAGATGGCGAACTATGGGATGAAAAAAACTATTTTCTACACATTTTCGAACTATGGGCAAAAGATGGACAACAACAACTTGACTAAATACGGTGCAAATTCGACACGTCTTCTACAGGGAATTTTACCTTCACTTGGAAATTCCGATGAGATCGGAATTCTGTCAAAAATCGGAATTTTTATTGAAATTCCTAAAATAATTCTGTCGGAATTTTGATTGGAATGCCAAGAAGAATTCTGTCGGAATTCGTATCGAAATTTTAATTAGAATTCCTGTAAGAATTCTTTCAGAATTCCAATCAGGATTCCGATAATTCCAATAGGATCGAAATTTTGATTGGAATTCCTATAAAAATTCTGTCAGAATTCCGATATGGATTCTGAAAATTGCGATGTGATCGGAATTCATCAGTAATCGAAATTATTATTGGAATTCCTAAAATAATTTTGTCGGAATAGCGATTTGAATTTTGATTAGAATTCCTATAAGAATGTTGTCAGAATTCTAATGGGATCTGAATTCCTACAAGAGTTCTGTCAGAATTCCGATCTGGATTCCGAAAATTGTAATAGGACCAGAATTTCTTCAGAAATCGGAATTCCGATTGGAATTCCTATAAGAATTCTGTCAGAATTCCGATCTGTATTCTGAAAATTCCGATGAAATCGGAATTCCGTCCGTAATCGGAATTTTGATTGGAATTCCTTAATTAATCTTGATCTGAATTTTAATTGGAATTCCTATAAGAATTCTGTCAGAATTCCAATTTGGATTCTGAATATCCCAATGGGATCGGAATTTCAATTCGACTCAAACACTAAAACGAAAGTAATTTTCTATTTAGTTTCGTTTTAGAAGCGGTCCCTGATATATATATATATATATATATATATATATATATATATATACTTTCTATAATTTGCCATCCTTTGTACCTACTTTAAATATATAAAGAAAAATTTCGTCCCATAGTTCGTCATACTTTGCCCATAGTTCGAAAATGTGTAGGAAATAGTTTTTTTCATCCCATAATTCACCATACTTTGCCCATAGTTCATTTTAACAGTTAAATTAAAAAAACCATTTAAAAAATATTTTTTTTATATGCCTCACTTTGTTTATGTTTTAAAAATGAAAAATATTAAAAGTTTTTGTGTTTTTTATTATTTTGTTTGATGAAAAATTGATTTATGTTGCTGCCATAGTTAAACCATGGGATTCGCTCCTTAGCAATACTTTGCCATACTTTGTCAAACTTAGTGCCACATTTCGCTATCCTTTACCCACACTTTCCCATACTTTGCCATCTTTTGCCCATACTTTCATTTCCACGCGGGTACTATCTCCAATGCCAAAGATTGGGAGGGGTACAAAGCCTTACGCTTAAAGAAAGTTGAAGTGAAAAATACAGAAAGTTAAAATATTTTTTTATACTTTTTATGTAAAAAAAGTCATTAAAATTATTTCAAATACAATTAAGTCTTATCATTCTAAGAATAGTTGTCATAACATACAATGAGAAATTTTGAATAGACGTAGATTAGAATTTACTAGCACTGCTGATCAGACCAGAAACGCTGGTCCCCAGGCGGAAAAGTCGGACGAATGCCGGATCATCCAACCGTCAAGGATCCGCGCCGATTGATTTGGAGAGTTAATGCCGGTACAGGCAGTCTGTACCGATTCGGGTGTTAATGTCTGCTGGCGCGGTACAAAGACGGATCCGACCGCCGGATCAAAATTTATACTGTGTTATAATGGCTATGCGTCCGGCTCGGTACAGATTTCATGCCGTCGAACAACCGGCGTTGTACTGGCATTCGTCCGCCTGGCAACCGAAGCGGTGCAGGTATTCTACTGGAACGTGACTATGTGTTGTAATGGCTGTACGTCCAGCTCGATACAAATTTGATGCCGCCGAACAACCGGCGTTGTACTGGCATTCGTCCGTCTGACCACCCGAGCGGTACAAACATTCTACCGACTGCGGACTAATATCATTTATGTTCTTATTATTAAGATTTCAATTAATAATAATATGCTAAGAATATGGCTATCGTCATTGTTTTTCTAAAACAATTTAATGTTTTCTAAAATAATTTTTTTTAATTAACACCTTATTCAGAATTTTCAGAAATAGATTTTTTACAATGCAAAAATTTAGCTATAGTCTTATTGTTTCAATAAAAATTAATAAAATAATAATTATAGTAATAAAAATTTTTAATCTATTATGTTGTAAAAAATTTTTGTAGGAGAATTGTTTAAAGTTTAAATATTAAAAAAAGAATTAACAATACAATAGAATATAAAATTTAATTTTAAAAATTAATGAATTTGAAAAATAGGTTTTAATTTTATTTTTTAATTAACAAATAAATTAAAGAATTAAATTTTTTTGTTATAATCAAATTTTTTAAATATTTATAAATAAAGTATACAGATAATTATTTATAAATATAAAAAAATGAATAATAAAAATAATAAATAAATATAATAATAATAATAATAATAGAATAATTAAAAAAATAAAAATTTAAAAATATTGTTTTAAAACACTAGATTTATTTACATAATATTCATAAAATGCTAAAATATTCCAAAGTATTTGTAAAATTATTATTTATTGTTTGCTTCGTAGCGGTATTACATATCGACATTATTATGCTCAGATCCGCATGCGAGCGAATAGCGTAGTGGTTAGCGTGTTAGACTTCGGTGCTTCGATTAGGAATAGCTTGGGCTTCGTATCCCACTTGCGAGCGTTTAGAATTTTAATGTGTAAAAAAAATGTAGAATGTGTTAAAAATGCTGGAAATGATCTATAAATAAATATTAATTAACATGCACCATGCATAGTTAATTAAATATTTTTTTATTCTATTTTTCAATAGAAAATATAATTTAGTCTGGCTAGACGGGCGAATGCCAGTAGAACGCCGGTCCGCTGAAGCGAGTCGTCTTTGAAAGAATATTTGGCCCGCCGCGGTTGCTAGAGCGGACGAATGCCGGTACAACGCCGGTTGTTCGGCGGCATCAAATTTGTACCGAGCCGGACGCGCAGCCACTACAACACATTGTCATGTTCCAGTAGAAAGCCTGCACCGATCCGGTTGTCTCGCGGACGAATGTCAGTACAGTCTTACCGACGTCTGTACAGGCGCGGTACGATGCCAGTGGTCAATTTCCGCCTGGGTCTATTCTAGACGATAGCATGGAAGTTTCGTTTCAATTCTGAACAGCCACTCGTCAAGACCGTCTGTCCTTGGTCTAGAAAGACTTAGGCGGTCTCTTAAGCGCTTGGTCAGCGCCCTAAAATTTGTCCACACGAGTGGTCTTTGATTGTTAGGTTATATCAAAGCGTGCGTTATGTACTTCTCAAAAAATCTTGAATTTTAGAAATAGGATAAAAAATAAGAATGTAACAATGAGAAACGTGAATTTCTTCCATTTTTTACAACCACCAAAAAAATAAAGAAGGTTTACAATTACTTTTTCATTCTTTTTCAACAACTTTTTATTTATTTTTACTTTTTGTTACAAAATGCACATGAATAACTTAAACCTAATAAACATGACAAAAATGATTTAAAGGTTCACTGACCCGATTTGAAAAATTACAATGTTTTTACTGAAGGGAGAGGAAAAAAAAGAATAAAGTGATTTCTTATTTAAATCATGAGCATCGCATACAAATCATATCACTTGAATCATAGGGGTTCCAATTCAGGAATGTTTATAATACCCTTTTTTACGAAACTATCTCCTCTTTCACTGTGTGCGGACCTTTCTTCTTCTTCTTTTTCTTCAACATTGAAAAGCTCAAGCTTTATGGACAGCAAGACATTTCACTTATTTTGCTCATGCAGGAACGCGTCCGTGATCTTATTCTGGTTATTTCATAAGAGCATAAGGGAAGAGAGATCAGACAGTAACAACAGCAAAAGGAGGAGGAGAGAGGGTCAGATGCCACGGGTCCTCTAGAGCACAAAGGCAACACGATCCTTTCGTTGAAGAGATCCTGCAATGTAATCCTTTCGTGATCCTGAGTGGGAAGATCCTCGTGGTGGCATCCTAAGCGCTGTATACACTTCTTTTCTTTTATTTCGCATCTTGAAAGTCGAATTTTTTTCTACTATTTCACCTGTCCACACTGATCAAATAAATTCCCTTTCATTTTTTTTCTTCTGGTTTTTTTTTACTTTTTAGCTATTTTGATTAGGTGCTTTAGGGAAAATATGATTTTCTTGCTTGTTTTTGCAACATTTATACTTTTTTGCCGATTCCAAACAATTGTAGTTTTTTAACAAGTCATCGCAATAAAATGCGTTATATAAAATTTATTTGCGACAACTTGTTAAAAAACCAACTTTGTTTGAAAACGGCAAAAATATTAAAATGTTGGTTTTTTCTAAACAGTTATAAAAAAATTAAAATTTTTTTTTTTTAAATTTATTATTTCAAAATTGTTAAAGAAGAAAATGTAAGCTTTAAAATGAGACCTTGAAAACCCTGATATCATTACTAGATATTGAAATATAAAACTTTTTGTAACACCTTTAACTGTAACAGGGTGGTCAAATACTGCTGGGCGGCACTGTATTTTTTGTTTATATTTTATAATTAATATTCGCACTTTTAAACAAATAAATTTATTTTAAACGGAAAAAATTATATAGTTGAATAGTAGGTAGTATTTTAATTTTTTCTTCTTAATTACTAAGTTTTACTAATAAATTAATAGATATTACTACTTATTAATAACAAATCCAAGTATAGCTCGTAACATTATTCGAATGTTACAGTAATGTTACTGTAATGTTACAATGAAAATTTATGAAATTACTATAATAAGGAACTTTGCGATCTTTCTTTGTAACATTACTGTAACATTGCTGTAATGTTATAGTGACATTATTGTAACATTACAGTGACATTGCAGTAACATTACCATGTAATGTTACTGTAACGTTACCTGTAATACTACCTTGGAGCGGACATTTTAATATTACTGCAATGTTACACTGTAATGTTACTAACATTACATGTTATGCAATATTCCAGTAATGTTACGTGCTACATGTGAATACCCGTGTGGAAATTTGTCACGTATCTGTAGCGTAACGGTATAGTTTTACTATTTACTGTATAGTTCCGGTATTGTGAAATGTTATAGAAACTGTCTAGAAATGTAACTTTACGATCATCAAGTTTCTAGATAATTTTACTATATCAGAACAATCTTGTGAATCTGTATTAAAACTATATGTGGTTCTAGACCAATTTATGTACATCTGAGACAAATGCCGAAATTTCCAAGCCTTGATTGTTCATTGACAACAAATATTGGACCAATATTAATAACCAATTATTTTCCAGCGCTTTAAAATTAAATTAATGAATGGTTACTTCTTGGTTATCAATATTGAACCAACGTTTTAAATTAATATTCTATTAATACAACACACGGCAAAAATTATTCAAAAAAATAAATGTAAAAATAAATGAAAAAATAAAGTACTAGTCTAAAGAAGGAAAAAGAATTAATTTAATTGGAACACTCTATTAAAAACAGAGCGTGATAAAAATCAGACAAAAATAATATTTGTCTTTAAGTTTAAGAAAGAAATCGTCTCTTCTTATATAGAACTGGTAAAACAACTTGTTAACGAGAAAATATACTTGCGCGCCCTGGTGACAACTTATCCTAAGTAATTTCAAACATAAGCAGCGCGGGACAGCTTTCAAAGGCGAACAATTTTCCATTGGGTAGAAATAAATACTCGACGAAAAGTGTATATTGTTTTTATGCAAAACAATTACTGATTTTGATTATTTAAATATTTTATTTTATATGATAAATAAGTTTTTTAAATTATTTATTACCTAGTTTTGTTAAACAGGATTTATATAGTTGAACAACGTAAAGTAGTTAATATAGTGAAACTATACAGATCCTAGAACGTTTAACAATATAAATCAGTTAATGAAGTGAAACTGTACAGTAGCTAGACTGTTTCGATATAAATTTACGTGAATAGTTTCACGAGTTGTTAACGATATAGTTTTTATCTTGCATAAATTCCAACAAAAAATTTTTCTACAAGGGTATTAAATTATAATTTCGTTCAATCAATAATGTTGAATATTCCCGTGTAGAAATTTATTTTCAAGCTTCAGCTCTACACGGAAAGAAAATTATATTACATTTTTTAAAAGTACTTCTTAATTTAGGGAAAAAATGTGAAAAGGCGAAATTTTTGTATCAAAAATACTAAACAGTTAAAAGAATAATATGAAATTTAGTATAATAATATCAAATATCAAGAATTTTAATCTAACTTTACTAAATTTCAAATTATTTCTTTCACTGTTTAGTATTTTTGATACCAAAATTTCGGTTTGGTGCAGTTTTTCCCTAAGGGAACGTTCAAAAACTACGTAGCACTTCAAGGGGGAGGGGGGGTCATGCAATTGTCTACCATAATAGGAAAAAATGGCACTTATACATGTAATTGCGTCCACGTGGGGGCAGGGGGGGGGTTAAAATTTCCAAAAAATTGGTCTACGTAGTTTATGAACGTTACCTAAACTGTAAAAACTTTTACAAAATATATATGATATGTGTTAATATATGTAATAAATTTTCTCTCCGTGTATTCCTGATTGGGGAAATAGCAGAATTTCTACACTGGTTTAATTTAAATACGCCCGTGTAGAATCTATTCATTAGAAAATATGTAGTAAGAATATGAAATATTATAGGAATATTTTATTCTTATTGTGGAAAATATTGGAACTGGAATACAGTAGGTGATTATTTGCATCTTTCATTAGCTCACTGCAAAAGGAAAAAAAGGAAAAGTGTCTTATTTTGAGACGTTTTTAGTGAATTAGACACAAAAAACATCTTAAATTAAGACGCCTTTTTTGTTGTAATAATACTACAAGATATTCCAATGAAATAATGTTGAATATTTACTTAGAATATTGAAATTAAATAATCAGAATATTAAATACTTTATTGGAATACTATAGACGTATTACGTTAGAATATTGAACATTCCATTCGACGCCTCCCGTTCATATAATGCTTATTGAAAAACGAATGCAAGATGATTCTTATTCACTTTTTGGTGCAAGATAATGTTTATTCGATTTTCCGTGCAATAAAATGTTTATTCAAAATTATATGCGAAAATATAAATTCTGAAATTAGCTTATTCTATGAATTTTATAAAATTTTCAATTCAGTATAATATATAATTGCAATTGCTTAAAAAATATTTCTTAATACGTGTGATAGGATCCGTATTTAAAGTTTCTTATAACAATAGACACGTACTGAAATTCTTAGATATTTAATTGCAATTTAATATTAATAGGAAGATTTAGGGTTACATTTATTGTTCTGTCAGTGGAAATTGTTTTGCACACAATTTTGAATAAACATTTTATTGCACGGAAAATCGAATAAACATTATCTTGCACCAAAAAGTGAATAAGAATCATCTTGCATTCGCTTTTCAATCAGCATTATATGAACGGGAGGCGTCGCATTGTAATATTATGAGAATATTTTATTGAAAGATATTGAAATTTGAGTATGGATAGAGTATAGATTCTATACTAAGTCATTATTTGAGAGGGTTTATTAAATGGGCAAATGAAAATTTAATTTTCAAAACCTCAACGAAGTAGTTATCACGAGATAACTGAAAAAAGGAATAAAAATAAAAGTAAAATATTTCATTTTTATTTAAGAGGTAGTTATTGCGAAGAAAAAAAAGAGAGTGAGAGAGAATCTGCAGAGTCGCACTCTAAATTTATTTATGATGTGTGCGCTTGCGGTCAACCTCAGGAATGCACCTGGGATACGAACCGCGTTCTAAGCATTTTCCACTTGAATCTTGGACGACAACCTTGCTTTTTGTTACGTGAAGTTTGCCTTTTCAAGAGTGAAAGAGTAGGAAACGCGCTCAAAAACAATCTCTCAATTGAGTTCAGATGCTACTACAGAGATGGCGCATCTTGTATCGAATAATTCAAATTAATTTATGACGATAAAACAGTTTTCTACTTTCTTCTTTATATATACACATAATAGTCCCTTTCTCGTACATCCAATAAAATTATTTTCTTGCTCTCGCTCTAAATTCTTGCGCGAAATTATTTCAAGAATCGCGCAATAATAATTTACTTGCTGCGAATCGTAATTTGAAATTTATCGATTAATAAAAAAGCGTGTGATTTAGATTTATTTCGCGTTCCTTTTCGTTTTTTAATTGTAAATTAAAAGTTGACAATTTATAGATTATTAAACTTTAAAGTGTGTTTAATTGGAATTTCATGATGAAAGTTTGCAATTAAGATGACAATTCGTCTTGGCATTTATTTGTCTTGAGCTAGAAAAATAAAATCTAAAAGCACGAAATATTCCATTCATATTTTTGAAATATTCCTATGAAAATTTGCAAATATTACAATCACATTTCTGAAATAATAATATGTCCAAAAAATGTTCGACCTTTGGAATGTTATTTTCGAATAATGTAGGAATATTCCATTGGAGTAGTATATAAGAATATTCCCGTGTAGAAAAATTTCTTGTTGAACTATGTGCAAGATAAAAACTATATCGTAAATAACTCGTGAAACTATTCACGTAAATCTATATCGAAACGGTCTAGCTACTGTACAGTTTCACTTCATTAAGTGATTTATATTGTTAAACGTTCTAGGATCTGTATAGTTTCACTACATTAACTACTTTACGTTGTTCAACTATATAAATTCTGTCTAGCAAAACTAGATAATAAATAATATGAAAAACTTATATTTATCATATAAAATAAAATATTTAAATAATCAAAATCAGTAATTGTTTTGCATAAAAACAATATACACTTTTCGTCTAGTATTTCCACCAAATGGGAAATTGTTCGCTTTCGAAAGCAGTCCCTCGCTGCTTATGTTTAAAATTACTTAGGATAAGTTGTCACCAGGGCGCGCAAGTTTCTTTTCTCGTTAACAAGTTGTTTTACCAGTTATATATAAGAAGAGACAATTTCATTCTTAAACTTAAAGGCAAATATTATTTTTGTCTGATTTTTATCACACTCAGGTTTTAATAGAGTGTTTCAATTAAATTAATTCTTTTTCCTGTATTAGACTAGTACTTTATTTTATCATTTATTTTTTTTGAACAATTTTTGCTATGTGTTGTATTAATAAAATATTAATTTCAGACATTGGTTCAATATTGGTAACCAAGAAATAACCATTCATAAATTTAATTTTAAAACGCTGGTAAATAATTAATATTGGTTATTAATATTGGTTCAATATTTGTTGTAAATGAACAACCAAGGCTTGGAAATTCCGGCATTTGCCTTAGATGTACATAAATTGTTCTAGATCCACAATATAGTTTTAATACAGATTCACAGGATTATTCTGATATAGTAAAACTATCTAGAAACTTGATGTTCGTAGCGTTACATTTCTAGACAGTTTCTATAACATTTCACAATACTGGAACTATATAGTAAATAGTAAAACTATACCGTTACGCTACAGATACGTGACAAATTTCCACACGGGTTCTATTAGGACTTAATATATATATATACGGAGAAAAAAATGCTGTTGAATCAATGACATATGAGTTTGATTCATTGAATAGTGTCATAACGGGCTGCCAAACGTATATGCTGTTGTTTTGAAAGCACCGATTCTAATGATTCGATAGTATCACTTTCATTGAAACAAAAGCATATTTCTCAAATTGACAGCATACTATGTTAATTTGAAGGTATTCCTTTTGAATCAACGATCAAAATTTTTTAATTTAACAGTATATGCTTTTGAGTTAATGACTATAGTTTTTTTTTGTAAAAACATTCTACTTAAATTAAAAAAAAAACTTTATTGAACATTTAAATTCAATTTTTGACTTCCCTCTTATATGATAATGTAGCGTAAAACTTTCTTGAAAATTTAAGAAAAAATTGTTGTTATATGGACTCAGGCAATTTATTTTTATTTTTCAGGAAAGTTTCACGCCAAACATTTATTAAAGTGGAACATTTAAACCTTTACAAAATTTCACAAGTAAATACTTCGAAGTTTGCAAGTAAATCTTTAATAAATTGTTAGGAAATGTTCGGTGCTGTGTGGGTAAGGGCATTTTAGTAATATCGCAATACTGGCATAGTACTGGCATTCCAGTCTTTAAGTGCAGTACTGGCGTGGTACAGAAATTTTATTGAAGCCAGTACACTGGTACAATGCTGCACCTGTTATAAATACTGGCATTGGACAAACATTTTTGCTTGGGTGAAAAAGAGGTATTCTTTGAGAAGAAAATAATGTTTATTTTTTTTAAATTGATATGAAATGTTCCAAATGTTTTACTGCAATATTAAAAAAATATGAATAGAATATTCTGTGCCATAGAAAACGAGATTTTTTTAGGGAAAAATAATTTTTTGTCTGCAATTTGTTTATTTTGTGTAAAGAGATACGCATGCGAGAAAATGAAAACTTCTGAGGAGTGACTCACAATCAGAAGACTCTATCTGGTTTTAGAGAAAGTTCAATGAACCGCATGCTTTACTTACTCGTTGAAAAGATTCATTCCTTGAATAAAATCTACCGCACAATGTTGCGGTCACAATAGTGTTCACCTATTGGTGAAAAAGGCAAGAAAACAAATAATATTGATTTAGCTATTTCAATAAAGAAATATATATCGTTGGAATGAGACTGTAACATTGCTACGACATTGCAATAACATTACATGTAGTATTACTTTGATACGGACATTTTAATATTACTGCAATGTTACACTGTAATGTTACTAACATTACATGTAACATTGCTGCGACATTCGAGTAATGTTACGTACTGCTTGTGTTATATAATTACGGCACCCATTTTTTTCGTTGGCGGTTGGGATAATGTTTTGTTTACTAAAATTAAATATTTTCTCCATTTTGTGAAATAAATAGAAAATTGCTTTCTGAAAATACCAGTACAAATGTCAGTTGCGCCATCTGTCGTGACAAATGCGCGGCCATATATCAGTGGGTCAAACGCCGCTTGGGGATATTTGCCGTTGGGGACATTTGATAGTTATTACTATTCACATTTAATTAAAATTTTAGTAACTATTAAAAAGTTAACCTAGCTTGGTTAACTTTCAGTTATTCAAATTTGCCAGGGAATCGAACCAGCATTTAGTGACAGCGACTAACTTGCAGTTTTAAAATATTTTTTCTTTATTCGCAAATAAATTTTCCTTTGGAAATCTACCTAAAGTCACCCAAACTGAGATTGGGTGCCAATGTAGGCCCAACTGGACTTCCCAAAGTTTGAGAAATGAGATAATACAATAATTTAGTTAATTAAATTACTATTTAAATAATATGCTGGATAAATAAATAGTGGAGAGTGGGGAATGAATAAATCGATTCAACTGATTGCGAGCATCAGAATTCTACTTTGTACACTTAGGTTTGTAAAATGTAATGTTTTCAAATTATTGTAAACAATTTCACAATTTATTCTGTTGGAAATTTTTTTTGCTTTAAACTTTAAAATTGTATACACTGAGAAAACAATATTCTTAAATCAAATAGAAAAATAATTTTAAGTGATTTTGTTTAACTGAAATTAGTTTGAAACTGATGCTGAAATTCCGGAAAAGTAAATAATATAATATTTTAAATTATTAAAAAAATTAAATAATTATGTTACTAAAATAAAACTATTTAATCAGGGTGTCTACTAACAGGGAAATAACCAGGAATTTCATACCAAACTGGGAATTTTTTCACAAAAGTTAAAAAAGTTTTATCATTTTAATTTGTTTTTAAAAAATCACTTTTTATTTCAATTTTTATAGATATTTATATTATACTGTTCTCTAAATTTAAATTAGTTACAAATAATTGATTTGATAGTAAAAAATTAGTTACCAATTTAAACATTTTATGTAAATAAATTTTAAAAAAATTATGGAGTTAATAGAAATATTGTGAAATTGGACTAAAAATATGTAATTAAATTTGTTAAAGAATTTCACTAGAAACTTTTTAACAAATAGAATTTTCAAAGTATTTTAATTTAATTATTATTACAATTATTAAACTTCTCTTAAATTTTTATATTTTCAAATTTCTGAATGTTCAACTGAATGACATTTATTTATTTCTTGAGCAAATTAAATGTTTATTACTTATTAGGTAAATAATTAATTATTACTGTTTATTATTTTCAAAAATTTTAATAAAATTCTTCACAAGAATTAAATTATTTTTATAAATAGAAAAATTCTTTGTAGAAATTCAATTATTATCAATAGAATTTAAATAAAATTAAAAAATAAAATTTTCAATTGTAATTATAAAGAAACAAGATTATTTAAAAAAAAATAAAAAAATTCTTTGTTTAATTAAATTATTTTCTAGAGGTGTGCAAAAAGCCCGAAAAGCCGGGTCGGGTCGGGTCGAATTTTTTTCGGGTCGGGCTCGGGATTTCTCGATGTATCGGGTACCCGAATTCATTCGGGTTCTCGAAATTTTCGGGTAGACCGAAATTTTCGAGTAACCCGGAATTCTCGGGTACCCGAATGAATTCTGGTTCTCGAAAGATTCGGGTACCCGAATTTATTCGGGTTCCCGAAAAATTCGGGTACCCGAAAATTCTGAGAACCCCAACGAATTTGAGTACACAAATCTTCGAAAATTTGTCGAATATTTGTAGTTATGCATTTTCTCAAATGTTTTATTACTAAATTAAGAACTTGAATACTTTTAAGTTATATAAATTCGAGAATTCGAACTTTTTAAGGTTTAGAGCATACCCGAAAATTTCGAGAACCCGAATATAGTCGGGTGCGCGAAAATTTCGAGAACCCGAATGCAGTCGGGTACCCGAAAATTTCGAGAACCCGAATTCAGTCGGGTACCCGAAAGATTTCGGGTATTTAAACAAGCTTGACCCGGCCCGAACCCAACCCGAACCTGAACTGTCTAAGCCCGACCCGACCCGAAAAGTGAAAAGCCCGAAATTACCCAGTCGGGTTTCGGGTTTCGGGCTTTTTGCACACCTCTATTATTTTCCAATTTTTCAATTAAAATTATTTTAAAAATCATTATTTTCAAAAAAATTTAAGACTTATTTATGTTCGAAATCAAATTTAAATTTGATGAGAAAAAAACCTGGAAAAAATTAGGATACAGCCGGGAAATTCGTGAATTTTGTTAAACGAAAATAGTAGACACCCTGTTAATAAAACTATATATTTAAAATTTAATATAATATTTTATTTTAAAATACTTTTTTATTATTAAATAGTATGAATTGTTTTTTAAACACAAATAAATAAAATAATTGAATATATACGTTTAGGTCTGTGGATAATATAACGGAAAATCAAGTCAATTCATTTGATGTTCAATCTACAAGTAAGAGAAAGAGACGACGAGAATCACCGTCTAATCACAACGTCCGAAAACGTTCGGTTAATCGAAGTCGATGGATAGATGTGGCGAAAAAATCAAGACAAACCGGAGAAGCATATACTAATCGTCATGGACGAGAAATTAGATCTCGAAATATGAAGGAAGGATGTAACGCTAATTGTATTTTCAAATGCAAAGCTAATATTCCTGATGATGAAAGACTTAAAGTGTTTAATGCATTTTTAAAAATACCTACCCAGGAAGAAAAATGGAATTATATTTTGAGACACGTTAAGCAAAGTGAAACCAAAAAACTCATTGTACCTGGAATGGGCAAAAGAAAAATTTGAGAAAATGGCTACAGAGCGACTATACTGAGATGTTCTTAATCGCGAATTTAATTTAAGCTTTCATCAATCAAAAAAAGACATCTGTGATCAATGTGGAATTTGGAAAAATAGTACCGAAGAACAAAAAGAAAACACTCGAGAAGTCTATGAATCGCATATAAGAAATAAAGATACTGCAATATTTGTAAAGGATACATCAATAGAAGAAGCTTTAAAAGATAAAACACTCTGCGTTGCCTGTTATGCTCTACAAAAGGTTTTAGTTATTCCACATGGAGAAATTTCAGGATTTTATTATAAACGCAAGTTTTCAATACACAACTTCACAATTTATGATTGTGCTGACCATAAAGGATTCTGTTTTATATGGGGCGAAAACAAAGCTAAAAAGGGATCCAATGAAATTGGTAGTTGTGTATTAAAATATATTGAAAATAAAAGTCAAAAAGGAGTTAGAGAAATTTGACTATTTTCTGATAATTGTGGAGGGCAGAATAAGAACAGATTTATCTTCGCCATGTATTTCTACGCTGCAGTCAAATTTGGTGTTAAAATAATTCGCAGATTAATGGAAAAAGGCCACACTCAAAACGAAGTGGACAGTATGCATGCTTTGATTGAAAGACGAAGTAAAACCCAACTCATTTGTGTTCCACAGGAGTGGATCAATCTAATAGCAAACGCTAAAGCTTCGTCAAAGCCTTACATTACATATGCAGATAAAACCGAAGACATTTTAAACTTTAATCCTTTAATACAGGCTCAAAATTGGGATAAGGATATCAATAAAAAGAAAATATCATGGGCTCAAGTACGCGAAATAAGTGTCATTCCTGAAAAGCCGCACACAGTCGAATTAAAATACCATTTTATGGATGAGCCGGTAATTTTAGATGTGAACAAAAAGATAGGCCGTCCTGTAAACTTTCAAACCTACCAATTTCCTAAAGCAGACACGACCAACCTATTTTCCCGCTCTCGCTGTTCGGATAATTTTTTAACTCTAGCACTTTTTACACATTACATACTGGGACAATTGTTGATAAAATAAAGAGGAAAAGTAGAATCTGTGTTGTGCGGTGTACTCTCGTTGCGGGGGTAAAAATTAATGGAATTCGATTTGCACCGATTTGCACATTTTCGCTAGGTTGGATGTGCCTGGTATAGAGTCAATGTCAAAAAATATCAACATTTTTTTACTTATATTTGAAAAAAATTAAAATTACTGCTTTTCCCGCATTAGATCCTCTTGCAAATTTTTTGTATGACTTCGAACATTAAAATAAATAATTATCAGATGAAAGAAAATTTGTTTCCGAGGGGTAAAAATTGAAGTTTAGTTTAAATACTGGGATTTTTAGAAAATCCGTGAAAAAATATAAATTACAGCTTTCCGTACCTGGAATCCTTTTTCGATTTTTTGATGGGTTCTGTTATTAAAATAAATAATTGCGAAATGAATAAAAATAGCTTCCAAAACAAATTAAGTTCAATTTCAGGGAATTCTGGAAAGTCTGTGACAAAAGAATCTATATCACTGCTTTTCCCGATTTGGATCCTATCGAAATTCTTTTTAAAAGGCTTTTGACATTAAAATGTGTAATAAGTAACAGTAAAAAATTTTTGTTGAAACAACATTGCTAATTTCAGTTCCACCAAATCTTTATGTCCTCTTGTAAGATTCGACAAAGTTTAATAAAAAAATTTTCTACAACTGCAAACAAATCGATTAAAGTTTTAAAAAACATGCCTCTACTTAACTCAAGTTTTAACCCCTTGACTGTCGCGGACGCATATATGCGCGGATTAAAAACTGGCCAAAAGTGCTCTTGACGCATATATGAGCAACTTAAAAAAGGTGGTTTAAAACTTCTTAATAATCGCTGAAATTGGTTACTCAGGGGGTTTTGGGGTCGCTGAACACGAATCCGGCGTTAGTTTTTCAAAATTCAAAATGGCGGATCCAATATGTCCGACATCATTCTCAAAAATTGATCTGATTTGCCTGAAAATCTCTACTCGGGGGGTTTTCGGGTTTACTGATTACGAATTCGAGGTCGGTTTTTCAAAATTCAAAATTTCGGATCCAATATGGCAAACAATTTTTTAAAACTGATCGGATTCGCTTGAAAATGGTTACGCGGGGGTTTTGGGGTCGTTGAACACGAATCTGGCGTTAGTTTTTCAAAATTAAAAATGGCGGATCTAATATGGCAAACATTATTTTGAAAAATTGAGCTAATTTACCTGAAAATCTTTACTCGGGGTGTTTTCGGGGTTACTGATTTCGAATCCGAGGTCCGTTTTTCAATATTCAAAATGGCGACTTCAATGTGATAGAATCATGGAGCAAAATTGTATGGATTTGCTTGGAACTCACTGCTCATTAGTTTTTAGCCTTTCTGATTAAAAATCTCAATTTACATTATCGAAATTAAAAATTAAGCTGATACCCAATAAATTGAGTATCAATTTTAATTAAAATTTAAATAACATTATTTCTAGCCAATCCGCCTATTTTTAGTAATTTTGAACCGTCATTTTGAATTTTAAAAAACGGACCGCGGATTTGTAATCAGCGACCGCGAAAACCCCAGAGTAACCATTTTCAAGCGAATCCGATTAGTTTTGAAAAATTGGCCGCCATATTTAATCTGCCATTTTTAATTTTGAAAAACTAACGCCAGATTTGTGTTCAGCGACCCCGAAAACCCCCGAGTAACCATTTTCAAGCGAATCCGATCAGTTTAAAAAAATTGTCCACCATATTGGATGCGCCATTTTGAATTTTAAAAAACCGACCTTGTATTCGTAATCAGCTATCCCTAAAACCTTAGGATACCAAGTTTCATAAAAAGAAATTTAGAACACACTTTTGGCCAAAACAGTGGAAATCTCGTCGACAGCCAAGGGGTTAAATAAAAAATTATTTTAATCATGAAAAGCATATTAAATATTTTAACTTCAAAATTTAAGTAACTTTAAAAAATTTATTTTGTCAAATATAAGTTACAATACAAACATTAAAAAATGTCATTAAATTTATATAAACATACAAAATGATAATGATTTCTTGGAAAAATTTCATGTATTTACCATTTTAAAATTCAGTCGAATAGACTTTATCTATCAAAACAATTGCAGAAAAACAAAAGACGACACTTTATATGAGGGTTAAAATTTCTCAGAAATATCAATGTTGGTCTGGGGTCTTTCGATTTTTTTTAAAATGGGTATGGGCAGTTCCATACGAAAAGCAAATGTTGGATCACCGATTTTTCATAAAGTTCGTAATTTTGTAGTACTTGGGGTACTAAATAACTGTGCCAAACAGTTTTGCAAAAAAAAAAATTTTTGCAAGATATTTAGATATGAAAAATCGGAAACTGAAAAAAATGACTTTTTTTGAGAATTTTTATTTCGAAAACTATTGATTCTACAAGAAAAAGTCATTTATTCAAAATTGTAGAGAAAATGTCAATTTTTTATAATATTAAAAAAAATTAAAGAAAAATTAATTTTTCAATAATTTGTTTAAACAATAATTTTTTATTGTTAAAAAAAAGTGAAGGACATCATGGAATATTCTAGAAAAATTATTTTCTCAAAATTTGAACCTTCCTTAATAAGTGCTTAAATTTTTAAAGAAGTGTTTTTTGGTGTTTTTGAGAAAAAAATTTTTGAAGTTTGCGCTACGAGTTTTTGTGCGTTGCGCTAACTAAGCAGCGCCTATATCAGTGTATTTTAAAAGATGATATGACATTTACTGCTCGCCCCGAATACATTTATTAATCATATACCTATATATTATTATTATAAACAGTTTAACAATATATTTTTAAACATTATTTTTCTTTATTAATGTGAAAAATCTTTTCCTTCACACTTTACCTAGGCTTAGGACTGGCAACATATTTTTTATTTTAAATGCTGGCGTGTTTAAAAAATTTGTGTTTAATTATTGCAAAACACTTATGCATTAGAAACAATGTTTGAAAAAAAAAATTATTAGAAAAATGTTTTAATTTTTTAAAAAATTTTACATACATATTGCAAATAAATTATATAACTGTGAATACAATACCAAAACAATTTCAATTATATACATGATGTTTAATATTTGGAAATGGGTGTCGTCGAAATTAGAAACAAGTTTACATTTTATTTCTTTATTTGAAATTGGAACAAAAGAATGGAAACTTCTTGTACCGGTGATTGTTTGACAAGATTTAAATCGTTCAGATATTTCTAATTTTATATTTTGATGGTCTTCAATGCAACAAAAGTCAAACGTAATTGTGTCAAATTTATTTTCCACTAACTAAAAAAATGCTTTAGGAGATGTAATTGGTTCAGTATCTGGTCTTCTTAAACTTTCACATCGTACAAATCTCTTCTCTGTAACACCAAGTCCATCACAAGCATTTTTTCCATGTGAAGTCGCAAAAAAATGCCATTCAGCTGCTATATTAAAATCATCGAAATGATGTGTTAAATTGATAAAAATTTTTTTATTTTTGTACTGCGATGCTGCACCGTCGGAGAAATAATAAATTTTTTTTAATTCATCTGAACTATACTTTGTTTTAAGCCATGTAATTAGTCTTTTCTGGAAAAGGTAAACAGCTTCTGTGGTATGTTCATTACATTCAGAAATTATTACAAAGTTTTCAAATTTAGCAATACTATTTTCGTCACGATCAGAACGATAAATTACAAAAGAATGTATCGTTGTTTGACTGTTGTTCCAGTGATGACTCTGTATTGCATTTTGAATAATAAAAGTATAATTTTCAGAGAAATCGCCAATTACAATGAATTCACCTATTTTTAAATTCAATTTTAGATTTTTCAAAAATTTATTTTGATTTTTAGCTATGAAGTTATGTGTTTGAAGTACATTTAATTGCTGCTTGAAGTTGTTAAGAAAATCATTTGCTTCCTGCGTGACCGTTTCTAAAGAAGAACGATCAGTATTTAACCATTGTTGATAAGTTAAGGATTTAATGTTATTTTCTAAGAGAGTTTCTTCTATTTGAGATACAATGTTTTCAATACCAGGGCAAAAATTACACTTTTTGAAATAACAATCTCTTGTTGGTTCAACACAAATCACACTATTTAAAATATCTATATAATTTGTAACTGGAATTTCATGAAAAATACATTTTAAACCATTCAATAATAATTTGAAATTTTGATGGATTTTACATACACATACGATATGTGTTCCATGACTGTCTGCAAGAATACATTGCTTAGGACGTAAAGAAGCAAATTTACTAAATCCTACTTTTATTTCTGGATTTTTTTTTAAATTCTACATAAGCTTCCTTTACATTACACAAAATTAAATGTTTATGTAACTTTGCTTTTTTTACCACCCTTTTGATGAACAGAAACAACATCTTTTTGACCTGGCATGACACGACTTATTTCCTCGGACAGATAAAAATTTACCACTTTTTCTGATTTGCTATTAGAAAAACTATTACATTCTCTTGCAGGTGGATATGATCCAAAACCATATTCAGAATGAACATTTTTGGCATGTACAGCTAATTTATACGAAACTTTAAATTCTTTTTGTAATTTTGCAATATCCCAAGTAAGGGGAGTAATTGTTAACCAATGGATTTTTTCTCTAACAGTTGATGCACTTTCAAATTTTTTTTAACTAAATTGATCATTTCGCGCCTATCGTCATTCTGAATATATTCTGGATCAAATTCACTTGTAGGTGAAATAGAAGAACTCTGACATGAACACAAATTATTTTCATTATCATTGACATCAATTTCAGTACTTACGTAACTGCTTTTTGGTGGATCCAAGCCCTTTGATATTAACAATTTACAAGACATACAAATATACTCTCCAATATCCGGAAATTTCTCCTTACACAATGCAGTTGGCCGTAAGATATTTTTCTTTACCCAAGAATGTTGAGGAAGTTTGAAGGGATTGCAGCAAATCTTCTTATTTGGCATTCTTAACACTTTCGAAAATCACAAAACCAATGAAAAATCACAAGCTTAAAAACGTCCGAAGTGCACAAGAGCAAAAACAAGAGTGACAAAATGTCATTCAGGTAAAAAATTAACCCATAGGAAGGGTCAAGTATAGGGTCGAGACGGGGGCGTTACCGCCCACATCATTGCAAGGAACCAATGGTAAAGTTTTTAAATTAAAAATCAATTAAAATTACATTATAACCATTCCTTTGAAATGTTTATAATGCATTTTTAATTTCTTGTCACATAAATTTACAGGCAGAAACTTAGGTATTACTCAGGCTAAGGCCTAAGTAAAGTGTGAAGGAAAAGATTTTTTACATTAATAAAGAAAAATATTTTGTTAAACTGTTTATAATAATAATATATAGGTATATGATTAATAAATGTATTCGGGGCTAGCAGTAAAGGTCATATCATCTTTTAAAATACACTGATATAGGCGCTGCTTAGTTAGCGCAACGCACAAAAACTCGTAGCGCAAACTTCAAAAATTTTTTTCTCAAAAACACCAAAAAACACTTCTTTAAAAATTTAAGCACTTATTAAGGAAGGTTCAAATTTTGAGAAAATAATTTTTCTAGAATATTCCATGATGTCCTTCACTTTTTTTTAACAATAAAAAATTATTGTTTAAACAAATTATTGAAAAATTAATTTTTCTTTAATTTTTTTTTAATATTATAAAAAATTGACATTTTCTCTACAATTTTGAATAAATGACTTTTTCTTGTAGAATCAATAGTTTTCGAAATAAAAATTCTCAAAAAAAGTCATTTTTTTCAGTTTCCGATTTTTCATATATCTAAATATCTTGCAAAAATTTTTTTTTTTGCAAAACTGTTTGGCACAGTTATTTAGTACCCCAAGTACTACAAAATTACGAACTTTATGAAAAATCGGTGATCCAACATTTGCTTTTCGTATGGAACTGCCCGTATATCTTTAGTGTTAAAAAAGATGTGATTGTAGGTCAAAGGGTTTTCAAAAATTTTCAAAATTGTTAGAGTAACGGTGCTTTCAATTTTTAGGTTAGAGTTTTTTTGAAATGCGATATTTTTGACAAATTTTAATGAATCTTTTTCATTTTTTCAGGATGATCTTAAGATTTATAACCGTTTAAAATAAAAATTTTATTTTTAAAAATTTCAAAAAATTTGTCCGGAAAAAAGTCAAATTTTTTTTGAAATTAGTTTTACACTTATTTGGCCATGACCTAGTTTAATAAAACCACAATTTTTAGATTCCTTATGAATTCCCGCGTTTTTTCATTAAAAAAATTGATGGAGGGTCTAAAACTATGGAAGTTATTCAAATTTTAGTCCGACGGTGCACATATGAGATGTGCTTACTATACGTCACGCGGTTCACGCGCACAAACCTATTTAAGGTTTATTGTATATTCACTACTTTAGAGTCAGTTGAAGCAGAATATTCTTTACAAATAATTTTTGATTCTATTTAGAAAAGTAAGTTAAAAGTCCTTTAAATGTTAGAAAATTGATTCCTTGTAATTTTTTTACAACCATTCTACGGTTTTTAAAAGTTTTGTATAAAAATTAATGATATTTGATAAGATGGGTCAAACCATTATATTTCGAATAAAACTCTAACCTAAAAATTGAAAGCACCGTTACTCTAACAATTTTGAAAATTTTTGAAAACCCTTTGACCTACAATCACATCTTTTTTAACACTAAAGATATACCCATTTTTAAAAAAATCGAAAGACCCCCGACTAACATTGATATTTCTGAGAAATTTTGACCCATGATCACAAAATTGCAATTATCCGAGGGATATAGGAATATATTTGGATATCCTAGGTGTATCCTAATGATATCATGAGGCATTCTAGGGATATCTTGAGATATCCTAGGAATATTTTTTAGATGTCCAGATGATATCTGAGGAGTTTCATATGAGATTGAGGGGTCAACTCTCGGATTTTTTTCAAATTTCATTTTTCAATAGAGTTTGTTTGCCTATGTAATTATCCCAAATATTAATTAAAAATATTTAATATTTTGTTAGATATTTGCATTAACAAATTAATGCAATATTTTTTTTAAACTTGAATAACTTTTTTATTTTTGCTTATAGAAAAAAGTTGTCTGAATGTTTTTTGTTTAGAATGAATCAAATTTTTTGAAAAAAAATTAATTAAATAAAAATTAACTTTTTTAATAAATTTATTTAAAAAATAAATTTGTTTTTTAATATTTAAACCTGTTATCGGCCTTCAATCAAGCAATATGAGCCTATGATAATTACATAGGCAAACAAACTCTATTGAAAAATGAAATTTGAAAAAAATCTGAGAGTTGACCCCTCAATCTCATATGAAACTCCTCATCTAACGGATATCCTGAGAATGTCCCTGGGATGTCCAAGCCACCGGTCTCTAGGATATTCTAATATTATCCATTGAATATCTGTAGGATTCCCTAGGATATCCACGGGATGTTTCCATAATATCATGGGATATCTAGTGCTATGAGGGTAAACTTAAACTGAACAAAATTCATAGTTAATACAATTTTTAATTATTATGAAGGATTATATGAATATAACATAAAGTAAACAAAAACTATACATCAAATCAGAAATAAGTAATTGAAATAGAAAAATATCTGTGTTTCAATTCCAAAGGGCCCAAATTATTATTTTCCCAAATGACATTTTTCCATAGTATTATTTTCCCAAAGACCATTTTTACCAAAGTATCATTTTTTCAACAAACGTTTTCTTCGATAAATTGATATTTGATGTGCGGTTATTTTTAAATTAAATAGTGAAATCAAACATTTTATTTCAATTAAAAAATAGTTAACAATAAAATTATATGAAATTGTGAACTATTGCCGGCTGAAGCTAGCAGTCACGCTCAGCACACTCCTTTAGGGATTTTGTAGGTGCTGGTTATTGTTTCCTGTGTGGAAAAAGTCACGTTCGAGCCCTGCTGCTCAGAGGCCCATGTCAGGGGCCCACGTGGAAGATCCATGAAGAGGAATCCATGAGGGCACCAGCAGGGGCCCCGCTCTTTGCCCTTACGGTTGACCTGCTCAAAAATTTATCTCAGTTTCAGAAAAATATTTTTTTAACTAAAAAACTTTAGTTCAGAATGCATTAAATTACATTTCAAAGCACCCGAAATAAACATTGAGTGACATTTTTCAGGAAAGCCTATCACAAAGTTATGGAAATTTACGAGGGCACCATCAGGGCCCCTGCTCTTGACCATTATGAATGCCCTGATCAACAATTTTTCTAAGTCCAAACAATGAACTTTTTTTACACCAACAAATTATGTTTACAATGACTATAAACAATTGAAAACGCGTTTTTAACAAAAATTTATTCACACATTTTTAAAAATATTCAACCCACATAAGGGGCAAATCTTCGAAGGCCCACACGAGGGGCCCGCATGGATTGCCCAGATCATTGCGACTAGAAAAAATTTATAAGTCCAAAAAAAAATTTTTTTTATGTAAAAAAATTAATGTTTCTAATAATTTTAAACTATGGGAAACGCGTTTTTAACAGAAATGTTTTGACATTTTTTTTTGAAATGATAAAAATATTAATTCGTGAATATTTATGGCCCAGCTGAAAAAGTTCTATAGAATTTCACTAGAATCATTCTATATAAATCGTTGTATATGAATTCTAGTGAATATTCTATAGAATTTCATTAGAATGATTCTATAGAATTTCTACATAAATACTATTAAATTTTAGTGGTTTTTAATTAGAAAAACTTTAAATTTGTAAAATAATATTTTTCAACAAAGGACCCCGCACAAAATACATTGAAAAAAAGTCTCGGTCAAATTTGTTCAAACTTCGAAGTTTTGTAGCTTATAATCTTCTGAACAAAAAAGGTTAGTGGCAAAAATCCCGAAAATCAATAGTTTTTTAGCTACATCATGTTGAGCCTAAAAAAAATGTGTAAAAAATAGTAAAGCTTGCTCATGGCTCAAGGCTCAAGACTTAATGCAAAGGGTGGAAGCTTGTTGATGGCTATAGGCTTTATCAAAGTTTGATCTTGGCTCAAGGCTTGATCTTGGCTTTAGGCTTGATCATGGTTCAAGGCTTGATCATGGCTCGAAACTCTAATATGGATCAAGGCTTGATTTTGGCTCAACAGTTAATCATGGTTAAAACTCGATTATGGATCAAGGCTTGATTGTGGCTCTAAGCTCTAATGTGGATCAAGGCTTTATCATGGCTTAAAAGTTAATCGTAGCTTGAAACTTAATTATGGATCAAGGCTAGATCATTGATCAAGGCTTGATTGAGGCTCGAAGCTCTAATGTTGATTAAGGCTTGATTATGGATCAAGGCTTGATTATGGCTTAACGATTAATCTTGGCTCGAAGCTCTAATGTTGATCAAGGCTTGATTATGGCTTAACGATTAATCTTGGCTCGAAACTCGTTTATGGATCAAGGCTTGATTATGGCTCAACAGTTAATCATGGCTTGAAACTTGATTATGGATCAAGGCTTGATCAACATTAGAGCTTCGAGCCAAGATTAATCGTTAAGCCATAATCAAGCCTTGATCCATAATCAAGCCTTGATCAACATTAGAGCTTCGAGCCAAGATTAATCGTTAAGCCGTAATCAAGCCTTGATCCATAATCAAGCCTTGATCAACATTAAAGCTTCGAGCCAAGATTAATCGTTAAGCCATAATCAAGCCTTGATCCATAATCAAGCCTTGATCAAACTTAGAGCTTCGAGCCAAGATTAATCGTTAAGCCATAATCAAGCCTTGATCCATAATCAAGCCTTGATCAACATTAGAGCTTCGAGCCAAGATTAATCGTTAAGCCATAATCAAGCCTTGATCCATAATCAAGCCTTGATCAACATTAGAGCTTCGAGCCACAATCAAGCCTTAATCAATGATCAAGCCTTGATCAACATTAGAGCTTCGAGCCAAGATTAATCGTTAAGCCATAATCAAGCCTTGATCCATGATCAAGCCTTGATCAACATTAGAGCTTCGAGCCAAGATTAATCGTTAAGCCATAATCAAGCCTTGATCCATAATCAAGCCTTGATCAACATTAGAGCTTCGAGCCACAATCAAGCCTTAATCAATGATCAAGCCTTGATCAACATTAGAGCTTCGAGCCAAGATTAATCGTTAAGCCATAATCAAGCCTTGATCCATGATCAAGCCTTGATCCATAATCAAGCCTTGATCAACATTAGAGCTTCGAGCCACAATCAAGCCTTAATCAATGATCTAGCCTTGATCCATAATTAAGTTTCAAGCCACGATTAACTTTTAAGCCATGATAAAGCCTTGATCCACATTAGAGCTTAGAGCCACAATCAAGCCTTAATCCATGATCAAGCCTTGATCCATAATCGAGTTTTAACCATGATTAACTGTTGAGCCAAAATCAAGCCTTGATCCATATTAGAGTTTCGAGCCATGATCAAGCCTTGAACCATGATCAAGCCTAAAGCCAAGATCAAGCCTTGAGCCAAGATCAAACTTTGATCAAGCCTATAGCCATCAACAAGCTTCCACCCTTTGCATTAAGTCTTGAGCCTTGAGCCATGAGCAAGCTTTACTATTTTTACACATTTTTTTAGGCTCAACATGATGTAGCTAAAAATCTATTGATTTTCGGGATTTTTTCCATTAACCTTTTTTGTTCAGGAGATTATAAGCTACAAAACTTCGATGTTTGAACAAATTTGACCGAAACATTTTTTTCAATGTATTTTGTGCGGGGTCCTTTTAGGCCAAAATAATTGTTTATGTCCTTTAAATATATAAAATTCATTGAACTTCGTAACCATACATAACTATAATGTTAAACAAATTATTTTACGAAATTTATATTCCTTCTAATTAAAAACCACTAAAATTTAGTAGAATTAACGTACAAATTCTATAGAATCATTCTATTGAAATTCTATAGAATATTCTGTAGAATTTATATAGAATGATTCTAGTGAAATTCTATAGAACTTTTTCAACTGGGGGTCTATTATTATATTATTAATATTTTTATTATTATTATGAAACTATTTAATTTTTTGTCATTGTGTATTAGTGACACCATTATTTTCAAGTAGGTCCCGTAGCATAGTGGTAAGAGTGGAATCATGGAAACCCGATGGTATCTTGCTCTCTTTTGAAAGAGGAAGAGTTGCTGAAGAGTCTGGTGATGGGGGGAATCCTGACACCCGAGACATTCACCTATCTTGACAAGCATGGATTTGTAGTGGACGGGGTGGGGTCCCGATTCTGTATCACGTGAAACGACATGCTAGAGACCGGAAAATAAGGTTTAATGCTAGAGACATAAGAAATGATTCAAGTATAGCGATGCGCTTCTCCACGAGTCTTTCGAATTGTTATTATAAGAAAAGAACGGGGAATCACTTAAAGAAAAAATATTGGTGGCTTAGAGACGGATAAGATAAAGTTTGGATGAGTGTAGATAATGTCATGTCATAGGAAATCTCAGTTCCTGTTTCCCCGTGACTATGGTATTCATCTTTCCCTCTCCAAATCCTAAATCACATTTTTGGCTCTCCTTTTTTTAATTAAAAAAGGGAATAAATAAAATAATAATTTTTCTAATATAATTAATTTATAATGATTTTTTTGGGAGGGATTTTATTTTATTTTGCAAATTTACATTAATTTGACACGTTTTAATTTAGTCTAATTTTCTAAGATGACCTTTATGTAAGTTAAGAATATTTTTACAATCTGAATTACTGAATTTGAGGGAAAACTCATCTAGATAGGATTCCAGTGTGCTATCCGTAAAAAATTCTAAAACCTAGTTAACCGAATTGAAATTGTTATCTGGGTTACTGCGGGTCATAGTTTTAAGTTTATCTACAAAAAGTTTGGCTAAACTCTTATTATTCATTTTAGAAACTTCATTAAGCTATAATAAAACTTTTTTAAAAATTTTAAATAAAATACGTAGGGGAGACCGGGGCTAAACCGGACAAGTCAAATATTTCCGAAACCGTGAAGAATTTCAAATCGTGTAAATAACATATGAACCCGCAATTTCGTGATGCATATGCTGCATGAGGTTTTAGGGACGTGTCAATTTTCTTGTAATAATAGTTGCCGTTAATATGTGAAAATGTCATTTCTTGAGGTAAAAGTAAAAAATTTTTTTCTTCATTTTTTTTGGGTTTTTATCGTTAAAATTAAAGTGCAAATATCATACGGCCATTTTTTTGTTAGCTCAAGGTGTACTGAGTTTAGTAGAAAAAAAGTTTAATGGAAAACATTAAGAAGAAAAAATATATTGCAGGTTTATTATTAGATAACGGTGTGGGACTGAATCGGACATCGTGATTAAAAACAACAAAATCTTTTAATTCTTTAATTTATTTTATATTAATTAACTTTTTTATATTATATTATTTGCTTAAAACCACTTTATAAAGAAATAAATAAAGAATTTATTTTAAAACTCGAATTCGCAAGCGAGTTGCTACAAACAGACAAGCCTGAAAACTGTAATTCATTTTATATTATAATTATTACCGATTTTACATATTATATTATATTATTTTTATAGAACTATCTACAAATAAATAAAAGAAGAATTGATTTGACTTATTTACCAAAAAAAAAGAAAATTTGTATCTCATTCTTTAGTTAATTGGCCGTGTCCGATTTAGCCCCATGGGGTGTCCGGTTTAGCCCCACCAATTTTCGGATTTTCGTTTTTGAGGTAGTCACCTTCGAAGAAATATATCTCTAAAGCTATTGTACTTTTTTTAAATCGAACAAGTGCGATTTGTAGGTGAAAGTACAAGCTTCAAAACGGTATATAACACTTTAGCAAAAATTATGTTTTTGTATGAGTTTTCTGGTCAAAGACCAAATCCATCCGGTTTAGCCCCGGTCTCCCCTACTGATGCAGATTTGAGTCTCAGGGCATATTCCGGAGTGTTCGAGAATAATGTTACGTCATCGTAACATATTTTCCAATATTAATAATAATATAAATAATAATAATAATGGAAATAACAATAAATAATTGTTATTAACATATTATTAACAATTATAAATAATTATTAATTAATGAAAATAATAATAATAATAATAAGAATAATAAAATAATAATTAGATTTAAACAATAATAATGTTTAAAAACGAATAATTAGTTATAATAACAAAAATAGTAATAATTAATGTAAAAATAATAACCAAATAAGAATAATAAGCAATTGTAACATTAATAACAAATAATAATAATTAATTGTAACAAGAAAGTAATAAAATGTAACAACAAGATAATAATGAATAATAATAAGTTAATAATAATTTGTAACAACAAATAACAACAATTAATAGTTAATAATAACAAGATAATAATAAATTGTAATAATTAACAACAAGTTATAATAATGTAAACAATAATAACAAATTGTAATAACAAGTTAATAACAAAATATTAATAACAAATTGTAATAACAATTAATAACAAAATGTTAATAACAAATTGTAATAACTATAAATAATTAACAACAACATAAAAACTATAATATTAAATTGTAAAAACATATCACTAAGACGATGTGAACACGTGCGATCTAAAAGCTGAGTCAACGCAAGTGTTTCTCTAACAATGGTTTCTCAAATGCATGGAAAAAGGTATTGATGCTTCAAATATCATGCTCCAAATGGGCGATTTACTTTTCGCCGCCAACTCACTCCCGTATACCTGCCCGGCGTCGAAATCTCGCTCCCGAGCCTACCCCCACTTTACCTACTTTCCGGGCACTGTCAGTCAGACATACGTGATATGCACTACTTACCCCCACCACAAATATGCAGTCAAATTCGATCGGCGCCCCTCACCTGTCACTTTATTTCCAGAATTTCAAAGAAGCAGGTCCACAATTTTTTATTTTATTTTTTTTATTTGTTTTTAAGAATTTTAATATAATTTTTTAAAGCAATTGAATGTTTTAGAAAAAAAATTTCTTAAATAAATGGGGCATTCTTAATATTGTATGCAAGATTCTGTCTTTAAAACAAACCAATAAATTTATCTACTTCTGCTACAACAACAACTCAGAAACAATGTCAACATTGCTTAAACACCGTTTGTTTTTTATTGAATCGAAAAACTACCCCTAAAATGCAAAAATTCAAAATTGTAATATTAAAGGTGAAAACCCACATTGGTTTTCAAAACAAGAAAATAAATAATAATAATCATAATAATACTGGAAGGTATCGAACACAAAGAAATAAATAAAGAATTTATTTTAAAACTCGAATTCGCAAGCGAGTTGCTACAAACAGACAAGCCTGAAAACTGTAATTCATTTTATATTATAATTATTACCGATTTTACATATTATATTATATTATTTTTATAGAACTATCTACAAATAAATAAAAGAAGAATTGATTTGACTTATTTACCAAAAAAAAAGAAAATTTGTATCTCATTCTTTAGTTAATTGGCCGTGTCCGATTTAGCCCCATGGGGTGTCCGGTTTAGCCCCACCAATTTTCGGATTTTCGTTTTTGAGGTAGTCACCTTCGAAGAAATATATCTCTAAAGCTATTGTACTTTTTTTAAATCGAACAAGTGCGATTTGTAGGTGAAAGTACAAGCTTCAAAACGGTATATAACACTTTAGCAAAAATTATGTTTTTGTATGAGTTTTCTGGTCAAAGACCAAATCCATCCGGTTTAGCCCCGGTCTCCCCTACTGATGCAGATTTGAGTCTCAGGGCATATTCCGGAGTGTTCGAGAATAATGTTACGTCATCGTAACATATTTTCCAATATTAATAATAATATAAATAATAATAATAATGGAAATAACAATAAATAATTGTTATTAACATATTATTAACAATTATAAATAATTATTAATTAATGAAAATAATAATAATAATAATAAGAATAATAAAATAATAATTAGATTTAAACAATAATAATGTTTAAAAACGAATAATTAGTTATAATAACAAAAATAGTAATAATTAATGTAAAAATAATAACCAAATAAGAATAATAAGCAATTGTAACATTAATAACAAATAATAATAATTAATTGTAACAAGAAAGTAATAAAATGTAACAACAAGATAATAATGAATAATAATAAGTTAATAATAATTTGTAACAACAAATAACAACAATTAATAGTTAATAATAACAAGATAATAATAAATTGTAATAATTAACAACAAGTTATAATAATGTAAACAATAATAACAAATTGTAATAACAAGTTAATAACAAAATATTAATAACAAATTGTAATAACAATTAATAACAAAATGTTAATAACAAATTGTAATAACTATAAATAATTAACAACAACATAAAAACTATAATATTAAATTGTAAAAACATATCACTAAGACGATGTGAACACGTGCGATCTAAAAGCTGAGTCAACGCAAGTGTTTCTCTAACAATGGTTTCTCAAATGCATGGAAAAAGGTATTGATGCTTCAAATATCATGCTCCAAATGGGCGATTTACTTTTCGCCGCCAACTCACTCCCGTATACCTGCCCGGCGTCGAAATCTCGCTCCCGAGCCTACCCCCACTTTACCTACTTTCCGGGCACTGTCAGTCAGACATACGTGATATGCACTACTTACCCCCACCACAAATATGCAGTCAAATTCGATCGGCGCCCCTCACCTGTCACTTTATTTCCAGAATTTCAAAGAAGCAGGTCCACAATTTTTTATTTTATTTTTTTTATTTGTTTTTAAGAATTTTAATATAATTTTTTAAAGCAATTGAATGTTTTAGAAAAAAAATTTCTTAAATAAATGGGGCATTCTTAATATTGTATGCAAGATTCTGTCTTTAAAACAAACCAATAAATTTATCTACTTCTGCTACAACAACAACTCAGAAACAATGTCAACATTGCTTAAACACCGTTTGTTTTTTATTGAATCGAAAAACTACCCCTAAAATGCAAAAATTCAAAATTGTAATATTAAAGGTGAAAACCCACATTGGTTTTCAAAACAAGAAAATAAATAATAATAATCATAATAATACTGGAAGGTATCGAACACAAAACCGACCCCCGTCCAACAAAAAAAAATTAAGAAAATAAATAATAATAATAATTCCAGTATAATACTGAATAATAATAATACTGAAAGGTATCGAACCCAAAACCGACCCCCGTCCAACAAAAAAAAATTAATAAATTTTTTTGTGGTGGGGGTAAGTAGTGCATACCACGTATGTCTGACTGACAGTGCCCGGAAAGTAGGTAAAGTGGGGGAAGGCTCGGGAGCCTTACGAGTGTCGTAAATCATCTACCTGCACCACTTAGTAACCCATTAACGCACAATGGCCATTGTATCTCATCGGCGCCAGCCAGGACCAAAAACTTGCTGTTCTAAGGTAAACAGAGAAACCACTTAAGACTCACTTTTAGATAGCTTGTGTTCATTTCATTTTTCCATAATTTTAATCTCTTTTAAATATACTGTGTTCGAATAAATTTATTCTTGTCATTTATCCAACCTCGTCCCAACTTTAATTTTTCTAAATTAAAGTTAAATCGAGAAACACTAGGGAATATAATAATAAGGTAAGACATAACAATAACAAAAGCAATTTTTTGTAAAAAGAAAGTTGGGAACGTTCATTAAAATTCATTATATGAGCATTTATTTAACAATACCCGCAGCTACATTGGCGGCACTAGTAAATTTGTTAGTCCCCAAGGCAAAAAAACACGATCTACAGAGGGAATCTCCCCCCCCCAAAAAAAAACTATCGACTACATCAATTTTTTTTCATCATATTTTAATGATTGAAATTTACCGTACGGGAAGCCACGGTTTCTAAAAAAAATAATCATTTCTGCTTTATATTAGTATTCACTATTAAGTAATTCTTGTCAAATTATACAAATGGAGCACTTTCAATTTCTGTACAAAATGAAGCTTCGTTTTTAACTATTTTTTTCGGTTTTGGAAAATAAAATCAAATATTGCAAATAGGAAATTTTTAAATAAATATTTATCGTTGAAGAAGACTGCGAGAATGAAATAAAAACACCAATCGCGTCAATCTGAAAAGATACTCTCTATATATACAGAATGGTGAACCTGTTTCTAAAAAGATCATTCCCTCAAAGTACTAAAAATGATTCATAAATTTTATACTTTATTACTAATTAGTGAGAGAAAAAATTTGTCACGCCTTTACAATCTCAATCTCTTTGTCACAAAATGAACTAAATATATTTCTTAACATTGTAGAAACGTTTTATTTTATTTTTTTTCTTTACTTTAATTCACTGCAATGCCAAATCGTGAGTAGCCTTTGGATACCTCTCTTTCTCTCTTTCGTCGCGATATACAAACCTAACAACGCAATGAAAATAAGTATCGCAATAAAATTCAGTTGAAAGTTTCAAAGTTGGCTCCTGATTCTGATGCTGCCGTTACCTATCTTTTCATTCTCTCTCATACGTGGAGCGCGGTGTATTTCTTGATATCAGAACATCGGATCGCCGGTTGCAAGCCAACGAAATTTACCACGCCTCCTTTTAAAACGCGCGTGGAATCGAATGAAAAATTCTCTCCCTAAAAAATGTAATGAAAGAAAGAATAAAAAATATTGAGAAGATTTAAGAAAAGAATAGAAGGATGAGACCGCGAAGGATTTGAAAGAAGAAAAAAAGAAAGAAGTATCTTTGAGTATAAGGTAGTAACAAGAGACAACAGCAGCAGTAACAACAGAAACAACACACAGCAATTCACGCAATAGGACCAATGGAATAGTATATAACCATTATTCGATTTCTCTCTTGTAGCTCTTGAATTCCATTATTTATTGTTCCATTGCAATTCGAGAGCTATTCACGCGATGCAATTTCACGCGATCGTCAGTTGTTTTCCCGCTGCTGTTTCTTATATTTATACATATATTTTATATACGCGTTCTCTTTCTCTCTTTGTGTACATATATATTGCATTGATATATTCTACTATTATGTTTGAAAATTTACCGACAATACCCTCAATAATTGTCAATTTTATTCTTGAAACGAAACTGTTTTTTAATAGGAAAGACTGGGGTAAACCCGCTCACTTTTTTCAGAACGGTAAAAACCTAGGAAATTATTCTCTAAATCCAAGTTAATTTATATAATTTAAAAGCTTATGATTTCTACTAACAAAAAAAAGGATTTTTGATTTATCTGTTTTAGTTTTACTTAGGGAAAATTTTTAATACACATATACCAAATTTCAAAATCGCAATTTTCCAGGGTAAATCCGCGCACCCCTCGGGGTAAACCCGATCACTTGATTTTTTTAAGAATTTAAGGTAATCCCGACAGTTTTATTTTGTATATATTAAGTTTCTCCTTATTTCCGTCTTCAGTATGATTTACTAATGATAAATTATGAGTTCTATAAACAATAAATATTGGTTTATTAAATAATAAGTATAGGTTTTATGATTTGCAACTGTGAATTTAAATAATATTTTATTACGAGAAAATGAAAATGTAGATACAATTTTGCATGTAACACTCTCTAAATTTGAATCAGTTAAAAATAACTGATTTAAAAGCAAAAAGTCAGTCACTAATTCAAATAGTAATATTTCTACTGACAATTAGTTAAAAACAACTGATTGTCAGTTAAAAATAACTGATGTTTCAGTAAATTTTTTTTTGACTGATTCAATTAGTCAAGTTTAACTAATTTTTCAGTTATTTTTTACTGTAAATCAGTTATTTTTTAACTGAAAATCAGTTGTTTTTAACTGATTCAGAAGCAAAAAGTCAGTCACTGATTGTCAGTTAAAACCATGATTTTTAACTGATTCAAATTAAGAGAGCAAGTTATAGATTTTATTATTGATAAAAAATTACAAATGAAATTCAAAATTTAAAAATTTTAAATAAATAATGATAAAACGTAAGCTGAAAAATGACAACAAACTAGATTTATGTCTTTTTTTAGCCGAAAAAGACAGCGACAAATTTTGATTATTTGTTTGCGTTGTTTGTTATAACCGTTATAATCTAATAATCACTAATAATGACCATCTACTGAAAAAAATCGCCACAAATCACGATATGCGGGACATTCAAAATGTTAAATATTCAACTAATTACCCAATAATTCAATAACATTGTTAGGAAATTAATATTATTTATCTTTTAATAAATATTTTTAATATTAAAAACTTTAAGATCGCAAAAAAAACGCAAATACTGTTAATACTGATTCTGTTTCGTACACAAATTTAATAAGTGAGCGGCTTTACCCCGACTTCATGTGAGCGACTTTACCCCGAACGTATTTCTCACATTTCAGAATAAATTTAAATAAATCTTTTTGAAATGAAACAAAACTACATATATATTTCGAAAAAGGACATCCAATACCATAAAAAAAATTGTCGAATAAATTAAGTCTCAAAAATAATAATCGAAAAACTTAAAAATCCGAAAATCATTTTTTCTTTTTTGCATTTCTAAAAACAATTGACCGTCTCTGATTCTATGACGAATTAATGAAACTAAACGAAAGTTCGTTAACATTAGTTGTATGTTAAGTACTATTCCCTAAGTAATATTTTTTCAGAGCTGATAGAAAAAATTTATTGATTTTCTTCTTCCCTGATTTCGTAACAATTAAAAAATTGTTTTCTGAGTCTAAAAAATATTTTGATTTACTCTAAAAATTGTTGGACAGAAAAACATATTTTTAATCCATCCTAATACCATGGAATATACCTATCCAATTTCTAGAATATTCAATTGGATTACTGGGAATATTCCACAGGAATATTGAAAATATTCCTCTAGAATATTTAATTTACATTTTTATTGTTATAATATGGGAATATTTATTTACAACTCAATAAAAATATTTTATTGGAATGCTATATAAATATTTCATTGGAATATTAAAATTTAAATACAGTAAGAATATTGAATATTCTATTAAAATATTGTAGAAATTTGTTACGAATAGAATTAATTGTTAAAATTTTACTATTTTTACTTGCGGCAAAAGAAATAGTTTTGAGATCTTGTTATTTTTAAAGAGTTGAAACTACACCTCATTGCTGTTTAGGGAAACTTATGAAGAAAAAGTAAAACTTTATGTTTGATACGCTTCTTTATTTATTAACACTTGGAAATTTAATTTGATACAATTTATCACGATTGAATTTTTTTAAACAGTACGTTCTAGAGAAATGGTTCTTGGCTCTTTACTTAAACAATATTAATCCCAGCATTTATTCTGTCGAAACTAAATGCGATTTCAGCCACATATAATTGGACTGCAGAATCTTAAAGTCGAACCTCAAGGAAAAATTATGTTTTAAGAAAAGAACAAATAAGCATCTAGATCGAATAATCCGCTCTCAACTCGGCCGTACGCTTACAAGCTATTTAGACATACCAAGATAGCCTAAAAATTAAAATTCAAAATTTGAATTTTGAAACATACATTCTTGTAATAAATTAAATGGCGAGTCAAGAGTTCAATGCAGTTGTTGTAATTTTGTAAGGAGATTTATTATATCAAAAGAAAGTATTTTTGTTTTTATAAATAAAATAACAGCCCTATATCTTCTTTTATCTAAAAAAAACAAGAATACTTTGTTTCATAATATAAATCTTATTACAGAATGAGAAAATCGTATTCAAGTGTTGACATCTTTCTGCCGCTTTTGTCAAGTGATCCAGGTGGAGAAAAATTTTTCTCTATTCGTAGCAAAACTAGGGGCTTTTGTAGTACTCATAGATACTAATTTTTCGGGAAAATATTTTTTTACCTAGTCCAATATTTTCCGAGGGGGAGGGGGTTAAATTTTTGTGTTTTTTTAGTACAATGCTTATTTCAATAATTTTTTACTCTTAAACAATTAAACATACAAATTTGACAAAGTACATTTTGGAAAGGTTTTTTCATGCTCTTTCGATTGGAAATAAGCATTTTGAAAAAAAATTTTTTGACCCAAAAAAATCAAAATTAAAAATAAATTTTAATTTTTGGGGGGAGAGACCCGATTTTTTTTAACGAAAGCTGAGGTTTTTTCCTAAAAGGACTAATAAATGATAAAGTGGGACTAGAATGTTTAAATATTGAAAAAAAGAGGTTTCTACCCGCCGGAGCGCTCTAAACTCGGTTTTTAGCTCCGTTTATGAGAAAATTCTTTTTTTAAATGTTTAAACATTCTAGTCCCACTTTTTCATTTATATGTCCTTTTAGGAAAAAACCTCAGCTTTCGTTAAAAAAAATCGGGTCTCTCCCCCCAAAAATTAAAATTTATTTTTAATTTTGATTTTTTTGGGTCAAAAAATTTTTTTTCAAAATGCTTATTTCCAATCGAAAGAGCATGAAAAAACCTTTCCAAAATGTACTTTGTCAAATTTGTATGTTTAATTGTTTAAGAGTAAAAAATTATTGATATAAACATTACACCAAAAGACCCCTTGATCACTTGACGTGGAATCGCTCATATATATACATGTGTATGTGTTGTGTATTAATGTGTGAATATATATGTATATGTAAATAATAAATATTTTTAATGTTCCGTACACCATATGTGTACTGCAGGAACCCTTATGAAATCACTCGTGAGTCCGTCCCAGTCACGCAAAATGACCCTGCCCCACCCCTTAACTTTTACAAATCTCAACCGGGTGAGCTGAAATTAGGTAGGGATCTTCTGTTTTAAGTGCATATTATAGGAAAATTATAGCAAACGCGATTGGCCTACATATTTGCGAAAGAGAAGTTATAGAAATTGAATTTCTTCGAAAAAAATGCAAAAAATGACCCTGTCCCCCCCTTAACTTTTAAAAATCTCAACCGGGTGAGCTGAAATTCGGTAGGGATCTTCAGTTTTAAGTGCAGATTACAGGAAAAATATAGCGAATCCAATTAGCCTACAAAGGACCCCGCACAAAATACATTGAAAAAAAGTTTCGGTCAAATTTGATCAAACTTTAAAGTTTTGTAGCTTATAATCTCCTGAACAAAAAATGTTAATGGCAAAAATCCCGAAAATCAATAGTTTTTGAGCTACATCATGTTGAGCCTCAAAAAATAAGTGAAAGATAGCAAAGCTTGCTCATGGCTCAAGGCTTGAGACTTAATGCAAAGCGTGGAAGCTTGTTGATGGCTGTAGGCTTGATCAAAGTTTGATCTTGGCTCAAAGCTTGATCTTGGCTTAAGGCTTGATCTTGGCTCAAGACTTGATTATGGCTCAACGATTAATCATGGCTTGAAACTCCATTATGGATTAAGGCTTGATCATTGATTAAGGCTTGATAATGGCTCGAAGCTCTAATATGGATCAAGGCTTGATTATGGCTCGAAGCTCTAATATGGATCAAGGCTTGATCATTGATAAAGGCTTGATTATGGCTCAAGATTTGATTATAGCTCAAAGCTTGATTATGTTTTCAACGATTAATCATGGCTTGAAACTCCATTATGGATCAAGGCTTGATCAAGGATTAAAGCACGATTATGTCTCGAAGCTCTAATATGAATCAAGGCTTGATAATGGATTAAGGCTTGATTATGGCTCGAAGCTCTAATAAGGATCAAGGCTTGATCATGGATTAAAGCTCACTTATGGCTCGAAGCTCTAATATGGATCAAGGCTTGATCATTGATTAAGGCTTGATTATGGGTCGAAGCTCTAATATGGATCAAGGCTTGATCATTGATTAAGGCTTGATTATGGCTCAAGACTTGATTATGGCTTAACGATTAATCATGGCTTCAAACTCCATTATGGATTAAGGCTTGATCATGGATTAAAGCATGATTATGTCTCGAAACTGGAATATTTGATCAAGCTTTGACCCATATTAGAGCTTTGAGCCGTAATCAAGCCTTAATCCATGATCAAGCCTTAATTCATATTAGAGCTTCGAGCCATAATCAAGCCTTAATCAATGATCAAGCCTTGATTCATCTTAGAGCTTCGAGCCATGATCAAGCATGAATCCATGATCAAGCCTTGATCCATAATGGAGTTTCAAGCCATGATTAATCGTTGAGCCATAATCAAGTCTTGAGCCAAGATCAAGCCTTGAGCCAAGATCAAAGTTTGATCAAACCTACAGCCATCAACAAGCTTCCACGCTTTGCATTAAGTCTCAAGCCTTGAGCCATGAGCAAGCTTTGCTATTTTTCACTTATTTTTTGAGGCTCAACATGATGTAGCTCAAAAACTATTGATTTTCGGGATTTTTGCCATTAACATTTTTTGTTCAGGAGATTATAAGCTACAAAACTTTAAAGTTTGATCAAATTTGACCGAAACTTTTTTTCAATGTATTTTGTGCGGGGTCCTTTGCGAAATGGAAGGGAAAGAAATTGAATTTTTTCAGAAAAAAATTTTTGCAAAAAATGACCCTGCCCCCCCCTTAACTTTTAAAAATCTCAACCGGGTGAGCTGAAATTCGGTAGGGATCTTCAGTTTTAAGTGCAGATTACAGGAAAAATAAAGCGAGCCCGATTAACTACATATTTGCGAAATAGAAGGGAAAGAAATAGAATTTTTTTCGAAAAAATTGCAAAAAATGACCCTGCCCCCCCTTTACTTTTACAAATCTCAAGCTAGTGAGCTTAAATTTGGTAGGGATCTTCAGTTTTAAGTGCATATAACAGGAAAATTATAGCGAACGCGATTGGCCTACATATTTGCGAAATGTAAATATTCCTTGCAAACTTACGAAAATTTTGAGTGGTCATACCACTTTTTTGGTCAAAAATTCGATGAGTTACAGAATTTCAAAGTTTATAGTGACAAATACCTCATTTCGAGAAAAACGGAATTAAAGATTGTGATACCTATTAATTGTGATATCTCTGGTTCTTCTGGGAAGTTATTCAGAGAATAATTGTTTTCAGTCCAGGGCACCTTAAAGATGAAAAACTAATAGGTTTCAAATTTTTAAAACCACCCCCCTTAATTTTTAAAATACGAATAAACGACAAAAAGAGCCTTTTATAGAAAAAGCGAATTTTTAATTTTAAAGTATTTTTTTACACGGTTAATAATTGGGATCCTTAAAGACGAAAAATCAAGAGGTATTTAATCTCCCCCCTTTTTTTGAAAATACGGAATTTCAAAATGTGATTTTGGAAACCTTATAAATGTCATTTTTATTGAAACTGATCACTTTTTAGAGAATTTGATAGTTCCTTTGACAGCTGTCAACTGTCAAAATTCAAATTTGATATGATATTCGTAATCAGCGACCTCGAAAACACTTATGAATATGAATCACTTATTAATACTTATTGTTGATATTTGGAAAACTGATTTTTTTTATGTTTGGGGAATTTGTGATTAATTTTTAATTATAAACAATTATTAAAAATAAATTTCATAACTTATTGAATAAATTATAAATTAATACGATGTAAGTGTTTTAGAATGTATTTTCTTCCAGAAGCAATCCATAATATTGCTAAAAACTGTAAGAAATGGCAGAAATTTCCAACTTTAGCAATGGACCGACAAAATGGGCCCTTTTCTTTTTTGTAAAGAATCAATGAAATCAATCATTTAAATTAACGATAAATTAATGAAATTAACATTTTGCTCAAAAATTACTAAATTGAGATTTTCTCGAAAACTAGAACCGAAAAAATGGGCCCTTTTCATGTGGACGTCCACATATTACCTAATAGTAGTAAAACGAACTACTAAATTGATATAAGGGGCATTCCATGTCAAGTGATCAAGGTGGAGAAAAATTTTTCTCCAATCGTAGCAAAACTTAGGGCTTTTGTTGTACTCATAAATAGTAATTTTTCGTCAAAATATTTTTTTACCTAGTCCAATATTTTCCGAGGGGGAGGGGGTTAAATTTTTGTGTTTTTCAGTACAATGCTTATTTCAATAACTTTAAACTCTTAAACAATTAAACATACAAATTTGACAAAGTACATTTTGGAAAGGTTTTTTCATGCTCTTTCAATTAAAAATAAGCATTTTGAAAAAAAAAATTTTGACCCAAAAAAATCCAAACTAAAAATAAGATTCAATTTTTGGGGGAGAGAGGTACGATTTTTTTTTCTTTTTTTAACGAAAGCTGAGGTTTTTTCCTAAAAGGACATATAAATGATAAAGTGGGGATTAGAATGTTAAAACATTGAAAAAAAGAGTTTTCTACTCGCCGGAGCGCTCTAAACCCGGTTTTTAGCTCCGTTTATGAGAATAGTACATTGTGCACCTAGGGAGGAAAGTAATGGTTTTCCCGAGTGTGAAGTTTGCAGTTCGAGGTGTAGCGAGCGTCGAGCCGAAGGCGAGTACTTGCGAGCGAAGACGAGAACTGTTAAAACACGAGGCGAAAATCATTTTCCTCCCGTGGTGCACATACTATTTTTTCTAACACACGTAAACCGAAAGTACAACTATTCAATTATTTAATGGAACTTTTAAAAAAAAATAGTTTTTAATTTTATAATAATATTAATATTTGGATATTATTATATCCCAGTAATTAGATCACAGTTTTAATATTTGGAAATTAAATGATTATTATTGTTATAATATTTATTTATTATTATATCACAGTAATTAGATCACAGTTTTAATATTTGGAAATTAAATGATTATTATTGTTATAATATTTATTTATAATTGATTATTTATATAAAAAAAATTACAATATTACACATATTTCATCTTAAACTACATGTAGTTACAAATCATTCTAACAGGGAGGTAATGTTACTTTACCTCCCCGTTATGACGTCACGGGGAGATAAAGTAACATTACCTCCCTGTCGCCGGGAAAGACTTATTTTCCACCTTCTAAACAGGTAAGAAATGATGTACTTTCGGCGCGTGTGTTAGAAAAAATTCTTTTTTTCAATGTTTAAACATTCTAATCCCGCTTTATCATTTATATGTCCTTTTAGAAATAAACCTTAGCTTTCATTTAAAAAAAATCGAACCTTTCTCCCCCAAAAATTAAAATTTAATTTTGATTTTTTTGGGTCAAAAAAAAATTTTTTTTTAAATGCCTATTTCCAATCGAAAGAGCATGAAAAAACCTTTCCAAAATGTACTTTGTCAAATTTGTATGTTTAATTGTTTATAGTCCAGTCGCCCTGTGTAAAAAGTGGTCATTTCGTGCCAAAATTGATACCTGAAGTCTGATTGTGGATTCATATAGTGTGGAGTGATAGTATGAATATGTATATGATTCCCAGTCGAGATTTCTCATGCTGCGCGTTATAAACAATTTTGAAGGTGCCGAAAAACAGTTTTTTGATGACCGTTCTTTCCCATCAAATTATAGGGGAAAAAATTGTTAATAAAAGTTATAGAGCTCGAAAATACCTTTAAAATGATGGGTCAAATGTTAAAATTGGTCCATTTGTTTACTTGCAAATGAATTTAAACCACTAAAAATGGCACTTTCTTATTTGTTTAATAACTTGAACAAAAGTTAACAAATTCTTTCGATATTCTCCAAAAATGTTCCTCTCAAGACCCTCAAGATGTGTGCCAAATCTGAACAAGATTCGATAAATAGTTTTTGAGAAATACCATTTGTTAACTAAAAACATGATTTTTTAAAATGGAATTTCTACATTTTTGGCTGGATGAAAATTAATTTTTTTTGTTGGGTTCTCTTCATGAAGATTAATTATTAATATATTTTATTTTTTTTATTATATTTTTTTAGTTGATTAGTCATATTAATTATAAAAAAAATCAATCTAAACATCAATGCACTTCTTGTTCGTAAAAATATTTTTCAAAAGTATGCATCGTTTGAATGCAACGTTGGAACAGCCTAGCTGCTCTAGGATGCATAGTGGGGGACATCATCAGTCGCTCGCGCTAAAGTTGAATTCAAACTTTCAAATTCGTAAAAGTTGTCATAACATTCATACAAATGGACGAATTTTGATCATTTTTTTTTTAAACTGGGCTAAAATTTTTTCAGGAATTCAAATTTTCTATTTGTTTTTTGAAAAATTTATAAATAATGTCAAAATAATAATGATTAAAAAAAATTTTTGTGTTTTTTTTAAAATTCATTTTTTTCAAATTTTTTATTTTTAACTTTTCGAATAATAAAAGCAACAAAAATTCGAGAAGTTAAAAATAAAAAATTTGAAAAAAATGAATTTAAAAAAAAACAAAAAAATTTTTTTTAATTATTAATATTTTGACATTATTTATAAATTTTTCAAAAAACAAATAGAAAATTTGAATTCCTGAAAAAATTTTAGCCCAGTTTAAAAAAAAATGATCAAAATTCGTCAATTTGTATGAATGTTATGACAACTTTTACGGATTTGAATGTTTGAATTCAACTTTAGCGCGAGCGACTGATGATGTCCCCCACTATGCATCCTAGAGCAGCTAGGCTGTTCCAACGTTGCATTCAAACGATGCATACTTTTGAAAAATATTTTTACGAACAAGAAGTGCATTGATGTTTAGATTGATTTTTTTATAATTAATGTGACTAATCAACTAAAAAAATATAATAAAAAAAATAAAAAATATTAATAATTAATCTTCATGAAGAGAACCCAACAAAAAAAATTAATTTTCATCCGGCCAAAAATGTAGAAATTCAATTTTAAAAAATCATGTTTTTAGTTAACAAATGGAATTTCTCAAAAACTATTTATCGAATCTTGTTCAGATTTGGCACACATCTTGAGGGTCTTGAGAGGAACATTTTTGGAGAATATCGAAAGAATTTGTTAACTTTTGTTCAAGTTATTAAACAAATAAGAAAGTGCCATTTTTAGTGGTTTAAATTCATTTGCAAGTAAACAAATGGACCAATTTTAACATTTGACCCATCATTTTAAAGGTATTTTTGAGCTCTATAACTTTTATTAACAATTTTTTCCCCTATAATTTGATGGGAAAGAACGGTCATCAAAAAACTGTTTTTCGGCACCTTCAAAATTGTTTATAACGCGCAGCATGAGAAATCTCGACTGGGAATCATATACATATTCATACTATCACTCCACACTATATGAATCCACAATCAGACTTCAGGTATCAATTTTGGCACGAAATGACCACTTTTTTCACAGGGCGACTAGACTATAACGCTTTTAAAATACAATAAAAAGTATCAGAAACGTGTTCCCGATAGTTGTACTTGAAAAATATCTATTTCGTATTTTTATTTATTTCGATCTTAATTTTAAAATGGCGCTGGAAGGAAAAAAAAATTTCTTAATTCTTCGTAAGATGAAGATTTTTTTTAAATGGCTCAAATCTGATTGAAATTTGTTACTCAGGGGTTTTTTGGAGTCGGTGATTTCGAATCTGAAGTTAAAAAATTCAAAATGGCGGATACAAAATGGAGTATCATTTTTAAAAATTTTCTGAGATTTGCTTAAAATTTGTTACTCGGGGGGTTTTCCGGTCGCTGATTACGCATTTGAAGTCAGATTCAAAAAATTAAAAATGTCGAATATAAAATGGCTGACTGATTTTTTAAAACTTACTCAGATTTGCTTGAAATTTGTTACTCGGGGGTTTTTCGGGTCGCTAATTACAAATCTGAAGTCAAATTCCAAAAATCTAATAGGGTTGATCAAAAATGTCGAAGTTAGTGTATACTCTATTTGTTCTGTCTCTACCAGTATCAACTAATCTATATTTTTCAATACATTTCGAATTCAATGAGGTAACGATTTGAACTGCGAAGAGTACTTAATTTTTTTCTAAACCTTACAGGTTTATGTTTTATAAACTGTTTCAGAACAAAAACCCTCGAGGAACAAATTTCATTTAAGATTTGATCAATTTTTAAAAATTAGTCGGCCATATTGAATCTTTTAAATTTGACTTCAGATTCGTAATCAGCGACTCCAAAAATCCCTGAGTAAAAAATTTCAATCAGATTTGAACCATTTTAAAAAAATCTTTATCTTACGAAAAATGAAGAAATTTTTTTGTCCTTCAAGCGCCATTTTAAATTCAAGATCGAAAAAAATAAAAATTAGAAATAGATATTTTTAAATACAACTATCGGGAACACGTTTCTGATACTTTTTGTTGTATTTTAAAAGCGTTATGACAGAGTAAAAAATTTTTTTTTAAAAATAATTACATTGAAAAAACTTGACATTTTTTAGTATTTTAGAAAAAAAGAAGGGTTAAATATTATTTTTTAAAATTTTGACCACGCTTTTCGAAAGAGTGACCCCAAAAATAGTAGGATATTGGCTTTTGAAAACTTTTATGGATGGTTAAAGGGTTAAAATAATAATTTTAAATAACTAATGAAAATTATTATTAATTATTAAATAAAAGGCTTTTTCTATTTGATTTATAATTAATTCACATATATAATAATAATTAATTAATTTTAAAATTTACATTTTTAAAAAGTGTATTTGAGCCGTTCGCTCGAAAAACGATTTAAGTCGACTTAGGTGGTTTTTTAAAATTTTGTTATCACTGTTCTCTACAAGACCTATTCAATGTATTTATTAAGTTTCCTAAGTTTTAGTTTACTATTTATAAGTTTATGAGAGGTATGAACCTCCTGGGTCCCAAAATTAATGTTTATACGCAACCACTAGTTCATGCTTGGCGCTGCGCCACACTATAGGTTATGGCAGTATCTGTCTACACGCTGTCAGATAGTTTTTTCTCTCGGTATTTTTTCGTTTTTATTAATTTTTTTTTAAATTAGCTAAACATATTTTATTGGATCTTTTTTATATAAAAGTATTCTTCGCTGATGTCTTTTTAATAGAAAAAATTAGCGAAACAATTAATAAGCAAATTATATGAGTAATTCCTGTTAAATGTGTCTGAGCAAAGTCTGAGCGACTTTGATCAGGTTTCGATCGAGGCTTGATTAGGAGGCAAATTTCGCTAGAAATTGATGAAATTTGATAGAATAAAGCATTGCTAATGAAAGTGGGTTAATATTTTAGTTGATTTGTGTAAGAATTGAGTTGAATTAATCGTTAATTAAAGTGTAATTAGTATGTAAAGTGAAGTAGTACTTACCTGTCAGTTTAAGTGCTTTTTAAATAGCATATTTATTGAAAAAAGAAAAGAGAAAATTAGGAAAACTTATTTAATTTGACAAAAGTAACAATTAAAGCATCTATTTCTTACATATTTAGGGCAAGATGATATTTAGTTATTAAATAAATAATATTAAAAATTGGAGATGTCAGTTCTAACGTGAGACTTATGTGTATGTGTGTGTAAAGCAATAGTGTAATATATACTTCTGACATATCGCAGCGAATTTGTCACGACAGATGGCGGGACTGGCATCTGTACTCCGTTCTGTTTTATCACATTCAAAACAAGAAATAGGAAAACAAACTTTTCAAAATGAATTTTATATATATATATATATATATTTTAATTTATAACACATAATTCCAACCCCCTAAAGAAGAAATGAATGACTTATTGTTAGACCAATAAGAATAAAGTTGAAACTCCTCTTTCATAAAGAAAGCTATTTTTTTATGTGCTGGTTAAGTTACACAAAATGGAGAAAAAAAGTTATATTTGAAAAATAAAACATAATTCCAACCCCCGCCCCTCAAAATGGATATTTTAGACCAATAAAAAAATAAACAAACTCCTCCTACTTTCGAAATCAATTTTTCTATTTGTAGGTTGAGTTAAACATAATGGAGAAGAAAAGTGTTATATTTATTTAAAAAAATGAAACATATAATTCCAACCCCAAAAGAAAAATGGACGCTTTTGTCCAATAAAAAAAGCAAACAAAATCCTCCTTTTTCAAAATCAAATTTTCTATTTTGTTGGTAGAGTTAAACAAAATGGAGAAAAAAAATTATATTTGAAAAATAAAAAATATAATTCCAACCCACAAAAGAAATAATGGATGTTTTAGACCAATAAAAATAAAGTAGTTTGTTTATTTTTTATTTATTTCAACTTTATTTCTATTAGTCTAAAACATCCATTATTTCTTTGAGGGTTGAAATTGTGTTTTGTTTTTCAAATATAACTTTTTTCTCCATTTTGTTTAACTTAACCAATAAATAGAAAAATTGATTTTTAAAGTAGGAGGAGTTTGTTCATTATTTTATTGGTCTAAAATATCCATTTTTTCTTTAAGGGGGTTATGTCTTAGACCAATAAAAAAATAATCAATTCCTCCTAGTTTCAAAATTAATTTATCCATTTGTTAGTGGAGTTAAACAAAATGGAGAAAAAAAGTTATATTTGAAAAATCAAACATATAATTCCAACCCTAAAAAGAAAAAATGGATATTTTAAACTAATAAAAATAAAGTTGAAACTCCTCTTTCATAAAGAAAGCTATTTTTTATTTGTTGCTTAAGTTACACAAAATGGAAAAAAATTTATATGTAAAAAATAAAACCATTTATTTCCATCCCCTAACAGAAATAATGGATGTTTCAAACTAATTAAAATAAAGTTGAAACTCCTCCTTGATAAGAAAGATATTTTATTTGTTGGTTAAGTTACACAAAATGAAGAAAAATATTTATATTTAAAACATAAAACATATCATTCCAACCCCCAAAAGAAAAAATGGATATTTTAGACCAATAAATAAATAAACAAACTCCTCCTAGTTTGAAAATCAATTTTTCTATTTATTGGTTAAATTAAACAAAATGGTGAAAAAAAATTATATTTGAAAAATAAAACACAATTCCAACCCACAAAAGAAATAATGGATGTTTTAGACCAATAAAAATAAAGTAGTTTGTTTATTTTTTATTTATTTCAACTTTATTTCTATTTGTCTAAAACATCCATTATTTCTTTAAGGGTTGAAATTGTGTTTTATTTTTCAAATATAACTTTTTTCTCCATTTTGTTTAACGTAACCAACACGGAGAAATTTACTTGATTAATATAGCACTTGCAATGTCTTTTGTTTAAATTTAAACAACAATATGATTACTTTTAACCAACACTTGTTTGTTAGAAACCAAGTTACTCGGTTAAATTTAAACAAACAATATTGCAAGTGCTATATTAACCAAGTCTCGGTTACTTTTAAACAAGAAAAATTCTCCGTGAATAAATAGAAAAATTGATTTTCAAAGTAGGAGGAGTTTGTTCATTATTTTATTGGTCTAAAATATCCATTTTTTCTTTTAGGGGGTTATGTCTTAGACCAATAAAAAAATAATCAATTCCTCCTAGTTTCAAAATTAATTTATCCATTTGTTAGTGGAGTTAAACAAAATGGAGAAAAAAAGTTATATTTGAAAAATCAAACATATAATTCCAACCCTAAAAAGAAAAAATGGATATTTTAAACTAATAAAAATAAAGTTGAAACTCTTCCTTCATAAAGAAAGCTATTTTTTTATTTGTTGCTTAAGTTACACAAAATGGAAAAAAAATTTATATGTAAAAAATAAAACCATTTATTTCCATCCCCTAACAGAAATAATGGATGTTTCAAACTAATTAAAATAAAGTTGAAACTCCTCCTTGATAAGAAAGATATTTTATTTGTTGGTTAAGTTACACAAAATGAAGAAAAATTTTCATATTTAAAACATAAAACATATCATTCCAACCCCCAAAAGAAAAAATGGATATTTTAGACCAATAAATAAATAAACAAACTCCTCCTACTTTGAAAATCAATTTTTCTATTTATTGGTTAAATTAAACAAAATGGTGAAAAAAAATTATATTTGAAAAATAAAACACAATTTCAACCCTCAAAGAAATAATGGATGTTTTAGACTAATAGAAATAAAGTTGAAATAAATAAAAAATAAACAAACTACTTTATTTTTATTGGTCTAAAACATCCATTATTTCTTTTGTGGGTTGGAATTATATTTTTTATTTTTCAAATATAATTTTTTTTCTCCATTTTGTTTAACTCTACCAACAAAATAGAAAATTTGATTTTGAAAAAGGAGGATTTTGTTTGCTTTTTTTATTGGACAAAAGCGTCCATTTTTCTTTTGGGGTTGGAATTATATGTTTCATTTTTTTAAATAAATATAACACTTTTCTTCTCCATTATGTTTAACTCAACCTACAAATAGAAAAATTGATTTCGAAAGTAGGAGGAGTTTGTTTATTTTTTTATTGGTCTAAAATATCCATTTTGAGGGGCGGGGGTTGGAATTATGTTTTATTTTTCAAATATAACTTTTTTTCTCCATTTTGTGTAACTTAACCAGCACATAAAAAAATAGCTTTCTTTATGAAAGAGGAGTTTCAACTTTATTCTTATTGGTCTAACAATAAGTCATTCATTTCTTCTTTAGGGGGTTGGAATTATGTGTTATAAATTAAAATATATATATATATATATATATATATATATATATAAAATTCATTTTGAAAAGTTTGTTTTCCTATTTCTTGTTTTGAATGTGATAAAACAGAACGGAGTACAGATGCCAGTCCCGCCATCTGTCGTGACAAATGCGCGGCGATATGTCAGAAGTATATTACACTATTGCTTTACACACACATACACATAAGTCTCACGTTAGAACTGACATCTCCAATTTTTAATATTATTTATTTAATAACTAAATATCATCTTGCCCTAAATATGTAAGAAATAGATGCTTTAATTGTTACTTTTGTGAAATTAAATAAGTTTTCCTAATTTTCTCTTTTCTTTATTCAATAAATATGCTATTTAAAAAGCACTTAAACTGACAGGTAAGTACTACTTCACTTTACATACTAATTACACTTTAATTAACGATTAATTCAACTCAATTCTTACACAAATCAACTAAAATATTAACCCACTTTCATTAGCAATGCTTTATTCTATCAAATTTCATCAATTTCTAGCGAAATTTGCCTCCTAATCAAGCCTCGATCGAAACCTGATCAAAGTCGCTCAGACTTTGCTCAGACACATTTAACAGGGATTCGATTGTGAATCTTCAATTCAATTTTTTTTAAAAAAACTTAAGTCGACTTATGTCGTTTTTTTAGCGAACGGCTCCTTTGGTCATCTCAATATAACACTGGTCGACACGAAAAATGATTCAAAGATCGCTTAATGATATTCTTATAGGATTTTCATCGCTGAATCTTAAGACAAAATTAAAAAATTTTAAATGGTAGTTTCAAAATTCGTATTAATGAGTGAACCCAAGAATGATAAATAATAATAAATAGAGCAAATAAAATTAATAAGTAAAAGTGCCATAGTGTACCTCTCCATGAGTTTTCATCACACATGATGAAAAAAGGCTAAAGCGATGAAAATCTTATAAGAATATCATTGTCTGATTTTTAAATTAGAGAAAAAATTAGTTTTTGTCGACCAGTGTAATTAATTAATTGATTTTTTTTCTGTATGTCCAAGTTGTAAAATGTAAACAAAGCAAAATGTAAACAAACCAAGCACTAAAATCACCTTTTTTATACATCTTTTTCTCTCACAAAAATTACTATTAGAAAACTTTTTTTTACAAAAATGATAAATTAGAGTGTTAAAGTTTCCAAAAAAATCATTTTTGAGTATGATCAATAAAAAGCAATTAGTAAAATAACTAATTAAAATGACCTGTAAAATAGCATTTTTGACGCGTCGCGAAAAATAAACTGTTTGAATATATCAACAGCACTGACGATGAAGAAGTCTCATATCAGCGATTGGACCTTCAACATGGGAAAGGGAAATTTTTCTCTTTCCTCCATGAAATTACAGGGAGAATATAGTCAAACCGTTAAATTTTTCGCGATGTCAGACGATTGCTCTCTGCGCACGCGCAGACCGTGCCAAGGAAGCATTGAGAATACTATGCAAAAAGACACATTTTGTTTTACTTTGAAACGCAGTTATTTTCACATGCTTTCAGCTATGCTGGGTGTAATAACCAAAATCAATACTTCAATTTACCATTTTCATAATAGTTATTTTTGTATCAAGGGTGCAAAATAAGTGATTGCGACGATGGCGAGATGAAGGGACCGAGGGGACACATTTTCGCGCCTGAGGCGAAGTCGAGAGAGCGAAAGTGTCCCCGAGGTCCCGAAATCTCGCTATCGTCGCAATCACCTTTGCGCCCATAATGCAAACATAATTTTTTGTCTAAACTGCAGGGAAAGTATGGCATTGAGGGCACGCTCGATTAAACGCTCATTTTAGTTAAAAATTAAACTCTATATTAATGTTGACTCTTTGAAGTCTATAATGATAAACCTAGTGACACCTAGTGATTTACCTAGTGCAGGCTGTCTAGGTGTCAGGATGACAAGTCTCCTGAAAAAGTGCCAGGACATGATAATTTAGTTAGTTTGGTTTTGTGTCGACTCGAAACTAAATTTAGTTTGTCAATTTAGTTTCGTGTCGACTCAGAAACTGAAACGAAACTAAACTTTGGAGACGGTCTCTGGTTATATTATTTTTTATTTTTAGCAAAAATCCCTGGTCACTCTGCAGGTAACCGCCCGAGTTGGCACCACAACTCACATGTCGAAGCGCCACTACTACGTCCGTTGCCGAAGCAACAGTCTGTTCATGGACGCCCCTAGCCTAAGCGATGTAGGCTATAACCACTGCCCGCACGAGTCCAACCCAATGACCGGAAGGAACAAGCCTTTTGGCAAGTCCCCTGACTCGGACCGGTCCCCGTGCTACCATTTGTACTCCGGCAAGAGTACCGATTAAGAGTCTTACCACCCTTGCTTCGGCAAGTTAGGTTCGACGGTCAATATTAGACCTGCCGGGCCGCCACGGCACTGCCCATCATCATCGTAAGCCAATACTCTATAAGGTAGCCTGGGACGAACCGAATACTACCCGCAAGCATGGCACCACTCCGAGTCTCTTTTAGTCGCCTCTTACGACATGCAGCCGATCGCAGGGGGCCTATTCTGCGCCCGGGACCCCCACGGGAGATTAATTTATCTACAGAAAAAAGCAAAGAATTAACATGCGGGCGTAAAATACTTTCAGAGCGGGCGGAAAATACTCTCGGGCAGAATGTGCTACTTTGCGCCTGTCTTAAGTGCCCGAAATGACATTCTTTCCGTGCAGGTAGGACAAAAAGAAATTTTCAAACATATTTTTCTTTTTTAAAAAAGTATAATTTACTTCAAGGAATCTAAATTTCATTAAAAGCCGAGTATTAATTAAAATGTCCCAAGCAAGTAAAACTCTGAGCGAAGCAACTTTAACCCCTTGGCTGTCGACGAGATTTCCACTGTTTTGGCCAAAAGTGTGTTGTAAAATTTTTTTTTATTTTTATGAAACTTGGTATCCTAAGGTTTTAGGGATCGCTGATTACGAATCTAAGGTCGGTTTTTTAAAATTCAAAATGGCGGATCCAATATGGCGGACAATTTTTTTAAACTGATCGGATTCGCTTGAAAATGGTTACTCGGGGGTTTTCAGGGTCGCTGAACACGAATCTGGCGTTAGTTTTTGAAAATTCAAAATGGCAGACAATTTTTCAAAACTAATCGGTTTCGCTTGAAACGGTTACTCGGGGGTTTTCGGGGTCGCTGATTACAAATCCGCGGTCCGTTTTTCAAAATTCAAAATAGCGGTTCAAAATTACTAAAAATAGGCGGATTGGCTAGAAATAATGTCATTTAAATTGTAATTAAAATTGATACTCAATTTATTGGGTATCAGCTTAATTTTCAATTTTGATCATGTAAATTGAGATTTTTAATCAGAAAGGCTAAGAACTGATGAGCAGTGAGTTCCAACCAAATCCATACAATTTTGCTCCATGATTCTATCACATTGAAGTTGCCATTTTGAATTTTGAAAAACGAACCTCGGATTCGTAATCAGTAACCCCGAAAATACCCTGAGTAAAGATTTTCAGGCAAATTGGATCAATTTTTCAAAATAATGTTTGCCATATTAGATCCGCTATTTTGAAGTTTGAAAAACTAAGGCCAGATTCGTGTTCAACGACCCCCAAAACCCCCGCGTAACCATTTTCAAGCGAATCCGATCAGTTTAAAAAAATTGTCCGCCATATTGAATCCGCCATTTTGAATTTTGAAAAACCGACCTCGAATTCGTAATCAGCAAAACCCGAAAACCCCCCGAGTAGAGATTTCCAAGCAAATCGGATCAATTTTTGAGAATGATGTCGGCCATATTGGATTCGACATTTTTTTTACTCCTGGCACAGTTTAGCAAAGTTTATGAAAAAAATTGTTACTTTTACAGACTATTCCTTGTAACCTAAGCTTTAAAATAGAGACCAAGACTCTGTTTGTAATATCTCGGGAACCCGTAAGTATTTTTTGCTGTTCTTGGTCTCTATTTAAAGCTTAGGTTACAAGGAATAGTCTGTAAAAGTAACAATTTTTTTCATAAACTTTGCTAAACTGTGCCAGGAGTCAAAGTCAGAGTAATAAATTCCGAAAAAAATAGAATTATTTGTTTGTCTTCATAAAATGATATCTCGCTTCCTATTTATGCAATACAACTTAAAATAGTGGCATTTCATTGGAAAGTTAATAAGCTTTCCAATGCAATTTAAAAAAAGCATCTAGCTTCATTTTTAACCGAGTTATCACTGTTTCTGTGTAGGTGTGTTTTTTAATAGCTCGAGATGTTGGCGTTCGCACAATAATTTCGGACGGTAGTGTATATATAATAACATAAGTTTAGTTACACGCATATATCCCTTTCCCATATAGAACGTAACATTACAGTAAAATAATATGCGGTAATGTTACTGTAACATTACAGTAAAATAATATGCGGTAATGTTACTGTAACATTACTTTAATCTTACACACCTTGGGAAAAATTGCAAAACGGTATTGTTTCTAATGATAAAATAAGTAAAAAATTCTTGTTTATTCATTAAATATATATTTTAAAGTTATTTTTATTTACTTTACATGCTCGTGTAATAACACTACAATTTTAATTAAATTTTGCATTGAAAAATTAACTATAAGATTACTGAAAATTTATACTAAAATATTACAGTAATAGTACCGTAAGGATAATAATAATAATAATAATAATAATAAAAATAATAACGGACAGTATATTATAGATTTAAAATTACTTATGTTATTTATTAAATTATTTGAAGGTTGGCATGACAAAAGGGTTCAAGCAACAATTTCATGATTTACTGGAAGCGAAAAAAACATATTTAAAAATTGTATAGGTCATTAAAAAAACCATAAAAACCGTTTCGAGAAAGAATATATTCATATTGTTTTCAATTACATTGAGAATAAAATTACCTAAATATAAAAACCTCTTCTCCGTTACTTTTTGTAAATGCTTCTCTTGCACGTCGTTTATTTTTTTCATCTTCTTTTTATTGATAATTTTTTTCCCCGCATCTACGTGGCATTTTCAAATTTGGGAAAATAATATTTTTAACCTTATTGATTTACTGATAATAATATTGACTATGCATTTCTTTTGTTTTTCAGTTAAGTTGCATTACAAGTAAAATTTTAGGCTTTTTTATGATTATAATTTTTATTAAAACTCATTTAAAAACGCAATTAAACAGAAAATCCTTTTACAGAAATGTGTAAATGAATTTATTTGATTTTTTCATAAAAAAATCTCGATTTTGATAAAATTGTTGCTTGACCCCTTTTGTCATGCCACCCTTCATTTATTTATAAATTTATAAGAATTGTCAGTTTCAATGTTTTACCAAAATTTCAATAACTTCTAAAATAGTAAACGATTTTAAATAATCTTAAGCTTATTTTAAAGGTCACTTTCTATAGAATAAGAATTACTTATAAACATTAACCTGTCATTTTTTCTTCATATAAACAGGACGTCAAAATTAGAAGTTATTCAAATTTTTGAAAAACCTTGAAAATGACAATTCTTATAAATTTCTAAATAAAATATTGTCAAAATGACTTCTAAAAGGTCTTATTATTTTTAAAATTATATCATCTTACAAAACATGTACAGCTAAAATTGAGCCTTCCAATTCTATAACTCGCCCGACGCTCGGAGACACGCGCTAATACCAGTCGGGTAGCAGTGATAGGCCCAGAGGCGCTCACTGCTACCCGACTGGCATTAGCGCGTGTCTCCGAGCGTCGGGCGAGTTATAGAATTGGAAGGCTCAATTGCACATTTTAAGGAGAGGTACCACTTCCAACTTTGACACCTTTAAATTTGAATTATTAAAGTAGGTTATATTTTTTTTCCTGAACCTGTTTGTTTCCAGTTTTTCCTGTTTGTTGTACAAATACTTAAATATGTAATACGGTTTAATTTAATTTAATGTCCAATTCGTATTTTGTTAGAAAAAACTCCTCAAAAATCGACCTGTTTTTTCCCTTGCCACAGTAGACTCCCCCTTAAAGTGTAATAGTTTTTGAACAAAAAATCGTGTGTTGGAAATTATTTTTATAAATTTGTTTTTATGTTATTGTTAATAGACGTTTAAGTTGCAATGGGTGAGATTAATATAAATAAAATCGTATTATATAAATATAAATTTTGAAAAGTAATGGATTTTTTGTGAATAGATTTAAGTTTATTGTAAAAATATGTATGAAGGTCCTAGAACCCTGCTGTGTGCAAGAAGAATATATAAAGTATATTTTTTAAAGAAAATTATACAGCAAAAAAATCACAATTTGTAATTGTTAAGGTCTTAAATTATTAAGAAATATGAAATTAATTACCACTTTTTTCTAAATTTATTATTTTTAAAGAAAATTACATTTTAACTCTTTCATTTTGTTTGACGTTTATAGAGACAAAAATAAATCCTTATCGCCAATGGTAGTATTTAGGATCGCTGAATCCGAATCTTTAATCAAAATTAAAAACTCAAAATATTGGCATCAAAATGACAACCAAAAATTTTTTGTAATTTTATGAATTTGGTAGAAAATATTCATCCAGGGGTTTTGAGATAACTAAATACAAATATTTAGTTAAAATTAAAAAATTTTGAATACCTGTCAAAAAAATTTAAAACCCGTAAAATTTGAAATTTTTCGATCCCCATTTTGAAGCCAAAATTTTTAATTTTGACCAAATATTTGGCTTCAGCAACCCCAAAATACATCAAATATAATAAAAATTAAGTACTAAAAATACAACAGTTATTTCTGATACAAGTGCATAAAATCACAGTTTTCTATGTGTAAAATTCAATTTTATAAATTAGTGTTACGAAAACGAAATTAAACACATTCGCGGCACAACGGTTAAGGGTTTAATTAACTTGAAGAAGTCTTGATATAATTTTTTCTTCATTTTTTATAAAAAATACACCATTTTACAAAGTTTCTAAAAAAATTAATAAAAATGAAAATAACTATTGTCTTACAATAAATATAATTAATTATATTTAATTACACAAGCCTGCAAAAGAATAAAAATTGCCGTTGTCTGAGATCGAGAAGTGATTTTCTGCAGTATTAGGTGCACTGAATCCGAATCTGGCAACGAAAATCTCCCATCACGTCATGATTTTGAGAAAAGTAGGGGTAAATTTCCAAAAATCATGTTTTTCGCTGTTTTTGAAAATTTCTACCGGGTAAATCCGACGTGCTAGAGACTTGTCATATGAGTCAAATTAAAGCCTGAACCCTGTACTTTAAGAAAATAAGGCGACATTGCTGACAACAAACTAAATTAGCCTTAAAAAATGATTTTTTTAACAGTTGTCAAGCATAAAAATTGACTGACACTGTCCGTAAATTAAACTATTTTGAAAAATGATTGGATTCGCTTAAAATTTGTTACTGAAGGGCTTTTGGTGTAGCCGATTACGAATATGTTGTCAGATTTTAAAAATTCAAAATGTCAGATTCAATATGGCGGATTTATTTTTCAAAATTGATTAAATTTACTTGAAACTTGTTACTCAGGGGTTTTTGGGGTCGTTGATTATGAATCGAACTACAGATTTTTTATTTTTACATCATATTTGTAATCGGCTACACCAAAAGCCCTTCAGTAATAAATTCTAAGTGAATCCAATCATTTTTTAAAAAAATTATTTTTGACGGCTAATTTCACTGAAAAAACCTAGTCTCAAAATGAGTATCATACGCTACTCATTTTGAGTTGCAACAAAAATGAGACTCTTAGGTGGCGCCACGTTCTATGGCGTTTAACATAGTCTCATTTTGAGATGCAACAAAAATGAGACTGGGTTTTTTGTGTGTTAGTTTGTTGTCAGCAATATCGCTTTATTTTCTTAAAGTACAGGGTTCAGACTTTAATTTGACTCATATGACAAGGTCTCTAGCACGTCGGATTTACCCCATAAAAATTTTCGAAAACAGCGAAAAAAATGATTTTTGGAAATTTTCCCCCACTTTTCTCAAAATCCTGACGTAATGGGAGGTTATCGTTGCCAGTTTCGGATTCAGCGCACATGGCCCACCAAGTCTTGCTGTTGTCAAGCAAGCTTTTTGCAAGCTTGGAATTTCCTTAAAATGTCGTGATATAGTTCGATACTTTATATCCGCTAATGCCAATGTGTAAATGGATTATATTTCTTGCTATTTTTACCAGTACAATTAAGAGTCTTTTCTGTGTAAATTAACTTATAACAAAGTTGACAAATTAATGAATGAGTTAATTATGTAAATTCCTCTTATTTTTATAATTTTTTATAAATTCCCAATTTTTTAATGAAATTATACAATATAACAAATTTTTAATTAATAAAAAGAATTAAAAATAGTTACGAAGTCATACGTAACAAATAAATTTACAAACAAATAAAATGATACTAAACCCAAATTTATACTTTGTAAGTAAATAAATTACTTTTAAGAAAAGGTTAAAAATAAATTTCCCTTGTAATATTTAAACTAAGAATGGTTTACAAACCTGGAAAATTTAAATACACTCAAATCTCGCTATAACGAGAAGTTCGAGAGTCAAATCTCCCTCTATTACGAGCGCAAAAGGAGGAATGAGAAATCCCCACTTTTACGATTCTTCATTCATTTTTTTAAGTGTTTACAATTTACATAATGTCAAAATTACAAACGTAACCTAGTTTAATTTAAACTTTTATATTCAAAAAATTTATATAAGCTAAAATTTTGAAGATGTTCGACTGATTGATATAATTTCAAATACGAAGTGACTTTTTTATTTTTATTTTATATAAATAAAATTGATTTTAACCAAATTTAAACCAACTGAATGTGCATTTGTTTATAAATAGTGGGGACAATCGGCAGGAAATTTTTCTCGCTATACCGAAAGACAGAGCCCTCGTTATAGAGAGCGCTCGTTATAGAGAAGGTCGTTATAGCGAGATTTGAGTGTACTCCAATTATTGGAAATAGAGACGAAATTGAATAAATAACAGTGTATGAATATTAAATATGCTGTATATAGGTAGGTAATAAATGCTTCTGACCACTCATAACGATTAGTTTTTCTACTTTATAGTTACAAGACATTGTTTACAACAAGAAAATTAGTAACATATATGTAGATGTCAACTTTTTGTTTTAAATAAGTTAGTTTTCATAATAAAAACATATAAAAAGCGAGAAAAATTGAATTTGTATTAATACTAGAAAATTCATCTTGAGGTACGACAAAATAGTTAGTCTAAAATAAAAATTAGATTACTTAATTAAAAATATTTGATTCTAAGAAATTCCAAAATCGACATCACTACAAAGCTGTTTTTGGAAAGAAAGCAAACTGTACCTCTAGGGATGATAAAACTATGTTTTTTTAAATCAAAACAATACGATTTATTTGAATTACATCAGATTTTTTTTATTTAAATCAATTTTCAAACTATTAATTAAGAAATAATAAACATTGATTCTTAATTGATTCTTTAAATAAACGTAAATAAAAAGGTAAATGTGTAAAAAAAATTTTGGAGGACAGGATAATAAGTTAACTATTTATTAATTAACCACTTCACTGGCAGGGCGTTCCAAATGGCGTTCCACGCGCCGAGGCCCAGACTGGCAAGAACATATACGTATAATATTACCATTCATAATAATAAATAATAGTTATTTATATATGTTATATTTATATAAATTATTAATAATTATATTATTATATTATAATATTGTAATATAAATATCTTTTTTTAATAAAAATACAAGTTTTATAGTGTAAAAATTGAAAAAAATTGGAACGCCATTTCTTGAAAATTATTAAAAATAGCCGATTTGAACGTTCGGAAAAACGTTGAAAATCACAAACACTAAAATTTTTGTTGTGATAATCTTGTTCCCTAATGTCTAAATTATAGAAATATTGCTTTACAATAGTTAAATGTGGTGTACACTCTTTGAAAAAAAGAGTTTTTTAGGAACGCCATTTCGGTGTTTTTGCCACTCTGGGCCTCGGCGCGTGGAACGCCATTTGGAACGCCCTGCCAGTGAAGTGGTTAATCTTGTTTATATCAATTGAAACAAATTACTTTATGGTTTATTAAATGTATGCTGGTCATATTGAATTAATTTGAACTGATTTCGATCATGAGCAGTAACGGAATAAGAAACGAAATGTCCTTTTTTTAAAAATTGTGTTAATTTGTTAACTTTAAATAAAAATAAAAATTATAAACAATTAAAACTCAAAAGCTGTCCTCAAGGGATGTCTTATGAAATTATTCCTCTTTAAATTAAAACAATAATACATCAAACATTTAATTTATTATTTTTGATAAAATTATGAATTAATAATAAAAAATTGTGTATAATTATATTAAAAAATGGTTAAATTATAAATAATAAAGAATAAAAAATTAAATTAATAATCCTTACCATATTATTAGAATATCCCTAGTAGAAATTCGTCATAGTATCTTTAAGGGCACTGGACAGTTCCACTGGAAAATTTCGAGGCACTTTACAGTTAAACTGGCTAAAAACTATAAAGTGATGTCACGCTAATTTGTTCAAGTTATTGTCCAGTCAAATTTTACAGTTTCTGATCATCAGTCCTGTAGAAAAACTGTACAAAATAATTCACTTGGAAATGTCAAGACTTTATTTATATTGACGTTTCGTATTGAACACGCACAAGTTTGAAAATATAACGTTAAATTATTTTGTCAACAAATTAAATAAATTAAAATTTTACGAAACTATATTTTTACTGTTGGTGTATCTATTATTACGTATAATAAATTATCTGTAAAATTATTTTTTAATAACTACATAATTAAAAAAAATTATGAACATTACTGATTCTTGAACACATGTCTTTTTTTTACAGTAAAAAAAACAACAATTCACTTTTTCCTTGAATTAAGCACAACACTGAAATAAATATTATTATTTTATCACACAACAGACTTAAAAGTAAACCCTAATATGAAGAATTAATTCAGTTCAAACGAAAAATATCTAGCGGTATCGGGGAGCGAACTCGGGTCACACTGGGACGAAATACCTAAACGCACGCTTACGCATCACGGCCGTTCTAGTCGATGGACGATTCCGGAATAATAATAACCATACTCTACCGGCAGGTAAAGCAGTTCCATTTTTCATCTTTTCTAGCTCAACTGGCGAATTACTGGACAGCTACTGCATAACACTCTAAAGTTGAACTTATTGATTTTTATTGTATAGAAGTTCTGTCTGTCCAGTTATTCTCATGGTACTGTCTAGGCGTTCCGTGAAATTATGTTTCAAAGTTTGTCGTGGCGTTTGCGCTACCGTCAGTCCAGCAACTGAACAGTGTTATATAGACATTTTCCATAAATACATCAGTGTATACACTGAAAAAAATAATTCGCGGGTATAACTAGAATTATGTCTATTTTTTCCGTAGGGAATTAGTAATAAATTGTTACTGGCTACTGTCATTAATTATAGACAGTTCTGTTATATAGATCGGAGAGCTATACATATGTCAACGTCAATACATCAATGTAAAACATAACCTCACTTTATTGGACCAATTCTAACTTTTTGTATGTAACAGGTTTGTTAAATTAATATTTATACCTATAATAAGATTATGTAATCTTGAAAAAAATTTGTCTTCTGAATTTAAAAATTAGTTATTTTAATTAACTCAATTAATTCAAGCGAATTTTAAAAAAGTTTTCAAGTTGTCAACAGTAAAATAAAAGAACAAAATTAAAAATATGAAAACTATAAACTTTAAAACCAAAAGATTTATTTTATAGAAAATATTTCGAAAATGTCAATACACAACTGTTTAGTTACTGAAACCGGCGGTAGCGCTGACGCCACGACAAACTTTGGAAAATAATATCTCGGAACGCCTCGATAGTGCCATGAAAATAACTGTACAGGACTTCTATGCAGTAATAATCAAGTTCAACTTTATATTTTCTTTAACAGTGTTATGCAGTAGCTGTCTAGTAATTCGCCAGTTAAGCTAGATTAAACTTCCATGACTAAAACTGTACAGTAACTTGAATAAATCTAGTCATGCCACGACAAATTTCTACTAGGGATTAATTTACATATGGGGAATTCCACGTGAGATTTTAGTTGACCTATTAAAATCAACCAAAAATATTTTTTTTCTATTCTGTATCGAAAAAAAACAGATACGCATTTTTTTATTTTTCTTTAATTGTCAAAATTTTTTGTTTTCATTTCCTAAAAGTCGAAAGAAAACTAAAACTTTCGTTCTTTAACAAATTTTTTCTAAACTCAATATTTTTGGACTTATAAGCTACTAAATATAGTGCTACTGATTAAAAGTGCAAAATTTCGAAAATTCATAACTCGAAAATTTTTTTTAAACAAATTATTTGCATGATTAGAAAAAACTGCATCTTTTAAGTATAGGGAAGGATGGGGTAAGGATAGTTAAGGGGCAAGGATAGTTAGTTACTGTTATACTTAAACTGCTTGCTCAAAAATCGCGTAATTCATGGTATATTGTCGTTTAAACACCAAAAGATGATTGTAAAAATTGCAAGTCAATCTGTCACCATTTGCGAAGTTGGGAGATTATTTTTGAAAAAAGTATGTTTTTCTAAAATTTCAACGTAATGTTTATCATATTGTTTCCGACATTAGAATTTCAGAATATTTATTTACGTAAGTTTTTTACGGAGTGAGATTTTCCTGCTAAACACGAATATCGTATTTATTTTCAAATTAATTCACGTCGTTCCTTAAAATTTATAAAAAACTGAAATATGGGCTCACGGGGCAAGGATAGTTAGAGATAATACGGCACGGTAAAATCGCGTTAATGCCATTGCAAATTTTAAAGTGTTTAATTTGTTCTTTTTAGGTTGATATTCATAACGATGCGTAATTATATACGGAAAACGAAGCTTATGGCCAAGAAATTAGTAGTCGTCTGAAAAAATTGGTTAAATCTCTGATTCTAGTTCAGATGAATTTTAATACAATAATTGCAATTCAGAAAATGTTCAATGCATATTTTTATTACTTGAGATATCAATATTGAATAGTCTAAATAACTATCCTTGCCCCGGTACTGGGGCAAAGGATAGTTAAAAATTTTTGTTTACTTTTTCATTTATATCTCGTAGGGATTTGAGTCTACAGTAAAATAATGTACAGCAAAATTGTAGCCAAATAACCAGGCTTTCCAAAAATACTGCTCATTTGCAGATACATATTCAAGATTGGCCGCTCGATCTAAAAAGGTTTTACATAACTATCCTTGCCCCATCCTCTCCTACTATTCTGTAAATAGTTAGTAATTAATAATAATAATTTGTTTAAATCTTACTTAAACAATAATAATTGAGCCTTCCAATTCTATAACTCGCCCGACGCTCGGAGACACGCGCTAATACCAGTCGGGTAGCAGTGATAGGCCCAGAGGCGCTCACTGCTACCCGACTGGCATTAGCGCGTGTCTCCGAGCGTCGGGCGAGTTATAGAATTGGAAGGCTCAATTATGTTTTAAATTTGCATCGGTAGTTATATTAGGTCCGGTAATTTGCAAAGTTATAAAAAATACACCTCTCTAGGTACAATACACAGAAAAAAACCGGACTCAAAATGAGTTGCATATGAGACTCATTTTGAACTGCAACAAAAATGATACCCCTTCGATTCATTCTAAGTTTCTAGGGAAAAGACTCATAATGAGTCTTAAGGGGTATCATTTTTTCTTTAAGATAAAATTACAATCACATTGGAAAAGCTAAGAATAATTTATAAAAATATGAATTAAAATAATTGTTTATAACCAATAAACACGTTGCATTTGTCAAAACATTAATACTTGCAGTCGATTTATTGTTTTTATGAGAAATGGAAAAAGATTTTTAGGTTAGACATTTGTCAATTGACAGACAGGGATGGGCAACCATGGAACACGAAATATGCGAAACACAAAAGAAAGTAACTAGAATATTGTTATTTTACTCATTTTGAGTCACTTGAAGTTGCCGATTACTCATTTCGAGACCGACTTCCAAATGAGTTGCAACAAAAATGAGTCGGGTTTTTTTCTGTGTATGTAAAAAGTTAGTAATTAACAATAATAATAATAATAATTTGTTTAAAGAAATATAAATTTTAAAAATGCACAGTATTCTTACACATTTATAGCCTGACATTCTCCAAAAAGAATAATTGAATTTGTCGCAGTCTTTTTCGGCTAAAAAAAAGACATAAATCTGGTTTGTTGTCTTCGTTCAGTTCACGTTTTATCATTGTTTAATTTAAAATTTTGAATTTCATTTGTTATATTTTATCAATAATAAAATCTATAACTTGTAACATCCAAAATTGTATCTACATTTTAATTTTCTCTTAATAAAATATTATTTAAATTCACAGTTGCAAATCATGAAACCTATACTTATTATTTAATAAACCAATATTTATTGTTTATAGAAATCATAATTTATCATTAATAAATCATACTGAAGACGGAAATAAGGAGAAATTTAATATATACAAAATAAAACTGTCGGGATGACAAAGTATAAAATACACGTGTAATTACACGTGGATATTTGGTGAAAAAATCTAATTTTAAATTCAAAGTATAAAATACACGTGTAATCACACGAGTACCGATTCTATAAATTTTGAAAAAATAACAAAGTATAAAATACACGTGTAATAACACGTGTACCAATTCTGGAAACTGTGAAAAAATGACAAAGTATAAAATGCACGTGTAACGATTCAGGAAACTGTGAAAAAATTACAAAGTATAAAATACACGTGTAATTACTTGTGGCTAAATCTACACGTGTAATTACACGTGTAAATTTTTAATAGAAGCTTTCAAATTATATAAATTAACTTGGATTTAGAGAATAATTTCCTAGGTTTTTACCGTTCTGAAAAAAAGTGAGCGGGTTTGCCCCAGTCTCCCCTATACATTAAAACCACTCGTTAGTAAAAATGGGATCTGCATATTTTAAAGGTCAAATTTAATTTTTTCTTCATCAAAAATTATTTAATAAATTATATTTTATCAAATTTTACCTTAAAAATTGATGAGTCCCATTTTTCTTATATATGTGACGCGACACGAGAAAAGGGACCTATTGTTAAAAAATTCCATTTTGAGATTACGATGCTATTCGATAGATTTTTATTGGCTCTTTCACGTAAAAAAATGAGAAGTTAAAAATCTGAAATAGTTTTAATAATATAAAGCTCGAAATTTGAACGTGTCCGCGTAAATACACGGGGTTTCTGCTCATGGCGTCACTTTAAACGCTCCCCCTGTAAAATTCTCTTTCGAGGCGATAGGTCCCTTTTCTCGTGTCGCGTCACATATAGATTTAAAGCACATAAAAAACTATCTTTTTATACGCGAAAAAAATTTTATAGTCGTTTTATTTTATAAAACGGGAACATTTTTTAAATTTTCATAAAGTTTTTATAAGAAATAATTAAGTCGAACAAAACAACTGAAAACGCAACTTGTTTATATTAATTAACGTTTGTGTCATAACCAAAATAGATGTTACAAGCGAGAATAATTGGATGTTCAATATCAATGATATTTCTTATTTTAATTTAATACTAAAGGTATGTGAAACTTACGTTGCTTTATATATTAACGATATTTTTTTAATTCTAATGTTTTATTATTTTTTATTTAGGTTATTATTTGATGTATTATAAAAATAACAAACGTTAATTAAAATAAACAATTACGTTTTCAGTTGTTTTGTTCGACTTAATTATTTCTTATCAAAACTTTATGAAAATTAAAAAAAGTTCCCGTTTTATAAAATAAAACGACTAAAAAAATTTTTTCGCGTATAAAAAGATAGTTTTTTATTTGCTTTAAATCTATATATAACAAAAAATGGGACTAATGAATTTTAAAGGTTAAATTTGATAAAATATAATTTATTAAATAATTTTCGATAAAAAAAATTAGATTTGACCTTTAAAATATGCAGATCCCATTTTTACTAACGAGTGGTTTTAATGTACATAAAAAATGTTATTTTTTTGCGAAAAAAAATTTTTTTTTTAATCCGGCCTGAAGAGAAAAAAATTAAATTTTTTTCCTTAAATTTAAAATAAGACCCTTTTTTATAAAAATATTTTAAATTTGATTTTATATTCTTAAAGTAGAGGAAAAAACCTTTTCAAAAATATATAATAAAAGTTCAATGGGTTCAGATTTGTAAAAGTTATTTAAAGACGATTTTTTATGATTAAAAGATATAGAGGAGGAAAGAAAAGTAAGAGAAATGGAAACAGAAAGCAAAATAACGACTTTAGAAACAAAGGTGGACGAGGTTAGTAGAATGGTGGAGAAGTTAGAAATAGCAAAAGGGGGGGAGAAAGGAGAGAGGGAGGAGTCAAGTGGAAGTAAGGAGGGAAAAGTTGAGAAAAGATTGGAAGAAATGGAAAGAATGATGGAGGAAGCAAAGAGAGAAAAAGATATCTAACATTATAATCAAAGGTTTAGGAGTAGAAAGAAAGTATGGTAAGGAGAGTATAGAGAGATTGTTGCAAGATATAGGGGTTACAGTTGAAATTAAGAATTTTAGAGGGGTAGGAGGAGTGGATAAGCAAAAGTCGAGTGTGTGGGTGGTGGAGTTGGGAAACGAAGAAGAGAAATGGAGAGTAATGAAGGCAAAGAATAAATTAGTGGGGAGGGCAGAGAGAATAGAGGGAGACAGGACATGGAGGGAAAGAAGGGTGCTTTGGCTACTGCAACAGAAAGCATGGGAGGAAAGAGGAAAAGGAAAGTCAGTACGATGGGGAAAGGAGAGTATTTGGGTGGATGGGTGGTTAATCTGGAAAGGGGGAGGAGATTTCATCGGAGAGTCAAGTACGTCAGTAGTTTTTTGGAACGTGTCAGGGTTGGGAAATAAGGATAGGGGATTTTGGAAAGAGTTGGAGAAATGGGATGTTATTTTTCTTAGCGAGACGTGGGTAGAGAGTAAAGATTGGGAAAAGATAAGAAGAAAGCTACCGAGTGGATATAATTGGAACATGAGAGAGGCAAAAAGAGAACAAAAAAAGGAAGAAGTGCTGGGGGCTTAGTTTCAGGGGTAAGGGAGGGAATAAAGGAGGGAAAGTGAAATGAGGAGTTAGAAGAGGAGAAGAGTTATATGGCAAGAAGGTTAAAATTAGGGGAGAAGTACATTTCGATAGTAGGAATATATAGAAGGAGGGGGAGGAAAAAGGGTGGAAATCGTTGGAAAAATTTATGGAGTTGAGAAAGGAGGAAAAAGTTTTGGTAGGCGGAGACTACAACGCATGGACGGGGAAATTGGGGGGAAATGAATGGATAGAGGAGGAGCAAAGATTTCGGAGGAGTTCAAAGCATAAGGAAATGGATAAGGAAGGAAAGAAAATGGCAGGAATTTTGGTTGAGTGGGGATGGACAATTTTTAATGGTAATATGAAAGGGGATGAAGAAGGGGAATTCACATTTATGGGGAGAGGGCAAACAGTCATTGATTACGTGATAGGGGATGAAAAGACGAGGGGAATCACAGAGGGGCTTGAAATTGGGAAGGATTTTGAAGCAGAACACTATCCACTGATTGTTAGGCTTCGAAGAGTTAAAAATAATGGCAAGAGACAACAGAGACGAGGGAAGAAAAGGGAAAGAAGGATAAGGATGGGTAATTGGGGAGAGGAGAAGTTAAGGAATTTTGAGAAGGAAATGAGAAAAGAAGGAAATTTATGGGAAGAAGGAGAGATAGGGAGGATAGACAAAAGGTTGGAGAGGATATGGGAGACAATTAATAGAGTAAAAAAGGTCGTAGGAGGGGATAGGGGCAAGGGAATAAATAAAGAAGGGTGGTGGGATAAAGAGTGTGATGAGAGCAGAAGAGAAGTAAGGGAATGCATTAAAGCGTGGAGAGAAGGGTGGGTGGAAAAGCAAGAATATAATAAAGTACATAAAGAGCATGAAAAATTGATAAAGGTAAAGTAAGAAGAAGAGAAAAAGAGATATATAAAGGAAGTGGAACAAGAAATAGAGGAAGGGAGGAAATGGGAAATAATCAACAGGGAGAGAAAAAGGAGTGAGGGGGTTAACAGAGAAATCAAACTGGAGAATTGGACAGAATATTTTAAAGGGTTGAGTGGAGGAGTATCAGGGAAGGTAAGCGGGGAGGGCAGAAAAGAAATTAAGGAGGAATGTGAAGTAATTAGTAGGGAAGAGGTTGAGGAGTCGATTAGAGCATTGAAAAGGGGAAAAGCAGCAGGTTGGGATGGAATTGAAGGGGAAGGTATAACATACGGAGGGGAAGTGGTAAAAAAAGAAGTGTGGAAGATCTTGAAGGCAGTGTGGGAAGAGGAAGGTTACCTTGAGGAGTGGAAAACGGGGTTAATTGTACCTATTAAAAAGAAAGGGGAGGGTAAAAATGTGGGAGATTATAGGGGAGTTACATTAATGCTGGTGACATATAAAGTATACGCAGATATTTTGAGAAAGAGGCTGGAAGAGAGGGTGAAGAGGTTGGGATTGATACCAGATAATCAGACGGGGTTCCGGAAGGGTATGGGGACAATAGATAACATTTATGCTCTGAATTTTTTAGTAAATAGGTACATTAAAAGTAAGAGGGGAAAGCTGGTTGCAGTCTTTGTGGATTTTAAAGCAGCTTTTCCTTCGGTAAACAGGGGGGTTCTTTGGCGCACGTTAAGGAATATTGGGATAGATGAGGGTGTGATAGAAAGAATTAAGGAGATATACATGGACACATGGGAAAGGGTTAAGATTGGAGAGGATTTAGGTGAGGTTTTTTTAGATGGGGAGAGGACTGCGGCAAGGTTGCCCACTGAGTCCGATTCTGTTCAACTTGCTAATTGCGGATATGGAGAAGAACATAAGAAAAAAGGGAAAAGGGGGGGTAATTTTAGGAAGTAAAAAGGTTTACTCTCTTGCGTATGCAGACGATATTGTGTTGATGGCTGAGGAAGAGAATGGGATGAAACTGTTGTTAAAAGAATTTGAGAGGTATGTTGGTGAGAAAGATTTGTGTGTGAGTGTAGAAAAAACAAAGGTAGTGAGGTTTAGGAAGAGGAGAAAGATGGAGAACATGGTATGGAAGATAAATGGTAAGAAGGTGGAGGAGGTGAATGAGTTCTGTTATCTGGGATATTGGTTTCAATACAACGGAAAACAGAAGCTGAATGTGGAAAGAAGGGTGGAAAGGGCTGGAAAAGTGGTAGGGCAGGTGTGGAGTATAGGAGTAAGGAAATTTAAGAATGACTGGAGAAGAAGAGTATGGCTGTTTGATATGTTGATTTGGTCTGTGCTGGGTTATGGTGTGGAAGTATGGGGATGGAAGGAAGTGAAAAGAATTGAGAGTATGCATGAAAGATTTCTGAGATCGACAATGGGTGTGAATGCGAACTGCCCGGGATACATGCTGAGAGAAGAGTTAGAAAGGGATAAACTAGTGGTGAGACAGAGAAGGAGAGCGATGGGGTTAGAGTTAAAATTGGAAGAAGGTAAGGGGAGCGAGCTGGCAAGAAGGTGTTTAGAATTGGTGAAAAGGGAGGAAGAAAGGGGAGCGAGTAAACTGACGGTATGGGAGAGAGAGAGGAAGAGAGCGTTGAACGAAAGAAGAAGTGTAGAAAGGGATAAGAATAAATGGAAAAGGAATGGAGTGAAAGGGACAAGGAACAAAGGTGGTTGCGAATAGGGGAATCGAGGTACAATAGGTGGTACAAGTTTATAAAAGGTTAGAATCGGGGAGGGAATGAGAGAGTGTAAATATTGGAGGAATGAAGTAGACAGAGTATGTAGGGTGTGTATGAGAGGAGTGGAAGAAGATGAAAGGAGTATGAGTAAAAAAGTCGAATTGTTGTTGCATGAAAATGGGCAGGGTGAAAGTTGGATGAAAGGATTGGAAAAGAGAAGAAAAGAAAAGAGGCCAATTTTTGAGTTTTTGTTTAATTTTAATAAGTAGTAGAATATTTTTGCTTGTTTGACGAAGCCAGGCTTGGGCAAAAAGTACAGGAAACGGAAGCCCGGGCACTTGGCGAATGTGTATTAGCTTAAGGTAGAATAAGATTGCGTTAGTTGTAAGTTAATTGTAAATTCGAACTCATGTATCTTCGAAACGCCTAGTTATAAGGTCCCACCGTTAAGTAATTGAGTGTAGGTATATTAGGACTACTATTTTGGCAAATATCAACCCGATCCTAAACCTTTTTTTAGATGGAAACAGTTGAGGAATTTTGCCCTATTTATATGTTACGTACAAAGCCCGAAATTGTACAGATCGCGGAGTGTACAGACGTTTTTGTACAAGCCAATTTGTACAGAGCTGAAATTTCCGGGCTTCGTACAGAATTTTCTGTACTGAGCTAGCTCGGTACAATGCTTTTCGTACAGGGCCTTCTATACCAACAGAAAGTCACTTTAAATTATATTCATTGTTTATGTTCGATGTATTACTACGTCAATTATATTGTCAAATTAATTTTATTTACAAATTTATTATTTATTGATTATTTACTGTGATATTAGCCGTCTTTGCAGAAACAGTATCGTATTTAATTAAAAATCATGAATAGTTTTGATATACAAACGGAATTAAAAAATTTATCTGCAATTATCAAGACCACTTAACAAAATTTACAATGTTATTTATCTCAAACAAAAACCGCTGTTGAAGTATGTTACAATTTAATTGATATCTTTTGTATTTTTGGTGCTCCATCAGTACTTCAATCTGATAATGGGCGCGAATTCGTTAATTGTGTTATTAATGAATTAAAAATAATGTGACCGGGTTTGAAAATGGTGCATGGTAAACCTCGCCATTCTCAATGTCAAGGAAGTGTCGAAAGGTGCAACAGACATGTTGAAGAAATGATAAGAGCGTGGATGTTAGAAAATAACACAACTAAGTGGTGTGAAGGTCTACGATTTCGTCAGTTAAAAAAAATAACGGTTTGCATTCTAGAATTCGACAATCACCCTTTGAAGCACTTTTTGGACGAAAAGCCAAAGTAGGTTTGGCAAGTAGCAATTTACCAAATGCAATAATTGAATCCTTAAAATCTGAAGAGGATTTGGAAAATGTAATAAATAATATTTGTGAAGATGGAGAAAATGTTGCAGAAACTTCGGAGTCTACATCCCAAAATATTATAAATAAGTGCCATGAAAATATTTACAAAAATAAAAATTATTTTTAAATTATTTTTATTTAATTCTGATCTAGCTTTAACTGTATTTTATTATTATAAAATAAAAATTATTTTTTGAAAATAAAAAATATTTTCAAATTATTATTTTTTTAATTCGAATCTAGCTTTAACTGTATTTTATTATTTGACATTCCTGTCAGATCTGCAAACACTAAGGCTTCACTGGATGGAGGACAAGGATTCATAAGATGCTCGTGTTTGACAAAATGCACTACCAAAAAATGTGCATGCAGGAAAAAAATGTCTTATGCAACTCTAGGTGTCACAATTCTTTAACTTGCACTAATAAGTAGAACAAAAAATTTATCACAATTTTGTATCTTTAGACCCAACTTTATACTTAGTATGAAACGAAATAATAAATAAATAAAAGTACTTGAAAATTGGTACTCGGGGGTCAAAGGCGTAACGCGACACTTCTGGTTAAAAGGGGTAGAAATTTTGTACCCCCTAAAAGGGAGGAGCGTGAATTATACAGAAATATTTTATACTTAACCATACTCAAAAAATAATTTTGTTGAGACACCCTAATGTAATAATGTTACAGTAAACTCTGTTAAATATCTTTAAATAATGCAAATGTTACAGGGGTAGTTTCTACCCTTTAAAACATTTTTAAGCTAATATTTAAAAAATACGTGTCGAATATTTTTTGATCTAGAATGTGTATATCAAGTATTAAAAGAATCGGTGAGTTACACTTGGGTAATGTTACTTGTGAGTATTGACAATATTTTATTATGACATTTGGCAATGCCATAGTATAAGTTATCTTTTAATGCAGAAAACATTGAAAATTAAATTTTTACTGTTTGAGTATTATGTCTCGCATTTGCATAAAAATAAATTAAAAAATCAAACAAAAATATGTATTTCTTCCTTATTAATGCCTTAACAAAAATTGACTTTGATTTTTGATTTTCGTCTATTTAGTTAATAAATAATTAAGTGTTTACATTTACCCCGCGAATTCAAAAACTCGGGGTAAATGTAAACAGAACTTCAACTACACTTTAAAAGAAAATAATATGTGACGCGACACGAGAAAAGGGACCTATCGCCTCGAAAGAGAATTTTACAGGGGGAGCGTTTAAAGTGACGCCATGAGCAGAAACCCCGTGTATTTACGCGGACACGTTCAAATTTCGAGCTTTATATTATTAAAACTATTTCAGATTTTTAACTTCTCATTTTTTTACGTGAAAGAGCCAATAAAAATCTATCGAATAGCATCGTAATCTCAAAATGGAATTTTTTAACAATAGGTCCCTTTTCTCGTGTCGCGTCACATATGAATAAATTTGTTTCTATTTAGGAATTTCATTACTTTTGCAATGTAAAATTACATAGAAAAGGAAATTAGGTCTTGTTTCATACCTCCTTCGTGTTAGTCAGTTGCAGGTATAGACCTGCATAGTATTGCATAGAGCATTTACATGCTTAGAATACAGGAAAACAGTTCTTTACGATTGGTATCTTAAACACAGGTACGCCAGATTCAAGCAAATTTGATCAATTTTTAACAATATTTTATATTTATATATTTATTATTTATTTATTTTTTAGTTTTAATAATTTTGTTTAAATAATGTTTTTATTTTATATAACCTTAAAAACTTTTTACCAAGTTAAATGAAAAACTATTAAAATTTGTTCAAGTTATTCAAGTTTTTACATAACTAATTTTGTAATGGTTGATTGTTTATTTATATGATACATTATCAGTCAACTGGTTGATTTACTATACATCTACGAAGAATTTATTTTAGATTTTCCATCCCTTAAAACAGCAGTATACTTGAAATAACTTGTTTCTTAAACTTCGCTTAACTACAGTGGTGTTTACATTTACCCCGAATTTTAGGAAAATTTCAAAATCACAAGGTAAATTTAAACAGGCAGCTTTAGGCGATTCAAGTGCATCAATACGTTTTTGTACCTCATAACATTTTTCTAGGGAGGTAAAGTAACAAGTTCATGCAAAAGAAATCCATCCGTTTTACGTTTTAACAAAAAACTAATGGTTTTAATGAAAAATAGATATTCCGTTTACATTTACGCCAAATGACCCTATATAATTAACTATTTGTGCATTTGCGAAGATAAATTTTGGAAATTTTTTTAGTTAAGGGCATTTGAACCTTTATGACGTCACAGCATTAAAATATATGCTTTGCATCAATTATGACGTCATAATGGTTCCAATGCCCTTAAACTCTCTTTAATTTGACTCTTCAGTTTTCTCAGTAAAATAAGAACGAATTAAAATTTTTAAATATTTAAAAAAAAATTTTATTTTTCATCTGAAAAGAAAGTAAACTTTTAATTTTACGTATTTTTAAGATTATAATTTTAAATACTGGGGAGAAATTTCGAGTTTTATGATTATTAATAAGAATTTTGGTGTGATAGAAAACCTTTTTATGAATAAAAAATAAGGAAAGTACACAAATTAAAAAAAAATTAAAATATAAATTCTGTTTATTTACTTATAAAATGTTTAAAACGTTTTTTTTGTTTCAGGTAAGTTGACCTTCCCACGAATTCTTATTTTAGAACTAAAAATGAAGATAAATCGGTAAGAAGATCTTTTTCTTCCATTTAATTTTCCAAAATCTAAAATTACGATCTAATCCAAAAACATAAAAATCAATTTCTTGATACTGAAAATAACTTAACTCATTTTTTTTATTTTATCAAAAACAAAAAAAGCAAAAGAAAAGAAACATTCTCCCTCGAAAAATATAATACATTTTTTAAAAGTCACTAAATGGTGTATTAACATACGGTAAAAGGATATATATATATATATATATATATATATATAAAGAAGAAATATATTCAGAAATCCGCTATATAGACACTATTGCTCTTCACATCACCATAAATTTTCTTCTGTCGAAAGTAAATAACCGGCAAATGCCAACTTTTATGCATATCCTAACGTCTTATTTAAAATCCGACCTACACATTTAGAAAATGAATACTTAATGCAATTGCGCCATCTCTTGAAAGAAAGTTTGCATGAATGATTTTGGGATATTGTATATAAAAAACACACTTGTTTATAGACATACATATAAATATATAAAAGAAGAATCGGATCCCGCGCGAGAAGGAGTCAACCGAGTTTCATATTGTGACAACGCCTTCGATTTCCAACGAAACTAAAATGTTTATTTGAGGCTCGCGATCACGGGATTATAATGCACTGAAATTGCGCACTGCGAGTGACTATCATTTAGATATGGTCAATTCCATGTGAAATTTTTCTATTATGTTGACAAATTTAAAAAAAAATCTTTTGAGGGCATGTGGAATCAGTCAACTTAAATTAATACATGTACACTGTAAAAAAAGGGAGGTACTCGCACTGCAATGGCGGGTTCCGTACACGAATATTAAAACAATACTTGCAACGTTTATCGATAATTAGTAGAATTTTAAAAAAACAGGAACTAATTTTTAAAATTTGTTCGTCTACTTATTGTTGTTTACAATATTAGATATACAATACTTTAATTCTTTTTCGTTATCTTTGAATGTTGAAATCGGCTTCTTTCAATATACTTTTCAACAAATGGCGTTCCAGTTTTTCACAATTTTACGCAATAGAGCTTGTATTTTTTTAATAAATAAAGATATTTATTTACAATATTGTAATATCTTTACAAATTAAATCAGACTTTTGTCTGTACATTGCTTCGAATTTGTAAATTCATTTGAAGTTTTTCTACTCAAGTAGTAATACAAAATTACTTGTAAAAAAATTTTGTATATCAGGTTTTGAGTTTTAAATATTTGTTCTTAAAGAACAATTGCCAATTTTTGTTCAATACTTACAGTATTGACAAAAAATAACAAAATTTTCAATAAAAACCTCCAGGGCGTAATGGATCTCTTTGGTCGGGGCGTATTGGTTCGCATATTTTATTAAGAAAACCCTATTATATTTAACATATTAATAAAATAATAACCAATGATAACCTTTTATAAAAAAAACTGGAGAATAGATTTTTTAAGTAAACGGATTTTGCATTTCGCTACAACTTTTTAAAATTTAAAAATTGCATGAAAATGTGTAATGTTTAAATTAAATATGTTTCATTTTCAATATTCTTTGTTATAAATGTACAATAGAAACGAAAATTGTTAATATTAAATAATATTTCATGGTCAAAATTATAATTTCATTACTGATTTAATACGCCCGGCCCGAGGTGAAATGGCACACCTTGCATTTCTTCAAAAACAATGTTCTAGAAAAAAAATTATAAGTGATTATTTTTTTAGGGCTTATTTTTTTAAATTGAAAGTTGAGATGTTAGGCTAAGTTTTCCACATGATGAAATTTTTATCTAAGCAAGAATGACGAAGTTAAGCAACAAAAAGTGAAAAGTAATCCATTACGACCCGGTCTCCCTTATGCGTTTAATATATTATTAAAATATTTTCTAAGATTTTTAAAAACATTAATCATCAACAATAACATTAATTATGTAATTGATTTATTATTAATTACACAGGTTTACAAATTAAAAACTTTTTTTTGCCAATCAAACAAAACATTTTTTTCGATTAGAAGGTGTTTCCTGAGTAAGAAAATCATAGTTTTAATCTTTTTCCCTCGTGTAGTTTTTTTGTAGCTTCAAATTTTGTATTTTTAGGAGCGACGGCACTTAAATTTACCTGTAGGAAAATCAACTCGTCCAAAAATGATGAATGAGATGTCGTTGGAAAGGTATGTAAATTATCTTTCTATCCATATATTACAGAATAAAATTGAATGAAAATTGAGAGAGCTACAGTCTTTTCAAGATCAAATTTCATGGAAATTTTGATGATTTTTAGACGACTAAATTTTGATAATTTTTTCCACAACAAACAGTAGAAAATATTTAGGTTTTAAATTTTTTATTGATAGCTTATTCCATACAGAAACTTTTGAGCCGTTGTGGACCTTGATTGGATTAAAAATGAAAATTCTACACTACATTTAGTGAACGAAACTACTTTGCCATTTTTAGTATACTTTTCAATATTTGCAGCAAACATGCAAATAGTAAAATTAAGTTAAGTACTAAAGTTACTAAAATCACACATCAAGAATTTCTAGAGTTGATCAATTCGAATACAATGTCAAATATCAAAATTTCAAAATGGTAGATCGAAAATGGCGGACAAGTTTTTTTAAAAATCGATTAAATTTATGACAATTTCGTTACTCGGGGTTTTTCGGTGTCGTTAGTGACGAGTCTGATGTCAGATTTTAAAAATTAAGAATGGTGGCTTCAATAAAGTGGACGAGTTTTGGCTCTCTGATTAGGTATTTGATTACAAATTCTATGTCATATTTTGAAAATTCAAAGATGTGGATTCAGTCTGTGCGAACATATTTTAAAAGTTTAAAGATAAACTCATGAAAATAAATACTTTAGGGTTTCTAGGGTCTCTAATTCCGAAACCAACGTCGGTTTTTAAATTATTAAATTGATGTTATGTTGATGGAAAAAAAACTTTACTCTAATTGCAATAAACTATCTAATTTTTAATTTTCAATAAATTTCTATAACTTTTTAAGGGCATCCGGGAAATAATAGTGTTTTCGTGATCGGCGTCTCATTTAAAAAGAAAAGAATATTTTAAGTCGGGAATTTTTGGTAAATAAAGATGAACGCTCTGGGACTAGCGGCCCTCTCGATATTTTGCAAAATTTTGGTAAATAATAATTGAAAAAAATTTTTAAACATAGGGAAAAATGGGGTTTTTGACGGTTTGGTATCACCGTCTCATTTTGAGAGGATAAAATATTTCTGGTTCATATTTGGAGAGGTGATAGAAGAAGACTCACTGAGAAGCGGTCCTCTCCGTTTTTGCAATAATTTTGCGAGGAAATTATTTTATTTACGATTGAAAATGAAGTAATTTGAGGTTGGAGACACTTTCGTAGTTCAAGTCGCGGTCAGTACGAGAATTGGCGCCACCTCCTTGACCACCCATGTGGAAGGGTTTCCGATAACTTTCCACAAGTGGTTTCCGGAAGTTTTCCGTAAAATTTCCGGAAATCTATTTTTTTTGTACGGAAATCTTTCGGAAATTTATTTTTTTTGTTCGGAAATCTTCCGGAAATTTATTTTTTTTGTACAGAAATCTTCCGGAAAATTTCCGGAAATTTTTTTTTTACGGAAATCTTTCGGAAATTTATATTTTTTGTGGAAATCATCCGGAAATCTTCCGGAACATTTCCGGCAATTAATTTTTTTATGGAAATCTTCCGGAAATTTATTTTTTCTATGGCAATTTTCCGGAAATTTTTTTTTTACCGAAATCTTTCGGAAATTTATATTTTTTGTGGAAATTATCCGGAAATCTTCCGGAAATTAATTTTTTTTACGGAAATCTTTCAGAAATTTAGTTTTTTTTCGTACAAAAAAATTAATTTCCGGAAGATTTCCGTGCAAAAAAATAAATTTCCGGAAGATTTCCGAATAATTACTGTACAAAAAAAATTTCCGGGAAACCTGCCGGAAAGTTTCTGGAAACCCTTCCACATGGGCACTGACACATAGATCAACTTGTCTGTGTGCTTGCCGCCATATTGTCTCCTACTTTCGCCAAAAATGCAACTTTTGTAATTACGTTTTTCAGTATTTATTTCAAAAATTACTTGCAAATTTCGAGAATATTCAAAATCAGCACGAATTCCCCTAATTATCCTGATAAATCCGAACGAGATATCTTCAACTACTGAGAAGTGAGACGAGAGGCGGAAAAAACACTTTTTGGGAACAATTTTTCGCGGATGCCCTTAACTGCAATACATTTTAATTTTGAATTGAGCAACTCTAGAATTCCTTGATGTGTGATTTTAGTAACTTTAGCACTTAACTTAATTTTACTATTTGCATGTTTGCTGCAAATATTGAAAAGTATACTAAAAATGGCAAAGTAGTTTCGTTCACTAAATGTAGTGTAGAATTTTCATTTTTAATCCAATCAAGGTCCACAAGGGCTCAAAAGTTTCTCTATGGAATAAGCTATCAATACAAAATTTAAAACCTAAATATTTTCTACTGTTTGTTGTGGAAAAAATTATCAAAATTTAGTCGTCTAAAAATCATCAAAATTTCCATGAAATTTGATCTTGATAAGACTGTAGCTCTCTCAATTTTCATTCAATTTTATTCTGTAATATATGGATAGAAAGATAATTTACATACCTTTCCAACGACATCTCATTCATCATTTTTGGACGAGTTGATTTTCCTACAGGTAAATTTAAGTGCCGTCGCTCCTAAAAAATACAAAATTTGAAGCTACAAAAAAACTACACGAGGGAAAAAGATTAAAACTATGATTTTCTTACTCAGGAAACACCTTCTAATCGAAAAAAATGTTTTGTTCGATTGGCAATTTCACTGTAAACCAGTGTTATTAGGTACCTATATTATAATAATATAATAAATTATTATTAAGTACCGAGTAAACGAAAATTCCACGTACTTTTTTTTCCGTGTACAATTTGTACAAAACGTAGAGTAACAATTTGATTGAAAATGTTTTGAAAATTATTTTAACCTAATGTTAACGTTTTTTAAAAATCATATCCCACATAGCACAATAGTATGAGGTAAGGTTATGCTGAGTACTAATCGTATGGCTCGTAAGGTTACGCGATATGGCTGTGGTAGACCTGAGGTAAATTAAAAATTTCCGCCATGGAGGTAAGGTTACATGTTCGGGTGTGGTAAGTATATATTATAAGGCCATGGTAACCTTACACGTTAAGGTTGAGGTAACGTTACACGTTCAGGTTGAGGTAAGGTTACATGTTCAGGTTGAGGTAAGGTTACATGTCAAGGTTGAGGTAAGGTAATTATTAAGTTGTAAGGTTGAGGTAAGGTTGTGATAAGTTTACCAGTTATGGAAAATATTGAAAAAAAATTTAATAAATAAATATTAAACTAAAAAGTTCATTTTGTTGCTCTTCTTTATTTCGGAAACTTGACGTGAAGCAGAAAATTTTGAAATCAAATTTGGGGGGACAGGGATTCGAACCCGGGATCGACGCGCCTAAAACCTATCATTCTAACTAACTGAGCTAAGTAGAGAATTGGCAGAAGGAAAATCAATCTTTTCTTTAAGCTGAACCAAGAAGATGATTAACTACTTAAAGACAAAATTAATTTTCCTTCTGCCAGTTCTCTACTTAGCTCAGTTAGTTAGAATGATAGGTTTTAGGCGCGTCGATCCCGGGTTCGAATCCATGTCCCCCCAAATTTGTTTTCAAAATTTTCTGCTTCGCGTCAAGTTTCTAAAATAAAGAAGAGCAACAAAATTAACTTTTTAATTTAATATTTATTTATTAAATTTTTTTTTAATATTTTCCATAACTGGTAAACTTATCACAACCTTACCTCAACCTTACAACTTAATAATTACCTTACCTCAACCTTAACATGTAACGTTACCTCAACCTTGACATGTAACCTTACCTCAACCTTAACGTGTAAGGTTACCTCAACCTTAACGTGTAAGGTTACCATGGCCTTATAATAAATACTTACCACACCCTAACATGTAACCTTACCTCTATGGCGGAAATTTTTTATTCACCTCAGGTCTACGACAGCCACATCGCGTAACGTTACGAGCCATACGATTAGTACTTAGCATAACCTTACCTCATACTATTGTGCTATGTGGGATTGCATTGGTTCTAAAAAATATATTCGTGATGAGAGACCTCAAAAACATATAAACACTAAGTTCTAGTTCATTTTATAGCTGATGTCTAAATCGGTGCAACATAAATAGAATTGATTAATTTTTTCGCAAACTAACGCCATTTTGAAGCCGCCATTATGTTTTGTTTAGTTTCGCTTTTGCATATTTTGAAAGTTTCATAAGTTTGTCCCAATTCGTGGCACTTAAATTCATTTAAAAAAAATGTCTTCAGTTAGAAAAAAATTATTTAAAAATAAAAATTTCATTTTTTGCATTTTGATGCACAAAATTGGCCATATTTAATTTTCTTTGCGATAAATTTAAAATCTGAGCACGGAATCTTGTAGAGCGACACCGAAAATATAATGAAACGATTCCGTTATTTTCAGATAGCATGTTTAGTATATAAAATAATATCTTAAATTAAATACAAAATTTCAGAGGTTTCTGGCGTTAATGGGTCAATGTAACACCGATTCCAGACTGCAGCGCGAGCCTTGATTGAGCATTGGACACACGGAGAGAAGAGTTACAGTTGTGACAACTAAACACGTTTAGTAGCAGAAATACACGGAGAGCGATAGTAGCACCCCTGGCGGTTTAGTTCCTGTTTAGTTACTCTGACTGAACGTACGCAGTCCTTCCTACTATTATATAGTAGATGCGACTGTTATTTTTGTCCGTCGAAAATTAACAAAATTTTTAGTTATCAAAACTGAACCGACATTCGCCTTCACTATTCTCTTTTCTCTGTGCACCAAGGCTCCATCAATGCTGCGGAAGCCTCATGGAGGACTGAACAAGACTGCTTTTACTGTTCCCAAATTTAAGATTCTCTCGCGTTCCTTCTATATAATATGAATATATTCATTCTTAATAATAATAATAAATACTTTTGTTATTATTTTTATCCATATTATATGCGTGTATAAATTTAATGACAATAACTTACTTCTACATAAATAATTTATTTCTATTCACTTGTACTTGCGCGCGCCTCCTTTCTTTCTGCTATTCAATATGGAAAAATTTTAACATTGAAAAAGTTTTTATTTGTCAATAATAATATTGTTCACCAACTCATTCTTAACTTTCAACAAATAATTTGCATAATTTCTACACTAAAAATAATTTAATTGAATCCAATAAAAATTAATTGACTCAATTAAATAGTTTAAATTGTCGATTTTCCAATAAATATTTATTTGAACCAAGTATATATTTAACAGATCTGTGTATTTTATTCGACGGTATGAAATAAATATTTATTTGCATCAATAAAATAATTTTTTTAAAGTAACTAAATCTTCATTTGTATCAAATACTTAATTATTTATCACAATTAATTTTTTAAATAAAGACTAATATTTCTTTAATTAAATCAAATAATTAATTTTTTTTGCTTAGGGAATTTGGGAAATCTGCTATTAAGATACTTTGGAAAAGAGTTAAAAAAATTTTTAATTTTTGAAGTATAGCCAAAACATGGGAAAAATATGGGAGCAAAAAAATTTGATTTTTTTATCTTTTAGGATAAAAAAATTTCCAAATTTGAATTATGGCCAAAATATGAGAAAAATATAAAAGCAAAAAATTTAAATTTTTAAAATTTTTTAGAGCGAAAAAATTTGCATTTTTGAACTTTGGCGAAAGCATGGGGAAAATATGGGAGCAAAAAATTTGAATTTTTCTTTCTTTAGAGTGAAAAAATTTGCATTCTTGAAGTATGGCCATAACATGGGGAAAATATGGGAGCAAAAAATTATGATTTTTTTATCTTTTAGGGTAAAAAAATTTCCAAATTTGAATTATGGCCAAAATATGAGAAAAATCTGGTAGCAAAAAATTTAAATTTTTTTTATTTTATAGAGCGAAAAAATTTGCATTTTTGAATTTTGGCGAAAGCATAGGGAAAATATGGGAGCAAAAAATTTAAATTTTTCTTTCTTTAAAATGAAAAAATTTGCATTTTTGAACTTTGGCGAAAGCATAGGGAAAATATAGGAGCAAAAAATTATGATTTTTTTTATTTTTTAGAGCAAAAAAATTTGAATTTTTCTTTCTTTAGAGTGAAAAAATTTGCATTCTTGAAGTAGGGCAAAAACATGGGGAAAATATGGGAGCAAAAATTATGATTTTTTTATCTTTTAGGGTAAAAAAATTTCCAAATTTGAATTATGGCCAAAATATGAGAAAAATATAAAAGCAAAAAATTAAAATTTTTTTAATTTTTTAGAGCGAAAAATTTTGCATTTTTGAACTTTGGCGAAAGCAAAGGGAAAATATGGGAGCAAAAAATTTAACGATTGGCGTTAACAGATTTCAAAAAATTTTAAAGTTTTGTTAATTTGTTTAAACAATTAGAAATTAAAAACAAAAAAACAGGTATATCTTTTTTGACCTGTTATATGCGAAATTATAAAATGGCAACCATGCCGTCTAAGCGGCCTGTAAGGTATAAGGTGTCAAGGTCCAACTAATGATCTTAGCTCGGAATATTATTGCTAATTAACATTAATCATAAAATTATATATACTTTCTATTTACTAAATTTATAAGAAAATGATGCAGCAGTGTTACGAAACCAAAAAGGGGTGACAACTAACACTGCAGCAACATTGCTGATAACAAGTGGCGCAATTTTGCAGCCATCATACGTACATAAATTCAATTGTTAAATTAAAAAAAATTCTTGTTAACAATTTAAAGTGCTAGCGTAGTTTCAAATATACTAAAGCATCGACTAAGAAATGCGTTGTGAGGATGTACGTGTGTTGGGATGGTCGGCGGCAACACACACAACTGTACAACCGCTGGTTATAGGCACCAGCACACTCACTGGCTTCCCCGGCTACAGCACTAATACCATAACTTAGTCATTCTTAAAAAAATAATGTCTCGAAAAGTATCATGTTAACGATCGTTTCCGTTCTCACGGACCTACCTTGAGATCCAAAACGTCAGCAAAAATGCATAGACCAATGGGCTCACGATTTTCTCCTACTCCTTACTCCTACTACCTAAATTTTTCCGTTTTCCCCACTTTTTGCACTAAAGGTAAGGGTTGGAGGCTTGTCGCGAAATATCAATCATGGCAGTACGATTTCTCGCTTCTTCTCGACAGGGATGCCAGCAGGAGGCGGAAATCCTACCCCACCACGCCGCCAATTCTTCCCCCACTATACCCACAGGCGGAGGAAACGGATAATACACGGCAATGAAAGCCTTTTTCTCTTTTCTGTTATAAAGGCGAATACTAACCTCAACTGAGCGTAAAAGGCGCTAAAATTCAAATTACGAGTTGAAATAAGGAATAGAAATATTAATTCAATTACTTAATTATTGAAATAATAGTAATAATAATTGCTTTTAATTGTGAAATTAATTATTAAAAAAAATTAATAATGGTAAAAAATAATATTAGATAATATTATTTTTAGAAAAATAACAAAATTTGTTTAATAATTAAATTCATTATTGAAAAAAATTATTAATAATATATAATAAATAATATTATTATTTATTATAGCAATTTATGATGAATTATTATTATTATTATAAATTAATTATTAGTAATTATTCAATTTCGAGAACTTTTTTTTAAAGAAAATTATTTTTTTTTATATAGATATTTTAATTAATAACAAAATATTAATAATTAATAATAATTTCATGTAATAATTTAAATAATTATTAAATAAAATTAATAAAAATATATTCTCTAAATTTGAATTAACCACTGACTTTTCGCTTTTTAATGATTAAAAATCAATAAAAATGGTTTCAAATTTTTATTAGTGATATTGACTTTATGCTTTTGAATTAGTAAATTTGATAAATTAGTGAAAATGGACTATTTATTAGTAAAATTTACTAATTCGAAAGCAAGAAGTCAATCACTAATTTTAATTTAGAGAGTGAAATAAATGTGGTATAATTATTATAGAATTAGATATTTAAATAAAACAAAAAATTGTTAAGTGCTCCTAACAAATAACAATTTTTCAAAGCAAAATTTTTTTTAAACAATGATTGGTATTCAGCCAATTTCACTGAAATCTTTAATTACTTTCTTAAATTAAATAATTAATAAGTTGATTATTGCCAGTATTTCAATGACCTTGTAATATTTAATTTAAAAAATTATTTTTTAATTGAATAAAAATAAGTTAAACATTTTTAAATCTGAAAAAACATAATTAGTCAATGGTAACTGAAAATTATTTAATATATTTGGAAAGCCATTGAAAAAATTTCATTTGAACAATTTTTCTTAGTATTATACAATGAAATTAATAGTTTTTAATAAAAATTTTAATGTGTTACAATTTTCTATAATTATATTCTATAAATAAGAACACACAATTTAACTAAAATATTAAAATTCTCAAGTTAATAAGAATAAAAAGTTTTCATACATATATTGAATTTTTTAATCTTGGTCTAAAATCGTTGAGAATTAATTCAAGAATTTAATATTATTCAAAAATTGTCAATAATTAAAATAATTGTCAGCCTTTTTATTTTTACAGTAGATTTTAATGTTATTATTTCAAAATTCCCACTTTTTAAAGTATGGAGTATAAAATACTAATATTGCTTTTTTCGTTTCTCTTTTGTTTTTGTCATAAATTGGCAGCCATAATTGTTTTGATCTGTCAAAGGTAAGAATCAAAATTGGCAATAAAATTCCGTTTTCTAGATCTTCTTGTTATTCTGAATATATAATTTCCATTTTTTCTAATTTAATTCGAATTAATCCAACAGTAGTGAAGTTATCAGTGTTTGTTCTTTCCATTTTCACGCGGTTTCATGATGTAAAATTAGTTTTCTCAAAGGATTCCAGATTTGTTGTTTTTCTCAATTAATTCGGGTAAGTCCCTTTTAAAAATTCTTTACTTCTTCGAGTCATTTTTCGCACCATTGGAATTTTTTTACAATGGACAAAAAAATTCCTAATATTTCGGAAATCCCCTTGGAAAACGCGCCCCCTTCGAAAAAAATAAAAAAGTCCAAAACTTTCAGAGAAGCTTGGCTAGAGGAATTTCCTTCATGGAAAGAATGGGTGGTAAAATCGTCAGATTCAACAAAATTTTTTTGCAAATTATGTAAAAAAACTTTAAATTGTGGAAAATCTCAAATTCGTGATCACAAAGCGACTTCCGTGCATAAAAAAATGTGTAAACTTTTTGAAAAAAGTCTGGCATACGGGATTGATAGTCAGAATGGTATTTCAAATTTTACCACCGATTCTTCACATGAAATTGAAAATAATCTCGGTAACATATCTTTTTCGCAAACTATTTCACTCAGAAATGATTCATTTGCCTCTTCTTCTACAGAACTTTTAAATACAAATGAATCTTTTGCTTCCTCTTCAAATGAAGTTTTAAAAACAAAAGATTCGTTTGCGTCTTCTTTAAAGAAAGATATAGACTTAAATGAATCTTTTGTCGCTTCTTCAAATGAAGTTGTAGATGTAAATAAAAATTTAGATTTTTCTTTAAATAACCAATGCGATGATGTAAATTCCGATTTGGACGGTTTAAAAAATTTTCAAAATAAAGTGAAGGAAGCAGAATTTAGAATCGCGAATTTTTGTGTATTAAAAAATCTTCCTTTTTCCGTCGCGAATGACATGATTTCTCTTTTCCAAACCATTGAGCCCGCGGTTTTAAAAGAAGCGCGTTTAAGTCGTACTAAAATGACGTCAATAGTAAATAATGTTCTTTGTACCGCAGAAACTCAACGTCTATCTCGTATTTTGCAAAAAACTCCATTTTCAATCTACGTAGATGAATCGAGTGATATAACTTCGAAAAAGTGGCTTTCGATCGTCGTGCGATATGTTAAACAAGAAACGCGTAAAGTAAGGGTAGAATTGCTTGAGAATGTAAATTTAGATGCTACGGATTCTTCAGCACGGGGATTCTTCAAAGCTTTTGAAAAAGCTTTATCCGAAAAGGGAATCCCTTTATCAAATATTGTCGGCCTTGCTTCGGATAGTGCTAGTGTTATGCTCGGAAAAAATTCATCTTTTAAAACTCTTTTATTAGAAAAAAATCCGAATGTTATCGCGAAATTTGTTTAGAATTAGAAGGTGAATATAAGAAAATTCCTAGTCATGCGAAAACTCGTTGGCTATTTCGAAATTCTTGTATTCGTGTTATTATTAAATTCTGGGATCGTCTTATTGAATTTCTAACTATTATTGATTTGGAAGATCCAAAAGGAAAGCAAAAGGATGGAGAAGGAAAAGTTACAAAAGTGAAACATTTGCTACAGAAAATGCATAATCCATTGACTTTAGCTTAATTTCATTTTCTTGACTTTACCTTGGCCAAGTTTAATTCTTACAACGCGACTTTTCAGAGACGCGAAACTTTAGTTCAGGAACTTCAGCCAAAATCTGCTGAACTCTTCCAGTGGATTCTGAGTAAATACTTAAAAGCAGGTCTTCTTAAACCGGAAATGTTTATTCAAATAATTAATCATGTAAATTTTTCTACATCATCTAATCAGTTGGCATTGAATGAAATTGACGTTGGTTTAGAAGCGATGAATTATTTGAAAGAGAAAACTGTGTCTTCTGTTTAAATTGATGAGTTTTTAACTAACTGCTTACAGTTTTATGTCACTGCAAGTTCCGAAATTCGAGATCGTCTGCCTTTTAATGATGGTTTTTTGTCAGCTGTGTCTTTTTTTAGACCAAATCTGGCATTTAATGCCAATCGAGAAAATACTTTCCGATGGATTTGGAAAGTTTGCGAGAAATTGAGATTTTCAGAAGTTTTTGAATTTGAGACTGTTCGAAAAGAATGGCACTCCTTGAAAGACCTCAATGTTGAAGAAAAGGAAAAATTGGCAAAATTGTCATTTGATGATATGTAGGAAAATATCGGAACCTTCATCAATATTAATAACGAATCACGCTTTCCCAAATTAACTCTTCTTTTGAATCGCGTTCGTACACTTCCGCATTCCAATGCCGAAGTGGAGTGGGCTTTTTCCATGTTGCCTTCTTATTATTTTGCCTTTTTTATACCATGTGTTTCGAAATTTAAAAAAAAATTATTTTATTTTCACTTTCAGATATAAATCTATCTGTGTATATATATTTTCCAAGTTTTAAAAACTTAAAAAATTTATTTTATTTTTACGTTCAGATACAATTCTATCTGTGTACATATGTTCACGTTTAACATTTTTATTAATTTGTTTCCAATTCTAAGTTTATGTAGTATTGTAGTTTTAACCATGCAGTGTTAACAATTTCAAGAAATAGTAAAAAATATAGTTTTTTTCTTTACTCGGAGTAGTGCATAATTATTAATAAATAACAGAATGTAATGATAATATATAATAGAACAATTTAAAATTGACTGCTTATTGTAAAAAGTTAGTATGTATTTAAAAAAAAGTTCTTGACATTTTTGACGCTGAATGGAGAGATGCAAGATTGGTTACCTCCTCGTGGTGCATCTTGGAAACAAGGTCATTGAAATACTGGCAATAATCAACTTATTAATTATTTAATTTAAGAAAGTAATTAAAGATTTCAGTGAAATTGGCTGAATACCAATCATTGTTTAAAAAAAATTTTGTTTGAAAAATTGTTATTTGTTAGGAGCACTTAACAATTTTTTGTTTTATTTAAATATCTAATTCTATAATAATTATACCGCATTTATTTCACTCTCTAAATTAAAATTAGTGATTGACTTCTTGCTTTCGAATTAGTAAATTTTACTAATAAATAGTCCATTTTCACTAATTTATCAAATTTACTAATTCAAAAGCATAAAGTCAATATCACTAATAAAAATTTGAAACCATTTTTATTGATTTTTAATCATTAAAAAGCGAAAAGTCAGTGGTTAATTCAAATTTAGAGAATATATTTTTATTAATTTTATTTAATAATTATTTAAATTATTACATGAAATTATTATTAATTATTAATATTTTGTTATTAATTAAAATATCTATATAAAAAAAAATAATTTTCTTTAAAAAAAAGTTCTCGAAATTGAATAATTACTAATAATTAATTTATAATAATAATAATAATTCATCATAAATTGCTATAATAAATAATAATATTATTTATTATATATTATTAATAATTTTTTTCAATAATGAATTTAATTATTAAAGAAATTTTGTTATTTTTCTAAAAATAATATTATCTAATATTATTTTTTACCATTATTAATTTTTTTTAATAATTAATTTCACAATTAAAAGCAATTATTATTACTATTATTTCAATAATTAAGTAATTGAATTAATATTTCTATTCCTTATTTCAACTCGTAATTTGAATTTTAGCGCCTTTTACGCTCAGTTGAGGTTAGTATTCGCCTTTATAACAGAAAAGAGAAAAAGGCTTTCATTGCCGTGTATTATCCGTTTCCTCCGCCTGTGGGTATAGTGGGGGAAGAATTGGCGGCGTGGTGAGGTAGGATTTCCGCCTCCTGCTGGCATCCCTGCTTTTCGAAAACACCTCTCCTGGGTCTAACTCAGTAAGTGTTTTGGGACAGAGAAAATTCGCGATTGTCCGTCCGCGACCCGGAACCCAAATTTCTCGTTGAAATTTAGGGCAGACGTTATAAATTCACAAATTCTCGGAGCCGGTGGAGTCCAGTGCGGGCTGATTTTGGAAAGATTCTGGAATTACTAATCCGATTAGTAGCTCCAAAATCTTGTTATTAACATAACCGGCCGGTTGCATAGATATTGCCCGCGTCCGTTCAAACTTCAGTGGCCCACAAGCGCGATCGAAACTTTCATTGAATTATCGGTTGCATAGATATTGCCCGGACTAATTCAGTAAAAGCAAATCCGCAGTGAGTTTTACCCTATTGCGTGAGACGGCCGGTTGCATAGATATTGCCCGCGTCCACTCGCCTACAGGTGCAATCTCACAACTATAAGAAAATTGAGCGAACTCGACGTCGTAATTTTCTAAAAAGAAAAGAATAAATTTCGCCCGACGGAGGTTTTGTGATTCGAAAGAGGAGCAGCTCCGCCGGTAGTTTTGTAAGTAGAAAAGTATCGTTTCCATACACATATTCTAACACACACATGTCCTAATTGTAACACATTATAACCATTTGTATTCAAGAACTATTTTGCTATTAATGAATAAAACGTATAATCATAACAATTAATTTCTTTACTTACCTAACTGAACCTAATTTTCAAATCTTTCAACAATTGTGCATTTAACAAAGCAGGGTAGCAACTTTTAAAACTGTAGGAATAACGATCCCCACAAAATTAAACAGAATCTTAATAAGTTCTGGCAGCTTGGTGCCTCCCCAAATCAAAATAAAGGGCCATCTCAAAAGCCTAATCAATAAATTTATTTCTGGTTTGTAACATGTCCATTTGCCTATGAATCCAATTGTTAGTTTTACTTAAAATCCATTTGTTTATGCTTGGGAAGAAACACCCTTTACGCAGCTTAATTCGTTTATAACAATTTTATAAACAAAATACGACTTGGAGAGAAAAATGACCTATACAAAATATTCTTATTTTTTCACGTAGAATCGATTGGCTTTAACAGATTTCGAAAAAAAATTTAATTTTTGTTCATTTGTTTAAACAATTGTTGTTAAACAATTGGAAATTAAAAACAAAAAAACAGGTATATCTTTTTTTCCATTTGCCAATGAATCTATTTGTTAGTTTTTTAATACAATGGCTGGTTTCTTCATGGGACTTAATGAGTTAATAAAAAATTGTTTAGAGCTTTATATATGAGCGATTCCATGTCAAGTGATCAAGGTGGAGAAAAATTTTTCTCCAATCGTAGCAAAACTTGGGGCTTTTGTAGTACTCATAGATAGTAATTTTTCGTGAAAATATTTTTTTACCCAGTCCATTATTTTCCGAGGGGGAGGGGGTTAAATTTTTGTGTTTTTCAGTGCAATGCTTATTTCAATAATTTTTTACTCTTAAACAAATAAACATACAAATTTGACAAAGTACATTTTGGAAAGGTTTTTTCATGCTCTTTCGATTGGAAATAAGCATTTTGAAAAAAAAAAATTTTTTGACCCAAAAAAATCAAAATTAAAAATAAATTTCAATTTTTGGGGGAGAAAGGTACGATTTTTTTTTTTTTTTTTTTTTTTAAACGAAAGCTGAGGTTTTTTCCTAAAAGGACATATAAATGATAAAGTGGGACTAGAATGTTTAAATATTGAAAAAAAGAATTTTCTCCAAAACGGAGCTAAAAACCGGGTTTTGAGCGCTCCGGCGAGTAGAAAACTCTTTTTTTCAATGTTTAAACATTCTAGTCCCACTTTACCATTTATATGTCCTTTTAGGAAAAAACCTCAGCTTTCGTTTAAAAAAAAAAAAAAAAAAAAATCGTACCTTTCTCCCCCAAAAATTGAAATTTATTTTTAATTTTGATTTTTTTGGGTCAAAAAAATTTTTTTTTTCAAAATGCTTATTTCCAATCGAAAGAGCATGAAAAAACCTTTCCAAAATGTACTTTGTCAAATTTGTATGTTTATTTGTTTAAGAGTAAAAAATTATTGAAATAAACATTACACCAAAAGACCCCTTGATCACTTGACGTGGAATCGCTCATATGTACTAGATGTTTATTAATAATTCACAGTTTTCTTAAAATTATCAAATTGTTACTAAAGTGGATCAAATTGATAACAAAAATTCGGATCAATTTTTTTTATTAAATCCACTTTTTTTGTATTAATTAGATGCAAATTGATACAATTAAGTTAACAGTGAAATTAATATTTATTCCATTATGGGAGAATGAAGCAAATTGGCGTACCTTTTAGAAATTATATGTATAATATAGAGAACCAAACGAATAAACCTATTCAAGTAACCATCAGAATTCTTTTTTGTAAACTTAGTTTTGAGAAAAATATGATAATAGCAGAGAACAGATAGAACTTATAGCGTATTTTCTATAATCTTATTGGAAATTAATTTAGAATAAGTTTCATTTAATTCATTTTTTTATTAAAACTTTAATGTTGTATAACTTTAAAAGAAAATTTTTGGAGTTTTTCATTAACTATCAGTGCTGTATTCACAGAAAAATCAGGCAGAGAAGCAGGCGCAATGCACCTACATAATAGCGTTTCGTGGCCTAATATGACAAAAATGATGATAATGATAATGAATTAATTTAAAAAAATAATACAAACTATGAGTTTTTACCTTCACTCAACAACCATTACCTTAACAACAATTGTTATGACAACCATTGCCGTAGTAACGATTTCCATGTCAACGGTTGTTATGGCAAACATTAATATAACAGCGGTTGCCATGGCAACGGTTGTTATGGTAAAGATTAACATAGGAACGGTTGCCATAGCAACGGCTGTTAAGACGTAAGCCATAAGACGTAGACAAGACTTAAAACGTAAGACGTAATACTTAAGATTTAGGACTTAAGACCTTCTTATACCAAAGACTTAAGACTTAAGACTTAAAAATTACGGACGAAGGAGAAGGGTTAATTTCAGGCCTCGTTCATCGTGAAAAACAGGGGCATCCCATCAGACCTGTCTACCCCATTTCACCCCACTCTCATCTAATTGATTATCTCTCAAGTTAACTTTTCAATTACTTAATGATTACTTTTTAATTAATAAATAAATAAATTTTTAAATAACAAACGATTAGTTGTGAATTAGCTTTGTAAATTAAAATTATCATGATTTCCTCAAAAGAAAACGCAGTGCCGGAGAAATTTAAAAAAAGAAATAACATTTCCTGAACTGAAAAATTAATTTTTAAGGAGTTGAAATATATTTGTTTGTACGTGCATAAAATAAGAGATTAATATTGCCAGATCATATTTTTATAAACTTAATTAGCGGTCAACTATAAAAGATACAGCGATCCAAGAACGAGAACATTTAAATGTGAGCAATGGTATAATTTTATGTAGTTGGGTTACACCGCAGAAAAGAGATGAAAATGATTCTAAAAGAAAAGAAACATTTAAAGAAAAAGAGAAGGGAAAAAATTCGACAGATAATTTTGATCGGAACACTTTCACACGCGACAACGTTTGCAAATAAGGTATTAAGAATTCATTTTAGCATCACTTAACTCATTATAATTTATGAGCTTGCAGGAAAATTACACCACAAGAATTGCAATCTTACACGTAAGCTTACTGCAAGTTTGCTGCAAGTACTAAAATGTCCTACTTGCTGCAAGATTGCACAGCAAGCTTAGGACAAGCCTACACTGTAAGTTTCCTAAAAATTTTGTGAAAATTTTGTTGTAAAACTTTTGTAAAATTTTAGAATGTAAATTTCTCTAATCCAAAGAATTGTAGTTGTGTACTATTATCGGTGATCAGTGGATAATAGCAAAAAATTGTAAATGTCGTGGCAGACGTTAATTGAAGGGCTACATAAAATAAGGGGACGAACGCGAGACTTGGAAGGGATACTGGGTCAAATTTTCTCAGAAATAACAATGTAGGTCAAAGGGTTTTTAAAAAATTTTTAAATTGTTAGAGTTATGGTGCTTGTAATTTTTAGGTTAGAGTTTCTTTGAAATGCGATATTTTTGACAAATTTCAATGAATCTTTTTCATTTTTTCAGGATGATCTTAAGATTTATAACCGTTTAAAATAAAAATTTTAATTTTAAAAATTTCAAAAAATTTGCCCGGAAAAAAGTCAAAATTTTTTTTGAAATTAGTTTTACACTTATTTGGCCATGCCCTAGCTTAATAAAACCACAATTTTTAGATTCCTTATGATTTCCGCGTTCTTACATTTAAAAAACTGATGGAGGGTCTAAAACTATGGAAGTTATTTAAATTTTAGTCCGACGGTGCACATATGAGATGTGCTCACTTTACGTCACGCGGTCCACGCGCACAAACCTATTTAAGGTTTATTGAATATGCACTACTTTAGAGTCAGTTGAAGCAGAATATTCTTCACAAATAATTTTTGATTAACATCCTTTAAATGTTAGAAAATTTTTATACAAGAAATATTGAGTTAAAAGTACGCGATTTCTGAATTGTTGCGTACTTTACAACTTAATAACTCTGTTAAAGAAAAATTTAAAAAATTTGGCACTTTCACAACTTCTAAATAACAACGAAATCTATACACTCTTCTTGTATATTTAAAGGAAAAATTAAAAAAGTGATATGAAATTCTGAAAGTTCATAAAAAATACTCTATATTCGGTGAGTTTTTATTTAATTCAATAATTCCAGCTTCTCGTAATTAATTGATAAAAACGTCAAAATTAGGTTATTTTGTAGATCGACTTTCAAAACCTTTTTTATATATTATTTTTATATTTTTACTAGTTTTATTATCAAAGAATCAACTAATTTTAAACATGAATCAATAAATCTTTTTGCACTTTTAAGAATTTATCAAAACTTTTTTAAATATTTTCTAATTGCTAAAAAAGTGCCATTTTTTCTCACCTTCTCCACTTTACACTCATATTTAAAGAAAAGTAATAAATATTTAAATATAATTATTTTCATTTCGTTATTCAGAGACCATACAGATTCAATTCTAAAAGTATCAATTTTTTTTAAATGAGGCCGCAACGACTTTATTCGAAATATAATGGCTTGACCCATCTTTTTAAATATCATTAATTTTTATTCAAAACTTTTAAAAACCATAGAATCGTTGTAAAAAAATTACAAGGAATCAATTTTCTAACATTTAAAGGACTTTTAACTTACATTTTTAAATAGAATCAAAAATTATTTGTAAAGAATATTCTACTTCAACTGACTCTAAAGTAGTGGATATTCAATAAACCTTAAATAGGTTTGTGCGCGTGAACCGCGTGACGTATAGTGAGCACATCTCATATGTGCACCGTCGGACTAAAATTTAAATAACTTCCATAGTTTTAGACCCTCCATCAGTTTTTTTAAATGTAAGAACGCGGGAAATCATAAGGAATCTAAAAATTGTGGTTTTATTAAGCTAGGTCATGGCCAAATAAGTGTAAAACTAATTTCAAAAAAAAATTTGACTTTTTTCCGGGCAAATTTTTTGAAATTTTTAAAATTAAAATTTTTATTTTAAACGGTTATAAATCTTAAAATCATCCTGAAAAAATGAAAAAGATTCATTGATATTTGTCAAAAATATCGCATTTCAAAGAAACTCTAACCTAAAAATTAAAAGCACCGTAACTCTAACAATTTAAAAAATTTTTGAAAACCCTTTGACCTACAATCACATCTTTTCTAACACTAAAGATATACCCATTTTCAAAAAAATCGAAAAACCCTAGACCAACATTGATATTTCTGAGCAATTTTGACCCTACTACCAGTCAGGTAGTAGTGACAAGCCTTGAGCCGCTCACTGCTACCTGACTGATATTATCTCTTCCAAGTCTCCCGTTCGTCCCCTTATTTTATGTAGCCCTTCAATTATTGATATGATCATGTAAGATACAACTGTGAAGCACCTGTTTAAGGGACTGATACTTATACTCTCCGCGAGACAAGTCAAGCGCGAGAAAGGTATTTCTCGCCATGTATCACAGAATTAGATAATTTTAAGAGAAACTTCTATTAGTTTTCTAAATCCCTGATAGATGGCGAGAAATACCACTCTCGTGCACGATTTGTCTCACGGAGAGTATAAGTATCAGTCCCCTAAACAGGTGCTTTACAATCATTCGCTTTGAATACCTCGTGATTATGATCATTATCATTATCATCAATTATTATTATTAATTATTATTCATTCGATTACAATCACATTCGTCGCGATTCCGAGTTTGTTCTCTGAGTGCGTGGTCGTGGTTCGATCGCTTGAGTTGAAAGCATACTAATATTAAATGAATCAAGAGATAAGTGCATTAGTGATTAGTGCTGTGCAGTGGAATCAAAAGGTAGAAGGTGTTTGGCGCGCTACCTTTTTGTGACCTAGTTAAAAGAATGACAAGCAGAAAACGTATGAGAATAACTGGGGAAAGCATCACTACGCATAATAGATATGACAAACTCAAAAATGATGACCCTGGCGATACCAGCGACGAGGACGCCACAGAAACTGCAAAACTGTCTGCCAAGGCTGTAAAATTGTATATACCCCCTATTGTGATAAAAGAAAAACTGTCAAATTATGCATTGATTATGAAAGAAATCAATAGTATTACAACGACGAAAAACACAAACTTCGTGTTTAACAAACATGGCCTCTCAATCAAGGCAAACAATAAGACTGACTACGCTATAATCAAAACAAAACTTGACGTGAGTAACACTCAATACTACACACATCCATTGAAGGAAGAGAGAAATAAGCAGCTTGTTATTAAAGGCTTGCCAATTATATGAATACAAGAAATTCAAGATGATTTAAACACACAAAAGGTGAATGCCATCAAGGTGATCAGAATGAAGCAAAAGCTGCAGACGAACCATCCAAACTATCTCGTTACACTACCACCAGATCAAGATATGAAAGCTGTTAGGAATATCAAGTATCTATGTTTAGTTAAAGTTTACTGGGACAAACTAAGGAAAAATAGAAGAGTGACACAGTGTCGCACGTGCCAGAGATTTGGACACGGTACACAACATTGCAAAATGGAACTAAAATGCATGAAGTGCGCGCGCCCCCATCTGACGAACGCATGTACTGTAGCAGACGATGAACCAAAAAAGTGCAGCAACTGCAATGGTGAACACTGGCCAAGCGACTATAAATGTCCAGTATACCTGAATCTAGTTGAAAAAATAGACGCTAGAACTACAAAACGGAATGTAGAAAACACCACCAACAAACAGACGCCAGCTTACACGATGAAGAGTTTCTCGCAGCTGAGGAAGCAGACTGAGAACCACTGTTTCAAGGACAAGGAAATTGTAAATACTCAATTGACGCCAAGGGACACAATGCAGGAGAATAGAGCATCGTTGAATGAGCTGAGAGAACTTCAGGAACTCACCAAGGAATTAAAGAAGCTAAGTGCACTCTGCAATATAGGTAAGATGCTGAGATTAGTTAAATGTCTTAATGAAAAATTAGTTAATTGTAAAAACGATTTAGATAGAATACAAATTTTCTCTGAAATTATAATTAACAATGGCGAAAAATAGAGCGTTAAATAATATCACAATAGGCCACTGGAATGCAAATGGCATCCAGGGGAATTATAGAGAATTTGTTCAGTTTCTGCGCGACCACAATATTGACATAATGATGCTTAACGAAACCAAGTTGAAAATTGGTGCTAGATTTAATGTTAAAGGTTATTCTGTTGTCCGATGTGTTAGATCAAATGCCAAAGCACAAGGTGGCGTCGCAATTTTAATTCATGAAAATTTAAATTTCTTAGAAGTAAAATTAAATACAACCTCTTTAGAAACTGTAGCTATAAAGCTCAACGACAGTACAATTATTGTTGCTGCTTATGGACCTCCCTCGATTAAGATAAATAACACGGATCTAGATGTAATATTTAATTTGGGAAATAAAGTACTATTGTTTGGCGATCTTAACTCGAAACATCAGGCGTGGAACTGTAGAGCAAGTAACATTAATGGTAGATTCTTGTACACATATGCTTTGAAAAATACAATTACACTACTACAACCTGACAATTTCACTCTCTATCCGTACAACAATGCGTTGCCTAGTATAGTAGACATAGGACTGTCAAAAAATATTTGCTCAATATCTGATATTGGTGTATACAATGAACTGAATTCTGATCATATGCCTATAGTCTTCACAATGAATAATACCATAAATAAAGTACTTAAAACTAGACAATTTTTTTATTATAAAGATGCGAACTGGCCAAAATTTAGAGAAATCTTAAACCAAAAAATAATTATAAATAAAAACATAAATAGCACAAGCGACATTGATAAGGAGGTTGAAAATTTTATAAAATGTATTAACGAAGCTGCTGACTCCACGATACCAAAACAAAGAGCGGGGACGTTTCATATTCACTTACCTCACAATATAAAGCAACTAATTGATAACCGAAACAAATTGCCAAAAATTTTCCAAAGAACCGCGAATAGTGAAATTAAAAAAATACATACACAACTTTCAAACAAAATTAAAAGATCCATTAAAAAATTCTATAATAATGAATGGACATACAAGCTAACTAACCTAAATATACAAGATAATTCTCTCTGGAAAATGGCAAAATGCCTAACCAGAAAAAATAATAGTAATAAAATCTCTGCTCTTCATGGTAAAAGGGGGGTAGCAGTCTCGGACATAGAGAAGGCGGAAGTTCTCGCAGAACATTATGAGTCAGTGCATCGACTGACTGAGAATTATAGCAACAGAAAAATTAGTAGAAAGGTGAATGATGTGTATTGCGAAATTGCGGCGAAAGAGGTCGATAATAGCGATGTGGAACTGACAAATCCTTCCGAAATTGGGAAAGCCATAATGAGAACTGGATCGAGAAAGGCACCTGAGCGGGACGGTGTTCAAAATATACTATTAAAAAACTTGTCAAGGAAGGCAATAGTACAAATGACATATATTTTCAACAGCTGTCTGATGAGCTCTTACTTTCCGGACTTGTGGAAGGTAGCGAATATTTTGCCCTTCCACAAGGTCGGAAAGGACAAGCTCTTCGCCGCTAGCTACAGGCCTGTTAGCCTGCTGCCAACAGTGTCGAAGGTCTTTGAAAGGATCATTTACAATAGAATTAAAAAATTTGAAATAAACAACAAAATTTTAATAAATGACCAATTTGGGTTTAGAAACAACAGGAACACAGTACAGCAACTGTTGAGAGTAACAAATCACATTAGTGCAAATTTTAATAAAAACATCTCAACATTAATGGTACTACTAGACCTTGAAAAGGCCTTTGACACTGTGTGGCACAAAGGGCTAATATATAAATTTAAAAAATTAATATACCCATTTATTTGATTAAAATTATTTTAAATTATTTAGAAAATAGAAAGTTTTATGTTACTGTCGGCGAGACTCAATCTGGCGTACAGACGGCCTCCGCGGGTGTACCCCAGGGATCCATTCTTGGACCAGTTCTCTTTTATATTATATCAACGATATACCAAAAACTAATAAAGTAGGCCGATCGTTGTTTGCAGATGATACTGCACTATATGCTTCCTCCTGGTGTCCGATAAAGGCTCATGAATACTTAGAAACTGTTACAAAAGAGGTACTCAAATTTTTCAAAATTTGGAAACTCAAAATTAACGTGGAGAAAACTGAACTTATTTTATTTACACAGAAAAACCTTGAACAAAAACTTAAAAAGAAAAAGAAAACTATGCCGGAGTTCAGATTGGAGGGCAGGGTTATTGAAAGAAGGGCCACGGTTAAATACCTTGGTGTAACATTGCATACCAAACTAAATTATAACACACATATAAGAAATTCAATAATAAAAGGGTTTAAGATTCGAGGAGTACTCGAACCGCTTATCTCAAGAAAAAGTAAACTGAGTGTTAAAAATAAAACAATTCTATATACAACTATAATAAGACCTATTTTACTATATGCTGCTCCCTTATGGAGTAACACTTGCTATACAAACATTTCTAAATTACAAACATTTCAAAATAAAATTATCAGAGAGATAACCAAGGCCCTTCCTAGAGACAGGAACCTTGACCTTCATAAATATTTGAACTTACCCGGCATTTGGGACCAAATTTATAAACTAACGAAAAACTTTTTTACGAATCAAATGGACCTTGACGAACTCCAGGAGGCAAAAATTATTGACGAAGCACTACTGCCATTCAAAACTAAATATAAAATACCACTTCTGGCTCTTTTTAAAAAAGATTAAAAATAAAATGTCTCAGCATCACAATGTCGTTATTTAAATTAAATTTTAAAAAAACAGATTTTATAATTGTTATATTGTTATTTTTATAGATTGTTGTTATAATGGTTAGCTTTTAAGAAAAACAAACGATAAGGTTTTTATATCTAATTTTTTACCTATACGAAACATAATAACTAAACAATATTTTACAATATTACATAAATTTTATAAACATTGACACTAAATACACTTGATAGGCCGTAGTTCCCAAATGGAACAAGATACCTGAAAAAAATAATAATGTACATTACATCAACACTATGTAATCTCTCTGAAATGTGTTAATAAAGAATTTTTCAAAGTCAAAAAGGTGCTTTACAATAGTATCTATAACATTTTTATTATAACGCTGTTACCATTATATTTTTTTAAATAAATATTAAATATATTAAAATTAAATAAAAATTAATTGGAAAAATTATCAGTTAAACTTCTCTTTAATTTAAATTCTAAAATTTCACAAAGATTTTTAAAAAATTTTTCACAAAATTTTTAGGAAACTTGCAGTGTAGGCTTATCCTAAGCTTGCTGTGCAATCTTGCAGCAAGTAGGACATTTTAGTACTTGCAGTAAACTTACAGTAAGCTTACGTGTAAGATTGCAAATCTTGTGGTGTAAGTTTCCTGCAAGCTTGCTGCAAACTTACAGGTTACTTGGGCATATATGTATGCATATGTGACAGTCCACGAGAAAACGTGCCTTAGCCCCCGAATGTGAAGTTGACGGGAAACGTATTAGAACCTGGGCCTTCCTGATTGGTTCAAATTATGCTCATGTTTAAACATTTATAACAAAAAAATCTATAAATAAAAAGTATTTTTGACTTTTGTACCTGAAAGAGGAACTCAAAATCTATAAAATACTATTAAAATTCGACATTGATTTTTTAGGAGCTAAGGCACGTTTTGTCGTGGACCGTCACATATACATAAATATGGGTAGTTCTACAAACAAAGAATTATAATGAAAAAAATTTTGACCTAACATTGTACACAAGCACATGTGTAAATTACATGTATATATAACTTATAATTACTGTATTACTTCTGACAGAAAATGACAGGAAACTAAGAATTTGGTCATTCTTCGTCTAAAGAATTGAAAAACAACGCGTAATAAGTTCAGTAAAACTGGGATGAACTGTCGAAACTGTAATTTTTCTAGAACTGGAGTGTAAAAGAAATTGCAATGAAAAATAATGTAAAAAGTATAAACCTTACAATACATGTATTAGCGCTTTACTTACAGTTCGGTAATACATACGCTAAGTGCTAGCTACATTCATATTTATTGAATAGTTCGGTAAAACGTAAGATAAGTGTTCACTATAATTATTTTTATTGAAAGTTCGGTAAAACGTAAGGATTTGTGATTTGGCCCTGATCAGGATATACTTATCACAGCCATTCTTCAGGCCCTGACCAGGGCCTGATCAGGACCTTATCAGGTTCCAGGTTACTTCGAAAAAGCCACATTCAATTATTTAAAATTCATTTTACGTCAGTTTCAACGAAAAAGAAACAGTTTGAGTGAAAATAAATAATAATTAATTAAAATGAATTCGAAGAAATGTTCCAAATTCTAATGAAACTAAAAAAAATGTTTTTCTGAATCTGAAGGTATGGATATAATATTCTAATTCTAAACAATAAAAATATATAAGTTGACATTTTGTTGAAAAATTGTAATTGATTAAAAAAATTATTTTTTTCTTTTTTCAAAAAAATTCAGTAGGGGAGAGGGCCCTAAGGTGGTCACCCATCTTTTGAACGACTGTAGATTTCAAATGGAATTATATATAAAGGCCAATAATACGGCGTTTGAAACTTTATCTTATTACCTAATTTCCTATCATAAAGTTTTTTTCATTTCATTAATAAAAAAAAAAGTTATGACACTTTTTAAAAAAAGTTGAAAATTCGACTTTTAGAAAAGTGGCCCCAAGGTGGTCACCATACAAGAATTCACTAAAAAAGTTTTAAAAAAATGTAAAAAACGTGTTATTAAGTTGTTTATTTCATATTAATTGTTTTTCAGGATCACAGACACATATAACTTATTTTTTTTGCACTTTGTCCTTTCGTCAAAAATGATACTTTTTGTGTATGTATTAGACAGGTAAAATTTTGAAAATAATTATTTTTCATTATTATTCATCATAAAACTTAAAAATTGATAAAATTCACATTCACAGCAATAAATGTTGATAAATATAGCGTATAAACACATTTTTATAAAAAATTAAAAGTGACCACCTTGGGGCCAAAAAAGTGTCCACCTTAGGACCAAGACACTTTTTATTAAACGTTAATGAAAAAATTGTTTAAAGCACAATATTAATTATATTCATTTGAAATATTATTGTACGATATATAAAGATAATTATAACGATTTTAACTAATTTAAAATAGTTAATTTCGATGATTTTAACACCCAGAGAAAAAAATTTCTCGATAATTTAAGAACAGAAATTTTACGACGTTCATGTTACAAAGAGAGTATACGACTATTTACCTCAAAACTTTACTAAAATCATTGTCTTCTCAAATAATAACAATAACAAAAAACATTCGAAGATACTAACTAATATACAAAAATTTTCTTAGGGTGACCACCTTAGGGCCCTGACTACCTTGGGGCCCTCTCCCCTATTTTTTACAAAATTATTATTTGAAAATAGAAATGATGCAAATAATTTTCTTTTTTTACTAAAATTTGCATAATTTTCTATATTCCTTTAGAAAGAAAGAGAACAAAATCTGCATAATTTCAATTTGTCAAACTTTTTAATTTTTTAACAAAATTTTAGTTTTTTATTGAAATGAAATAAAACAATTTGTATATTAAAATTAACCTTCCGTTTTCACATAAAATGATAGAAATAAATTTTACTGCAGATAAAATAAGCTAATTTATTATAAGTATACTTATAAAATACCAAATCAGGTTGTGGCCTTTTTTTAAAACACCACTTCAGGACCTGATCAGAAAAAGTGTTTCATTTCCAAATCAGGGCCCTATTTAACCTGATCAGGGCCGAATGACTACCACGTTTCAATTTCTACACGGGTGTCCTTATATATAATCTGAATTTTATTTTACAGCTTGTAAGAAAGATTTAAATTAATAAACAATAGTTGTACAAAATAACAAAAATCATTTAAATTAATGAATAATTTCTAACTAAATTTAAGGTCAATTCATGAAATAGTTTTAAATTATATTTTCATTGTTATAAAGAAAAAAGGTTCAATTTGTATTTAGTGTTAATGTTACTGGGCCAAAATAAGTGAAACCGGCCACTTGAAAAATTTTTGTCTCCAATTTTCAAGTTATCTATGATTTTTGGTAGATATATGAGTACACTTTTTGCCCCTAAGATATTTTTCAAAAAAAAAAATTTATTTTTGAAGTAATCAGGTGTTAAAGTTTTGGGTCATTTTATTTTCATTTTATTATTACTTTGAAACAAATAAAGATAATTAGGTGAATTTTTTTTAAATTAAAGCTTAAAGTCTATATTTTAAGGAATAAATAAAGCGATTGCTAAAAAATTAAAATTTATAATTGTTATTAACAATTCTTTTAAACAATTGCAAATTTAAGAATGTTCTCAATGTTTTTGAAACATTACATTTCGATGTTGTATTGCGCAAAACTCCAAGGATTAATTTAAAAAAAAGAAAAATGAGTAACCTTCAATATTATAGAAATTCTGTAGTTTTTTCTGAAAAAATGCAGGCGAAAATCGACTCGAGTTACTGGAAAAAGATAAAATTGCAAACGAATAAATAAGATCGTGTTTTGTTTATTTAGAAACTTCACGTTTTCAAGCGGATTTTTAAGATTAAAAGTCGATTTTCGCCTGCATTTTTTCAGAACAAACTACAGAATTTCTATAATATTGAAGGTTACTCATTTTTCTTTTTTTTAAATTAATCCTTGGAGTTTTGCGCAATATAACATCGAAATGTAATGTTTCAAAAACATTGAGAACATTCTTCAATTTGCAATTGTTTAAAAGAATTGTTAATAACAATTATAAATTTTAATTTTTTAGCAATCGCTTTATTTGTTCCTTAAAATATAGACTTTAAGCTTTAATTTAAAAAAAAATTCACCTAATTATCTTTATTTGTTTCAAAGTAATAATAAAATGAAAATAAAATGACCCAAAACTTTAACACCTGATTACTTCAAAAATAAATTTTTTTTTTGAAAAATATCTTAGGGGCAAAAAGTGTACTCATATATCTACCAAAAATCATAGATAACTTGAAAATTGGAGACAAAAATTTTTCAAGTGGCTGGTTTCACTTATTTTGGCCCTACTACAAATGAAATTTTGTTTCAAAACAAAAGCATGTGAATGCATGATTTGTCAAAATTCACCAAATCCAGTTTTACTAGGAAAACTAAATCTTATTGTGAGTAAGTAATTAAGCAAGGAAGTAAACAAGACGGAAATGACCAAATAAGAAAACAAGTTAGCAAGCAAGTAAAAAACTAAGCAATTGAAGGCTTGGATACAATAAGAGGACGTACGCTGTCTCTGACTGTCTCCACGTATATTCAAGTCAGTCTAGCTTCCAAAATTTCGAAAAAAATGAAATTCAAATTTTTAAGTTTTAAAAAGTTCCACCTTATAGGAAATAAGAAGACGCATCTTTTTTTTCTTAAAATTTTTTTTCTAAAACAAATATTTTCCATAATAAACTTAAAAAACTTAAAAATTTTGCTAATAAAAAATCATTCAATTTTAAAACATAAATCATCATATCTTAGGCAAATGTTGATGAATTTTAATTCAAAACAATTCTGTAAACTCGTTTAGGTGTACAGACATAATAAAAATGTCAAAAAATGAAAATTTGTTTAAACATTTTTAATTGTAAATAGAGCTTTGTCACCAAAGACTTTTTTTTAACTTTGACAACAAAAAGTCTGCGAGAAATTTTAAGTTTGAACAAACTTCCAGTGAGACATTTGTTGATTATCATGTAACAAAGTTTTCTGTAAATTTTGAAAGAGATTCCTTATTTATTTACAGAAATATAAGAGTATTAACAAATACAATGGCGCCGCCAGCTACAGCCACTATGCGTAGATACTCAACATAACAGCTGATAATAAAGGATTTTTCTTTACAGAAGATGTAAACTTATATTTAGAACAATATTTATTGATATAAATAAATAACAAATAAATTTATTTTATATAAATTATATATTTTCTTAAAAGAAAATGTTTTAAATTAAACAATAAAACAATACAGTAAACTATCTACACTATCTAAATAATAATAATATTACCTTGTTTCTAGAACACTTCCTAACATTTATTTTCCAATTAGTTGGATCGGCAACCCTTTTTCGGCCTTTTGTGGCAACCATGGAAAAAAACACTGACAATATTCTCGGAAAAAAAGTAAAAAAAATCGAAAGATATTGAGAAATATTCTATAAAACAGAAATACTTTAACTGCTTACAACTCAATCATAAATAAAAATATGTGAAAATTTGTAAACGTTTCATACACAGACATTTGTACTCTTAATTTACATATAAAGGCACAATAACAAAAATTATTTGTGAAAATAAAATTTTGAAGGAATCAACAAATGCCGAATTATCATTTCAATGTTCCTATATTTAAAACATTTTCTTATAAGTAAATATATAATTTATAAAAATAAAATTTTCTAATCTACGTAAAACTTGTAAATCTCTGTCTGAATTAACTTTTAATAATTTTATTTTGCGAACTAAAAATTCTGTTATTTCTAACCCTAAAATGTTCTGGAACTATATTAACCTATATCGTCGTGAAACGCGTATTCCTAGTGAGGTATTTCTTGGTGAGAATGTTGTGACTACGAATGTTGATATTGCTAATTGTTTTGGTTTGCATTTCAGTTCAGTTTATAATCCACCTTCGACTACTGTTTCTGATCTGCACTCTAATAGTAATTATAACATTGATACTTTTTTAATTACTAAGGATGTTATATTATCAAAATTAAATAGTTTAAAAATTAATAAAGGCGCAGGTCCCGATCAAATTACTCCGGCACTTTTAAGGTCATGTTGTTCCGTTTTTGTTGATCCGTTGTTTATTTTATTTAATAGATCTTTATCCTCTGGAGTTTTTCCATTTGAATGGAAGAGAGGATTCATTGTACCTGTGTATAAAGATAATGATAAAAAAAATGTGGTCAATTACTGTCCAATAACATTACTAACTACACTTTCAAAAATCTTTGAAAGTATTGTGGCTGACATGATCCATCCTCAGGTAGATCATTTAATAATTTCGGAGCAGCATGGCTTTATGCGACGCAGATCAGTATTGACAAATCTTGTTATATTTACCAATTTTGTTTCCTTAAACATAGAAAAGGGAACTCAGGTTGATGCAATTTACACTGATTTTGCCAAAGCCTTTGATAAGGTTGATCATGCTATTCTGGTGACAAAACTTAAAACAATTGGATTTTCTAGTAATTTAATTTCCTGGATTAAAAGTTATCTTTCGGATAGATATTCATCTGTTCGTATTGGGAATGAATTTTCTTATGTTTTTCTGGCTACCTCTGGTGTTCCCCAGGGATCGAATCTGGGTCCACTATTTTTTTTTGCTCTTTATAAATGATATTAACATTTTGTTCAAAAATTACTTTTTTTCTTTTATTTGCCGACGATCTTAAACTTTATAAAACAATCACTTGCGATCAAGATTCTCTTGACCTTCAATCAGACCTTAATAGGCTCCACGAATGGTCAATTGATAATAAGTTATCTCTTAATGTAAATAAATGTCATGTAATTTATTTTGTAGACAAAAGGCATTTAGAGAGTTTCAATACAGAATCGGAAATGAAATTATCTCTAGGGTTACCAGTATTCGTGACTTGGGAGTTTTACTGGATACATCTTTAAATTTCAGTTCTCATATTAAAAATGTTATAAATAAAGCAAATAGATCTTTGGGTTTTGTCACCAGAAACGCTTCTCGGTTTAGAAACATTTTAGCTCTGAAGATTTTATTTTTTTCTTTAGTCAGACCTATTATTGATTTTGCCTCATTAATCTGGTTCCCATGTCAGAACTACTTAATGACTGAACTGGAACGTGTTCAGAATAAATTTATGCGATTTGTAGCTAGACGGACAGGGATACCATTTGACAGGTATAGTCATGACTACACTGAGCTGGGACGGATTCTGGGTATTCCTTTGCTTAGGACAAGATTCCTATTCATTGATTTGCTTTTTTTGTTTAAAATTATTAATGGCATTACAAATTGTTCGCCTCTATTATCATTGCTAAATTTTGCAATTCCTATAAGGTCTTCTAGAAATCCGATTCTGCTCAGGCCGTCATTACATAGAACTAGTTATAGTAACAACTCTGTTATTGCTAGATTAACAAAAGAGGCTAATGAGTTTCATCAGGACACTGATTTTTATGGAATTTCTCTCAGTACTTTTATTAGCAAACTGCGAAATCAAATTTTTTAGTTTTATATTATTTTTAATGTGTCATTGCTTCGAGAATCTTAACTGATTTTCTTATCTTAATTTACAAGTACAATTGTACGAAAGGGCACTGCCCGTTTAAATGAATAAATAAATATAAATAAATATTATTGTAAATATAAGTTTATATGTTCTGTAAAGAAAAATCCTTTATTATCAGCTGTTATGTTGAGTATCTACACATAGTGGCTGTAGCTGGCGGCGCCACCGTATTTGTTAATACTCCTATATTTCTGTAAATAAATAAGGAATCTCTTTGAAAATTTACAGAAAACTTTGTTATATGATAAGCAACAAATGTCTCACTAGAAGTTTGTTCAAACTTAAAATTCCTTGCAGACTTTTTGTTGTAAAAGTTAAGAAAACGTCTTTGGTGACAAAGCTCTATTTACAATTAAAAATGTTTAAACAAATTTTCATTTTTTGTCATTTTGCTTCCTCATAAAGGAAGCCTTATAGTGATGTCGATTTCCGAATTTTTTAAAATCAATTATTTTTACAAATTTTCAAGTGTAGTATATATAATTCGTCGAGAGGAACAAATGTCCGGATGTATGTGTGTATGTATGTGTGTGTGTATGTATGTGTGTGTGTGGGTGTATGTCACCGATTCTTGTGGACAAATTTTCTCTTACACATCTTGATGGATTTTGATAAGATTTTGTAGATGTATTACGGTCATGAATACCAAGAATCAGACAGAAGGATTTTCAAAAATATATTTAAAAAAAATTTTTTCAACATTTTTTTAATTTTTGAAAAAATTAATTTTTTGGTTTTTTGAAATAACTTTTTTCTATATTAAAATTTTTAATAATTCTTGTCAAAATTGCATTCCTGATATAAAAACGAATCGATTCATGTATATAAAGTATATATTTTATCAAAATTTATAGAATTAATAAATATTTTAATTTTTCACAAAAAATTAAAATTTTGTATTTTTTGACATTTTATCATAACTTTTAAAAATAATTATTCTATAATAAAAAATTGAATAATTAATATTTATTCAGGGTACTTTACCCGGTTTATTAATTATATTTAATAAACTATTATAATTATTTAACTTTTAAAATTATATATAATAATATATATTGAGGAAGCTAAATGGTCATGAAATGAACAACTTGTTTATTATGTCATCGTCTTCTATGAACCCAAACGAGTGTACAGAATTTTTTTTGAATTAAATTCATCAACATTTGCACAAGATATGATGATTTATGTTTTAAAATTGAATGATTTTTTATTAGCAAAATTTTTCAGTTTTTCAAGTTTATTATGGAAAATATTTGTTTTAGAAAAAAATTTTTAAGGAAGAAAAGATGCACCTTCTTATTTCCTATAATGTAGAACTTTTTAAAACTTAAAAATTTGAATTTAATTTCTTACTTAGTTCCCCTTCCTTCCCTCTTCCTCTCCTCCCCTTTTCGCCCTTCTCTACTATCTATACCCTCGGCTTATCTCTGTTTTCACCTCCAGTTCCACTTATCTCCCTTATGTTCACTTCCACCCTAATATCTTTCATTATTTTTTCCACTTCTTCTTTAACCTCACTTTTTTCTACCTTCAACCCCTTTACCACGGTCCTTTCTCTTCTTCTTTCCTTCTCAACCCCTTCCATTTTCCTTTTAACTTCCCCTAATCTCCTCTCGATTACATGTTCTCCCCCTACAGCGCTTTCCTCATCCACATGTTTACTCCTATCTTCTTCCTTTTTTCTATTTTTCCCACCCTTTTTCCAGCTCACTCAGTTTTTCTAATTTTTCCTCAATTTTCTTAAAGAGCAGTAAACTCTGATATTAAGGGACAGGTTTTAAGAAAGAGTAACTGCTTAATTGAAGTTAAATTATTAAAGTTATTTATTTGAATCCTTTACAATTAGAATCAAGAGAAAGAGTAGATCCAGATGTCTTCAGGGATAATGTAACAAATTATTACTTTGTGGGATCAATCGAGAATTTGAAAGAGACAAGATTTTGAAGTATTAGTAACTTACCTTTTAAAATTATTATTAGAGTCGTAGACCCAACAGGTGATACCTCCTTCAGTGTAAGGTTAAAGAAATTACGTTGTCTAGCGAAAACTGAATATGCAGTAGATTTCCTTTGAATCGTTTTCGGGCCAGTCAAAGTGAAAGGTCCGTATTCCAGGTGTCAAATTATTGATTTGACGTTGAAGTCGAAATAATGCAGTCTTTAGTAATGTGCCTTGCAATAGAAATTATCTCCTTGATAAAATTCTTCTTGAATAACTTAAGTAAGACTTGAAGAATGTATTTGGTACTTGAAGAGATTTTGGATTGACACGAAGAATACGCTTAGGGGTAGTATATGACATGTTAACTTGGTCGCGGAATCGCGACTTGCTGATTTGAGGGTGACTTCTGGACTAGTTAAGTTGACGGCGTTTCCTGGACTGTCTAATTCGTCAAGGGTGGCCCCTTTTATATGTTTCCTTCACAAGAGCACACACCACCCACATTTATTACCTTTGGGTCAAGGTAGTTAAATTTTTATTACATTTAAGTGGGGAACCAATAGAAAAAACGACAATGTGCAGGTGACCAATTTTCGGCATCTGCTACTTAGACAAAGACATCATTCTGATCAATAATACCGCTTTGATTCGTCACTGTTTTAGACAGTTCAGTAACCTTATAGAAGGGTGATAATCGTGGATGACCATATAAAGAAAAGTCTGTCCAAGACAACACACATTTCAATTGATTTGTTTGGTTTACAAGAAAAAGTGAGGATTCAGATTCTAACTTTACAAATATCAAAACAATACGTCGCGATGACGTGACATTAACTTCAAGAAAATTTCATTTAACAGTTCCCCCACTACAGCTAAACTTACAGTAATATTGTCAAAAGTTGAGAAATATCATTTTCTAAAATTAAAAAAAAAATAATTAAAGTTATAATTTACCATAAAAATCAAAATCGCTTATATATTAAAACTAAATTTTTAATAAAATAAACAGAAAAAATATTACAGCAATTAAGAATAGTTGTTCAAAATTTATACTTTATTATTATTAACATCTTTATGAGGAAGCAAAGTGTTCATGAAATGAACACAACGAGATTTACGAAATCGAATGAAATGAGCACCAAAATTATAACAAAAATGTATAACTTGGCAGAGGTTTTTTACTTTATTTTTTTTAATTAGAGTTAAAAATGTGAAAGAGTGTCTTCTTTAATTTTCAACTTTTTTTTGCAGTACACGGAAAAAATTTTTTCAAGAGTTATTACTAAATTTATTTAAGAACTCAGGATATGGGAAAAATTTAGAACTTGTTTTAGAAAAGTTCAATTTAAAGAATTTTCAGGTGATTTTCTAATGGCTTGGAAATTATTGTTCTTGACGCTGCGACTGAGTTCTTCAGTCACTGCGCGCTGAAAAAGTCTCGAGCTATTTAAGAAAGAAGACGTAGCCTAACCAATAGGTATACAGTGCCACTTGGCTTTAAACGCTTTAAAACGGTCTAAAACTAAAGTATCGTAACGCGTCCCTGCAGCCGAGTGGCATAAGGCGGAGCGATCTTGAGTCTCGAGGTCTTAAGTTCGACTACTCACGCGAACCAACGCTTTCAAGAAAATTCAACAAGTAGTCCAGAAATTTACTACAGTTATCCCCGAACAGCTTAAAATAATGTTTCAATCTATGGTTTTGTAGCATTTCTTGTATTATTTCCATATTCTGAGTTCTTGAATAAGTTTAGTAATAACTCTTGAAAAAAGTTTTTCCGTGTAGGAAATACCGACATTCTTGATAGCAACAGAAGCAATCAGTGTAATTCATGTGTATATTAAGGGGGAAAATTTATTATCATGCATTTATATATTACGATTTTCCTAATTTTTATTTACTGCTTAATTCTTTATAAATTTTTTCTTTTTTCAAAATAAGTAACGAAGCTAAATAATAAGTTTTGAATAAAAATATTTTTATAATTGAATTAAACGTAATTTATAGAATCAAAATTATTATGTTTAACTTAAAAATAATTTTAGATTGACTGTATAACAAAGATAATTATATTTCATTCACAGATAATGTTTTCAATCCGTACTATACATCTCATCATACTCCTTTTATTTCAATCCATACCAATCACATCCTATGCACTATACAATCTTATCCCATTTTTTTACACTCTCACCCTCAGCCATTCTTACTTTAAAAATGTGTCTCTTAGTAATAATACTTAAATATTAATAACTGATGCAGTAGTTCCGCAGTATTGGTCAGTGCTGGTGCTGCACGGAGATAAATTTCTGTTAATATTTACCGTGCTGCCACATGAAACTGTGTTCAAAGTGCATTATGGCAGTTTGTACCGTGCTGCCTCTACAATCTGTAATGCAAAATTATAGAGGCAGCACGGTAAAAACTGCCAGAATGTACTTTGAACACAGTTTCAGGTGGCAGCACGGTAAATATTAACAGAAATTTATCTCCGTGTGTACATTAAACCAGTAGTGGCGCGACACTGCTGTAATACTTGGATGATAACAGTATTGGCTTTCCAACCTTTCAGTCAGTATTGCGCCAATATTGGTTCAGTACTGGACTTCCTTTATTGGCCCAATATTGGAGCTGTTTCTTCGCCCAATGTTTGTATTTGAGTATTGCCCAACATTCGGTACACATTAATGGCCCAATATTGGCTGCCATAACTCCCTCAATATTGGCAAAATGCAAAAAAGAATAAAAATAATATTTTTTAATTCCTTAACCAATTAATTTACAATATTTATATGTTTTATTAGTTTGAATTAAACGCAGTATTACAAACATTTGAAAAATTTTTCCCACTCTCGGAAATTGATACCACAACCTGAGGCCCCACAGCCTAACACTCTGACCACTATGCTATGGTGACGTGAAGTTAAGAGAAGCAAAAGGTTCTTTTAAGCTGTACTACTGGTCGAGAATGGGCCATTATTGGGGCAAGCTACGTCTCAATATTGGCAATTACAATTTGCCGTTATATATACAATATTTTATTCATTGATGTGCCAAGAATGTGATATTACTGGATCGAGCTACGTTTTACTATTGTCAGTTATAACTTATAATTTCTTATCATAGATACAACATTTTAGTCATTGATGTGTCAAGGATGTGCCAAAATTGGGCCGATCTGCGTCCCAATATTGACAATTATAAATTTCCATCGTGGATACAACATTTTAGCTATTACTGGGCCGTCTCTGAGTCGATCGTCGTCATATCACTGACAATTGTATTTTGCCATTAAAGATTTATCTACTTTGCCGTGAACATGCCATTATTGGGCCAAGAGTCGGACCAATCTTGTAAATTTAGAGTATCTGATAACACAGGTTTACAAATTAAAAACTTTTTTTGCCAATCGAACAAAACATTTTTTTCGATTAGTAGGTGTTTTCTGAGTAAGAAAATCATAGTTTTAATTTTTTTCCCTCGTGTAGTTTTTTTGTAGCTTCAAATTTTGTATTTTTGAGGAGCGACGGCACTTAAATTTACCTGTAGGAAAATCAACTTGTCCAAAAATGATGAATAGGAAGTCGTTGGAAAGGTAATTAAATTATCTTTCAATCAATATATTACAGAATAAAATTGAATGAAAATTAAGAGAACTACAGTCAATTTAAGATTAAATTTCATGGAAATTTTGATGATTTTTAGACACTTGACTAACTTTTGATAATTTTTTCCACAACAAACAGTAAAAAATATTTAGGTTTTAAATTTTTTATTGATAGCTTATTCCATTGAGAAACTTTTGAGCCCTTGTGGACCTTGATTGAATTAAAAATGAAAATTCTACACCACATTTAGTGAACGAAACTACGTTGCTATTTTTAGTATACTTTTCAATATTTGCAGCAAACATGTAAATAGTAAAATTAAGTTAAGTGCTAAAGTTACTAAAATCACACATCAAGAAATTCTAGAGTTGATCAATTCGAATACAATGTCAAATATCCAAATTTCAAAATGGTGGATCGAAAATGACGGACAAGTTTTTTTAAAAATCGATCAAATTTATGACAATCTCGTTACTCGGAGTTTTTCGGTGTCGCTGATGACGAGTCTGATGTCAGATTTAAAAAATTAAAAAGTGGTGGCTGCAATAGAGTGGACGAGTTGTAGCTCTCTGATTAGGTCTCTGATTACAAATTCGATGTCATATTTTGAAAATTCAAAGAGGTGGATTCAGTCTGTGCGAACATATTTTAAAAGTTTAAAGATAAACTCATGAAAATTAATACATTAGGGTTTCTGGGGTCTCTAATTCAGAAACCAAAGTCGGTTTTAAAATTTTTAAATTGATGTTATGTTGATGGAAAATAAAAACCTTACTCTAATTGCAATAAACTATCTTAATTTTCATTTTCAATAAATTTCTATAACTTTTTAACTGCAATACATTTTAAATCTCATTCGAAAATAAAGACACTGAAAACATCAAGGAGGGGGATGAAGAATGTAAAAGAGCTCGAAAACATTTTAAAAAATAATTTTAATTTATTATTTAAAAACTTTTGTTTTTTAAATGTACTTTGATAAAGTTAATTACATATATTTTAAAACTTCTCGGCAAACTGTTTTTGAAAAAGCCGGGAACTGTTCAAGAAAATCGAAAAGTTAGACGAATGCAAGAAAAAAACTATTCTGCTTTTCCTCCTTGACACACGTGAGCGCGAGTACACACACACATACACTTTTATCCTTGAAGGTCACATATAATTTATATTAAATTTCAAAATAGAAAAAACCATATTAGAGAAAAATCAACGGTGGCTGGAACAGAACTCTCGTACCCAAGGATGGAAGTCCGGCGTCTTACCCAGCTGAGCTAAACAGGCAAATTAAATACCTCAGCATTAAATAAATCTAAAAGGCACGCAAGTCTTACTGTCTGTGAGACTTGTTGAGACTGGTGCGCACAGGATTCCTTGACGAGTTCTCGAAACTTTCAGAAACAGTTGCGGTCAGTGCCATGAACTTTACATGAGAAAGTAATGAAAAAAAGATTATTGGACTTATTGTAATACAGTTCCCGAATTTCTGTCAAACATTCATTGATTAGGGGAAATGTGTATGAGATGATCCCCTGGTGCAAGATGATCCTTTCGAACTTTGGAGAGCCTATTAACGTTATCGTTCAAGTAAAAATGGTATTACGTTGCCAATGACATACCTATGAATCAGTCAAACTGTCATGATAACACACGTCATTAAAAAAATTATATTGGAAAAAATTAAAATTTCATAGTTTTGATCTAAGGAAAGATAAACTTTGAACTTAGGTAACTTTTGTTGTAGAAGCTGGAATTCAAAGTTCTTTGTACTGATAGCTTCAGTATGTCTTCAATTAAGAGTTTTGATTGTTGCTTTGGACTACCAAAACTTTTAGATTAAGTTATGAACAAATTAAAAATTAGTGTTATTTGGGGCAAGATGATCCCTCAATGGGTGTACAAGATGATCCCCGCCCGATTACCATGTATTTTCTCTCACCTCAAACTGAATTTTTAAGTATTAATAAAAGTTCAATATTTCTCGCTTCTCATATGTTTTTGTTATGAAATCTAACTTATTTAATACAAAAAGTTGAAATCTACATCTATTATATTAATTTTCTTGATGTAGAAAATGACACGTAATTGTAAAATAGGAAAACGAATCGTGGTGAGCGTTCAAAAGCATGTATGGCCTAAATAATGTATATTTAATATTGATACACGTTATTTCTTCAATTTAGTCTCCTTTTAAAATAATTGGGCTAAGATAAACCTAAGGATCATCTTGCCCATACCAGGGGGATTATCTTGGACACCCCGGTGTCCAAGATGTTCCTTTTGTGAGGTTTTCGGAAAATTAAATTTACTTGTAAATTATTAATTAGCTGCATATATTTTGTAACAAGGCATTTGTTACTGGGATATTAGCAGTTTGTCTTTTAATTCAGTGTTGTTACACCGTCTCCAAGAATTAGGAAATAATTCCTGAAATATCTGGGAACTTTTTTTTCCGTGTAGATGTACTATTGTAGTGTTTAGAAAAATAAACTTTTTGTGGGTGCCTGTGTATTGTATATTTAAGGGGGACACCAGTGACATTCTGCCTTAATTCTTATTTTAAAAAAGAATTATTATATTTCTAACTTCGGATGTATGCGATTTCGAAAGTTTCAGTAATAAGTGAGACCAATAATGAGATATTTGAAAAAATACTAATATTAAGTACCATTTTGTCGCAAAAAAATTAAATAATAATTAAATTATTAAATAAACATGAATTTGTCTGCAAAAAATACAATTTTTTTAAAAGAAGGACCAGAGTTATCTATTTGTTAATTAACATTGTTTTTCAACCATTTAAATAAATTAAATTTTGCTTTATTATTAATCCGGTGGTCATCGTAGACTAATTTAAATTGATTTCGATCATGAAACACGATTTTTTCAAAATTTTTGTTAATTGTTAACTTTGAGTAACAAAAAAATATATAAACAATTAAAAATTAAAACAACGGGTTTCGGGGAAACTTTTAGAAAATTTATCTCCTTTCCTTTAAGACCAAGAACATCAAAATCGGATAAAATTTGTAGGCTCTAGACAATTTTGAACTGTAAAGTGTAAGAATTTTACTGTACGAGGCGTCCCGGGCACTGACACTGAAACGTGTTCGCACTTCCACAAAAATTGCAATATCTCGAAAACAATTTGAGTCTCCATCGATTTCTTTTTTTTAATGAAAGGTGAAATTATAAGGAATATTTTATTAATTGACAAGAAAACTCAAAAATCGGTCCCGCTCGGGCAAAACAGTTTCAAAAAATTTGTTTTGACTTTTTTTGGGCAAAAAAATTTTTTTTTATGTGATAGCCAGAAAAAACATGATTTCAAGTATAAGCCTTCCAAATTTTATCAAAAACTTTCGGCAATATTAAAATTTTAAAAAAATATTTAAAATGGCGTAACTCTAACAAATTTCAAAAACTTTTTGGCACACTCGTTTTTAGTATCCAATACTACAATTTCACCAAATTACAGCTAAATCCAAAGAATTATGGAAGGTAACTTCAGATCTAATTTAAATTTTGACACTGTTGACATAAATTGTGACGTATATGAAAACGACTCCGGAATGGCCTTTGATGTCCTCCTTACGTTAAAAAAGGTTGAATTTCATCTACATAGTCAAATATGATTTTATGGGAATCTTTGACGCTCTAATTTACCATTTTTGTAAAGAAAGTCTAAAAATGTTAATTTTTGTGGTAGAAAAGGCTGTTTGAAAAATGTGATTTTAGTGCTAGGTTTGTTTACTTTTTGGTTTGTTTACATTTCACAACTTGGACAAAAATTATCACATTTTTAATGCAGACAACATATTTGGAAGGTAGTTTTATTACACTTAAAACACTGTTTTGAAAAATACAATACAATAATTTTTAGAAAATATGTGGACAATTGTTAAAAAAAGATCACTTTTATCTTTATTACATTATTATTTATTATTATATTTGACAAATCGTGCTTTTTAATACCTGACAATTTACTGTGATAAAAGTTGGTGAATAATAAGAATTTTTGTTAATTATTGTTTTTCATACCTCAGGCACAAAATAGGCGCTTTTAGATAGCAGCCGACAGGAACTTAGTGTTGCATTCGAGCGAGAAATCGCTCGAAAAGAACGAGAAATCTCGTGAAGAAGACAATGAAAACAATTGAATATTAAATCACATTCAATTGTTTTTATTGTATTCTTTACGAGATTTCTCATTCTTTTCGAGCGATTTCTCGCTCGAATGCAACACTACAGGAACTAAAAGCCATTCATTTGTCCACTTGAATGAAAATGGCGACCTTTTTTTCCCATGGGCAAAAAAAACAGCTAGTCCCATGCGTTATTTGTGCTCATGGGAAAAAAAGGCCGCCATTTTCATACAAATCGAAACAAATAATTTCATTTTCATAACGAAATAGCAGCTTCCAATAGTAAAACAGAAATAAATTAGTTTGACATCAGTGTGAATGTTTTTCTTCATAAACCTAATATACTCTAATTCTTATATAGGATTAATAAAAAAGAGATTTTTAGAAATATTTAAATCTGAAAGCACAAGTTCAATGAATCTAATATTTAAAATGAACTTTAAATAATCATATCTTCGGAACGGGAAGAGGTAAATTAATTTTTCTATGATAGTATTTTAGGAAATTGTAAACACTACATTAGACTTTCAGATTATACTAATGTGAAATTCCTCATAGATGAGTAAAGTATAAAAAAACCAATAAAAAACACTTTTTACACAAATTTTCGACCATTTTATGATTTTTGTGTGTTGAAATGTGCTGCCTACATTAAAAAGTATTATATATAGGGAAGACCGGGCATAATGTAACAGAAGCCTAATGAATCAGTTTAATTTATTCAAAAGTGATAAGTCAGAGTAATTTCGGTTTCTGATCAAAATAATGTACTTGGTATACCAAGTACATTATTTGGTTTGTACCAAGTTTCATTGTAATTCATCTATTACTGTTGAAAATATGATAGAAAAAGTGATTTTGACTCTCGAAAGTGAATTTTTTAAGTCTTTGTTTTTTGTTATATCTTTTTCAAAATTACATGTAAAAAATTTTTGTATATCAGGTTTTGAGCTTTGAACATTTGTTCTTAAAGAACAATTGACAATTTTTATTTAATACTTACGGTATTGATAAAAAATAACAAAATTTCCAACAAACACCCCCGGGGCGTATTGGGTCGCTTATTTTATTAAGAAAAACGTATTATATTTAAAATATTAATAAAATATTTCTGTCAAGTTTAATTTCTTATAATTAATTATATATTAATTATATATTAATTATATATTAATAAGTACCAATGATTACCCTTTATTTAAGTAAATGGATTTTGCATTTCGCTACGTATTTTATATAGCAAAGACGCTTTTGCAAAGCTAACCTTTTTGCGAAAAACCGCGAGGAGCAAGAACTTGTGGGTTAAAATTGGTTCAAGCCAACCGTGTATCGTAAGGTTTATGCTTTCGGTAAAATTTCAGGAATAAATTTTCTCCGTGCATAATAACATACAAGTCCAATTTTTTTTGGAAAATTAGTAAAGACATTTATTATTATAACATATTGTTATAAATTTATAATTATATAAAAACAAGGAAATGTTGAATATAAAATTATTTATTTATTAGTCTATAATTAAATATTTGCCTAGAAGGAAAAGTTGTTGAAAGTATAATTATAAAATTTTATATAAAATTATAATAATTAATTTCTTTGATAAATTTTACATCCGTTTTCATTTATTTTTGTTGTAATAAATTTTACGAGGCCTTATACGGTTTAAGCAATTTTTATCATATTTCAGTATGGCAATCAATAATAATAATATGTCTTACTCAACGAATTAAATAAAATGTATTTTATTTAAAAGTATATTTTCTATTTATAATATTAATTATTATATTTGTTGTAATAAATTTTACGAGGCCTTATACGGTTTAAGCAATTTTATTCTTTTTGAGGTCAATGAATTGAAAATAAAAAATAAACAGTCGTTCAATCATACAGTCATTTCATCGAAAAAACAAAAGAAAAAAAGAAACACCTATAATACAAATTTTTAATTAAAAATAGAATTCGTAAACAAGAGGAAATGTCAAAGAAAAAAGTAAAATAGAAACTTACCTCATAAAGAGGGTTTCTATTAATTTATTATTATTACATTTTAAAAAATAAAAATAAAATGTCAAAATCAAAGAAAAGAAAACAAATAGGTTATGCAAAATGACATGCGATACGAAAAACTCGATGTTGATAATCGACGTATGACGCACGACATGCGATATGCAAAACTCGATGCTGATAATCGATAATCGAAAATCAGTAGTCGAATATTAAAGAAAAATAATTAAATTTAGATTTTTGAAATTAAAAAAGAGTATGATTGAGATAAATTTGCTGTGTCCGTGTTAAAATTTACTGTTGATTCTAAATTTTTTTGTATGTGGATCATTTCCATGTATTTTCTTTTAAAGTCATTGACTTCAAAATCTAAAATGGAAGTGTTTAAAAAATCAAAATTATGTTTATATTTAGTAGAATGCGAACACAGGCCAGTATTTATATTCCTTTCCTTAACAGATCTCTCATGCTCCCGAATTCTTTCACATAAATGACGCATAGATTGACCTATATACAACTTTTTACAATTGATACATGGAATTTGATAAACACAATGTGTTCTTTGTAATAAAGGAGTTTTATCCTTAAAATTATGTGGAAAAATATTTTTTTGCAAAGTTTTATCTATTGAAAAAATTAAGGTTACATTATTTTGCTTAAAAGTCTGATATAAAATATAATCATAATCTTGTATATGGAGGATTTCGCGTCAAGTGATCAAGGGGTCTTTTGGTGCAATGTTTATTTCAATAATTTTTTACTCTTAAACAATTAAACATACGAATTTGGCAAAGTACATTTTGGAAAGGTTTTTTCATGCTCTTTTGATTGAAAATAAGCATTTTGAAAAAAAAAATTTTTGACCCAAAAAAATCAAAATTAAAAATAAATTTCAATTTTTGGGGGAGAAAGACCCAATTTTTTTTTTTTTTTTTTTTAAACGAAAGCTGAGGTTTTTTCCTAAAAGGACATATAAATGGTAAAGTGGGACTAGAATGTTTAAACATTGAAAAAAAGAGTTTTCTACTCGCCGGAGCGCTCAAAACCCGGTTTTAAGCTCCGTTTAGGAGAAAATTCTTTTTTTCAATGTTTAAACATTCTAGTCCCACTTTACCATTTATATGTCCCTTTAAGAAAAAACCTCAGCTTTCGTTTAAAAAAAAAAATAATAATCGAATCCATCTCCCTCAAAAATTGAAATTTATTTTTAATTTTGATTTTTTTTGGTCAAAAAAATTTTTTTTTTCAAAATGCTTATTTTTAATCGAAAGAGGATGAAAAAACCTTTCCAAAATGTACTTTTTCAAATTTTTATGTTTAATTGTTTAAGAGTAAAAAATTATTGAAATAAGCATTGTACTGAAAAACACAAAAATTTAACCCCCTCCTCCTCGGAAAATATTAGACTAGGTAAAAAAATATTTTCACGAAAAATTACTATCTATGAGTACTACAAAAGCCCCAAGTTTTGCTACGATTGGAGAAAAATTTTTCTCCACCTTGATCACTTGACATGAAATGCCCCATATATGGAAAAACAAAAATATTCTTTGGTTCGTCATCACCAAACTTACTAAACTTATGTAAAGGATTTAAAATTTGATAATATCTACAGCTAATTTTTTTATCCAAAAGTGAAGGAGGAAATCCATTTTCCAATAAAGTGTTTTTAACAAAATTTAAATTTTCCAAATGATAACGAGGGTGTGATAATTTAATGGCCCTATCAACTAAAGAGTATATGACTCCTATTTTTTGCGATAATGGATGATGTGATGAAAAATTAATATATCTTCCAGACCATGTTTTTTTTTATGAAACCAATTTGTTATTAATTGGTTATCCTCTATTATCAAAGACAAATCAAGAAAGCTAATTGCATTGTTTATTGGTAGTTCAATAGTGAATTTTAATTTCGAATTTGCTGAATTAAAAGTGTTTAAGATTGTTGATATTTTATTTGTTGGAGCACAAATCAAAATATCATCAACATATCTAAAATAAAACAAAACTTTAAAATTAAAACCCTCCAAAATGGTGTTTTCTAAATCTTCCATAACCATATTAGCAGCCACCTGAGAAATGGGAGAACCCATTGGTAGCCCGTAAGTTGTAAAAGTAGTGGAATTCTACCAGACCATATTATTAATAATTCTTCATTAAATATTGAGTTCTTTTCAAGAAAGGTTTGTACAAAAATTGAAAAATCAATCAGTTTTTTTTTAATCAAAAAATTTTGAAATATGAAATTATTGATATAAATCAGGAAATTTCCTTTTTGACAGAAAAGATAGGGGGCTTGAAATTAAGGCTTATTGAGCTTTCTTCTGAGAATGAATTTAATGTTTTGTTTCAAGACTTACAACCTAAACTTAAAAAATATATTAAACTCACGGTTGCTTTATCTATTAATAAATTTGACAAAATAAGAAGCCAACAGACTATAAATTTCACAACAAATCATAATAAATGGTTAATAAATCTAACAAATATTGATATTCCAAACAATGTTAAAGACATTTTAAGTCTAGGTGGTCATTTTGGAGTTTCTTATAAACAAAAAGAAATTCCAATTCCGAAACTAATAGCTAATTTAGAATATGGTTTGATGAGATCATCTCTATCTTCACATGCAAAAAGTATTGTCAGAAATAAATTTGTTTATAATACCCAATATTTTTTGTCAAATATTAAAATGCAAAATAATTTAAACATTTGTATAGGAAATAAAATTAGAGAAACAAAAAATTTTTTAGGAGAAAACACAAATTTGATCATAACAAATGCAGATAAAGGAAATATTACTGTAGTTTTAAAAAAAGATGATTATACTAATAAGATTTATAGTTTATCAAATGATGTTTCTACATATTTAATTTTGAAGTCAAATCCCACAAAAAATATCCAATCCGCTTTATCAATTCTCTTAAAAAGTTTTATGTTTAAAAAATATTTTAACATTAATACTTATCATTTTTTAAATTGTACAAATGGACAAGCACCTAAATTTTATGGATTACCAAAAATTCATAAAATGGGCATTCCACTTCGTCCTATAACGGCTTTTTATAGCAGCCCGATTTATAATATTTCTAAATATGTAGCTTCTGTTTTGCAAAAATCTTTAAATAAGCGGAATCTACATTATATTAAAGATAGTTGGACTTTTAAAAATAAAATAAATATTTACAAATTTATTCCTGATAATTTTTGTATTTTTTCTTTGGATATAATTTCAATGTATACAAACATTTCTTGGGAATCAATCATCTCTACTGTTAAGAAAAGGTGGAATACTATTAAAAACCATACTAACTTTTCAAAGGATGATTTTGTTAAGATTTTGGACTTTTGTTTGAGTTCATCATATTGCTCTTTTAATGGTAATTTTTATAAACAAATTTACGGGCTACCAATGGGTTCTCCCATTTCTCAGGTGGCTGCTAATATGGTTATGGAAGATTTAGAAAACACCATTTTGGAGGGTTTTAATTTTAAAGTTTTGTTTTATTTTAGATATGTTGATGATATTTTGATTTGTGCTCCAACAAATAAAATATCAACAATCTTAAACACTTTTAATTCAGCAAATTCGAAATTAAAATTCACTATTGAACTACCAATAAACAATGCAATTAGCTTTCTTGATTTGTCTTTGATAATAGAGGATAACCAATTAATAACAAATTGGTTTCATAAAAAAAAACATGGTCTGGAAGATATATTAATTTTTCATCACATCATCCATTATCGCAAAAAATAGGAGTCATATACTCTTTAGTTGATAGGGCCATTAAATTATCACACCCTCGTTATCATTTGGAAAATTTAAATTTTGTTAAAAACACTTTATTGGAAAATGGATTTCCTCCTTCACTTTTGGATAAAAAAATTAGCTGTAGATATTATCAAATTTTAAATCCTTTACATAAGTTTAGTAAGTTTGGTGATGACGAACCAAAGAATATTTTTGTTTTTCCATATATACAAGATTATGATTATATTTTATATCAGACTTTTAAGCAAAATAATGTAACCTTAATTTTTTCAATAGATAAAACTTTGCAAAAAAATATTTTTCCACATAATTTTAAGGATAAAACTCCTTTATTACAAAGAACACATTGTGTTTATCAAATTCCATGTATCAATTGTAAAAAGTTGTATATAGGTCAATCTATGCGTCATTTATGTGAAAGAATTCGGGAGCATGAGAGATCTGTTAAGGAAAGGAATATAAATACTGGCCTGTGTTCGCATTCTACTAAATATAAACATAATTTTGATTTTTTAAACACTTCCATTTTAGATTTTGAAGTCAATGACTTTAAAAGAAAATACATGGAAATGATCCACATACAAAAAAATTTAGAATCAACAGTAAATTTTAACACGGACACAGCAAATTTATCTCAATCATACTCTTTTTTAATTTCAAAAATCTAAATTTAATTATTTTTCTTTAATATTCGACTACTGATTTTCGATTATCGATTATCAGCATCGAGTTTTGCATATCGCATGTCGTGCGTCATACGTCGATTATCAACATCGAGTTTTTCGTATCGCATGTCATTTTGCATAACCTATTTGTTTTCTTTTCTTTGATTTTGACATTTTATTTTTATTTTTTAAAATGTAATAATAATAAATTAATAGAAACCCTCTTTATGAGGTAAGTTTCTATTTTACTTTTTTCTTTGACATTTCCTCTTGTTTACGAATTCTATTTTTAATTAAAAATTTGTATTATAGGTGTTTCTTTTTTTCTTTTGTTTTTTCGATGAAATGACTGTATGATTGAACGACTGTTTATTTTTTATTTTCAATTCATTGACCTCAAAAAGAATAAAATTGCTTAAACCGTATAAGGCCTCGTAAAATTTATTACAACAAATATAATAATTAATATTATAAATAGAAAATATACTTTTAAATAAAATACATTTTATTTAATTCGTTGAGTAAGACATATTATTATTATTGATTGCCATACTGAAATATGATAATAATAAGTGTTATTTTCTGAGCGCAGTAGCGAAACACCCACACGCACAATACCACACTCATGAGTGTAATTTTTTTCATGTCTTTTTTTGTAAGGGTAACAAATTTCATAGTTTTATATTTTACAGTCATAAACCTTGAATAATTCAATTTCACAGAATAAACTGAACTCAAAATGAGTCGAAAAGTGACTCATTATGAGCTGCAACAGAAATAAGTTCAATTTTTTTCTGTGTTAGATGTTGTAAAAAAATGATGTTCTTGTTTAATTTTGTATTAGTAAAATGTAATTACAATATGTAGTTAAAATAATAATTTACTTAAAATATAATTTAAATTTTTCCATACTCAAATTTTTGAATTTAATCTATATATATATATATATATATATATATATATATATATATATGGGGGATTCCGCGTCAAGTGATCAAGGGGTCTTTTGGTGCAATGTTTATTTCAATAATTTTTTACTCTTAAACAATTAAACATACAAATTTGACAAAGTACATTTTGGAAAGGTTTTTTCATGCTCTTTCGAATGGAAATAAGCATTTTGAAAAAAAAATTTTTTTGACCCAAAAAAATCAAAATTAAAAATAAATTTCAATTTTTGGGGGAGAAAGACCCAATTTTTTTTTTTTTTTTAAACGAAAGCTGAGGTTTTTTCCTAAAAGGACATATAAATGGTAAAGTGGGACTAGAATGTTTAAACATTGAAAAAAAGAGGTTTCTACTTGCCGGAGCGCTCAAAACCCGGTTACCTAGTCCAATATTTTCCGAGGGGGAGGGGGTTAAATTTTTGTGTTTTTCAGTACAATGCTTATTTCAATAATTTTTTACTCTTAAACAATTAAACATAAAAATTTGAAAAAGTACATTTTGGAAAGGTTTTTTCATCCTCTTTCGATTAAAAATAAGCATTTTGAAAAAAAAAATTTTTTTGACCAAAAAAAATCAAAATTAAAAATAAATTTCAATTTTTGAGGGAGATGGATTCGATTATTATTTTTTTTTTTAAACGAAAGCTGAGGTTTTTTCTTAAAGGGACATATAAATGGTAAAGTGGGACTAGAATGTTTAAACATTGAAAAAAAGAATTTTCTCCAAAACGGAGCTAAAAACCGGGTTTTGAGCGCTCCGGCGAGTAGAAAACAATTTTTTTCAATGTTTAAACGTTCTAGTCCCACTTTATCATTTATATGTCCTTTTAGGAAAAAACCTCAGCTTTCGTTAAAAAAACAAAAAAAAATCGTATCCATCTCCCTCAAAAATTGAAATTTATTTTTAATTTTGATTTTTTTTGGTCAAAAATTTTTTTTTTTTCAAAATGCTTATTTTTAATCGAAAGAGGATGAAAAAACCTTTCCAAAATGTACTTTTTCAAATTTGTATGTTTAATTGTTTAAGAGTAAAAAATTATTGAAATAAGCATTGTACTGAAAAACACAAAAATTTAACCCCCTCCCCCTCGGAAAATATTGGACTAGGTAACCGGGTTTTGAGCGCTCCGGCGAGTAGAAACCTCTTTTTTTCAATGTTTAAACATTCTAGTCCCACTTTACCATTTATATGTCCTTTTAGGAAAAAACCTCAGCTTTCGTTTAAAAAAAAAAAAAAAAAAAATGGGTCTTTCTCCCCCAAAAATTGAAATTTATTTTTAATTTTGATTTTTTTGGGTCAAAAATTTTTTTTTTTCAAAATGCTTATTTCCATTCGAAAGAGGATGAAAAAACCTTTCCAAAATGTACTTTGTCAAATTTGTATGTTTAATTGTTTAAGAGTAAAAAATTATTGAAATAAGCATTGTACTGAAAAACACAAAAATTTAACCCCCTCCCCCTCGGAAAATATTGGACTAGGTAAAAAAATATTTTCACGAAAAGTTACTATCTATGAGTACTACAAAAGCCCCAAGTTTTGCTACGATTGGAGAAAAATTTTTCTCCACCTTGATCACTTGACGTGGAATCGCTCATATATGAGCGATTCCACGTCAAGTGATCAAGGGGTCTTTTGGTGTAATGTTTATTTCAATAATTTTTTACTCTTAAACAATTAAACATACAAATTTGACAAAGTACATTTTGGAAAGGTTTTTTCATGCTCTTTCAATTGAAAATAAGCATTTTAACCCTCCAGCGTACCGTGACGAGTATACTCGTCCAAAGTAAGTTGTTACCAAATGCGCGAGGACAAGTATACTCGTCCAAATATTTTTTCTCATAACTTTTAAACAAATTAACTTTAAGACATGAGACAAAGTGTAACTTACAGTGCAAGCTTCATATAGTTAATGATACATACACAACAAAGTTACCAATTTAATTATTTGTTAATAAAAAAGGTATTAAATATTTGTAATAAACAGTATAAGTTAGGTCACAAAATAAAAGTTGCAAATACAAACATCTCTTTAAAAAACTGTTTCATTTTAATGAAACTTGGTATCTTTGGGTCAAAATGGCGGATCCAATATGGCGGATGAGTTTTTCAAAAATTCATCTAAATTTCTTGAAACATATAGTAAAAGGCAGCTTTTTTCTAAATTTGCAATTAACAAAGCTGAGTAATATAACACGAGGATTTTATTATAAATTTTACAATTCTTTAATTGTTTAAACAAATAATATTGTTATTTACTAACTTATTACAAAAAACATCTATAAACATGCAATTTTATAGAATTTTGCAATTAACATAGCTGAGTAATATAATACGAGGATTTCATTACAAATTTAACAATTCTTTAATTGTTTAAACAAATAATATTGTTATTTGAAAGTTCAGTAAAACGTAAGGTACAATGTTCGGTAAAATTTTTATTCATTGAATTACTGAATATTTCGGTAAAACTTGAAGAATAAAAAATAATGTCATTGCTGTAGTTATACAGTACTACTGCCGTAAATCTCATTTTACCTACTTTAATCACTACCTAAACCCCCTACAATTATTCACGAACAAATACTTATTCATTACACCTGCCTACAGTACATTTTAAACGCATACATTAATACATACATTGCACGCTTTACATTATTGCTTCAGAAATTTTCAACTGTCCTTATATATGAATCTGAATTTTATTTCACCGCTTGTGAGAAAGATTCAAATTAATAAACAATAGTTGTATAATATAAAAGAATCATCCATATTAAATCCATGTATCTGAATAATTTCTAACTATATTTAAGGTCAATTTATGAAATAGTTTCAAATTATGTTTTATTGTTATAAAGAAAGATGTTTAAATTTGTATTTTATGTAATAAAACAATAGTTTATTAAAATTCTTATTATCTCCAAATTTTTATTAAAAAAGATTAAAATAATCTATCTAGTGTCAAACACAAAAAATTGTTTTCCCTGACTTACGTAACTAGAGCAACTTAAGTAATTAATGTAAGTTACGCAACCAGAGTAAATTTCGTAACTATAGTAACTTACATAATTAAAGGAAAATACTACACTACCGTCCGAAATTGTGCGAACGCTAACAGCTCGAGCTATTAAAAAACACACCCGCACAGAAACAGTTATAACTCGGTGAAAAATGAAGCTAGATGCTTTTTTTAAATTGCATTGGAAAGCTTATTAAATTTCCAATGAAATGCCACTATTTTAAGTTGTATTGCATAAAAAGGAAGCGAGATATCATGTTATGAAGTCTAAAAAATAATTCTATTTTTTTCGGAATTTCTTACTCTGACTTTGACTCCTGGCACAGTTTAGCAAAGTTTATGAAAAAAATTGTTACTTTTACAGACAATTCCTTGTAACCAAAGCTTTAAATAGAGACCAAGAACAGCAAAAAATATTTACGGGTTTCCGAGATATTACAAAAAGAGTCGGACCGCGCAAAGCAGAATTTTCAATCATCAATTTCTCTAATTTGCCGTTGAGTTAATTACTTGTTTGTGAAAAAAGTGTCGAAAATTCATTTTACCAAGTACATTCTTACTGGGATCCACTTTTTAAATATCGATATATAATAAATTAAATTAAAAAATGGATCCCAGTAAGAATGTACTTGGTAAAATTAATTTTCGACGCTTTTTTCACAGACAAGTAATTGACTCAACGGCGAATTAGAGAAATCGATGATTGAAAATTCTGCTTTGCACGTTCCGACTCTTTTTTTAATATTTCGGAAACCCGTAAATATTTTTTGCTGTTCTTGGTCTCTATTTAGAGCTTTGGTTACAAGGAATTGTTTGTAAAAGTAACAGTTTTTTTCATAAACTTTTCTAAACTTTGCCAGGAGTCAAAGTCAGAGTAAGAAATTCCGAAAAAAATAGAATTATTTTTTTGTCTTTATAACATGATATCTCACTTCCTATTTATGCAATACAACTTAAAATAGTGGCATTTCATTGGAAATTTAATAGGCTTTCCAATGCAATTTAAAAAAAGCATCTAGCTTCATTTTTCACCGAGTTATAACTGTTTCTGTGCGGATGTGATTTTTAATAGCTCGAGCTGTTAGCGTTCGCACAATTTCGGACGGTAGTGTATAATTACATAACCAGACTAAATAACGTTACTACAGTAACTAATGTAAATGGTCAAACTTACGTAAGTTTTTTTAATTGCATAAGGTGTTATAGTTACGTAAGTTATGCAACTTTGATCATTTGTGTAAGTTACATAAGTTTCATCATTTACGTAACTTGCGTAAGTTATTCTAGTTACGTGACTTATGTAAGTTTAATCTTTTACGTAAATTACATACGTAAGTTACGTAAAATTGATTACATACGTAAGTTACGTAAACTTGATCAATTACGTAAGTTATTGTAGTTACGTAACTTACGTAAGTTGTATCCTTTACGTAAGTTATTGTAGTTACGTAACTCACGTAAGTTGTATCCTTAACGTAAGTTATTGTAGATTTGCCAAAAAAATGTCCTATAACTAAGATGTAAGTATAAGGGTCAATCTCTAGAAAGGGACAAATTCAAAATTGAAATTTTATAAAAAAAAAGTTGAAAAATCATTTTTATTATTAATCCTGTGGCAAAAGGGGGATCTTAATAAACCTGTAAAATACGTGGTTACAATCTTTATTAACATTATTATTAAAAATTAATGTTTTTTATTCAGAATTATTGTTGAAAATTTATCGCAACTAAAATATTTTAAAAATTGATGGAAATTACATAAAATTCGTTACTCGGGGGTTTTCGTGCTCGCTGATTACGAATCCGATATCAGTTTTTAAAAATCCAAAATGGCGCATTCAATATGGCGGACACGTTTTTGAAATATTCATCGTATTTGCTTGAAACTCGTTACTCGGGGGTTTTCGGTGTCGCTAATTACGAATCCGATATCAGTTTTCCAAAATCCAAAATGTCGGATCCAATATGGTGGACACTTTTAAGAAATAATTGGGATAATTTTAAAGTAGATACTCGTGTATTTTTAGGGTTGCTAATTTCAAAAATAAATTTTATTATGTTTGTATCCCGTAATGGTGGGGAATTTCGTGCGGTGGACAAAACTAATTCCATTCTAGAAAAAAATACTTCTCAAATATTTTACTTTATTCTTGATGAATCCGCCATTTTGGATTTTTAAAAACTGATATCGGATTCGTAATCAGAGACCCCGAAAAACTCAGAGAAATAAGTTTTAACCGAATCCGATGAATGTTTCAAAAATGTGTCCACCAGATTGGATCCGCCATTTTGGATTTTGGAAAACTGATATCGGATTCGTAATTAGCGACACCGAAAACCCCCAAATAACGAGTTTCAAGCAAATACCATGAATTTTTCAAAAAAGTGTCCGCCATATTGAATCCGCCATTTTGGATTTTTAAAAACTGATATCGGATTCGTAATCAGCGACCCCGAAAACCCCCGAGTAACGAGTTTCAAGCAAAATCCGATGAATTTTTCAAAAAAGTGTCCGCCATATTGGACCCGCCATTTTGGATTTTCAAAAACTGACATTGGATTCGTAATCAGCGACCCCGAAAACCCCCGAGTAACGAGTTTCAAACGAATCCCATGATTAATAAAGTCTGCAATTTAGGTACTGTATAATGGAAATATACCATCGGTAACGGAGGGGAGTTTTCTTTTATAAGACAGCTTCGAAATATGTTCATTGTGTTGCAAAAAAATCAATTTTATAAATAAATTAATAACATCTTTAGTTTTCTTTGTTTTTAAATAAAACAATGTGAATAAAATTATTAACAATTATTATTATTTACTTTCAAAAAACTAAATTTATTGCGGTAACGGAGGGGAGTTTTTATTATGTCGATGAACACTGACACACTAAAAGTCCTTTTAAAACTTTTTCTATATTTTATAATTATATTTGTGAGTGGTAACGGAGGGGAGTTTTATTTCTGCACAAAACGAATTTAATTCTAAGAAAAAATACCTCACAAATATTTTACTTTATTCTTGATGAATCAATTACAAATAGAATAATAAGTAGATTTTACCCGGCAAAAATTTTTTTAATATTGCAAAATTAATATAATACCTCTTTTATAAATGAAACTTTCTTTATGAACAGTAACGGAGGGGAGTTTTTATACTATATAAACATGTGTATCTCTAAATATTTCAAATTTTTTATTTATTTTTCATAGGATCCGATTAAATCATGATGAATGCTATTATTAGGAGGTAAAAGTTTTGAAAAATTATTATTATTTATTTAAAAAAATCTAATTTACGGGTCATTTGTCCCGATTGTGAGAATGACCCATAAACATGATTTTAAAAACAAATTTAAAAAATTGCAAATATCAAAATTTCATATTTTTTAATGAACTGCTTTTACACTATCTATAATTAAGTATCACATGTTACTTAGTCACATTTTAGCATAATTTTGCAAAAAATAGTGTCCTATAACTAAGATTTAAGTTTAAAAATGTTTTAAAAAAATTTTTTAAATTGCAAATTTTCAAAGTTAAGGTACATTTTTTAATGAATTGCTTTTAAACTCTGTATAATTGAATAATACATGTTATTTAGTCACATTTTAGCATAATTTTACACAAAAAATAATATGACTAAAATGTAAGTATAAAAATATTTTCAATATCAAAAAATCGAAAAAATTTTAATTGTTATTAATTACTATCAAGCTTAATTCAGTAGTATTTTTGGGGTCTTTGATTAAGATTGTGACGTCCAAATAATGCAATTCATAATTATTTATTCAATTCATTCAATATTCTTTAATTGAAAGAACTTCAGAAATTTTTAAAATGGAGATGTTTTATAATTTTATTTTATTTTCATCACAAACTCTACAAAAAACATAATACTAATCAAAACTAAATTAATAATAGAAAACAAATCAAGTGCGTTAGTCTTAAAATATTTTAATTTTCATTGTTATTTTCATCATTACTAACGCCAAAAATGTGCCTTCTCAAATTCGCCTTAAATTTATAAATTGATTTGATGATGATAAATATTTTATGAAAAAAATGATATTGCAGGATATCTAGGATTGTAAGTCACCTGTGATACAATACTATCATTATGCTACTGGGTAAGGCTTACATGGTAAAAAGTTACGTTATTTATCTTTTTGATTAAGCTTCTAAACATGTTTTGAGCAATGTAAAGACAAATATTAAGCAGGGTGATTATGTTCGTTTAACAAAATTTCCGGCTTTGTCCAAATTTTACCCGGTTTATTTTTATAAAATAAATTTAAATATATACTTGATGTTTAGTTTAGCCATAAATAAATCTGCAGATGGCTACAAAAATTGATTTATTTTATGAAAATACTCTTTTTTAAGAAACTATGTTATATACCAGTACCAGTCTTTGACGGGTTTTAGTTTCTACTATAGTACATTTAACAAAGTGTCTACCAATTGCGCGGGAAAACCGATAAATAGCCGCGGAAATTTAATTTGACCAGGAAAAATCGGCTATTTTCTTACCAAATTAAAAAAGTTTTATAATATTAATTTGTTTTTAAAAACTGCTTTATACTTTAATTTTTATTGATTTCATATTTATAGCAATAGACCTGAGTCAAAATTTAAGCCCTACTTTTAGCTCAAACATATAGATTTTATTTAGGTTTTATCAATCGTAACGTAGGGTCTAATTGCGTCACAATTATTTATAATTAGACTTTACTTTGACTCTAAATGCTGGTGTAAATTTAAAATATTGAGCCTCCCAATTTAATAACTGGGTCTGCGCTCGGACGATCAGTATGAAGGTTGTCAAAAGCTCCAAAATATGCCAAAAGTTATAATAAAAATTTTTTAAAAACACTATCTTATAGAGCATGAAGATACGCATCTTTTTTCTCTTGAGAATTTTTTTGTAAAGTAAATATTGTAGACACTCGAGACAAAAAACAAGAAAATTTTCATTACTCGATTTTATTGATTTTTGAAACATAAATCGTTATAAGTTGGACAAATATTAACGGATTTTTACAAAAATTGGTATGCATGCGTATTGTGGTCTGCTAAAGACGATAAGATGATAATTGAGCCTCCCAATTTAATAATTCGATCTACGCTCGGACGGAATTTTCTAATTAAACAAACTTCCGGTGAGAAATTTTTTCATTAGGAATCAAAGAAGTTTTTTAAAAAATTTGGTGCAAATTGATGAAAAATTATCGAAAGTATATTACAATAGAAAAAGATAAAAACTTAGAAAAAATAGCCATTAGAAAAATATTGCTTCAGTCACCACGTTTAGGTGTTTTTATGAATTGTTTTTGGCAGTTTTTTCTTAATAATAAGTTACTGATTTTTTAACTACAAGTTTGTTAAAAAAATTTTATTTAAATTGAATTCTGCAATTATCTCGAGAAATTTTTTTTTATTTTTTATTATTATCTCGAGAATTTATTCAGGGTGTCCACTAATTTCTCGAGATAATTGCAAAATACAATTTAAATAAATTGTTTTTAACAAAATTGTGCACTGAAAGAAAGTTATATTAAATTTTGTAAAAGTGCTTTTCAATTTAGGGAAAAAATGCGACAAGGCGAAATTTTGGTATTAAAAATACTAAACAGTGAAAGGAATAATATGAAATTTAGTATTTATAATAATATCAAATATCAAGAATTTTAATATAACATTATTAAATTTCAAATTATTTATTTCACTGTTTAGTATTTTTGATACCAAAATTTCGGTTTAGTGCACTTTTTCCCTAAACTGTAAAAACTTTTACAAAATATATATGATATGTGTTAATATATATGTAATAAATTTTCTCTCTGTGTAGTTAAAAAAGCAGTAACTTATTATTAAGAAAAAACTGCCAAAAAACAATACATGAAAACACCTGAAAGTGGTGACTACCCAGTAAAAAAAAATTTTTAAGATAGCAGTTTAGACGATTGAGCAAGCCGTCTGCTCAATTGTCTAAACTGGATTTGGACAATTGGAGTGACTGCTCCAATCATCCAATGCATCAGCCCCAATCATACGAAATGTTTTTCGTAGCTAAAAAAGTGGTAAAATAAGAAAAAAAAGTACTGAAACGTTGCAGAAACTTTAGAAAATAAATAATTCTAGATAAATACAGAAAAATAAAGTATACAATACCTCTATAGAGGTATTAAATTATTATTATTTATTTATTTATATTTTCATAAAGTATACAATACCTCTATAGAGGTATTGTATACTTTATTTTTCTGTATTTATCTAGAATTATTTATTTTCTAAAGTTTCTGCAACGTTTCAGTACTTTTTTTTCTTATTTTACCACTTTTTTAGCTACGAAAAACATTTCGTATGATTGGGGCTAATGCATTGGATGATTGGAGCAGTCATTCCAATTGTCCAAATGCAGTTTAGACAATTGAGCAGACGGCTTGCTCAATAGTCCAAACTGCTATCTTAAAAAATCTTTTTTTACTGGGTAGAGCAATGTTTTTCTAATGGCTATTTTTTAAAATTTTTTATCTTTTTCTTTTGTAATATATTTTTAATAATTTTCCATCTATTTGCACCAAAATTTCAAAAAAACTTCTTTGATTCCTAATGAACAAATTTCTCACTGGAAGTTTGTTCAATTCTAAAATTCCTCCCGAGCGCAGATCGAATTATTAAATTGTGAGTCTTAATTGCAGTACTACAAACACATAAAGTACTAAAAGTTGACAAATACTGTTCCTTAATAACAAATTTGATAGAACAAAATCTGTCACCGATTCAAATTGTAATAATGTAATGTTTTCCTAACGAAATAGTTTATGGTTACTAATTATTAGTTTTTCCCAGTAAAATTTAATTTCCGCTGGGTAAACCCTCTATCAAATATATTAGCAGAAACTAAAACCTGTCGAAGACGGGTCCGACAGCTAGTATATAATAAATTATAAAACAATATATTATATATTAATAATGTTAAATTATTACAATAATCATATTATATGTAATAATTATACAATAATAACGCAAATTGTTTTTTATTATATATTGTACTTTATTTGTATTTCGTATGTTATAAATAATCGCATCGATCTTGAAATATGAGTATTTTTTTATGATGAACAATAATATATATTCGGAAATCCTTCTGTCAGATTTTAGGTATTAATGACTGCAATAAACCTGCAAAATTTTAGGACAATCAATTAAAATTTGTCTGAGATATTTTGTACACAATATTTTGTGACATACACACACATGCATCTGGACATTTGCTCAGAATTGAATATATATATAGGGGAGGGTGGTCCCATACCGACCCCTTAAGTGCAAAGGCTAAAAATGTGCCAAAAATGTGTTTCTTTGTTTTCCTCAAAATTTTTTTTAATAAAGGAACTATTTTTCAATGTTTTCTGACGATTGCCGAGGTTTTTAATTGTCATTAATGAAAGATGTAAAGAAAAAGCGAAAATTTACGTTTTTAACTTTCTCAAAATGGGTTGTCCGAAACTGACCCCCCCATGGTCTGAAACCGACCCCCATTTTTTGGCGAGAAATCTCAAGAAAAATTAAGATATCAAATTCTGGTAGTAATTAAAATAAAATTCAACAGTCTGTAATGAACTATTAAATTATTTTGACTCAATTTAAATAATTTTTTGGACTTTTTTCTGAACAAAAAGGTAGATAAATGAATCATTAGTAACTTTACTCTGAAATTATTTATGTCTATAAGTTATGTTGACATAGTTAAACTTGAATTAATATTATTACTTTATTTAAATAAATTTTAAGGCCTTCTTTGAAATGATAATAAATATAAATTGTTAAACAGTGTCTAAATTTCCAATATAATAGCAGCAATGGTTTTGCCTGTTTTCATTTTCGCCCTATTTTTAGTGAAATATATACGAAATTTGTTATTAATCTTCTTTTTCTGTACTTAACTTCTTCCAAAGATGTCCAAAAGTACAACGTTTCCTAATTCATATTGCCTTGTCAAGAACATTTTACAACTGACAATGAATAAAATATTTAACCAAAACAGATTTAAAGTTAAGTAATATGTGCTGTGATTGCTAGTAAAATATTTTATAAATTCCTAAAAAATAAAAGTAAATATGCAAAACCTATCTTCACTTTATGTGAACAATAAAAAAGAAGAGAATAAACAATTACAATGTAAAAATATGGGGATCGGGTTGGGACCACCCCTTGAGGGTCGGTTTATTCTGACCACCCCCACTATTTTCACAAAATGTTTTGCCAATCACTTTATATCAATGGAATCAATTTAATTTGAATGTTGTGCGTTGAAGTAAAGGTCATACACAATCAAAATTAATTTCGTAAAAATTTTCCTGTATTCAAAAAGCACTGTTAGCTCGAATTCCGTATAGGTCAAAAATTAATCTAACCAATGCTAAAATCTAATATTGCTTGAATCTCCAAAATGAAATCAAACGCATTGACAAAACCTGTGGCCCAGTTGTTGGTGTTGTGAAAGTGTTCCATTTATGGTACTGACGAATTTTTTAGTGGTACCATCTTTAAGAAACATAAGGGGGTCAGTATGGTACGGGGGGTCGGTATGGGACCACCCTCCCTACATATGGGCAATTCCACGAGAGATTTTAGTCGACCTCTTAAAATCGGCCAAAAATATTTTTTACATTCTCATCACATGAGAAAGTATTAGTTTTGGTCGAAAATTGACTTTCGCTAATTTCATGAAATCTCGACGTTTTGGGGTCCCCTGAGTCCGAAAAACATGGTCTAAAAAAAGTGTCTGTCCGTATGTCTGTCTTCGTGTCTGTCTGTAGACACAATGGTGTCCCTACGATAACTCTTGAAAAACTTATTGCATCAACTTGCAACTTTGCATGCACAAAGTTAGTGTTAAAATAAAGATCGAGTTCGTTAGCCAGCCATTTTAATCGAAAACTACGCAAACTACAGTAGTTTCAAAATTTTAAAAATTTAATTTTTTCAAATTTCATTATTTTTAACTTTATATTGTTTTAGATTAGAAAAATAAATTTTGTCCTTTCTGAAGGACGGTTGCCGTACTGCCGACAAGACGCCGTAATGTGCAGAGGCGCGTCCTGCCGGAAGGCCCTTCCGAAAGTTTAGGCGCTTGGACGTTCTTTTAAAAAAATAATGCAGAAAATTTATCTAATTATTCATTTTTAAGTCTTCAGTAAATTTAAAGTTTTTCTTATAAGAATTATACTATCACATCCACTCTATCCGGATTTACATGTTTTTAATCATTCATTTGATATTATTTACAATAATCACATATATTGGGTGAACGGGACATAATATCTAAGGGGAGTAATGAATAATTGTAATTTATTTAAAAATCGTAAATTGAAATGATTTCGCTCCAAAGACAATTTGATGTACTGCAAGTTTCTACAGTGTTTGATTATTTATTATTCAATCACTGTTGAAAGAAATATAGTAGAAAAACTGTATTTCACATATGAAAGTAACTTTTCAAAATTTTCATTTTTTCGTTCTAATATTTTAAAATGACTTTAAAAAAGAAACTAAAATCGCTATTTAAGCTTGAAACATTTTTTGAGGGTCAATTTGAGATTTTTGATTCACACTTACTGTATTGATAAAAATTACAAATTATTTCCCAATTACCCCTAGAGCGGGTTGGCTAATGCAACACGCTATGCATAAAGTGCAACCTATGTCCAAGTAAATCAACAAAGTGAAAAGTTAGCCATTCCGCTCCGGTCTACACTACACAAAAAAATTAATACTTTAAGAATATTTTAGCTGCTTCTGCAAATCATGTTTCTGCTAAAAGAGAGTTAGTATAATTAAAAATAACTTCACAATTTTAATCATCAAGACCAAAAATATACATTTAAATCCACTTAATCTTGCAGTCATCAGCAAACACAAACATGTGATGAGAATGTAACTTTATGAACTTTAAGTAACTTTAAGAAAAAAATGTTTTATGAAACATATAAAAAGAAACAAGAACACAAATAATGCACAACAACTGCAGATCACGGCGAGCGAAGCGCGCAACAATACGCGGAGCGCGACTATCAGAATTCGCGCTGAAACTTGCGAGCCCCCGCGCGAAGCGCGGATGAGAATGTGTCCGCGCTTGCGCGGACAGATTTTTTTCTATTCTGTATCGAAAAAAAATAGATACGTATATTTTTATGTTTGTTTAATTGAGCCTTCCAATTCTATAACTCGCCCGACGCTCGGAGACACGCGCTAATACCAGTCGGGTAGCAGTGATAGGCCCAGAGGCGCTCACTGCTACCCGACTGGCATTAGCGCGTGTCTCCGAGCGTCGGGCGAGTTATAGAATTGGAAGGCTCAATTGTCCAAATTTTCGAGATATGAATTTTCAAAATTTTGCACTTTTAATTGTAGACCTATATTCAATAGCTCATAAGTCCTAAAATATTGAGTTTAGAAAAAAAATACCTGGAAATGATAAGAAGGTTTTGCAAAAAGTTTTAGAGTGGGCCTGACAAGTTTAATGGGTTAAAAAAAATAATTAAGCTGCCCGTGGAGGTCGCACACCCGCGGCGCAATATGCTTTTTTTACAATTTACTATTAAAAATTGTCTAGACCCTAAAAATTTTATTGGATTTTGATTATTATTAAATTTTTAGGGTCTAGACAATTTTTAATAGTAAATTGTAAAAAAAGCATATTGCGCCGCGACCTGCACGGGCAGCTTAATTTATTTGTTTTTTTAACCCATTAAACTTGTCAGGCCCACTCTGAAACTTTTTGCAAAACCTTCTTATCATTTCCAAATATGTTTTGAAAGAAGAAAATTAAAAATTTATTATACCCAAAGTTAAAAAAAATTAATTTGTCTATAAAATTTTTTTATTTTTTTAATAAAAAATAAAAAAATAAATTTTGTTTTGATTTCCTAAAAGTCGAAAGAAAACTAAAACTTTCGTTCTTTGACAACTTTTTTCTAAACTCAATATTTTCGAACTTATGAGCTACTGAATATAGGTCTACAAAAATAAAAAAATACGTATCTATTTTTTTTCGATGCAGAATAGAAAAAAATATTTTTGGGCGATTTTAAATGGTCGACTAAAATCTCAGGTGGAATAAATTGCCCATATATTCTAGAAGAAAATGAGTTCATATAACCTTCTTTTGAAAAATTGAAAATCGTCATGAATGCAAAGCTTTCTAATGAGGAAACAAAATGAGCCATTTTGAATCTAGGAAAAATTAAAAACATACCTATATTTACACAATTTTTAATACACTTCATTTTTTTGTGAGAATTTTCTTTTTTGTTATTTTCTTCCAAAAACGAGTGTAATATTTACGCGTTAGTATAAACAAAGTTGTTGACTTTTTTTACCAAAAACAAAAGTAATCTTCAGATTAGTATCAAAAAAAATTTTTAGAATTTTCTCCCAACAACGAGCATAGTCTTTACGTTAGTATTCTATATAAAAATTTTACATGGACAATAAATTGATGTAATTTTAGAAACTCCCTTTCATTTGAACAATGACAATAAATCTTTCTTGGCACTTTTCTCCATACTGTCTTTTGTCTTACTCAGGATGTTTCTTTTTTTTTATTTATTGATTGTTGTTCTTTTTTTCCTCCTTATCCTCCTCCACATACATATATACATATATTTAAAAGGAGTTGGTTCTTTTTCTTGCGACAGCTCATGGAGTTTACGATGTAACCAGACTGTCAGTCGCCTCGTGCACGTCGCTGCCTCTCCGCGGAACATTACAACGCTTCTGTGCATCTAAAAATGTTTCTTTTTCTTTTTTTGTTTGTAAACATATATTTAAATACACGCAATTCTTGGAATGACTGTTTCTCTTTAGTACAAGTTTATATAACGAGAAAATGATGTACAGCGTACAGTTTAGTGAACGCGCACATGGAATTTAATATTTTCTAAATTATATAGTGACACAATTTTTTTTGAATTTAAAATATTTTGCTCTTGTCGAGCAAAATGTCACTGTAGATTATATTTTACAAAAGTATTTTATTGAATATTTCTAATAATATATGTCTAATATATTATAAAATATAACATTATTTGAAAGAATTATAATATTTAATCGAGACATTTGTTATCCCTGTTAAATGTGTCTGAGTAAAGTGTGAGCGACTTTGATCAGGTTTCGATCGAGGTTTGATTAGGAGGCAAATTTCGCTAAAAATTGATGAAATTTGATAGAATAAAGCATTGCTAATGAAAGTAGGTTAATATTTTAGTTGATTTGTGTAAGAATTGAGTTGAATTAATCGTTAATTAAAGTGTAATTAGTATGTAAAGTGAAGTAGTACTTACCTGTCAGTTTTAGTGCTTTTTAAATAGCATATTTAGTGAATAAAGAAAAGAAAAAATTAGGGAAACTTATTTAATTTGACAAAAGTAACATTTAAAGTATTTATTTCATACATATTTAGGGCAAGTTGATATTTAGTTATTGAATAAATAATATTAAAAGTTGGAGATGTCAGTTCTAACGTGAGACTTATGTGTATGTGTGTGTAAAGCAATAGTGTAATATACTTCTGACATATCGCCGCGCATTTGTCACGACAGATGGCGGGACTGGCATCTGTACTCCGTTCCGTTTTATCACATTCAAAACAAGAAATAGGAAAACAAACTTTTCAAAATGAATTTTATATATATATTATAATTTATAACACATAATTCCAACCCCCTAAAGAAGAAATGAATGACTTATTGTTAGACCAATAAAAATAAAGTTGAAACTCCTCTTTCATAAAGAAAGCTATTTTTTTATTTGCTGGTTAAGTTACACAAACCCAGGCGGAAAAGTCGGACGAATGCCGGATCATCTAACCGTCAAGGATCCGCGCCGATTGATTTGGAGAGTCAATGCCGGTACAGGAAGTCTGTACCGATGCGGGTGTTAATGTCTGCTGGCGCGGTACAAAGACGGATCCGACCGCCGGATCAAAATTTATACTGTGTTGTAATGGCTGTGCGTCCGGCTCGGTACAGATTTGATGCCGCCGAACAACCGGCGTTGTACTGGCATTCGTCCGCCTGGCAACCGGAGCGGTGCAGGTATTCTACTGGAACGTGACTATGTGTTGTAATGGCTGTACGTCCAGCTCGATACAAATTTGATGCCGCCGAACAACCGGCGTTGTACTGGCATTCGTCCGTCTGACAACCCGAGCGGTACAGACATTCTACCGACTGCGGACTAATATCATTTATGTTCTTATTATTAAGATTTCAATTAATAATAATATGCTAAGAATATGGCTATCGTCATTGTTTTTCTAAAACAATTTAATGTTTTCTAAAATAATTTTTTTTTAATTAACACCTTATTCAGAATTTTCAGAAATAGATTTTTTACAATGAAAAAATTTAGCTATAGTCTTATTGTTTCAATAAAAATTAATAAAATAATAATTATAGTAATAAAATTTTTTAATCTATTATGTTGTAAAAAAATTTTGTAGGAGAATTGTTTAAAGTTTAAATATTAAAAAAAGAATTAACAATACAATAGAATATAAAATTTAATTTTAAAAATTAATGAATTTAAAAAATTGGTTTTAATTATATTTTTATTTATTAATTAACAAATAAATTAAAGAATTAAATTTTTTTGTTATAATCAAATTTTTTTAATATTTATAAATAATGTACACAGATAATTATTTATAAATATAAAAAAAAATAAATAAAATTAATAAATAAATATAATAATAATAGAATAATTAAAAAAATAAAAATTTAAAAATATTGTTTTAAAACACTAGATTTATTTACATAATATTCCTAAAATGCTAAAATATTCCAAAGTATTTGTAAAATTATTATTTATTGTTTGCTTCGTAGCGGTATTACATATCGACATTATTATGCTTAGATCCGCATGCGAGCGAATAGCGTAGTGGTTAGCGTGTTTGACTTCGGTGCTTCGATTAGGAATAGCTTGGGCTTCGTATCCCACTTGCGAGCGTTTAGAATTTTAATGTGTAAAAAAAATGTAGAATGTGTTAAAAATGCTGGAAATGATCTATAAATAAATATTAATTAACATGCACCATGCATAGTTAATTAAATATTTTTTTATTCTATTTTTCAATAGAAAATATAATTTAGTCTGGCTAGACGGGCGAATGCCAGTAGAACGCCGGTCCGCTGAAGCGAGTCGTCTTTGAAAGAATATTTGGCCCGCCGCGGTTGCTAGAGCGGACGAATGCCGGTACAACGCCGGTTGTTCGGCGGCATCAAATTTGTACCGAGCCGGACGCGCAGCCACTACAACACATTGTCATGTTCCAGTAGAAAGCCTGCACCGATCCGGTTGTCTCGCGGACGAATGTCAGTACAGTCTTACCGACGTCTGTACAGGCGCGGTACGATGCCAGTGGTCAATTTCCGCCTGGGAAATGGAGAAAAAAAGTTATATTTGAAAAATAAAACATAATTCCAACCCCCGCCCCCCAAAATGGATATTTTAGACCAATAAAAAAATAAACAAACTCCTCCTACTTTCGAAATCAATTTTTCTATTTGTAGGTTGAGTTAAACATAATGGAGAAGAAAAGTGTTATATTTATTTAAAAAAATGACACATATAATTCCAACCCCAAAAGAAAAATGGACGCTTTTGGCCAATAAAAAAAGCAAACAAAATCCTCCTTTTTTTTAAATTCAAATTTTCTATTTTGTTGGTAGAGTTAAACAAAATGGAGAAAAAAAGTTATATTTGAAAAATAAAAAATATAATTCCAACCCACAAAAGAAATAATGGATGTTTTAGACCAATAAAAATAAAGTAGTTTGTTTATTTTTTATTTATTTCAACTTTATTTCTATTGGTCTAAAACATCCATTATTTCTTTTGAGGGTTGGAATTGTGTTTTATTTTTCAAATATAACTTTTTTCTCCATTTTGTTTAACTTAACCAATAAACAGAAAAATTGATTTTCAAAGTAGGAGGAGTTTGTTCATTATTTTATTGGTCTAAAATATCCATTTTTACTTTTAGGGGTTTATGTCTTAGACCAATAAAAAAATAAACAATTCCTCCTAGTTTCAAAATTAATTTATCCATTTGTTAGTGGAGTTAAACAAAATGGAGAAAAAAAGTTATATTTGAAAAATCAAACATATAATTCCAACCCCAGGTGCGAATTTTCGGTCGGCCCATAGTCGGGCCAACCATGTTCATGGTCGGTCCAACTTGGTCAGCCAAAGGTCGGGCCACCATGCGGATTGATCACGCCGGCCTTCCAGTGGTTGACACAGTTGGACCAACCGTTGGCACCAAAGTTGGGCCGTCTATGGATGCCAAAGTTGTGCCGACCGATGGATCGAATGGTTGGGCACCCTTCGGTAACCACGGTCAGCCCAACTTTGGTAAAGGTAGTCTTGCCAACCAATGACAAATGTTAATAAAAAAAATGTTTATTGAAGTTGACAATTACCTTACATTGATCACACATTTATCGCACATACATTAAATTAGTTATAAACATATTAAAATATTTAACGCTTGGGGGGATCGAACTCGCAACCTAACGCACTACAGTCACACACGCTACCACTATGCTACGCTCACATGTCTGAAGAAGGAGCGTGATAACTTTATAAACTACAACTGTACCCGACCGTCGGCCCCACTGTGGCTGATGGTCGGCACGACCAAAAAAAGTTGATTTTCTCAACTGTGGCGGTCACAGTTCACCCGACCGTCGGCCCAACTGTGGCTGATAGTTGGGCCAACCAAAAAATTTGATTTTCTCAACTGTGGCGGCCACAATTCACCCGACCGTTTTCTCCATTTTGTTTAACTTAACCAATAAATAGAAAAATTGATTTTCGAAGTAGGAGGAGTTTGTTCATTATTTTATTGGTCTAAAATATCCATTTTTTCTTTTGGGGGTTGGAATGATATGTTTTATGTTTTAAATATAAATATTTTTCTTCATTTTGTGTAACTTGACCAACAAATAAAATATCTTTTTTATCAAGGAGGAGTTTTAACTTTATTTTAATTAGTTTGAAACATCCATTATTTCTGTTAGGGGCTGGAAATAAATGGTTTTATTTTTTACAAATAAATTTTTTCTCTATTTTGTGTAACTTAAGCAACAAATAAAAAAATAGCTTTCTTTATGAAGGAGGAGTTTCAACTTTATTTTTATTGGTTTAAAATATCAATTTTTTCTTTTTAGGGTCCCAGGTGCGAATTTCGGTCGGCCGCCACAGTTGGAACGTCGGGCCAAAGTCGGACCAACTGTGGCAGCCGAAGTTTCGGCACAATTATATGTTTGATTTTTCAAATATAACTTTTTTTCTCCATTTTGTTTAACTCCACTAACAAATGGATAAATTAATTTTGAAACTAGGAGGAATTGTTTATTTTTTTATTGGTCTAAGACATAAACCCCTAAAAGTAAAAATGGATATTTTAGACCAATAAAATAATGAACAAACTCCTCCTACTTTGAAAATCAATTTTTCTATTTATTGGTTAAGTTAAACAAAATGGAGAAAAAAGTTATATTTGAAAAATAAAACACAATTCCAACCCTCAAAAGAAATAATGGATGTTTTAGACCAATAGAAATAAAGTTGAAATAAATAAAAAATAAACAAACTACTTTATTTTTATTGGTCTAAAACATCCATTATTTCTTTTGTGGGTTGGAATTATATTTTTTATTTTTCAAATATAACTTTTTTTCTCCATTTTGTTTAACTCTACCAACAAAATAGAAAATTTGAATTTAAAAAAAAGGAGGATTTTGTTTGCTTTTTTTATTGGCCAAAAGCGTCCATTTTTCTTTTGGGGTTGGAATTATATGTGTCATTTTTTTAAATAAATATAACACTTTTCTTCTCCATTATGTTTAACTCAACCTACAAATAGAAAAATTGATTTCGAAAGTAGGAGGAGTTTGTTTATTTTTTTATTGGTCTAAAATATCCATTTTGGGGGGCGGGGGTTGGAATTATGTTTTATTTTTCAAATATAACTTTTTTTCTCCATTTCCCAGGCGGAAATTGACCACTGGCATCGTACCGCGCCTGTACAGACGTCGGTAAGACTGTACTGACATTCGTCCGCGAGACAACCGGATCGGTGCAGGCTTTCTACTGGAACATGACAATGTGTTGTAGTGGCTGCGCGTCCGGCTCGGTACAAATTTGATGCCGCCGAACAACCGGCGTTGTACCGGCATTCGTCCGCTCTAGCAACCGCGGCGGGCCAAATATTCTTTCAAAGACGACTCGCTTCAGCGGACCGGCGTTCTACTGGCATTCGCCCGTCTAGCCAGACTAAATTATATTTTCTATTGAAAAATAGAATAAAAAAATATTTAATTAACTATGCATGGTGCATGTTAATTAATATTTATTTATAGATCATTTCCAGCATTTTTAACACATTCTACATTTTTTTTACACATTAAAATTCTAAACGCTCGCAAGTGGGATACGAAGCCCAAGCTATTCCTAATCGAAGCACCGAAGTCAAACACGCTAACCACTACGCTATTCGCTCGCATGCGGATCTAAGCATAATAATGTCGATATGTAATACCGCTACGAAGCAAACAATAAATAATAATTTTACAAATACTTTGGAATATTTTAGCATTTTAGGAATATTACGTAAATAAATCTAGTGTTTTAAAACAATATTTTTAAATTTTTATTTTTTTAATTATTACGGAACAGTATTACAAAAATTGAAATAAAAGCAATTAAAATTGGTGGTGAGAAAATTCTAGTCATTTTAATAAATTTTACATGATATAAGAATTATTATTTCTGTATAGTATTTAATTTAATAAGAAATATTAAATTGTATTTTAGCTTTAAAGTTGAGGTGTCCATCAAACTACCGTTCCACATTAGGTACATTTATTATTTACATGCCCCGATTAATGGAACACACAGGAAATATACAGCAAACATAACCTCAAATGTTTTTAGTATTTTCGTATTTATTTTCTACCAGAAAAATTGGCTTTTTAGTTATCTATTAAACTAGAATTTGTTTATTGTATTTAATTCTTTATAATTAATATTCAAATTGTTGAGATAGATCAAAAGAATTGTAATGACTTATTGAATCAAATAAGGTGTTCTAGGTGTTCCTTAATAGGGACATTCAATTTGGAACACCCGTACATACATAAAATAATCGTTCCATAATAGGAACAGTGCAGAGTTTTATAATTTAATTAATATTATTCTTATTTCATAAAAAAGAATCATTTTAGGGCTTAAATACTATTAATAAAATACCAATCTTTCAATATATACCCTAATTATTCATATTAACACTTCTAATTCCATGATATTTATCATAGAAATTTAGTTAGGTTAAAAAAAGTTCCGATATTGGTACCTTTACCTTATACATTATTTATAAATATTAAAAAAATTTGATTATAACAAAAAAATTTAATTCTTTAATTTATTTGTTAATTAATAAATAAAAATATAATTAAAACCAATTTTTTAAATTCATTAATTTTTAAAATTAAATTTTATATTCTATTGTATTGTTAATTCTTTTTTTAATATTTAAACTTTAAACAATTCTCCTACAAAATTTTTTTACAACATAATAGATTAAAAAATTTTATTACTATAATTATTATTTTATTAATTTTTATTGAAACAATAAGACTATAGCTAAATTTTTTCATTGTAAAAAATCTATTTCTGAAAATTCTGAATAAGGTGTTAATTAAAAAAAAATTATTTTAGAAAACATTAAATTGTTTTAGAAAAACAATGACGATAGCCATATTCTTAGCATATTATTATTAATTGAAATCTTAATAATAAGAACATAAATGATATTAGTCCGCAGTCGGTAGAATGTCTGTACCGCTCGGGTTGTCAGACGGACGAATGCCAGTACAACGCCGGTTGTTCGGCGGCATCAAATTTGTATCGAGCTGGACGTACAGCCATTACAACACATAGTCACGTTCCAGTAGAATACCTGCACCGCTCCGGTTGCCAGGCGGACGAATGCCAGTACAACGCCGGTTGTTCGGCGGCATCAAATCTGTACCGAGCCGGACGCACAGCCATTACAACACAGTATAAATTTTGATCCGGCGGTCGGATCCGTCTTTGTACCGCGCCAGCAGACATTAACACCCGCATCGGTACAGACTTCCTGTACCGGCATTGACTCTCCAAATCAATCGGCGCGGATCCTTGACGGTTAGATGATCCGGCATTCGTCCGACTTTTCCGCCTGGGTTTGTGTAACTTAACCAGCAAATAAAAAAATAGCTTTCTTTATGAAAGAGGAGTTTCAACTTTATTTTTATTGGTCTAACAATAAGTCATTCATTTCTTCTTTAGGGGGTTGGAATTATGTGTTATAAATTATAATATATATATAAAATTCATTTTGAAAAGTTTGTTTTCCTATTTCTTGTTTTGAATGTGATAAAACGGAACGGAGTACAGATGCCAGTCCCGCCATCTGTCGTGACAAATGCGCGGCGATATGTCAGAAGTATATTACACTATTGCTTTACACACACATACACATAAGTCTCACGTTAGAACTGACATCTCCAACTTTTAATATTATTTATTCAATAACTAAATATCAACTTGCCCTAAATATGTATGAAATAAATACTTTAAATGTTACTTTTGTCAAATTAAATAAGTTTCCCTAATTTTTTCTTTTCTTTATTCACTAAATATGCTATTTAAAAAGCACTAAAACTGACAGGTAAGTACTACTTCACTTTACATACTAATTACACTTTAATTAACGATTAATTCAACTCAATTCTTACACAAATCAACTAAAATATTAACCTACTTTCATTAGCAATGCTTTATTCTATCAAATTTCATCAATTTTTAGCGAAATTTGCCTCCTAATCAAACCTCGATCGAAACCTGATCAAAGTCGCTCAGACTTTACTCAGACACATTTAACAGGGTAACCACGTGTTTTTTGTTGTTTGTGAAAGTTAACCAATTTTTCTTTGAATAGTTTGTCACCCTAAAGAAAATATTAAGTTTTTCCTACAGTGAAAAACATATAATTTTAAAAGGTACTGTGTTTTACATTTTTCATTGCCACCCCTGTTAAAAATTCCTGTGAAGGATCTTATACAGGATTCTGTTCCACGAATATTCGTAAGATCCTTTGCAAGTTCGTATATAAGAACGCAATAGCGTTCTTATGTACCCAGGGTTCCCTAATGAACCTTAATAAGATCAAGCGTGTTTTCCTTTGTACCGAAACAAACAACAACATAGCATCCTGGACAGTTTCCTTTGTAAAATCATTTGCAAGATCTTGCATTATCAATCTGGAAGTAAAAAACTCAGCTTAAAATCCCCGTACAGGATAGTAAAAAAATCTTTTCGGGATCCTGTGCAAGTTCCGATGCAGGAACTTTAGCTATTAAAGGCCCGTGTAGAAAAATTTCGGGGCAGTCTGGAGTCCAGTGATTGCCCCAACTAGACGCATCTGGACGGTCTAATCTAGACTGTCTAACTGTATGCTATATGGGATTTATTTGAACGGTCTAATCTAGACTGTCTAACTGTATGCTATATGGGACTTCATTGGCATCACTAGAATTCAAATTTTTTAAGTACAATCAAGAATTTAGTTCCCGATTTGTCGGTCTTCTTTGAATTTATACATGCACAATGGGTTGTCACTTCAAAATTGAATAAAATAATTTAGTCAATCTAAAGAATCGTTCAAAAATAAATATTGTAGATTTATATGAATTATTATAAATAAAAATAAAATTTAAATCTATACATCAATCTATACATTTAATGACCAATTTTACTTAGAAATTACAAAATTGAATTTTATTAGAGTTACGTTTACAATTTTCATTAATCACTTTAAACTTTAATTTGATATTTTATAAAGTTTGAATTTGGAATTAATTTAATTAAAAATTTTTAAAAACTTCGATTTCTGAATAATGTCTAATAATTCAAGTTTTCCTGAAATTAGATAAATTTTTTAAACATATTGTATTTGATTAATTTTTTAAAAATAATTTATCTGTAGAACAATTTTAGTTAAAAGCACTATAAAAAATTGAGTGTTGGACAAGTTACAGATTATTGTAGAAATTCAATTATTTTCCAAACTTTTACCAAAATTCTTGACAAAATTCTAATTATTTTCTAAAATGTTCTTTAATTCAATGATTTTCAATATCTACTATTTTAATATAATTAAAAAAAAAATTCAATTATTAATAAACGAAAATTTCCATAAAATGTAAGTAAAAATTTAATTACTTTCATAAATAAAAACCTTTCACAAAATTTCAATAAGTATTTACAAATCTTTTATAAATTTCTTCTTATAATAATTCAATTATTTTCATACGTACCTAATAAAATTCTTATTATTTTTAATACAACTTTTATCGAATTATTTAAAAAAGTGTATAATTGTACTTAAGAATTATATACTTTAAAAAATTGTTGAATTATTATAATTTATTGTAGTAAGAATTAATTATTGAAATATTCATTTCTAATAATTTAAATAATTCAGGATTATTATGTGTAACAATTTTATTCATAGTTTTCACTTTGTCTTTATATAAGCAACAGAATATATGACACTGGCATAAATATAGATAATTAGGAGAATTATCACCCAGACTTCAGTGGCCGTGCGGTTTAAATGCGACGCGTTCGGTCGTCAAGGGGGTGGGGGACGTGAGTTCGATCCCACATGCGAGCGGATATTTTTCATTGTAAGTATTGTATAAATATAAAAATATATAAAGTATTATATAAAATATAAAATTACTATATTTAATCTGTATAAGTGTTATAAATTAAAATTGTAAACATGTTGTAAACAATGTCAAAAACCTGTTAAAGAATGTATTTAAAAAATATACCAATTAACGCAAATAGTTTTTTTTACTAAAATTATTTTTTCCAATATTACTATTTTTAAATGATATTTAATGCTAGTGTAGTATATTATTTATTTCAAAATATTATGATTATAATAATAATAAGTTATTGGCATTAAATATATACACAAATCTATATGAATAACAATAATATGTACTATTATTTTTAATAATTCATATATTCACATTACATTGAATAAACATAAGAAACGAGTAAATTTAGGTAAATTATTAAAAATTAAAAAACTGAAATATTGAAATCGAATCTCAAATTTTTAATATTAGCACTGCCCATTAGCCGCCTGATTAGCTCGTCCAGTCTGGACCAACGCGTGGTTCGAACGTCACTTATCTGATTAGCTCACGATCAGACAGTCTTTTCAGCGCCCCATTAGAGAATAGACTGTCTTTCTGGCAACACACTAGAACCCAACAATTTTTCTACACGGGGGTTCATGTAAAGGTTTCTGTAGCGGAACACTTGCAGGAACCTGTATAAGAAACTTTGTAGAGGTTCCTGTACAGGAACCTTTGCAGTTTTGTAAACTGCAGGTACTTAAGTGTAAATGATCCTGTAAGGGACCCGTAAAAGATCCTATACGGTTTCTTCAATTAATTTATTTATATTTTTAACTCCTGCGCAGTAGTTTTCTATGAGTTTTTCGAATGCGCAAACCATTTTTCTGAGCAACAGTGTTATACGGGCCTAACATATTAAAGTATAAAGTTTATGTCTGTTAAATGCTGCGTAACATAAAAAACATGTAAAACTTAACATTTAAAAAATTAAAAAGTTTCCTGTAGAGGATCCTGCAAGAGTTCCTGTACAGTACCCTTGCAGGAACATTTAATAGCTAAAGTTCCTGCATCGGAACCTACACAGGATCCCTAGAGGATCCTGAACGGGGATTTTAAGCTGAGTTTTTTATTTCCAGATTATTGTTAATGCAAGATCTTACAAATGATTGTAAAAAGGAAACTGCCCAAGATGCTATGTTGTTGTTTGTTTCGGTACATAGGATAACACGCTTGATCTTATTAAGGTTCATTAGGGAACCCTGGGTAGTAGCGTTCTTATGTACGAACTTGCAAAGGATCTTACGAATATTCCTGGAACAGGATCCTGTATAAGATCCTTCGCAGGGATTTTTAACAGGGACTACACGGAGAAAAATGGATTATAAGTGATATAATCCAGATTATACTTCTTATGATATTTTTACATCGTATATAGGACAGTTAACTAGAATTATAAAATTGAATATCTAAGTATTACCATTTTCAAATTATTGATCATATGGTGATTGTGTGTATTACTACGTGTGACACATTTACTACGAATTTCATTAAAAATATTAAAATAAAATTTTATTCGACAGATAATAAACTATAAAATATCTATAATAAAACTTTAATTTATATTAATTTTTATTTTTAATCTAAAATTCTGAAAAAATTTATTTTAATACATTTTATTTAACTTTGAAAATCACTAGTTCAGATGAGAGCACATAAAGTTGCATTAGTGAGTTGAGGGTGTTTTTAGAAAGAGAAATATCCCTGTCGGCACAGAACATCAGGAACGTTTTTAGAACGTTCCTAAAACGTTTAATGTCTGGTAAGGGACAAGAAACGTTTTAAAACCGTTTTAAGAACGTCCTTAAAACATACGGCGATTTTAGTGTTGACTGGGATATTTATGCGTTTTGTGAACAAATATTTAATGTTAAGTTATTTCTAAATAAAACAATAACATTAGTTTTTATAAATTTAAAGAAAATGTAATGTTTTGAACGTTTTTATTATTTAATTTTAAACGTAGAATTGGACACGGGATTTTTCGTACATGCGTTTATTTCTACGCCGTGTAAGTAACAAACCTAAAATATAGTTGAGATAGTTCGTGGCAGTTCGTGGTTCGTGCTTGTTTACCTATAATACTTGTAGCGAACGCAATGAAAATGATAATTTTTAGCTAAATTAAAAAATTATTCTCTAAGACATTCAAAACCTCCAAAACAGACAAAAGGAACTAAATGGCAATGCATAATAATTAAAGTGTTTGTTAAATAAATAAAAAATATGATTTACAGATATAACCTCAAATAATTATTTTATTTAATTTTGTTATCTAAATAAAAATAAATATTTATTTTCATATTATGAATAAAGTATAATTTAATAATAAAATAATTAAATACATTATTTTGTCCTTTTGAAATAAATTAAAAGCTAAAATTTAGGTTATTAAATAATAATTTAAAGTATAGTAATAAAATAACACTTAGAATTTGGAACGTTCGTAATAATTCACGCGTATTAATTATAGGCACGGTGCGGCGTAGTAATGCACGCGTAGAATTTCAAGCACATTTGTAGTAATTCACACTTGTGCACTTTTTTTTAAATATTCGTTTTTTTAATACAAAATTAAATTATTTTTATAACCCAAAGACTTTTTTTAGTTCTAAGAAAGATTAACTACTCATTAAAAAAAAATTGGAAAACAATTGAGGTTAAAAGCTTCAAATGATTCTTTAAACATGGCTGATTTTAAAACACGTAATAATACACACAATCACCCTATTAATTTAGATTATAAAACTTGCTTCAATATAATTGGTCTTAACGTTATTTTAAATAAATAAAATTTTGACAAATCAAAACTAACCCATAAATTAAAAAAATTAATTAAAAATTTAAATGCCTAATAATAAAATTTTTGAAAAAATTTGAATTTGTTGTTGATAATAATTTATTAATTGAGGGGCTGGATGCTATAATGTGTTACGCGCCATTCACTTAACATGGCGCGTAATACATTATAGCATCCAGCCCCTCAATTAAATTAATTGATCAGTCATCTAAAAATTATCTTTGAATTAAGCATAATTTGGATTCAATACATAATAAATTTAATACAATAAAAATTATGATTAATTAAAAATAATATATTTTTTCTCAGTGTTGTAAATTAGTGTAGAAAAACTAATTTTTATTTAGCCATTGTATACCTAATGGTATTTATTTGTTTAACATTTATTTTTTTATTTATTTAATATTTATTAAGTTAATTTAAATTTTATTCAATTTTATTTATTTTATTATAAATCAAGTTCCATAAATTTTATTATATTTTTATTATTTAATTTAATAGTGGAAAATTTTAATTACTTAAAAGACAAAACAATCAGTCATTAATATTCTATTTAATTAAAATTTTTACTTTTTTAAATTAACCCTTAAACCCCACACTGCCGAATACATCCTTAAACCGCACACTGGGTGTGCGACACACGGGGACTTTTAAGTGTGTTCTCCAAGTTGGAATAGGATATTATCTTTTGGAAAAATTATCTTATATAGCTCAATACATCTATTTTGAAGAAGAATAGGTTTCATAATGATTTATTTAATTTAAATAATTAAAAAAAGTTTTTTAAAACTACTGAAATTACCTTAAACCAAAAACTGGGTGTCAGACAAGCAGAAATTTTTCGCCGTCAACTTCATAAAATTATTAAATACACAAAGACACTCGGCACACTAATGTCACTGACGAAACATAATGTCAAGTACAAAATGTACTGTCTAATATCAACACATGTTCCATTTTTACGAATTTAACCGAAATATTAGAATAAAAAGCTAGAATATGGGTGTCGCACACCCAGGGTGCGGTTTAAGGGTTAAGAGAATAAATTTTATGATACTATTTTTGAAAGGAAAATTTAGAAATTATTGTATTTAGGATAATTTGAGTTAACATGTGAATTTTTAAAAATTAATATTAAATAATTTAAATATGTATTTCTATATGAAACAAAAAAATGTTATAACTCTTTAACTTTTATAATTTTAAGAATTTTAAAATTTAAAAATATTTTTCAAATTTTAATTAATTTTGAGTCTGAAATTATTAAGAAATTATTGGATTATTTGAAAATAAAAAGTTTTGTGAATTTGCTTTTTATAGTAATAAATATTAATGTTATTGTTTCGCAAGCAACATTTGACAGTTGCTAAGAATAAATAATACCAAATAAAATAATAATAAAAATAATGGAAATAATGAAAAATTTATATTTTATTGAAATAAAATAAAAATACTAATAAACAATATAGTAATATTATTGGGACGAAATGGGGCGCATGATTATTCTCCAAATTTAAATTTTCTAATTTTTAAGACATCGAAATTCGTATCATCGAAACTTCGTTTCGCATAATTTTCAGATTTCGAAATTTCATTCAATATAATTTTTAATTTATCGATTTAATCTTTATCCTAATATTTATATAGTCGAATTGTTTTTTAATATAATTTTTAATATGTCGAAAAATTCTTGGACATAATTTTTGTTTTTCTAAATGACTATTTTTGATCATTACACAGGCACACAAAAAAAAAAGTTGTCTGTTTTTGAACCAGACATACATATCTTATAGTATTTTAGCCCCCAGAAAAACCATGGGGAGAATGAAAACATTATTTTTTGCAATTTTCAAACTATGGGCAATGGATAGTGAACAATAGGCAATGGATGGCGAACTATGGGGAGAAACATAATTTTTATAATTCCAAACTAAGGGCAATGGATGGCGAACTATGGGGAGAAAATGTTTTTTTTACCATTTTCAAACTATGGGCAAAGGATGGCGAACTATGGGGAGAAAATGTTTTTTTTTCCATTTTCAAACTATGGGCAAAGAATGGTGAACTATGGGGAGAAACATTTTTTTGCCATTTTCAAACTATGAGCAAAGGATGGCCAAATATGGGGAGAAATTTTTTTTGCCATTTTCAAATTATATAATTCCAAACTTTTTTGGAGATTGTTTACTTTTATAAAATATTTAAATCTTTTTATAAATTGTTTGGAATAAAAAAAAATTTATCCAGAAAGATTTCTTGGCAGAATTATTACTGAAAAATTAAACTATGGAAAAAGAATGGAGAACTATAAGGAGAACATTTGTTTGATATTTTTAAACTATGAACTTTACATCAATTTTGTAGAAAATTGTATTGTTTGTAAACTATGGATTAACGATGGTGACGTATATTTTGAGAAGCAGGTTTTAAATTGTGGTGTTAAGAGAATATTTTTGACAATTTTTCAGAACATTTTTAGATTTTCAAACTGTGTTTAAAAAAAGACAGTGTGAAAACCGAAGATTCTAAATATAAGAATTTAACCATATTTCCTAAGGTTTTTTTTCTATTTTTTGATTTATTAATTTTAAAAATATTAAAAAGTTAAAAATTGGAAAGACAGAGAAATAATTATTTTAAGTTTTATTAATTTTTCACGTTTATTTGGTAACAGTGTGGATTTTATGAATATGATTGATACGAAACGGAATTATTTTATATTTTCTAACACTGCACAAAAGAAGTGCCAATGAAATTATTTATGAATTAATTATTTCTTATTAGACATGAAAGTTTGAAGAATTTAAAAAAAACTGCTTTCTTATAGTTTAAATAAATTTGATTTCAATTAATTAATATATAGAAATGTTAATAAATTTAATTATTTTACGACTTTTATTCCATATCATTATTCACTATCTGATATGTCACTCTCCTCGTCATCGCTCTCTTCTCTATTACTTTTTCCATCTTCATTTTCTTTCTCATCTATCTCTTCTCCTTCACTCTCAGTCTGATCTATTTCCTCTCCATCACTTTCTTCCTGATCTGTTTTTTCTTCATAATTTTCTTCTTGATCTGTTTTTTTCATCATTTTCTTCCTGATCTGTTTTTTCTTCATCATTTTCTTCCTGATCCATTTTTTCTTCATCATTTTCTTCCTGATCCGTTTCTTCTACATCACTTTCTTTGATTTTCTTTTCTGTATTAACAATTTTTTTCATTTTTTTTCCACTATTTTCTGTTTCAGCTTTTTTTGGGTTTCGTAAAGTCCCGCAAGTATTGTTAATTAATTTAATCATATCAGTTTCAGAAATCTTTTGAGATGTTGGCAGTTTCTTATTTACGTAATCTAAAAAATAGTATATATTGTTAGTTATAACTTTTTTTAAAAAAGAGATATATTATTCTGTTTATTCTCGCACAATTTGTTTTTACTACTAAAAGTTTTTGTTCTTATTATTTTTACTCACAGAGTATTGCCATTCTTATGTTTTCAGGAACAGCAGTTCTACTTTTGTTTCTGCCTAAGGCACACATATTAATTAATTTTTCTACTCCTACTATTTCATATAAGAGAGTGCGGGCTAAGTCTCTTGGTTTGTTTCTGATCATTTTCATTAGCATTAGTTTCTCTGTTTTTACATACACTGGTAAACCTTTTTTTAATTGAGTCATAGCATTGTAAATTTTATCAGGTGAGAATTCTTCGTCCTGGAACTTATTTTTTATATTTTATAGAAGACAATATATAAAGTAAACTTCTAAAAATATAGGTTTTGCAACACTAACGCAAAAAGAAAACTTATTTTAATACCAATTACTTAGTTTATGAACGATCCCTAAAAATTACAACTTTAAAAGCTTTTTTTCTTATCTTTTCAGAAAGAAATTTTGCTAAACTTTTGCAAGCTGTAGTTGATGTTGCAAAACGTTGTGTATGATACTCGTGCGTTAATTGCATCATATACTTGTGTGATGTGCCAAATTCGGCATTGCGCAGTAAATTTTACAAGTATATAATCACAAATCTAACGCATTTGTATCATTCATATCAATTTTTTAACTAACGTTATTAGCTGATGAGTCAGGAAAAACTTGTTTTTTGAGTACTTCTGTAACCCTTTCGAAGAGTGTAACAGTATGTGGTGTCAAGACTGAAATGCGACAAAAAAAATAAATTATATATTGAATACATGCCAAAAATCTGAATGTAAAATAAATTAACTTTACTTAGATCTTTAAAAAGAGCCTTAAAGTCACTATAATCTGTTATCTTAACTTCATCATTGACCTTAATTTTCTTAGCTGTGAAAAATAATAATTTTTTCCATTAATACCTTAAATAAACATATTCTTTTCCAAATATTATTTATAATTTCCTGGTAAAAAGAGGTCGATTAAAAGATATTAAAATGTTTACATAAAAATTTCAAAAATGTAAATGATTGCAGTGATTTTAATGCATTCTATTTCCATTTCAATTTTACATCATAAAAGGAAGTTAACTGATAACAAATTTTATGGTATTAAAGATTAAACATAATTGAATTTAATTGCATTCTAATCTAATTTTTAAAAGAATTAAAGCATGGAAGTTTAAAAATGACATTTTGTCATTGAAATAATTCAGAATTGATCGATTTTTGCAAACATTTTAATTTCTTTCAATCAAGATCTTTTTGCAGGTTATTATTAGTCTAAAATTACTGTTTATAATATTGACCATCAGGTAGACTTTTTGATATAACTGCAATTTTTCATCAATATTACGTGCTTTTCGGGATTTTCAAGAAATATTTTAAATATAGATTATAGAGTTGAAGGTTAATAATTAATTATATAAATTAATAAATTAATTATTTATTAATTAATAACTGATTATAAATAATGACTCAATAATTAATTATCAATGAATTAGTTAAATTATTAGTAGTTCTTCCTGTTTTAGCTTCACCTAAGATTTGCTCGTCGCCATCCAATGTCCTCTTACGAGTGTTCGTCTGATTCGATATATGTTCTGATTCAAGGTCATCTTCCATATCTGTTAAATCAGGATCTAAATCTGTAGTTTCAAATGAAATAAAAATTAAAATAAATTAAAATAATTTATAATTTGTTAAATTTTATTCAATTAAGAAGGATGTTAATTTGTGTAAAAGTTTTTAAAGTAATTAGGCAATGCTTAAAACATCAAATAGAAATAATAAACAAAATCTTAAATAAATATTGAAGAATTTAAATGTTATAAATATTTCTGTTTGTAATTGCAGGTTTTATATTCAATAAATTTAATTATTTTCTAAATCTTCAGTTAGAATTTATATTATTCATTATTACACTTTTCCAACAATTAAAATTTTCAAAGACAGACAATTGAAAATCATTTGAAATTTAAACAATAATTGTAAAATAATGCTTTATTTTTAATTTTAAATTGTATTAGAAAATAATGAAAATCTTGCGAACGATTTTATAACTTATGAAAATAATTAAACTCTTGCAAGAATTTAAATGAAAATAGTTGAATTCTTATAAACAAATTTTAGCAAAATTGTTAAAAATTGATTTATTTTATTTCTGTGAATAATTATAGTATTTTTAAAAATAATAGATGTTTTGCGTCAAATTTTATAAAAAAAATTGTTTATTATTTCAATTTTTTATGAAATTTTATTAAAATATTAGTAATCTTGAATGCTCGAATTTCAATTATAGTGTAGTTGAAAAAAAAGAAAAAATTAGTTTTTAGTTTAACAAATCTAAGGAAAAGTATCCAAAAAGTATTAAAGCGTAAGAGAAGTAGTAATTAGTTGATTTTAATATAAAAATAAGTTCAACACCTGTAATATTTAATCCCCCTATTTTAGCTTCACCTAAGCATTGCTTTTCCACGCCTTCATCCAATGCCCCCTTTTGAGTGTTCGTCAGATTCGACAAATGTTCTGATTCAAGGTCATCTTCCAAATCTGCTAATCCAAGAAATAAAAATAAAATAACAAATGTAGAGAATTAATAATTTTTTCAATTTTATTAAGCAATGCTAAAAATGAAATAGAACTAATAAAAAATTTTTTTAATAAACATTCATAATTTGTAATTTTGTGTAATAAAACTTGAGATATTTTCAAAAAATGCTAAACTAATAAATAATATATAAGCAATGTTTGTACCTGAAGATACATGGAAAGTTTTAAATCTTGACGGGTTTTCTTTTTCTTTTGAAATATCATTTTTTATTTTTGCCGCCATTCTATCATTTATATTTTCCATTGTATTTTCATGATTTTCGATTTGTTTTTTTCCTTTTTTTGAATCTTTTTTATTAATTAATTTTACTAATTCTTTGTCTTTTTTACTTTTTTCTATTTTCTTCTCATACTTTTTACCATCGGTTAATTTCAGATTTTCTCTATCAATTTCTTGAGAAATTTTCTTAATTTTTGATGATTGGCAACCTTCCTTTTCTTTAATTGCATTTTTCTGATTTCCTTCAATATTTTTATTCTCTATTACAGATTTATTTTCTTCGACTTTTTGACCACTTTTCGTAATTAATTTTTTCATTTCATCATTTTTTCTTTCACTTTTTGCCGTATTTTTTATTTCTTTTATTGATTTTTTGTCATCATTTTGAACAACTTTTATAATTTTTTTTGAAATTACACTGCCATTTTTATTTTTGTCTAGTACTTTTTGGACTTTTTCTATATTTTTAAATTTTTTTTTTGGTTCGTTTTCTTTATTTTCTGTATTCACAAAATCTGTCTTCTTCTTATTCTCTTTAGTATTTTTCTTTACAAATATTTGCTTTATTTCATTACCATCTCGATTATTTTTCTTTTTACATATTTCTTTTTCCATGACTGACTCATCTTTTTCAGGTATTTCTTCGCTGCTTAGATTAGCACCTGACGTTGATGGATTAGCAGCTAAAAAATAGTATATTAATAAATAGCTTTATTTTAATTTGTTATTATTTGTTCAATTTAATAAAATTTAAACATATGACAAATGAAAAAATTATTATATATTTTTTATTTTCTTTATTGTAAGCTCTGATATTATTTAAAATTTAATAAAATTTATAATTAATAAATTTTGATTAATTAGAAAAAGCTTTAATTACTTTTATTTATTGCAAGTCCAGTTTTTGAAAGCAAATGATTTTCTAGTATTTTCATTGTTTTTTTTCTCATTGTTTGTTTTAATTTTTCAGCTGCTTTTTCGGCATTTGTTCTTTTCTTGGGGGTGTCCTTTAGTTTGGATTTCTTACGCTTTTCTATGATACTTCCTTCTACGCTGACATCGATTTTCTGAAGGAATTTTTTATCTTCTAAAAGTTTAAAAGAAAATATGAACTTCTTATTTTCTTTTTAAAAAATTGTGTTAATTTTACAGCGTTTATTTCGTTATTAATAATTTTTTTCTAATAGAAAATAAAATTGAAGAAACAAATTTAAATAATATAATTAAATATTGAAAATAAATAATAAATAGAGTAAGATACTAATTTATTCCTGTTTTGAAAAATAACCTTAAAATTTTATTTATCTTTTAATTATTGTTTATAACTATTTAAAGATGCGAAAACATCAAAAAAGATTATTTAAATTTTTCCCAATAAAATTCAAGTACCAAATTATTATTTTTACTTACCGCTTCGTTTTATTAAAAGTGCTTCATAATATTTTTCTCCGTATAATACTTCCACTGTATCACCTTCATTTTTCTTTTCTAAATCTGGTGTTTCCTGCATCACCGTTATCTCATTAGATTCAATCCACTTCAGCAATACGAACATTTTTGAAAATATTTTTTTCCAATAAATAAACAATTTTGCAAACTGTCAGAATTAGATTAAACAAAGACAAGTGAAGTTCGAATATTTATAAAAACAAAATAGTAGTTAAGTTAGCGCAAATCGATAACATATCGCATTTTATTTTTTTAAAAAATAAATATATTTATTTTGTTTCTGACGTATGTTTGACAGATTAAAAATCACGCATAAAAAAATATTCATCTTCCCATTTACTGTTATTATAATTGTAATTTAATGTTCGAATTTTTTTTAAAATATTATTTATCATGCAACGGATTTTAAAAAATTTAGATGAATATTCCATTCGACACCAAAGAAGAATAGCGGCTTTGATTAGAGAATCAAGCTCTGACGATTCGAACACTTCCGATGATTCAAATGATTTGGAACATTTAAATTCTGTAATGAAATTTTTACAAAATATTTTTTCTTCTTTATTATATTTATAAAAATAAAAGCATTTTTTAATACTTTTATTATTTTTAATTATTTTATATGTTTATTTATTATTCTTTATTATTATTATTATATTTTTGTCTAACAGTTTTACAAACATTTTTGTTATACATATAACAAAACTTAAGTTACTTAATTTAATATTATGAATAATATTTTTTAATTTTTATATTTTCATATTAAATTTAATTATAATTATTTAATAAAACTTATGACAAAATTAAAATTGGACAACTTTTTGAATCTGAATTGGTAACATTAATATAATTTTCAGGATTATGATGATGATAATGAAGTTTATGTGCATGCACTTGATATTGATTATGAGGACCAGAATTTGCAGTATAATGATCTCAGTAATGATGATGAAGATTCGACTGAAAACGAAAGTATTGCTTCTGACACAGAGTCTGTCTCTTCTAATAACAACAGCGACAATTCTATTATTTCACTCAATGACAGAAGCGATTTATCAGACGAGGGTAAATTTTAAATTATTTACGTGCCCAGAAGATTACAAAACTACAATAGGTTGTATTACAATACAACACTTTTGACACAAGCTATTCGAATGACGAAATATACATAAACCGTAAAAAATAACAGTTAATTTCCAATGTTTTCTAAATCTAAATTAGCGAAATTTCACTGATTCACACTGATTACTTTTGAAGTAAATTTTTAACATGAAAAACTTAACTGTCCACCCTCGATTCCATTTATTTTCAAATTTTTGCTTAGGCTAATTATAAACTCTTCATGTTAAAAGTAAATAATGGCAGCATCTTACCATTTAGATGGAGTAAGAAATTTCATTAAAAGGTCATTAATCGACAGTGGCTGTACTCTAAATCTGAATCAGTGAAAATTTTGACTGATTTGAAATCAGTAAAATTTCCACTGATTCAGATTTAGAGTGTGTAAAGTTAATAAAAAATCATAGCTCCCACATTGCCAAAAGTCCTAAGTCTCGTGCAGAAAATGCGCTACTTTTCCCTATTTAAAAGAGAGCATTTGTCGGGGCCTCGATAGTTTTCCCTACTTAAAAAATGAAAGTAAATTAAGTTTTTAAAAGTCCTTTTGTAAAAAGCTATTAACAATAAAAAGCAATCATTATTCTATAATTTTTTTATTTTAAGGGAAAAGTATGCAAACAAAAAAATTGATTTTTCTTTTTTTTAATGTGAGGAAAATTAGCAATCTGAACTTTGACAAAAACAAAGAAAAAGTATTGGAGCAAAAAATTGATTTTCTTAATTTTTAATAATTAGAAAATTAGTAATATTAACTTTCGCAAAAACATGGGAATAGTTGAGAAGCAAAAAAAAAGACTTTTTCAAATTTTCCATAGTTCGCTACATTTTGCCCATCCTTTAATTATAGCTAAAAACTGATAAACTTTGGCCGAAATCTGTGCCCATGTTTTGACAGATTTTGATATCTTTTTTAGAAAGTTCGTTTTATTCTTTTTGAATAAAAGTAATTTCACAAAATAGGTTAATTTAAAGGAAAACCGTCGAGCCCCAGACCAGTTTTTCCTGATCATTCTAGATACCTCTAGAAAGTATGTTTTGGATATCCTAGAGTTAGTCGTAGGATATTCTAGAGATATCCAGAGAATATTCTAAAATATCATACAAAGCAGCGGTTTTGAGATCCTGCGCATATCCTGTGGACGTTTTTAGGATATCCTGCATTTGTTTAGGATACTCTCAGGACACCCTTTTATTGTGAGAGTACTTGTTTTCTTTTTATATTATTTTTATTTGTTATGCTTTACTTTTTTCTTTTTTTTTTTTTTAAACGTGAAGATAAAAACAAACAAGAATATCAGTTAATATTTGCATAAGTTTTGATTTCCCTAGTAGCACATAATATTACAATAATAATACTACGTGATTGTAAGATTAATATTTTGTCAAATCCTATTTTTTGTTAAGTGTTTTCTTTTAAATATATATATATATATATATATATATATATATATATATATTAATTAGTTAATTATTACATTTAGGAACTTATGACGCTTCAGATGAAAGTAGTGATACGGACGGTAGCAGTGATTCAGAGAATGAGGAATTTATAAACAATCAAGATCCATCATTATTTCCAAACTGCCCTCTTACACTTTCGGAGAGTTTATTATCCATTCTTGCACTTACTCTGCGTTACCCGATCACTGGTGTATTACTCGCTTCCATTTTGGAATTAATTCAAATGCATTGTCCAGAGCCAAATTATTGCATTCAATCCTTATATAAATTCAAACAATATTTTGAACATTTGAAAAGCCCAGTAAGAAGACATTTTTATTGTAAGAATTGCTTTAGTAATATCGAAGATGATGGCCAACAATGTCCTGCTTGCTTGGATCAAACTGAAAGCAGTTATTTCATGACAATATCAATAATTTCACAGTTGACGGCTCTGTATAATAGACGTGGCTTTCGAGAACAATTAAATTATAAGTTCAATAGAGTTAAAGTTGTTGAGGAAAATATTAAAGATATTTATGATGGTAGGGTTTATAAAGAATTAAGCGAAGATGGAGAAATATTATCAGATCCTAATAATATATCGTTTTGCTGGTATACGGACGGCGTGAAAGTATATAAATCGTCAAAGTTTTCGTTTTGGCCATTGTACCTCGTCATTAACGAACTACCATATCAAGAACGATATAAGAAAGAGAATTTAATCTTAGCAGGAATATGGTTTGGAGAAGAGAAGCCTTGCCCAAACATGTTTCTACATCCTTTATACGATGAAATTCATCAATTGGCGCATGGAGTACAATTCCATATTCCTAATTATGAAAATCCTATTCTTGTAAAGGGCATAATAATTTGTGGGGTATGTGATCTTCCTGCTAAAGCTCTCTTTTTAAATATGAGTCAATATAATGGTGTGTGTGGATGTCAAAAGTGCAAAGATCAAGGTGCGAGAATAGGCCGGATACAGGTATATCCATATCAACGGAATATGACTATGCGTACAGAGAATGAAACACTACAAGAAGCAGCTCAAGTCATTAGACGACCAGTAAATGGTGTGAAAGGTATGACCATTCTGTCTCTTCTAGTGTTTCAGTGGATCAGGACAACAGCACTTGATGCTATGCATTGCGTTTTCGAAGGCGTCATGAAAGCAATGCTCAATTTATGGTTTAATCCTGAATTTTCCGATATGCCTTGGTCATTATATCATCGTCTTGATACCATCGATAACCGTTTGAAACATATTAAACCACCTGGATTTGTGCAAAGAAGACCGCGGTCTATTAAGAAACATTTAGCATATTGGAAGGCATCAGAGTTAAAAAATTTTTTTTTTATTATGTTCTATTAATCTTAGAAGACCTAATGGATATAGATAATTTTGAGCATTTGAAATTATTGATTGGTGCAGTCTTTCTTCTTTGCCAGAAAAGTATATCAGAGCAAATGATAATTGAAGCATCTCGGATGATACATGAATTCGTTTCGAGGTATCAATATATATACGGACTCCGAAATATGTCTTGTAACGTCCATTCTTTGCTTCACTTACCTGATACTGTACGTGATTTAGGACCTCTGTGGGAATATAATTGTTTCCGTTTTGAGGATATAAATGGAAAATTAAAAAATTTTATACACGGTAGTAAATGCGCCCAACTGCAGATATATAATGCGGCTTCCTTGTACATTGGTACCTTCACATTGAACAAGGATTATTTGAATGAAGGTAGTAAACCGTTTCTTTTTTGTAAAAAACTTCTATGTGCCACAAAGCAATTGAAATTGCATAGTATTGGACAATCTCTCTATATTGCGGGAGCATTGTCGAGAATTCCTCTTCCAATTGAACTTCTTGAACAATTTCAGCAAAATGAAATTATGGGCCAAAGATATACCGTTTTTAAAAGATTGCGTAAAAATAATACTGTTTATATGTCAGAAATATATACTTTGCCAAAAGTAACTAACTCAACTTGTGTGAAGTACGTACATTTGAATAACACTATGTTTGGGATTATAAGATTATTTGTACGAGTGACTAATTGCATGTGCTATCGAATCTGTAATTGCAGAGCAGACCACTACGCTGTAATAAAAACTTGCCGAACACGAATCGCTTATCCCAATACCTGCATACCTGGAGGACCAGGACTAAATTATATTCACAAACTAGAAATTGTTCAAAATGAATTTGAAATCATTGACGTAAATTCTTTAAATGCGCTTTGTTTTCTTATAGATGTTAAAGATACAAACTTTTTTTCGCCGTTGAGCCTGTAAACACAGTTGAAGAAGAATAAATGCGATCTTTTGTACATTGTACAAAATGTTAATTTTAAACAAACTGAAATTCTCATATTCTCTAGCTTTACTGAATCGATATGAATATGTAAACAATTTGTAAATTATCAATAATAATACGATTTATAATTATTTCATACAAATCAGGTTTATTTTATATGTTATCTATGATTTTAATAAAAAAGGTGCGAATGCGTTTGTATAAATCATTAACTTAATACAATAGAATTGAAAATCAATTGTTAAAACGATGCGATTATATTATGTTACTTAAATGATTTTTATCTAGATCTATGATGAATATAAACAATTATTAAATCAATTATTTCCTTTCATGTAAAAAAAAATATCCATAAGGAATTAGGGAATGTTACGCTACATAAAATAAATCTAAAACCAAAAAATATAATTATTGCAAACAATGTTTATTATTTTCGATAAAATTATTTTTTCACTACAAAAATAAATACTTAAATTATCTATTAAAGAAAACTAAAACAAAATGTTCTCCATATTATATCCTATTACTGACCCATATTCTCTCAACTTTAGTCTATGCATTTCTAATGAATATAAGAATTGTTTAAAAAAACGAGAATAATGACAGAAAAATAAAATGCATTTTGCCTATAATTTTACATCTTTTACCCTCAGTTCAAAGACCAAAAAATTGTTCTTAATAATGACGAAAAAAATCAATTGTTTAAAAATATAAAAAAATAATTTTTCACTATATTTTGCCCATAATTGAAAGTTACAAAGAAAAGTTTATTTCTTCCCATAGTTCGGCATCCTTTTTCCATAGTTTAAAAATGTCAAAAAAAAAATTTCTCCCCATAGTTCGCCATCCTTTGCTCATAGTTTGAAAATGGCAAAAAAATGTTTCTCCCCATAGTTCGCCATTCTTTGCCCATAGTTTGAAAATGTCAAAAAAACATTTTCTCCCCATAGTTCGCCATCCTTTGCTCATAGTTTGAAAATGGCAAAAAAATGTTTCTCCCCATAGTTCGCCATACTTTGCCCATAGTTTGAAAATGACAACAACAAAAATTTTCTCCCTATAGTTCGCCATCCATTGCCCTTAGTTTGGAATTATAAAAATTATGTTTCTCCCCATAGTTCGCCATCCATTGCCTATTGTTCGCTATCCATTGCCCATAGTTTGAAAATTGCAAAAAATAATGTTTTTATTCTCCCCATGGTTCGCTATCCTCTGGACACAGTTGTCGCCATTCTTTAACCATGGGATTCGGACATTAGCAATACTTTGTCATACTTTGTCAAGCTTAGTGCCATATTTCGCCATTCTTAACCCATATTCTGCTATCTTATACCCATACTTCTATTTCCACGCGATAATATTGAAGTTTATATGACAGATCGATATAACTGGTTATCTTGATATCGCGCGCGGGTAAGGTCAACTTTTCTATTAAATTTCTCGAAAACTATGTTTTGTCCCACTTTGCAATTTATATGTACCATTGGAAAAAACTTCAGCTTTCCAATTAAATTATTAAAAAAAAAATTCTCAAGTTGGTGAAAACTGAAAAATAAAAATTAAATTTCAAAAAAAGGGGTCAAAAATTTTTTTTGTCAATTTTCTTGAAAGAGTCAGAAAGTACTAGAAAAATGTTTTAAAATACATTATTCACAAATTAAAATCTAAAAAGTTTTGTCGGACTTATAGGACTCTAGTTTTTACAATTTAATAAAAGTTTTTTAATACTTTGGGAATTTGTTACTCTTATGTAGGACAACAAATTACCGAAGTATCAAATCAATTCCAGAACTTTTTTTTGGGTGGTCCACTTAAGAAATTTTTGCCCATAAGTGGAATGTTTTAAAATTTAAACATTAAAAATTTCGACTTATATTTTTTTCCCACTTTTTGACGGGTTGACTAGCTGTCTAAATCTGAATTATTAAAAGTCGTCCACTAATTTAAATTAGTATTAATTCCCACTAATTGTTAGTAACTTTTCACTGCCTATAAATCTGAATTAGCGAAATTTCACTAATTTAAGGCGTATATATGTTAATTAAATCAGTGGTATACTTATCGCTGGAAAATTAGTCAAATTTCGCTAATTCAGATTTACAGAGTGAAAGTTCAGTCAATAATTTAATACCATCCCGAGTTTTCAAATTCTTGGGGTAAATTCGGACAGCTTGCCATTATTAACTGAATTAACAAAAATTAAATCTAAATCAATTTATTTTTCAGGAATCATAAGGAACAATAACAAATTTTTATATGAATTTTAAGTTTGTTATTTTTTAACCCGTGTGGAAATTGAATCTGGGCGCTAACCATGCTATGTCCAGGGGCTAGCTTGTAGTTGGCTAAAAGCTATCACCTGACCAGAAACCTATCTTTGTCATGGCTAACTCGGGCTATTTCCACACGGGAAATGTGAGATAAAATGCTAAATCAGTCTCAACATTGATTGCACCAGCACAAAAAAAATTGGATTGCCAGGACTGCCATGGATTTAAAAAAAATTTTCAGATTTCCTTAAAACTTCTTTCTCAGGGGTGTTTGGGGTCGCTGATTACAAATATGACGTTAATTTAAAAAAATTCAATATGTCGAATCCAATATGGCGAACAAAATATATTTAAATGAATGAAATCGATTGAAACTTGCTACTCCGTGGGGATTTTCGAGGTCGCCGAATACGAATCTGATGTTGGATATTAAAAATGGCGGATCCACTATGACTTACGATGCAATTCTTGTCAAATTTTCTTAATTCTTGGTACTTAGCATAAACTTTTTGAGATTGTAGTATCAAATAAATGCGATTAAATTTTAGTAAAATATTTACAGTAAACCATTTCTGGATTATGAAAGATTAATATTTAAAATTAGCGACTAGAGGTAACACCTAAGTATTAAGTACTAAGTATTAAGAAAATTCAAGTAAAAGCAAGGAATTTTTAAAAATTTTGTCCGCCATATTGGATTTGCCATTTTGAATTTTAAAAATCTGATGTCAGCTTCATAATCAGCGACCCCAAAAACTCCTGAGTAAGAAGTTTCAAGGAAATCTAAACAATTTTTTTTATATTCACCATTTTAGATCCGCCATTTTAAATTCGCCATTTTTAATTTTTTTAATATTTAATTCTTATGTTTTTAAAGTCACTAAATTCAAAAAAACGTTCAGAAGAAGCCAAAATTCAGCTTTATTTATAGAAATTAAGTAAATTCCCATAAAAATCAGTCTCTCAAAATTCACCCCCCCCCTTACCAAGCCTGTAAAAAGAGTACACGAACTAACTTTTAGATCGGACAATATTTTTCTCTTTAGATACACCTTAAGGAAGAAAACCTACCACATGACAGCCCTGGCAATCCAAATTTTTTTCTTTTTGTGTGCCGGTTTTGGCAACGTTTTTTGCGTTAATCAACAATTTCAATTATCCTGATGCCAATTGTCTTACTTACTCTATACTGTTAATCCAATTTTATAAAATTATATAATGATAATTATTATTATAATTATTATATTGAAAATCCGCATTTAGCCTCACTTACTCTATACTGTTAATCCAATTTTTTAAAATTATAATATAATAATAATTATGAATACAATTATTATGTTGAAAAATAGATAAATAAAAAATATAAATATTATATTTGGAAAATGTTACACTGTAAAAAAAGGGAGTTAAAATTTAACACCCAAATGCTAACTCCCCATGGAAAAAATAACTCGCGCAGGTGTTGAATGAAGGGAGTTAGAAATTAACTCTCTTTTGGAGTTGATTTTTAACTCGAAAAATTTAACTCTCAACTCCCAAATCTGTTAACTCCCTAAATTTTTTACAGTGTAATAATAGGTACGCTTTTTGCTATTCACTGATTATATTGACAGTATTTGTCTTTATCAACAATTTATAATGACAACGTTAAAGTCAATGCAATTGCTCGAGGAGAGAGATACGATGAGAAAAAAGTATGTCACGTGAGAGATTGAAAACGCTCACGTATAAAGTAACTTCGATCAGTAACTGCATCGTTGTTCATATTTTCTTGCGTTTTTGTGACACCTTTTGTCCCTTCACATAATTTGCAATCGAAAGTATAAACATTTTCTAGTAATACACAACAAGCCAATCGTCAACAAATATTTTTCTTTCTCTCTTGGTTACTGATGATGATCAATTTTCTAATTTTTTTTTGTTATAAAAATCTTCTTCATATTCATTAAGGATATAATTATTATTATTTTGCCTCTCTTATTTCGCATGACTATACACGGAAAGAAAAAGTCTAAAGAATATTTCAATACATAATTTAAAATATTTTACATAAACAGTTTTCTATTATTAAAAAATAAAAATTAACTTAATATTCATTTTCATTCATTTTCAAACAATTTAAAAGAATTATAAAATTATAATTATTAATAACACACGGAGAGACCCACATTCGTAAAAATTACTAAAAATGGTTGCAATGAACGGAAATAAGGGGACTTTTAGCATAATGTACTACAGAATTAGATAAATTTACAAAAGAAAATAGATAAATTTGCTACATTGAAATAGCAAGTTTTAATACTTTGTGTAAGAGTTGTAAATGTAGCAAAAATTGATTATAGTTTTCTCTAATTTCATTACACAAAATCTGACAAATGAAAACATTTTCTACTAAAATCTACGATCCACTGTAGTAATTTTTGGTGAGCAAGTGTGGCTAGCGAGTGCAGTCATATGGCGCGTGCATTTCTATTGGTTGCTAACTTCGTCAATCTCCGTAAATGAGCCGATGCCATCCGATCATTGACAGCCCAGTAAAAAAAAGTATTCAGAATAGAAAAAAAGTATTGGTGGTGACGTTCGGTGAATGCGTTTTCGAGACAAAACCGTATTGGTGGGTTACGGTGAATACATTTTGCTCACCGTGAATACTTTTTGTTTTAAACTCTCGATTTAAAGATTCCTAAGCGAAGTTGAGAATGTATATGAAGAGCGTTAGTAACGTGGTGTATAAAAATGGCTATTGCGAGAAGGAAATAAGAAATTTTGAGTAAAAACGAAAAATTAAATGTGAAAAAAATGTCAAATGTTGATCGATTACCATATGCTTTACTATGCCTACAATGCATGACAGATTAAAGGGAGCATGACGTTACCGGCAAAAAGTTATTAGGAAAGGCGAAAAATTTTGAATTTTTAATGAATTTTTATTCATTAATTCATTCACGGTGAGCAAAATGTATTCACCGTAACCGACCAATACGGTTTTGTTGCGAAAACGCATTCACCGAACGTCACCACCAATACTTTTTTTCTATTCTGAATACTTTTTTTTTACTGGGAGTGACTATGTTTCGCGTACGTAAAATAAATTTGGATATTATCTACAATAATTAAATATAAAGTGAAACGTAGGTCGTTCGTTATCTCAGAAATTGAGCATTATAAATTAATAAATGTTGCTTTTATTCCTGTCCCAAGAACTATGTTTTATAATAAGTTGTTAAAAGTAAACTGCTTTCTCGTAAGTGCTGTAAATTTTCATCATTCAATATATAAGGAAACAAAGATGTATACTTTCAGTGAAATTCGTTGTCGTGCGTGCAGTTGTGTATTAGTGTATTAATTAACCGCGTCTATACATATAAGTGAAATAAACATGTGTGTGTCTTCAAATATTTATCCATCAAATATATAAGTGTGTGTGTGTCTGTGTATGTAAAAATCCTTCCAGTTTACCTCCATTAGTCAAGAATTGACGGGAAACCGGCAATAAAAATCCGTATTTTTTCTTTCACTCTTTCTTTCTGCATTTACAAACGACTGTAGTAATTTTACGTACACAATACTTCTGAGTTTACTACAGTTGTTTGGAACTATTGGACGAAATAGTAAGAAACTTTGCTAATTTGGTGAACATTTGTCGGGATTAGTGATTTAGTGTAGAAAATAGTAAAAAATACAAAAAGTCCCCTTATTTCCGGTGGTTGCAATGTGAAAATAGTAAATTCTAGTGTGATTTTATACAAAAATTAGTAATCTCGGTCTCTCCGTGTAAAAGTAAAATAATAGGATAATAATAATATTACACAGGCCAACAAAATTTTGTGGCTTAAACAATACCTTATTATTTAAAATTATTATTTGTTTTAGGATTTACGACAATTTTTAGAGAAAAGTAGCAAATGAAAATTCATACTGAAGTCGCACAGTGACAACAACAACTTACTCACTGATCAATCAAGGACTTTGTTAGTGCATTTGATAATTATAGGTTCCTAAGTAAACGTTGCTGTTATCCTCTGTGTACATTTGGTACCACTAAAAAAGTTTTATTCACGCAAATTGCAAAATTTAACGAATTTATCTCTCTGTTTTCGGATTTAAATGCTTCGATCAAAAAAAACAAAATGTGTCTTGTTCATGAAATTATATTCAATAAAATGAATGTTTTATTATAACGAAGAAGCTTAGTGATGTGTTTTTTGATAATCATTTACAAGCTTTTCAAATATTTGATGACTATACATTCGTAGAGTTTGAAACTTTTATACATTATGTATATGCACCAAAATAAGTTTTATAATTTTTAAGTTTGATAAATAAACAATAAAATCTAATTGGTGGAGATATTGAAATAATTTTTATTATTTTTGAAAAAATAATTTAAAAATAAATTTAATTAAATAAAATAATAATAAAATAATTTAATAACATTAAACCACATTATACACACAAAAAACCCAGTCTCATTTTTGTTGCATCTCAAAATGAGACTATGTTAAACGCCATAGAACGTGGCGCCACCTAAGAGTCTCATTTTTGTTGCAACTCAAAATGAGTAGCGTATGATACTCATTTTGAGACTAGGTTTTTTCAGTGTACATAACAGATTGGTAAATAAACAATTTTACTTAACAATAAGAATGTCCTCTATTTTCGAATAAATAAATGGTAGAAATTATAGTGTATGAGTTCTGGGTGAAATATCGAGATAAGTTGTACTTTAAAAAAATTCAAAAACTAAAAGGTAAACTACGTAAATTTTTTAAAAATATATTTTGTAAATGACATTTATATACAGTATTGTAATTTACTTTATATATTGATTCAACAATTATTATTTACACGCATAGAAAGGGTTTGCAGCGAACAGCGAACCTTGTTCGTTGAAATAGGGACAGCGAAAAAGTTCGCTGTGAGATCAAACAAGTTCGATATGACAGCAAACTCGCATAAATTTTTACTAATGTTTTCTGTGTCATCTAACATGTTCGCTGCCACTGCAAACTTCTTAGCTGTGATAGCTAATTTTCAGAAATTTCACAGCAAAGATCTGTTTACTGCAGGATCTAATTTCTTTTTTTCCGCATACTATACTGCACGGAGAAAAGTGGATTATAAGTGATATAATCCAGATTATTCTTCTTATGATATTTTTACATTGTATATAAGACAGTTAACCAGAATTATAAAATTGAATATCTAAGTATTACCTTTTTTAAATTATTGATCATATTAATTTAGATTATAAAACTTGCATCAATATAATTGGTCTTAACGTTATTTTAAATAAATAAAATTTTGACAAATCAGAACCCACGTGAAAAGATTACCGGAAAACTCCGCATAATCTCCGCGGATTCACTCTGCGGAGATTCCGCGGAGTAAATCTGCCAATATTCCGCGGAATCATAATTTTCTTAAATATACTGAAAATTCAAAAAAAAAAAAGTTAAATTGTAAGAAAACCGATCGGCCGTGTGGGCATCGGTGGGCGAATAATCTCAACGTTGCCCTCTGACATGTCGTAAGAGGCGACTAATAAGAGGATGGAGTGGTTAGGCTCGGGGATCAGGTAGGGTCCTCAATCTGACACTCGCACCTGAGTCTAATGGTACCGCGGGGATCAGGTGCCCTGGGAGAACTTTCCTGCAAAGCAGGAAAGGACTCCTACCTGGTCACTTGGCGTTGGACTCGCGGTGGCAATGGTTAATAGCTCACATCGCTTAGAGCAAGATATTGGAGAGGAAGTTGATACATTGAAGATCAAACTTCCTCAAAACTGTCGACGTGTGAGTTGCGGTATTCAACTCAGGCAAGAACCTGCATAGTTCCTAGGGAGTGGAAAGATCCCGCCTTATGTCGGAGGTTCCACAAAGTTTCTATCCTAAACCTGTGGAAGACGGCTACTTTGAATTAAAGTAAGAGTCAGAGCTGTAGTACGATGACTATTGAACGAAAGTTCGAACGTTTGGATATACAGTGAGAGACACGTATCAATTTGCGAACTACTGAATAAAAGAGAAGAAGTTGAACGCGGACTACTGTCCCTGAGAGTCAAACCGTTGGTAAGCCGATAGGTTAGAAACAACGGACCCAGACTGACCTCTTTTTTGAAGGTACTTCCAATGGATTAACGCATTTCCCGCTGTAAGAAAACCGATTTACAAGAATATCATTTAACGTTATCCAGGCATTCTATAAATATTTTTAACCTAAACTGTCAAAAATGAAGAATCAGCATATTTAACATATCCTGACAATATTAAAATAATTTCAAAGTATCCATCTATCCATAACATTACCCACGGTTATCCTGGTATGATCCACAGTATTTTGTCAAAATTTGGTACAATTTCAAACGTAAGGAACCATAACATGTCATAAACGATACAAATAATGATTATCTAATATTATCAAGATATCCTGTGGAATGTTTGTACAATTTCAAAGGTAAGTCAGCATAACCTGCCCAAGAAGATACACTACCTACTAATAACCCAATGATATCTAAAGATATTCAAACAATTTCACAAGTAAGTCAACACCACCTGACGAAGACGATATACTAGCAAATCATTCAGTTATCCAGGTATCCGGACATTATCTTGGTCACTTTCAAGTATAAGTTATCCTAACCTTGGAATAGAGATGCACCAGCTTATCACCCACTGTTATCCAGATATTCGGTCATTATTTTGGAAAATTTCAAGGCTAAATCAACAGAACCTGTCCTAGACGATGCAGCACTTACTAATAATACCCATATATCCAAAGATATCCTGTCGAATATTCGAACAATATCAAAGGTAAGTTAACGTAACCTGGCCAAAACAATGAATCTACATATCATCCGCGGTTATCCAGGTATCATGTTAATATTTTAAACAATGTCTAAGGTAAGTCAACATAATCTGTCACATACGATACAATTGCTAATCATCTAATGTTATTCAGATATCTAGTCGTATGTTTGGACAATTTGAGAGGTAAGTCAACATAAACTATTATACACGATATATCTGCTAATCATCAAATGTTATCCAGATAGTCAGTCGAATGTTTTGGACAATTCTGTCCAAAACCCTAAGTGGGGTGTTCACTAGATATGAAATAGGGCTCTGATCAGGGCCTCGACAGTTTTCCTCGTTTTAAAGGCATGTAAATAAATTTAATTTTTTAAAATTAACTTTTTTAAAACAGTTATTGAAGTTAAAAAAGCGTTTTTTTTAAACACTTTATAAAATAATTATGGTAATATATTTAAAAAACGAAAATACATATAATTTTTTTTCTTCAAGTACAATATTATGATAAAGTTTATTTATTAATAATAACAGCTAAATTATAAATAACGAATAATAATAGTTATTAAATAATTAATTATTATACATTTATTTAAATATAAAAATTATGAATTTGAAAAATAATAATTAATAAACAATTATTAATAAATTATACTTAATGAATTTTATTAATTATTAATTTATAGGATGAATTTATCATTTGCTTTGTATATATATTATATTATTTTAATATATATAATTATTTTATATTATATTAGCTTAAAGTGAGAAAATGATTCGAAGAGATTGTTAAACTTAACACCTTCAATATTTAATAACTATTTTTTAAAAATAATTAATAAATTTGAATAAGATATTTATTAAATAAATATTAATTATTACTTATACATTTGGAAACAAAAATTATAACCTTTATTAATAGTATAAAACTAAGGAAGCAGAAAGGAGCGACAACCTCCACAAGAAAAATGAATTAATCATAAAACCAAAAATTATATTTTTCAAAAATTTTTAAGTTTTTCTATATTCTTGAAATTATATTTTTTATCATTTTCACTTTTAAATTAGTCAAAATGACTATAATACCTTATTATGTTATGTATAAATATGTTGTATATATAATGAATATGTTCATTATGTTTCTAATATAATAATATTTTTAAGTACCGTAATTTTATTGTAATTTCTTTTGAATAAAATTAACCTCACAAAATAGGGCAATTTTAAGAAAAACTGACGAGGCCCTGACCAGTTTTTCCCTAAGTAGGGCATTGGTCGGGAACAGCGTCACACACTAGTCGGGCACTGGTCAGTTTCTCTACCCAGAGCCACACCAGAGATCGGGAAAACTGTCCAGTACCCTATCAGGCCCACATTTTAATTTCTGCACGGGTATACGATACACCTGCTAATTAGCTAATGTTATCCAGATATTCAGTCAAATGTTCGGACAGTTTCAATATCTGGATAACATTAGATAATTAGCAGGTGTACAAACATTCTACAGGATATCTTGATGATATTAGATAATCATCATTTGTATCGTTTATTACATGTTATGTTAACTTACCTTTGAAATTGATTTAAAAAATGACCGTATTACTTGATATCTGTAGTTTATTTACTAGTGCATCGTCTAGGTCTGGGTAGGTTCACTTACTTTGGAATTGTCCAAAATAATGGAGAGATACATGGATAACAGTGGTTGATAAGCTAGTGCTTTGTCTTTGTCAGACTATGTTAACTTACCTTTGAAATTTATTAAAAAATTGACCGGATACTTGGACAACAGTAGATGATTAGGTGGATGCATCTTCTTTGACATATTATTCTAATTGACTTTTGAAATAGCCACTTTGCATACCCAAAATATTATACCTTTTTATCTCCGAATTTCTATCTCTTTTATACCCTATTATCACCTATCTATCTCTTTTTATGCCTATGTACTTTTATCTCTTTTATTTCTCTTTGCTCCAAATTTTTATCCTTTTTATTATATAAAGAATTAATTAATCAATTAACCGAATACACATGTCACTCAGCCACGCTAGCTTGGAAGATATTTTTCTTGAACTACCTTTTTACTTTTGGGACTGTATTAACCTTTTTTTATCTCTTACCTTATCACTCTTTGTCTCTCAGTTGATCTCCTTATTAAAGTTTTAATTTCTCTTTATTTATCATGAAATCGTTACATAGCTAATTCAATGTACAGGAAGGAAATAGACTGCAGTCTATTGCAATTAAACCCAATGTGTAAATTGTGATGAGTGTGTACTAAGATTAAAATGTGGATAAAAAGAGAGAAGTACAAAGATAAAAAGAATAAAACGGTATAAAACAAATGTTATTTATAAATATAATGAAAAATGTAAATACTAAGATTCAAATGATGACAGAAAAAGAATGAAGTAAATAGTAATATGATGAAATAAGGGTTATTAGAAGAGATTGAGAAAAATATGAGATAAAAAGAGATTGAAAGGATTAAAAAAGGAAAAGCCTGAGATAAAGGAAGGTCATAAGCAGAGATCAGTGTGTTCTTGGATTAATTTTTAAAGATTAAATAAATTAAAGCAGCGACAGAAAGGGAAGAAAGTAGATAGAAAACGTATTTAAGAAGATAATAAGAAAAATGTTATTCAAAAAGATTGAGAAGAAGAGAAGATAAAAAACAATAGTTGTCATAAAAATGGGGATAGAATTAAATGGAGATAGAAAGGGAAAGAAGTGAATAATAAGAGGATAAAAAGCGATAAAGTAAGGGTTATTAAAAGAGATTGAATTAAAAGGGAAGATAGAAAGAGATTAAGGGGAATAAAAAGAGGCTAGCCTGGGATAGAAACAAGATTATTAAAAGAGATAAGTATATATTCTTAGACGGAATTAGAGATAGAAAGAGATAGGTGTGGATATTGAAAGTATTAAAAGAGATGAAATAAAGGTTATGGAAAAGATTTATACAGAAGGAGAGATAAAAAGTTATTGAAGTTATAAAGTGGGAATAGACTAAGATAGAGAAACTTTATCTCTTTCTATCTCAGAGATAAAAAAAATATTCAAAGAGATAGGATTTCTATCTCTTTACTTCCAGCAGGGAGTTAATAATTATCTAATGCATCATATTTGACAGGTTACGTTGACTTATCTTAGAAATTGTTTAAAATATTAACATGATACCTGGATAACCGCGGGTGATATGTAGATTCATTGTTTTTCCAGATTAGGTTACTTTTTAAAGTTAAAACTTAGGATCCTCTGGAAATGTTTAAAATAGTGACAAGCCAACTGGATAACCGTGGGTAATATGTACGTGATCGATCTTGAAAGTAAACTTACCTTTTAAATTCTACCAAATTTTGACAAAATACTGCGGATCATACCGGGATAACCGTGGGTAATATTATGGATTGGCAGATTTACTCCGCGGAGATTCCGCGGAGTTTACCGGTAATCTTTTCACGTGGGAACTAACCTATAAATTAAAAAATTTAATTAAAAATTTAACTGCCTAATAATAAAATTTTTTTAAAAAATTTGAATTGGTTGTTGCTAATAATTTATTAATTAAATTAATTGATCAATCACTAAATTTATTTATTCGTAAATTTCTGGTAATTTCATTTTTATAAATCTACAAAACTATTTAAAAAATCAATATATATAAGATGAGACTTTTGTCTGTATGTTGCTCAGAAATCTAAATTTCCCTAATAATTATTAGTTTTTAGCACCCAAGATTCCAAAAATGCCAATAAAAAATTTCGTGTATGTATGTTTGTACCCGTGTAGAAATTGCCCTACTACGGCCGTATTAGGAATGAAACACACGGCCCGACCTGGGCCAGATAGGGGCGACACTCAAATGTGGATTTCCTGATCAGGGCCATATCGGGCCGTGTGTTTCATTCCCTAATAGGGAAGGCCCGATCTGTCCCTGATCTGGGCCATAGCGAAATTTCTACACGGGTATGTATGTATGTCCGTATGTCACAGAATCTTTGTTCGCGAATCACTTAAAAACGGCTCAACCATTTGAAACCAAATTTGGCAGAATGTTTGGCCTTAGGCCAAGAAAGGTTTTTAAATTTACAGATTTGAAAAATATTAATTGGAACGGGAGATATTCAATTTTTTCAAAAAAATCAAAAATTCTCAAATTGAGCCTTCCAATTCTATAACTCGCCCGACGCTCGGATGCACGCGCTAATACCAGTCGGGTAGCAGTGATAGGCCCAGAGGCGCTCACTGCTACCCGACTGGCATTAGCGCGTGTCTCAGAGCGTCGGGCGAGTTATAGAATTGGAAGGTTCAATTCCTTCTTATAAATAAAAAATTTCGTGTATGTACCCGCGTGGAAATGAAAGTATGGGCAAAAGATTAGTATTGCTAAGGAGCGAATCCCATGGTTTAACTATGGCAGCAACATAAATCAATTTTTCATCAAACAAAATAAAAAAAACACAAAAACTTTTAATATTTTTCATTTTTAAAACATAAACAAAGTGAGGCATATAAAAAAATTATTTTTTAAATGGTTTTTTTAATTTAACTGTTAAAATGAACTATGGGCAAAGTATGGTGAATTATGGGATGAAAAAAACTATTTCCTACACATTTTCGAACTATGGGCAAAGTATGACGAACTATGGGACGAAATTTTTCTTTATATATTTAAAGTAGGTACAAAGGATGGCAAATTATAGAAAGTATATATATATATATATATATCAGGGACCGCTTCTAAAACGAAACTAAATAGAAAATTACTTTCGTTTTAGTGTTTGAGTCGAATTGAAATTCCTATCCCATTGGGATATTCAGAATCCAAATTGGAATTCTGACAGAATTCTTATAGGAATTCCAATTAAAATTCAGATCAAGATTAATTAAGGAATTCCAATCAAAATTCCGATTACGGACGGAATTCCGATTCCATTGGAATTTTCAGAATACAGATCGGAATTCTGACAGAATTCTTATAGGAATTCCAATCAGAATTCCGATTTCTGAAGAAATTCTGATCCTATTACAATTTTCAGAATCCAGATCGGAATTCTGACAGAACTCTTATAGGAATTCAGATCCCATTAGAATTCTGACAACATTCTTATAGGAATTCTAATCAAAATTCAAATCGCAATTCCGACAAAATTCTTTTAGGAATTCCAATAATAATTTCGATTACTGATGAATTCCGATCACATCGCAATTTTCAGAATCCATATCAGAATTCTGACAGAATTTTTATAGGAATTCCAATCAAAATTTCGATCCTATTGGAATTATCATAATCCTGATTGGAATTCTGAAAGAATTCTTACAGGAATTCTAATTAAAATTTCGATACGAATTCCGACAGAATTCTTCTTGGCATTCCAATCAAAATTCCGACAGAATTATTTTAGGAATTTCAATAAAAATTCCGATTTTTGACGGAATTCCGATCTCATCGGAATTTCCAAGTGAAGGTAAAATTCCCTGTAGAAGACGTGTCGAATTTGCACCGTATTTAGTCAGGTTGTTGTTGTCCATCTTTTGCCCATAGTTCGAAAATGTGTAGAAAATAGTTTTTTTCATCCCATAGTTCGCCATCTTTTGCCCATAGTTCGAAAATCTATAGAAAATAATTTTTTTTCATCCCATAGTTCGCCATCTTTTGCCCATAGTTCGAAAATGTATAGAAAATAGTTTATTTTTTACCCCATAGTTCGCCATACTTTGCCCATAGTTCGAAAATGTATAAAAAATATTTTTTTTCATCCCATAGTTCGCTATCTTTTGCCCATAGTTCAAAAATGTATAGAAAATAGTTTATTTTTTATCCCATAGTTCGACATCTTTTGCTCATAGTTCGAAAATGTATAAAAAAAATTTTTTTTCATCCCATAGTTCGTCATACTTTGCCCATAGTTCGAAAATGTGTAGAAAATAGTTTTTTTTCGCATAGTTCGCCATCTTCTGCCCATAGTTCGAAAATGTATAGAAAATAAGTTTTCTTTCATCCCATGGTTCGCCATACTTTGCCCATAGTTCATTTTAACAGTTAAATTCAAAAAACCATTTAAAAAATAATTTTTTTATATGCCTTACTTTGTTTATGGTTTAAAAATGAAAAATATTAAAAGTTTTTGTGTTTTTTTGCTTCCTCATAAAGGAAGCCTTATAGTGATGTCGATTTCCGAATTTTTTAAAATCAATTATTTTTACAAATTTTCAAGTGTAGTATATATAATTCGTCGAGAGGAACAAATGTCCGGATGTATGTGTGTATGTATGTGTGTGTGTATGTATGTGTGTGTGTGTGTGTGTGTATGTCACCGATTCTTGTGGACAAATTTTCTCTTACACATCTTGATGGATTTTGATAAAATTTTGTAGATGTATTACGGTCATGAATACCAAGAATCAGACAGAAGGATTTTCAAAAATATATTTAAAAAAACTTTTTTTCAACATTTTTTTAATTTATGAAAAAATTAATTTTTTGGTTTTTTGAAATAACTTTTTTCTATATTAAAATTTTTAATAATTCTTGTCAAAATTGCATTCCTGACATAAAAACAAATCGATTCATGTATATAAAGTATATATTTTATCAAAATTTATAGAATTAATAAATATTTTAATTTTTCACAAAAAATTAAAATTTTGTATTTTTTGACATTTTATCATAACTTTTAAAAATAATTATTCTATAATAAAAAATTGAATAATTAATATTTATTCAGGGTACTTTACCCGGTTTATTAATTATATTTAATAAACTATTATAATTATTTAACTTTTAAAATTATATATAATAATATATATTAAGGAAGCTATTTATTATTTTGTTTGATGAAAAATTGATTTATGTTGCTGCCATAGTTAAACCATGGAATTCGCTCCTTAGCAATACTTTGTCAAACTTAGTGCCACATTTTGCTATCCTTTACCCACACTTTCCCATACTTTGCCATCTTTTGCCCATACTTTCATTTCCACGCGGGTATGTATGTCACAGAATCTTTATTCGCGAATCACTTAAAAACGGCTCAACCATTTGAAACCAAATTTGTCAAAATGTTTGACCTTAGGCCAAGGAAGGTTTTTAAATTTATAGATTTGAAAAATATTAATTAGAACGGGAGATATTCAATTTTTTCAAAAAATCAAAAATTTTCAAATTTTACCTTTTTTTAAAAATGCTTTCAAACTTTGTATAATTGAGTATAACATGTTATTTAATCACATTTTAGAATAGATTTGCCAAAAAAATGTCCTATAACTAAGATGAAAGTATAAACATGATTTAAAAAAAAAATAAAAACATCGCAAATATCCCAATTTTATATTTTTTTATTAATTGCTTTAAAACAATCTATAATTGATTGTTACATGTTATTTGGTCAAATTTTATCATAATTTTGCAAAAATTGTGTCCTATAACTAAGATGTAAAGATAAAAATGTTTTTAAAAAATCGAAATTTTTAAAATTTTAGAATTTTTAATGTATTGCTTTTAAACGATCCGATCTATATTTGAGTATAACATGTTATTTAGTCACATTTTAGCATAATTTAGCAAAAAAATACTATTCCATATTTCAGATGTAAGTATAAACATATTTTCGAAAAATTAAAAAGAAACGAAATAATTATTTATTTATAAGAGACAATTTTTGGAAAAATTATGCTAAAATTTGATCAAATAACATGTAATAAAAAAAATTAATTATAAAATTATAATGTTTGGTTATAGGTCATTATTTTTGGTAAAAAAATTTTTACATTTTGATAGATTGCAGTAAATTAATCAGTTATTACTTTTGTGATATATATGTAAACAATAAATTTACAGTTTTTAAACGTATTAATTTGAACGGGAGGTTTCAATTTTTTCAAAAATTTTAAAAAATTGAAAATTTCTAATTTTTTTTTTAAATGTATATCTTTTAAACTTTTGACGTCAAAATTGCAAAACTTCGAAAATATTAAAAATTGTAAATGATAAAATGGTAAACAATATTAAAAAATATTAATTCATAGCTTTAAAATTATTTTTCAAATATTGAAAATGGAAATTTTTTATGATAAAATTAATACTACAGAAAATCAAGAATATACCTGTGAAACGATACTTGCATTATACTACTGGAGAAAAACTTAGATAGTAAAAAGTTTTATTATTTTAATTCTAGGTTTAACTATTACGGATGTTTTGAGCATTGTAAAACATTGTAAACTGGAAAAAAGGGGAAACATGCAAGAATTTAATTTAATCGGGAAAAATTATAAATTCAGCTGGCAATATAGGTCTTATTTTAGATTTAAGCAATTATGATACAATTAGTTCGAATTTGACTTTTCTATTTCCAATAACTGGTGGAAATTTTGGATTAACTTATATTACTATAATTAAATTTCTACAAATATTTGACAAACATTGTTTTCTGCATTTTAATTAATAAAAAATAAATTATTTAATGATAAAAAGTCAATCACTGTTTTAAAATAATAATATTTTTATAATGAAATAGTTAATGGTAGCTAATTATTATTTCTATAGTCAAATTAAATTTCCCACTATTTCCTATTTTTCGAGACGTAGACACACTATTGAATGTATCTGTAGAAACTAAAACCCGTCGAAGACGGGTACGACAGCTAGTTATTAATTATGTGCTAGTTTCTTACAAAAAATTTTGAAAAAATTGATCGATACATACATTGTAAAAAATAAAATTTTATCGTGAATAATTAAAAAAATTTTTTTTATTTTTATTAAAAACTAGCACTAAAAGAAAAAAAAATTTGAACCAGACATACATATCTTATAGTATTTTTGCCCGCTGAAAACGAATCTGAAATTAGAATTGCTCCATCACCCTTTGTTTTTTATGAAATCGAGAAAACTACTCCTAAAATGCAAAAATTTAAAATTATAGGGGAGAGTCACTACGGTCGGGAAAGAAAGATCTGCTAAAGTGGAATGTTTCTTCTGTACATCAGAAAATGTCTGGACAAAAATTGGAAAAACTATAAACATTAAAAAAAAATGTCGTTTCAGTCGGGCCAGGTCTTTACGGTCGGGCCACCGTAGAAAATCAATGTGATATGAAGGAATATTTCTAACAATGGCCCGTAAATTACAGAAGAATGCTGTAATGCACTTGAAAATGAAAAAAGGAAATATAAAATTCATATAAAAATTAATCTAAAAACGTTCTCAGTACACGAAACGTTTACAATACGTTATCGAAGAAAATGTGAAATGAGACTTTTTAAAATGTTTTACGAACGTTTTTCGAACATGAATATTTTTTTTTCACTGTAAAATGACGTTCTTCACACATCTCTACCTTAAACAAATGAATTTCCGATGTCAGAACGCACCATAATTGTAAAATTATGTCTCCCAATCTGCACGATATAAAGTGATCCGACCGTAAGTTTCACGTCGTTTTGATTTTTTTAGCACACAGACATAAACGCACGATATAAAAACCAAATAACATACCAAAGTATTAAAGCACTCTCTAATGAATAAACTTCATCATATTACTTTATTGTTTGCATCTTCCCTTTTGTTTAATTAATTTTTCACGACATTAAGTAAAAGTTTTGCTTGAAAAATTCATCACACATTTACGTTTTACGTTTATACTGCTCGCGTACTTCATTGGAACTGAATGAAAATGACGTGAAAAGTTTTCTACCATCACTAACAAGTATTTACATGCAATGGTAAATGGCACCAGTTTGTTATAACTAAGAAACCCGAGGTGGCCCGACAGTAGTGACTCTCCCCTAGTATTAAAAGCAAAATCCCACATTGGTTATCAAAACAACAAAATAAATTTATGTACTTCTCTTTTAACATTTCCAAAGCTATATAAAAATTACTTCATCATCCACTGTGTTTTTATATTGAAAAAACTACTCCTAATATGTAAAAATTTAAAAAGTATAATAATAAAAAATAAAAAACCACATTGATTTTCAAAATAGAACAATAAATTTAAGTAGTTCTCTTTCAACAACTTAAAAGCAATGTCAAACTTACTCCATCCCCCTCTTTTTTTGAAAACCCTACCCTTAAATTTACAAAATAAAAGTTTAAAGTAAAAAAAAATGAAAAACAACATTGTTTTTCAAAACAGATCAAGAAATTTTTTTATTTTTTTTAACAATTAAATGTGGGTTTTTGCTTGTAATACTATAATTTTAAATTTTTACATTTTAGGGGTAGTTTTCTCGATTTAATAAAAAACAAAGGGTGTTCAAGCAATGTTGACATAGTTTCAGAGTTGTTGTAGCAGAAGAAGATAAATTTATTATTTTGTTTTAAAGAGAAATTTGTTGTTCAATTTTTTTACTTTAAAATTTAAAGTTAAGGGTAGTTTTCTCGATTTAAAAAAAACAGAAGGTGATGGAGCAATTCTGACTTTAGACTCATTTTCAGCGGGCAAAAATACTATAAGATATGATTGTCTGGTTCAAAGAACAGACAACTTTTTTTTGTGTGCCTGTGTAATGATTACAAACAGTTTAAAAAATGTAACTCATAACAATGTAAAGCATGTTTTAATCAACTAGTGTAAATTAATTGAAACAGTTCATGAATAAACATTTTTTCCAACAGGTCTGAATATATGTATAATTTTCAGTAGAGTAAACGAATCAATTATCAATCTATTTTATCAGTGTAAAACATATCGTTTTCTTTTATATTTGTGTGACTATTTAGAGTGGGAAAAAAGTTTTAATTGCAGTCTATAAATTATATTCCATATGTTTTCTACTACGAAAACAAAAAAAAATCAAACTAAACTTTATGTATGTAATTGTATTTGATTAATTGGTGGAGAAATTTAGGTAAATGTTTTAAAAAGAGAGTGCCAACTTTGGCACAACCGTGGGACAAGTAAGATATATATATACACAGGCGCCACCCTTGCTTATAAACGTTTCCCAGGGCATGGGAACGGCTTGTTTTTCCCGTGTAGAAATTTCGCTATGGCCCAGATCAGGGATAGATCAGGCCTTCCCTATTAGGGAATGAAACACACGGCCCGATATGGCCCTGATCAGGAAATCCACATTTGAGTGTCGCCCCTATCTGGCCCAGGTCGGGCCGTGTGTTTCATCCCTAATACGGCCGTAGTAGGGCAATTTCTACACGGGTTACTGTGTCTGAAGATCTTTGACTTTGTCTTGATTTATAAAATTGCCAACCTTTGGACAACCCAGGAATAAATTTTTACCGTTTTCAAGATCACCAAACCCATGGCTGAAGAACTTTAATGTTTTTCCATTTTTTCACTTTTGCGAAACACGGGACAACCCGGGGAAAAATTTTTTCACAATATTTTCTTTGAAAATTAAAAATCTCAATTTTTGAAGTTTGGCAAAGTACGGGAAAGTATGGGGGAATGAAAAAATTGATTTCTTTTAAGTACATTCTTCGAAAATTAAAAATCTCAATTTTTGGAGTACTATTTCTTCCGCTCGATTAGAAATATGACCTCTTTTCCAAAAATCATTTTTTTTATTCTTGTATACTTTGCTGTACTTACCCGTAGTATACCAAATTTCCAACATTGAGATTTTAAATTTTTGATGAAAATACTAAAAATATTCAATTTTTTTATCCTCCCATACTTTGATTTTACATATGAGCGATTCCATGTCAAGTGATCAAGGTGGAGAAAAATTTTTCTCCAATCGTAGCAAAACTTTGGTCCCGTACTTTGCTGGATTTCGCCCAAACTTCCTCTTCCACGACGGTTACTTAAAACTTTTTTAAAATATTATATATTCTGCGATGAATTAAATGGCATTTATGAAAATAATTGAATTATTGCAACGAATTTTATTATTTTATTGTATAATTCAATGTTTTTTAATGTTCAATTCTTTCCTCAAGTGTTAATACAATTTTTAAGAATAATCATATTTTTCGAGTACTTTATTTAAGATGGAATTAAAAATATATGAAATTCTGCGATAAAAATAATACTTAAATAATACTTGAACTGAATAAAATTAATAAACAGTTATATAATTAATAAATTTTTAGAATTCCGACGAGAGGGAGAGAATGTGATTTTACCTCCCCGTGACGTCATTGCAGGAGAGAAAAGTACTTTACCTCCCTGTAGTCCAAAAGTGAAAGTACAGCGAAGTATGGGAGAATAAAAAAATTGATTTTTTAAAAGTATTTTTTCGAAAATTAGAAATCTCAATTTTTAAAGTTTGGCAAAGAGACAATGAATTTTTTTGCATTTTTTCACTTTTGTGAACCCAGGGACAACCCTGGCAACAGATTTTTATTTAAAATAAATACCTAATAAATAAAATAAATATGTTAATAATTGAGCAATAAATCTAACAATGAAAATTAAATAAATCAATAAATAATCAATTATAAATTAATGGATTATTAAAATAATAGATAATTGAATAGTAATAAATTAAAACATTAAAATATGTAAAAAGAATTTTATTTTCATAACGCGGTACTAAAAAGGGTACTTTTTTGCACCTTGTTATGAAAAATATCGTTCGTAACTTGTGCGAGCATTCAAAAATTGTCAACTGCTCGCACAAGTTACGAAATATACTAGGTATTTTTATGAACTAAAATATTTTATTTACCGTTTCTAGCTAAAATTTATAAAATACCCCTCTTTATCACTTATATATTTTAATGGTTTTGGTTCTTTGATAATGCTGTAGGTTCAATTTTCACCAAAAAAAGTAAACAGAAATTTTTTTTGACTTTTCCGAAGATAGTTACATATGAATAGATTGAACTTATTTGCGATTGTTTTAAGTAATTAAATTTATTCTATTCATATGTCAATCTTCGGAAAAGTAAAAAATAATTTCTGTTTAGGGTAAAAGTGGGTATTATCGCGGGTGTGGGTATTTTAGCGGTATTTTGTATTTTAATGAATATTTCAAATAATATAAAAAAAATTTGACACTAAAAAATCACTCCTTGAACCTGATAACTAAGGCATTATAATATGCATCATATTTTTGATTATTTTTCTATTAATTAATTTATTAAAAATGCTTTAAAATTGGTTGTCTGAAAAAAGTTCAAAATGGCTCACCTTGGTTTGAGATTAAACTCTGCAGTGGTGTCAAAAATTATTATTTTATATTATATAAAACTCTAAGAGATGATTATTTTTTTATATTTTGGTAAATTTATTGTTATTCTACATAAAAAAATTGAATGTGAAAGAATTTATCAATCATCCGAGTCAATCTCAAAATAATTCTTAAGCTCTTTAGTTTCATATGTATCAACAGCACAGCCATCCTAAATACAGAAACCTGCTTTTTCAGAAAATATTTTTTCGAAATTAATTAATAATTTAAAATTATCAAAGAACTCAGAAAAAATTGGTTAGCATGGTGGGATACAAGCCCACGACCTTTCTATTGCCGGTAGACTACTCTGACCACTGAGCTACATGCACCCCAAGATTATCCGAGTTCCTCGATATATACTATACCTCCCTGCATTATTTCATGATAATGTAGGGAGTTTCCTGAAGATGATAAGCCTAATTTTTCAATTACATAGGCCAATTATAGTTAAGGGAGTGAATCTATCATTTGGAAATTATTACTAATATTAAAGTAAAAAGAATTTATCAATCATCTGAATCAATCTCAAAATAATTCTTAAGCTCTTGAGTTTCATATGTATCGACAGCAATTTTTGCTAACCAATTTTTTCTGAGTTCTTTGATAATTTTAAATTATTAATTAATTTCGAAAAAATATTTTCTGAAAAAGCAGGTTTCTGTATTTAGGATGGCTGTGCTGTTGATACATATGAAACTCAAAAGCTTAAGAATTATTTTGAGATTGATTCGGATGATTGATAACTTCTTTCACTTTAATATTAGTAATAATTTCCAAATGATAGATTCACTCCCTGAACTATAAAAAAAATTTGTTCAGTTAAAAAAAACTGATTTTTATTAAATATTTACAATCCCGATAATGGAGACATCTTTTTTCTAACATGTGTGTATTTTCGCGGCTTCTATCATAACCCTTGAAAGTAAGGTTAGCAGTGTGTCTCTAAAGTTTAAAACGTTAAAATTACAGCCGATATTATTTTTGCTTGTTTTAATTTATATTTTAATAACAGTGCTTTGTATATATTTAAAAAAATTAATTTTCAACTAAATAAATGTTGTAATTAACATTGTTTTTCCATTTTGCACAGTAACTGTTAAACACATTTAGACACAACAAAAAATTCGTTTATTTGAACGTTCAGAATTTTAGTAAATCTTCTAAGAGTTATGAAATATAAGCAAGAAAATAAAGAGTAATGGGAGGGATAAAAAAAATTAAAATTAAAGTAAGTGAGATCTGTATACTTAAGGAAAAAATTTTTAATATCTGTAAAAAAGGAGCAATAGTGTCAAAAGAAAATTGACTATTCGTTAGAAATGTTTGATAATAGTTGCCTTAGAATATTTCATCAGAGTATTATATTATATTATGGGACTAATTAAATAATTATAATTAAACCAAGTATCTTTCTTTTTGTGATACCAGTTTACTATTATTGAATTCGTCCATTTATTATAATGCATAAAATTTTTAAATTCAAATTCTTGCGATATTTATATTTTCATTTTTAAAAACTATTATTATTCCTTTTATTTTTTTACATTTACTATATTTAAATTAAGTAAATACTACAAAAATCCAAAAAGTAATAAATAAATTATCCGCGATATTTGACACGCGAAAATACCCTTAAGTCATACTATGTCCTGCGAGATTACAAGCATATGAGTCGTGTATTTAATTATTTATTTAAATATTAAAACTATTTTCTACAACATTGGCAATTTTTTTAAAGCAAAAAAAGCTTTAATATTTATTTAAAATAAAAAACAAAACCATATATATTCATTTATGATTTTTAAACCACTTGGAAGTATGACTTATACAAAATTCCTCGATAATACCCACACTTTCCCTACTTTTTTGGTGAATATTAAACCTATAGCATTATCAAAGAACCAAAAACATTAAAGTAAGTAGTAGAGCTACACGGGTTCTGGCCCAGTTACCGACGGTCGGTAAGGTAGATTTCTTAATAGCTCACTTTCAAGTGGGTTAGAAGGGGTGTTCTACTTTACCGACCGAGTTTTAGTACCGGCCGCCACCGTTAGATGGCGCCACCGCTCAATTCAAACCCTCTTGGCGGGGTATTTAAATTTTTTTTGAAATTTCAAGTCGCTTGGTGGGGTTTTTAATTTTCCCACGCAATTTACCGACATTTTTAGTACCGGCTGCCACCGTTAGATGGCGCCATTTTATTTTTTTGTCCAATTCAAACCCTCTTGGCGGGGTATTTAAATTTTTTTGAAATTTCAAGTGGGCTAGAAGGGAAGTTCTGTTTTACCGGCAACTGGGTTCTAGCTGTCACCGATAGATGGCGCTAATTTATTTTTTGCTGAATTCAAACCCACTTGGTGGGATATTTAAATCTTATTTTCAAAATTTTAATTCTGTTGGTGGTGTATTTTGAATTTCCCGCCCAATTTACCGACATTTTTAGTACATGCTGCCACCGCAAGATGGCGCCAATTTTTTTTACACAATTCAAACCCTCTTGGTGGGAAATTTAAATTTAATAATTTCAATTCTATTGGTGTTGGGTGATTTTAAATTTCGCGCCATTAAGTCAAGGTTGGTATTCTACTTACCGACCTTCAAGTTATCCCAGTAGTTGGCGTTTAATATGGTAGGAGTGATGCGCGCGGCACTGGAGTAGTGGGGCGCAGCGTAGTGGGAGGTGAGTATAGTGGGGACTGGGGTATAAGTCACGGAGCGCGGGCCACTAGCATCAGTTGCATCTTGAATGGTGCAGCAGACTACTTCCAGGTTTTCAGGGTTCCAGAGTTCTTCAGAGTTTTCAGAGATCATTTTCAGAGTTTCTTTTTTCGTTTTGATTATAGGTGTTATTGATTTTTTGGTTTTTTTTCGTTTTCATTATAGGTGTTGTTGTTGATTTTTTTCTTTCTTTATTTCGTATTAGTTTTAAGGTGGTGGTGATTTCTTTTAGGGTTTTTTTGTTTTATTTCGTATTAGTTTTAAGGTGGTGGTGGTGGTTTTTTTGTCTATTTCAGGATTTTCTTAGTTTTAGTTTTTTTTTTAGGATTTTTTATTAGTTTTAGGTACATTTTTCAGGATTTTTTCAGGTTTTCTTAGAATTAGACGCATTTTTTCAGCTTATTTTCAGAGTTAGCTATCAAGATGCCAAAGTGCAAATCGACAAAGAAGTCTCGTCAGCGTATTGACATGGACGAGTACAATGAAGTGTGTCAGGAATTTGACAACTTTATTACAACAGCGGAACGTCAGCTCATTTCCACGATGGCTATGACTGGCGAGGAGAAATTCGTTACAGCATTCGAATGGCAGAACAAGTGTCAACGATATCTGAACATTTTCCGAAACTTTTTGCGTAAGTCTGATTTTTCATCATCTCAAAGATCTAGGTGCTTAAATTTAAGGCAAAGAATGGAATACTTGCGCTGCCATTTTGATGCTCTAATGAAACGTGGTGCGGGTGTTGAAGTAGTGAATGAAGGAATGAAATGGGTGGATTTTGAAGAAGCGTTTGAAGGTCGTTTGCAAAATTGTGCTGTAATAAATTTAGATTACAAGGATATTAATGAATTCCTTGATGATGCCTTTCGTTTATTTAAAGTTAATATTGAAAAAGCATTAAACAGGTATGGTCCGCTAAAAGTTTACACCGTATTGTGTGCAAAATTTGTTAAAGATTCTATTGACGGTAAAACACAAGAAATATCAGATTTAAAGACATTCATCGCGAAAACCGGTGACATTTTAGTTACAACCCCATTAGAGACTTGTTCGTTCAGACTTATCAAAGCAAAAGAACAAAAAATTCATTTGCGATCGTTGCTTACATTATTTCCTTAATCAAGAAAAGCTCACTGAACATGAAGAGCATTGTCGAAAAATGAACGATACAAAGATTAAATTACCCAAAAAAGGTCAAAATACAGTCGAGTTTAAAAATTTTCAAAATAAGGAACGTGTTCCCTTCATCATTTATGCCGATTGTGAAAGTCTTTTAATTCCCTCAGCAGCACCCCAAGAACCAAAAAATACTGAGGTGTTTCAAAACCATAAAACTCTCAGTATTGGTTATTACTTAAAGTGTAGTTTCGATGACTCTTTGTCTGTGTACAAAGCATCACCTAGAGATGAGGAAAATCCAGCTAAATGGTTTTCTTTAGAATTAAAAAACTTGGCTGATAATCTAGATTCCATATTTAGAAACCCAGTTCCCATGGAAACATTAAGCCCACAGCAGTTGCAAGCTTTTCGAAATGATATGACTTGTCATATTTGTAAAAAGAAAATCGTGCATGGGGATGTGAAAGTACGCGACCATTGTCATCTAACAGGGAAGTACCGTGGACCCGCTCATCAAGATTGTAATATAAATTACCATGAATCGCAGATCATACCTGTTGTTTTCCATAACCTAAGTGGCTATGATGCGCATTTCATTATTGAAGCTATAGCTACAGAATTTGATGGTACTGTTAATCTGCTACCCATTAACAAAGAGTAGTACATTAGTTTTACTAAAAATGTTAACGGTGGTTTTCTAAAATTTCGTTTTATTGATTCTTTCAAGTTTATGGCATCATCACTGGATAAATTAGCATCCTATCTCGATAAATACAAAATTGTAAATTCTGTATTTTCAAATTACAGCGATGATAAAATTCAATTGTTGACGCGAAAAGGAGTTTTTCCTTATGAATACATTGATTCAAGAGAAAAACTTGATGAAACAGAGTTACCGCCGAAAGAAAAGTTTTATAGCACGTTAAACGATTCAAATGTTTCCGATGAAGATTATGCACATGCGCAGAAGGTGTGGAGTGAGTTTAATTGTCAAAATCTTGGTGATTATGTGTACTTGTACATGCAAACCGATATATTGTTACTCGCGGACATATTCGAAAATTTCAGAAACCAGTGTTTAATCGCGTACGGTCTAGATGCAGCGCACTATTATACTACGCCAGGTTTGACTTGGGATGCAATGCTAAAGTATACGAATGTAAGACTTGAACTCTTGACAGACATTGACATGGTAATGTTTATTGAACGAGGAATAAGAGGTGGTGTAAGTCAATGTACAAATCGATATGCAAAAGCTAACAATCCTTACATGGAAAAGTTTAATGAAAATGAGGACACGTCTTACATCGTATACTTTGACGCAAATAATCTATACGGATGGACAATGGTTCAACCGCTTCCCTATGGTGGCTTCAAGTGGGTAGAGAATGTTGATAATAGTTTTGACTTTGACGTTTTAGACGATGCTTCTACAGGTTACATTTTGGAAGTCGATTTGGACTATCCAGATCATCTTCACGATAAACACAGTGACTTTCCGTTTTGCCCTGAACGCTCGAAGCCACCAGGGTCTAAACAGGAAAAGCTCCTAACTACCCTCCTACCGAAACGAAAGCACGTTCTCCATTATCGTGCCTTAAAACAAGCTATTGACAACGGTCTCGTGTTAGTTAAAATTCACCGCGTCTTAAAATTCGAACAATCCACATGGTTGAAAAGTTACATTGACTTTAATACCATGCGAAGAACAAACGCGAGTAATGAATTTGAAAAAAATTTGTTCAAATTGATGAACAACGCAGTATTTGGCAAAACAATGGAGAACGTGCGAAAACATGTAGACATTAAATTAGTGACAAAGTGGGAGGGTAGGTATGGAGCTGAAGCCCTAATAGCAAAGCCTAACTTCCACAGCAGAGCCATCTTTAATGAAAATTTGGTAGCTGTGGAACTTAGGAAAATGGAGGTACTAATGAACAAGCCGGTGTATGTTGGATTGACTGTGTTGGATGTGTCAAAAACTTTGATCTACGACTTTCACTACAGTTACATGTTAGAAAAGTATGATGAAAAGAAACCAAAATTGTTATACACAGACACCGATAGCCTTATTTATGAAATCAAGTGCTCAGACGTTTACGCTGATATGAAGCAAGACATTAAGAAATTCGACACATCTGATTATCCGGTTAATAACGTGTACAATATTCCGCAAGCCAACAAAAAGATCTTGGGTCTCATGAAAGATGAGTGCTGCGGAAAAATTGTAACAGAATTTGTTGGCTTGCGGAGCAAAATGTACAGCGTTCGCGTAGAAGACAAAGATTTCATAAAAAAGACTAAAGGTGTCAAAGCAGGAGTTGTCAAGAAAAATATCGACTTTGATGATTATGTTTATTGTCTTCGAAATATTAAAATGCAATCTAGAACTCAGTATACTATCAGATCGAATCTTCACAAAGTACAAACTTTGAAACAAACGAAAATTGCTTTAAGTCCTTATGACGACAAAAGATACTTAATTGAAAACAGCACCGACACCCTTGCATGGGGTCATTGTAAAATTATTGAAATTGATGATGAGGATAAATAAAGTATTGTGAAAAATATTTGTTACAGAGAGGAGGAGGAAATGGTTCTTTGAATAAAAGATGTTTATTTTATTTCATGTATGAGCGATTCCATCTCAAGTGATCAAGGTGGAGAAAAATTTTTCTCCAATCGTAGCAAAACTTGGGGCTTTTGTAGTACTCATAGATAGCAATTTTTCACCAAAATATTTTTTTACCTAGTCCAATATTTTTCGAGGGGGAGGGGGTTAAATTTTTGGGTTTTTCAGTACAATGTTTATTTCAATAATTTTTTACTCTTAAACAATTAAACATACAAATTTGACAAAGTACATTTTTGAAAGGTTTTTTCATCCTCTTTCGATTGAAAATAAGCATTTTGAAAAAAAAAAAATTTGACCAAAAAAAAACAAAATTAAAAATAAATTTCAATTTTTGAGGGAGATGGATACGATTTTTTTTTTTTTTTTTTTTTAAACTAAAGCTGAGGTTTTTTCCTAAAAGGACATATAAATGATAAAGTGGGACTAGAATGTTTAAACATTGAAAAAAAGAATTTTCTCCAAAACGGAGCTAAAAATCGGATTTAGAGCGCTCCGGCGAGTAGAAAACTCTTTTTTTCAATGTTTAAACGTTCTAGTCCCACTTTATCATTTATATGTCCTTTTAGGAAAAAACCTCAGCTTTCGTTTAAAAAAAAAAAAAAAAAAACGTATCCATCTCCCTCAAAAATTGAAATTTATTTTTAATTTTGATTTTTTTTAGTCAAAAAAATTTTTTTTTTCAAAATGCTTATTTTCAATCGAAAGAGGATGAAAAAACCTTTCCAAAATGTACTTTGTCAAATTTGTATGTTTAATTGTTTAAGAGTAAAAAATTATTGAAATAAACATTGTACTGAAAAACCCAAAAATTTAACCCCCTCCCCCTCGAAAAATATTGGACTAGGTAAAAAAATATTTTGGGGAAAAATTACTATCTATGAGTACTACAAAAGCCCCAAGTTTTGCTACGATTGGAGAAAAATTTTTCTCCACCTTGATCACTTGAGATGGAATCGCTCGTATACTTTATTTAAAAAAACCTTAACCTAGTTACATTAACTTGTTACAATTTTTAAATTATATTTTAACTATATATTAACTTTACTTTAACTTATTTTAACTTTACTTTAACTATACTTTAACTTATTTTAACTTATTTTAACTTTACTTTAACTTATTTTAACTATACTTTAACTTATTTTAACGTTACTTTAACTTATTTTAACGTTACTTTAACTTATTTTAACTATACTTTAACTACATTACATATCAGATTTTTTTATCCAACTATTGTGTGAGCTATCGAATCCAAGCCATTTCACGTAGACATCATTACCACGAGTCTTGAGAACTTTTTCTACAAGGTAAACATCTGGATATTGGACTTTCAACAATTCTTCTTCGTAGAAACCACCTTCGATGGGTTGATTTTGGTAATCTTTCAGCTTGTATGTAACTGGTTTTGTTGATTTAACTTGGTCCACAGTGAATATTTCCGTTGTCCAGTTGGGAGTATATCCTTTCTCAAAGATATTTTTGTATTTGCTAACTCGAACTCTGTTTCCAACTTTGAATTTTGTTCTTTTCAGCGGAATTCTACGTAGTTTACGTATACGTCTCAGCAGTTCTCTTGTATCTTCTACGGTGACATCTTTAGGTTTCATACCAATAGTACGATGTTTTTTATTATTGTACTTTGATATGAGAGTTGGTAAAAGATTAATCCATTTATAATTGCCTTGTAAGCTGAATTCAGGCCACATCATATTTTTTAGAGTGCGGTTAAATCTTTCAACAATTGAGGCTTTTAAATTACTGTAGGTAGAATAGAGATTAATGTTAAATTCTTGCATTAAACTCTTAAATTCAGAATTGTAAAATTCTTTGCCTCTATCAGTATGCAAATTTTTTGGAATTCGACCTTGTTTTAGAATAGTTTTCATGGCCAAAGAAATATCCTTTCCATTCTTACTTTTTACAGCTACAGCCCAGGCATATTTGGAAAATATGTCTATAACTGTGAGCATGTATTTGAAACCTTTATTAGAATAAGAATATGGTATCATTTCAACTAAATCTGCTTGCCAGGTTTCATCGATGCCACGCATTTGAACTTTTCTACGAGGATAATTTTTTCTAGCTTGTCTATGCAATTCTTTAACAACAGTTAACTTTTCACCGTCCATTTTCAAGATTGGTTAAACGTAAATCTAATTTATCAATATATTTAGCGTTTTGAACAGGTAGTTCAAGTTGTAAATCAGTTTCAATCTGCTTAAGTTTTTCGTTAATTCTTTCTTCAATAGATTGAATAAGAATAGCCAAGTCATCAATAGCTGATCTTGAAGAAGTTGTAACTGTAAAGACTGTTTTTATTTCGTTTTTAACTATTTTCTTTACTTGTCTTAAATTTACAGCGTCGTGTTGCTCTTCAGCGTCTTGAACGTTGCAAAGTCTTTTGTTGTCAATATCGTATTGTCCACTTGAAGTAATTTTAAATCCAATTCCAGAAGGTCCAGGAAGTCTACGACTTGCCGCAGGTCGTGACAAAGGATGTCCAAACACATCAATGCTCATTTTAATACTGAGCTCTAATTGCTTGTACTCTTCTAATATATAATGTGAGCTTCGCGTAGTTCTTCGATGATTGACATAATTTCATTATTATGACTCGGATTACCAGCTTGCTGTGATGCTACTAGCAGGCGTAATCGGTCAACTAGTTCATTTGGATCATCCCAATAGATGTAGTCTGGTTGAAATTTTGTCTTTGTAATCATAAATTGAGGTAATTTTTTTCCAAACTTCTTCTTCTTTAAAACACCACTACCCTTCTTTGGATCATCTGGACTTATCAAGGCTGTATTAGGTCTTTGTGTAAATAAGAGTTCAAGCAACCCAGCAGTTTTTAGATATTTTTTCTTTCCAGCAAGTCTAATATGAGGACCTTTTAAATCAACTGCTGTATCTCCAATCATAAGAATACCATTAGGAAGCTTACGTACTCCATAAACCATGTCTAAAAAGAGTTTTCTGTTTTTGTTCAATAATAGAATAAATTTATTTGTCAATTTTTCATAATTAAGATCTTCAAAATTAGCACTCTTATCAAGTAGAGTGTCATTTAGTAGTGTTTTATCAAATTCTTCCTCCTCATCAACAGCAGTTGAGAAAGAAAAATCATTTTCCTCCTTTTTAAATTTTTCTTTTTTAAAATTCTCAAAAGGTATGTCAGTTACTTTAACCAATTTTTCAAGAGGTGTTACTATTGGTTGAAGAGTTTCTTTCAATACTGTTTCTGCAGCCTCTTTACCCATTTTGAGTAAACGATGTTTTCGCCTAATAGCATCACTTGCTTTTGCTATTTGGCGAAGCGTTTCTTGCTCTTTTCTATACATGTTTTCTTAGTGACAAGATAAACTATACTAATAAAAAATTCAGTAAAGTTCTTGTATTTATAGTGAAATGAAGCAATCAAATCCTCTTCTATATCTACCCTCATTAAAATTACGATCTTTATCAATAACAACAAAACCATATTTATCAGATTTCCAACATTCTGAACATAAATCGCGAAATTGAGTATAACTCATATCAGTGTTAACATGATCTTCGTATACATGTTTTAGATTCTTTTCATCTTGTCTAAATAGAACCAATAAATTAACATTATCTCGAACTAGATGTTTAGGAATACGAGCGTATGTTTGACATAAATAGAAACTGTCCACATTTACATGTCTGCCCATACAAAAGAAAGCTCTAACATTATCCTGCTTTTCACAAGCAATGTCATCAAAAACGAATATTGAATTTGGTTTAGCATCTTTTGGAGATACTACTTCTTCATGTTCACTAAATGGAAAATATTCAACACCATCTACTCCACTGATTACATTTTCAAGAAATTTATATTTCGGTTGCTGCAGAGATTTAGAGTAGAGGTAAATATTTTCAAAACTTAGACCATTTGGATGTATTATTAGGGAAAGAAGAGCATTTGTTTTTCCACAATTTGAGGGACCACAGAAAACTGCTCGAATGCTGTCTGAAAATAGACTGCCATGGCGTCTAATCTTTTTTTCATTAGATTCAACATCTATACTAGAGATTGGCAGTGCGACGGGTTGTTTCGTGAACAGCATCTTGACAGTAACTACCCTAAAATCTATAAATACCTAGCTTTTATAGTCCTTTTCGTCAGTTTCACGACAACCATTGTAGAGTGAAGAATGATTCTACATCAGGAGGTGAAAAAAGGTCGATATCGAGGAAAAGGTTTACTCAATCATATTATCAATAGTTTACCGTTTGAGTTTCACTTGCCTGGTTACCAATTTTGTGGCCCTGGTACAAATTTAGCAAAACGTTTAGCTCGCGGTGATCAAGGAGTTAATCCACTAGACGCTGCATGCAAACAACACGACATTGCATATTCGCAAAATCGTGAAAATATTGAAGCGAGAAACGAAGCAGATAAAGTTTTAGCTAAGAAAGCTTGGGAACGTGTTAAAGCTAAAGATTCTAGTGTTGGTGAAAGAGCAGCTGCATTAGCTATTTCTGGAACCATGAAAGCTAAATCAAAATTAGGAATGGGAATGAGAAAAAGAAAATCATCTATAAGAAAGAAAAAGAGTAAAAAAATCTGTAAAAAGAAACAAATAGGGCTAAGGAAAATTGTTGATGCTGCACGAAAAAGTATGGTTCCCAGTAATAATAGTGAAGAAACAATTCAAGCAGCTATGATTGGTGCACGAAAAGCAATAAAAAATGTTGGTGGTAAATCCAAAATTTTATCACCTAGAATTCTTCCTGTACCTACTAAAGTAGGTGGAATTTTACCGCTAGTTCCAATTTTTGCTGGACTTAGTGCTTTAGAAGCTCTTGCTGGAGGAGCTTCAGGAATAGCAAGGGCAGTTAATAAGGCTAAAACAGCTAGTGAACAGCTTGCAGAAGCTCAACGTCACAATAAAACCATGGAAGCTATATCACTTGCAAAAAGGATTACATTTAAAACCTTATCGACAAGGACTTGGTCTACACTTGAAACCCTACATTCAAGGAAAAGGAATTAAAAAACGATCATCAAGAAAGAAGAAGAAAAAACGAGCATCAAGAAAAAAAAGAACAACAAGAAGGAAAAAAACTTGCTGTGAAGCTACCTCACCGACCATTAACTGACTTTGATCTGTTAAAGTATGCCAAAGCTGCCAAAATACCTCATTTTCGTGGTATTTTTATGCGGAATGAACTACCTGTAAGAGGTCCTCATCAGTTTGAATCGGGAATAATTAATCTTGATAATAAAGAAGGTCCAGGAACACATTGGGTAGCATATAAAAAATTCAAAAACGAAACAATGTATTTTGATAGTTTTGGCAACCTTGCTCCACCAACAGATCTTGTCAATTATTTGGGTGATGGTAGCTTAATAAAATATAATCATAAAAGACATCAAAATTATGACACATTTGTATGTGGACACTTGTGTCTTAAATTTTTATGTAATCAACTTAATATTAAGAGTTGCTTTAACCTTTATAAAAGACTGTAACTGTTGTAAGCTTTCAGTATAAAATCTGACAGCAACATGAGTGATTCGTTTACTTTAACGTTAACAGGAAATTCATCAGTTCTTGAAGCTGAATATTTCCCACCAATAGAGCTAAATTCAAATAAAAGTTATGTACTTGGTCTTGTAGAACTGTTGACTTTTAATTCAATTCCCAATATAGATAAAGGAAATAACAAGTTTTACGTTGGAAATCAAGTAATTGCTATTTCAACTGGAAGTTATGAAATTAAAGATATTGAGTCATATTTACAAAATTCTGTAGAAATCGGAACTGTTATTAGTATAAAACCGAATAATAATACTTTGCGCAGTGTAGTTAAATCCAATTTACCAATTGATTTTAACCCTAAAGACTCAATTGGCAATTTGTTGGGATTTACGTCGCAGCTTTTAGCACCTCATAGAGCACATACTTCTGATTTACCAGTAGCTATTCTAAAGGTTAATTCAGTTAGAATTGAGTGCAATATAACATCTGGAGCGTATATAAATAATCAAAAAGTTCACACTATCCATGAATTCTTCCCCAGTGTTCCACCAGGATATAAGATTGTGGAAGTGCCTGCACACGTCATTTACCTTCTGATTGTCACAAAGACAATACATATTATACAGCTGCGAATTGTCGATCAGGACGGTGATTTAATAAATTTTAGAGGAGAAACTATAACAATTCGATTGCATATAAAGTCTTTGTAATGGGAATTGTTTATAATCAAAGAGCTGTTGTTGGTGGAAACTATAAAAGTCAGCCAACATGCAAGAGTCAAATCAGTCTAAATTTGTCTCACAAGGTGTTAACACCTCAGAATCGCCTCTTTCTACAAGAACTAGGTCTAAAACTTCGAGGAAAGAAAATAAGACAACAAGACAATTAATCTACATATTTTTTGCTTGCTGTTGCAATAAAAATGGACGAACTTCTCAATATTCCAGCAGCAGTGAATTTCGATGAGTCCATAGCTCATTATGAAATTCATGCTCATCAACCATATGCATCTTCATCTTTTAACAATAGCGATGAAATTCGAATCGCACTACAACATCAAGACTTGTGCATTTTACCTAGTAAAAGTTCATTACACATTTTTGGTAGATTAACTAAAAATGATGGAATTACTCTTACAGAAAACGTGCATTTAAGTAATAATGCTGTATGTTTTTTGTTTGATGAAATTCGCTATGAACTAAATGGTATTGAAATTGATCGTTGCAAATATGTTGGACATACTACAATCATGAAAAATTACACATCGCAAACATCAAATCAACTAAATTTTATTGAAAATGCTGGATATTCAAAAATTGCAGCTGATGCAAGACTGGTATTGGAAAATGGTTATTTTGACGTCACAATACCAATCAACATGATTTTTGGCTTTGCTGAAGATTATAAAAAAATAATTATGAACGCTAAACATGAACTTATTTTAACAAGAGCACGTTCTGACATGAATGCTATAATTCAAACAGGACAAGGAGGTGATGAGGAATTCAAAATTTTCATCAATAAACTTGAATGGATGGTTCCATACGTTTTACCTGCAGATAATAATAAAATAAAATTGTTAAAATTTATTGAAAAGGATCGATTAATTTCAATAAGTTTTAGGTCGTGGGAAATGTATGAGTATCCTTTAATTCCTACAAGTTCAAAAGTTTTGTGGCAAATTAAAACATCAACGCAATTAGAGAAACCACGCTATGTTATTGTTGGATTTCAAACAGCAAGAAAAGATAAACGTAAAAGATATGCCTGTCATTTTGACCATTGCAATATTACAAATGTTAAACTCTTTTTAAATTCACAATATTATCCTTATGGAAATTTAAATTTAAACTTTAATCAAAATCAGTACTCTCTACTTTATGAAATGTACGCTAATTTTCAATCATCCTATTATGGTAAAGATTCAAAACCTATTTTAACAAGGGATATTTTTAAAAGTTTATTTCCTCTGATTGTTATTGATTGTTCTAAGCAAAACGAGTTTTTAAAACAAGCATCAGTTGATGTAAGGTTAGAATTTGAGGCAGGAATCAACATGCCAGCCGAGACCACCGCCTACTGCCTAATCATTCATGACCGTGTCATTCAATATAAGCCAATCAGCGGCGTTGTAAAGAAACTATTGTAAAGGAGTAGGGATAATGTGGTTGTAGTGGGGGTAATTAATATAAAAGCAGCCGCTCTCGGCTAGAAATTCATTTCAACATGGAGTTCATTGTAGACGTTCAAGGTTTTAAAAAAGCCAACAACGAGTTTGTCTTTAAAGAGTTGGCAATACTTCCACTACAATCGGATGCTCTACCACTTGTTTTCCTGTTTGAACCTCCTTGTCCTTGGAATTCTCTGTCTGGACGCTACAAAAGTGAAAATCTCTGGCTAACTCATAATTACCATGGAATTGATTGGACAGCTGGAGATGTTCCATACGATGAACTTAAATCTATTTTACAAGGAATACTACGAGGTGCAAAAGCAATTTACGTCAAAGGATTAGAAAAGAAGACTTGGCTAGAGAAATACTTACTAAATGTACAAAATTTAGAAGATTTTAATTGTCCATCGTTGAAAAAACTTGAGACTAAATTATTGTTATCTACATGTCAACATCATACTCTTTATAATGAGAACTGTGCTGCAAAAAATGTTAAACTTCTTCAAGAATGGTTTTTGGATCCGCCAAACCAATATATAAGTGTTATTTGTAATGAAGTTGATGAAACTGATTCTACGATTAATACTTTAAAATCTTTCTATGAAAATTGTGAATCTTTTTTGTAAATATAGTTTTAAAGTTTTCAAAAATAAATATTATTAATTTAAAATTTAAAACATTGCTTCTTATTTAAAAATAACCTATCCTTTTAAATTTGAATATTTTTTATAATTCCTGAAAATAAAACTTTTTCTAAAAATAACTTTTAAGAGGTGAAGGAAAGTAAATTTAAAACCAATTTATAAGTAAAACTTGTGTTCATTTTTTCAAAATTGTTTTTTTTTCAAATATATACATTTTTTATACAATTTATTGTAATAATTTAAACTCGACAATATTATACGGTCCTCCAAGATACTTCATTTGAAGTTTTTTCAATATCGCAGCTTCTTTCATCATTTCCAAGGTGGTTGGTTCATCCTCGAAGAGTTTGATGAATCTCGTTGGTAAGTATGTGACAAAATCAGCATCAATTTCGACAATGATCCTTGGTCCGTATTTCGTCTGGACCTTCTTCATTTTCGTGACGTAGTACAGTCCATCCTTCATCAACTCCGCAAGCGGCTTCGTTGGTAGGTATCCCTCGAAACGTCCAACAGAGTTGACTTTTTCTAGATCCATTTTCAAAACTGGAAAAAAACCTTGAACAAAAGAAAAGAAAACAAAGAACTGTAATAAAAAAATTGTTTTTAAAACTAACTTAGAAAAAGAAACTTTGAAAATATAGCTGAAAAAAGAAAGAAAATAGAAATATATCTAGAAAAAGAACATAGAAAATATAGCTGAAAAATAAACTTAGAAAATAAACCTGAAAAAGAAAAAGAAAATAGAAATATATCTTGAAAAAGAACTTAGAAAATGTAGCTGAAAATGAAACTTAGAAAATAAAGCTGAAAAATGAAACTTAGAAAATAAAGCTGAAAAAGAAAAGAAAATAGATTAATGTTTATACTTACTGCTAATTCAAGAACCTGAAATAATAATGACTTGGTGGCTTTGAAACTCGCCTTATATTGCTGCAATCCCCACTTTTATCTCAATCCCCACCACATTTTCAAATGCGCACGCAAATTACCCCCCCCCCACTATACACTGCGCACGCAGAAATATCCCCACTATAATATGTGTTTAAATCATGCAAGTTAAAATTAAGGGAACTAAAATAAAATGTGTAAATTTAAAAAATATTTTCTTTATTTAAAAATTGATTAATATTATTTTTATGGCTCAAAGCAATCATCATTATCTTCTTCTTCTTCAAGTAGCTCCGACATCTAAAAATAGTATTTTCAAAGTTAATTGAAAAATAAGAAAAATATATATTCTCAAAGTTAATTTAAAAGTACTTAGAAATTTTCAACTAACTTCCTCAGGATTGATATTTATAACTAAAACATCATCTTCATCGCCATAATCATCATCGTCGCTCATGATGATAGTTTCACCCTGACTATCATATCCATCATCATCCTCATTATAATCATCATCCTCATCATCATCATCATCATAATTATTATGCGCGTATTCATCGTAAATGACAATTGTAGACTCATTATCTTCTTCTTCTACTTCTTCCTGAATTTGTGGAGGATTCGTATTTTTGTCTACCATTTTTATTTTCTAAAAGAAAAAAGAAAATAAATTTTTCTAATTAAAGAGAAATAAACCTGGAGGAAAGAAAGACCTGATGAAAAGAAAGAAAAATTTTAGAGTGAAAAACCTGGTGAAGAGAAAGAAAAAATTAGAGAGAAAGACCTGGAGGAGAAAGGAAAAAATTAGAGAGAAAGACCTGGAGGAGGAAGGAAAAAATTAGAGAGAAAGACCTTGAGGAGGAAGGAAAAAATTAGAGAGAAAGACCTTGAGGAAAAAAGACCTGGGGAAGAGAAAGCAGAAATTTAGAGAGAGAGAAAGACCTGGAGGAAGAAGGAAAAAAGGACCTGGAGAAGAGAAAAAAAATTTTAGAGAGAAAGACCTTGAGGATAAAAAAAAGACCTGGGGAAGAGAAAAAAATTTAGAGAAAAACCTGGTGAAGAGAAAGCAGAAATTTAGAGAGAAAGACCTGGAGGAAAGAAAGACCTGGTGAAGAGACCTAGAGGAGAGAAAGAATTACCTAGAGCGATTGGAAGCTGAAAGAAGAATGAGTTTGGTGGCTGACGCACCGCAGTCTATAGCAGTGATCCCCACCACGCCGCTCTCCCACCACAGCGCTCCCCACTTTGCGTCGCTAGAGGAGTGGAAGCAGCATCTCCATGCGGCGGTTTTCCGTAACATATTTTAAAACGCGGGGTTTTTGAATATATCCATAATATTGATTGTAGAAATAATTTGTATTAGTTAATTTTAATTATTAATAAAATAATGATAATTAATATATTAATAACATTATTCAAAATGCATAATTTAAAACATACTTTTTTCAATTAATTTAATATACAAAGTCTGAAAATAATGCTGAAAGGAACATGATATATAAATAAAATTTTTTTTTCTTAAATTATAAAATAGACAAAATTTTGTTTAAAAGTCACGCTTTAAAATCAACACATTATATTTATGTCTTTCATTATAAAATTGTTTATTTAAAAAATACATTTTCTTTTTTAAACATCTCACAAATGATTATATCATTAGTCTTACATGAAACTGTTAAAGTTCAAAAACAAAAATAAAATACTTGTCTTAAATTAAATGACTACACAATTTTTAACAGTTTTTTTCAATATGTGAGTTAACAAAAAATAAATGTAGAAATATTAATAATACATAATTAGAGAGACTTAATAAGTCTTTGGTAAGAAAATACTTCAAGTCTTACATGAACTGTTAAAGTTCAAAAACAAAAATAAAATACTTGTCTTAAATTAAATGACTACACAATTTTAACAATTTTTTTTTAATATGTGAGTCAACATAAAATAAATGTAGAAATATTAATAATACATAATTAGAGAGACTTAATAAGTCTTTGGTAAGAAAATACTTCAAGTCTTACATGAACTATTAAAGTTCAAAAACAAAAATAAAATACTTGTCTTAAATTGAAGTCTTACATGAACTGTTAAAGTTCAAAAACAAAAAATAAAATACTTGTCTTAAATTAAATGACTACACAATTTTTAACAGTTTTTTTCAATATGTGAGTCAACATAAAATAAATGTAGAAATATTAATAATACATAATTAGAGAGACTTAATAAGTCTTTGGTAAGAAAATACTTATTAAGTCTTACATGAACTGTTAAAGTTCAAAAACAAAAATAAAATACTTGTCTTAAATTGAAGTCTTACATGAACTGTTAAAGTTCAAAAACAAAAAATAAAATATTTGTCTTAAATTAAATGACTACACAATTTTTAACAGTTTTTTTCAATATGTGAGTCAACATAAAATAAATGTAGAAATATTAATAATACATAATTAGAGAGACTTAATAAGTCTTTGGTAAGAAAATACTTATTAAGTCTTACATGAACTGTTAAAGTTCAAAAACAAAATACTTCTCAAGAAGAACGATTAAACATTTAAACATACTGACTATAGATTAAAAAAAAAGGTCACAGTATGCATAGAGAAAAGAAATTTTCAAATAGTAAAAAAGCAAACTATTTTTCCTTTTCCCCCATTGAGTAAAAAAAAATTTACTTTTCCTTATGTTCTTTGTCATCTGAAGACACTTTTCTTTTTTTACTCATTGCAGTTTTCTTATTTTCCTTTACTTTTCTTTTGCTAGGCATACATGGGTGTTCATTAATTATTAACGTTTCAGATTTTTCTGGTGGCTGGGAGATTGAAGCAATCAATATGGAAGCATCAATGGATTTTTTTTGAGTTGCTAATTTCAAAGTAGAAGCATCCACAGATTTTGGTTGAGTTGATAACTTTGAAGTAGAAGCATTATTGGATTTTTTTTTGAGTTGATAACTTTGAAGTAGAAGCATCAATGGATTTTTTTTGAGTTGCTAATTTCAAAGTAGAAGCATCCACAGATTTTGGTTGAGTTGATAACTTTGAAGTAGAAGCATCAATGGATTTTTTTTGAGTTGCTAATTTCAAAGTAGAAGCATCCACAGATTTTGGTTGAGTTGATAACTTTGAAGTAGAAGCATAAATGGATTTTTTTTGAGTTGCTAATTTCAAAGTAGAATCATTCACAGATTCTGGTTGAGTTGACATCTTTGAAGTAGAAACATCAATGGATTTTTTTTTAGTTGCTAATTTCAAAGTAGAAGCATCCACAGATTCTGTTTTTGTGATGGTTGAGGAACTCATTGACTTTTCAAAGCTCGATGACTTCAAGGATTTAGATGAACACGATGATTTAGAGGACTTTGAAGATTCAGATGAACTCGATGAATTTGCTGGAGAGGATGGGTCTGCTTCCTTATTTTCCTTATTTTCTTCATCTTGCATTTCATTTGAACTTCGTACAACAGAAGTTTCTTTTATTATGGTCGTCTGAATAGGAGTTGGAGTATATTCCAGTTGTAATGAATCCTTCATGTCAGAAGATGGAACATATTCAGTAGGTTCCCATCGAGGTTGTCTTTGACGTGGAGTTATAGTTGGGTTGTTTACCTATTTAATTGAAAAGTTTAATAATTAAAATCTAATTAAAAGAATTAAATATATTTTTTCTAAAGTCAGTACAACGATTTACACTATAAACATTCATTATAAATTGAAATAGGAAATTTCAATTTAATTAATATCAAAAATGGATAATATTATTCTTAACAATTTAAATTAATATTAATTTACAAAATATACTTTAATTATGTACTTACACCATGATGAACGTTAAGTTGAGCCTGATGATTGGATGTAGTCATAACATTAGCTGAATTAAAAAATAATCGTGGATGACTTGGTGGTGGATAATGAACCGGATAAGGAGGTAGAGTTTGATTAATTACTGGCCTTTGATTAATTACTGGCCTTTGATTCATTACTGGTCTTTGATTCATTACTGGCCTTTGATTCATTACTGGTCTTTGATTCATTACTGGTCTTTGATTATTTACAGGTTGTTGATTCATTACTGGCCTTTGATTATTAACAGGTTGTTGATTCATTACTGGCCTTTGATTATTAACAGGTTGTTGATTCATTACTGGCCTTTGATTATTTGCAGGTTGTTGAAAGTTATTAACTGTCATACTGAGAATGTGTCCAAATTCTGAAATTATCTGTAACATTGTTTTTTAATATATATAAACTTTAAAAGTAGATATAAATTATATATTTTTATAATGTATAAAATCTTAGGATATGACAGGTTAACTTTGTATTTTTATAAGGAATAAAATTTTACGTTATGACAGGTTAACTTTGTATTTTTATAAGGAATAAAATTTTAGGTTATGACAGGTTAACTTTGTATTTTTATAAGGAATAAAATTTTAGGTTATGACAGCTTAACTTTATATGTACTTAAATTATGCAATATAAATAAATATATATTTCCTATAACATTAATTTTAACTTACGTGGGGATAAATTAATCGCAATAAATGACAAAGACAACATCCTGGACAACGAGTGCCACTACTTTCATTTGAATGATAATTCTAAAACACAAAACAATAGATTAAATATTTTTATGTATACTATAAACTATATATTCTTTCATGACATTTATTTGTTGCATACATATTTTATTAGTTTTTTATTTTGTTACTAATTTATAAAATAACAATGCAAACTTACCATTTTCACTGTTCGTTTAGTTGTGAGCACGTTTTCGTAAATTTTGAAACTCTAGCAGAAGTCTGATTCAATTAGACCACTGCTACCAACTTCACACATTTAATACTTAAAAACGGTCTCTTGTATCCGCAGCATGGTAACTTTTTATTCAGCATTCTGATTGGCTCTTTCCATAGGACAAACTTTGAAGTCAATGAGAATCAAAATAACACTATATATATTTAATTGCATATTTTGATAAAATAAAATACACTAACTGCAAAATCACTTTATAGTAGAAAATAAACAAATAATAAAAATAAATCCTAAGTAGTACCTAGGGTTAATTTTAGAGTTACTAAATAAATTATGGTGGAATTAAAAATATTCTATTTTAAAATAATGTTGAATTGATTGCTAAAATGTAGTTATAGCTACTAAAACTAATAAATCAGCCAGTATTTCAGGTGTGAAATTTGAAATCACCAAACCACTTAACATTAAATAATAATAAAAGATTGTAATATATAACAAACGGGGTTACAATTCGATGTCTGTCTAAAACAATTATTGGTAATTTTGGCGCGAAATTTAAAATCACCCAACACCAATAGAATTAAAATTTTGAAAATCAAATTTAAATATCCCGCCAAGGGGGTTTGAATGGAACAAAAAATAAATCAGCGCCATCTTGCGGTGGTAGCCAGATGTCGGTAAAGTAGAGCACCCCCACCAAGCCACTTGAAATTTTAAAAAAATTTAAATACCCCGCCAAGAGGGTTTGAATTGGACAAAAAAATAAAATGGCGCCATCTAACGGTGGCAGCCGGTACTAAAAATGTCGGTAAATTGCGTGGGAAAATTAAAAACCCCACCAAGCGACTTGAAATTTCAAAAAAAAATTTAAATACCCCGCCAAGAGGGTTTGAATTGAGCGGTGGCGCCATCTAACGGTGGCGGCCGGTACTCGGTCGGTAATGTAGAACACCCCTTCTAACCCACTTGAAAGTGAGCTAATAAGAAATCTACTTTACCGACCGTCGGTAACTGGGCCAGAACCCGTGTAGCTCTACTACTAAAGTATATAAGTGACAAAGGGGAAAATAACTATTGTTGGTCAAAGGATTTCTTACGAAATAAAAATTTTAGCTAGAAACGGTAAATAAAATGTTTTAGTTAACAAAAAATGAAATTCTTTTTACATATTTTGATGTTTTAATTTATTATTTTTAAATTATCTATTATTTAATTAATTCATTTACTTATAATTGATTAATTATTGATTTATTTAATTATAATTGTCAGATTTATTGATCAATTCTTAACATATTTATTTTATTTATCATTTATTAAATATTTACTTGTTTGTTATTATTATTCATTTTATTTATTATACAATAAATATTTACTTCTTTATTCTCATTCTTTATTAATTAATAATTATATACTAGTTTATTATTAATTATTAATTTATTATGAAAATATTAATTTATTAATTATTTACTTGATTATTATTGTTAATCGTTTTATTTATTATTAAATATTAATTTACTTATTTATTCTAAAAATTTATTAATTATATAACTGTTTATTAGTTTTATTCAGTTCAAGTATAATTTTAATCGCAGAATTTCATATATTTTTAATTCCATCTTAAATAAATTACTCGAAAAATATGATTATTCTTAAAAATTGTATTAACACTTGAGGAAAGAATTGAACATTTAAAAACATTCAATTATACAATAAAATAATAAAATTCGTTGCAATAATTCAATTATTTTCATAAATGCCATTTAATTCATCGCAGAATATATAATATTTTTAAAAAGTTTTAAGTAACCGTCGTGGAAGAGGAAGTTTGGGGGAAATCCAGCAAAGTACGAGAAAGTTACACTACGGCATTGCCAATTGTCAAAATAAAATATTGGCAATACTTAGAACAACTTGTAGGTAAACTGAGGTAAAAATATTGACGTCGTACTTATTTTAAATTTGTAAATTTAGGTGAAAGATCTACTGTTTACATTTACCCCTTATTTACATTTATGCCTTTTCAAAAATAGTTTTTACAAAACTAAACTATCGTTTTGATGTTGAAACATTTGTTTTTAAAGAAAAACTGTCAATTTTTGACTAATACTTACGGTATTGATAAAAAATAACAAAATATACGACAAGCACTTTTGGGGCGTAATGTCTCACTTTGTTATCACCAATGATAACCCTTGATTAAAAAAATAACTTAAGAACAGATTTTTTAAGTAAATAGATTTTGTATTTCGCTACAACTTTTTATAATTCCGTGTGGAAATCTACCCAATGTCGCCCAAACTGAGATTGGGCGCCAATGTGAGCCCAACTGAGCTTTCTGTAGTTCGAAAAATAAGAAAATAAAATAATTTAGGTAATCAAATTATTATTTAAATGATATGCTGGGCAAATAAATAGAACAGCGCAACTGTAAAAACCTCCAAAAAATTTTTGTTCTTTAGTGTACTTGGACAAAGTTTGGGTCAACCCAACTTGGCGCTTTCTCGAAGTATTCCCAAGCTGAAATTTAATTGTGTTTTCTGTTATAAATCATCAAAAAATTTGAGAAAAAATATGATAAATAAAACTTTACTTATAGTTATGTTGATACTAAATTAATATTCCATATGGAAATTTTCTCAAATTACCAGTCTGGGTTCATATTTAAGGAAAAATAAGAAAATTGAAAGCTTTAGTTGATTATATCAATATTTATAAACAATATGATCCATGGATAAATAAATTTAATGTAAAGTTCTGAGTTAATAATTTATGAGACTAAGTTAAAAATAATAATAACTCATAGTTGTGTTTCGAGTTTGGTGTTTCCCACTTCGAACCCAATCTCAATAATTTATTTCTTACAAGCTGTCTTACCCGTCTTCGACAAGTTTTAGTTTCTACTAATACGTGACACGGATAGTTAAAAGGGACCTACGATCCAAAAAAATTGATATTCACTTTTTTTATCTATTCTTATAGTAAATAAGCCGCTCTTTACAACGCAATAAACCGTAACTTTGTAGCTGCATTAGTTTTCTCACAATTTCACTTCAAAGTTAGGTAATTTAACAAAAAACAGTGCAAAACAACTATAACTTGGTAAACTTCAAAGTCGTTTTTCTCGAAATCTTTTTTTTCAGGTCTTAGGTACCTTTTAACTGTCTGTGTCACAAATATGTGGACGTCCGCATGAAAAGGGCCCATTTTGTCGGTTCTAGTTTTCGAGTTGTTTGCAATTTAATACTTTTTTGGGAAAAACCTTAATTTTTTTTTATTTTTTATTATTAATCTACATGTTTTGACAAGTCAAATCATGAGGTTTTCATTAATTTATCGTTAATTTAAGTGTTTAACTTTATTGGTTCTTTAGAAAAAGAAAAGGGCTCATTTTGTCGGTCCTTTGCAAAAACATTCCGTATTTTTGAAATGGAGGGTCAAAAAAATTAAAACCTCTTGATTTGTCATCTTTAAAGTACCCTGAACACAAAAAAATTATTATCTGAATAACTTTCGAGAAGAACCAGACATTCGATCGAATGGACTGTTGATCGAAAAGACATTTGATCGAAAAGTCATTTGATCGAAAAGACATTCGATCGAATAGACATTTGATAGAATAGACATTTGATCGAAAAGTCATTTGATCGAAAAGACATTCGATCGAATAGACATTTGATCGAAAAGACATTCGATCGAATCTTTTTTGGCATAAGAGTTTCCCTTCTTCATTCTACAAATAGTCATAGCATGAAATACCATGGAAGTTAATTATGTACAGACTTTAAGCGTTACTTAATAGATGGTGCTACTAGTATTCTAATTGTGGGGAATATACTCTGTCTCTCTATTCATCTCTCACTCTTTACTACCGCGCAGACTCGATCTTTCGGAGCTACAAGGCGCGAGACTTTATACTATATACGTAATTGAGTTGTTTTTTTGTCAAGTTGACTAATATCTCGTCCAGCCTTTTGGCTATAATTATAATGTTATCAAAGTATAATAAAGTGGTTTAATAAGTTATATTATGGAGTTAGATTTATTGAGCACATAAGTGGGAATAATAATTATTCAATCCTTATATCTAAAATTCCCACATTGGTGACCCCGACGTGATTCGGGGAAATGTGTTTCTAAAATTTTTTTCATCAAAAACGTGGCGAGAGACGCTATCGCCATTTTTTCTACCAGGAAAAACCACTCTTCATATTCCAAGTTTTCATCAAACTAGAAGAAAATTGGATTCCGAATTTTGGACGATGATTAACCATTTTTAAGAAAATTTTTTGGACGAATTTTTGGATAATTTTAACTACCTCTCCGATGTCTACCTTCTTATCAATTGTGACGTAATGCTGTACTGGGAATCTTCTTCAGCGAGGCTGTGCAGGAACATCTTCTGTCACATGGACTCATGATTTCAGTTTCGGAGCGAGGTTGGCGAATCTGCAATTTTTTTATGCTTTGGAAAACGGCGCATGGGCACTCTATTCTGAGCCCATGCAACAGGTATGTTCCGTTCTCTCTACCTGATAGCAATTTAACAGTTTTCCGTCTCCCTGATTATTCTCTCCCTTTTATGAACCGTTGCTGAGCATATCCTGGAGTTTGGCCCTTTACACCAGCCAGTGATGCCAAGGTTTCAACATCGCATTTTGGGGAACATCTCGAGAGTTCACTTTGATGCGACTTTATTCAATGAGATGACAGTTTGGAATTCGCATTCCTTATCATGAGCAGCTTCGCCTTTGGAGGAAGCTTCGTAGCGTTTTCGACGTTTGTCCGTTTTATAAGTATTATTGCGTGTTTTTTATTATAAATATTTCTTTTAAATTATTTTCTTTTTCTTTCGAAAATTACCGATATTTTTCGCACTAATGAATTTAGTATTGAATTTAAATATTTTTCTTTTGAATTTGAATACAAACTAAATTTTTTTTACTAATTGTAAAACATAAATATTTTTACGATGTTTATCACATTTCATGTTCATGACATTATGTGATGTTTAAGAGTTTTGATCACTCATTATTTTAATTATTATTCTTTCAACGAATTTGATAATTTTAAAAAAATAATATTGTAAAATTTTTGAACCTAAAAATTTTTGAAGTTGGTTTAAAATGTTACTAACATTAATATTAAAACTTTGAACTTGAGAAATTTCTAAATTAATTTCTTTTATTTAATACGAATTCAAAAATTGATTATATTTGTGACCTTGTCACTGTATCGCAGAATACAATATCCCTTATTGTTATTTTTCTTTAAACGATTATCAACATGTTTTCTTTTCGATAATTAAATACTTTTAAATTTTGTCATTATGAGGATAATTCTACACACTCCGTATTTTGTTGACAATATTATTTGTGTTGTAATCGCTATTTTCTTAGTGCGTTTAATTTTGTCATTTTCTTTTGTAATCGATGCAATATTGGATGTTATATTTTCTTAATTTTTTATTTCGGGAGGAACGAGGAAGACCTTTTCATTTTTTTTGGTAAGAATATTTTGAGAATGGACTTTCAAGAGATTTGTTAATTTTTTTTTCTCTCTCAAAAGATTTTTTTTTATTTAGTTTTAAATTGTCGAAGAGTTTTTTCTTGTCCAAGGGTTTATTTTTCTTTTTTCTCGAAATGGCTGATCGAGGTTTCGCGTTTGTTTCTGCAAACGATCCCTTGGGATCGGGTAGGCCTGGCCGCGCGTGTTTGCCTGGTAGTTTTGAGGGTCGTTTTGGGGATTCTTCACATCCCGGGGTGGTGGCTCAAAATCAGCAAAATTTTGTTGGTCGCATTCCTTATTTGCCTGCGTTTATTCGAGCGGATCCATCGCTATGGTTTGCCCAAATTGAATTGATTTTTGAATCCTCGGGTATCTTTTCTCAGAGATTAAGGGCCGGTGCAGTCATAGAGCCCTCGAGCCTGATGCAGTGCAAACTGTCGGAGATTTGTTAACAAATAATCATCACATCGAAAACCTATATGTTGAAATTAAAAATCGAATCATCGAAAATTTTTCCCCTTCTCCTGAAGCCGAGTTGAGGACTGTTCTTCGGGGTGAAGTTATTGCTGATGGTAGACCATCTTTGATATTAAGTAGGATTCGACATCTCGGTCGCGGCAGATGTAGCGACGAGGTGTTGAAAACAATTTTTCTGGAACACCTCCCTGCTAATTGCCGTGCTGTCCTTGCTGTTGCTGAAACAAATGACCTTGGTCGTTTGGCCACAATGGCAGATCGAATAGTTTCTTACGGACCTTCCGAGGCAAATGTCTCAGCAGTTTCAACAAATTCGGATATTTTATTAGCGGATATTTTCGGATATTTTTTTAGCTCGAGGAATTGACATCAAGATTTAACGCGTTTTCAAATAGATCTCGCAACCCTTCCAAGTCACACCATAGAGATCGTTCAAGATCTCGATCCAAGTCCAATTCCAGAGGTGGTAACCAGGGTTTTTGTCGTCTGCATCGCAAATATGGGAAAAAGGCCCACAGGTGTTATAAGCCATGTACCTTCAAAAAGGATTTCAAAAAGGATAATAAGAATTCTGAGAATGGTGTTGATTCGGATGATTCGACTTCGGGAAACTAAATTCGCCGCTCCGCACTGAGGCGGTTGGAGCTTCGGCAAGATCAAAACGCCTTTTTATTCGTGATTCTGAGTCAGGCCGCTGTTTCCTCGTTGACACGGGCTCCGATATCTCCTTACTTCCAGTTGAAACCAAGGCTAAATTGCGTCCGACCCAATACGTCATTTATGCCGCGAATAATTCGCGCAAAAATACGTTTGGTGAGTGTCGCCTTAATCTTAATCTTGGACTTCGACGTTCCATGTCGTGGAATTTTTGTATAGCGGATGTTCCTTATGGTATTATAGGAGCGGATCTGCTCTCGTGTTTTGGACTAAGTGTCGATCTTCGTGATCAGAAAATCTTAGATTCTGTAACAGATTGCCAATCTTTCGGTAGTATTCGAAGCACTGATTTTTTGGGCGTTAGTTTCATCGATAAATCCTCTCTTTTTTCAAGTATTTTAGCCGAATTTCCAAAAATTACCGGATTAGCGCAATCCTCGGAAATCATGTCAAATGGTGTTCAGCACCATATTTTGACAACTGGTCCTCCCGTCGCTGAACGACCTCGAAGACTTGCTCCGGATAAATGTGCGATTGCGAAGGCTTGGTTTCAGGAAATGGTAAAATCTGGTCGTTGTCGTCCTTCGAGTGCAGCCTGGGCCTCGCCCCTCCACATGACCCTTAAAAAAAGCGGAGAATGGAGATGCTGCGGGGATTATCGTAGAACAAATGCATGTACTATTCCTGACAGATACCCTGTTCCTTATCTTTTGGATTTTTCAAATATCCTTTACGGTAAAAAAATGTTTTCGAAATTGGATCTTTTTATGGCATATAACCAGATTCCAATCGCGAAGGAAGACATCCCAAAGACTGCGGTAATAACCCCCTTTGGGCTTTTTGAGTTTACGGTGATGACCTTTGGCCTTAGAAACGCCAGTCAGACGTTCCAGCGTTATTTGAATCAAGTCCTTGGGGATCTCAACTATTGTTTCGCGTATATAGATGATATCTTGATAGCATCTTCCGATTTAGAGGAACACAAGATGCATTTGAGAAAGGTTTTCCAACGCCTTTCTAATGCTTCCCTTCGATTAAATACCAGTAAGTGTGAATTTGGCCTTTCTGAAATTGAATTTCTTGGACACACCATTGATCGAAATGGAATCAAACCTACTATCGAGAAAGTTAAAGCTATTAATGATTATTCTAGACCAAAAACAGTTATGGAGTTGCAGCGATTCTTGGGATGTTTGAATTTTTATAGGCGCAGCCTTCCCCATGCTGCTGAAAATCAAAGACCATTAAATTAATTCCTTAAGAATTCTCGAAAAAATGACCACCGTGAAATTGATTGGACTCCCTCGACTATCGAAGCGTTTGAAAAGTGCCGTTCGAGCATCGTTGATGTCACTCTCCTAACTTACCCTGATTGTCAGGCCCCTACTCGCGTGATTTCTGATGCTTCAGATTATGGCATGGGCGCTGCTTTGGAACAGTTTCAGGAGGGTTCTTGGAGACCCTTGGCATTTTTCTCTCGAAGCTTTAATTCAGCACAAAAAAAGTACAGTACGTACGACAGAGAGTTGACGGCCGCTTGTGAAGCTGTGAAATATGTCAAACACTTTTTGGAGTTTAGAGATTTTCACATTGCTACGGACCATAAACCTCTGATCTACGCTTTCAACCAAAAATCCGATAAAGCCTCTCCTCGTCAGGTTCGACAGCTTTCATTTATTTCCCAGTTCACGACAGCTTTTAAATTCTTACCAGGTAACGAGAATGTCGTTGCTGACAGTCTTTCTCGCGTAGACACGATTCGTTTGGCAACCGATGTCAATTTCGTTGAGCTTTCTATCGCTCAGAAGGATGATGTGGAATTGCAGTCTCTTTTAAAAACAGAATCGTCTTCTCTCAACCTTTGTCGCATGCTTTGGGGTACTGATCAAACCGCCATATTTTGCGACCTGTCTGGTGAGATAATTCGACCTTTCATTCCGTCATCCTTACGTAAACGCGTTTTCGAGACATTTCATAATCCTGCTCATCCTAGTGGTAAGGTGACCGATCGTATTATCCGTAAAAGTTACGTCTGGCCTGGGATGAACTCTGACATTAAGAAATAGTGTAGAGGTTGCTTGGATTGTCAAAAATCCAAGGTATCACGACACACTATTTTACAACCATCAAATTTTTTGGCTCCTGATGGACGTTTTCGGCATGTCCATATGGACATAATTGGTCCATTACCGATTTGTGACGGCTATAAGTACTGCTTGACTCTCATTGATCGATTCTCCAGGTGGCCTGAGGCTATTCCGCTCAGGAATGTGGAGGCGATAACGGTGTATCGTGCTTTCGTTGATGGGTGGATTTCGCGGTATGGTGCGCCTGAAACTTTGACAACTGACCAGGGAAGTCAATTCGAGTCTCAGATTTTCTCCTCCTTGTTGGGATTGTCCGGTTGTCATAGGATTCGAACCACTGCTTACCATCCTGCCGCCAATGGTATCATCGAGCGTTGGCATCGAACGCTAAAGGCAGCGATCAGATGTCATTCCGATAAGCAGTGGATTCATGTTTTGTCAACGGTTCTCCTTGGACTCAGAATGAATGTTCTCGACTCTGGTTCTTCTCCTGCTGAGTATTTGTATGGCACCACCTTGAGGATCTCAGGTGAATTCATTTTGCCTAAGGAATTCGAACCTGATCCGCAGATATTTTTTGAGGAGTTCTGCGAGCATATGCGTGCGGTCCGGCCTGCTCCGGTTGAGCACAGACATAAGAGAAAGATTTTTTCCATAAGGATCTTTATTCGTGTTCTCATGTTCTCCTGAAAGTTGGAACTATGAAAAAATCTCTTGAATGTCCATATTCTGGTCCTCACAAGCTTTTAGATCGAATCACTGAAAAATTTTTGAAATTGAGGTAAATGGAAAGAATCGCCGAGTTTCGGTAGAGAACGTAAAACCGGCCTTCTTCGTCCCTCCTGATTCTGCGACAAATTGCGAAAAAAATGGTTTCAGTAATGTTTCTCGTCCTGAAATTCATTCGCCAATAGTAATTAGTAACGATTCAAGTCAATTTCTAGTACAAAAACCTCTTAGAACTTATTTTAATAAAAAGAAAAAAGTCTCTTTTAATTTCAAGTAAATTAGCAGTATTATTAGTACTAAATGTAAAAATTTTATTAAGAGTTAATTTTAAGGAGATGGCCATCTCAAACAAAACAATATACAATTTTCTTTTTTATTTTTATAAGATTGCGCATTATTATTAATATCTAGGATTTTGTTCAATCCTGAATTTTTTTTGTATTTCTTAGGTTTGGTACTTATAATTAGAGAACTAAAATTTTGTATTTTTTTAAGATAAGAGAAAAAAAGAAATCACGATATTTCTTGAAATATAACTGCGATATATATATATATATATTATTTATTTATTTTTTGAAATTTGACTTCGGTAATTTTTTTAAATATTGTATTGTTACGTATTTTGTAATAGTTTTTTATTCGTTACGTTAGACACTTGGGGGGGAGTATGTGGGGAATATACTCTGTCTCTCTATTCCCCTCTCACTCTTTACTACCGCGCAGACTCGATCTTTCGGAGCTACAAGGCGCGAGACTTTATACTATATACGTAATTGAGTTGTTTTATTGTCAAGTTGACTAATATCTCGTCCAGCCTTTTGGCTATAATTATAATGTTATCAAAGTATAATAAAGTGGTATAATAAGTTATATTATGGAGTCAGATTTATTGAGCACATAAGTGGGAATAATAATTATTCAATCCTTATATCTAAAATTCCCACATAATGTGATGGTTCAACTTTATTTTTTTGGTTACAGTTGTCAGATTGAAATCTTTTTTGTAGATTTGAAATAGATATATGCATTATTAACATTCAAAGTTTAAAAACAATGTTTATAAGTGCGTAAACGAGTGATTTCATATTGACTATTTTGACTCATTTCATATTGAACTGCAAGCTTAGCAGTTTATATTCAATGTAAACAGATAAGTGTACTTACATTGAATATAAACTGCTAAGCTTGCAGTTCAATATGAAATGAGTCAAAATAGTCAATATGAAATCACTCGTTTATGCACTTATAAACATTGTTTTTAAACTTTGAATGTTAATAATGCATATATCTATTACAAATCTACAAAAAATATTTCAATCTGACAACTATAACCAAAAAAATAAACTTGAACCATCACATTAGAATACTAGTAGCACTATCTATTAAGTAACGCTTAAAGTCTGTACATAATTAAATTCCATGGTATTTCATGCTATGACCATTTGTAGAATGAAGAAGGGAAACTCTTATGCCAAAAAAGATTCGATCAAATGACTTTTCGATAAAATATCCATTCGATCAAATGACATTTCGATCGAATGTCTTTTCGATCAAATGACTTTTCGATCAAATGACTTTTCGATCAAATGTCTATTCGATCAAATGTCTATTCGATCAAATGACTTTTCGATCAAATGACTTTTTGATAAAATATCCATTCGATCAAATGTCTATTCGATCAAATGTCTATTCGATCAAATGACTTTTCGATAAAATATCCATTCGACCAAATGACTTTTCGATCGAATGTCTTTTCGATCAAATGACTATTCGATCAAATTACTTTTCGATCAAATGACTTTTCGATAAAATATCCATTCGATCAAATGACTTTTCGATCAAATGTCTTTTCGATAAAATATCTATTCGTTCAAATGACTTTTCGATCGAATGTTTTTTCGATCGAATGTCTTTTCGATCAAATGTCTATTCGATCGAATGTCTTTTCGATCAAATGACTTTTCGATCAAATGTCTATTCGGTCAAATGTCTATTCGATCCAATGTCTTTTCGATCAAATGACTTTTCGATCAAATGACTTTTCGATCAAAGGACTTTTCGATAAAATGTCTATTCGGGAAGAATTCCTGCGCCTCAAAACTACAAATTCTGATACAACTAAATTTCAGATGTATTTATCGCCGAAAGACTTTTATTTACATTGTTCATATGTTCATGTTTAGGTATACATTTTTCCAAATATTGCCTTGGGGCGGACATTTTAATATTACTTGAATGTTACTCCAATGTTACTAACATTACATGTAACATTGCTGCAACATTCCAGTAATGTTACGTGCTACTTGGGAAAAGGGATTGTAGATTCGATACTGTGAAAGACGTTATATTACAAGTTCCTGTAAAAATTGTAAATTTACAGAAAATTTTTTTATAGTGATATTTTAGAGATTTGAGCATATTTAAAAATTTACAGCAACAAATTCTCTTTAAAATGAGAGAAATTAAAATTAGCAAATAAATATTGTATTAATAATTTCAATTCTCTACATTTACATCAGTATTTTTATACTAAGCGATAAACCCATAATATTGCATAAATCAGGAAAACATTTGGGAATTTGATCAAGAGTACTAGAAAAATATTAAATTTCTAAAATTGAGAACAAAATTCTTGTTTCTTTCATAATATTGAAAGCATTTAATTCTTGAATTCAATTCACCTACGAAACTTAGCAATCAGTACAAATTTTAATAGACACAAAACTTTGTCAGGATGGCAACATTGTCAGTAAAGTCAGGAACAAAAAAATTTTGTCAGTAAATTGAAGGAAATACCAGGATTAAATGCTAAGTGAAAATTTTTTGCCAGAGAAATTAAGCGAATTGAGCCTAATATTGAAAAATTACGCATTTTCCAACTTTTGTCCAAACATTAAAACAAAATATAACAATTTTTAGTCAATTTAGTTAACATTTTTCTATAAAAAGAATTTTGTCAAGGGAAATAATTTTAATAAAATTATTATATGATATTATTACTCGGTTGTTTTAAATATTAAACATTGAATTCAACGATCAATTCCGAGTCAGGAATAAAAACAAAACAATAGCTGTTTTACGTTTCGACAGCGCCGCTGCCCTCTTCAGAAACAAAAATTAAACAAAATTTAAAATCGTCACAGAAGCAATATGTTTTGGTGTCAAATCATACGCACGACAGTTCAAAAGAAAATGTAGTTGAGATGTGAACTTGGTGAAGTCTTGATTGATGTTAATCCACATCTTCAGAATATGTTGCTGATGAGCAGTAGTAGTAAAATCAAATACGTTCGATGAACTGTCATCACATGACCGTTCCAGATCCATGGTCATATTAGTAAAATTATTATATGATATTATCACTCGGTTGTTTTAAATATTAAACATTGAATTTTCGTTTCTGAAGAGGGCAGCGGCGCTGTCGAAACGTAAAACAGCTATTGTTTTGTTTTTATTCCTGACTCGGAATTGATCGTTGAATTCAATGTTTAATATTTAAAACAACCGAGTGATAATATCATATAATAATTTTACTAATATGACCATGGATCTGGAACGGTCATGTGATGACAGTTCATCGAACGTATTTGATTTTACTACTACTGCTCATCAGCAACATATTCTGAAGATGTGGATTAACATCAATCAAGACTTCACCAAGTTCACATCTCAACTACATTTTCTTTTGAACTGTCGTGCGTATGATTTGACACCAAAACATATTGCTGTTGTGACGATTTTAAATTTTGTTTAATTTTCGTTTCTGAAAAGGGCAGCGGCGCTGTCGAAACGTAAAACAGCTATTGGTTTTTTTTATTCCTGACTCGGAATTGATCGTTGAATTCAATGTTTAAATAATTTTAATGTCAGTAAATTGTCAGGAAAATTGATAAACTGAAATTGTGGCCACCCTGCTTTGGACTTCTTCCATTTCTTTCAAAAAATAATTCAATTTTATGACATGTTAAATTAATTCATTTTAAATTATTAGATTATTGAATTTTTTAAGATTTGTGATTGCAATTTTTATAAATAATTGAGTTTTAGAAAATTGTATGTATATAATTTTTGTAAATCCAAAGTCATGTAAAAAAATTATAATAATCATTAGTCCAGTTAAAAAAAGTGAATATTTTTTTACTTAAGTTTCGGATTTTTCATTAAATGTTAATCGAAGAAAAAATTCGAATAATTAAAAAATTTAAAATATTCTTAAAATTTTAAGAATATTTCTACTTTAAAGTAAAAATTCTGAATATCTACGGAAATCAGGAAAAAACAAGAATGAATAAAATTCAAATTAGTAGTAATATTTACTATCATTTGAATCGGTGACTAACTTTTAATAATAAATAATTCATTAATAAATTGATACATTTTACTAATAATTTAGTAAAAATTAATATTTTATCAATTAAATTGCAAGGGTTTCTGAAGTTGCAGTCGAAGTAGAGCATTGAAAATTTTTTTTTCATATAACCAAAAAATGAATCCCCAGGCGCGAAAGACCGATGCTGACGATGGGTTGAAGCTTGATTGAGCCTTGAACGCCCATCGTGGGTAATCCAGAGTTGAAGCAGTCTTTAAAACAAAATTCGTGAATCGATGCACCAGTTTTTGCGTAGTGCCACCCAGGTGAGAACTGACGGCTAATTCAGGCTTTACGAAGTTTGATTCAAGCCTGGTCAGAATTGATTGAGGCTGGGTAAGACGGCCGATGCAAGGTTGCTTGCGTCTATAATAATGTAATACCGATTTCAGTTTGATGCGCAGTTTTTCTTGAAGATTGGCGTTCAATCTTCAATCAATGCTGCGGAAGCCTTATTCAGAAATGAAACGAGACTGCTTCCACTGTTCCCAAATTTACGCGTTTCTCGCGCTTATTCAATATAATATGAAAATATCGGTAATGAACCATCGGTAACTTTTTCATCCTCCCCCACCGAATTCTTCAATAACTAGTTAAATTAAAGCTTTTCCAAAAGAAATTAATCATTTATCTTCAAAATTGGCAGAAGTCACGATTCTGCATGATTACCAAAATATCAATTAATAATAATAATATATATTATTTTTATTTTTATTCATATTATATGTGTGTATAAATGTAATTGCAATTAACTATTAGAACAATTATAGGGAAGACCGGGGCTAAACCGGACAAGTCAAATATTTCCGAAACCGTAAAGAATTTCAAATCGTGTAAATAACCTATGAACGCGCAATTTCGTGATGCATATGCTGCATGAGGTTTTAGGGACGTGTCAATTTTCTTGTAATAATAGTTGCCGTTATTATGTAAAAATGTCATTTCTTGAGGTAAAAGTAAAAAATTTTTTTCTTCATTTTTTTGGGTTTCTATCGTTAAAATTAAAGTGCAAATATCATACGGCCATTTTTCTTTTAGCACAAGGTGTACTGAGTTTAGTAGAAAAAAAGTTTAATGGAAAACATTAAAAAGAAAAAATATATTGCAGGTTAATTGAGATGACGGTGTGGGGCTGAATCGGACATCGTGATTAAAAACAACCAAATCTTAGAATTCTTTAATTTATTTTATATTAATTAACTATTTTATATTATATTCTTGCCTTAGAACCACTTTATAAAGAAATAAATAAAGAATTTATTTTAAAACTCGAACTCGCAAGCGAGTTGCTACAAACAGACAAGCCTGAAAACTGTAGGGTAAAGTGCGGATAGATGCCCCTCCCGGATAGATGCCCCCTCTCTCAGATCTCCAATATGGAAGAAACTATATTTATGTATTATTGGTTTTTTTATACCTATTGGTCATAACAATTTCTCTGTAAAGTGCGAGCCCGCTAGCACCTCGGGGTTATTAGTTACAATAATGTGAAAATTTCAGATTGCTAAAAGAGTGCAAAAATTTTTAAAGAAACTGGACAAAATTTATTATTACGAGAATCAAGGATTTTTAACACGTAAGAAAATATTTGCAATTATTTTCTTGTCTCAAATTAACAAGAGAAACATATTAGATCCGCATTTTACATTTTTTATAATAATTGTTGTAATAAATGATATTAACTTACAGCAGGGGGCGTCTTACCCACCCAGGTGGGATATATGGCCAAATGCAGACCTTTCGCATTTTCGTTCTGATTCATTTATTGTTTATTCCAGGTATTTGGTCCTTACATATGTTAATGATGAATAGTAATAGTGTAGAAAAATCGAATAGTCATTTAAAAATATCAATATTTATTGAATTTAGATGTAATTTTCGAATTGGGGGCCATCTATCCGCACTTTACCCTAATTCATTTTATATTATAATTATTACCGATTTTACATATTATATTATTTTCTTTGTATAGAACTATCTACAAATAAATAAAAGAAGAATTGATTTGACATTTTTACCAAAAAAAAGAAAATTTGTATCTCATTCTTTAATTAATTGGCCGTGTCCGATTTAGCCCCATGGGGTGTCCGGTTTAGCCCCACCAATTTTCGGATTTTCGTTTTTGAGGTAGTCACCTTCGAAGCAATATATCTCTAAAGCTATTGTACTTTTTTTAAATCGAACAAGTGCGATTTGTAGATGAAAGTACAAGCTTCAAAACGGTATATTACACTTTAGCAAAAAGTATGTTTTTGTATGAGTTTTCTGGTCAAAGACCAAATCTGTCCGGTTTAGCCCCGGTCTCCCCTATTATTTTCATGTAAATAATATAATACTAAAAATAAATTATATTTGAAATAGTAATATTAAAACAATAATTTTATTAAAAAAATATAATTTGTCTGTTAATCAGTACACTTTTTTCTTGATTTTTTAACAGACTTTTAATATTATTTACAAACATATTCACATTTTTTATTCACAGCACAACACACGGTGAGTCGACTCGATAAAGTTTAACCCAAAAGTCTTGCCACTAACATTTTTTTACAGATATTTGTTCACACGTGAAATTAAAATATTTTTCTCCTAAAATGAAAATTATCTGTCAAGGGTTTTTAAAATAAACTCAATTTTTCTCTTTTTTTGTAGGTTAATTGCGCTGTTATTTCATAAAAAATTGAGATATTAAATTTTTTTTATTTCACTCCTTTAAGGTCTTGTGAACAATTTCCCATAGACGAAGATTTATTTTTATTATTAATTGGTTAAATTTTTAAAATCCTCAAAAAATTTTGTTTCTTTGCGATTTTTGTGTTATTTCTTAAAATAAATGTAGAAACTGGCTTACTATTGTAATGTGTTTTAAATTACGTATTCCTATCTTCAAAATAAAAAAAATATATTAAATTTACTACAAGTGTTCAATAATTAGAGTACTTTTAAACAGTGAAATTGGCTCCGCAGTTTCACTTTAATTCAATTTTTTTTATGAAATAGGGAAGATTCGGGTAACCCCGGACAGTGGGTAGTCCCGGACACTTTTAATTTCTAATAGAATAATGTGTTATTACTATTGAAAAAAATTACAAATGATTTGCGATACAGTTTAACTTTTATTTTTTTAAAAATTTACTCAGTTTTTTCATTTTCTTTTATTAAAAAATTGAATTTTCTAAAAAATCTAAAAGTATCCGGACACTTTAGAAAATGTATGTACGTCTCATTGAATGTCTTATAAAATCTTTTTTATATTGACTTTTTCTGAACATTAAATAGGTTTTTCAATCTATTTCTATTACATGGTTTATTTTCATTGTTGTAAATATAATTTGACGTTAGTTTATCAAGTTTAATAATTAAAATATAAAATATTTTCGCGCATGTCCGGGGCTACCCGACAAATTGTTAAAGGTTAGAATTTTAATACTCATATTTTCCTTTATTTTTTTCCTAAAAGGTTTGATTATTTTACAAATGAATTTATGCTCAAGATTAAAAGAAGTATTCTGTTTGATATGAAAAAATTTAATTAACATTCTAAAAATATAAAAACAAATTATTTATCAAAATGCTAAAGTTTTCGGGGATATCCGAATTTCCCCTAACACAAAATTCGCAAAGAAACAAGATTTTTTGAGGATTTTAAAAATTTAACCAATTAATAATAAAAATAAATCTTCGTCTATGGGAAATTGTTCACAAGATCTTAAAGGAGTGAAATAAAAGAAATTTAATATCTCAATATTTTATGAAATAACAGCGCAATTAACCTACAAAAAAAGAGAAAAATCGAGTTTATTTTAAAAACCCTCGACAGATGATTTTTATTTTAGGCGAAAAATATTTTTATTTCACGTGTGAACAAATATCTGTAAAAAAAATTTTAATGGCAAGACTTTTGGGTTGAACTTTATCGAGACTTACCGTGAAGAGACAATTTTATTATTTTATACATCGCTTAGAAACGAAAACTGAAAAATATTTTCTCAACATTGATTGAGCATGGGACACCAATGTTTGCCTCATGCTCGAGTCAAAACTCGGTCAATCTTCGTGGGTGAAGATACAATATTCACTTTCTTTTATTACCGTGTGCATTGAACAATATTAAATATAAATATTTATAAATTATTTATTATTAGAATATTTTCTATAACACCTTACGTCAAAACCTCGACTAAAGTGCCGTTTTAGACGCAGTAGTGCGAGAAAAAAGGGAAGGTAGCAGATTCTCGCACAGTTCCTCACACCTTACATGCTACTGAAACACTGTCACCAACCTAAAATAATAATTATACTATGCGTCCAGATATACACTGTAGTTGCCCAAGCCTGGAATATGTAATAAGAAATGCGCATGCGTCAATACGGTGTAAGAGTACTAACCTCAAATTTCGCATAAAATTTTACTAATGTCAACGACAAAAAACGAAGAGGAGAAAATGACATCGTCTCCGTCGAGTTCGGGTAATCAGTGCATTATAGAGGTTACTGATGTCAGTGCTTTAGTACAGTCCGCGAAAGAAAATTAATAGATGTGAAATCGAAAGTCAAATATATTCTGAATAAGGGATATAACAGCAAAAAATCTAAAGTTTTATCAACAATGGAGATTAAAAAGTTTTTAAAAGAAGCTCCCGATGAGCAACACCTCGCTACCAAAGTGGGTAAAATAATTATTTACAATTTTCATATAATTTGATTAGAATATATTATTATAATAATAATTATTATTATTTAATGATTATAAAATAACTTTAAAATATTTACAATTTTAAAAAATATTTACAGGCATGTTCATTGCCGTCCGGAAGAAGTAGAAACCGATAGATTTTTTCTAAATTGGCAGCAAAGAAAATGTACCAAGCAGGTCATTAGTCTGAATAAATTTGGGAATATGCCTCGAAAAATTGCGGAGTATATAAAGCTTCCATCACCTGAACTGTATACTGGACATTCCTTTTCAGGACATCAGCGACTGTTCTCGCCGACACAGGTGCAACCCTCTCGGTCGTTTTTCCTATAAAAAAAAATATAGTCATCATGAAACTCGGTTTTACAAGTTTCTATTTCTGACGAAAAATGTAAAGAGTAGAAGAAAGAAAAATCATGTAAAAATTGAATGTGAACAAATGAATTAATTTTTTTTGTTTTTATTTATTAAACTTACTTTTATAGACGCAATTTGAAGTTTTGGCAAACAAAATAGGCAGCAAGTATTTTTGTCGTTGGAATCCTTGATAATTTCTCCCAATTAGAAAAATTGTTGTAAGTTGTAAATAGTTTCGAAATTTGAAAACTTGTTTGAAACTTGTTGAAACTTTTTAAATTAGTGTCAAACTTGGAAAACCATTCAAACTTGTTGAAACTTTTAAAACTTTGAAATACTTGTTTGAAACTTTTGAAATTAGTGTCAAACTAGGAAAACTATTCCAAACTTGTTAAAACTTTTAAAACTTTGAAATAATTGTTTGAAACTTTTGAAATTAGTGTCAAACTAGGAAAACTATTCAAAACTTGTTAAAACTTTGAAATACTTGTTTGAAACTTTTGAAATTAGTGCCAAACTAGGAAAACTATTCAAAACTTGTTAAAACTTTTAAAACTTTGAAATACTTGTTTGAAACTTTTAAAAACAGTCTTAGAACTTGAATACTTGTTAAAACTTAAAAAGTTGAGAGTGAGAGTGAAGTCTTTTCCAAGAGTTCCAATTTTTATATTCTTATCCCCTCTAAAGTTTTTCAAATTGGGTGTTAAATTTCCTAGTGGAGGAGTATGGGCATGGCAAATTCTGTTTTTGTCAAATAGAAAAGAAAAGGGCGTAAAAACTCATTAGTGTGGGTCCTACGATTGGGACCCTTAGTTTCGTCCCTCCAAAAGTTGCCAAAGTTTGCGTGGGCGTTTGAATTTAAAAATCTCTAGAGTGGGGCTGTAGTTCAGAGCTTTCCCAAAAGATGGAGACACTGTTAGGTTTTTCGTAAAATTCAAATTTTAAAATGTTTAACTTTTTGGGAAAATTATCAAAGATTTCTACATTAAATCGAGTAAAATTCTTGTACAAAAATTAATACATTTTCATCAAATAGTTTAAATTTAGTTTTACATAATTGAGCTTGAAAATGTGAAGTATTTAAATGTTAATAACTAATTTTTAAATCACTAAATGGTTAACTTAAAAATTATTGAAACTAATTTAATTGAACTAAAATAATTTTATTTTGATTTAAATTGATATTTATTTCTTTTATTAATTAATCAATTAATCTTTACTAAATTTAGTAAATTAGTATTGGTTTCTAATTTCAATAATTTTTTCAGTTTCACAATGTTAAAATTATGTTAAATGTTTACTAAAAATCCTTTTTCCTAAATAGTATATTATTTAGACATTCAAATAATTGAATTTTACTAATTTTAATAATTAGTAATTTTTATTTATCTCTTAATTTATTTTTCATAAAAGTAAATTGTTGGAATATATTTAAATATATATTTTTTTTATCAAATTTATTAAATACAACAATTGTTTAAACAAATTAATACTTTATTATTAAAAGAAAGGAAATTTTCAATTATTTAAATGTTTAAATGTTAAATTAATGTATTTGCTTATGAGTAAAAGGAGAAAAAAAAGAAACAAATAAAATTGTATTCCTATTGAATAAATGTCCTAAAAAATAAAAAAAAATAAAAAAATGGTTTAAAGATTAACAATATTCGTTTATAATAAATTAAAATAATTTTTAAATAACTAAAAAAACGCAGAATTCGCTTATTTAATTTTTACATAATAAAAAAGAGGAATTCGTTCAACAAGCGAATTTTGGGTTTTTCCTGCTTTGCCGCCGCTCGATCATTATCGCGCCGGGATCTGTCTACGCAAATTTAGACCGAAGGGCCTGGATCATTCCGCTCTTTCGTTGCATAATGGATTTTTAAAGATTATTTCTAGCAAATATTGATCTTTCTCGCATTGAAAATTTTTAGATGAGATTGGAGAAAAATTCCTTTTCGAGAAAAATCAATATTTGAGTTTCAAAAGAAAAAAAAATTTCAATATCTTATTTAAATTAAATAAGGGAGAATAAAAAAGAGAAGACATTTTACTTGTTTATTTCCACTTGTATAAATTTATTAAATAGCATCTCCATTGATTTTATATATATTAAAAAAATTTTAATTTATATATATATATGTGTGTGTGTTATGTATTTATGTGTAAATATATACATGTGTATGTAAATAATAATTTATTTTTTTTAATTATTTATGTTTGTTTTGAAATATTTGTTATTCAACATTTATTTTTTCATAAAAGATTGAATTATTTTAAATATTGATATTTTATTTTTACCTACTTGTAGTTAATTTTAAAGTACTAATTTTCTAATCATAAAATAAAAATATTTTTACTTACATATATAAATATTGCCTATATTTTGTAAGTCTGAAAATATTAAGTTTAGGAAAAAGTTGGCAATAAATGAAAGTTTTATTTTTATTTTGACTTTTAAGTAATGTAAAAAAAAATTTTTTGAATAAACAAATTAATTTTTTTTAACTGTCGGTTATATTATATTAATATAAACTGATTTAGAACATGTGCAATACCAGAATCTAAAAATAAACGTTTATTTTAAAAGGAAAACTTAATTTGTTTATAAAAAAACTGTTTACATTTCTTAAAAGTCGAAATAAATCTAAAACTTTTATTCTTTGACAACTTTTTCCTAAACTCAATATTTTCGGACTTATAAGCTACTGAATATAGGTCTACAATTGAGGCTTCACTGAGAAAAAAAATTATTTGATTCAAACAAATTTTGTTTAAATCAAACTTAAAATATCTTTGCTATACAGTCAAACATATTTAAGTTTTATTCAAACATATTTTCTGGTTCAGTTTAAGAGATTATATATTGAAATCAAACTTAAATTGTGCGATTGATTTTAAATTATCTGTAGTTAACTTTTAAGTTTGATTCAAACACAAAATTTTTAAACATAATTTTTGTTTAAACCGTAACAGAAAATATGTTTGAATGAAATATAATTATTCAAACAAATAATACTTTTAAATCAATGCAGTAGATATTTTCTATATATTGAGATTAAACTTACAAACTAATTTCAATTAAACAAAATCGTCGAACATTATTTTTGTGTTTCATTTAAGTATAATGTTTTCTCAGTGTTCCAATTTAAGAACCAGTCGGATGTTAAAATTAAATGTTAAATTAAAATTTTGTTAATAAAATTAATAAATGTTATTAAAAGTCGAGTAATATTTAAAATGTCTCGAGCAATTAATATTTTGAGCGAAGCAACTTTTATTATATATCAGAGCAACTATTACTACTTTGTATAGATTTTTAGTTTTTACTAAAAAAAAAATATTTTTTTATAAAAGTTATGTCAAATTGAATTTTTTGCAAGTTTTTAAACAAAATTTTATTTTTCCTAAATGAATGAATCGATTTAAATGAATCAAGTGGGGATATAATAAAGGAGATAAAATAATTATACTTTTGCTTAGAATTAGAGACTTCTTAAAAAATTTATTTTTGAATAATTATGTATTTAATTTTATGAAAAAATAATTTTTTTAATGTTCTGCTTCTTTAAAATTTTTTTTTAAATTTCAACATAAAATTAAAACTATAAGAAATCAAAATTCGTTGAAAAGATTTATGAGCAACAATTTTTAAAAAGTTACAATCAAAATTATATTGCAACAGACATGAAAGTTTGATGTTTTTCTGAATTAAAACATTGTTTGCATCTATGAAATAAACAAAATACTGTCGAGTTAACATTTATATAACCATAATATTGATTAAAAACTAAGTATAGTCATGTTGCACTATACATTTTGATTTCTTATAGTTTTAATTATGTTAATATTTTTATCAAATTTTTAAAAGACGCAGAAAATTAAAAAAAAAATTTGTTTATAACAAATTTGTTAAATAATTATTCAAAAATAAACTCTTTAAAAAGTCTCTAATTCTAAATGAAAGTATATCTTATCCCCTTAATATTCAAGCTTCATTTATTTCAATCGGTTTATTCATTTAGAAGAAATAAAATTTTGTTTAAAAAGTTGTAAAAAAATTCATTTAGCAATAACTATTATAAAAAAAATAACATTTTTACTGAGAAAACAATATATTTAAATCAAACATAATTATCTTAGTCATACAGTAAACCAAAAATTATGTTTGATTTAAACGTAATAATTTTGATTCAATGCATAGTAATTTTCGTTCGGTAGAAATTAAAATTAATTCAATATCAAAATATGTTTAAATTAAACATATATTTTTAGTTCAAAAAAATTTTTGATTTTTTTCTCAGTATTTAAACGGAGTCAGATATATAAATTTATTTATTTAGTTAAATAATTAAACAAACAATATATATATGTATGTAGAAAGGTCAATACCAGGTCCGAAAAATATACGTAGACGTCATTACCGGGTCATTTTTGACTTTTCGGGTCCGACCCGATAGTGCCACTATAAGATAGTAATAAATAAATTTTTTAATAAAAAAAATATCCTTCCTCCATAATGCTTTATTAAAAAAATTTATTAATTTATTAATTTTTTTTGTTGGACGGGGGTTGGTTTTGGGTTCGATACCTTCCAGTACCAAATATAATGTCAATTGACTTTATGTTTGGTATTGGAAGGTATCGAACCCAAAACCGACCCCCGTCCAACAAAAAAAATTAATAAATTTTTTAATAAAGTATTATTGAAAAAGCATGCATTATAATAAATTCAAGGTGATGCATCCTTCCTCAAAAATACTGTTTATGTATTTTCGAAGGACCTGGTATTGACCTTTTTACATACATACACAGAGAAAAATGGATTATAAGTGATATAATTCAGATTATACTTTTTATGATATTTTAGATTGTATATAGGATAGTTAACCAGAATTATAAAATTAAATATCTAAGTATTACCATTTTCAAATTATTGATCATATTAATTTAGATTATAAAACTTGCATCAATATAATTGGTCTTTACGTTTTTAAATAAATTAAATTTTGACAAATTAGAACTAACCCTTAAATTAAAAAATTAATTTACGATTTAATTGCCTAATAATAAAATTTAAAAAAATAAAAATTTGAATTTGTTGTTGCTAATAATTAATTAATTAAATAAATTGATCAATCCCTAAATTTATTTATTCGTAAATTTCTGGTAATTTCATTTTTTTAAATCTACAAAATTATTAAAATTATTTTAAAAATTATTATTAATATTGTTACCAATTCAATAATAATTGATAAATTAATCATAAATAAATTTACAAAGAAATAAATTCTTACTAATCACAAAATTTACACTTTGTAAGTAAATAAAAATACTTTGAAGAAATGGTTATAATCAATATAATAAGCTAATGGTAAATAAATGCATAATGCTATAATTGTTTTTAGATTTATAAAAATGCAATTATCAGAAATTTACAAACCTGGAAAATTAAAATAGCAGCACATATGTAAAAAAGTTCGATCACAACAAATTTTCAAAACAACTTTAACCTCATAATATGACAATTTGAAAAAAAACATGTTGCTATAGTAATAATCTAAAATTATAATTTGATTCGATTTTGGAGTATAAAATGTATAATTTATTGTGAATACCAGAAATAATTCCAAAACATTGAAAGGTTGTAAATAATTATAGAGGGTATTAATCAGATTATATTCAGTATGATCTTTTTTTCTATATTCCTAATTGTATAATCCATTTTTCTCCGTGTACATATTATATAAGAATTTTGTATATATTATATATTGTGTACTTTACAAACATATATATATATATATATATATATATATATATATATATATATATATATATATATATATATATACACTACCGGCAGAAACTGTCAGCACAAACGACGGGCGAGCTACGAAAAGTTGCTGCCGAAATTAAATTACCATATTTTATTATTGAAAAATGATAGAAACTTGGACATTTTTTAAGATATTTCAAAAACTACTGAACGGATTTTCCATTTTCAAGGCTCAAATAAAAGCTGAGACTTTAAAGATTATGTTGCTAAAATTTAAAATTTTTCTAGCATGTGCAGCCACACAAACATGGTGCAGAAAAATAGAAAAATTAATCAATTTTTTTCAAAATCTCTTAGGTGATAAAATCTCTAAAAATATAAAATAATTTTTATTTATATATCAAACGACGGAGAATTTAATTAGCTTTCGAACAATCCAAGAACCAAGTTTCTATCATTCTTCAATAATAAAATATGGTTATTTAATTTCAGCAGCAACTTTTCGTAGCTCGCTTGTAGTTCGTACCGACAATTACAATATACAAAATTCTTTTTATTACATTTTCGAAAAAGCCAAAACAATATTTTTTGGGTACATTACATGTGTGAGTATACATGTGTATGTATTGTGTGTATAAGTGTGAGTATACATGTGTATGTATTGTGTGTATATGTGCGAGTATACATGTGTATGTTATGTATGTATATGTGTGAGTATACATGTGTATGTATTGTGTGTATAAGTGTGAGTATACATGCGTATGTATTGTGTGCATATGTGGGAGTATACATGTGTGTGTATTGTGTGCATATGTGTGAGTATACATGTGTATGTATTGTATGCATATGTGTGAGTATACATGTGTATGTTATGTATGTATATGTGTGAGTATACATGTGTATGTATTGTGTGTACATGTGCGAGTATACATGTGTATGTATTGTGTGCATATGTGTGAGTATACATGTGTATGTATTGTGTGCATATGTGTGAGTATACATGTGTATGTATTGTATGCATATGTGTGAGTATACATGCATATGTATTGTGTGTATATGTGTGAGCACACATGTGTATGTATTGTGTGTATATGTGCGAGTATACATGTGTATGTTATGTATGTATATATGTGAGTATACATGCGTATGTATTGTGTGCATATGTGTGAGTATACATGTGTGTGTATTGTGTGCATATGTGTGAGTATACATGTGTATGTATTGTGTGTATAAGTGTGAGTATACATGCGTATGTATTGTGTGCATATGTGTGAGTATACATGTGTATGTATTGTGTGTATAAGTGTGAGTATACATGCGTATGTATTGTGTGCATATGTGTGAGTATACATGTGTGTGTATTGTGTGCATATGTGTGAGTATACATGTGTATGTATTGTGTGTACATGTGCGAGTATACATGTGTATGTATTGTGTGCATATGTGTGAGTATACATGTGTATGTGTTGTGTGCATATGTGTGAGTATACATGTGTATGTTATGTGTGTATAAGTGTGAGTATACATGTGTATGTATTGTGTGCATATGTGTGAGTATACATGTGTATGTATTGTATGCATATGTGTGAGTATACATGCATATGTATTGTGTGTATATGTGTGAGCACACATGTGTATGTATTGTGTGTATATGTGCGAGTATACATGTGTATGTTATGTATGTATATATGTGAGTATACATGCGTATGTATTGTGTGCATATGTGTGAGTATACATGTGTGTGTATTGTGTGCATATGTGTGAGTATACATGTGTATGTATTGTGTGTATAAGTGTGAGTATACATGCGTATGTATTGTGTGCATATGTGTGAGTAAACATGTGTATGTATTGTGTGCATGTGTGAGTATACATGTGTATGTTATGTGTGTATAAGTGTGAGTATACATGTGCATCTTTAAAGATTATGTTGCTAAAATTTAAAATTTTTCTAGCATGTGCAGCCACACAAACATGGTGCAGAAAAATAGAAAAATTAATCAATTTTTTTCAAAATCTCTTAGGTGATAAAATCTCTAAAAATATAAAATAATTTTTATTTATATATCAAACGACGGAGAATTTAATTAGCTTTCGAACAATCCAAGAACCAAGTTTCTATCATTCTTCAATAATAAAATATGGTTATTTAATTTCAGCAGCAACTTTTCGTAGCTCGCTTGTAGTTCGTACCGACAATTACAATATACAAAATTCTTTTTATTACATTTTCGAAAAAGCCAAAACAATATTTTTTGGGTACATTATATGTGCGAGTATACATGTGTATGTATTGTGTGCATATGTGTGAGTATACATGTGTGTGTATTGTGTGCATATGTGCGAGTATACATGTGTATGTGTTGTGTGCATATGTGTGAGTAAACATGTGTATGTATTGTGTGCATGTGTGAGTATACATGTGTATGTTATGTGTGTATAAGTGTGAGTATACATGTGTATGTATTGTGTGTATAAGTGTGAGTATACATGTGTATGTATTGTGTGCATATGTGTGAGTATACATGTGTATGTATTGTGTGCATATATGTGAGTATACATGTGTATGTTATGTGTGTATATGTGTGAGTATACATGTGTATGTATTGTGTGTATATGTGTGAGTATACATGTGTATGTGTTGTGTATATAAGTGTGAGTATACATGTGTATGTATTGTGTGCATATATGCGAGTATACATGTGTATGTATTGTATGTATATGTGTGAGTATACATGTGTATGTATTGTGTGTATAAGTGTGAGTATACATGTGTATGTATTGTGTGCATATGTGTGAGTATACATGTGTATGTATTGTGTGCATATGTGTGAGTATACATGTGTATGTATTGTGTGTATAAGTGTGAGTATACATGTGTATGTATTGTGTGCATATATGTGAGTATACATGTGTATGTTATGTGTGTATATGTGTGAGTATACATGTGTATGTATTGTATGTATATGTGTGAGTATACATGTGTATGTATTGTGTGTATAAGTGTGAGTATACATGTGTATGTATTGTGTGCATATGTGTGAGTATACATGTGTATGTATTGTGTGCATATGTGTGAGTATACATGTGTATGTATTGTGTGTATAAGTGTGAGTATACATGTGTATGTATTGTGTGCATATATGTGAGTATACATGTGTATGTTATGTGTGTATATGTGTGAGTATACATGTGTATGTATTGTATGTATATGTGTGAGTATACATGTGTATGTATTGTGTGTATAAGTGTGAGTATACATGTGTATGTATTGTGTGCATATGTGTGAGTATACATGTGTATGTATTAAGTGTATATGTGTAAGTATACATGTGTATGTATTGTGTGTATATGTGTGAGCATACATGTGTATGTATTGTGTGCATAGATGTTTTTATGTATATGTCTACAAATCGCACTTGTTCGATTTAAAAAAAGTACAATAGCTTTAGAGATATATTGGTTCGAAGGTGACTACCTCAAAAACGAAAATCCGAAAATTGGTGGGGCTAAACCGGACACCCCATGGGGCTAAATCGGACACGGCCAATTAATTAAAGAATGAGATACAAATTTTCTTTTTTTTAGTAAAAATGTCAAATCAATTCTTCTTTTATTTATTTGTAGATAAATTCTTTCTTTATTTCTTTATAAAGTGGTTCTAAGCAAAGAATATAATATAAAATAGTTAATTAATATAAAATAAATTAAAGAATTCTAAGATTTGGTTGTTTTTAATCACGATGGCCGATTCAGCCCCACACCGTCATCTAATAATTAACCTGCAATATATTTTTTCTTCTTAATGTTTTCTATTAAACTTTTTTTCTACTAAACTCAGTACACCTTGAGCCAAAAGAAAAATGGCCGTATGATATTTGCACTTTAATTTTAACGATAAAAACCCAAAAAAATGAAGAAAAAAATTTTTTACTTTTACCTCAAGAAATGACATTTTTACATAATAACGGCAACTATTATTACAAGAAAATTGACACGTCCCTAAAACCTCATGCAGCATATGCATCACGAAATTGCGCGTTCATAGGTTATTTACACGATTTGAAATTCTTTACGGTTTCGGAAATATTTGACTTGTCCGGTATAGCCCCGGTCTTCCCTAGTATATACTGAATATTTTTAGAGTTTGTTCTGAAATATTTCTCAAATTTTACAAAACTCAGTTTCGTAAAAAGCAGTATCCGCTACTCCGTAAAAGTTTTGTAAAATCTGCTAAATTAATTTTTCTAGTTTAGTACTGTTGACTATAATTTAAATCGATAACTAACTTTTTAATAATAAATAATTAATTAATAAATTGAAACATTATACTAATAACTTAGTACAAATTACTATTTATTGATAAAATTAATATTTTATTAATTAAAATGCAAGGGTTTCTGAAATTACAGTCGAAGAAAAGCATCGACAAATTTTTTTTTCACAAAACCAAAAAAATGAAACATTTTTTTAAGGCTGTAGATTGAAAAAAGTAAAATTTTCAAATAAAAACCAAAATATTACTCAGTAATTCAAAGTTAAAAAAAATTTTTATTTCAAAAATTTTGTAGTGTGTTTAATTTAAATGCAGAGTTTTTCTGAAAACTGCATTTTTAATTGTATGAAATTTTTTGGTGTTTATCAACGTGGAGTTAATAATAAATAAATAATTTTTGATGACATACAAAATTATATGTTTTCTACGTATAATTTTAAGATATAAAATTTATTCGAGATAAAATAAACAAAATTAAATTTTATTTAAAATCAATTTTAACAAACAGTAATTAATTTTTCTATTTGGAATGTTCATAATAATAATTATTTTTAAAAAATTAATTTGTTTTAATTTAACTTTTGTTTTTAGTTCAATTTATTAATTAAAATTTTTTTTTATTATTTTAATTTTTATTATTATTGTTCTACTTATTGATTATATTAATTTTTGTTATAATTTTTATATCAAAATAGTATAAGAATGAATAAAAGAAGGAAACAGAAATTTCACTGCCCTTCTCTTTTTCATTCTCAACTTTACGATATATATATATATATATATATAGATTTACTTTTGGAACTCAAAACCATTTTTCGGCTTATTAACAGATTAGTTCAGTTCGTTCAGTTTTATTCCTCGCGTTCCTTGCATTTCACGAGTGATCACGAACGATTCCGATTATAATTCGGCTTAGCCATTACATTTTACACATGTGTACAACCTCACCTATTTAGGCAATATATATGTGACGCGACACGAGAAAAGGGACCTATCGCCTCGAAAGAGAATTTTACAGGGGGAGCGTTTAAAGTGACGCCATGAGCAGAAACCCCGTGTATTTACGCGGACACGTTCAAATTTCGGGCTTTATATTATTAAAACTATTTCAGATTTTTAACTTCTCATTTTTTTACGTGAAAGAGCCAATAAAAATCTATCGAATAGCATCGTAATCTCAAAATGGAATTTTTTAACAATAGGTCCCTTTTCTCGTGTCGCGTCACATATAGTCAACCACCTAAACTTAGGATTTCAGACCGCGAGAGGGCAGGCTCTCAAAGGAAAGCGCGGTTTGCATTACGTGAGTACTCTCAGTTTCTCTCTGCGTATAGTATTTTGAAGAGCAACAACATACTCAAACGTTTCTGAAATTCAAGAAAAAAAAATTTCAAAAGTTTTAGCTTTTGTCCTTCTTATTATTTTTTAATCAGAGCGGTTAAGACTTTAAATTAGACTAATACCTAAGAGACTGACAAGTTTCGTTATAATCGGTCAAGCCCAAAAAATTAATTAGTGTATAAATAAAAAATATTCATGAAAGTTTGAAGCAAATCGAACAATATTAACACGTGCCTCTAGTCGACTGAAATTTTAAGTAGAAAATACATGTGATTTTTCCTGAAAATCACACAAAAACTTTTCTAGCTTATACATATTTATTTAAAATTCTCAAAATTTTGGTTCTTTTAGTACATGATTTCAATTTTTTTAAAAAGTATTTTCTCCATTTACAAGCTTAATGAATATGTCATTTCACAATGATGTAAAATGAAAAATGGTAAATAAAATTGTTGAAAAACAAAGTGAAAATATCGATGATAAACTACCAAAACGGTATGTTGCTCAAAATGGTGTTGCCCACACTGTAAAAAAAGGGAGTTAAATTTTAACTCCCTAGGAGATTCTACAAAAGTCGCACCCTTTTGGGAGTTATTGCTACGGGAGTTAGGTAAAGAGAATTAAAACTTCACACCCAAATGCTAACTCCCCATGAAATAAATAACTCGTATGTAATTAAGAAAGATATTGATTTTTTGTGAGTTTTTAACCCCTTTTCGGGGTTACTGATTACGAATCCGAGGTTCGTTTTTCAAAATTTAAAATGGCGACTTCAATGTGATAGAATCATGAAGCAAAATTGTATGGATTTGCTTGGAACTCACTGCTCATCAGTTTTTAGCCTTTCTGATTAAAAATCTCAATTTACATTATCAAAATTAAAAATTAAGCTGATACCCAATAAATTGAGAATCAATTTTAATTAAAATTTAAATTATATTATTTCTAGCCAATCCGCCTATTTTTAGTAATTTTGAACCGCCATTTTGAATTTTGAAAAACGGACCGCGGATTTGTAATCAGCGACCCCGAAAACCCCCGAGTAACCATTTCAAGCGAAACCGATTAGTTTTGAAAAATTTCCGGAATATGAAAATATCGCGTCTAAAACATTGGGACTATCAAATAGACATGATGCCGAAAATAAATTTTTTCAAATTTCAAAATAGCGTCTCAAAAATGGACTCCAAAATATTCAAATTTGGAACAATAATTATAAAAAATGTTAAAATTATTTTTTTAAACTTTTATGCTTTTTTTAAATAAAATAATGTGCTTCAACAAAAAATATTGTTATCTGATGTTAATTAACAATATTATAAACAATTTTTATATACAATTTGAAAACTATGTTCCAAAGTGATACCAAAAATTTTATTTTCATCAATTCTTACTTCTTTTTGCAGTAAAGATGGATACTGAAAGAAAAAAAATTTAATTCAAAATTATTTTACAATGTTTTAGAATGTTATGAACAATTTTTATAAACAATTTGCAAAACATGAAATGGATTCTTAAAAAAAAATTTTAATTACATTACGCTCTCTTGTAATCAAAATGTTGCTAAAGGTTCAAACTTGAATTTAACATTATTTAACAATATTTAAAAATGTTATAAACAATTTTGATAGAAAACGATGTTCAGAGTGGAAAAATATATGAAAGAAACAATTGGATATTTACTATTTTTTAGAAATTTTTAAAAATGTTCAAAACAATTTTGTATAATTGAGGGGCTGGATGCTATAATGTGTTACGCGCCATGTTAAGTAAATGGCGCGTAACACGTTATAGCATCCAGCCCCTCAATTGTTTAAAACATTTTTTTATAAATAAATCGAAAAGAAAAAGTACTTCAGCCGGTTAAAATACCTTTTACTTTTCGGCATTTTAACCCTTAGGGTACTAACTATAGAAACGCAATTTTACATTCAGTGAAAGTTAGCTTATCTCAGTAACTTCAAAGGATTTAATATAATTTTTTATAACTGTTGGGACCTTAAATTAACTACTACCTAGACCCCCTTCATTGACTTCATACTATAACATGCGAAAGCGTAATATAATACTATGAGAAAATAAAAATTACAATCAAATGCAATGTTGTCGAACAGTATAAAAAATACTTACCTAAAAGAAATTTAAAACTATGGAATACGCTTAGACACAAAAAGTAGGAATGATAAGAGTAAAGGCTTAAACATAACTAAAGTCGGGTGCGGGAAACGACTGTGGAATATGGGGTTCCTAACCTCAAAATGTATTTAAATGTTACATATCCCGTAACAGTCTCCCGAACCCGACTTTAGTGACTTTACTTGTACTTAGGCCTTAAGCGAGTATTTTTACAGCGGTGGGAACCCTTTACACTGCTTATGAGTTGTAAGAGATCCCACGCATGCGCAAAGACTGTAGTTCCCATCACTTCCAGAAAAGCACAAAAAGGGGCAACAGAGATAATGGTAAATGTCTAATTGTTTCTTTAATATTTTTTTCCACTGAACGTCGTTTTCTATCAAAATTGTTTATCAAAATTGTTTATAACATTTTTAAATATAATGTTAATTTGAATTTATCACTCGGTATTATTTAATATTAATGATGACATTATCGATCACTCCGAGTCATTTAAAACAATGAAAAAAATTAAGAGAAAAAAAAATTTTTTCTTAACGTTTCAACGGCACAGCCGTCCTCTTCAGAACCATTAAAAAAATATAAATAAAAATTTGGACATTATTAAACAATTTGTCGATTGTTAAAACGTCTCGCTTGACACGATTTTTAAATATTATTAAATAATGTTAAATTAAAGTTTGAACATCTAGCAACATTTTGATTGCAAGAGAGCGTAATGTAATTAAAAAAAATTTTTTTTACGAATCCATTTCATGTTTTGCAAATTGTTTATAAAAATTGTTCATAACATTCTAAAACATTGTAAAATAATTTTGAATTTAATTTTTTCTTTCAGTAGCCATCTTTACTGCAAAAAGAAGTAAGAATTGATGAAATTAAAATTTTTGTTATCACTTTGGCAGATAGTTTTCACATTGTTTATAAAAATTATTTATAATATTGTTAATTAACATCAGATAACAATATTTTTTGTTGAAGCACATTATTTTATTTAAATGAAGCATAAAAGTTTAAAAAAATAATTTTAACATTTTTGCTTCCTCGTGAGGAAGCTTTGTAGTCGTTTAATTTACAAAATTTTTAAAAATCCTTTTGACAAATTTTCTTCTATATGGGACTATGTTATATAAGACCCTGAACAATTGTCCGGATGTATGTATGTGTGTGTGTATGTGTGTGTGTATGTGTGTGTGTATGTGTGTGTATGTGTGTGTGTGTGTGTGGATCCCGTTTTTTGTGAACACGATAACTCGAAGAGGTTTCAACGAATTCGGCTGAAAATTGCTAGGAATATTTATCATAAAAATATCTCGAAATAGATTGATGGACATTAAAAAATCTATTAAAAAAAAATTTTTTTTACTTTTTTCAAAAAAAAAAAATTTTTTCAAAAATTTTTTTTTAAATTGAATATTGAAGTTAATATACAATAAAATCTTCTTCTTTGCATCAAGACGAATCGATTGGTATATATAAAGTATAAATTGTATGAGAGTTTATAGAGGTAATGACAATTAAAGCAAAAAAATTACCTTTTTTTTATCAAAAATTTAGTTCTTTCATCAAAATTATATTCCAGTACAATAAGATTTTACTCATTTTTTTCAATAATCTTATCCATTGCATTAAAACGGATCGATTGGTATATATAAAGTATATATTTTATTTGAATTTATAGAATTAAACATAATTAAAACCAAAAATGCGCACTTTTATTAGAAATTTATTTCCTTCTTAAAAATCATGTTGCCTTATAATAAAATGTTAATCTAGACTTGAAAACAAACTAAAAATCTTTATTTCATCAAGACGAATCGATTGATGTATAAAAAGAATATATTTTATTAGCATTAATAGAATTAAATAAAATGAAAAAATTTACTTTATAGCAAATTTTTTGCTTATCGTAAAGAGGAAGCAAAATGTTCATGTAATGAACATCTTAATTCACAACTTGTTTATAATTATTGTTCCAAATTTGAATATTTTGGAGTTTATTTTTGAGGCGCTATTTTGAAATTTGAAAATCATCATGTCTATATGATAGCATTAATGGTGTAATTCATTTTCTAATTAACAAGTGAAATCGATGAGTTGGATTCTAATCTGTCAGAATATCACAAATGGTTTATTTCAATAGGCGATTAAAACATTTAATCATTTCATAATACCCAAGTGCATATATATCCCCACTGTGGTAGACAGGTATAACAATACGATCTATTATTACCATTATTGTTATTAATATTTGTTTTATTACTAAGACTTTTTATAATATTCTCATTAAAAAAAGAATAATAATTGTAAAAGTAATAATATTCATAACAATTATTTTATTACAAGTCATTTCGATATTTAAGAATTGATTCTTATTTAATAATTCAAATTATTCTTAAAACAAATTTTCAGTAAAAATTTATAAATTTAAATTACTTAGTTTTACTTGAACTCTACTAAGCAGTTAGTGAAGCTTTACTCTCTAAATCTGAATATGTGAAATTACACTTATTCTACGTTCTAAGTCGTCTTCTCGATCGATAAGTGCATATACACTTGTAATAAGTGAAATTTTACTCAAAATAAGTGAAAAATTCACTTATTTATAAGTGTATATGCACTTCATAAGTGAAATTTCACTCAAAATAAGTGAAAAATTCACTTATTTATAAGTGTATATGCACTTATTGATCGAGAAGACGACTTATAACTTATAAATAAGTGAATTTTCACACATTCAGATTTACAGAGTACTAACAATTAGTAAAATTTCATTTTTTATTAGTAAAATAAAATCATTTGGTGGACGAACTTTCGTCATGTCATTACTAACTTTCTACTAACGAATAGTAAATTTTTACTAATTGTTAGTAGTTTTCTTAGACGTCTTTTCCGTTCTTTTATTAGTAGAATATCATTAAACGTTAGTAAAATGTTTACTAATTTCTTAGTTAAATTTCTTTAAATGCTAGTAATTTATTTTACTAAATAAATTAGTGTTACTGTTTTATCGACTTTTACTAATGTAAATAGTTATACTAATTGTTAATAAAATTATTACTAAATTAATTGGTGGACAACTTTTCGACATTTTATTAGTAACTTTCTGCTAATTCAGATTTAGAGAGTAACCATGTTTATTTGATGTTATTTCTTGTCCCACATATATATATATATATATATATATATATATATATATATCAGGTATACATTAATATATATTTTTAATAATAGAAAAGCATTGAGAATAGAAAAGAAAAAGAAAAAAGAGTTTTCTCTGAATAATTCAAGTCGTCTATTTTCAAAATTGCATTTCCGCGAATAGTAATATATTATAAAGTCAACGGTGGTTTTATCGTAGGCATAATGGAAGGTTTCTTTATAGCGTCATTAATCTGACCTATGTATTTGGTCGAAGAGACATCGTTGACAACTGGCTGGTATAATATGTACATTTATATTCCTTACCCCCTCCACTCCCCACATTTCTCTTTTCCCAGCAAATAAATATATATAGAAGAGAGTTGTTAACTTAGTACTTTTGGTACTCGAATTACACGCACGCGTGATCGCGCCATTTGTTATCGCGTGTAAGGGTCGTTCCAGAATGAGCCAAAACGCAACGAAGACGCAACGCGTTTCAATGCTAATCAAATGGGGACGCGTCGCGTCTTCGTTGCGTTTTGGCTCATTCTGGAACGACCCTAAGGTATTTGAGAGCGAGCATTAACACGACAATCGCGTGAATCCTTTTTCTTTTTTCAGTGAAAACAAAGAAAAGAAAAACGTTTTCCTTATGTACAAAATTGTTTACTCCGCACTCTATAATGGGTAAAAGGTAAACAGAGGCAATGTGCAATGTAGATCTAAAACGGCATTCATAGTGTATTATCTCGTGCGAATCCAACGATCAATCAAGAGAAAACAACTTGGCATTGTTCCGCGTATACGGGATTCTACAACGTTCTCACGATTTTTATTTTTCTTTTCATCTAATTCCAGTGACGGATATGTTAAAAGAATCATCTATATTCTTATACACACTGAGAAAACTAGAGAGTCAAATTCAGAGGTTCAAAAACTGTATGTTTGCTATGCTTATGAAGAGAGTTAAATAGTCCTTCGAAACCAAAATTTTGAATTGATAATGGAAATCTACTTGCATATTCTCTCCCATTACATCTGAGGGTTAAAAGTTGCGCAGAAAATGTGTACGATCTGATGCGCGCGAAATTATTTTTCTGACATTTTATGTATTTAATTTAGAGGTTAGGTTGCCATATTTATTCATTTCGCGCCGGATAAGGAAGGGATTTATCAAGATGGTTAATTTGTCCCTCTGTTATAAACTCATTTTCCCTCCAAGAGAAATGGCACGAATATCTGTCAATGGTGTATTTGAATATTGAGATTGTTATCCAATAGCTAACTCTCAAATATTAACGATTTGTCCCTCCAGATGTTTAGTCCACTCCGAAGGTTCCCACGGGAAACTTCCTGGAAGTTTGTGTGCTATGTAGGACAAAACTTCGATAATAAAGAATAATTTAACTACAAACACCTAAATTTTAAATAGTTCTGAGGATTTTTAATATAACTGAATACGAATTCAATATCAGATTGACAGGATTAAAAATTTCTTATGTGGCCTGGAATGTTAAAAGGGACCTTATGTCCAAAATCAAGATTTTGAGAAAAACGTTCTGAAAGTTAACAAACCGTTATTCATATTTCTGCATATTAAAATGGCTTGAAATTCGTTACTTGGGGGTTTTTGGGGTCGCTGATTACGAATCTAGCATAAGATTTTCAAAATTCAAAATGGTGGATAAAATATGGCGGACAAAAATTTTAAAAATCTAATTCCAGATTTGTAATCAGCGACCCCAAAAACCCCTTAGAAATGAATTTTAAGCAAATTTAAATAATTTTAAAATCTTTGTCCGCCATATTGGATCGGCCATTATGAATTTTGAAAATCTGATGTCAGATTCGTAATCAGCGACCCCAAAAACACCTAAAAAATGAATTTTAGTCAAACTTAAATAATTTAAAAATTTTTGTCCGCCATATTGGATAGACCATTTTGAATTTTGAAAATCTGATGTCAGATTCGTAATCAGCGACCCCAAAAACCTCCGAGTAACAAGTTCCAAGCAAATCTGATCACTTTTTATACATTTCTTTTATGCTGATGTTTTTCTACGTTTTTTTAACCTATTGCGTCCATAATTGAAGGGCAATTATAAAAAAAACTAATAAAGCTAGAGGTGTGGGATTTATTGTGTTGAAAAGAGCAGATCGTTTTCTATAAGAATCACTAAAAAACTGAAAACATTCCAGGTCACATATTTTAGGGAAATACAATCTATTTTAATAAATCGTCTGCCATATTGTATACGCCATTTTGAATTTTGTGAATCTGATTTTGAATTCGTATCCAGTTATATTGTAAATCCTCAGAACTATTTAAAATTTAGATGTTTGTAGTTAAATTATACTCTATTATCAAAGTTTCTTTGTTTCTACTCAGTTTCCGAAGAATTCGCCAAACTCAGAAAATTCAATGAACGATTACTCAGAGACAAATAAAGATTATTTAAATTTTCAAAGTGGATATTAAAGGGGAAGAGTAGCACTTTCAGGCTCAATATTGACCTATTAGAGAAAAAAATTATCTCTTCATGTTACATGAAATCAAATATAACTAAAAACAGGTTTTTTGCACTTTCAGGTTAAAATATTTCGAAAACCTGACGTGATGGGTCTATTTTGAGGCCGGATTCAGATTCAGCTCGTCGAAATCCTTCGGAAAAGTATTGTCTGATTCTCTGAAAGTAAATTGAAATAAATTTTATTGGCCTGTGTAATTTAAATTTGTCTACTCTTTGTTATATTTCTATCAACAATATTACATTACTGTAATTATGTAGTTGAGAATTAATTAATTAGTAAAATTAGTTAAAATTAGTTGAACTCATTTTTAGATTTTGTTAAAGTCACTAGAAAGTAATTAATAAGTTAAATTTGATTATTTTTGTAATACTTTCACCAAGAAAATTGCAGTAATTTAGTAAATTTGTTTGAATTCAATTAGTCAAATTAGTTAAAATTATAATTCAATTTAATTTAAATTTATTTTTTATTAACTAAATAAATTTAATTTAGTAAATTTAGTTTGAAATTAACTAGTTAAATTAGTAAAATTGAGGAGTTCAGTCCAATAACTCGATCTTTGCTCGGCTTGACCGCTGAGAAGCCAGTCAATGGTATCAAATATAGGAAAAAATAAAAACTCAAAATTTCGATATTTTAAAAACGCTATCTTAAAGGAACCTTTAAATCCTAACACCTAATATTTGGAAACATTATACGATTTCCTCAGAATTTTCTTAAGAAAAAATTCATAAAAGTGTGGAAAAAAACAAAAATATTTACTTCCTTTGTCGCACAAACGTAAGCTAAAACTGTCAGATTGAAAAAATAAGGTATACTAAACATGGTTGTTTTAAATTTGTAAACAACACTTTTTTCCAATGTCGCCATTTCGGAAATATTGAGAGGGGTCCAGTTTACCCACCGGTCCGGTTTGCCCCACTCTTCCCTACATTTTATCAAAATTAATAAAAGTAATCACTATTTACATTTTACAAAAAAGTTAAAATTTTGTATTTCTTGAGATTGTTAAAATTTTACTTTAAAATAATTACTATTCAATAAAAGATTAAAAAGTTGGTGTACATTATATTGAGAAAGCAAAATGTTCGTTTATTTATTTAAGTAGTTACATTCCTGAGTAAATTGCTAAAATAATTAATTAAGCAGTAATATTAATTTACAAAATAGAAATAGTAGCTAAATAAATTTAGTAGTAACTAAAAAAAAGGAATTAGCAACGACTTTTCTGCTTACTAAATAATAGTCCTAACAAATCATTAATTTCTCTAAGTATATAATTTTTAAGATTGAGAAGAAAAAAATGCTGCAACTATAAACATGAATTTTTCCTTTTCTGTTTCAGGAGGAAATCATTGAGATAATAGAATCCGTCACACCAATCAACAAAACTGAAAAATGTTCACGGAAAATCAAAGTATTTAATTCAACAACAACACCAATGACTAGAGATCGTAATTACGGTACAAATTCGCTACCGTCACGAAAAAATTCATTGCGACAAGCCTCGCACAAGAAAGCGCAAAATATATCCGTGAGAGATGACATTAGCGATTGGTCGGAAAATATTCTTGCTGAATTTAATGATATAATTGCCAAAGAAATCAATGAATTGACACGCGCCAAATTAAATTCACAACGTAATCAACCGTTAAAAGAGGAGAAAATTAGTTATAAAGATTTACTCAATGAATTTGGCATTACCGACAGTAGTTCAACAAACAGTTTGGACGACATAAAAACTGAGACAATTGAACGAAAACTGCCCCCCTCACTATTAAAACGAATTCAAAACGATACCGATCGACATCTTTTGCAGAAACACCGTCTCAGTGGAAGTTTACCTGAAAATCTTCATTATGATCTAACGAGAGGTCATTTTAGAGAAAATAATAATTGCACCCAAGAGAAAATGAATCAGAAATTATCGCGTAATAGCTCTAGTCTACTTGAATTCTACAGTAGAGGCAATGGACCAAAGAATGGAAAACTTCCACAAGAAAAACGTAACAGTTACGAGAATGGAAAAGAAAATCAAAACGGATACGAAAAGGAAAATGAAAACGAAAAAGCCAATCAAGGACCTTGGTGTGGATTTAAGATGCGTTATCTCGAGAATCTAAATACGAAACTACCGCCAAGACAGAAACAGGAAGTGCGCAAGAAGACAAGTCAATCGAAAATAAATCACAAGCGAAGAAAATTTAGCCAGACAGTTTCACGCTCAACCTACGAGGACAGTGATTGTGATGATATTTCAGCGAGGTCGAAATTATTTGTCGAATATTCACCGCGTTCAGCACCATCGACACCAACTGAGGAGAAGAACTTGACATTTTCGCGTTTCTTGAAAAAACGTCACACGCCCGTTTTTCATGACAATAATAATGAAGCGATATTAGTGCGCGTCTCATCGCTACCCGATCAGAATTTATTGCATTTGTCAAATGAACAATTATTGATGAATGCGACGAAAAGATGTGGAAATGAGAAAGAAACGACGACGGTCTTAAGAAAAAGGGATCTTTCGCCATTGAATTTTTTTAGGTCAAATCTCACTGGAAAAAGACTCTCTGAATCGAACAAAGATATTGGACGCACGAGTCCTGTGAATTTAATGAAGTTTCCATTTCGGAGGTCAAAGAGCAATGATGTTGCTGTTGAGTGTCATTTGCCCAATGTTAACAACACGAGAGAGGAAATGGGGAATAAAAAACATGTGAAAGCGGTGAATGAAATGGAGAGGAAAATTATTGATTACGAGGGCTCTAAATCTGTTTCGGTAAATACTTTTTGATAAAATTAATTAATTTAAAAAACAATTTTTGTAGATATTGTCTATAAAGTACAGAATACTTCCTGTAAATTTAATTACGGGACAACAATAACTTTACGAGAAAAAATAAAGGTTATTTTAAAAAGAAAATTTTTTTCTAAGGCTATTCGATTTTTGTAATTGATAATTTAATCAATGATTAAAATTGATTTATGTTTTGGGGTCGCAGAAACCGAATCTGAAGTCTGTTTAACCCCATCACGCCAGAGCAGGGGTTTTAGATGACATGAAAATTAAGAAAAATTCTTATATTTTGAATCTTACTATGTACTGTAAATGCTTAATGTTTTTGAAGTCGCTAAAGCTGAATCTAATGTCCCTTTAACCTCTATTTCTCCAGGGCTTTGACATATCCTGTAAAAACCTAAAATGTGTCTCTAAATTTGTAAATCAAGAATAATTTTTATCTCTAAGTTTTACTATAACTACCTCATGTTCTTGGAAGCGCTGAAGAAACATCTGGAATTCCAAATTTTAGAAAATTTGTGATAAGTTATGTAATACTTCAGACTTTGTTGGTTTTCTCAAAACCCTGGCGTGATAGTGTTAAATAGACTTCGGATTTAGCATCGACGACTTCAAAAACATAAGGCAATGATAGTATGACTTAAAAATCAAATTTTTTCTTATATTACAAAATTTTTGGGTCCGATTTGGATTTTTTTGGGGTTACCAGTAAAAGTGGTATAATTACAACTCACAGTAAAAAGAAAGTCTTATTTTCAGCCATGAAAGGTACTTTAATTTAAGATGCAACATTTTTAAGACAGCTTTTGTTTAATTTCAAATCTTATTTTTTTGATGAATTTAAAGAGCAAAGCTTGCTGAATATCATCAAAAAATGTGCTGAATTTAAGACAATCATGTTGAAAATAATTTATAAAGCAGAACTGTAAATTCAGATTTCTTATCCTTATTTTCACGCAAGCTGAGCTTAAATTAAGACTGGCATTACTTTCAGGACTTGTTTAATTTCAGACAGTATTTAAAATAAGATTTACTTTTTACTGTGCTGTTTTCCAGTAATTTCCACTTATTCAAAGTAAGTGATTTACGGTCGAATTTCGAAAAGTTTTATGAGGTTATCTTTGTGTGCTAGTGTAATTGTTTTTAATTTTTTTTATTGTTAATACATCTGCCCTATTGGCCTTACGCACTTGACAAGAGTCTCCGAGAAATACTTTTTTGGATTAAACGTAACCATTTTACATATGAAATTTCTATATTTTTAAGCTGAAAAAAGGTTTCATCTTAAGAAAAATAAATTTTTGTTAAAAGATGAAATTTTTTAAAGTCAATCCTATAGGCTAAATTTAAAATAGATTTTTTTTGTCAAAATGTAAAAAGAATTTACAATAGATTATAAAAAAATTAATACTAGTCACTAATTAATAACTTTGGAAAGAAAATTATATAGTTATGCGAATTTTTTATTATCAATTGAAGTTATTTAAGTAAGCTGACTTTAATTAATTAGGATATCTACTCTTTTAATACTTTCAGCAAACAATTATTTTTAAATAAATTATAATTCTTACAAAATAGGTATTTAATTTCTTTAATTAATTAAAAGTTAAATATAAATTAAAAATATTTTATTTAAAATTCAACAAAAATATACCTAATAATTATTTTTTACTAAAAGTTAGTAGAATTTTTCTAATGACTGTAAACAATGTTCCTGAGTAAGAAAAAAAATTTCAAATTATAATAATTATTTATTAATTTTGATAATATACATCCGTTGATATAATTATTTGAATGGGCGATGTCCAAGTTAGTCCCGTGAGGGGAAGCAGCTTATCCCCACCATGCGGTACACCAAATCGAAACTGAGTCCCGAGCGACCCTCACAGCGGGGGCGCTCGGACCCTCAACCCTCATTAAGGAAAACTGTTAATAACTTTTTATATAAAAATATAAATTTTTTAAATATTAACATTTTTTATTTTTTATTAACATATTCAAATTCCTTATTTTCTCACGATTTCATACATATGTTATAATACAAAACAAGTTTAAAAAGTTGTTCATTTCATGACCATTTAGCTTCCTCAATATATATTATTATATATAATTTTAAAAGTTAAATAATTATAATAGTTTATTAAATATAATTAATAAACCGGGTAAACTACCCTGAATAAATATTAATTATTTAATTTTTTATTATAGAATAATTATTTTAAAGTGTTATGATAAAATGTCAAAAAATACAAAATTTTAATTTTTTGTGAAAAATTATAATATTTATTAATTCCATAAATTTTCATGAAATATATACTTTATATACATGAATCGATTCGTTTTCATGCCAGGAATATAATGCTGAGAAAAATTAATAAAAATTTTAATAAATAAAGAAGTTATTTCAAAAAATAAAAAAATTCATTTTTTTCGAAAATTAAAAAATTGCTAAAAAAATTTTATTTTTAGATATTTTTGAAAATCCTTCTGTCTGATTCAAGATATTCGTGACCGTAATACACCTACAAAATTTTATCAAAATCCATCAAGATGTGTAAGAGAAAATTTGTCCACAAGAATCGGTGACATACACACACACACACACACACATACACACACACACACATACACACACACATACATACACACATACATCCGGACATTTGTTCCTCTCGACGAATTATATATACTACACTTGAAAATTTGTAAAAATAATTGATTTTAAAAAATTCGGAAATCGACATCACTATAAGGCTTCCTTTATGAGGAAGCAAAAATGTTAAAATTTAACAAATTCATTATTTTTATCAATTTGATGCTATTTTTAATATAGAATGGGAGTGAAATTTACTTTCCAGTTGGTACTAGAAGGTACCCAACCCATAACCAACCCCCCCTACAACATTTAAAAAAAAATTTTTATATTATTTTTATCAATTTAATGTTTTTTTTAATATAGAATGGGAGTTAAATTTACTTCCTGGTTGATACTAGAAGGTACCCAACCCATAACCAACCCCCCTACAACATTAAAAAAAAATCTTTTTTATATTATTTTTATCAATTTAATGCTATTTTTTAATATAGAATGAGAGTCAAATTTACTTCCTGGTTGCTACTAGAAGGTACCCAACCCATAACCAACCCCCCCTACAACATTTTAAAAAAATCTTTTTTATATTATTTTTATCAATTTAATGCTATTTTTTAATATAGAATTGGAGTCAAATTTACTTCCTAGTTGGTACTAGAAGGTACCCAACCTATAACCAATCCCCCCTACAACAGTTAAAAAAAAATCTTTTTTATATTATTTTTATCAATTTAATGCTATTTTTTAATATAGAATGGGAGTCAAATTTACTTCCTAGTTGGTACTAGAAGGTACCCAACCCATAACCAACCCCCCTACAAAATTTAAAAAAAAATCTTTTTTATAGAATTTTTCCCTTCACATTTTTCCCAGGCTTAGGACTGGCAGTAATTTGTTAAATTTTAACATTTTTTGTATTATAACATATGTATGAAATCGTGAGAAAATAAGGAATTTAAATATGTTAATAAAAAATTAAAAATGTTAATATTTAAAAAATTTATATTTTTATATAAAAAGTCATTAAGAGTTTTCCTTAATGAGGGTCGAGGGTCCGAGAGCCCCCGCTGCGAGGGTCGCACGGGACTCAGTTTCGACTTGGTGTGCCGCATGGTGGGGATAAGCTGCTTCCCCTCACGGGACTATCTTGGACACTGCCCATTTGAATAATGGAAATTTTTATTACAAGTTTAATTAAAAATAATTTAGGGTTGTAGAAATGTTCATAATTTTTTCTTTTTACTCACAATCAGTAAGTGTATAAAATTAGTTATTTGAATATTTTTTCTTCTTTTTTTCAGTTACCAATTTCTCTACATTCTCTACTTTTTAAATTCCGAAGTGGATCGGGCACTTGTTGTACGAGTCGTCATACGGAATCATTCACCTGTGCTGATATAGCAATACAAACTTCACCTGCGATTTCGAGAAGCTCAAGCTTTACATGGGTCAGCGATTGCGAATCTCCGCGAGGTAAGAAATAAGAAAATAAATCAGTTTTATGTTGAAAAAAATATTTTGAAAGGTAAGAAAAAATTCCATAAGACGAATTTTTTTTACTTACGAAATATTCCTACTATTATTATTCCTAATTCGTCTGACTCAATGGAATTTACTATATTTGAAATTTAAAGTCTTATTAATATATGAAGTGTATACTACGTTTATTTTTAGCCAAATATAATAGAGACTTTACTAAGTTGATATTTTTTTAACTTAGTAATTTTCAGAAAAAATTGTTATCGGACTAAAAGACGAATTTTTCTACTAAAAATGATATAAATTTAACTAAATTGACTATATACTATTTAATTTGAATTTTGATGACCAAAGATGACTCAAAATACAAAAGACTTTATAAATGTTAGAAAAATGTAGTTTTATACATCTAAACGAATACATTTGTCATAAATTAATTTTGCTTAACTAAAACTGACTCATTCTACTTACAAAATAAAACTATTTTTTTTTCCGTTAGTAACCGAAATGTCTGACTATATACAGTTTTCTCCACTTAAAATGAAAAGATTAATCTATATTAAAAAAATTATAATCTCCTATTATATTAATATGAACTTTCATAGTTTTTCGTTTTCGTCGTACCTTAGCTATATATATTGTGACGTTATTTTTTTACGTTTCTTACGTCATAATAGCACTAATCTAAGGATATTTCCTAATATCCAAATTTTGGTAGTATTATTCGTTTCTTTTGAAGTAAATTTGTTACTGTGTTTTGTTTAGTATTTGTTCAGGTAATTATTATACACTTGGCAGAAATCCAATTGAAATATTGGCGCTCCACACTAAGGAATTTTAACAAACTAGTTTAGTTTTAAGTAGTTGGCAGGCTTTGTCAAACGAAAGCGACTTCGTCTGACAAAGAAGCTCTCCTTTAGGATTAATTGACAGGTTCCTATGGCCAAGAAGGTCGCAATCTTGCCATAGGAAAAGTCGGGTTAGTTTAAGTATCGTAGTATTAGTAGTTCAGAATTCTGGGAGAAGCAAGGTAGGAGAAGAAACCCCTTCTGTGTGAAATTATCGAGAAGACCAATAAGCCACCTAGTTATAAACCTAGTTATAAACCAACTGACTGCCCGACGGTATTCGAAAATGGTATTCAGTCGCATCTTATTGTTGAATGCGTCAGGCACAACTTCCTTCGAAGTTTCCCTTAGGATAGATGGCACTCACTTAATATAAAAATTAAGTGAGTCTCATCTGGTAAAGCGAATGATTAGAGGACTTGGGGCCCAAACGACCTCAACCTATTTTCAAACTTTAAATGGGTGAGATCTCTGGCTTGCTTGAATTTATGAAGCCATGAGATTTCGGATCAGAATGCCAAGTGGGCCAATTTTGGTAAGCAGAACTGGCGCTGTGGGATGAAGCAAACGCAGAGTTAAGGCGCCAAAGTCGACGCTTATGGGATACCATGAAAGGCGTTGGATGCTTATGACAGAAGGACAGTGGCCATGGAAGTCGGAATCCGCTAAGGAGTGTGTAACAACACACCTGCCGAAGCAACTAGCCCTGAAAATGGATGGCGCTGAAGCGTCGCGCCTATACTCTGCCGTCAGCGGCAAGATGCAGATCTTGGTGCTAGTAGCAAATACTCCAGCGAGGCCCTGGAGGACTGACGTGGAGAAGGGTTTCGTGTGAACAGCCGTTGCACACGAGTCGGTCGATCCTAAGCCCTAGGAGAAAACCTATGTCAATGACGGTGTATATTTATAAATATTAAATTTAATTTAATTTGATACAAAGCCAAAACTTAAAGGAATTGACGGAAGGACACCACTAAGAGTGGAGCCTGCGGCTTAATTTGACTCAACACGGGAAACCTCACCATGCCCAGACACCGGAAGGATTGACAGATTGAGAGCTCTTTCTTGATTCGGTGGGTGGTGGTGCATGGCCGTTCTTAGTTGGTGGAGCGATTTATCTGGTTAATTCCGATAACGAACGAGACTCTAGCCTGCTAAATAGGCGTACCTTATAGTATCTTGAAGGCCCCCGGCTTCGGTCGGTGGGTTTTTACTATCAACATACAAATAAAACTTCTTAGAGGGACAGCCGGCTACTAGCCGCACAAGATTGAGCAATAACAGGTCTGTGATGCCCTTAGATGTTCTGGGCCGCACGCGCGCTACACTGAAGGTATCAGCATGTCTTCCTTGGCTTAAAGGCCTGGGTAACCCGCTGAACCTCCTTCGTGCTAGGGATTGGGGCTTGCAATTATTCCCCATGAACGAGGAATTCCTAGTAAGCACTAGTCATAAGCCTCCTGAAGACCCACAATGCCAAAATTAAAAAAAAATGAAGGATGTTGAAAAAAGTAGGGGTAATAAGCCTCAAACAATTTGTTTTGGTTATTACCTGAGTGGTTTACAATGTATTACTAGGCGTTTTACACGATTTTTGACTTCAAAATGGCCCAGCATGTAAAGATTCAAGCTTTGATTTAAGACTATAACGCATGTGGATCTTAAAGTTCACGAATAAAGCTTTAATTTGAGACTAAATAGAAGTCTTTAGTACATCACGTTTCTGAGGAAAAAAATACTGAAAACCGTCAAAAACACCTTTTTTCTGTGTGTTAACCCCCACTTTTCTCAAAATCCTGACGTGATACGCAATTTTTGTGACCGGGATCGTATTCAGCGCACAAAAGTACATGGGAAACCACTCCGATATCTTAACAAAACCTTGTAGACCTGGGAAATAAGTAAGTTTCATTATTTATTTAAAATTATTAATTTAATATATTGCTATTCCACGTGAGATTTTAGTCGACCTCTTAAAATGGGCTGGAAAATATTTTTATTCTATTCTGTTGTTAAAGATGAATTTGATTATTTATTAAATAAAAACAAATCTTTATTTTGAGCAAATTCAACTTTAACTGTATTGAAGATAATTTCAAAGGTTAAATAGAATAAGACTCAAAACTTATCATCTCAAAGTAAACGTTATTTGCTTTTCGGGTTAGTTAGAAAACCGTAATAAAACACTACTTGCAATATGATTCAATATAGAATGCTCTTGTTCACTCAATTCTAAAAGATTAAAATATTCATTTAAAACCATGATACAACTAACAAGAATTTTGCTAGATTCTAAATTTTTTATGTTTAATAATGCATAATAGTTAGTATTGTGAAATATTCCTTTTATAAAATACAATAGAAAATTCTTTTTTATGCGTAATAATAATATAACATTAATGATATCCAATAGTTATTATTTTTTTGGTATATAAAATAATAATTGTTGTCTTAATATAAATCGTAATGTGTAAAAGTGTATAAATGTGTTAAGTATGTAATAATTAATAATCAACTCACCAACTTATAAATTTTTATTTATATGAGAGACAGAAAAGTCTCCTGTTACTCTTTATAGGTCAACTCTGATATTTGCAGTAAAGACAATTACAAAAAAATGCTTTTATGATCACGAGATAGAGGTTTGAAATTTAACACTCTGTCTTCCCTTTTAAATCAATCACTTTTATTTATTTTTTTTAATAATCACTATTTTATAGTAATATTTTCTTTAAACAATTCTTTTTTTAATTTAACTTCTTTTTAACTTTAATTCCTTTTCAATGGTATGGTAAATCAATTTTCTCACTTTATTTCTTTAAAATTACTTATTTTTTATATATAATTAGAAAAAATCATATAAAATATCAATTCGATTAAAATCAACCCTTATTTTGGGGACAAAATATATAACCTCCGCCTTTTGCGGGAAATAAAACTCAAAAATATAAAATCATCCGCGTTACGTGAAAAAACAAATTTACACACTACCGATTTTCGGGAGGATGCCTGTGCACACGGCTCGCCATACTTCGTTGTTGCCAGGCAAGCTTTTTGCAAGCTTGCAAATTCCTTAAAATGGCGTGATATAGTTCGATACTCTGTATCCTCTATTGCCAATGTTTAAGTGTATACTTTTTCTTGGTATTTTACCAATACAATTAAGAGTCTTTTCTGTAGAAAGTAACTTATACCAAGGTAGATAAATTCCTTTTGAAATAAGAGTGATGTCCATATTCTTTCAATCAATTTTAGAATTATTATTTTTAAAAATAATATTGAATATTATTGGGAATGAAAACAATTGAAGAATGATTATGGTTATTTTTTAAGTTTGGATATAATTTAAATATGAAAAAGATAGGTTTAAGCCAAATCAACTGATGAGTTAATTATGTAAAAATCCTTTTATGTTATATTCTCAGGAATATTTACCACCAAAAACTTTGATAAATTTGCAAAGCGTTTCTTTTTGACAAACATTTATTCTCAAAATAAGGCAAACCGGTCATAGGATATTTCCATTGAATTACAGTTTCATAAAAATTATTTTTAAATAAAATGTTTCTTTCATTAAAATATTTACTTACAATGAAAGATTTTTATATTTTTATTTTAAAAAATATTTATTTAATTAAAATTCAATCCCGAATTATTATTTTCATTACCACAACCATTGATTACATGATTCTTTATATTTTTTATTATTGTAGATTATATAAATACAACAATATAAATAAAAAACCAAACATTCCAGTTTGACCCATGGGGGGTCCGGTTTACCCCAGTGGGTAGGGCAATCTGTACCGTTTGCACTCACCCACCAAAAATTGAAATTTATTTTTGATTTTTTTAAGTCAAAAATTTTTTTTTTCAAAATGCTTATTTCAAATTGAAAGAACATGAAAAAAACCTTTCCAAAATGTACTTTGTCAAATTTGTATGTTTAATTGTTTAAGAGTAAAAAATTATTGAAATAAGCATTGTACTGAAAAACCCAAAAATTTAACCCCCTTCCCCTCGGAAAATATTGAACTAGGTAAAAAAATATTTTAACGAAAAATTACTATCTATTAGTACTACAAAAGCCCCAAGTTTTAACGAACCAAAGATTTTTGGAAACTAGAGCTAAAAAAAGATACCCGTGTCTAGCCGTTTTTCGAGATCAAGTCGTTTACGGGTTTTAGGAGTAAAAACAACCCTTAAATAGAAGGTAACCAATTGTATTGAAAAAAATGTATAAAAATGAGAATTTTTTATTTAAAAATTCTTTAAACGTTATTGGGACTATTAAACATACTTACCCTTACTAATATTTCAGGTCGAACCGTCAACCCCAAAACTACCCCTATTTCGATATATTTAAAAAAATTACAATAAAAATAAATATTTTTAAACTTTTTTAAATTAATCGTTAGTTAATAATTGTAATATCCTTCTACAGCCTATCATTTTCAATTTTTAACCTCAACCCTTATCTTAAAACCCTAAAGCTTATGATTTCTACTAACAAAATAAAAAAAGAATTTTTGATATATCTGTTTTAGATTCACTTAGGGAAAATTTTTAATACACATATACCAAATTTCAAAATTACAATTTTCCAGGGTAAATCCGCTCACCGCCCGGAGTAAACCCGATCATTTGATTTTTCTTAAGAATTTAAGGTAATCCAGACAGTTTTATTTTGTAGGGGAGACCGGGGCTAAACCGGACAAGTCAAATATTTCCGAAACCGTGAAGAATTTCAAATCGTGTAAATAACCTATTAATGCGCAATTTCGTGATGCATATGCTGCATGAGGTTTTAGGGACGTGTCAATTTTCTTGTAATAATAGTTGCCGTTATTATGTAAAAATGTCATTTCTTGAGGTAAAAGTAAAAAATTTTTTTCTTCATTTTTTTGGGTTTTTATCGTTAAAATTAAAGTGCAAATATCATACGGCCATTTTTCTTTTAGCTCAAGGTGTACTGAGTTTAGTAGAAAAAAAGTTTAATGGAAAACATTAAGAAGAAAAAATATATTGCAGGTTAATTATTAGATGACGGTGTGGGGCTGAATCGGACATCGTGATTAAAAACAACCAAATCTTAGAATTCTTTAATTTATTTTATATTAATTAACTATTTTATATTATATTCTTGCCTTAGAACCACTTTATAAAGAAATAAATAAAGAATTTATTTTAAAACTCGAACTCGCAAGTGAGTTGCTACAAACAGACAAGCTTGAAAACTGTAACTCATTTTATATTACATTAATTACCGATTTTACATATTATATTATATTCTTTGTATAGAACTTTCTACAAATAAATAAAAGAAGAATTGATTTGACTTTTTTACCAAAAAAAAAAGAAAATTTGTATCTCATTCTTTAATTAATTGTCCGTGTCCGATTTAGCCACACCAATTTTCGGATTTTCGTTTTTGAGGTAGTCACCTTCCAAGCAATATATCTCTAAAGCTATTGTACTTTTTTTAAATCGAACAAGTGCGATTTGTAGGTGAAAGTACAAGCTTCAAAACGGTATATTACACTTTAGCAAAAAGTATGTTTTTGTATGAGTTTTCTGGTCAAAGACCAAATCCGTCCGGTTTAGCCCCGGTCTCCCCTATATAAGCGATTCCATGTCAAGTGACCAAGGTGGAGAAAAATTTTTCTCCAATCGTAGCAAAACTTGGGGCTTTTGTAGTACTCATAGATAGTAATTTTTCGTCAAAATATTTTCTTATCTAGTCCAATATTTTCGGAGGGGGAGGGGGTTAAATTTTTTTGTTTTTCAGTACAATGCTTATTTCAATAATTTTTTACTCTTAAACAATTAAACATACAAATTTGACAAAGTACATTTTGGACAGGTTTTTTCATCCTCTTTCGATTGGAAATAAGCATTTTGAAAAAAAAAATTTGACCCAAAAAAACCAAAATTAAAAATAAATTTCAGTTTTTGAGGGAGATGGATACGATTTTTTTTTAAACGAAAGCTGAGGTTTTTTCCTAAAAGGACATATAAATGATAAAGTGGGACTAGAATGTTTAAACATTGAAAAAAAGAATTTTCTCTAAAATGGAGCTAAAAACAGGGTTTAGAGCGCTCCGGCGAGTAGAAAATTCTTTTTTTTAATGTTTAAACATTCTAGTCCCACTTTATCATTTATATGTCCTTTTAGGAAAAAACCTCAGTTTTCGTTTAAAAAAAATCGTATCCATCTCCCTCAAAAACTGAAATTTATTTTTAATTTTGGTTTTTTTGGGTCAAAATTTTTTTTTTTCAAAATGCTTATTTCCAATCGAATGAGGATGAAAAAACCTTTCCAAAATGTACTTTGTCAAATTTGTATGTTTAATTGTTTAAGAGTAAAAAATTATTGAAATAAACATTACACAAAAAGACCCCTTAACACTTAAATTTTTTGCGGTGTCAGACGATTGCTCTCCGCGCACGCGCAAACCGTGCCAAGAAAGCATTGACAGCACTATGCAGAAAGACACATTTTGTTTTAGACTGAAACTCACTTATTTTTACATACTTTCAGGTATACTAGGTATAGATACCAAATTCAACACTTTAATTTACCATTTTCATAAAAAAACTGTAAATTTCTATTCATTTACGAAAATGTGTTGGTCGAAAAAATCCTCAATATTCGGTCTTCTACTGCTGCTTTTTTTCGACCATCACATTTTCGTAAATGAATAGAAATTTACAGTTTTTTTATGAAAATGGTAAATTGAAGTGTTGAATTTGGTATCTATACCTTGTATACCTGAAAGTATGTAAAAATAAGTGAGTTTCAGTCTTCTAAAACAAGTTTACTAATGGTAATTTTTGTGAGAGAAAAAGATGCATAAAAAATGTGGTTTTAGTGCTTTGTTTGTATACATTTTGGTTTGTTTACATTTCGCAACTTGGACATACCCTTAATGATAAATTATGAGTTCTATAAGCAATAAATATTGGTTTATTAAATAATAAGTATAGGTTTCATGATTTGCAACTGCGAATTTAAATAATATTTTATTAAGAGAAAATTAAAATGTAGATACATTTCTGGATGTAACAAGTTATAGATTTTATTATTAATAAAATATAACAAATAAAATTTAAAATTTTTAGATAAACAATGATAAAACGTGAACTGAACGAAGACAACAAACTAGATTTATGTCTTTTTTTTAGCCGAAAAAGACAGCGACAAATTTTGATTATTTGTTTGCGTTGTTGTTATAACTGTTATAACCTAATAGTCACTAACAATTGAAGCATTGGCTGCAATAAGGGGACGGACGCTCTCTCCACGTATATTCAAGCCAGTCAAGCTTCCAAAATTTCGAACAAAATGAAATTCAAATTTTTAAATTTTTTAAAGTTCTACCTTATAGGAAATAAGAAGGCGCATCTTTTTTTCCTTACAAATTTTTTTCTAAAACAAATATTTTCCATAATATATTGTAACCAGACCTTTTTATAATACCAACATTTGGTAAATAAACAAGAATTATTTAAATAAACATAGGAACATTTATAAACAAATAAAATTATATAACAAGAACAAATAACAAAAAGAAAATAAACAAACAAATTAAACAAAATAAATATTTATAATAAGCCAAAGGTTCAATGGTCTGAACAACAAGTTTGAAAATAATAATTAATTTGATAAATTAAAAGAAGTTTAAATTCAAATTGAAATGTTGAGCGCCAGTCCTTTCTTGGGACAGTTTCACGAAAAGAATACTAAATATCCAAGAAAAAAAATATCTAAAGAATGGAACTAAATTCCATAAATGACACAAAAAAAAATTACAACTTCTTTAACGGGATCTTAAATAATTATTAATTTCGATGCCGGGCGACTAGCAAAGAAGGAGGAGGGAGGGTACGAGAAAATCATATTCAAAATTATTACATTCAATAACAATTTATTATAACATTTAAATATTCAGGTAAATTTTACAATTAAATAAAGTGCTCAAATACATAAATAATTGCTCAATAATTATCTTAAATATATTAATGTGGTCAGCCAAATTTTATAACGCAAAAAAAATATAATACAAAATGAAAAGAATAGGGCAAATAAAAAAAATAAGTCAAATCAAATTTTATTGTTAATAATAGGGTTTTCTTCCTCAATAGAAAAAGGGACAGTTAAATGGGACAATTCCAAATTCAACAAGAGCAGGGACAAAATTAAATACAATATCACGAATAAAAGGGCAATTTTATATACAAAATTTATTGTATTCTCATTTAATAAATTAAGGGATAAATAAATGTAAATGGAACAACTCCATTTGTCATAATTATGGCCTTCCTAATTAAATTTAGACAATAATACAGTTATAAATGGAACTACTCCATTTATTAAACTCGGAATTCTTAATAAGGAAAAATCTAAGGACAAAATAATAACTTAAGGGACAAACAAGTATAAATGGAACAACTCCATTTGTTCAAAAGGGGATTTTCTTAACACAAAAAAAATGAAAGAGGAAGAAATTGTAAGTGGGACAGCTCCATTTACAATTCTCATCAAACTATACTAATAAATGATTAATAATAACAAAATTAACAGTCAAAATTAATTAACAAGAACAAAATAGCAAAATAAAAAACTCTGGTTGCATGGTTGAGTAAGAGTAAAAGAGATTAAGACACTACTAACACACTCTTACTTGACCATGAGGCCGGCTGAACCACTTGTTACATTAAAAGAAAAGGAAAACTTTACATTTCATAAATAAAGAAAAAGTTAAAGAGAGTAGTAACTACACTTACATTATGCACTTATTGCGAAGATCCTCAAAAAGAGAGAGAGGGCGATGAATCTCGGAGAACACACACAAAGAAAACTAATAATTTTAATCAAAATAAAACTGAAAACTCGATGTAACTTCCTTCAAAGACGGCTGCTTCGGAAGGCGGTAGAATCGAAAGAGAGCGATAAGAATTTTCCTCGTGAGCATGCTGCCTCGATGTCTCCCCTCCGTTTTCCCCGCCGGTTACCATGGTCCTAACTAGTATTACTCCGCCGAAAACAGGAGCGTAATTACATTCAAAAATAGTGACACCGGGGTATAATTTATGTTGTAATGTTTTGCTTCCTGAGATTTTTACTTTTTAATTCTTATTTTCCTTGTCGTCAACCTCCAGAATTCTCTAACTGTCGTTGATAAAAAAAGGAAAAGAGGCAAAAAGTAGGTTGATTTCTAAAAGAAAATCAAAAGGTAATATTTTGACCAATGACATGAGAATTCGGGCCTGGGCAAAAGGTGTCTCTTCATTAAATATAGAGAAATGACAGGGACCGTCCTGTTCAATAGTCAATCTCTTAACATTTTGAAATTCCCTAATAATTGGTAAATATAGAAATTAATTCTAATTTATTCAAAAGGTTATTTGTGAGATGACTTTTTGTGTAGGTTAAATTTAAAAAGTGGCAGGTATATCGAGTCAACTCGATTTTCATTTGGTTAACGTTGTAATCCTCTGTTGTGAGTAAACGTGATGAGGAATCTGCGCAGGTGCGACGATCGTTCTTTCTGCTTCAATTGGGAAACGTGCTAATTTTGAATTTCTGAATAATATTTTCAAGAGGGAAAATACGGTAACATAGATAAACAAATTAGATAAACAAATAATTTTACCAGAGCTGAGAAATTGTTATTGTTTTTGTTAATCGGCGCAAGGGTGTTTATAAATTTTTAGTTAAAATTTTGTTTATAAATTTCTTAGAAAATTTTGCCACGTTACAACACTCCCCTTCTAAAAGAGGGCCGAAAACGGCTTCTTACAAAGGCGAGCAATTCCGCTTCAATAATAATCGCAAAGTTTCTCAGCTTTATGTTTGATATTCGAATCAATTGGAGATTCATTCATATTGATTTATCAATTAGTCTTCGTATTATGTGGATTTCTTAGGAATAGTTTTACTTTTTAGAAGTAGTAAAGTTTCAAAAAAAAAAGTGGGAAAGGGTAGTTAACTACATGGAATAAATTATGTCGAATTGCTTATGAAATTTATAATGTAAATTTATTTATTATAATTGTAATTTATAATATTTGTTAGGCTTGTAATACTGGTAATTATAATACTGATTACTGTAATAGAATAATGCGTTGATTTTCTAATTTTATTTATTTTCTCATGGCGCAGCCCTTACATCTAGTAAATTTTTGTTTTTCATCGCCACATTGGCGACAGTAAAATATGTTTTCATCGCGAAGGTAGGGACAACCCTTGTGTTTATTGTTTCGGCTTTCACAATGCCAGCAGCCGGGGCGGACTGAGCGACGTAGACAATTTACAGTATCTTGAGGTACGTTTCTTGGTTTTTTTAATGGGGATTTTGAGCAACGAAGGTAGAGGTAATGTTTGTATAGAGGTTTTGTAGTTTTGTTGGAAGCGAAAAGGTGACGGTGGTACTACTACGTTGGAGTGTTCGGAAGAATAGCGATAACCTGGACGACAGGTGGGAGCAGCTTTGTGCGGTGGATATCGGTTTGGTTTTTTTAGGCTCGACGTTCTGTTCTTCGGTTCGAGGAAGAAGCGGGAAAGGCGATGGAGGTCGGAACTCTGAGGCGGATTCAGAAGAGGTAGATGGTAAAGCTTGAGGTTCTAAGGTCGTGTTTTGGGGTTCGACCCTTTTTGATCTTAATGGTTTGACGAAATTTTCGCGTAAGATAGGGTGTGAATGTTTGATGTGATTTCTTAGATACGAGTTCTCGTTGTTGTTGAGGTCAAATGCATTCGGATCTTTGGTTATTTTAGGGGGACTTTCGACCGGGTCTGATGAAATTGGTTCGTTTTCGCTAATTGAGGAATCATCTAATTCGATTACGATGAATTCGTCATTTTCCGAGGATTCAGAGGAATTCCCTGGACGTTGTTCATCGTCGGAGCAAGCTAGGGGGTCTTCGAAGTTAATTCTGGTTGCGAGTGGGTCGTCGTTCGTTTCTGAGAAGGGGTCGAAAAAGGGTTCATCGACATTAATTTCGAGAGGAGCGGTAACAGTTTCGGGGACAACTTCCGAGAAAGGGTTAGGGACGATAATTGCTTCAATGACAGATATAGACATGATTCCGCTCTATGTGGCCATCAAATATTGATAGTTCGGCGCCATCTACTGAAAAAAATCGCCACAAATCGCAAAATGCGGGACATTCCAAATTGTTAAATATTCAACTAATTACCTAATAATTCAATAACATTGTTAGGAAATGAATATTATTTTTTTTAATAAATATTTTTAATATTAAAAATTTTAAGATCGCCAAAAAAACGCAAATTTTGTTAATACTGATTCTGCTTCCTACACAAATTTAATAATTGAGCGGCTTGACCCCGACTTCATGTGAGCGACTTTACCCAAAATGTATTTCTCACATTTCAGAATAAATTTAAATAAATCTTTTTTAAATCAAACAAAACTACATACATATTTCGAAAAAGGACATCCAATAGCATAAAAAAAATTTGTCGAATAAATTATGTCTCAAAAATAATAATCGAAAAACTTAAGAATCCGAAGATCATTATTTCTTTTTTGCACTTCTAAAAACAATTGACCGCCTCTGGTTCTAAGACGAATTCATGAAACTAAACGAAAGTTCGTTAACATTAGTTGTATGTTAAGTACTATTCACAGTACAAATATCTCCATTTAAAGTTGAGTTTATAGCGTCAAATCGCTAGTGAGCGGGTTTACCCTGTGCGCGAGTTTACCCCAGTCTCCCCTATTTTTAAAAATTTTATATTGTTTTTCAATACATTGTTTTTGATATTTAAAAAATTATTTATAATTAAAATGCTTACAATTAAAAACAAATAAAGAACACGTTTTTAATTTGTTTTGCAGTTTTTTGAAATACCACGGTTATTAAATTTTATAAAAATCAAATGATTTTTTTTATTTGTCCACCATTTTGGATACGCCATTTTGAATTTTTAAATAACGACTTTAAATTTGTAACTAGTGACCCCAAAAACCCTTAAATACGAAGTTTTATAAAATTCCAAAAATTATAGGGCAGTATTCAATATATTGATTTAGCTTAAGGTCACGTTTTGAGATAAGGGTTTGGGTAAAAAATTAAAAATGATAGGCTGAAGAATAATATTACAATTAACCCTCAGGGTACTGACTGGGTTAGCGTAACCCAGGCGAATTTTGAAAGTTTTGCCATTTCTAAACAAATCGTTGGTGGCGGCTCGGACCAGGGGGGGAAAAACTTCGAGGTTAGGACCGAAAGTAGCTAATTTGTCAGAGCCAGTCGGCACTTGCTATTCAATCTGTGAAGTATTGAAATTTGTATTCGGGTGAAATACACCCAGTCAGTACGATTTGTTATAAAATCCATGTTTTTCTGAATCGTAAAATCTCATTAAATTAATCGAAAATTATTTATAAATTAAATTAAAAAGTTCATAAAGTGTAAAGCAGAAGGCTTTATGTAAATTTTGTTTATCTTTTTGTTTTAAAAAAGTAAATCTCACGATATTTTTAATGAATTTATTGACATTTTTATTATTTCAAAAATAGAGCATTTGCAAATCTAAAAAAAATACTTTTTAAGATTAATTAAAAAACGGCTAACGCTATCTTAAAGATCAACTTTTCACCTTTCCAAAACACCTATAAAAAATGATTTTATCTTTTTTTTCATAAAAATACGAGCTTTTGAAAAAAATATTTTTTTTATGAAAATTTTTTGAAAACCATATGTATTTTTAACAATAACTTTTATAAATAAAAAAGATATCACCAATCCGAAAAATCCTGCATATTCCTGGGGAAATTTTAAACAAATTAAAAAAAAAGAGTTTAAATTCATCAATTGCAGCCCAAGATACAGGCGATCAAAGTTGCTGGGTTACGCTAACCCATGTCAGTACGGAACGTTACATTTTTATAGTGAGTAACGATTACTTTTTTAAAAAATCCAAAATTTTTTACTTTTACTAGTATTTTTTTAATAAATTGAAATAGGGGTAGTTTTTGGGGTTGACGGATGGACCTGAAATATTAATAAGGGTATGTTTAATAGTTCCAGTAACGTGTATGAATTTTTAAATAAAAATTTCCCATTTTTCTATATTTTGTGCAATACAATTGGTTACCTTCTATTTAAGGGTTGTTTTTAACCCTAAAAACCGTAAACGACTTGATTTCAAAAAACGGCCAAACAACGGGTATCTTTCTTTTTTAGCTCTAGTTACCGAAAATCTTTGGTTCGTTCATGGGTGCAAAATCGTGTTGGACGGTGTAATATTTCATTGTACTTAATTGTATTTGGTTATACTTCATTTTTATTATAATTATTTTAAGAAATAAGAGATATTTCATGTAGAAATATCACGATTTGCAAAGGGTACGCCGATTTACGTGAAACTTTGGGGGATATAATTATAATAAATGTATATAGTTAAACAATTTAATTAACAATTTTGCCTTTAAGCTGAACCAAGAAGATGATTAACTCCTTAAAGGCAAAATTGATTTTCCTTCTGCCAATTCTCTACTTAGCTCAGTTAGTTAGAATGATAGGTTTTAGGCGCGTCGATCCCGGGTTCGAATCCCTGTCCCCCCAAATTTGTTTTCAAAATTTGCTGCTTCACGTCAAGTTTCCGAAATAAAGAAGAGCAACAAAATGAACTTTTTAATTTAATATTTATTTATTAAATTTTTTTAAAATATTTTTGATAACTGGTAAACTTATCACAACCTTACCTCAACCTTACAACTTAATAATTACCTTACCTCAACCTTGACATGTAACCTTACCTCAACCTGAACATGTAACGTTACCTCAACCTTGACATGTAACCTTACCTTAACCTGAACGTGTAACGTTACCTCAACCTTAACGTGTAAGGTTACCATGGCCTTATAATATATACTTACCACACCCTAACATGTAACCTTACCTCCATGGCGGAAATTTTTAATTTACCTCAGGTCTACCACAGCCATATCGCGTAACCTTACGAGCCATACGATTAGTACTCAGCATAACCTTACCTTATACTATTGTGCTATGTGGGTTAAAACTTTTCACTTGGATGGTTTTGAGGTCGCATATTACGAATCTGATGTCACATTTTCGAAATTTAAAATGGCGGATCAAATATGGTATTTAGTTTTAGTGAAGAAAATTAAATGTTTTATTTTTCTTTATGAATATTTACACATTTTTCTTCAACGGATCTTCGTATAGTTGGTTTTGTTTTTAAAATATAATACAGAATCACATCTTTGTTTATTTCTGGACATAATATTATCGAGTGAGATAGCCATGTTTTATCGGTGTAAGGTTTGCCCAAAAAAAAGTTGAAATTTAAAATGGCGGATCTAATATGACGACATAACGAATCTAATATGGTGGGTACTCTATAAAAATTTATCTAAATTGCTTATAATTCATTTCTTTCGGGGGTTTTTTTGTTAGCTAATTACGAATTCGATGTCGAATTTTAAAAATAGGGAACTTTTAATTTTTAGGCTGTTTTTTGTCCGGTCATTTATTACCAAATTTTGTAGTCTATTTAATCGAAAGATGTTAGTAAAATCGAGAAACATGAAATTCGAACATTTAAGGCATGATTCATACACTCTTTTAGAGAAGAAAATCATTTTTTATTTTTCTTTATGGAACTTTACACGTTTTTATTCAAAGGATCTTCGTAGTCGCTTTCGTTTATTAGAATGTAAAACAGAATCACTTTTGATTGCTTGAAAAAATGATTTCCACACCTATCGATATCTGAATTGAGAAAGGATGTATTTACAGGTCCAGAAATATACAAAGGGGTGATTCTGTATTATATTTTTAAAACAAAACCAACTATACGAAGATCCGTTGAAGAAAAATGTGTAAATATTCATAGAGAAAAAAAAACATTTAATTTTCTTCACTAAAACCTCAAAACCATCCAAGTAAAAAGTTTCAAGCGAATCCGGTCAATTTTTTATTTTGACAGCCGCCATATTGGATCCGCCATTTTGAATTTCAAAATCCAACATCGGTTTTCTAATCAATGATCTCAAAATATGAAGAATCAGATGCTTAAGATAAAGTACTTTCCAATTATTCTATTTTTCCTTTTCTCAGTTTTTAGGTCGTGTAACCGAAACTTTAAATTGTTGTACCATAGTGAAAAAAGTCGGATCGGATTGGGTGTAGAATATTTTGAAAGGTGATTAATTATACTTTCTTTTAAAATTTGTTCCAATGATAAAAAAAAATTTGTAGATTTTATTGAGAGTCAAATGCTGTCCAAAATGGGCTTTTTAACTTTTTTAGGTTAGAATATCTCAGAATCCTGACGTGATAAAACAATTTCACTGTCAGTTTTGAATTCAGGGTGACAAATTACATCGGAAATGACTTATCCCGTTTCTGGGTCCTAAATTTGTAGGTTTGTGTTACCAATAAAAGTTTTAAAAACATCTCTTTTCTTTAGTTTTTACAATCCTTTAAAAAAACTATGGCCATCTTCCCAGGACTTATCCTACATAACTGAAAAATTTCATAATTCATACAAAGATTACAGCAATAGGCAAATTTGACAAAAAAAAATATTCAAAATAAATTTTTTTTGGGTTTTTCAACCCCTGCATATTTTTAAAAATTGCAGAAAAAATTTGAACATTACCCACATAGCACAAAAATTTCCAGGAAGTTTCCCGTGGCAACCTTCGAAAGTTACCCTTGGTAACTTCATGGAAATTTCCAGGAAATACAATAATATCCGCAGGTTAAAAGTTTCTCATTGAATTTTTCTGGTATCTTCCTGGAAGCTTCCCATAGAAACTTCCCTTGGAAGTTTCCTACAAATTGACAGTGGAAACTTCTCGAAAGTTGTTTTAAAATAAAAAAGTGGATTTAATTTTAAAAAAATAATCTTCACAACTACAGCACACATGAGGGTAAGGCGGACTCGAACCACCGTAGGCCTCAAAAGAGTGCTGCTAGGATAGCGCTTTATGCGCTTAACCAAACCGACACACAGTGGTCGGAGGTACACTATTTTATACGACAAATGGTAATTTTTAAATTGCGTTAAATTAAATTAGATAAAGCGATTATTACTCATAAGTGTCCCTAAATTTCAAAACTGATCGGTAATTACAATGAAATTGATTGGGAAAGGCGATATATATGTTTAAAAAGCGGTTTTTATAAGTGGAATTTTTTACCCTTTATAATATGAGTTTTCTTAACAAGTTTTCGTATTGCAGGAGTCAATATTTTAATTGATAATTTATTTTTAAAAAGAAATTCTCTTCAAATAATTAATTCTAATAAATAAAAATATTTTTATATTATGACATATACAGTGATAGAAGGTAACTGTCAAAGTTTAAGTTCGATATCAATATTGTGACTACACAGTCTGCAAATGTAATAGTTATATTTATAAACATTTTTTCATTTTTTATAAAGCTGACAGTCACTTTGACAGCTGTCAACTGTCAAATTATAAATTTTACCGAAAATTGGGGACACGTTAGTCTAAAAATCTTATAGGTAAAATTTTTATGTAGATTTACTCATTTGTTATAAAACTGACAGTCAATTTGACAGCAGTCAACTATCACATTTTAAATTTGACATAAAATTTGGTTTCAGGAGGTCTCAAAACCTAATAGAAGTTATTTTTGTGCAGATTTACTCATTTTTGATAAAATTGACAGTCACTTTGACAGCTGTCAACTGTCAAATTATAAATTTTACGTGAAATTCGAGATCAGTAAGCCTAAAAATCTTATAGGTAAAATTTGCATGTAGATTTAATCATTTTTTTAAAAATTGACAGTCACTTTAAAAGCTGTCAATTTATATATATATATATAAATATATATTTTGTTCTTTTTTTTGGCAATTACCAAAATTCAAATTTTTTGAAAGACAAATAATATAATTAGGGAAAACTTAACCAACCCTAATTAAAAGTTAATTAATAATTAAATAAATTCTTATTCTTATTTTTGTTTAAATTATAATTTTATTTTTAATGTAAATCGACATATAAAAAAAGTTTGGTAAATTTGCATGATTAGAAAAAACTGCATATTTTAAGTATACTATTCTGTAAATAGTTAGTAATTAACAATAATAATTTGTTTAAATATTGCTTAAACAATAATAATTATGTTTTAAATTTGCATCGGTATTTATGTTAGGTCCGGTAAATTGCAAAATTAGAAAAAAATACAACTCTCTAGGTACAATATGTAAAAAGTTAGTTATTAACAACAATAACAATAATTTGTTTAAACAAATATAAATTTAAAAAATGCAAAGTATTCTTACAAAATTTATAGCCTGACATTCTCCAAAAAGAAAAATTGAATTCGGTTAAAAATTTTAAAAAGGACTAAAATTATAACAAGATCTAGAAAAGAAAAGAAAATTGTTTTAAATGTAATTATAATGTGTATTTTTTTAAGGTTATATTTCAATTTGTGAAAGAAAGAAAATAAAAAATTTTTGTTTTCTCACCCTTTAGAAAAAACGTAAGCACATAACAAAAAAAATTTTTTCAAAAAAATTGTTTTAATTGTAATTATAATGTGTATTTTTTTAAGGTTATATTTCAATTTGTGAAAGAAAGAAAATAAAAAATTTTTGTTTTCTCACCCTTTAGAAAAAACGTAAGCACATAACAAAAAAAATTTTTTCAAAAAAATTTTTTCTTGTTTTTTTTCCATATTTGTATTTTTTTAATTTAGTTTGTTTTAAAGATTTTGAAGAAGCACATTTTTTTATAGAAATGTGCTTCTGTGATTAGAGAGTTTTGACAGAGAGGTTGGGTTCGAAAGGTTGGGTAATATGGTCCAGGTATAGCTGGTAAAGAAGAGTTCTATGTTATTAGATTTTTTAAAATTATGTTTTAAAAGAAGTAATTAAATTATAATATACTTTATCTAAATTATCTATATCTGTTCTATAATTAATACTATTAGTATTGTTTTTTATATAGAACATTTCTAAATTTTTTCTTTTCCAATCATTGGTTTCAATATGTAAAATATTTATATTATCAAAATCAAAAGAGTGATTATTATCAACGGTGTGATTAGTTAAAGCATTTACATTTTGATTGTTAGTGACATAACGTTTATGTTCTTTTATTCTAGTTTTAAGATGTCTTAAAGTTTCTCCTATATAACAACTACAATCTTCCGACTAAAAAGATCATAAGCATTCCATATATTCAAAATTTTGATGAAATTCTAATTAATATTTTCAAACAACATAACGTTCAATTAGTTTTTACTAATTCTAATAATTTAAAAAATACTACCTTTCCTAATTTTAAAGATTCTACAGAGAAATTTCAGAAAGTTGGATGTGCATATAAAATTCAATGCAAAAATTGCAATAGTTGTTATATAGGAGAAACTTTAAGACATCTTAAAACTAGAATAAAAGAACATAAACGTTATGTCACTAACAATCAAAATGTAAATGCTTTAACTAATCACACCGTTGATAATAATCACTCTATTGATTTTGATAATATAAATATTTTACATATTGAAACCAATGATTGGAAAAGAAAAAATTTAGAAATGTTCTATATAAAAAACAATACTAATAGTATTAATTATAGAACAGATATAGATAATTTAGATAAAGTATATTATAATTTAATTACTTCTTTTAAAACATAATTTTAAAAAATCTAATAACATAGAACTCTTCTTTACCAGCTATACCTGGACCATATTACCCAACCTTTCGAACCCAACCTCTCTGTCAAAACTCTCTAATCACAGAAGCACATTTCTATAAAAAAATGTGCTTCTTCAAAATCTTTAAAACAAACTAAATTAAAAAAATACAAATATGGAAAAAAAACAAGAAAAAATTTTTTTGAAAAAATTTTTTTTGTTATGTGCTTACGTTTTTTCTAAAGGGTGAGAAAACAAAAATTTTTTATTTTCTTTCTTTCACAAATTGAAATATAACCTTAAAAAAAATACACATTATAATTACATTTAAAACAATTTTTTTGAAAAAATTTTTTTTGTTATGTGCTTACGTTTTTTCTAAAGGGTGAGAAAACAAAAATTTTTTATTTTCTTTCTTTCACAAATTGAAATATAACCTTAAAAAAAATACACATTATAATTACATTTAAAACAATTTTATTTTATTTTCTAGATCTTGTTATAATTTTAGTCCTTTTTGAAATCTTTTATGTTTGTCTTATTTTCAAATGATGTATTTATAAAAATTAATCATCCCCTGATGAGGAACCATATATGGTTTGAAACTAGTAGGGATTGTAAATAAACATCATCTAAACAAAACTGTATTTAGGCCTTATCATTATTAAACAAAATATATCATACGGTCAAACAACCAAAAAATTACTATTAATTGTTTTTCAGGATCCCAGAAACATATAACATATTTTTTTGCACTTTGTCCTTTAGTCAAAAATGATACTTTTTGTGTATGTATTAGACAGGTAAAATTTTGAAAATAATTCTTTTTAATTATTATTCATCATAAAACTTAAAAATTGATAAAATTCACATTCACAGCGATAAATGTTGATAAATATAGCGTATAAACACATTTTCATAAAAAATCAAAAGTGACCACCTTGGGGCCAAAAAAGTGTCCACCTTAGGGCCAAGACACAATTTTTTAAACGTTAATGAAAAAATTTTTTAAAGCACAATATTAATTATATTTATTTGGAATATTATTGTACGATATATAAAGATAATTATAACGATTTTTACTAATTTAAAATGGTTAATTTTGATGATTTTAACACCCTGAGAAAAAAATTTCTAGATCATTTAAAAACCGAAATTTTACGACGTTCACGTTACAAAGAGACTCATACGACTATTTACCTCCAAATTTTACTAAAATCTTTGTCTTCTCAAATAATAACAATAACAAAAAACATTCGAAGATACTAACTAATATACAAAAATTTTCTTAGGGTGACCACCTTAGGGCCCTCTCCCCTAGAGTATAGCAGGAAAATGCGTTTTTTATCGTGTCGCGCAAGAACAAAAAATTTAATATCTCCTAAAGTTTCAGACCCTTCATCGATTTTTCTTTTGGAAACTACTCGTGAAATAAGTGGAAATCGAATCATTATTATTTAAAAAAAAATAAAAATGGCACTTTTCAAAAATTGTTTATTTAAAAATTATTTTTTAATAATTTGTTTAAAAAATTTTCTTAAATTGTTTGTAATTAATAAGCATTCCCTGAAAATTTCATTAAATTGTATTCATTTTCCTTAGAGATATACCATTTTCAAATTTTCAAAAAAAAATTTCAAAACCTCGTAAATCCAAAATTTTTTAAAATCGAATTGAGGCTTTTTACTGGCATGTATTGCACTTCAAAATTTCGAAGTTTCAACAAAATCGAAGAACTAGTGTACAACTTTGATTTTTTAGGCATGGAGCTACCCAACTGCAATCTGACTCACTCTCATCTAATTGATCTAAATTAATCAAAATATCAGCATTATTATCATTTTCAATAATTTCCAAGTCAGATTGTAACGACGTCCCAGTTGACCTTTTTCTTTTTGGCATTTTAAATACACAATAAAAGTTAATACTTACCTAAAATACCACAACATGCGAAATTGAATATAATACTATGAGAAAATAAAAATTGCAATCAAATTCAATGTTGTCGAACAGTATAAAAACAAAAGAAATTTTAAACTATAGCAAACGCTAAGACACAAAAAGTAGGAATGATAAGAAAAAGCGAGTATGGGACAGTGGAAGGAACCCTGTTTACTGCTTATGCGTTGTAAGAGATCCTATGCATGCGCAAAGACTGTAGTTCCCATCACTTCCAGGAAAGCACTAAAATGGGACAACCGAGAAATTTTAATCGCCTAAAGTACTTTTCCTATTTAATTTATTTACAAAAAAATGTTTTTAACAATTCTAAAAAAATTGTTTACAACATTTTTAAAAATTTCTAAATAATGATAAATACCAAATTTTATCTTTCATAAAGGTTTTGATTACAAGAATGCTTTATATAATTATACACTGAGAAAACATTATACTTAATTTAAATAGAAAAATAATTTTAAGTGATTTTGTTTAATTGAAATTAGTTTGTAAGCTTTATCCTAATATATAGAAAATTTCTACTGCATTGATTCAAAAGTATTATTTGTTTGAATAATTATATTTAATTCAAACATATTTTCTGTTTTGATTTAAACAAAAAATATAATTATAAAATTTAAGTTTGATTTAAACTTAGAAGTTGATTATAAATAATTTAAAATCAACCACAACTTATGTTTAAATTAAGTATATTACTTCTTTTAATGAACCAAAAAATATGTTTGAATTAAACTTAAATATGTTTGACTGTATAGCAAAGATATTTTAAGTTTTATTTAAACAAAATAGGTTTGAATCAAATATATCGTTTTCTCCGTGTAAAATGTTTTTTATCTATGACGGTACTTGATATTTAGCAAATTGTTTGTTACATTTGTTTATAACATTTTTAAAAACTTTAAAAATTTCGGATAAACGGTTGATACATCAATTCCATTGTAATGTCAAAATAAGTTAGTGGTGAGAGTCGGGCAATACATACATTTTCTGCGGCTAAGGGACGTTTTGTTACATTTGCTTATAACATTTTTTAAACTTAAAATTATTATATGATATTATCACTCGGTTGTTTTAAATATTAAACATTGAATTTAACGATCATTCCGAGTCAGGTGTATAAAATAACAACAGTTGTTTAACGTTTCGACAGCGTGGCTGCCCTCTTCAGAAACGAAAAATAAAACAAAATTTAAAAACATTCCGAAAGAACGTCTTAGTCGGGGCGATAACAACTGGACACATCCAATATAAATTGTTTATAAATTTGTCTCAAACGCAGAAATTTTGCATCCATTGCAAACAATATCAATGCAAAGCGTGTTTTCAAAAATATAATTCCTAAAAGTTAACGACAGATGTCAAATGAAATTATAATTTATAACACTCCTGTTAAAAAACTGTTCTCTGCAATATAAGATAGAAAAAAATAAAATCATAAATTTTTTTAAAAATTAAAAAATAACAAAAACGTAAAAAACGAAAAATTTTTTTTAAAAAACAAGAAAAATTAAAAAAAAAGAAAACAAAGAAAATTAAAAAAAGCAAAAAAAATTTTAAAAAAGCAAAAATATGATTCTCTAATAACGTTTACCTCCAAATGGTGAGAGTCGGGCAACGCATACATTTTTATTCTAATGACAAACCAAGCAAAATGTCAAAAAAAACCTTTCTTTCCACTCTAAACTTCTTTTTTTATGAAAATTGTTTATAACATTTTTAAATATTGTTCAATAATGTTAAATTAATAATAAATTAATAATTTTTTTTTCTACAAATTCATTTCATGTTTTGCAAATTGTTTATAACATTTTTAAATATTGTTAAATAATGTCAAATTAAAGTTTGAACCTTTAGCAACATTCCGATTACAAGAGAGCGTAAAGTAATTAAAAAATCATTTTTTCCCTTACGAATTCATTTTATGTTTTGCAAATTGTTTATAATATTGTTAATTAACATCAGATAACAATTTTTTTGTTGAAGCAACATTATTTTTTCAAATGAAGCATAAAAAATTAAAAAAAATAATTTTAGCATTTTTGAAAAATATTTTTCAAATTTGAATATTTTGGCGGACATTTTTGAGGCGCCATTTTGAAATTTGAAAAAAAAATTTCGGCATCATGCCTATTTGATAGTCCCATTATTTTGGACGCGATATTTTCACATCCCGGATTTTTTCTAAACCGATTTCGATTAAATAATCTGATTTTCAAGAAAAAAAACACTTGAAAAACGGCATTTTTTCTTGTTTAAACAATTATAACTTTTTACTATAAATTTGAAATTAAAATTTTCTTTCAGATTCTGAAAGAGGACACTCAAACCATTAAAAAAACCTACCTCCCGATTTTTTTGAAAATCGTAGCTCGTAGAACGGAGAGCTCGAACTTGTACTAAGAATTACGGACTTTTGGGACTAAATGGGTTAATGTCTATAGAATTCACTTTCGATAATTATTTTCAAAAAATGTTTTAATTAAAGTTATAATTATAATTTTTAAATTAAATTGCACAGAAAAAAGGTCAGTTTGACAGCTATAAAAATTTAATAAAAAATCATGTAAATAATGTAGATAAAACAAATTTCTTGATTGATATTTGTTAAAAATGTGTTAATTTACTTGTATAAATAGATTATTACGTAAAAATACCCAAAATAATAAATCAAAATTAATTTTAAAACTTATCTATTAAATGTCGAAAGTCACCATATTTGAATTAAATTTTTCTAAGAACTTTATAAATATTAAATAACATAAATTTACAATAAGTAAATTATTATCTTTGCTATACAGTCAAACATATTTATAAGTTTAATTTAATCATATTTTCTGGTTCATTTTAAGAGATTATATATTGAAATCAAACATAAATTGTGATTGATTTTAAATTATCTGTAGTTAACCTTTAAGTTTGGTTCAAACATAAAATTTTTAAACATAATTTTTGTTAAAACTGTAACAGAAAATATGTTTTTATTAAATATAATTATTCCAGCAAATAATACTTTTGAATCAATGCAGTAAATATTTTCTGTATATTGAGATTAAACTTAAAAACTAATTTCAATTACACAAAATCGTCTAACATTATTTTTGTGTTTCATTTAAGTGTAATATTTTCTCAGTGTATATAAATTTATTATTAATTTTCAGTTATTTTATTTAAAAAAAGAAAAATTTTATCAATAAGTAAAAGTATTCTAGAATATGAAAGTACATTTCTTACATACAATGGAGCTACTATCCCAAAGTAAAAAATAGATAAAGTTAAGAAAATCATTAATTGTTCATTCACTGGTGTATTGACCCGAGTTGAATTTGGACGTTTTTTGGCTGAAAATGCTCGACTGTATATAATGATATTTTGCTAATCGATTAAGTTTTGTGAACTCTTTTGGTCTTAAATTAAAGATGAGTCTTCAATGATTACACCTATATAAGTTTCAAATTTTTTCTGCAATATGTAAAAAATATGCAGGCGTTAAACAAATTTATTTAAAAAATTTTTCTATCAAATTTGTGGATTACTACAATCTTTGTAAAAATTATGAAAATTCCAATTTAATAATCTTTCGAATGTAGGTATTTCTTAATTTTATAACATTTGTGTTTACACAAAAGTCGTGATTTAAAGATTGGTATGTTTTTGAGCCGTGCGCGTGCAGCCGTACCGATAACAATTTTTTGTTTATTTACTTCTCCCTGTGAAAAATGTTATTAACGTATTTAAATTCCTAATGAATTCACCTTAAATTTCATTTAAAAAAATTAATGGAGACTCAACTGGTTCCTGAGATATTCAAGTTTCTGTTTTTTAAAGAAAAATTTGTGTAAAGAAGTCTCTCATATAGAACTATAATCCGAATTATAGTTCATCTATATGAGATACTTCTTTACACAAATTTTTCATAAATTCACGTAAATCTATATCGAAACGGTCTAACTACTGTACAGTTTCACTTCATTAACTGATTTATGTTGTTAAACGTTCTAGGATCTGTATAGTTTCACAACATTAACTATTTTACGTTGTTCAACTATATAAATTCTGTTTAGCGAAACTAGATAATAAATAATGTGAAAAACTTATTTATCATATAAAATAAAATATTTAAATAATCAAAATCAGCAATTGCTTTGCATAAAAACTATATACACTTTTCGTCAAGTATTTATTTCTACCCAGTGGGAACTTGTTCGCCTTTGAAAGCAGTCCCGCGCTGCTTATGTTTGAAATTACTTAGGATAAGTTGTCAGCAGGGCGCGCAAGTTTCTTTTCTCGTTAACAAGTTGTTTTACCAGTTCTATATGGGACATTCCACGTCAACCGGGACAAGACTCTGTCCAAAAATCTATTGCACCGATTTTAATGGTTGAGGGCTTAAAATCTTTGTCTTTATGCCCTCTATCAAATACTATGTGGTACTTTTGAAAATTCAACATGGCGCTTTCAAAGTGGCGCATTATGTGAATGAAAAACACAACTTCCAAACTTAAATGTTTATTTAAAGTAAAAAAAAGCACAAATAGCTTCTAAGGGGGTACTTTTAATGACTGCATGCCTCTAAATCAAGAAAAACCCAAAAAAGTTAAAAAAGAAACGAAAATTCAAAATGGCGGATCCAATATGTCGGACGAATTAAAAAAAAATTTTTAAATTCATCGAAATCGCTTGAAAGTCGATACTCGGGGGTTTTTGAGGTCGCTGATTACGAATCCGGTGTCAGTTTTTCAAAATTCAAAATGACGGATCCAATATGGCGGATGAATTTTTTAAAAATTCATCGAAATCGCTTGAAAATCGTTACTCGGGGGTTATTGGGGTCGCACCGACACCGGATTCGTAATCAGCGACCTCAAAAACCCCCGAGTAACGATTTTCAAGCGATTTCGATGAATTTTTAAAAAATTCATCTGCCACATTCGATCCGCCATTTTGAATTTTAAAAACTGACACCGGAATCGAAATCAGCGACCTCAAAAACCCCCGAGTAACGATTTTCAAGGGAAATTTTAATTTTTTTATATTCTTATTATTTCATATAAAATATGTAAGGTAAAATCTAAGATTAATATTATTTAATATTAATTATTATTATAATTATTGTAGCAAAGATACGGCCTCACATTACGTCAAAATCTATGTATAATTTGACCTATAGGTCATAAAGTGGATAAATAATGACCTCACATTACGTCAAAATCTATGTCTAATTCGATCTATTTTTTGACCTATAGGTCAAATACTAAAATCAAAACTTATGTCAAAATTGACCTATTTTTTGACCTATAGGTCAAAAAGAGGATAAATAACTACCTCACTTTACGTCAAAATCTGTGACTAATTTGACCTATTTTTTGACCTATAGGTCAAAAGGAGGATATATAATGGCCTCACATTACGTCAAAATCTATGTGTAATTTGGCATATTTTTTGTCCTATAGGTCAAAAAGAGGATAAATAACGGCCTAATATTACCTCAAAACCTATGTCAAAATTGACCTCCTTTTTGACCTATAGGTCAAAATGAGAATAAAAAAATGAAACAAAATAATCCTCGAAGATTTACTCATATCTACACGAGGATTCCGCGTGGAAATACGCGCAGATTTTTTTGATAAATTTATTTAAAAAATAAATTTTTCAATAATATTTTTGTGTCTTAAAAAGTCTAAATTTTTTGCAATTTTTTTTACAATATTCGGAAGAATAAGAAAATCAAATCTCTCGAAATCAAATGTTTTTTAAAATCTATTTTTATATAGTTGGAAAAATTACATTTCATTAAACTCTTTAATTCAGCTTTAAATTGTGCGGGAAAATCACTCAAAAATCCTGGAATTTGTTACTGCCGAATTACTAGACACCCTATAATAACTTTGTTCGTTTAAAATAATTTTGGTCAGGTTTTATCTAATTTATTGTCATAAAATTTTGATAATCTAACAAGGTATTATATTAATTTCATTATACTAAGTTTCTGCAAGTTTTTTCTATAAATGCGGTACCTGGCCGGTACCATGCCAGCGGTTTTTCTTTAGCCTTAGTCCCAACGTATAATGACATTAACAAATGTTATTATAATTATTAACTTTGACATTTCATTATTCAAACTGTCTTTTAGAAAAGGTTTTTTCTATTAATTTAGAACATTTTGTAATTGGTCCTGATGTCACACTTCATTAATAAACTTTCCATTTACTTTCCATAAGCAGGTTTAGGTTAGTGGATGCGGCGTCGACTTTGCAGCCCGAGGGTCCTGAGTTCAATTCCTCATGTCTTCAGATTTTTCGTTAACAATTAATAATAATTCATATGTTTCAGCATTCTATTTAGTGTTTACAATTAAATTAATAAATAATATTTTTTAACGTTTAATATATGTAAGAATGTGTTGTTAATAAAATATACTAATCTGACACCGCGCCAGCATAACGCCGGCAGAAAAGTAACAAAATATTTTTTTTTTTACTACCGGCACCGGGGCGGATATTTCCCGGGTTATCATTGTTGACTGGACCGGCTCCGGTGCCTACATTTTCACTGGCCCGGTATCTTGCCGGTGTTGTGCCGGCAATAAACCGGTACAAAAATACTGAAAACAAGAACCGGCCCGGTACCGGGCCGATGGTTTACCGGCAATTTTTTAGGTTTGTTTTTAAATATTAATAATTTGATACCTGTTCGAGAATTAATAATAATATAAAAAATTATGTATATATGAAATTATATAAACATGTAAAGTGAAATAAATAATTAATTATTATTATTTAAAAATTAAAAAGAAATAAATAATAATAATAATAATAATAAATGAATAATAAATTCTGCGCGCCTTCAGTCTCGTACAGTAAATAGTAAAACTATCCCGTTACGTTGCAGATACGTGATAAATTTCAACACGGACACAAAGTTTTTGCTAAATTGGGGTACCCTTTAAAAATTGCGATATTTCTGACGTGAAATGCCTTTTAATCTTTTAAAAAAATATACCTTTTTACTAAAAATATTATTACTAAAAAAAATCTCAAACTTTGTCTCACGAGGAAAAAAGAGAAAATGTGAAATTTTCAACGAATAGGAAAAGTTCGTACAGAAAATATTACTGGATCATTTCATTATATTTCGACTAATGTCGTCGCCGACTTATTTTAAAAAATTATAATATTTTGCAGGAATAAGGGCATTAGGATCACTGAACAAAAAGAATTTTTTAAATATTTTTAATATTTAGTGTAAAATAAGCATCTAAAGCATATGAGATCTCAAAAATTAGCACTTTTTCATCTATTAGAAAATATTAAAGAAATCATATAATTTACTATGCAAATGTAAAACAATTATTGGAATTTATTAAGAATGGCTTGATTTATTATTATAAATTAATAGAAACAATTAATTATAAGAAATATTAAATGAAAAATGATTTTAAAGTTCACCTGTCAAATAACCTCATATTGTAAATTTCATCCACAAAATGTGAGAAAGAGAAGTCATTAAATTGAATAAAACCTTTTCAAATATATATAGTTCCTGAGATTAAGAATTAGTTTTTCTCAGCACTTTTTTCTTGTTTCTTTGTAAACATGAATGAACTGGCAATTAAAATTGGCACTTTGCTTATTTTCACGATATTTGAATGTAAATAACTTTTTTAGAGAAAAATTATAAAAATTTGAGCAATATCAAATTGATCACTAAATACATGCACTAGAAAAAAATTTGTCTTGGTCCCGAAGCTACTTTTCTAGAAAATTATTCTTAAACTTTACAGTTTTTTATCAAGTATTATACATGTGATTTTTAAATGAAGAAGTTAGGTTTTCTTGGTTAATCATTTTGAACCAACTTCAGTTTCAAACAAATCACATGTATTAACCTGATAAAATTAGTGTAATACTGCAGAGTATTCCAATTTTTTAAAATTAATCGGCGACGACTTTAGTCGAGATATAATGGAATGACTCTACTATATTACTGCATATATATGAGACTGGATGGACTATTTAGTCTTTTAAAAATAAACATATGAATTTCTCTATAGCTGACTCTCGAGTGGACGTGCAATCGCTTCAAGACGTAACAACCTTGGATAATGGGTCTCCCCAACACACTGTAGACGATGATAACAGATCATCATCTTCCTCTCAAGACCTGCTACAAAGTATGGACGAAATTTCCTCAGGCAGTGTATCGCCAGACACAACTGACCGAGCGTCACCTCTCGAAAGTGGAATTGGCACTGCAAGTCCTCCCAGAAGTTCCGAACGTCGTTGTGCTAAACGTAAGTTATTTTCATATTTTCTAAAAAAATTCAGTCAATCTACCTGTCGTTTAATTTTTTAATAAATTATTTCGGGAAATAGAAATAAAATAAATAAAAAAGGAAATTTTTATTAGTTAACTAATTATTTTAATAGTAGGTATTGATATTATTAACAGTAGGAATAGTATAATGGTATTAATAATTTAATAGTATCAATACCCAATGGAAAGTTGCCAATGGTAACAATTGGGTTAACCCCTTCGCAGTCCAGCTAAAAGTCGTTTGTGGTCCAAAAACGGTCTAAGAAAAAAAAGTTTCTAAAAAATGTAATTTCATTGTAATTAAGGTTTTTGGAGTCGCAAAATTCGAATTTGAAGTCAGTTTTTCAAAATTTAAAATGGCAGATCCAAAATGGCGGACCCAAAATTGCGAATTCGAAAATTTTAAATTGTATCAGATTTGCTTGAAACTTGTTACTCGGGGGTTTTCGGAGTCTCTGATTACGAATCTAATGTCAGATCTTCAAAATTCAAAATGGCGGATCCAATATGGCGGTCGAGAAAATAAAACATCCAACGGATTTGTTTAAAACTTGTTACTCGGGGGTTTTCGGGGTCGTTGATTACGAATCCGATGTCATATTTTGAAATCCAAAATGGCGGACCTAAAATTCGATCAAATTGCATAAATCTTGAAATTATCCGCCATATTGGATTCAGCATTTTTATTTTGTAAATCTGACATCATATTCGTAATCAGCGACCCCGAAAACCCCCAAGTAACGAGTTCCAAGCGTATTTGATAAATTTTTAAATCTTCATAGTCGCCATGTTAGGTCCACCATTATGTTTAATATTTTATTTTTGAGATGGACATATATGGCCACAGACGTAAAGGTGGCACGACTTTTTGTGGCCACATATGGGCCATGGACTGTCAAGGGGTTAATAATGGGCCGTGCTTGATGCTCAATGGTTTTTTCTTGGCAAAACTATTGGCAACCAACAATGAACCGCCATTGGTTTTTGCTTGGGATGATCACGCTACTGCCAATTTAATAAAAAATACATTTAAAAGTAAATAATTTGGTGCGAAATAATTGAAAATCGAAAAAAATGTTATGTCCTCGCTTTCTGTGTGCTTACAGCGGCGACGTCGAACAAATGTCATTGCAAGGAGACTTGGGAAAGAATTCGACGTCGTCCCTCAAAGTTGAATTCGAGATTGGAAAAGGGATCGCAGGACGTTTGGATAAAAAGAGAAAGCGTTCACACGCAAACTCGAAGAAATGATGAGGATCACGATATTGTCGACAGTAGTAGTGGTTTAGATGATTCCCTACCGAGAATAAAACCAAATAGACCCAACAATCTGCTATCGGGTAAGATTCAATTACTATATTTTTATCTTCAACAAATATTTATACACAAATACACAGTCGAGGACGTAACATAAATAAAAATAAATGAGAGAATAAAAAGAAAAAAATCTTTCAATTTTTATTCTCTGATATTTTAAACCAAAATACATGTAACGTCCTTTTCTGAAAATTTTGTTTTTGTAACATTTAGCCCTAACATGGGGTCAAATGTTCAAGTGTTAAACGCCTGGGGCTAAATGTTAAAATCTATTTCTAGTCTACTAAAATTGTTTTCAGATAGGTGTTAAGTATTATATAAGTTCTTGTATGTATTAGATAAGGTCTTGTAACGTTTTCAGCTATAAAAAAGGAAATTTTTAAAAAATGTTTTGCTCATAAGTTTTAAGATATAATTGACCAAAAGTTTTTATATGTCATTGTGCATGTTAATAAGTTTTTAAAAAAGAATTTCAGACTTGAAAATATATCTAGGTATATTTCTTCTACAGAGGGCGCTTTGTCTATTGATAAAAACTATTTCTAATTACGGTTGTCATTGTAGCTCATCGAGTAATCATCTAAAATATAAAAGTAGAATATAATTTCAAAATGGACGAGTTAATACAGGACCTAAACCACGAAATACTCAAAAACATAAAAAATTTTAAAAATGACAAGCTTTTAAATAAAAAATGGTATAAAACACAATTTTATTTACCATAAATGATTCACAAAAAATATAATTTTAAATATTAGTAAATCACAGGTTTATGATGATTGTATGAGCTACATTGAAAACGAATAATTTTTACCAGTCAATAAAGGGCCCTCTGTAGAAGGAATATACATCTTTTTAAATTAAAGCTATGTCCAAGTTGCAAAATGTAAACAAACCAAGCACTAAAATCACATTCTTTAACCATTTTTTTCTCTCACAAAAATTAACATTTTAACACATTCTTTTCGAAAATCATAAATTAGAGTGTCAAAGTTTCTAATAAAATAATTTTTAAATAGGATCAATAAAAAGCAATCAATAAAATAACTAATTAAAGAGACCTGTAAACTAGCATTTTTGACGCGTCGGGAAGAATAAACTGTTTGAGTATATCAACCGCACTGACGATGAAGAAGTCTCATATCAGCGATTGGACCTTCAACATGATTGTGGAAGGGGAAATTTTTCCCTTTCCGTCCATGCGGAACTATATCAACAGCATAGACGATGAAGAAGTTTTTACCCTCTCTCCTTGTAATTTCATGGAGGAAAGGGAAAAATTTCCCCTTCCACATGTTAAAGGTCCAATAGCTGATATGAGACTTCTTTATCGTCAGTGCGGTTGATATACTTAAACAGTTTATTTTTCGCGACGCGTCGAATATGCTATTTTACAGGTTATTTTAATCAGTTATTTTACTAATTGCCCTTTATTGCTCATAGTCAAATATGATTTCATTGGAAACTTAGACACTCTAATTTATCATTTTTGTAAAAAAGTGTTCTAATGGTAATTTTTGTGAGAGAAAAAGATGTGTAAAAAATGTGATTTTAGTGCTTTGTTTGTTTACATTTTACAACTTGGACATAGCCTTAAAATTCTTTTTCTAAGACTTCTTAACATACACAATGACATGTAAAAACTTTTGACCAATTATATTTTAAGACTTAACAGCAAAAATTTTTATAAACTTAAAATTTTAGGGTCTAAAAAATTTATAAGACCCCTTAAGTATACGAAAAACAAGTTGTTCTTTTCAAGTACAATGTATTTATGTTTAAAAGACAATTTCGAAGTAACTTATCTCCCAAGTTGGTTTTAGAAATCAGGTAAGTTAGCGGATTGTTTTGGAAAGTGCGTATCTTTCCCGTTCATGTAGAAATTAGACACAAAAAAACCCAGTCTCATTTTTGTTGCATCTCAAAATGAGGCTATGTTAAATGCCATAGAACGTGGCGCCACCTAAGTCACATTTTGAGACTAGGTTTTTTCAGTGTATGCCGTGTAGAAATTTCTCGTGACCTTCCTAAAAATAGACCTACAGCTAAATAGCATTTGTCGTGGAAAATTATTCTGAAAATACTGTTCTGTCCCGGAAATGTTAATGTACAGTTTTCCCTTTTATTTTCTTCGTTATGAAGCCAGTCTAGAAACTGGCTAAAATTTGTCTAGGGTGCTAAATTTAAAATTCAGTATAGCAGGTTGTCCTCGAATTAGCTTACATAAGGACGCTGACTTAAAAATTTAGTACAAGTTTGTGTAGAAGGTGGCACTGAGAGTCCACTAAGCTAGCAGACAAAATCAGTTCTTCACGTAGTGCTCGATAAAACGAAACCAAAAGTCTACAATTTTCACGAACAGTCGAGTACGGAGTCGAAACCTACGTTTTTTGGGTCGCTGAAACTAAAAAAGACTACTAAAAACAAATCCTATCCACCCTCAACCCCCTACAACCCTCTTCACACCCCCAGGGTTTTGGCAACGCAATCGACTTTTTGTGAAAATTCTAATTTCAATGCTCACCCTGTGGGTGTTAAGGAGGTTGTAAGGGGTTAAGGGAAGGATGAATTTGTTTTTAGTAGTCTTTTTTGGTTTCAGCGCCCCAAAAAATCATAGGTTGTGACATCGTACTCGAATTTTCGTAAAAATTCAAATTTAAACCCCCACCCCAGGTGCGAAAAGTTGGTCTCGCATGGTCGCGCCAACCTAGTGGATAGTCGTACCGACCTTGACAGCCAAAGTTCGGCCGAACTACCGAATTGTAACATCGGCCGTCCAGTGGCTAACATGGTCGGGCGGACCATGGGTGCCAAAGTTTTGACGACCATGTGAAAGAAGGGCGGCTTCACTTTGGCAACCATGGTCGTGCCGACCTTGGCAGCCAAATGTCGGCCGACCGTTTGCAAAAAATTATTAATTTTACAATTAACATATATTAGGTGATATCATAATTAATTATTATTTATTTACCATTATTTACCATTATTTATTTAGCAGACCTCCCGACTCTGGCTGCCGACCAAAATTCGCACCTGGGACCCTGGGTGTGTTAAGGGGCTTGTAGAGGGTTAAGGGAGGGACGATTTTTTTTTTTTTTTATATGCACATGGAAAAATGAAATAAAGTTTGCAAATTTTTTTTGTATTTGAATCAAAGAAATAAAATTAAATAACGATTTGAATTGAATTACAATTTTTAAATAAAATCAAAAATGGCGTCGAAACGTGTATTAAGGGCCAGTCCCATGTGAGCGTGAAAACGGAAAACGGAAAACGTTTAGCCAATAACAACTTCCGATTCAATGGAAATAATTCTAAAAGAAAATTCTTATTGGTTGAACGTTTTCCGTTTCCCGTTTCACGCTGACATGGGACGGCACCTTTACGGTCGACAACGAAAAGAATGCAGGAAAATAAAGAAAATGATTCGGAAAGTGAAACGAATTTTGAAAAAACAGACACAGCGAGCACAATACTGCCGTCCTGATGAAGAAAATGGTTACTTGCAGTCAGAGTGATTTTGAGATATTTAAGGAAACGCGTTTCTAACGAGCTCCACTAATATTTAAAAGTTTTTTAATATTTACAATTGCTATTAACTAAATTTAATATGCTCTATTTAATGGCGTTGAAATAATTTAAAAAATTTTATTTATTATAAACAAAATGTCGAATACGGTTAAAAATTAATTTTGAAAAAAAAAGTTGATCTTTTTGGGGATATAAAACTTGAGAATAAAGTGGATAAGTGTTATAAGGTTCAACGCCTTACTTTTTTGGGTCTAGTCGGGCTACATTTTCAAACCGCACTCGCTAATGCGGTTCGAGCTCCAATGAAAGTTCTCATCTACGTCATCATTTTGGCGAATCTTTGCAAGTACGGTTAAATTTTCTGCAAGTACGGTTCTATAAATAAGTATTTCACGAAAATCTCTGCAAGTACGATAATTAGGGTATCATTATTTTTAAAATTAATTAATATCAGTAAAATGTAATACTGTAGATAAATTCTAAATTTGATAACGAATCCAACGGTATAAAAATCTCATTTTTCCTAAAAATGTCACTTAACCACTTTCTTCATCAGGACGGCAGAATAAGACACACAATTTGGAAGCTACATTGCAAAAATAAGAAACGAATTAATAGCATACGATGAAATGCTTAGAAGTAAAAGAGAAAAATTGCGTGAAAAAGAAAAGCAATCAGAAATGGAACATAGAAGAATAGGGCAGGAAAAATACAAAGCCTCAGCAAACAGTTCAGTAAACAAAAATATTGAAAATAATAACGATTTAGAAGGTAGTTTTTGAATATGAAAATCAATATTTTGATGAAAATAAACGCGAAAATAGAGAAAGACGACAAAACGTTCATTTTAAAGAAAATTATAGTAAAAATGTCCAAGTTGTGAAATGTTAACAAAGCAAAATGTAAACAAACAAAGCACTAAAATCACATTTTTTACACATCTTTTTCTCTCACAAAAATTACCATTAGAACACTTTTTTTACAAAAATGATAAATTAGAGTGTCAAAGTTTCCAAAAAAATCATTTTTGGGTGTGTTCAATAAATATCAATTAGTAAAATAAGTAATTAAAATGACCTGTAAAATAGCATTTTTGACGCGTCGCGAAAAATAAACTGTTTGAGTATATCAACAGCACTGACGATGAAGAAGTTACATATCAGCGATTGGACCTTCAATTTTTCATTTTCATAAAAAAACTGTAAATTTCTATTCATTTACGAAAATGTGATGGTCGAAAAAATCCTGAATATTCGGTCTTCTACTGCTGATTTTTTTCGACTATCACATTTTCGTAAATGAATAGAAATTTACAGTTTTTGTATGAAAATGGTAAATTGAAGTGTTGAATTTGGTATCTATACCTAGTATACCTGAAAGTATGTGAAAATAAGTGAGTTTCAGAGTAAAACAAAATGTGTCTTTCTGCATAGTGTTGTCAATGCTTTCTTGGCAAGGTCTGGTCGTGCGCGGAGAGCAATCGTCTGACATCGCGAAAAATTTAATTGTTTGACTATATCAACCGCACGGACGATGAAGAAGTTTTTACCCTTTCTTTTTGTAATTTCATGGAGGAAAGGGAAAAATTTCCCCTTCCACAAACTTTGACACTGTAATTTATCATTTTTGTAAAAAAAAGTGTTCTAATATTAATTTTTATGAGAGAAAAAGATGTTTAAAAAAGGTGATGTTAGTGCTTGGTTTGTTTACATTTTGCAACTTGGACATGCAAGTTGGACATGCCTTTGGCATGTTGCAAACATCTTTTCAAATCATGTCACATTGGCTAGTTAAATTCCACAACAACAAAATCGATAACCCAGTCCAATTTCTAGAAGAATTGTTTAGATTTATGTGAGGTTATGAAATTCCGGAAAATCATGTACTAGAGAATATCGTCGCAGTTTTAGCCGTTGAAGCTCTTGAATGGTGTAGGACAGTTAGATACAATTGGTTTTCGTTGCAAGACTTTCGTGAAGAATTTGAAAGATCGTTCTTAGACGAGAAGTTATATGAGGAAATTCACACGAAAATAAAATATTTCAATCAGAAAGAGGGAGAAGAAATTCAAACTGTTTTGATTGGAATAGGAAAACTGTTTGGGAAATTACACCCACGTAAGGGCTTGAAATGGGAATTACGTCATGCGTACGAAAATTTGCGTATTGAATATAAAATGAATATTCAATGAAGTGATTATAAAACCTTCGAGGAATTAGAAAGTTTAGGAAAAGATTTAGTGATGGTAAGGAATAAATCGGAAATTCGTGGACAACCTTCAAAAATTACAATAGACGAAAATTGTTGACGAAATTGGATGAAAAAGCCCGATTCCAATCAAGATTTTCAGGAAATTATTTTTAAAGAAACTGGTCAAACAACCAACCTAAGATAACTTTTCCATCAGACACAGTTACAGACGGTAGCAAAGAACAAAAAAGAAGGGGATATTCTTCTAATAATAAAATTGATTCAGACAATAATTTTCAAATGACAGGAGAAAATCATTCTTCTGTAGGGAATGACAATGCCTTTAAGACATATCAAAATGACGAAAATTATCAGAGAAATTGTTTAAAGTCACAGAAAATATGTTACGGTTGCGGAGTATTAGGTTGAAACAGGAAAAATGTTTTGAACCGAAAATAGTTTATTCGAGCAAAAGCTGAGAAAACTAAAGAAAAATTTTAAAACAAGAATATTTTACCGAAAACAAAATATAAAAAAAGGTCGAGTTAGCAGAAATTGAAAGTAGGAATTCGACAAAAAACGACGCAAGAAATGATAGGAAAATTCCAAAAGCTATACCAAAACAATTCTTACAAAAGTCCAACAATCCCAACTGAATTCCAATCTCAAAACCCCGGAAAATTCTTTCGAAACTGATGGAAATCGACTTATACAACAAATTCGAAATAGACTTTTGTCTTGACGAGACTGACGATCTATCCATATCGTAGACCATTAGATACGAAATTGCTAAATTGTTAATGTAATAATAGGTTAAATAATAATAGTTAGCATAAAATGTTACGAAAGTCAAATTAATTATTTCTCCAATAGAACAGAATATTACATTTCACGAAAAATCAAATGGGAAATAATCGAGAAAAATAAAGTAGACTCTTATGTTTAATTTTTTTTTGGAAATTAAATAGAAGATTCTTTTTTCATTGTCTTTTGCAGAAATAATGGAACCCCAAAAAATGGAAAGCTCAAAAGGATTACATCGACTCAAGGACAAACGGAGCCAATTGCGGCAAACGACGGGAAGAATCGAAGGAAGTCCTGGAAAATTGTCCGGCTGAAAATTCATAGGAAAAATATCGAAAACATGGGAGAATAACGTAAAAGATAAGAATGTGGATATTATTAATTTAGACACAGATTACAAAGAATTGTTAGAAAATTAAAGTCTAAATTTTTGTAAGGGGTTACACTTCGTCCAGTTGAGGGGAAAAGGATGTAACGTGACGTTACAAATCCTTCCGCGTCTGTTACGAATCGAGCGATTGAACCCGGAATCGGCTGAAGGGCTTGAGGGTGTCAATCGCCAAATTCGCGGATAGACGCGACACTTGTTTACGCTGGTTCCACAAATACGAAACGCGCGCGTAAGGCGTAGACGCGTAAAGCTAGTGTATGCGTATAGTATACGCATACACTATAGCGCCACTTAAGAGTCTCATTTTTGTTGCAACTTAAAATGAGTAGCGTATGATACTCATTTTGAGACTAGGTTTTTTCAGTGCACTGAGAAAACTGGAGAGTCAAATTCAGAGGTTCAAAAACTGTATGTTTGCTTTGCTTATGAAGAGAGTTAAATAGTCCTAAAATAAATTTTGAATTGATAATGGAAATCTATTTGTATATTCTCTCCCATTACATCTGAGGGTTAAAAGTTGCGCAGAAAATGTGTACGATCTGATGCGCGCGAAATTATTTTTCTGATATTTTATGTATTTAATTTAGGGGTTAGGTTGCCATATTTATTCATTTCGCGCCGGATAAGGAAGGGATTTCTCAAGATGGTCAATTTATCCCTCTGTTATAAACTTATTTTCCCTCCAAGAGAAATGGCACGAATATCTGTCAATGGTGTATTTGAATATTGAGATTGTTATCCAATAGCTAACTGTCATATATTAACGATTTGTTCCTCCAGATGTTTAGTCCAATACTCCAGTTTTCTCAGTGTAGAGTCTACATTGGATGCGAAAACGTCCACGTCTGCGCATCCATTGTAGACTCTACTAAATTCGCACCACCGCAAACGTGTCTCTTGCGTGTTGTCTCTCCGTTAAACCTTTTCTACTTGAATTGTGCATTTGTGTTCTGCCGGTGTTAGGGACCATTGATTAATTACGTAAGGACAATTTTACTCAATTTTGACCCCCCCCCCTCCCCCACGTAAGGATACATAAGATTTCTCGAAACCCCCATCTCCCTTTTTACATAAGATTTTACCACGAGCTTGCTAAGAGGCGCTGAATAACGAAATATCGTTAAAAACGGTTTGTGGTACGCTTTTTCGAAAGTCGAAATTTCACATGTTCTTCAAAAATAGCCTAAATTTAAATTACAGTCGTTCAAAAGATAGGTGCCACCTTAGGGACCCCTACTCTAATTAATTAAGCATTTTTAATAAACAAATAAATAACATAATTAAATAATGATTGAAGCTATCACTCGGCAAATTTCTACCTTATTGTTAAATAACATAACTGTTTATCTTATAGGTAATTCTTTATTTTTTATGCAGTTTACTCAAAAATCCTTTCGACATATTTCATTCTAAAGTTAAAAAATGAAATAACAAATTTAAATTATTTAAACAATTTTTAATTAATAAATGCCTCATATTGTTAATCTTTACAAGGAAGTCATCATTTTTTACACAAAATCATTTTAATATTACCAACTTACATTTAAGGGTATGTCCAAGTTGCGAAATGTAAACAAACAAAAACGTAAAGAAATCAAGCACTAAAATCACATTTTCCAAACAGTCTTTTTTCGCACAAAAATGAACATTGGAACGCTTTTTTTATAAGAATGCTAAATTAGAGTGTCAAAGTTTTAACGAAATCATATTTCACTATGAGCAATTAAAAGTAATTAGTAAAATAACAAACTTAAATCACCTGTAAAAAATCATTTTTGACGCGTCGCGAAAAATAAACTGTTTGAGTGCATCAATCGCACTGACGATGAAGAAGTCTCATATCAGCGATTGGACCTTTAACAAGTAGAAGGGGAAATTTTTCCCTTTCCTCCTTGAAATTACATGGAGAAAGGGTAAATCTTCTTTATCGTCCGTGCGGTTGATATAGTCAAACACTTAAACTTTTCGCGACATGAACCTTGTTACTCGCACGGACGATAAAGAAGTTTTTACCCTTTCTCCTTGTAATTTCAAGGAGGAAAGGAAAAAATTTCCCCTTCTACATGTTAAAGGTCCAATCGCTGATATGAGACTTCTTCATCGTCAGTGCGATTGATACACTCAAACAGTTTATTTTTCGCGACTCGTCAAAAATGATTTTTTACAGGTGATTTAAGTTTGTTATTTTACTAATTACTTTTAATTGCTCATAGTGAAATATGATTTCGTTGAAAACTTAGACACTCTAATTTAGCATTCTTATAAAAAAAGCGTTCCAATGTTAATTTTTGTGGGAGAAAATAAGGCTGTTTGGAAAATGTGATTTTAGTCCTTGGTTGGTTTACATTTCACAACTTGGTCATGACCTTAAAAGTAGTAGAATAAAAATATAACAATTAAATAATCGATTATTTAAACAATATTAAGTAACAAATGCTAAAAAATATTATTTTCAATATTTATCCCATTAAGTCTTATGAAGAAACTAATCATTGCATTTAAAAAAATGTATTAAGAGGCAAGCTTAAAAAAGAGGTTTTTTGTTTTTAATTTCCAATTGCTTTTGCTTGGAATGAAACGCCATATTTATTCAGCATAATTTGTTTAAAATAATTTTGTGAACAAAATATGACTTGGAAAAAATAACCCAAACTAAAATTTCTCAATTTTTTACACAGAATCGATTCACGTCAACAGTTTTTAAAATTGTTAAACGTTTATTAATTTGTTTAAGTAATTCCAAATTAAAAGCAAAAAACAGGTATTTCTTCTATCCAATATGTCAATGAATCCAATTCTTTGTTAATTGTAATCCTTTACGTTAAATAATTCTATTTTTTACTTTTTATATATTAAAATGCTTATTAATTAAGCAAATTAATTGATTAAGTGAAGTCTGTATAAATTCGCTCCCGGGCGAATGTCGTCTTTAGGTATAAAATATTACATAAGAATTTCGTAATTATTATGTCAGAATTTTCTAAACCTCCCTCCCGTAAAAACCCTAACGTAATTAATGAAAGACCCCTTATCACCTCCGTTTGGGATTAACATTACTGACGGTTACCGAGTATGTGTAAGTCAAATAAATATCAGATTTTAATAAATTGCTATTTCATTCTTCTTTTCTTTTCTCCCCACCTTTTCCCTTAAATATAATTGGAAATCCGGGCCTCCAGTTATAATAAACGTAACAATTATTCCGAGTAGGTAGACACTGCTTGTTTTAATATCAAGGAACTGGCTAGAAATGATTTATTTTACTAGACAAAATAACTGTACAAAATCTTGACGTGGCTGGCGTTACATCCCACGTCCATGCCTGTCCATTTTCTTATCTAGTTGACAGATTGAATCTAGCACAACTAGACAGTTAGTTTCTCATACACTTCAACGGCTTACACGGGACTCATCTGACAGTCGCTTTAGAACGTCTACAAATGTACTAAATAATATAATAATCCTATGAAAAAAATTACATTATTATTCGAAATATACATTTTAAAGCATCAACTTTCAAAAAAATGCACTTCACTTTAAAAGTTTAAAATAATAGTAATAATAATAAAAACTAGAGCTACACTGCAAAAATAGGTGTCTTTTTTGATATCTTAAAATAAGATGTAAGATGGAAAAATGATATCTTACATCTTAAAATAACATGTTTTCTAAAGCATCTTACTGATATTTAAGATGCTTTATACGTTTTAGCAGTGATGAAGATATTTCTTCCATCTTAGAAAAGTAAGATACTTTTGTAAGTTCTTTAAAGTATCTTAAATTAAGATGTTTCTGTTGCAATAAGATGTTTAGCGATAAGTTACTTGAGAATCGTAAGATGCGCCATAAGTGTAAGTTACTAAAAATTAAGATACATAAAGTGTTTTCCATAAGAGCCCATAGTTAACCTCAAAACTTTTTGCCCCAAAAATACCACAGAAAATGTGTACGAAGATACTTTTAACATCTTAAATTAAGATGTTTTAAGTAACTGGAAAGTGTGTACCAAAACATCTTAGAAATGACTACCAAAACATCTTAAATTAAGATACTTCTTTTTGCAGTGTACTAAAGCGACTGTCAGACTTACGTACATTCTGCATGAACTGGAAAAATACGCACTTACCAAAACAATCCGCTAACTTACGTGACTTCTGAAACCAACTTGAATGATAGGTAACTTTCAAATGGTCTTTTAAACATAAGTATATTGTACTTAGAGTGAACAAAGTAATATAGTTTTGAAAAAACATTTGAGTTTACTTATAAGAATAGCGTTAGAATAGTTAAGGGGAGGCACCACTCTCAACTTTGACCCCTTTAAATTTGAATTATTAAAGTAGGTTGTATTTTTTTTCTTGCACCATTCTTAACCCTAAAATATATAGGATGATCAAAAATTCAAAATTTTAATTTTTGAAGAGGTTAGAATTTTTATCTTTTAACTAATTGCATATTTTTGCAAATCCGTGCGAAAAGTTGTTTAAAAATCTAAAATAAACTTAGAAAAAAATTTGCGTTAAAAAATATTAAAAATTGTAAAGCAGATTAATTTTAAATGTTTATATTTTATAACTTTTCACATTTTTCTAAAGTCCTAGACCAATAATCTTCTTGAGAATATGAGTGTTTACAAAAATTGATTCGTTGAATACAAAAATCATGTCGAATAAATAATAAATAAGTTATTTGACACGATATTTGTATTCAGCGAAACAATTTTTGTAAACACTCATATTCTCAAGAAGAGTCTAGGTCTAGGACATTTGAAAAATGTGAAAAGTTATAAAACTTAAATACACAGAAAAGAACCCGACTCATTTTTGTTGCAACTCATTTGGAAGTCGGTCTCGAAATGAGTAATCGACAACTTCAAGTGACTCGAAATGAGTAATCGGCAATTTCAAGTGACTCAAAATGAGTAAAATAACAATATTCTAGTTACTTTCTTTTGTGTTTCGCATGTTTCGTGTTCCATGGTTGCCCATCCCTGTCTGTCCACTGACAAATGTCTAACCTAAAAAATTTTTTCCATTTCTCATAAAAACAATAAATCGACTGCAAGTATTAATGTTTTGACAAGTGCAACGTGTTTATTAGTTATAAATAATTATTTTAATTCATATTTTTATCAATTATTCTTAGCTTTTCCAATGTAATTGTAATTTTATCTTTAAGAAAAAATGATACCCCTTAAGACTCATTTTGAGTCTTTTCCCTAGAAACTCAGAATGAGTCGAAGGGGATTTCATTTTTGTTGCAGTTCAAAATGAGTCTCCTATGCATCTTCAGAGGACCCAAAAAATTTTGAGGAATATATATTTAAAAAATATCCTTAAAAGTTGAAATTTTCTTTGACTTAAAAATTTACGGATAAACTTCCAAAAAGCGCATACCTCCGATTTCAATGAATGTTGGGAAACTTACGTAATTTTGTTCCCTGATTACGAAAATCATAGTGAAAATTGGCGCAAATAAGTTTATGATAGTGAAAACCATAAAAATGTGGTTTTCTAAAACTTCTAAAAAACACAAAATTTGAAAAAGTATTCTTAACCAAAGATGTAAGTCTTAACAAAATTCATCTTTTTTGTACAATACATTTTTGTCCCATTATGATTAGTTCTCGAGAAAAATAATTATAAATATATTTAACGCCTCTGGGTCACTCACTGCCACCTGACTGGTATTAGCGCTTGCGCTCCGATCGAAAAGCCGGTTTTAGAATCCAACTCCATAATTAACCCCTTAACTGCCATGGCAAAGATTTGACGGCCAAAATCTTTGCCATCGGCAGATAAGGGGTTAAATGTTTCAGTCGGTAGTAGCCGTTGCAGGAAGCTCGAGTCTGGGTTGGTTACCTTCTAGTACCAACTAGAAATGTGCATTTGACCCCCGTTCTATTACAAAAAAGAGAGAGAACTCGGGGGGAGGCGGGTTTCCCCCGCCTCTGTGGTTTCTTATCCATTAGGCACTTTAAAAAAAGCTTTCTTTAAGGACAGTGCAGGAGGCTCGGGTCTGGGTTGGTTACGTTCTAGTACCAACTAGAAATGTGCATTTGACCCCCGTTCTACTACAGAAAAGCGAGACAACACGGGGGTGGCGGGCTTCGCTTGAAGGAAGGTCGGGTCTGCGTTAGAATGTCAATCTGAACCCCGTTCTACTACAAAACAGCGAAAATTCTGTATTTTTTAGGAGTTAAATGCAAAAAAATCATTTTTATGATATTTTTATGGTTTTTATTATAAAATTTTAATTTTCGAAAATGTTCAATGTGAGTTACTTGATCAGCACCCTGAATTACATAAATGTTACTGTTTTTCTTTAAGAATAATTCTGTTTTATCATTAATTCGTATTCCAGACAATTTTATGGTTTTTTACGTTTTTCTCGAAAACTAATTACAATTAGACAAAAATGTATTGTACAAAAAAGATGTGTTTCGTTAAGACCTACATCTTTTGTTAAGAATAATTTTTCAAATTTTGTGTTTTTTGGGAGTTAAATGCAAAAAACCACATTTTTATGGTATTTTTTATGGTTTTTATCATGATAAACTTATTTGCGCTAATTTTTACTATGATTTTCGTAATCAGGGCACAACATTACGTAAGTACACCAACATTCATTAAAATCGGAAGTATGCGCTTTTCGGAAATACACCCAAATTTACAAGCATAGGGTCAAAAAACACTTTATGGACACGACATTCCTAAAAATAGTATAAATGAGCAAAAAGTAGTTTTTGAAACTATTATTTTGACAGACAAAACACAATTTCCTCAGTGCATCGTATTTGTAAATATCTGCAAATTTTATAGAAACTAATATTTGAAACGCATCGTTATCGTTGTATTTTACAGGTCTCTCGATAACCGCAAGTAGCTCGTTAAGCTCTGGGGAATTATTAGAAACCCCGCCTCGTGCTCCTTCATCTCCATCTGCGGCGAGCCTTCAACTGAAATCTGAGCCCCTCGCAATTGAATTAGGGGGAAAAAGTAGTAGCGCTCCACTGCTAGAAAATAACAACGTCGACAAGGACGAGACACAGAAACCTGTAAGTGATAAATGCTAATTCGCTATATTTTTTATGGCTTCTTTATTTATGTTTTCTTCGAAGGAAACCACATGTTTTCCCTAACCCTCAATTTTAGACGGAAAAAATTATTTGCCTGAATACATGTCCCTCTAAACATGAGAATATGCGCTACTGTGAAATTATTTTCTAAATTAGCCATTTTTCAATTTATAGTGATGGGAATTTTCCAAATAAAAATAAATAAAAATGTAAATTTTCTTTTTCAAAGAGTAGAATCTTCAACTTTAAAAGATTCCATAAAATTTTCTTTAATAGGCTAAAATTCTTAAAAGTTTTTTAATTATCATGAATAACAACGTCATTAATAAGCCATTAATATAACGTTATTAATTCAACTTACCCGTTAATATATGAAATAAATAAATAAATATATGGATTTCATTTCGATTAAATAAAGTCTTTGAGACCATTAATCACCAAATATTAAAGCAAAAACTCAAATCGTTGAATTTACATATAATATAACTTGACAAGCCTTTTAATAAATTACTTATTAATTATATTTACAACTCTCGCGATGTCCCACAGGCCTCATATACTCTGACATACGAGTATATGGTTAGGCCATATAGCTGAAATAGCAATACTATCTACAAGACCCAAGAAAGAAAATTAAATTATACTCAAAAGAAAAAAAATGACAAGCAAAACAATTTTTTTTCACTATTCAATCGAGTTTTACCACTCAAAGTATTGCTACTGAGCGAATCCCATGGTTCAAGTATGGCAGCAACAAAAATCAATTTTTCATCAAACAAAATAATAAAAAACACAAAAACTTTAAATATTTTTCATTTTTAAACCATAAACAAAGTGAGGCATATACAAAATTATTTTTTAAATGGTTTTTTTAATTTAACTGTTAAAATGAACTATGGGCAAAGTGTGGCGAACTGTGGGATAAAAAATAAACTATTTTTTATACATTTTCGAACTATGAGCAAAAGATGGCGAACTATAACTAGTTCTATGTAATGACGGCCTGAGCAGAATCGGACTTCTAGAAGACCATATAGGAATTGCAAAATTTAGCAATAATAATAGAGGCGGACAATTAGTAATGCCATTAATAATTTTAAACAAAAAAAGCAAATCAGAGAATAGGAATCTTATCCTAAGAAAAGGATTACCCAAAATCCGTCTCAGCTCAGTGTAGTCATGACTATACCTGTCAAATTGTATCCCTGTCCGTCTAGCTACAAATCGCATAAATTCATTCTGAACACGTTCCAGTTGAGTCATTAAGTAGTCCTGACATGGGAAGCAGATTAATAAGGCAAAATCAATAATAGGTCTGACTAAAGAAAAAAATAAAATCTTCAGAGCTAAAATGTTTCTGAACCGAGAAGCGTTTCTGGTGACAAAACCCAAAGATCTATATGCTTTATTAATAACATTTTTAATATGAGAATTGAAATTTAAAGATGTATCCAGTAAAACTCCCAAGTCACGAATACTGGTAACCCTAGAGATAATTCCATTTCCGATTCTGTATTGAAACTCTCTAAATGCCTTTTGTCTACCAAATGAAATTACATGACATTTATTTACATTAAGAGATAACTACTAGAAAATCCAATTGTTTCAAGTTTTGTCACCAGAATAGCATGATCAACCTTATCAAAGGCTTTGGCAAAATCAGTGTCAATTGCATCAACCTGAGTTCCTTTTTCTATGTTTAAGGAAACAAAATTGGTAAATATAACAAGATTTGTCAATACTGATCTGCGTCGCATAAAGCCATGCTTCTCCGAAATTATTAAATGATCTACCTGAGGATAAATCATGTCAGCCACAATACTTTCAAAGATTTTTGAAAGTGTACTTAGTAATGTTATTGGACGGTAATTGACCACATTTTTTTATCATTATCTTTATACACAGGTATAATGAATCCTCTCTTCCATTCAAATGGAAAAACTCCAGAGGATAAAGATCTATTAAATAAAATAAACAACGGATCAACAAAAACGGAACAACATGACCTTAAAAGTGCCGGAGTAATTTGATCGGGACCTGCGCCTTTATTAATTTTTAAACTCTTTAATTTTGATAATATAACATCCTTAGTAATTAAAAAAGTATCAATGTTATAATTATTATTAGAGTGCAGATTAGAAACAGTAGTCGAAGGTGGATTATAAACTGAACTGAAATGCAAACCGAAACAATTAGCAATATCAACATTGGTGGTCACAACATTCTCACCAAGAAATACCTTAATATGAATACGCGTTTCACGACGATATAGGTTAACATAGTTCCAGAACATTTTAGGGTTAGAATAGTAAGAATAAACGGGGGATGATAACTATCCACTGGCAACATAGGATCATTAGTTGTAACCAAGGAATAATTTAAAGAATTATATAAAACCAAATCAAGAATGCATCCATTGGAATTAACAAAAGTATTTATCTGAACTAAATTTAGGTAATCAAAACCATTTGACAGGCAAGCAGCTATATCCTTGCATAGGCGAGATGAATACGCAGCTGGAACACAGGAGGGACCGCTATAAGGTTCAGTATTCCATGTAACATTTGGTATGTTGAAATTACCGATAATACAAAAAGTAGCAGTCGGATATTGTATGTACAACTCTTCTAGGATAGAACAGATCAATGAGTAAACACGTTAGCTAGAATTGGAGAGAATGTAAAAAGTTCCTACTATATATGTAGTAGAGTTGCATAAAAACTTTATAAAAAGATGCTCAATTGAGCAAACATTCATTGATAATAATATTGCACGCAACATAGGATCACTCGCAATTAATACTCCCCCACCAAGCGAAGAGTCACTAGTATGTTTGCTTCTGTCACAACGAAAAATGTCAAAGTTAGAAAAACCTAATTCTTGAGAACTAAACACAGGCGTAAGCCAAGTTTCAGTAAAAATAAATATATTATAAGGAAATAATGAAAAACTTTGGCGTAAAGAAAATAATTTTGTTCGTGAACCTCGAACATTCTGGTAGTAAATTGAGATGTCAGAAGAACGATGTATATTAGAAGAATGTGTGGTAGAAGAGGCAGTTCGGCCACTGGGAGGGAATACAATAGAGTAGACATCACTAATAACTTGGCAGTGTAAGTCAACATCTATACCACTGACAGGAAAACTGAATGTATTGCAAACAGTCAGTTTGTGGATTGGCTTTGTGTTGAAACTATAGTTGGTTCCCCTCGAAGGTAACGTATGCGTAAACCATAGTTCGCCATACTTTGTCCATAGTTCATTTTAACAGTTAAATTGAAAAAAACCATTTAAAAAATAATTTTGTATATGCCTCACTTTGTTTATGGTTTAAAAATGAAAAATATTTAAAGTTTTTGTGTTTTTTATTATTTTGTTTGATGAAAAATTGATTTTTGTTGCTGCCATACTTGAACCATGGGATTCGCTCCTAAGCAATACTTTGCCATACTTTGTCAAACTTAGTGCCACATTTCGCTATACTTTACCCACACTTTCCCATATTTTGCCATCTTTTTCCCATACTTTCATTTCCACGCGGGTTGTTATAAAACATACCATTTTGATGAAGATCTATAAGAGCGTTGCACTAAAGAATTTCTAACGATTAACAAGCAATTAATTTAAATTATTATAAATATTGAATTAATACATTGAAAACATGAACAAGAGTATATTTGAAATACCGTTTTTTAAAAATGCATAATCTTATTTTATGATTAGCAGCAGTGTTGACAAACTTGGAAAAAAGCAAAAAAAAACTCTTTTTCTCGAAATAATATGTTTTAAAAATACTTATCGAAATGGTACAGTTTATAACGAATTCCTGAAGTGGTACAGTTTTTCACCAAGCCAACGAGATACTGACAACATACCGTAAGAAAGGCTAGTTTCGCTCATGTAGGGTAAATTCGCTCAACAGATATCTATTTTTTAAAATTCGATTGACATACTTTTAAACAGAAATATTTAAGATTTACATGTGTTTTGGTTAATATAAGTAGTTAACTTTAATTTAAAATTTATTTGCAGCTGATTCATTGATAACTTTCAATAAAAATTATATTTAAACTACAAATTAGTATTTTTCATATTGAACAAGTAGTACCTATGAAAACGTAGGTAATAAAGCTTTACTTGAAAATTTTTAAGTTTTATTTTTGCAGATTATAATATATTTTGCCAGAATAATAATGGTGAGCGAATTTACCCTCATGTAAATGTAAAGTTGCTCACAACAAAACGGCTGATAAATAATTTTCTGTTACATATTTTAATTTTTTTATGCAGAAAAAAAGAGAAAAGGTTAGAGATTATATATTTTCAGTGACAATATTTATTTTCATCGTTTCCCGAAGTTATTTAAAAAAGAATTGAAAAATTGAGCGAAATTAGCCTCTTTTACGGTAGTTTATTCCACAGGCACCCCAGCTGAAAAAGTTCTATAGAATTTCACTAGAATCATTCTATATAAATTCTAGAGAATATTTTATAGAATTTCGATAGAATGATTCTTTAGAATTTCTACGTGAATTCTACTAAATTTTAGTGGTTTTTAATTAGAGGCCTAAAATTTGTTGAAAAATATTATTTTACAAATTTAAAGTTTTTCAAATTAAAAATCACTAAAATTTAATAGTATTTATGTAGAAATTCTTTATAATAATTCTAGTGAAATTCTATAGAATATTCACTAGAATTCATATAAAAAGATTCTATAGAATGATTCTAGAGAAATTCTATAGAACTGTTTCAGCTGGGACATAAAAAAAATTATTTTTGTCCGAGACCCTACAATAGTATATTTCATGTATTTTTTCACACTGAATCCAAATTCGAAGTCAGAATTATTAACTGGTTCTTTTTTTGAGTTATACTCAAAAAACGACTCATAAACCAAATTAAAATAAAACAAAATATACAATTTTTTTATGACCCTACTGATTTGCCCTAGCGTGGAAGCGAAGGTCTTCAAAATAAAAAAAGAAAGGTAACATTATTTTTAATTTAGTTTAACACCATTTATTTGTATTATAAGAGTTGTTACATTGACGATTACTCAGTGCGATGTTGAAGGTACACGGAAAAAAATTTCCTGTAAAATTTACAAGATTTCCTGCGCCATCTATGATCCGCGGTTGTAATATCCACAAACGGCTGAGTTTGGGAAATACACAAACTGTAGCAGACGAACTGCAGGATTTTTTGGTGCTATTACAGATTGGTTTGTGCTATACCCAAACCAGCTTGTTGGAAACACTAAACTCGCCTGTATAAAGCACAACTTAACCTATTCGTATATTCTACAAAAGACTTTGTGTGTTTCACAAGAAATTTTTTTCCGTGTAATAGTGACGCTCTGGTTATCATAGCTATACCCAGTTCCACGAGAGAATGCTGTCGTAAAAAGACGAATTTTCGTCCACTTCGCGTAGATATTAGAGAAATTGTCACTATTCGCTAAATTGAGCCTTCCAATTCTATAACTCGCCCGACGCTCGGAGACACGCGCTAATACCAGTCGGGTAGCAGTGATGGGCCCAGAGGCGCTCACTGCTACCCGACTGGCATTAGCGCGTGTCTCCGAGCGTCGGGCGAGTTATAGAATTGGAAGGCTCAATTTTGGAATTTGGACGGCCCATTTTCCAAAACAAATTGTGGCAAAGCCTTTTTTCATAATTTAAATTTCTCGACTCAAGTTTAACTCTCGACCAACATGTGTCTTGAAGACCCATATGTTTATGACAGTGATAATAAAGGAAAAAAATAGAGGCAATAAAATATCAAAAATGTTGAAATATTACAATAAATAAATTTTTAATTATATATTAGTAAACTATTAATTCGGACAATTCAGTTGATATATAATTTCTTTTTCAACTATAAAATTGAATGTCCTCTATTGTTAATTACCCAGCTGAAAAAGTTCTATAGAATTTCACTAGAATCATTCTATAGAATCGTTCTATATGAATTCTAGTGAATATTCTATAGAATTTCACTAGAATGATTTTATAGAATTTCTACATAAATACTATTAAATTTTAGTGATTTTTAATTAAAAAAACTTTAAATTTGTAAAATAATATTTTTCAACAAATTTTAGGCAAAAATAATTGTTGATATTCTTTAAATATATAAATTAAATATATAAATTTGTAAAATAATATTTTTCAACAAATTTCAGGCCAAAATAATTGAGCCTTCCAATTCTATAACTCGCCCGACGCTCGGAGACACGCGCTAATGCCAGTCGGGTAGCAGTGAGCGCCTCTGGGCCCATCACTGCTACCCGACTGGTATTAGCGCGTGTCTCCGAGCGTCGGGCGAGTTATAGAATTGGAAGGCTCAATTGTTTATATCCTTTAAATATATAAAATTCATTGAACTTCGTAACCATACATAACTATAATGTTAAAAAAATTATTTTACGAAATTTATATTCCTTCTAATTAAAAACCACTAAAATTTAATAGAATTCACGTAGAAATTCTATAGAATCATTCTATTGAAATTCTATAAAATATTCTCTAGAATTTATATAGAATGATTCTAGTGAAATTCTATAGAACTTTTTCAGCTGGGTACACAAGATAAAAAGTGAAAATTAAATTCCCAGTAGCACAAAATGTTCCAGTAACATTGACAACATTGAGGCAATGGATGGTAATGTTGAGACAATGTTCTCAATATTGCTGTAATATAATGTTCTACTGGGGATGTTTTAAAAGTGTAGGGGAGAGTCACTACGGTCGGGTTACTTTTTGACTTGTGCTCATACCTTCCGTTCTAGACCGAATTTCATGTTTTCTGACATATAGTTGGAAAGATCTGCTAAAGTGGAATGTTTCTTCTGTACATCAGAAAATGTCTGGACAAAAATTGGAAAGTTATAAACATTAAAAAAAATGTTACGGTCGGGCCACCGTATAAAATCAATGTGATATGAAGGAATATTTCTAAAAATGGACAGAAGACATAAACGCACGATATAAAAGCCTAAATAACATACCAATACCCTTTTTTTAATTAATCTTTCTCGACATTAAGTAAAAGTTTTGCTTGAAAAATTCATCACACATTTACGTTTTACGTTTATACTGCTCGCGTACTTCTTTGAAACTTAATGAAAATGACGTGAAAAGTTTTCTACCATCACTAACAAGTATTTACATGCAAAGGTAAATCGCACCAGTTTGTTACAACTAAGAAACCCGAGGTGGCTCGACCGTAGTGACTCTCCCCTATATATTTTAAATGATTTTAATTTTCAAAAATAAAAGAAATTTGAAGTTTTTTTGTAATATAATTTAAAATAAAAATTTTTTAATTTTATGTTAAGAAAAAAAATTAAATATCAATAGAATCAGCAAAATTGGTAGATTCCAAATTTGTTAATTAAAATTAATTAATTGTATTATTTGAATATTTTATAACCTATATTTTATTCTTTTATGAGTACCGTCATAAAAATGGGATACTAGAACATGTGTCGGGAAAGAATTTGTCTTCAGAGGTTTAAAATGTAAGTGTTCAGTTAGCAAGCATGATTTTCATTGGTTATAGTACTTTCGGAAAACACGATTTAAAAAATTTTTTCCACCCTTTAAGAAAAAAAACTGCGCGTCAGAAATCATTCTCTCGTGGAACGGAGTATAGACTAATTAGAAGGTCTAAAACAGGTAATAAGGTTTTCAAAAAAGGTACATTTGGCAATATCGCATTTTGGATAGTATATTATTGGCAATGTTGAACACAAAATTTTGGAGGTAAAAAAGGGGCATACAAATGTGGGAAAAAACCCGACTCATTTTTGTTGCAACTCATTTGGAAGTCAGTCTCGAAATGAGTAATCGACAACTTCAAGTGACTCGAAAAGAGTAATCGGCAACTTCAAGTGACTCAAAATGAGTAAAATAACAATATTCTAGTTACTTTCTTTTGTGTTTCGCATGTTTCGTGTTCCATGGTTGCCCATCCCTGTCTGTCAATTGACAAATGTCTTACCTAAAAAAATTTTTCCATTTCTCATAAAAACAATAAATCGACTGCAAGTATTAATGTTTTGACAAGTGCTACGTGTTTATTAGTTATAAACAATTATTTTAATTCATATTTTTATAAATTATTCTTAGCTTTTCCAATGTGATTGTAATTTTATCGTAAAGAAAAAATGATACCCCTTAAGACTCATTTTGAGTCTTTTCCCTAGAAACTCAGAATGAGTCGAAGGGGTATCATTTTTGTTGCAGTTCAAAATGAGTCTCCTATGCGACTCATTTTGAGTCCGGTTTTTTTCTGTGCTACGGTTCAATTTATGCCATAAATGTGCAGATGCCCAGGCGGAAAAGTCGGACGAATGCCGGATCATCCAACCGTCAAGGATCCGCGCCGATTGATTTGGAGAGTTAATGCCGGTACAGGCAGTCTGTACCGATTCGGGTGTTAATGTCTGCTGGCGCGGTACAAAGACGGATCCGACCGCCGGATCAAAATTTATACTGTGTTATAATGGCTATGCGTCCGGCTCGGTACAGATTTCATGCCGCCGAACAACCGGCGTTATACTGGCATTCGTCCGTCTGACAACCCGAGCGGTACAGACATTCTACCGACTGCGGACTAATATCATTTATGTTCTTATTATTAAGATTTCAATTAATAATAATATGCTAAGAATACAGCTATCGTCATTGTTTTTCTAAAACAATTTAATGTTTTCTAAAATAATTGTTTTTTAATTAACACATTATTCAGAATTTTCAGAAATAGATTTTTCACAATGCAAAAATTTAGCTATAGTCTTATTGTTTCAATAAAAATTAATAAAATAATAATTATAGTAATAAAAATTTTTAATCTATTATGTTGTAAAAAATTTTTGTAGGAGAATTGTTTAAAGTTTAAATATTAAAATAAGAATTAACAATACAATAGAATATAAAATTTTATTTTAAAAATTAATGAATTTGAAAAATAGGTTTTAATTATATTTTTATTTATTAATTAACAAATAAATTAAAGAATTAAATTTTTTTGTTATAATCAAATTTTTTTAATATTTATAAGTAATGTATACAGATAATTATTTATAAATATAAAAAAATGAATAATAAAAATAATAAATATAATAATAATAATAATAATAATAGAATAATTAAAAAAATAAAAATTTAAAAATATTGTTTTAAAACACTAGATTTATTTACATAATATTCATAAAATGCTAAAATATTCCAAAGTATTTGTAAAATTATTATTTATTGTTTGCTTCGTAGCGGTATTACATATCGACATTATTATGCTCAGATCCGCATGCGAGCGAATAGCGTAGTGGTTAGCGTGTTAGACTTCGGTGCTTCGATTAGGAATAGCTTGGGCTTCGTATCCCACTTGCGAGCGTTTAGAATTTTAATGCGTAAAAAAAATGTAGAATGTGTTAAAAATGCTGGAAATGATCTATAAATAAATATTAATTAACATGCACCATGCATAGTTAATTAAATATTTTTTTATTCTATTTTTCAATAGAAAATATAATTTAGTCTGGCTAGACGGGCGAATGCCAGTAGAACGCCGGTCCGCTGAAGCGAGTCGTCTTTGAAAGAATATTTGGCCCGCCGCGGTTGCTAGAGCGGACGAATGCCGGTACAACGCCGGTTGTTCGGCGGCATCAAATTTGTACCGAGCCGGACGCGCAGCCACTACAACACATTGTCATGTTCCAGTAGAAAGCCTGCACTGATCCGGTTGTCTCGCGGACGAATGTCAGTACAGTCTTACCGACGTCTGTACAGGCGCGGTACGATGCCAGTGGTCAATTTCCGCCTGGGTGTGTGCTTTATGTTAGGAATGTTTAGGCTTATAGGCATTAAAAAATATACTTTTCCTACTTTTCAATAAATTGAGACGACAATAATATATATTTCTTTAAAATTGTTTCTAAAGTGTTCTTTTTTAATAATAAATCTTATCTTTTAGCAATTTTATATTTTCTAAATTTCTTTATTCATGACAATCTAAAATCATTGTAGTTTTCTTGCGAAACAATACAACTACAGTAGTATATTCCTACTCATTTTTCCAGCTGAATCCGAATTCAAAATCAGAATTTTCAAACTGGCTCAAAGTTTTGAGATATTCAACAAAATCTGCTTACAAAAACAAATTAAACTCAAGAGATTCAACTTCTTCTTGCTAGTATACTAGATTAGTGTATTTTCATTGCTGTATACTCTGTCACATTCGAATTTTGTATTATTTTTTATTAACCTCAAAATTTTGAGCCACTTTGAGAATCTGACTTCGAAATTAAAGTGAGAAACTACATCTGAATACATCCCCAGTAGCACGTAATATTACAGCAATATTGAGAGAACTTCCCTAACATTACCAATAATATTGCCTTAATATTACCAATGGTTCTAGAATCATGTTGTAATGTTAGTAATATTACGTGCTACTGGGGATTAGTATAGTGTCATAGCAAAAAAATTTCTTTTTTCATTTTAAATCGCTATTTCATAATTTTTTTTTAATTTATCCCAAAATTTTGAGGGATTACGTCAATTCTGACTTCAAATTCGGATTCAGCGGGAAAAAATACATAGGAGTAGTTCCATACCTAAAAAATCAAATTTGTCCCCTAGTTCTTCGATTTTGTTGAAACTTTGAAATTTTGAAGTGGAATAGAGGAGACCGGGGCGTAATGGATCACTTTTCACTTTTTGTTGCTTAACTTCGTCATTCTTGCTTTAATAAAAATTTCATCATGTGGAAACCTAGCCTAACATCTCACCTTTCAATTAAAAAAAGTACGCACTAATATCACTTATACTTTTTTTCTAGAACAATGTTTTTGGAGAAATGCAAGGTGAGGAATTTCGCCTCGGGCCGGGGCGTAATGGATCAATATCCGGGGCGTAATGGATCAGCATTGAAATTATAATTTAGATTATCAAATATTGTTACGGTATTGACAATTTTGGTTTCTATTGTATACTTATAACAAAGAATATTGAAAATGGAGCATATTTAATTTAAACTTTAAACATTTTCATGCAATTTTCAAATTTTAAAAAGTTGTAGCGAAATGCGAAATCCATTTCCTTAAAAAATGTATTCTCCAGTTATTTTTTTATAAAAGGTTATCATTGGTACTTATTAATATATAAATTACAAGAAATTAAACTTGACAGGATTATTTTATTAATATTTTAAATATAATAGTTTTATCTTAATAGAATAAGCAAAGTGATCCATTACGCTCCGGAGGTGTATGTTGAAAATTTTGTTCTTTTTTATCAATACCGTGAGTATTAAACAAAGATTCTCAATTGTTCTTGAAGAACAAATGTTTAAAGCTCAAAACCTGATATACAAAAGTTTTTTACAAGTAATTTTTAAAAAGATATAACAAAAAAAAGTTTCAAAAATTTACATTCAAGCGTGAAAATCACTTTTTCTACCATATTTTTAACAATAATAAATGAATAACAATGAAACTTGGTACAAACTTACAGTACTTATGCCAATTACATTATTTTGATCAAAAACCGAAATCACTCTGATTTACCACTTTTGAATAAATTCAAGTGATCCATTATGCCCCGATCTCCCCTACATGCCAGTAAAAAGCCTAAATTCGATTTTGAAAAATTTTGGATTGACGAGGTTTTTAAATTTTTTTTTAAATTTTGAAAATGGCATATCTCTAAGGAAAATGAATGAAACTTAATAAAATTTTCAGAGAATGCTAATTGTTTACAGACAATTTAAGAAACTATTAAAAAAAAATTTTTTTTAAAACAAATTATTTAAAAAATAATTTTTAAATAAACAATTTTTTGAAAAGTGTAATTTTTTAAATAATAATAATGATAAATAATAATAATGCCACTTATTTCACTAGTATTTTCCAACAAAAAATCGATGGAGGTTCTGAAACTTTAGAAGAATTCTTGTCCTTGCGCGCAACCGTAAAAAGCACATTTTCCGGATACACTCTACGTATACAAACTAATGTTCAAAATCACCTATAAGTCATAAATTTTAACCGAATTCAATTTTTCTTTCTGCAGAATGTCAGTCTATAGTTACGAACGATATCTTTTATAACAAAGTGCAAAAAAGTGCCCTTTTTTGCACCGGGTTATGAAAAAATTAATTTATGTACACTTTAACATATAATGTCCAAAGACACATACGCTGTTCCATAAACATATTAAAAACAACAGTACTTTTGATCATGTAAGGCAATTTAAATAAAAATTAGTCTCTCTAGGGGTTTTTATGATCGCTGCTTACTGTTCTGTATTCAGATTTTAATATTCAAAATGGCGGATCCAAAATGGAAGAATTTTTCTTAATCTTAAAAATTGGTCCGCCACTTGTAATTTTTATATTTTATAGCAGATTTGTAAGCAGTGATCATAAAAAAACCCCAGAGAGACTAATTTTGACTTGAATTACCTTACATGGTCAAAAGTAATGTTATTTTTAATACGTTTATGGAACACTGTATGTTTCTTTGGACATTATAGGTTAAAGTATACATAAATTAAATTTTTTTGTGTTTGGATATTTAAGAGCAGTGTTTAAGCTTTAATTTGGTGCTATACGTACAGATTTATTGTTCTGATGTAGGGTTGTACATTCATTCAAAAAATGCCAAAAATGCGTATTTTTTGTATTGAAACGTTAATTGATTAAAAACTAGAGCCAATCCAATATTTTCAAGGTCAAATTCGTATTCTACGAATAAAATCCCATAAAAATTAGCTTCTATTGGTTAGGACACAAAATTTTGTTGACCTGTGTAATTTGTTAATCAGGGTTATAAATATTAAATAAAAAACAAATTAACTATATTGAAAGCTTTTGAAATTTAATACTTTCGGAGACATTAAAAACAAAAACGCTTATTGTGACGTCATAATGTTTCAAATGCCCTTAAATTTTTTTTTCCATTTTTTGGCAATTACCAAAATTTAAATTTTTTAAATGAAAAATAATATAATTATGGGAAATTTTATCAACCCTTATTAAAAGTTAATTAATAATTAAATAAATTATTATTCTTATTTCTGTTTAAATTACAATTTTATTTTCAATGTAAATCGACATATCAAAAAAGTTTGGTAAATTTGCATGATTATGAAAAACTGCATGTTTTAAGTATACTATTCTATAAATAGTTAGTAATTAACAATAATAATTTGTTCAAATCTTGCTTAAACAATAATAAGTCTTTATGTTAAGTCCGGTTTTTTCCGTCGGTAAACCGTAGGTGTACGGAACCCTAAAAATAAATCAATCACACGGGGCTCGGATTGTGCGACTTTTTCGACTTTTCTAAGGAAATGTGACTTTTTTCGATGTTTTCAAGATTTTTTTTAGTAAAATGCTACTGAAATTTTTTAAATTTTCAGAAAGTTAAAGGAAAAAGTTTTAGTCAAAAAAATGTTCTGTTAAGTTTATTTACAGATTTCTTTCAAATTTTTCAAAAAAACATCAATAACTTCTTTTTTAAATGAATATTTAATTATTATTTTTCCATAAGAATTAAAATTCTTCAAAAGATTCAGATTCAAACCTTTTTGAAATTAAACTACTTATAATAAATTGTTATAAAACATAAAGAAATCGATCACTCAGAGTCTTCGACTCTGAGCAATCGATGTCATCATGTTTTATAATAAATAAAGATGACCAAGTGATTAAATCATTATTTTATATTATAAAATTTTATAAAAAAGACTTTGAAAATAATTGAATTTCTAGGATGAGTTTTTTTTATTTATAATGATAATTAAAATTTTGACAATAATTTTATTTAAATTCTTTGCAAATATTTGAATATCAGAGAAGAATTTTATTATTTATAAGGATAATTGAAATTTTGAACAGATTTTTTTTAAATGTTTAGAAGTAATTGATTTTTGAAAAAGAATTTTGATATTTTTGAAAATAGTTAAAATTGTGGGGAGAATTTAAAAAAATTTGAAAATAATTGAATTTCTGCGATTAATTTTCTTATTTTTTAAGATAATTGAATTTTGCGAAGCATTTTAGTAGAACTTTTAAAAATAATTCAATTTCCATGATGAATTTTGTTATTTATGAAAATAATGATAATTTTGACGATAAATTTAAAAAAAATTTTTGAAAATAATTAAATTTCTGTGAAGAATTTTCTTATTTTTTAAGATAATTGAATTTTGCAAAGAATTTTATCAGAACTTTTAAAAATAATTAAGTTTCCATGATGAATTTTTTATTTATAAAGATAATGATAATTTGACGAGAAATTAAAGATAAATTTGAAAATAATTGAAATTCTAAGGAGAATTTTATTACTTTTGAAAATAATTGAATTTTCATGATGAATTTTATTATTTATAAAATTATGACGAGAAATTAAAAAAAACATTTTGAATGTAATTGAATTTTTTCGAAGAATTTCATTATTTTTGAAAATAAATGAATTTTAGAGAAGAATATAAGGCAAAAAGCAGAATTAGAAAATTCTCAACATTTACAAGTATAAAGCAGTTTTTATTGATTCCTGAACAATTTCGATTGATGGACTTATGCGGTTTCTGCATAAAACGCTTTAATAACATTCCTTCTTTTGTGTAGAACTAACCATATTAATAGTTATCTATATGTAAATATACTGATTCGGCAAGTTTTGGCTCTAGGGATAAAGTTGGACACTTTTCACCTGACGCCAAGCATACGTTTTTATGTATAAAGATCAAATACACATCAATACAAAGGGAAGTTATTCGAGGGCTGAAGGCTGTCAACCGATTAATACGAAGAAACGGCTCACTGGCCGATTAGCTTTGATCGTCTACAAAACACGCATTCGAGTGACGTGTTCACTAACATGTGGCTCTTCGTTGAAAACCTGATCATGTGAGAGATGGACAGGCCATGTACTGACACTTCATTGATAATTTTACCCAGTTTTCTTCCACATACCAACTATATAAAAGTGAAAGCTGCGCTCTCGAAATATTATACACCTATATATATATATACTCTACAAAATTACAGAAAAATATTCATAGGTGTCTTAATATTTTTTTTAAGTTATTTTATGTCCGCCGATGAGACCTACAATTGAGCTTCCGGATTAAAAAACTCGATTTGACGTTTGGAAGGTTTACATTATCTAAAATAGTTAGATACAAAAAAATATTTTTAACAAAAAGAGTTGTGCACTTTCATTATTCACAAGGATATGTTTTTTAAAATTTGTTATATTTTATTTTTCTTTATTTTTCCATGGGGCTTGACTGAATTGAAAATTCTCTGTCCGAACGCAAATCGAGTTTTTTGATACGGGAGCTCAATTTAAAAAAAATTCAGGCCAAAAGCTCTTCATAATTTGTAGATATTTATGAAAATGTGATGTTTACAGACATACACACACACATACGGAATGACATTTTTTACAAATGTCATTTTTGAACTCCTGAGGTCAAATAACATAAAGATATGTCAAAAAATCAAAGTCGAAAAATTTTGGTATTACAATACTTCCTCTATATGAGGAAGCCACGAAGTAGTATAACACTGTGGGGGCACTTCCACTAAATAAAGGGAGACTATAACTACAGTTCTAGGTAAAAGGTGCAGATGTCGCTGTCATAGAAGCAAAACAAATTTGCGGTTAAGCGCATGCGTTTACTTTGAATTTTAAAACATGATTTTTTATTCTCATGAATTAATAATAATTGATTCTGCTTCTTTTACCTTTATAAAGTATAACAATGTTTTTGTGTCCAAATAATCTTTTTATTTTTGCTTAATTCGAAAAAACAGAAAATTGCACAGTCATTTAAATTGTGTTAATATACAAATGAATAATGTAAGTTACCCATATTAAATTGATACAGTTTTTTAAACATAGTGGTGTCTGGATAACAAATGTATATTACATATATACAAAATATTTAAAAAAGAAAACATTAATGTACAATAATAGGTTTAAAATTATTTTAAAGATCAAAAATTGAATAATTTTACTTTTTTAATATCCACAAAGGCAATGTATATATTTATAGAAATTGTTGTAAATATGTAGCTTTTAATAAAAAGCTTGTATTTTATAAAAATTAATAAGTTGTGAAAAATGTCACAGCCAAATCTTTAAATTTTTCTTAAATTAAATATGTAGCTTTTAATTAAAAAAGCTTGTACTTTATAAAAAGCAATAAGTTATTAAAAATATCACAGGTAAATCTTTGGTATCGTTAATTAAATATGTAGCTTTTAATAAAAAGCTTGTATTTTATAAAAATTAATATTTTGTGAAAAATATCACAGCCAAATCTTTAAATTTCTCTTAAATTAAATATGTAGCTTTTAATTAAAAAAGCTTGTACTTTATAAAAATATCACAGGCAAATCTTTGGTATTGTTAATATTTGCGATTAAACCTGATAGCCCCTTCTGAAAAGTTAAAAATTTATCATTATTATACCATCAGTAACATCTCACTGATTCAAATTTAGAGCCCTGGCGTATCAGATGGACCAAAAGTGGACTTAACTTTTTTCATTATTTTGTGAGAAAAATTTGTTTTAAGACTTATTAATTATATATCATTAAATTCGTTTTTTTACAATTAATCATAAACAACTATTTCTATATTTTAGAATGTTAAATTAATATTAATAATATTAATATTGATTGAATTTTAAAAACTTTCAAATTAAAGTTTTTAAAAAATTTGATTTGTAAAAACATATTAATAAAAAATTCTGAATAAGTTATTTTTTTTGAAAATTTTTGTTTAAATTTTTTTCAAATTAGTTATATTTCTAAATATATAATATTTAATTAAAAAACTTGCAAATTATTGAAAATTTAATTAAATTGTATTGTGAACAAATACAATAATTTATGACCTGAAATGGACCGGGAAATGACCGTGAATTTTTTTATGAAAAAAGTGGCTACCCTGAAAAAGAACTTATGAAATTAACAGAATTTTATGAAAAAACTGTTGGGATAGAAAAATGAATATTTTATTCAATAAAATATTGAAAATGGTGAAAATATGATAATAATTATTTAATAAATAATTATTGATAATGTTTTTCAATATTGCACAAATTGCTTGTTGAAATGTTTATTTATCCATCCCAAAAGTTTTTTCATGAAATTCAGTCAATTTTATAAGTTCTTTTTACAGGAATCGAAAATATACACAGTTAAGTCAACTTTTAGTCGATCAAATTCGCAAAGGAGTGTAAATAATATACACTTACTGCTTATTTGTACCGGCAATTCTCGACGAATACTAATACTAATACTAATCACTGTAATGGTAAAGCACTTGCAAAACTTTAAGTTTCACAAAATAAATAAGCAATAACACAGAGACAAGTGTCTAATATTTATAATTGTGCAAGAAGGCACATTTACTTAAATTATAATGCTCTCCTCATATTAGGTTTATAAATTTTAATTAAATATTTTCTTAATTTTGATTTCAAGATAAATTTTAAATATACTTCATGCTTTTTATTTTAAAAAAATTAAAAAATATAATATATTACTTCATAAATACCATTTTCATATTTAAATAAAAACATAAATTATCATTTTATTTTAGAAAATATTTTAATATACAAAATAGGAATAATTATTATACATTGTATATAATAAATAATATATATATATATATATATATATATATATATATATTATTAAAATTCAATTCTACAAATAGTTTTATTAATTCATGAGAATAAAAAATCATGTTTTAAAATTCAAAGTAAACGCATGCGCTTAACCGCAAATTTGTTTAGCTTCTATGACGGCGACATCTGCACCTTTTACCTAGAACTATAGTTATAGTCTCCCTCTCATATAATTGTACATCCTCCACTGTGGTAGTATAAGGAGACCTCACGCCAATGCTTAGCAGCGGCAAAAATCAACACATTTTAGGGGGGTTAGAGTTATGAGTATTTGCACCACTAGCAGAGGTTGCGCCATTACGGCTGAAATGTAAACCATGGTCGACATTACACTTCGTCGTATTTCTTTAATTTGTAGGTTATGTTCATATACAGTAGCAGACGAAAAATGTTAGTACAATACTTTAACCACAGAGGCGCAACCTCTGTTAGTGGTGCAATCTCTGAGATCTCTGTCCCCCCAAATATGTGCAGTTTTTTTTGTCGCGTGAGGTCTCCTTATACTACTTTGTGGAGGAAGCAATGATTTTTAATAAAGAATATTGTTAATTAATCAGAACAATTATGAATAAGGTAATTTAAGTCCCCAAAAAATACCTTATGTACAAAATAATATATTTGTTTATATTTTTGTGTGTCACAGTTGTTTTAGCGTCTTTGAGTTTTGCGATGTTAACTAGGAATTTCGACAAGACTTCGTTTAATTTTCTTTATACTTACACTGTAAAAAAAAGAGCGTCTTGGTTTAAGATGTTTACGTGGTTACTTCTATAAGTCGTTTATAAGCGTCTTATTTGCCGTCTAAAATGCATGTATTTGGAGGTTATGGTTTTCATTTAAGACGCTCAAATAAGACGCTTATTTAAATAAGACGTTTATAAACGTCAAAACGTCTCATTTTTAGACGCCATTTTTTTCAGTGCAAAAGTAAACAATTAGTTAAATTTGACATAGATTTTGCTGTATCATTAAAGGCATTATTAGGACCCTTTTTACTTGCAGCTTTAACAATAAATCAAATCTGACATAAATTTTGACATGAAGTAAGGGCCATTATTTGGCCGTTTATGACATGTACTGCTGTACAAAATAAAAAAGTCTATAACTACCATTTGTTTTTAAGTTGATGCTAGCTTGTTCGTCTACATCAATATCAACCTTAAGCAAATGTTAGTTATAGACTTTTTTGTTTTGTACAGCAGTGTAGGTAAAAGAAGAATGTAAAATTACATATAGATTTTGACGTAATGTAACAGATCTTTGTAGGCCTCTTATTACCCGTAGGTCAAAACTGCCCTTAAAATTTACCTAAATTTTGAGGATAGCAGAAATTGTTTGTCAATTTTTGACGTTATATATATATATATATATATATATATATATATATATATATTTCTGCTACCCTTAAAATTTAGGTCAATTTTAAGGGCAGTTTTGACCTAGACGTCAAAATTTGACATCAATTTTCGCTACCCTCAAAATTTAGGTCAATTTTGATGGTAGTTTTGACCTAGACGTCAAAATTTGACAAACAATTTCCGCTACCCTCAAAATTTAGGTCAATTTTGAGGGCAGTTTTGACCTACGGGTAAAAAGAGGCTTTCTTTTAATATCGCCTTATATAATTTACTTTAATTTATTACTATGCATTCATATTAAGAGGACATGATTTGCAAATAAAAATTAAAATAACCGGGAATTCCCGGTCTACTAACCGGGAAATCCGGGAATTTAATTTAACCGGGAAAAACCGGGAATTAACCGGGATTTTTATACAAAACCGGGAATTTTTTCACCAAAATTAAAAATTTTTTTATTATTTTAATTTGTTTTTTAAAAAAATTACTTTTTATTTTAATTTTTATAGATAATTCTACTCTTCTCTAACTTTGAATTAGTTAAAAAAATTAATTTGATAGTAAAATTCAGGCATTAATTCAAACAGATTATGTAAATAAATTAAAAAAATTATTGAGTAGAAGTATTGTGAAATTCGACTGAAAATATGTAATTGAATTTGTTAACGAATTTCTTTAGAAACTTTTTAACCAAAACAATTTTTAAAGTACGTTAATTTAATAATTAATAATTGGATTTTATAGCCACATTTTAATGAATTCATGTTTCTTAGTGCGAAGATTAATAATAAAAATTTTTATTAGTTAATTTTAAAAAAACGATATGAACTTCAAATTTTTTATTAATTCTTTGAAAGAATTTTAATTTTAATTTTTCGAAAATAATCAAGGGAAGTTAGTGACCCTAATTATAATTTTATTTTTAAAATATAAAGTCCCTCTTTAAGTTTTAAATCAATTTTTTGCTTTTAAAAATTATATTATTCTATTATTATTCAATAGTTACAATTATTGAACTTCTCTAAAATTTTTATAATTTCAAATTTCTGAATGTTCAAATAAATGATATTTATCATTTCTTTAAGCAAATTTAATGTTTATTACTTATTAAGAAAATAATTAATTATCACTGCTTTTTTGCTTCCTCGTGAGGAAGCTTTGTAGTCGTTTAATTTACAAAATTTTTAAAAATCCTTTTGACAAATTTTCTTTTATATGGGACTATGTTATATAAGACCCTGAACAATTGTCCGGATGTATGTATGTGTGTGTGTGTGTATGTGTGTGTGTATGTGTGTGTGTGTGTGTGTGGATCCCGTTTTTTGTGAACACGATAACTCGAAGAGGTTTCAACGAATTCGGCTAAAAATTGCTAGGAATATTTATCATAAAAATATCTCGAAATGGATTGATGGACATTAAAAAATCTATTAAAAAAATTTTTTTTTTTACTTTTTTCAAAAAAAAATTTTTTTTTAATTGAATATTGAAGTTAATATACAATAAAATCTTCTTCTTTGCATCAAGACGAATCGATTGGTATATATAAAGTATAAATTGTATGAGAGTTTATAGAGGTAATGACAATTAAAGCAAAAAAATTACCTATTTTTATCAAAAATTTAGTTCTTTCATCAAAATTATATTCCAGTACAATAAGATTTTACTCATTTTTTTCAATAATCTTATCCGTTGCATTAAAACGGATCGATTGGTATATATAAAGTATATATTTTATTTGAATTTATAGAATTAAACATAATTAAAACCAAAAATTCGCACTTTTATTAGAAATTTATTTCCTTCTTAAAAATTATGTTGCTTTAAAATAAAATGTTAATCTAGACTTAAAAACAAACTAAAAATCTTCATTTCATCAAGACGAATCGATTGATGTATAGTATAAAAAGAATATATTTTATTAGCATTAATAGAATTAAATAAAATGAAAAAATTCACTTTAAAGCAAATTTTTTGCTTATCGTAAAGAGGAAGCAAAATGTTCATGTAATGAACATCTTAATTCACAACTTGTTTTAAATTGTAATAAAATTCTTCACAGGAATTAAATTATTTTCATAAATAATATCATTCTTTGGAAGGATTTCAATTATTTTTGTAAATAGTAAAATTCTTTGCAGAAATTCAATTATTATTATCATCAATAGAATTGTAATAAACTTCAAAAAAAAAATTTCAATTATAATTATAAAAAGACAAGATTATTTTTAAAAAATTAAAAAAATTATTTTCTAGATTTTTAATTAAAATTAATATTTATTTATGTTCCAAAATAAATTTAAATTTTATGAAAAAAGAAAACCGGGAAAAAATTAGGCCATAACCGGGAAAACCGGAAATTTTGTTGAATGAAAATAGTAGACACCGACGGTTGGCAAAACTTTGTGAAAAACAGTTTAAATGACTTAAACTTTCGCGGTTGGCCAAACTCTGGGCCACGGTTGGCCCGACGGTTGGCAAAACTTTGTGATTAACAGTTTAAATGACTTAAACTTTCTCGGTTGGCCGAACTCTGGGCCACGGTTGGCCCGACTGTTGCAGCTTTAATATACATTTAACGGTATGGACTCCCATGTGAGCGTAGCGCAGTGGTCAGTGTATAAGTCTGCGCGCGTTAGATTAGGGGTTCGATCCCAGCGAGCGGTAGATATTTTCGAAAATGTATGTATGAGATTGTGTTTAATAATAATAGGTAAAGGTTATATCTGATGTTCCCGCTAATAATAACGTGTTAATTGTTTAAATAATTTAGTTTTTTAATAATTTTTAACCTTTGGCTGTTAAAATTGGCCAAACTTACGCATTTAAAGTCGTGCCAACTTTGGCGTCAGTCTTTGGACCAAACATTGAAATGTATAGTTGGCACAACATATGCATTTTAAGTTGGGCCAACTTCCTTATGACTTGTCGGGCCAACCATCGTCGCCATTAGACGGCCAACCGTTATCATCTGTATGGTTGGCCCAACCTCTGGCACGAGAAGTTGGACCGTCCTTGTAAAATACAAATTTGATAAAGTACATTTTGGAAAGGTTTTTTCACCCTCTTTCGATTGGAAATAAGCATTTTGAAAAAAAAAATTTTAACACAAAAAAATCAAAATTAAAAATAAATTTCAATTTTTGGGGGGGAGAGACCCGATTTTTTTTTAAACGAAAGCTGAGGTTTTTTCCTAAAAGGACATATAAATTATAAAGTAGGACTAGAATGTTTAAACATTGAAAAAAAGAGTTTTTTACTCGCCGGAGCGCTGAAAACCCGGTTTTTAGCTCCGTTATGGAGAAAATTCTTTTTTTCAATGTTTAAACATTCTAGTCCCACTTTATCATTTATATGTCCTTTTAGAAAATATTGGACTAGGTAAAAAAATATTTTCACGAAAAATTACTATCTATGAGTACTACAAAAGCCTCAAGTTTTGCTACGATTGGAGAAAAATTTTTCTCCACCTTGATCACTGGACATGGAATGCCCCATATATATATATATTACTATTCAATGTCAACCGGATCACTCGCAGATCCAAAATTTAGCGCAACAGAATTATATATTCAAGGTATTAAATTGTTCGTACAACCAAGTTCTACCAAAAGTAATCTGGCGATTTTGAAAATTTCAAAATGGCGGCTCCATATGACATATATAATACACAAGATTAAAAAATAATCCAACAGTATTGTAAAAAAAAAATTTTTTAACCCATAAATTACTTCCAAATATAATTTTTTTTATGTATTTGCCATCGTAGTTTATAAATCAATCGAACCTTAGGTCAGAATTTAAAATTTTAAAATGGCGGATCCAATATGGCGGACGACTTTTTTAAAATCGTTGATTTTTATGAAACTTTTTACTCGGGGCCCAGCTGAAAAAGTTCTATAGAATTTCACTAGAATCATTCTATAGAATCGTTCTATATGAATTCTAGTGAATATTCTATAGAATTTCACTAGAATGATTCTATAGAATTTCTACATAAATACTATTAAATTTAAGTGATCTTTAATTAGAAAGACTTTAAATTTGTGAAATAATATTTTTAAACAAATTTTAGGCCAAAATAATTGTTTATATCCTTTAAATATATAAAATTCATTGAACTTTGTAACCATACATAACTATAATGTTAAAAAAATTATTTCACGAAATTTATATTCCTTCTAATTAAAAACCACTAAAATTTAGTAGAATTCACGTAGAAATTCTATAGAATCATTCTATTGAAATTCTATAGAATATTCTCTAGAATTTATATAGAATGATTCTATAGAATGATTCTAGTGAAATTGAGCCTTCCAATTCTATAACTCGCCCGACGCTCGGAGACACGCGCTAATACCAGTCGGGTAGCAGTGATAGGCCCAGAGGCGCTCACTGCTACCCGACTGGCATTAGCGCGTGTCTCCGAGCGTCGGGCGAGTTATAGAATTGGAAGGCTCAATTCTATAGAACTTTTTCAGCTGGGGGGTTTTTGGGGTCGCTGATTACTAATCTGAACTCAAATTTTCGAAATTCAAAATGACCGAACCAATATGGCAACCGAAAAAAATTCAAACTATTATATTTGCTTTACTGAGAAAACTGGATAGTCAAATTTAGGGGGTTAGGTTTTGTGTGTTAAGTCTGATTCTCTGGATAGTTAACTTTTCCCTTCGAGTTAGTCAAACTTACCATCGGAGTGTCTATTTAACCCTTCAAGATGGTTACGAAAAACTTACTCTCAAATATAGTATGTTTGTCCCTTCAGATAGTTAGTTGAATACTCCATTTTTCTCTGTGTTGAAACTTGTTATTTATGGATTTTTAGGTCACCAAATTCAAACCTCGAGTCAGATTTTTAAAATACAATATTACGGTTTCAATATTGTGGGAAAATGATCAAAAAGGTGTCAGATTTTCACAAAACTCGTTACTTGAAGGTTTTTGGGTTAGCTGACTACGAATATAATCTCTGATTTTTATAATTAGAATGATAACTATGAAAAATTATTAAAACTTTTATAATTTAATTGTTGATTTGCAAATAGAAATATTGAAATAAATAAATGTTTAAAGGAATGTAAAATTCATATAGCAACTGTGATAACACAGGCACACAAAGAAAGTCATTAGCCGAGACACTACACTGTAAAAAATTTAGGGAGTTAACGGACTCAAGAGTTAAATTTTTCGAGTTAAAAATCAACTACAAAAGAGAGTTAATTTTTAACTCCCTTCATTCAACACCCGCGCGAGTCATTTTTTCCATGAGGAGTTAGCGTTTGGGTGTTAAATTTTAACTCCCCTGGCATTAACTCCCAAATGGGTGCGACTTTTATAGAATCCCCTGGGGAGTTAAAATTTAACTCCCTTTTTTTACAGTGTACAATAGTATATTCCTATGTATTCTTGACAGCTGAATACGAATCCGAAATCAGAATTGTCAAATTGACTCTTTTCTTGAGTTGTGCTTAACAAACAACTCAAAGCCCAAATTAGAATAAAAAACTTTCTTTGTGACACTACAGTAGTATATTTTTATGCTTTTTTGACGCTAAATCCGCATTTAAAGACAGAATTGACAGAAATGCTAAAAATTTTGTAATAAATGTAAAAAAATTGATGAAAAAGCGATTTAAAATAAAAAAAGGAATTTTTTTGCTATGACACTATACTAATAAATTCCCATGTACTTTTCACTTAAATTTCGAATAGAGAGATTCTCAAAGTGGCTGAAAATGTTGAGTTTAATAAAAAGTGCTCATAAACTCGAATGTGACAGAGTAAACACTAATGAAAATACACTAATCATGTACACTACCGGCAGAAATTGTCGGTACGAACGACGGGCGAGCTACGAAAAGTTGCTGCCGAAATTAAATTAACATATTTTATTATTGAAAAATGATAGAAACTTGGTTCTTGGATCGTTTGAAAGCCAATTAAATTCTGCGTCGTTTGATATATAAATGAAAATTATTTGATATTTTTAAGAGATTTTATCACCTAAAAGATTTTGGAAAAAAATTGATTAATTTTTCTATTTTTGTGCACCATGTTTGTGTGGCTGCATAATCTAGAAAAATTTAGAGAAAAATTTTAAACTCTAGCAACATAATCTTTAAAGTCTCAGCTTTTATTTGAGCCTTGAAAATTGAAAATCCGATCAGTAGTTTTTGAAATATCTAAAAAAATGTCCAAGCATGTTGTTTTATAATTTAGGCGGTGATACACACTTATTGCACTCTCGCTGATCACCTGGTTCGTTGCGGCAGGGCCGAATAAGCGGAATATAGAGTAGGGGTCATATTTGGCGCCCTTTTTAAGTTTTTTGTCATTTTAGATTTAATATTCATTAAAAATTTAATAATTTTTAAAGTTAATTATTATATATATAAATAAGTTATCATTTTACAAACTTTCATGATCAAATAGTCGTTTATTTCTATGTACAAATTTTCACTTTTCAAACTTTTTTTCCCAAAATAAACGCCTATTTGATCATTAGGGTTTGTAAAATGATAACTTATTTATATATATAATAATTAACTTTAAAAATTATTAAATTTTTAATGAATATTAAATCTAAAATGACAAAAAACTTAAAAAGGGCGCCAAATATGACCCCTACTCTATATTCCGCTTATTCGGCCCTGCCGCAACGAACCAGGTGATCAGCGAGAGTGCAATAAGTGTGTATCACCGCCTAAATTATAAAACAACATGCTTGGACATTTTTTTAGATATTTCAAAAACTACTGAACGGATTTTTAATTTTCAAGGCTCAAATAAAAGCTGAGACTTTAAAGATTATGTTGCTAGAGTTTAAAATTTTTCTCTAAATTTTTCTAGATTATGCAGCCACACAAACATGGTGCACAAAAATAGAAAAATTAATCAATTTTTTCCAAAATCTTTTAGGTGATAAAATCTCTTAAAAATATCAAATAATTTTCATTTATATATTAAACGACGCAGAATTTAATTTGCTTTCAAACGATCCAAGAACCAAATTTCTATCATTTTTCAATAATAAAATATGTTAATTTAATTTTGGTCTGCACTTCTCCTCATGTCTTCTTCGTCTTCTGTTAGGCAAAATAAACAAATCACATGGAGATGTTTCCTATTTGTATAAAAAAACATTCCAGGTTCCCAGTAATATGAAAAAAAAAGAAATATCTATATATATAACTATTAAACTACTCAGATTCAACATGCACAGGCAGATTTTTACACGGAGAAAAAAATGCTGTTGAATCAATGACATATGAGTTTGATTCATTGAATAGTGTCATAACGGGCTGCCAAACGTACACCGAAAAAAATAAAATCTCAGAGTGAGAAGAAAATTCCGCTCAACAATTATTTTCACATTTTATTTTCAATATACGAATATTCATCTGTAAAAAAGAAGAATTTTTGTTTATATTTGACAGTTTTTTAACTAAAAGATTAATTTTAATATTTCTTCTTTGATTGAAATTATTCCTCTAAAAATGAAACAAATTTATACTAAAAAGAAGATTTTTAAGTTGCTTTTTGTTTTTCTGAATGCAACTTTAACCTGTCTAAAAAGTGACATTTAATAACAAATATAATAAAGGAAAATCCTCTCAATTAGAAAAGAAAACTTTAGTGCCCGCATATAAGAGGAAAAAATGCTGCAAAAGAAGAGGAATTCTCTAAATTTGAAAATACTTTTTTTTCGGTGTATATGCTGTTGTTTTGAAAGCACCGATTCTAATGATTCGATAGTATCACTTTCATTGAAACAAAAGCATATTTCTTAAATTGACAGCATACTATGTTAATTTGAAGGTATTCCTTTTGAATCAACGATCAAAATTTTTTAATTTAACAGTATATGCTTTTGAGTCAATGACTATAGTTTTTCAATTTAAAAGCATCATTTTTATGATTCAAAAATTTGTACTTTTAATTTTTTTAGTTGTTGCTATCGATTGAATAACACCATACTGTTAAGTCAATTCTTTTATGTAGTTAAAGATATACGAACGATAAATTGAAAAAATGAAATTTTTGTTCACATATTTTTTATATACTATAATTAATTCTCACACCTTTAACACAACACTTCTTATATACATCTTTTTTTCAATTTTACACACTAACATACATATCTTTATTACTTTTTTCATTTTTTCCAATGACAAACACACATACATACACATTCAAACACACTTTATATTTTTTTGAGTCTGAAAAATACACTGTTCCCAATCGGTCACCCATCCATGTAGTAAGCGCGACCAAACGTGCTTAACTTTCGTGATCTCAAAAACGACAGGTTTAATAAACATATAAATAAGTGTGGATAAGTATTTCAATAAATTTAGCACCTGTCAATGTCTCAAATACATAGTGTCCTTATTTTTATAGCATATGCTATAGGCAGTCCGCTATAGCACCACTCATTGAAACGAAAGCATATGCTTTCATTTTCAAAAGCGCGCTTCTTTGGAGCAAACAACTTTTCATTTGATTCAAATTTACACGCATTTTCTTCAAATTTATCTATTAGATGCTTCAAATGAATAATGACTTATTTGTCAATTAATGTTGGAATTAGTAGGACAAAACCGTATTGGTGGGTTACGGTGAATACATTTTGCTCACCGTGAATACTTTTTGTTTTAAACTCTCGATTTAAAGATTCCTCAGCAAAGTTGAGAATATATATGAAGAGCGTGAGTAACGTGATGTATAAAAATGGCTATTGCGAGAAGGAAATAAGAAATTTTGAGTAAAAACGAAAAATTAAATGTGAAAAAAAATGTCAAATGTTGATCGATTACCATATGCTTTACTATGCCTACAATGCATGACAGATTAAAGGGAGCATGACGTTACCGGCAGAAAGTTATTAGGAAAGGCGGAAAATTTTGAAATTGAAAAGAAATCCAAGTGAACGCAAATAATATTTAGTTATTAATTAATTATAATTAATTAATTAATTAATTAGTTTGTCGTTGGAAAAAATGAAAAAAGTAATAAAGATATGTATGTTAGTGTGTAAAATTGAAAAAAAGATGTATATAAGAAGTGTTGTGTTAAAGGTGTGAGAATTAATTATAGTATATAAAAAATATGTGAACAAAAATTTCATTTTTTCAATTTATCGTTCGTATATCTTTAACTACATCAAAGAATTGACTTAACAGTATGGTGTTATTCAATCGATAGCAACAACTAAAAAAATTAAAAGTACAAATTTTTGAATCATAAAAATGATGCTTTTAAATTGAAAAACTATAGTCATTGACTCAAAAGCATATACTGTTAAATTAAAAAATTTTGATCGTTGATTCAAAAGGTATAACTTTAAATTAACATAGTATGCTGTCAATTTGAGAAATATGCTTTTGTTTCAATGAAAGTGATACTATCGAATCATTAGAATCGGTGCTTTCAAAACAACAGCATATACGTTTGGCAGCCCGTTATGACACTATTCAATGAATCAAACTCATATGTCATTGATTCAACAGCATTTTTTTCTCCGTGTAGAATAATTTTTCTAGTTCAAAGTGTATCTTTTTATTGACAATTTAAAAAATAATTGACCTCAATATCTTTTACCAAAAAAAAGTTACGCGGTTTCAAAGAAAAAAAGATAAAAAATTCCAATGTTGTATATCTCCTATGTTTATGAATATTTTTCAAAAAAAGTGTCACTAATTTTTTAGAGGTATCCAAGAGAACAAGAAAGCACAGTTTCATCCAGATCTCATACTGAGAAGGAAATTTCTGCGATCACTTACCATGGAATTGCTCAGCTTCTTATTTGAGACCATTATTTATAGTTATAACAGTAAATATAATAATATTTTACTAAACACAGAGTTTAACAATCATTCCGAGTCAGGTGTTTGAAAAGAAATAAATAATAATAAAAAATAAATAAATAATTTAATTATTTAATAATAACAAATAAGTTCAAATTTTAATGACATAATTATTTAATGATTTTTTAATTTTTAATTAAATCGTGACTAACAGAAAATTCAGAAATAATGTTAGTATACATATGGGGATAAATATATATCTTAATAAAGAAATTAAAAACCAATTTTTTAAATTAAATATTTGTTAATTAAATTATTTAACTTATAACTACGACCTACCTAACCACTACATTACGGAGCCTAAGGTGAACACCAACGAGTTATTGTCAGTGACTTGCTGATTTGCTTTTGATGATTCAATAAAGCATTTTTTCACACTAATACACCGCACGAAATAAATAGTTTATTAATAATAAAAACAATATTAATAATATAATAATAAACGATAAATATTGATAAACATTCTGTGATAGGATTTCCGGAAAAATGTCACTCAATGTTTATTTCAGGTGTTTGAAATGTGATTTACTGCATATTTCTTTTTGCAATGATAATGTTTACTAACTTAAATATTCATTTCCACTAGATCAGATTGAATGATAAAATGATAAAAATCAGAAAATGCTCATAGACAAAAGCGGCGTACTGTTTACGGGGAAAAATATCATTTAAAACAGAAGAAAAATCAAAAGATCATGGGAGTTAAACTCTAAAATGAATACATGAGAAAATGGTAATTCTTCATGGTAAGTCTTCATCCATGTAAAAGAATCATTGGTAACAGTATATGGGAGCGGTTACTTCTCATGTGACGTTTGAATCGATTGCAGTTATCAGTCTCTTTCTCTCTCTCTCTTTCCTTTTCTTTTTCTGCCTAACACGTCTATCAAGTATCGATTAAGTGAAAAATTTAATTTCACATTTATCAAGAAACTATCTCTACATAAGTTTAATGTAAATTCCTTCCAATCAATCAAGAGCTCAGATTGAATAATAAAAATCATAGAATATTCACAGGATCAAGAGAATTAATTAATTACCATTTGTTTTTAGTCACGAAAAAGCGATACATCGTTTCATTCATTTTGAGTTGCAAAATATTAACGCTTAACATTTTTTTTTCTCTGAAGTACAAATCATAATTTTAATAATAATTTTAATATTTTTAAATTTACATAAATGCCGATGCCATCCGATCATTGACAGTGACTATGTTTCGCGTATGTAAAATAAATTTGGATATTATCTACAATAATTAAGTATAAATTGAGACGTAGGTCGTTCGTTATCTCAGAAATTGACCATTATAAATTAATAAATTATGCATTTATTCCTGTCCCAAGAACTATGTCTTATAATAAGTTGTTAAAAGTAAACTGCTTTCTCGTAAGTGCTGTAAATTTTCATCATTCAATATATAAGGAAACAAAGATGTATACTTTCAGTGAAATTCGTTGTCGTGCGTGCAGTTGTGTATTAAGGTAAAAGTCCCAATTATGGGACACTGTTTTAGCTAAACTAAATTTCTATGATAAATTTCTTGGAATCAAGAGTGTTAATATGAACAATTACGATATAGATTGAAAGATTTGTATGTTAGGAATAATATTTAGGCCCTAAAATGGTTATATTTTATAAAGTAAAAATAATGTTAATTAAATTCTGAAACTCTGCACTGCACTAATTATGAGACAATGATTTCCTGATGTACGGGTGTCCCATAATAAATGCCCCTATTATGAGACACTTATTTAATTCAATAAGTAATTAAAATTCTATTAACTTATCTCAATAATTTGATTATTAATTATAAAGAATAATGTACAATAAACATATTCTGGTTTTTTAAATAATTGTAAAACTATTTTTTTGTAGAAAATTAATGCGAAAATACTGAAAATATTTGAGGTTATGTTTGCTGCATATTTTCTGTGTGTCTCATAATAGGTCATGCAAATAATAAATGCACCTAACGTGGGACGGTAGTCTGACGAAAAACCTGGCTTACCTTAATTAAAAAGCTAAAATGCAATTAAACATTTCTTATTAAATTAAATGCTATACAGAAATAATTATTCTTATAACGTGTAAAATTTATTGAAATAAGTAGAAATTTCTAATCATCATTTTAATTGCATTTATTTTATTTTTTGTAATACTGTCTCATAATAGGGACGAAATTGTAAAATGTCCCATAATTGGGACTTTTACCTTAGTGTATTAATTAACCGCGTCTATACATATAAGTGAAATAAACATGTGTGTGTCTTCAAATATTTATCCATCAAATATATAAGTGTGTGTGTGTCTGTGTATGTAAAAATCCTTCCAGTTTACCTCCATTAGTCAAGAATTGACGGAAAACCGGCGACAAAAATCCGTATTTTTTCTTTCACTCTTTCTTTCTGCATTTACAAACGACTGTGGTAATTTTACGTACACAATACATCTGAGTTTACTACAGTTGTTTGGAACTATTGGACGAAATAGTAAGAAACTTTGCTAATTTGGTGAACATTTGTCGGGATTAGTGACTTAGTGTAGAATATAGTAAAAAATACAAAAAGTCCTCTTATTTCCGGTGGTTGCAATGTGATGATAGTAAATTCTAGTGTGATTTTATACAAAAATTAGTAATCTCGGTCTCTCCGTGTAAAAATGAAAAAATTGTTCAATTCAACTTCACATACTGGGTATAATCATGGTGCTCTATTTAATTATGAAATAAAAAATTAATTATTTAAACAAATTATATGAAAAAATGCACTTGCGTGTTTTTCCGAATGCAAATATGAAGTAAAAGTTACTCCGATTTGATGTAAAAACTTACCTAACTGACAGTGACGTCATGTGGTAAGGGGACCGCTGCTTGCTGCTTGCGTCCCGAGGATAAACCGAGTTTAGCCGAATGCAGTTAAGTAGTCGTTCGGCTCTATCTCGACTGACTTTTGGATAGAAAAACTTAGGTAATTGCAAGCATTGCAGATGCAAAGTTTTTATTTCAAATCCAACGCTCAGACTCGACTACTTATTTGACACAAAAAACACACAAGGGGCATTCCACGTCAAGCGATCAAGGGGTCTTTTGGTGAAATGTTTATTTTAATAATTTTTTACTCTTAAACAATTAAACATACAAATTTGACAAAGTACATTTTGGAAAGGTTTTTTCATGCTCTTTCGATTGGAAATAAGCATTTTGAAAAAAAAAATTAAAATTAAAAATAAATTTCAATTTTGGGGGAGGGGAGAGACCCGATTTTTTTAAACGAAAGCTGAGGTTTTTTCCTAAAAGGACATATAAATGAAAAAGTGGGATTAGAATGTTTAAACATTGAAAAAAGGGTTTTCTACTTTTCGGAGCGCTGTAAACCCGGTTTTTAGATCCGTTTAGGAGAAAATTCATTTTTTCATTGTTTAAACATTCTAGTCCCACTTTTTCATTTATATGTCCTTTTAGGAAAAAACCTCAGCTTTCGTTTAAAAAAAATCGGGTCTCTCCCCCCAAAAAATTAAAATTTATTTTTAATTTTGATTTTTTTGGGTCAAAAAATTTTTTTTTCAAAATGCTTATTTCCAATCGAAACGGCATGAAAAAACCTTTCCAAAATGTACTTTGTCAAATTTGTATGTTTAATTGTTTAAGAGTAAAAAATTATTGAAATAAGCATTGTACTGAAAAACCTAAAAATTTAACCCCCCCCCTCGGAAAATATTGGACTATGTAAAAAAATATTTTCACGAAAAACTACTATCGATGAGTACTACAAAAGCCCCAAGTTTTGCTACGATTGGAGAAAAATTTTTCTCCACCTTGATCACTGGACATGGAATGCCCCACAAATGCCTTTAACTAAGTTTTTCCTTCAAATTTTACATTCGAGCACGTAGCATCGTTTGTTTTTTGGACTACGCAAAGTCCTTTCCTTAACTTTTTATCAAATATTCTTTCATTTTCTCCAATTTCTTAGATTTTTAATATTAATTTTTTACAAACAATAATTTTCAAAAAAAATTTAAACTATAACTATTAGACGCAGTTTTTTCTTACGACTTCATTGATACCAAAAACTCATTTTTCACCAAAATGTCAGTTAACTAAGTTATTATATCACACGGCAGAGTTTTATTCTGCGTTTACATAATACGGGCGAGAATCGCGCGCTGGGCGTTCAGTCGCCAACGACTTTTAACTTTCGCCATTTGTTAACTAATTGTTTAATTGACCTGTAACTTTCGGGAAAAACTTGTTTAGACCTTAATGAACAACTTTCACGCTGGAAGTTTTTTGTTGCTCAAAATTTGCTCAACGAGTTGAAGTGAAAAAAACAATAAAAATTTCGTTCTTTAAAAAAACAGTTTTTTCTTATTTTTCGAAAACGGTAACAGATACAATAAAAATTTAAAGGAAAAAAAGATGCGCAATGAAATTTGCTATAAGAATATGTACATGAGATATTTAAATTCGAAAGTCGAATTTTGGATGTCCAGGAGACTTTGATTTCGGCCGAGAAAAATTTACGTGCCGAAAAATCCAGCCGCTCAATTGCTAATAAATAAGAGAAGATAAATGAGAGTAATTTTTTCACTATAAGTAGAACGTATTATATTTAGTGAAGTGTAACGAATAAATACCTAAAAATTTTAATTTTTTGACGAAATAAAAAAATAATTTTGATAAATATACAAAGTAGAAATTGAAGTATTTAGAGAGAAAATATTCTTATTTAAAGTATATTAAAAATAAAACTAATAAAACAGAAAACAATGAAAATTAAAAAACAATTTTGTATATTTTGTAGAAAAAATTATTATTAGGGTCAATCCATTTTATTTCAACTGAAGTTGGCGACAACTAATTTTAAAAAATTTTAATATTCTGCAGGAATGACTTTGATGTTACTAAACTCACGAAATAAAAAGTTTTTTTAAAAATTATTATATATCTTTTGAAAAAATTTGAATTTAAAGTATAAGATATGCTAAAAACTGTCAGTTTTCTGCCAGTAGAACATAATGTAAAATGAATACAATTTAGTCCAAAAATATAACAAAATTCTCTTTTTAGTAATGTTTTTAATATTTTTGGTGCAAATGTTTAAGAGATACCAAAAATGAAGAATGTAGTTTCGTTCACTAAATTTAGTGTAGAATTGTCATTTTTAATCCAATCGAGGCTCACAAGGGCTCAAAATTTATGTAATGATATAGTTAATCAATAAAAAAATAAAAACTCAAACATTCTTTCCTGTTCGATGTAGAAAAAAATAGTAGAAGTTACTCAAATATCTAAAAATCATCAAAATTGTCATGAAATTTCATCTTTAATCGACTATAACTCTCTCAATTTTTATTGAATTTATTGACCTATGGATCGAAAGGTAATTTAATTACCTTTCCAATGATACCTGATTCATTATATTTTGACAAGCGAATTTTCCTACAGATAAGTTTAAGTGGCGTCGCACCTCGAAAATGCAAAATTTGAAGCTACAAAAAAACTGCACGAGGGAAAAAAATTAAAACTATGATTTTCATACTCAAAAACACCTACTATTCGAGAAAGAAATGTTTTGTTCAATTGACAATTTCACTGTAAACCAGTGTAATTCAGAGAATGGTTTCCAATGCATTAGTCAAACTGTTTCTATGATCTAGAGAAAATGAATATAACTGGTCAGTCATATTAAAAATATTTGACAGTTTACCATTCTCATAGAAATTTCTGTAAAATCAGAAATGTCAAATTTACATTTCTTACCTCTAAATAAATATTAATTTACTAATTTTAAATTTTATTAGGTTTCAAAAGGTAAATCAAGAAATATCATTTTCGCTCGATCAGCGAAAATGGATTATCGATGGAGCCAAATCAGCGAAACTTATAGCTATTATAGTGATTGTTATCTCTACTTTAGTAGATTTTTTTCAGCGTGTAAGAACTTAATTGTATTTATCTAGGTTTTGAAAATTATTAGCAATATTTTTCTAAAATTACAAATATAGTACGCAATATATGGGCGAATCTCTGGAACTTTTAACCTTTATGTTCCTCACATTATTAATTTTCATAATTGAAAATTGAATTGTAATTCAAATTTTATGGCGTGATTTTCATTTTTAACTATATTTTACGAAAAATAATTGTTGGTTACTTGTGATACTGGTGTAGTACGAAAAATATGTCGCTGGTCAAATCATTAATTTCTCCAAAGTTTCTTATTTAATTTGCTCCAAATTTGGGGCACATATTACTTTAGATGTACTTAAAACTGTGCATGTGTTTTTATTTATTCTAATTCTTATTTAATTATTTTTTTACGTGGATATTCAAATTGTCGCTCATCAAATATGTCGCTTGGTCAAATCAATCGTTTTCCAATCAATCTGAAGTTTCGCATTTATTTGTTCCATGTTATTTATCACGAAGTAACCAAAAATGTTATAAAAAGTGACAAAATAAAAGAAAATCAAAGAAAATAAAATAAAAAACTAGAAAAAGGAAACATGGAATGAAAAATTTATCAACGGAAGGCACTTAAGTAATATTTATTTATTTTTCCAAAAATTTATATTTTAAAATAGAAGACAACCAAATAATGGTTGTACAGTAATAAAAATAAAATTTATTTTGGTCGAAGATCTAATACTAAAAATATGATAATTGTGCACACAAAATTTTTTTTTCTAAAAATTCAAATGTTAAAGTTTCCAGAGATTTGCCCATATATTATTCATAATAAAATGATTTATCCCAGCCACTACAGTTACACCGGCCGCAGTACGGACTAGGATCCGCGCCTGTTGATAATTTCCGCCTGGGCGTAAAAAGCTCCAAAAAATATTTTTTCTTTAGTGTACTTGAATAAAGTTTGGGTCAACCCAACTTGGCCCTAACTGGGATTTCCCAAAGTATTCCCAATCTGAAATTTAATTGTTTTTTCTGTTATAAATCACTGCCCTTACGAGTCCAACCCTATGACCGGCTGGAGACAAGTCTTTGACAAGTCTCCGCGCGCATCCGGTCCCCATGGTACCGTTTAGTACTCTGGTATGAATACCGATTGAGAGTTTTACCACCCTTGCTTCAGCAAGTGAGATTGTCCGCGAATAATTTGACTTGCCGGACCGACGCGGTACTGCCCATCATAATCGCAATGCTACTGCTCTGCAAGAAAGCCTGGGCAAACCGAGAGAGAGTAGCAAATTATTGCTACTGACTATTATTTAATAATATTTTACAGTATACATAAAAATTTGTTTGATAATTTATTTATTATAATATTATTTAGTATTTATAATCCGGAAGCTAGCGACCAAAACAACTATCTCATTTCATACCGGCTGAAAATTTGAGTATAGATTACTGAAGACATGAAAATAACAGAAACCCACGTCTGTCAGGCCGGTGCTGGGACAGGGGGGGGGCGAATAGTTGAAAAATAATGTAAAAATTTCTCATTTTATACCGATTAAAACCTTTAGAAATCGAAAGTTGACATCTACACGAGTGTAAAAATGTGCGTCTAGCACTTCTGGGGTGGGACAAAGTACGTCTGGCAAAGGGGCAAACACGTAAAAAAATCGAAAATTTTTTCTGATTTCCTTTAGAAATCGAAAGTCTACATTCAAACAAGTCTAAAAATGTGCGTCTAGTAATTCTGGAGTAGAACAAAGTACGTCTGGCAGCCCTTCGAAGATGCGGCAAATGGGTCAATGGGTGAAAAATAATGTAAAAATTTCTCATTTTATAACGATTAAAACCTTTAGAAATCAAAAGTTGACATCTACACGAGTGTAAAAATGTGCGTCTGGCAGTTCTGGGCTGGGGCAAAGTACGCCTGGCATCCCTTCGAAAATGCTCTTTCAGAAAGACAATGAAAAATATAAGTTATTTTAATTAATTTTTAACATTTCTAAAAATCGGTTAGGAGGGAATCGGTCGTTTTCAGCGTGGACCACGCGGAGGTTCTGTAACCAGACCGAAGTCACACCCAATCGGTACAAGTACCAGCGTAATGCGTTCAGCACCAAACACACCTAACAGAGGGGTCCCATTCACGCATAGTGACACTCTTCAAAAGTTTCTCTACTTAATATGTACATTTCCACTGTATATTAATTACAGTATCATTCTTTGCGATTTTGTTCTAGTTGGAAAACTATTATTATCTTGTCAGACAACTTTTTCCATTTAATATATAAATATATGCAAATTTTTCTACTTGAAAAATAAAAAATGCCTCAGTCATGGACTTTTTCTACTTGATTCCTTATTGCATGACTGGACATAGTTTTTTCTACTAAAAAACAAAATCTATTTCAGCAGAATAACTTTTTTATCTAATTATAAATTGTCTAACTAGATAAAATAAAATCTACTTCACAAGAAAACTTTTTTATTTAATTAAAAGTTTTCTTACTTACCGCGATTTTGTCTACTTAAAATATAAGACTTGTGTCATTAATTGAATTTTTCCATATTAAAAAAGTTACATTTAAAAATAAAATAATTATAATTTTATAATAATTTTATTTTATTTCAAAAGAGGAAAAAGAATCCAAAATGTTTTTTCTTCGTCATCAAAATTCTGTAGATTTGAGACGAACGAATAATTTAGAAAGGTTGAGTAAGTTCAAAATATGCGAATTTATCGATCCATAATAATTTCGGGAGTGGTGCGCATCTCATAAAACTGTCATTAGCGTCATGTTTAGATAAGCATATTAAATAATGAGAGCGAAATTATAAAGTGAGAATAATTTATCTTCCACTCCGTCCGAAGATTAAAGTAATTTCCAGCCATTAATTAATAAGACTTAATGTGCACTGACAGGAAAAAATTAAAAATACTTTGTAAGAAAATTAATTTTATTAAATTAATATCATTATTACTTTTTAATAAAAATTAATTATTTATTCCTTTTTCAAAGTAAATATTCTTCTTTAAAAATAAAAAAAACTGGATAATTCCGAGTTGCACTCGCACTGAATTGGCAGGTTCCGTACACAAATATAAAAATAATACTTGTGATATTGTAACAACTATTGGTAGGGTTTTTTTTACTTTTGTATTATTTTGGAAATTGAATTTTCGACACTAGGTTAAAAATAAATAACGAAGAAAAATTGAAGTATTACATATTTAGAACAAACTTAAAAAATTGGTTTCTCTGCTTATTGCTTATAATGTAAAATATGTAATACTTCAATTTTTCTTCGTTATTTATTTTCAACCTAGTGTTGAAAATCCAACTTTCCAAAATAATACAAAAGTGAAAAAAATCATACCAATTGTTGTTACAATATCACAAGTATTATTCCTATCTTTGTTAACGGAACCCGCCAATTCAGTACGAGTGCAATTGCATTCTCTATATTTTACTTGTAATCTACGTGTAAAAATACATATCTGTACCAAATTTGAGCTCTCTAGGTCAAATAGTTTAGCCGCTAGGGCCATTTTTACAAAATAATACAAAAAATTAGTATGGTCCGTACCAATCTTTAGTATGAACCATATTAATAGGTAACACATACATACGATTAAGTAACATAAAAACATTTTTTTCCCCTGTTTGAAATGATCATATTAAATTTTAAAAAACATATTTAAAATTAGAAAATATTTTGCACATCTTCTGCTTCTCAATGACAATTTATAAACAAAGTACAAGTTTCAAGTAGAAAATAAAGTTATAAATTTAATTTTATTTTAAAAATTTAATATTGATTTAAGAAAAAATATTCACAGAATTTATATTTATTAAAAACTATATTATCGAAATAATAATAATAAATAAATAAATAAAACAATTTTTATTTTATAAATCAATTTTTGGATATCCCAATGTTTTAATAATATTTTTAGTTATTTTCAAATAATTTAAATATATTACGATTATTCTTATTCTGACTTTTGGACAAAAATATTTTTATTTTATATATTTGTTTTGCTTGAGAAATTAATTGAACACTTGATTAGGGTTGTTAACGCATTTGTTCATTTGAATGTTCCTGATTTTTTCAGTTTAAAAGATGTAAATTTTCTTAGTTTTTAAAGTAACATTTATTTTTTAACAAATTAATAATTATGAAATAATTGATTTGGTTTGACGATTTTAATAACATTTTTAAGAAGAAAGAAATTTATAAAAAATTTGTAAATAATAGAATTCATATGAAATTGAGGAAAATTTTTGAAAATAATTGATAATAATTGAATTTTGCTAAAAAGCTCGAAAAGCCGAGCCCGAGCTTGGCTCGATGTATCGAGTACTAGAAAATTTCTACGATCAGTAAATACCTTCAATTCGAAATTTTCTACCTATCAATAGTTTTTTTTTAGAAATTTAAAAGCTCGAAATCAATCGAGTACTCGAAATTATTCCAACTTTTTATGAGTCTCGACTCAAGCCAAACTATAATTTACAATTTCATTAAGTTCTCAATATAATTAATTTCAACTGGAATTTTTTTAGCAAAAAAAAAAAGTTTTACTCTCTTAAAACAATTATTCATACTCAAATCAAGTTGTAATTACATAAATAAATACTGAATAAAGTCTTAACGAATTGCAAAGTTTTTTTTGAATTGTAAGTCTTTCTCTCAAAATACTTTTTGCAAATGAAAATTTTTCATAAGGATTTTTTTAATACAGTTTTGTATAAAAATTTTCTTGTAGAATTTTTTCCATAATCTTTTACAAGAATTTCCTTATTAAAATTTTTATGAGAATTTTTTAGTTAGGGTAAAGTGCGGATAGATGCCCCCAATTCGAAAATTACATCTAAATTCAATAAATATTGATATTTATTTTTTGAAAATTTTTGCACTCTTTTAGCAATATGAAATTGTCACATTATTGTTACTAATAACCCCGATGTGCTAGCGGGCTGGCACTTTACAGAGAAATTGTTATGACCAATAGGTATAAAAAGAACCAATAATACATAAATATAGTTTCTTTCATATTGGAGATCTGAGAAAGGGGGCATCTATCCGGGAGGGGCATCTATCCGCACTTTACCCTAAAGTTTTCATAATGTTTTTAGTAGAATTTGTTTTTGGAAATTTTTATTAGAATTTTTATAGAGGATTTTTAATAGAAAAAAATCCTAAGTGTTTTTTAATTTTTTTTCTCTAAGTGTTTGTACAAATGGTAAATTTCGTTACAGGTTGTACAGCAACCGAGGTCACAGTCAGAACGGCAATTATCAGGTGAGTTAAAAGAAAAATATTTATAATTTATTTCCATATCCGAACGCGCTTCATGACGATTAACTACCGAGAGTCAAGAAACAAAAGTTTCAAGAGAGAGCGAGAAAGAAAAAAGAAAACGTGACAAGACATTGGCACAAGTCCCACGTGTATGTTGTTCGCAATTATATGAGTAGGCGTTTTTCTTGTCAGTGAGATTTCACAATTTTTCCCTCAACCAAATCAAGTCCTTGTCTTTTCGAGCATATTCCTTCCGCAATCATACAGAAATTTTACATTCCAAAATCATCAATTCTTTTCATTTTATTACATTTCTTACTCTACAATGTATTTTCTCTTTCTTTTGATAAAAAGAAGAATTTAATTTTTTTTATTTTTTCGTTTAATTTAAAATATAATTTTAAAAAATTCTTTCGTCTTTCTGTTTTTGATATTAATAAATGTTACTATTTTTAATTTACATATTATAGTCACTTATTTACTTACTTGTTTAATCATTCTTTACTTGTTTTACTCGTTTATTTACCTATTGGTTTATTCAACTATTTCTTTTATTATTTGTTTACTTAGGGGAGAGTGGAGCAAACCGGACCCCCTAACGGTTTTTTTACTCTTGTGACTAAACGAATCAACCGATTTCATTTTTCGATGGCTTGTTTGAAAGATCATTTAATTGCGCAACTTTTTCCCAGAGACACCTATACTTCATCTTTTATTTTTTAGTTGCTGTGTTAACTTTAAAAAAATTTGCAAACGACCGGTTTGGCCCACCCCCTGGGGAAACCGGGCCCCCCATGGGGCAAACCGGACCGTTTGGTTTTTTATTTAAAATATTGCATTTCAAGCGAATCCGATCAGTTTTAAAAAATTGTCCGCCATATTGGATCTGCCATTTTGAATTTTGAAAAACCGACCTCGAATTCGTAATCAGCAAACCCGAAAACCCCCCGAGTAGAAATTTTCAGGCAAATCAGATCAATTTTTGAGAATGATGTCGGCCATATTGGATCCGCCATTTTGAATTTTGAAAAACTAACGCCGGATTCGTGTTGAGCGACCTCAAAATCCTCCGAGTAACCAGTTTCAGCGATTTTTAAGAAGTTTTAACCACCTTTTTTAAGTTGCGCATATATGCGTCAAGAGCACTTTTGGCCAGTTTTAAATCCGCGCATATATGCGTCCGCGACAGTCAAGGGGTTAAGAAAAAATTCGGAAAAGTGTAGAAAAAACTAAAAAAAACTTTTGCTCCCAGCGTTGCACAAACAAAAGTAAAAAATGTCAAATTGAAAAAATAAGGTATACTACACAAGGTTGTTTCAAATTTCTAAATAGCACTTTTGATAATTTCGCTATTTCGAGAATATTGAGGGGGATCCGGTTTCCCCTCCGTTTCGGTTTGCCCCACTCTCCCCTATTAAATGAAAATATTTTTTTCTTTAGTTCTTTTTAACTGATTTTAAAAAACAACTAGGCGTTTTTTTCGTCTTGAAGCGTAGCATATATTTTTGAGTAAGAAACAATTGAGAAAAAAATGACCCGCTACCTGAAATAATAATATTAAATTATTTTTGTCGCCGTGTAAGCCGTTTTGTTAGTGTTCGCTGCATAAACAAATCATCGAAACGCAAATAAATTTAAAAAAAACAAAAGAGCCTCAAATTTAAACTTCATGTATAACGCGAAAACAGCGCAGCGGGAGCGAACACCATCAAAACGGCTTACACGGCGACAAAAATAATGTAATAAATTATTATTTCTAGTAGCGGTCCATTTTTTTTCTTACTTGTTTCTTACTCAAAAATGTATGCCGAATACTATTTATTTATTATATTTTATATTAATTTTATATTAATATTTTTTAATTTTGAGTATAGCGTGAAGAAGACTGTTTTTTATCATAATATTATAAATAAATAATTTAAAAAACAATAAAAAATAAAAAAATTTTGAAACAAAATAGATTTTTTAATTCTTCGCTTCAAGACGAAAATTACGCCTATTTGGTTTTAAAATCGGTTGAAAAGAACTCAAGAAAAATATATTTGGGCAGTTCCATACGAAAAGCCAATGTTGGATCACTGATTTTTCTTAAAGTTCGTAATTTTGCAGTACTTGGGGTACTAAATATCTGTGCCAAACAGTTTTGCAAAAAAAAAAATTTTTTGCAAGATATTTAGATATGAAAAATCGGAAACTGAAAAAAATGACTTTTTTTGAGAATTTTTATTTCGAAAACTATTGATTCTACAAGAAAAAGTCATTTATTCAAAATTGTAGAGAAAATGTCAATTTTTTATATTAAAAAAAAATTTAAGAAAAATTAATTTTTCAATAATTTGTTTAAACAATAATTTTTTATTGTTAAAAAAAGTGAAGGACATCATGGAATATATTCTAGAAAAATTATTTTCTCAAAATTTGAACCTTCCTTAATAAGTGGTTAAATTTTTAAAGAAGTGTTTTTTGGTGTTTTTGAGAAAAAAATTTTTGAAGTTTGCGCTACGAGTTTTTGTGCGTTGCGCTAACTAAGCAGCGCCTATATCAGTGTATTTTAAAAGATGATATGACCTTTACTGCTCGCCCCGAATACATTTATTAATCATATACCTATATATTATTATTATAAACAGTTTAACAATATATTTTTAAACATTATTTTTCTTTATTAATGTAAAAAATCGTTTCCTTCACACTTTACTTAGGCCTTAGCCTGAGTAATACCTAAGTTTCTGCCTGTAAATTTATGTGACAAGAAATTAAAAATGCATTATGAACATTTCAAAGGAATGGTTATAATGTAATTTTAATTGATTTTTAATTTAAAAACTTTACCATTAGTTCCTTGCGATGATGTGGGCGGTAACGCCCCCGTCTCGACCCTATACTTGACACTTCCTATGGGTTAATTTTTTACCTGAATGACATTTTGTCACTCTTGTTTTTGCTCTTGTGCACTTCGAACGTTTTTAAGCTTGTGATTTTTCATTGGTTTTGTGATTTTCGAAAGTGTTAAGAATGCCAAATAATAAGATTTGCTGCAATCCCTTTAAACTTCCTCAACATTCTTGGGTAAAGAAAAATATCTCACGGCCAACTGCATTGTGTAAGGAGAAATTTCCGGATATTGGAGAGTATATTTGCATGTCTTGTAAATTGTTAATATCAAAGGGCTTGGATCCACCAAAAAGCAGTTACGTAAGTACTGAAATTGATGTCAATGATAATGAAAATAATTTGTGTTCATGTCAGAGTTCTTCTATTTTACCTACAAGTGAATTTGATCCAGAATATATTCAGAATGACGATGGGCGCGAAATGATCAATTTAGTTTAAAAAAAATTTGAAAGTGCATCAACTGTTAGAGAAAAAATCCATTGGTTAACAATTACTCCCCTTACTTGGGATATTGCAAAATTACAAAAAGAATTTAAAATTTCTTATAAATTAGCTGTACATGCCAAAAATGTACAATCTAAATATTGTTTTGGATCATATCCACCTGCAAGAGAATGTAATAGTTTTTCTAATAGCGAATCAGAAAAAGTGGTAAATTTTTATCTGTGTGAGGAAATAAGTCGTGTCATGCCAGGTCAAAAAGATGTTGTTTCTGTTCATCAAAAGGATGGTAAAAAAGCAAAGTTACAAAAACATTTAATTTTGTGTAATGTAAAGGAAGCTTATGTAGATTTTAAAAAAGAGAATCCAGAAATAAAAGTAGGATTTAGTAAATTTGCTTCTTTACGTCCTAAGCAATGTATTCTTGCAGACAGTCATGGAACACATATCGTATGTGTATGTAAAATCCATCAAAATTTCAAATTATTATTGAATGGTTTAAAATGTATTTTTCATGAAATTCCAGTTACAAATTATATAGATATTTTAAATAGTATGATTTGTGTTGAACCAACAAGAGATTGTTATTTCAAAAAGTGTAATTTTTGCCCTGGTATTGAAAACATTGTATCTCAAATAGAAGAAACTCTCTTAGAAAATAACATTAAATCCTTAACTTATCAACAATGGTTAAATACTGATCGTTCTTCTTTAGAAACGGTCACGCAGGAAGCAAATGATTTTCTTAACAACTTCAAGCAGCAATTAAATGTACTTCAAACACATAACTTCATAGCTAAAAATCAAAATAAATTTTTGAAAAATCTAAAATTGAATTTAAAAATAGGTGAATTCATTGTAATCGGCGATTTCTCTGAAGATTATACTTTTATTATTCAAAATGCAATACAGAGTCATCACTGGAACAACAGTCAAACAACGATACATTCTTTTGTAATTTATCGTTCTGATCGTGACGAAAATAGTATTGCTAAATTTGAAAACTTTGTAATAATTTATGAATGTAATGAACATACCACAGAAGCTGTTTACCTTTTCCAGAAAAGACTAATTACATGGCTTAAAACAAAGTATAGTTCAGATGAATTAAAAAAAATTTATTATTTCTCCGACGGTGCAGCATCGCAGTACAAAAATAAAAAATTTTTTATCAATTTAACACATCATTTCGATGATTTTAATATAGCAGCTGAATGGCATTTTTTTGCGACTTCACATGGAAAAAATGCTTGTGATGGACTTGGTGGTACAGAGAAGAGATTTGTACGACGTGAAAGTTTAAGAAGACCAGATACTGAACCAATTACATCTCCTAAAGCATTTTTTCAGTTAGTGGAAAATAAATTTGACACAATTACGTTTGACTTTTGTTCCATTGAAGACCATCAAAATATAAAATTAGAAATATCTGAACGATTTAAATCTTGTAAAACAATCACCGGTACAAGAAGTTTCCATTCTTTTGTTCCAATTTCAAATAAAGAAATAAAATGTAAACTTGTTTCTAATTTCGACGACATCCATTTCCAAATATTAAACATCATGTAATTAATTGAAATTATTTTGGTATTGTATTCACAGTTATATAATTTATTTGCAATATGTATGTAAAATTTTTAAAAAAATTAAAACATTTTTCTAATAATTTTTTTTTCAAACATTGTTTCTAATGCATAAGTGTTTTGCAATAATTAAACACAAATTTTTTAAACACGCCAGCATTTAAAATAAAATATATGTTGCCAGTCCTAAGCCTGGGTAAAGTGTGAAGGAAAATACTTTTTACATTACTAAAGAAAAATAATGTTTAAAAATATATTGTTAAACTGTTTATAATAATAATATATAGGTATATGATTAATAAATGTATTCGGGGCGAGCAGTAAAGGTCATATCATCTTTTAAAACACACTGATATAGGCGCTGCTTAGTTAGCGCAACGCACAAAAACTCGTAGCGCAAACTTCAAAAAATTTTTTCTTAAAAACACCAAAAAACACTTCTTTAAAAATTTAACCACTTATTAAGGAAGGTTCAAATTTTGAGAAAATAATTTTTCTAGAATATTCCATGATGTCCTTCACTTTTTTTTAACAATAAAAAATTATTGTTTAAACAAATTATTGAAAAATTAATTTTTCTTAAATTTTTTTTTAATATTATAAAAAATTGACATTTTCTCTACAATTTTGAATAAATGACTTTTTCTTGTAGAATCAATAGTTTTCGAAATAAAAATTCTCAAAAAAAGTCATTTTTTTCAGTTTCCGATTTTTCATATCTAAATATCTTGCAAATAAATTTTTTTTTGCAAAGCTGTTTGGCACAGTTATTTAGTACCCCAAGTACTACAAAATTACGAACTTTAAGAAAAATCGGTGATCCAACATTTGCTTTTCGTATGGAACTGCCCATTTTCATTATTTAATATTGCTAAAAACTTTAATTAAAAATTTTTTTTTGTTTTAAATTTTTATGGCATTATTTTTATCACATAAAGATGAGAATAAAAGATATTTCATTCAAAAAAATTCTTTTTTAATTTATGCAATCCGTTTGGCTGAGCCTGACCTATAAATAAATTTAATGTAAAATTCTGAGGTAATAAAATCTATAAAACTAAGCTAATTATAATTGGGTAAATCCGGAGGAGATGGCCAATTCAAATTTTTTACAGAATTTGCTGTCAGATGTCTCTTATTTTAGGTTATCCTTGTGCATTTCGTGGCAGAAAGTAAACATAAACAAAAAAATTGTTAAAAAAGAATAAAAAAGTAATTGTAAACCTTCTTAATTTTTTTTATGGTTCTAGAATAATTAAAAAAATTCACATTTCTTATTATTATATTCTTATTTTTTAACCTATTTCTAAAATTCAAGATTTTTTGAGAAGTACATAACGCACGCTTTGATATAACCTAAGAATTTTTAAATTTTATAAACAGTTACATATATAATTTTAAAAAGTTACATGAAAACTACACTCAATTTATTGACAAGTGTTCAGAATGCTGTAAGAAGAAGAGAAAATTAATGTAATTGACTTAAAAACAATAATTATTTTTAAGATTGTTATTAAAAAAATTTTTTATTTTAACTTTCATTATTTTAAAGTAAAGTGTTTAATGTTTAAACAACAATAAAAGTTTTTACAAAAATCTCTTTTCATCAGTTTTTACAATCCTTTAAAAAACTATGGTCATCTCCACCGGACTTACCCTAATAACTTATAGTCGCGTTAACTGCACACATACGTCGTTAGCATAGTGGTTAGAGCGTTAGTCTGTAAGTCCGTAGGTCGTAGGTATGATTCCCCTAGTGCGCAGTTTTGTTTATTTCATACAAGGAAAGAAAAAGTTCGCCAATTATTCGGGAACTTCGTTCGTAAGTCTTGGATGTGACGGGTAGTTCAAAGAGAACGAAACGTTGCATTGTTTAAATATGTCATTTATTATTTCACAACTTCTCGACAAACTGTTCTTGAAAAAGTCGGAAACTGTTCAAGAAAATCGAAAAGTTAGACGAATGTAAGAAAAAAACTATTCTGCTTCTCCTCCTTGACACACGTGCGCGCGAGCACAAACACACATACACTTTTATCCTTGAAGATCACATACAATTTATATTAAATTTTTGAAATAGAAAAAACCATATTAGAGAAAAATCGACGACGGTGGCTGGAAAAGAACTCGCGTACCCAAGGATAGAAGTCCGGTGTCTTACCCAACTGAGCTAAACAGGCGAATTAAATACTTCGGCATTAAATAAATCTAAAAGGCACGCAAGTCTTACACGGGGAGAATATTCAACAAAAAAATACTGTGTACAGTCTAGCAAACTGAAAGAGTGTCAAGAGCATCAAGAAATTCAGTGCGCCCTCTGTGAATTATTCTGTACAAACCTTAAAAATAATGTGTCGGCACAAAGATTTCATGTAAGTGACACAGTATTTTCCAGTGTAATTATTCTTGCGCAGTATAGTGCTCCTCTGACACGTTGATTTGCTGTGCATACACAGCATTTTGCTTTGCGTACACAGTCTTTTACTCTACAATCTTCTTTCCGTGTACTTGCTGTGAGACTTGTTGAGACTGGTGCGCACTGGGTTTCTGCGCACGGGATTCCTTGACGAGTTCCCGACACTTTCAAAAACAGTTGCGGCCAGTGCCAATAACTTTACATGAGAAAGGGAAAAAAATACAATTGGACTATTTATATTCTATAAAAGTCGCACCCATTGGGGAGTTAATGCCAGGGGAGTTAAATAAAGGGAGTTCAAATTTAAAAAAAAAAAAGTGAAGTAAAAGTTGAGTGAAATATAAGTGAAAGTGAAGTAAAAGTGAAGTGAACATGAAGTGAAAGTGGAGTGAGTGTAAAATAACAGTGAAGTGAATTGTGTGAAAGTGAAAGTGAGGTGAAAGTGAAGCGCATATGAAGTGAAACTGAAGCACACATTAAGTGAAAGTGAAGTGAAGTGAAGTGAAGTAAAGTGAAAGTAAAAGTAAAAGTGAAGTAAAGTGAAGTGAAGTGAAAATGAAGTGAAAGTGAAGTGAAAGTGAAGTGTAAGTAAAGTGAAAGTGAAGAGAAAGTGAAGTGAATGTGAAGTGAAAGTGATGTGAAAATGAAGTGAATGTGAAGTGAAGTTACAGAATAGCGCCCCAGGAAAAGTTCTGTCTACTGTTAAACAACGTGTGGGGTGTCAGGACACCCCAGTTACTCCTTAACGTTCGAAAAATTATTAAGGTAAGTAAATTTACATTTTTATAAAAAATCGTTTTTAATCAGTTAAAATCATGTAATAAAGTATAAATTTATAGGTTATGTATAAAAAAAGTTGTATTTTATAAAAAAAGATTTAAGTACAAAAATTCAATTTTTAGCAAAAAATTTTATTTCTAACTATCTATAAAATTATAATTAATTAAATGTATATATAGGAAAGACCGGGGCTAAACCGGACGGATTTGGTCTTTGACCAGAAAACTCATACAAAAACATACTTTTTGCTAAAGTGTAATATACCGTTTTGAAGCTTGTACTTTCACCTACAAATCGCACTTGTTCGATTTAAAAAAAGGACAATAGCTTTAGAGATATATTGCTTCGAAGGTGACTACCTCAAAAACGAAAATCCGAAAATTGATGGGGTTAAATCGGACACGGCCAATTAATTAAAGAATGAGATACAAATTTTCTTTTTTTTGGTAAAAAGTCAAATCAATTCTTCTTTTATTTATTTGTAGATAGATCTATACAAAGAATATAATATAATATGTAAAATTGGTAATAATTATAATATAAAATGAATTACAGTTTTCAGGCTTGTCTGTTTGTAGCAACTCGCTTGCGAATTCGAGTTTTAAAACAAATTCTTTATTTATATATTTATAAAGTGGTTCTAAGCAAAGAATATAATATAAAATAGTTAATTAATATAAAATAAATTAAAGAATTCAAAGATTTGGTTGTTTTTAATCACGATGTCCGATTCAGCCCCAAACCGTCATTTCATAATTAACCTGCAATATACTTTTTCTTCTTAATGTTTTCCATTAAACTTTTTGTCTACTAAACTCAGTACACCTCAAGAAATGACATTTTCACATATTAACGGCAACTATTATTACAAGAAAATTGACACGTCCCTAAAACCTCATGCAGCATATGCATCACGAAATTGCGCGTTCATAGGTTATTTACACGATTTGGAAATTCTTCACGGTTTCGGAAATATTTGACTTGTCCGGTTTAGCTCCGGTCCCTACCTATAATATTATTATTATATTATTATTAAATTGATTCAAAAGTTATAAATTTTATTGTTAATATACTGAGATATATTGACTTTGTAAAATTTTAAATTTATAACACTATTTTTAATAAATATTAATTGTTGAAGTCCATTTTATAATTCATTTTTATGATTTTCACTATTCGCCAATTGTCTGTAATTTCTATCAGTTTAGATGTTTAAATAATTATGTTTTTTTAAGTAATACAAAAACTAATTTTTTCCCCTAAAAGTATATCTATTTAAGTTTAAAAACCCAAAATAGTTTTTAAATTAGTCAATTTTTTAAGAAACTACAGCTTTTTTTGAAAAGAAATTCAATTTTGCAATGTTTTGGTGTTTTTTTTTGTTTTTTCAGTTTTTTCAGTTTTTTTCAACATTTTTTTAATTAATTAAAATATGAATAATATTATTGTGTTCCTTACTAAAAAACCAATCAATCCATTATAATAATTTTTTTAAGTCAAATAGAAACCTTATAAAATAAGTTTAAAGCGTGGGGTGTCCCGACACCCCAGTTACTCCTTAGAGGGTGAGTAAACTAACGTACTCCTTCTAGGGTTAACTCTCTTTTGAAGTTGATTTTTCACTCGAAAAATTTAACTCCCGAGTCCGTTAACTCCCTAAATTTTTTACAGTGTAGGGAATGCAACATTTATAAAATATTTTTTTAACCTGCCAAAAACTTTTATTTTTTTTCCAAAAACAGCGATGAAAACACAATGATATCCATCTAAACTTTTCATCTTGCATGTTTCAAATCTTTTTTACCGCAAAACTTAGCAACTGTCAGACGCTGCCAGATACGCCGTGTGGGCCCGGTCGTGCAATACAAAATTCGAAAATTTTTTTCCCTAGAATATCAAAAAACACCTCTGTACAATTTACAGGTTTTTTAAAGGACATTCCAAGCTTTTATTTTAATATTTTTCAGAGAAACAAGTTTACGGACTTCGGGTAAAAAAATATTTATAATTTTTTGTTTAAACAAATTAATAAAATTAAAAAATATATATTGTAATTGTTTTCTTACATTTTTCGGTTCAAACTGTGCGTAATTGAGCCGCCGGACAGTATAACCACGCATAAAATTTTGATGGCCATTTTAGTTGGCCTTTGTCACGCACAAATAAACTGAGAAGATTTTTTCTTTTTAATTACATTATATGAAGTTTTTTTTAAAAAAGTAATTCAAGAAAAAAATTTTTTATTGTATTTGTTAATTTTGATAGACCAACTAAATTTTATGCGTGGTTATACTATCCGGTGACTCAATTGGCTTAATTCATTAGAAAACTGTATTTCTTCATTACGTGTCATTCTCGCGTTGATCTGTTCTTGATATTCTTTATAGAAATCAACATTCTTCATTATTTCCTTTCCCAAATTATTTTTCTGATTCATTTTATAACTTTGTATACTTTATCTCAAGTAGCAGGTAATATTACAGTAATATTAAAGCAATACCACCCGGTAATATTACTGTAATGTTACTGTGCTATTAAAATGTCCGCCTCATGGTAATGTTACGCTGTAATATTACTGTAATATTACAGCAATATTACATTATTATTACGTAGTAATCTCACTAATACTACACGGCAATATCACTGTAATATTACAGTAATATTACACATTTATATAAAATATTGATTCAAAATTTATATTTGGTAATAATAATAAAGCAGTATAAAATAGAAAAATTGAGGTATTTGGTTAAAAAATGAAAAAAGTTTATTTGGTATTTCAATTTTTATTGCAATATGTTTAATATATTAAAATGTATATATAAGAAGGAGTAAAATAATATCACTTTTTAATACTTTTTTGCTCATCATCATCGTTATTTTTGTCGCCCATGTTCTCCAGCTTGTTATTTTTATGTTTAAGAGCAAATCTGTAATGCAAAAGATGGATTGCAGGATTGGCATGATAATATTATTGTCCAAATTCAGTAAAAAAAACACATGAGAAGCAATTTTTTAAAAGTTGATTAATCCATTTTTCAATAGAATTTAGATAAATACATTTAAAATATTATAATCCTTAGAAATCATTTTATCACTCTTCAAATTAAGAATTCCCACATAGCACAAAAACTTTCAGGAAATAAAAAAAATTTGGATTAATCGGGTTTTGAAAACTTACTCTTCATTTTTTTTAGTTCTTTAAATCCAGAATTTTAAGAAGCAAATTTTTTAAAGTAAAACATTTTCTACATTTTGTGAAGAGTGAATAGAAATATGTGGGACATTTAAAACAATTGCACTCTATAGACCTACTCGTAAAATCTGTGAGTATTAATTATTTTAATTCAATATCTATATTATGTCCCTTGTGCAACATCAAATTCGGTTATTTGCTTTAGAGTGCTCTAAGAGTGCTTCCTGAAGGATTAGCATGTTCGATTTAACAAAGTTTTAATAGTTAACCTAGTAATAAGGGGTGAATTAAAGTGGATTGGCACTTTTATGCTTTTAAATTCCAAACCAATTCCGTTTTTGTCCGCAATCTTAATGAATTCCTTTTCTATTGTTAAATTGATAATTTCAATCCAATTCAATTCTCTGTAACCACGTGACCAGAATTTGAATCCCCTTTAATGCCCTTTAAAGAATTCATTGTTAATTAAAAGGCATTAACTCCACAGCAAATGATTCCCTTAAACGGCATTAAAGTAAATTCAGACTCTGGTCACGTGGTTACAGGGAATTGAATTGGATAGAAATTATCAATTTAAAAATAGAAAAGGAATTCATTAAGATTGCGGACAAAAACGGAATTGGTTTGGAATTTAAGGGCATAAAAATGCCAATCCACTTTAATTCGTTTTATCACTCTTCAAATTAAGAATTCCCACATAGCACAAAAACTTCCAGAAAATAGAAAAAATAAAATTTGGATTAATCAGGTTTTGAAAACTTACTCTTCATGTATTTTTTAGTTCTTTAAATCCAGAATTTCAAGAAGCGAATTTTTTAAAGTAAAAATTTTTCTAAATTCTGTGAAGAGTGAATAGAAATATGTGGGACATTTAAAAAAATTGCACTCTATAGACCTACTCGTAGAATCTGTGAGTATTAATTATTTTAATTCAATATCTAGGGTCATTTGGGGTAAATGTAAACGGAATATCTATGTTTCACTAAAAACATTAGTTTTTTTTGTTAAAACGTAAAATGGACGGATTTTTTTTGCATGAACTTGTTACTTTACTTCCCTAGAAAAGTTTTATGGAGTACAAAAAAATATTGATGCACCTGAATCGCCTTAAACTGACTGTTTACATTTACCCTGAGAATTTGAAATTTTTCTAAAATTCGAGGTAAATGTAAACACCACTGTAATTAAGCGAAGTTTATGAAACAACTTATTTCAAGTATACTACTGTTTTAAGGGATGGAAAAACTGAAAAAAGTTCTTCGTAGATGTATAGAAAAATCAACCAGTTGACTGGCTAATGTATCTTAAAATATACAATCAACCATTACAAAATTAGTAATGTAAAACTTGAATAATTTGAACAAATTTTAATAGATTTTCACTCAACTTGGTAAAAAAAAGTTTTTAAGGTTGCTGAATAAGAATCTAAAATCGAATTTTTTAATTTCAAAATGGCAGATCAATAATTTATTAAATTTTTTTTAATGTAATTGACGTTCTGTTTACATTTACCCCGAGTTTTCGAATTCTCGGGGTAAATGTAAACACTTAATTATTTATTAACTAAATTGACGAAAATCAAAAATCAAAGTCAATTTTTGTTAAGGCATTAATAAGGAAGAATTACAAATTTTAGTTTGATTTTTTAATTTATTTTTATGCAAATGCGAGACAAAATACTGAAACAGTAAAATTTTGATTTTCAATCTTTTTTGCATTAAAAAATAACTTATAATATGGCATTGCCAATTGTCAAAATAAAATATTGGCAATACTCAGAACATCTTGTAGGTGAGCTGAGGTAAAAATATTGACTACTGTTTACATTTACCCCAAATGACCCTATATTATGTCCCTTGTGCAACATCGAATTCGGTTTTTTGCTCTAGAGTGCTCTAAGAGTGCTGCCTGAAGGATTAGCATGTTCGATTTAACAAAGTTTCAATAGTTAGAGTATACAAACAGTACTACCGCACAGAACAAGGACACTCTAGAGCAGATAACCGAATTCGCTATTAATAATTAACTTACTAGAACAAGACTACAGGCGGCAAAAATAGATGACTTGATCCGGTAAGTGTCGCTATCTTCAACTTCGGTAAATCACTTAACCGATATTAACAGGTACTGTGTCAGTATTCGCCGCAGTTACTTGCATATTGCTGCAATGAAAATAATTTATAAAAATTTGATCATAGCAATAAAATTTAAAAAAATATCGAAATTACTAAGAATTACTATTTTAAATGTAAGTCAAACTACTGAAAAAAATCCAAACGTGGTTGTTGGCCTATTCTTAAAAATCCAGCTTTACTTATATTTGTAACTAAATAAATTTCTGATATTGTTGACTGTAAAATATTATAACAAATATGTGATGGAATTTATATAAAATTATTTCAAATTTAAATAATAATTAAAATTTTTAAGTTCATCATTAAAGAAATTTCAAAAATTTTCTAGCAACTGAATTATGAATTATCGAAACATAATAAAAAACAAAAGCAAAAAAGACATTACATTTGAAAGATTTACTTTTTGTTGTTTCTAAAGAAAGCAACTGTACCTGTCGAAATTGAAAATGTCAGTCTATGTTAATAGTAATCTAATGATGAAGTTTTTATGATTACAATTATCTCACCACTGTTTAATAAAATTTTTTAGTCTTTAAAATAATTAATTTTTCGTATTAATCAATTATAAAATAAATATTAAAAACTATATTTATATGGTAGATCTTATGCATAACTTATTAAAAACGTTTTGAAAATTAAAATAATAAAATTGAATTAAAAATTAAATTAAATTGAATCATTTTTAAAATTACTTGCTAGAATTTAATTTTTTTCAAAATTCAAAAATTAAATATTTAATAGTAAAGAAATGCTAACCATTCTTGACGATTCAATCTCGTTTTGCAATAAATTAGCCATGATGACACAGATTTGTTCACTGAAACCACTGTCACTTCATCTCCGTAGAGTTTATTAGCAGCATCTAAACATTAAAATGATTAAATTAATAAGAATGTAATGATATAATTGAGAAGTTACTTTTCAAAACCTAAAAAATCCAAATTTTGTCATATCGAGTAATTTAAACAAATGACAATTCTTACATAACCATTAAAATTATCTTTAATATAGAAAAAATGTAATAAATTATCCATTTTTTAATATTTTTTCTATTTAAAATGCTATGATTGTAATTAAATTCTATTGTAATAGGGAATTTAAAGGTGTTAAAAATTTTTTCTAATAAAAAGATAGAAATTAAAAATCATCAAGGTTAGGCCAACAAATTTTGTAAACTGAAAATTCTTTATTAATAAATTTTTTTTCTTAAATTGAATAGTGATAAATGGATTTCTAAAGATTTTAATTCTTTAAATATGTGTTTATCTCAATTTTTTAGAAAATAGACTTATCAACTTTTGAAAAATTGCTCCTCAATTTATATTGAGAAAGAAAACAATACTAACTAAATACTACGTTATATAAGCGAGTAGTGATGAAAGGTCTCTTCACATTTGGTTTTCGACCCTTAAACGAGAATTTTAATCCCAATTCATATGTCATCACACATTCTAACATCCCAGCTGAAAAAGTTCTATAGAATTTCACTAAAATCATTCTATAGAATCGTTCTATATGAATTCTAGTGAATATTCTATAGAATTTTACTAGAATGATTCTATAGAATTTCTACATAAATACTCTTAAATTTTAGTGATTTTTAATTAGAAAAACTTTAAATTTGTGAAATAATATTTTTCAACAAATTTTAGGCCAAAATAAGTGTTTATATCCTTTAAATATATAAAATTCATTGAACTTCGTAACCATACATAACTATAATGTTAAAAAAATTATTTTATGAAATTTATATTCCTTCTAATTAAAAACCACTAAAATTTAGTAAAATTCACCTAGAAATTCTATAGAATTATTCTATTGAAATTCTATAGAATATTCTCTAGAATTTATATAGAATAATTCTATAGAATGATTCTAGTGAAATTCTATAGAACTTTTTCAGCTGGGATCTGAGATATTGTAATGCTAATAGTGCTGAATTTTCCATTCTTTACAAAAGCATTTTGCTGAAAACAATTAAATGCCGTTACAAGTAGACTATATAAACAATTACCATTGCTTAATTGTTTTACAGAAGTGTTTAATCTAATTTAAGTTTTAATAGAGTTGACAATTTTAACTTAGAGAAAGAATTTATTGAGTACGAAATTTTGAATACTATTCAAAGGGAACAGTTTTTACCACTATTTAAAATGGCTTAGCTCTCCTCTCATATCAAACGGCAATGAAATTGAGGGGTTGGATGCTATAATATGTTATGCGCCATGTTCAGTAAATGGCGCGTAATACATTATAGCATCCAGGCCCTCAGTTAATATTAAAAAAAGATTTTTTAAATTTATAGTTTTGTTCAGTAAGCATATAGGCAATATTAGATATTATTGTAATAAAAATGTTTTAATATTATGCTTACAACTTTTTTTTGAAGGTATCATTAACAAGTTTCTGTTCGTTCCAATCGAAAGCTTTTAAAGTTTTCATAGGAAAATGCTTCATATCCTTATCTTTGCATAGAAATGAAACATTTACGTTACGGTGATTATTTTCATTGTTGCTGTCCCGCGTATTTATCGCCAATTCCACCTTGTCTAATCTTCTCATAACCTGTGTCTTTTCAGCTAAACGTAAAAATATTAAATTTTATATTGCAGCTTTGCAGAATTTCGGTTATTTTAAAAGTAATTGTGAAGCGTCACTAAGAAAGAGACCCTTTTGTCAGTTTTACAGTGATTATACTTTTTTCTTAATTGTAAAACAATAAAATCAGTTTTTATGTAAATTTTTGGATATAATTCAGACTTCAATAATACTCGTTAATATAGATAATTGATTCTCTTTTATACTATTATTTTAAAAATTACTAATATAACCTGACATTTTCGGCTTCTTTGATCAAATTTTTCACGAGATGTTACAATTATTCTTTATACTATAAAGACAAAGAAATGCAAATTTCGTTATATTAATTAAGTTAGAAAAAGATTACCTTTATATCAACAGAGTTGCCACCGAAATTTGACCGCAATTTACTTTTAGATCAATTTTTATTAGAAAATTCGAAAATAATTCATTTATTTAAATACAAAAGTAAATTATTTATTCAATAATTAAATGTTTATTAAAATTAAATTTTTTTGGAAAATAATAAATTTTTTACGGAATTTAATTAAAATTTTACTGAAAGTTTTATTATATTAAAGAAATTTACAACAATTTTTGAAAGTAATTGAATTAATGCGAAGATTCTATTAAATTTTGTTTAAATAACTGAGATTTTGTAAAAAGAATTTTATTAAAATTCCCTAAAATAATTAATTTTAGGTGAAAAATTTTATTGTTTAACAAGATAATTGAATTCTTTTCAATTTTTAAAACTTTTTGAATGTAATTAATTTCCTGCGACGTATGTTTTATTTATTCATTTTTACACTTTTAGGGGTCAACTAATATCGCCGTGACAATTTTATGTGTCGTTATAAGATCCGATGACTTATTTATGAAAACAATTGAATCATTGCAAAGAATTTTAATACTTTATTGAATGATTGAATGTTTCTTAAAATTCAATTCTTTGTCAAGTTTTAATAAAATATGTAAGAATAATTGCATTCTTTAAGGAATTTATTTAAAATTTTGTTTAAAATATTTGATTTCGCAAATATTTTTGCGATTAAAATAATTGAATTTCTAAATGAAATTTTATTTTTTATGATAATAATTGAATGTTTTCGTAGAATTGTATAAAAAATTGTATTCAATATTAAAATTACTTGATAAATTTTATGAAAATGGTAAGTATTGAAAATCATTATATTAAAATTCCTAAAATTAACAATAATTGGATTTCTGTGAAGAATTTTAATATTTATGGAGATAATAGCCTAAAAACTTTTAAAATAATAGAGTAATATTTAAAAATTCTTTTAAGAAAAAAATGTTGAAGGTTTTGTATTAAAATTCGTGGTCACTTCATAATTTATAAGGCAAACAAAAAAGACATCAAAAATTTAGATTTTTTTTTATGAATTCTAAAAATTTAATTTCTTCTAGTACTTTTAGTGAAAATCCCTGACTTTTCTCTGAATTCCCTGACTTGTTGCAACCCTAATCAAGCTTCTGCGACGAAAAGATATCTTTCACTTTTATCAAATAATAATATTCTAAAAATTTATTTTGTAAAATTAAAGTCAACTGTATCATTATTATTAGTTAATAATAATAGATATATTAATTATAATATATAATATATAATATATAATTATAATATATATAATATATAATTTTTATATAATGAAAATTAATACTAATATTAATTTGTTAATTAATAATATTGAAAGTTAATAAATAATAATTAGTTAATATTAGTTAATAAAATACTAAATAATAATGAAATTCAATTATAATTTAGAGGAAAGCGACGATTTTGAGTGAAATAAAAATTTACATACATACCTTTAGACAGCTGTTCAGAATTAGCAGCGCCAGTAGACTCAGTGGATCCTGGCTGCAGATCCTTTCCATTTTCTAATTCATCTACTTTTTCTACATACAAAAAATTTTTAATTATTAAAGTACACTTTCTTTTGCAATTATTTTAATTTAAAATTTTAATTTTTATGTAATTGTATAACATTTAATAAAAAATAATTAAATGCGTTTCGTGAAAATAAAAAATTACAAATGCAAATTAACAGATTTCTAAAAAAGTGGACACCACATTGGGTGAAATTTTCAAACCTACATATCTTGAGGTTCTTGAGTTGTCGCTTCTAAAATAGAGTCATTATTTCGCCTCTTATTAATTTCAGAATGGTTTTGCTGTTGTAAACCTAGATTAGTAATATCATATTAGTTATATCAAGCCTCAGACTATAAAGCACAAAATTATTTTAAATCGATGTACATTTCAGTAATATTAATTGTATTAATTAATTTAATAAATCTTAATTCTCTAAAATCATAATTTACAAATATTAAATAGTAGTTGGATTTTAGTTAATTTAAAATTATTTAAAATTAATTTTGGAAGAATTGTAGATACAAATTTTGAATGATGATTAAATTTTAAAAGATTTACACTTTACATTTTTCAGAAATAATAAATAATGCGCTTTTCAAAAAATTTGACTTAGTTATTAAAAATCATAGAAGCATATTAATTAAAAATTTTTAATGGAAACTAATGAAGTATTGGAAAATTTGCAGTTAAAATTTTCAGAAGTAATTAAATTTTAAATGATTTTACGTTAAATTATTTGCAAATCTTTAAATGTCAAAAGTCGCATGTTAACAAAAAATGTTAAAAAAGGTTTGCAATTCAAGGCCTGCTATTATTATAATAGTAACATTATATTTTAATATTTGTATTAATTATTATTTATATTTACCAGTATCTTCGAATTTGGCGATATTTGAATCACTGTTCGTGGCAATATCATTAATTTCGGTAGTTTTGTTTTGATGCTCCTGCTTGATTTAAATTTTAATTTCTTGAGAAGTATTGTTCTTTTAATTGTTCTTGCCAAATAAATAATTATTATTTGCTGGCTTAAACACTTTTTTCGGCTTAATGACTTCTTCATCTTCCTCAGTTTCCGATTCCGTTAATCTTTTGTAACATCTTGCATGCCTAGTTTTTTTCATCTTGTCCTGGTTCACTGCGTCGTCTGTATCCGGATCCGTCAAATTTAAAACGTATTCTAATTTTTCCAACGCCTCTTCGTAAGTGACTGAAGTTAAAAGATAATCAATGAATAAAGGTGTCTAAGCAATTCGGCAATTCAAACTTCACAAATTTTATAAATTAAAACATTACTTTTATATATATATATTGATTTTGTTTGTACTAAAATGACTAAATTTGATAATTATAGATGTGGTTTTATAATAAACATTGTTAAGAAAATATAAATTTTTAAATGACGATTTTTTAAAAAAAGTTAGTAACATTTTTAAACCAAAAGTTCTTCAGTTCGCTAGAAACCTCCGTTAATCGAGGTTACTAGTATATATTTTGTCCAACGCCTTCGTGGAAATAGAACTATTGTACGCTAGGCACCAATGGAGGAACGTAGTACATTCCCCCACTGGTGGTTTGCCAGTGGAGGAATGTAGTCATTCCCCCACTGATGGTTTGGCCAGTGGAGGAATGAGAAATTGATTAATCGATTTTGTATTTTATATTAGAATTAGAACATTTTAGTAACAGAATTTTGAGGACACTTTGGAGACTCTTTGAAGAGATTTTCAAGATATTTATTTTTGAAATTTTTTTTTCAAAATTAAAAAAAAATATTTTGGAAAATTTTCTTTTTTAGTTTTTTTTTTAAATTAAAAAAATTTTTTTTTTTAATTTTGGAAAGTTTTTCAAAATTTTTTTTAAAATTATTTTTTAATTTTTTTTCAAAATTTTTGAAATTTTTTTTTTCTAAAATCACGTATATCAATTGCGTTTTTCTTCTAAATTGAATAAATAACTAAGAAACTTTTTCACTTCTCTAATACTATTGTGCTATAACATCATTGTAATATTTTGATTTCAATAAATAAAGAGTAAATTCAACTTAAAATTTACAAAAATTAATAGTTTTAATTTATTATTCATAAAAAAAAATTTGTTACAGTTGTTGGACAAAATAGTATGTGCAACTTGTGGAGAACAGCGATTTTCGCTCGCTCGCGAACTTCGAGCTCGCGAGAAATCGCCCTTGTTCTCCACTCGTTGCACAATCTACTATTATTGTTGCACTATTGGCCTATCATACACACGACGAGAGTTATAAACGGTTATACTACTCATTTAATTAAAATTTTAAGTAAATTATATATTTAATGAAATAATAATAACTGAAGAAATAAACAATAAAATATTTACAAGATATGAATTGTACCGATATTAAAATTCATAATTACAAATCAGCAGATTTTTTTAAAAATAGATCATAACGACTTTAGGTGAAATAAAAGGAAATGACCCTTATAAACATTTTATACATTTTAAATTAAGTAAATAGAATAAATGAAAAAGCAAAAATTTATTATTACCTGCGTAGGTGAAGGTTTTTACAACTGCATAAGGAAGACCATCTTTATCATACCACGATTTATCTATTTGATTTTTCTGCTTGAGATAACTTTGCAGTTCACGTTTTAAAACTACATCCGGAAAAATCGTAGAAGATATTTCACCATTGCTGGAATTAAAAAATGCCCAAGATGTCTTGATGATTTCAACAGTCGTCTCTGATAAATCCGCGAATTGAACAATAACATAGGGTGGCTTTTCAGAACCTTTTGCGATTATTTCTGCCATTTTACGGGAAATGGAATATTGTTTTAGATCATCACAGTAACTTGTACTATTAAAAAATATTACTTATATTTGTATTTAATTGTAAATACTTGTCGCGGTGAAAACATAACCCGCACCTGTATACACGTGCTACACATAAACTATTCTCGATAAAAAAGTGTACTACGTTAGTTAAAGGGGACCATGAACATTTGGCGGTAAATTGAAATGTCTACACACCTTTGCATTTTCTCCTCCTCTTCCTCGTGTTTTTTCCCTGTTTACGCAAGGCTCACTGCCTGCCTGCAGGTTGTCATGGTAACACATAAGAGTAAGAGAGTCAGAAAATTCAAATTTGAATTTTCGTAGATGTGTTGTCTATGTTCTCCTTTGATCAAAGTAGTAAATTCTTTTATAGCAAACTGTAAAAAAGATATTTAAAAATACGTAGTCCACGTGCTTCATATTTTCCACAAACATTAAAAAAATTTTAGTTGAACATTTAGTTGTACTAAACAGGGTTAATAAGCATTATTCGAAATTGTGAATCCTTCGCGGCTGACAGGTATGTGCAATTCAATATAAATAATATTCTTTTTTTCTAACAATGGACATAACCTCAAAAAGAAAGATTGCTGTTTAAGTAAGTGTAAATCTGTCTTGTGAAATTTTTATTTTAAGTTATATTCTTTAACAGTATTACTGCTGTGACAATTTAATAGCAATATATATTCCATTTTTTCGTAGTATGTCAGAAATCATTGCAAAAGCTTCTGAAAGGGCACCCTATGCAATCATTCAATTTTCTGATTCAACAGTAGAGATTATTAAGACATCTTGGGCATTTTTTAACGACGAAGATGGCAAAATTGCTTCTACTATTTTTCCAAACATAATAACGAAACAAGAATTGGAAATTTATCTAAAGAAGGATGATCAAGCAGATGAATCTTGGTATGATAAGGATGGTAGCCCGTATGCAGTCGTAAAAACCTTCAATTACGCTGGTGAATATAAATTTTTTAATACGATTTTATATAGATAAAATTCTTCAGAAATTCAATTTTTTAGTAAAAAAAAAATTTTAATTAGTTTTCATTTTTAAATAATCGTTTTCATTGACTACTTGTTTTTAATCGGCCTTAATGAATTTAGAAAATTTTTTCGCACAAGTATTATAATTATTATGAACAATTTTTTTCGTTAATAAATTGTTGTTTTCCGTTAACCATTTTTTTATAATTGTTACATTACATCCAACTGTACATGTTAAATATAGAAAATAAAGTATTCAATAAAATATGAAATTTGATAAAGTTTTAAAACAAATAATAGAAGTTTCTTAATTATTTCAAGTTTTCTATTAGATTTATTTAAAAACTGAAGTTTGACATATTTTTTATACTTAAAATACTTTCAGAAGTAATTAATGTTTAATAACATTTTCGTCTAAGAAGTAACTTTTTCTGAAAACCTATATATGTGAAATACGATGATTATCTAAGTTCGTTAATCATAATATTATGTTACAAATTTTATTTCGTTAAATAACATTAATTATCAAAAGTAGGTGATTCACGATGTCATTTCGTAACCTTAAATTTTTCAACTTTTAAAAAACTATTAAATTCAAAAACTATTAAATATTGGATGTTGGTACTTACCACAAATATAAATATTTCCATTCTGCACGTTCTAACGACCAAAATAAACTAAAAATTTTATTATTTGTGGACAAAAATTGATTTTAAAAATTTGTTTATCCAAAAACATTATACTTTTTGTTTCACTTACAACTTTTTTGTCGGACCTCTAAAAAATTTGGGTTTTTGCAAATATTTTTTTAAGAACATAATTTATCTTCTATTGAAATTTGACAAAGGTGTTTTTCTTCGTTCACGAAATAATAATTATAAAAATTTTGTATGTAAAAAAGCCAATTCTAAGACTTGAAGTTGATATTGACACTAAAATAATAATGCTTGCTGTTCATTTCAAGCAATAGAATTAACCCTTTTACATACAAAATTTTTATAATTATTATTTCGAGAACGAAGAAAAACACCTTCGTCCAATTTTAATAGAAGATAAATTATGTTCTTAAAAAAATATTTGCAAAACCCCAAATTTTTTAGAGGTCCGACAAAAAAGTTGTAAGTGAAACAAAAAGTGTAATTTTTTTGGATAAAAAAATTTTATTAATCAATTTTTATTCACTAATAATACATTTTTTAGTTTATTTTGGTCGTTAGAACGTGCTGAATGGAAATATTTATATATGTGGCAAGTAAAACATCAAATATTTAATAGTTTTTGAATTTAATAGTTTTTAAAAAGTTGAAAAATTTAAGGTTACGAAATTACATCGTGAACCACCTACTTTTGATAATTAATATTATTTGACGAAATAAAATTTGTATCGTTATATTATGGTTAATAAACTCAACAAGTCATCGAGTTTTACATATATAAAAATTAGATTTGGGTCAAAATTTCTCAGAAATATCAATGTTGGTCGGGGGTCTTTCGATTTTTTTGAAAATGGGTATATCTTTAGTGTTAGAAAACATGTGATTGTAGGTCAAAGGGTTTTCAAAATTTTTTAAAATTGTTAGAGTTACGGTGCTTTTAATTTTTAGGTTCGAGTTTCTTTGAAATGCGATATTTTTGACAATTTATAATGAATCTTTTTCATTTTTTCAGGATGATCTTAAGATTTAAAACCGTTTAAAATAAAAATTTTAATTTTAAAAATTTCAAAAAATTTTATTTAAAAAAATTGATGGAGGGTCTAAAACTATGGAAGGTTTATTGAATATCTACTACTTTAGAGTCAGTTGAAGCAGAATATTCTTTACAAATATTTTTTGATTAACATCCGTTAAATGTTAGAAATTTTTTATATAAGAAATATTGAGTTAAAAGTACGCGATTTCTGAATTGTTGCGTACTTTACAACTTAATAACTCTGTTAAAGAAAAATTTTAAAAATTTAGCACTTTCACAACTTCTAAATAACAACGAAATCTATACACTCTTCTTGTATATTTAAAGGAAAAATTAAAAAAGTGATATGAAATTCTGAAAGTGCATAAAAAATACTCTATATTCGGTGAGTTTTTATTTAATTCAATAATTCCACCTTCTCGTAATTAAATGATAAAAACGTCAAAATTAGGTTATTTGGTAGATCGAATTTAAAAACCTTTTTTATCTATTATTTTTATATTTTTACTAGTTTTATTATTAAAGAATAATTATTCAACTAATTTTAAACATGAATCAATAAATGTTTTTGCACTTTTAAGAATTTATCAATACTTTTTTAAATATTTTCTAATTGCTAAAAAAGTGCCATTTTTTCTCACCTTCTCCACTTTACACTCATATTTAAAGAAAAGTAATAAATATTTAAATATAATTATTTTCATTTCGTTATTCAGAGATCATACAGATTCAATTCTAAAAGTATCAATTTTTTTTAATGAGGCCGCAACGACTTTATTCGAAATATAATGGTTTGACCCATCTTTTTAAATATCATTAATTTTTATTCAAAACTTTTAAAAACCGTAGAATCGTTGTAAAAAAATTACAAGGAATCAATTTTCTAACATTTAAAGGGCTTTTAACTTACATTTTTAAATAGAATCAAAAATTATTTGTAAAGAATATTCTGCTTCAACTGACTCTAAAGTAGTAGATATTCAATAAACCTTAAATAGCTTTGTGCGCGAGGACCGCGTGACGTATAGTGAGCACATCTCATATGTGCACCGTCGGACTAAAATTTAAATAACTTCCATAGTTTTAGACCCTCCATCAATTTTTTTAAATGAAGAAACGCGGGAAATCATAAGGAATCTAAAAATTGTGGTTTTATTAAGCTAGGTCATGGCCAAATAAGTGTAAAACTAATTTCAAAAAAAATTTTGACTTTTTTCCGGGCAAATTTTTTGAAATTTTTAAAATTAAAATTTTTATTTTAAACGGTTTTAAATCTTAAGATCATCCTGAAAAAATGAAAAAGATTCATTATAAATTGTCAAAAATATCGCATTTCAAAGAAACTCTAACCTAAAAATTAAAAGCACCGTAACTCTAACAATTTTAAAAAATTTTGAAAACCCTTTGACCTACAATCACATCTTTTCTAACACTAAAGATATACCCATTTTCAAAAAAATCGAAAGACCCCCGACCAACATTGATATTTCTGAGAAATTTTGATCCTAAATTAAAAGATATTGAAGGCCATTCTGATCATCTCATAGGAAAGAAATTGGAATTTAGAAGCAGCCTGTATGAAAGAATTGACTCCAGACTCATTAACATTCATACAATGGATTTTGGCGATGAACAACTTCAAGTAGTTCCATTTGAGAATGTTGCAGCAAAAGTCTGCAAAATACCTTCTACAAAGGGGAACATAGTTATACCACTCTTACATTATTGTTAAAGAAATATCCTCTGAAAAACAACTGATGTAATTCCTTTTTACAAATATTTACAATTTATTTAATAATTTAAATACTAGCTTTAATTTATTACAATTCTTTTTAATTAATAATTAGCTGCTTTGACTTATTTTGTCTCCTTATTTCGTTCATTTTAAAGTACTAAATTACAAATTGTATAAAAGATAAAAATTATTTTCAATTTTTTACCCTGAATTCAAATAAATACAATGTCAATCTTAGGGCCCCTTCTCCTATAAATCTAAATATTAAGAAATGTTTATAAGTTAAAAAATCTATTCTTAGAAACTTTAATCAATGAAAAATTTACTTATTTGAAGTTTTAAAATATTAAAATACAATTATTTCAGCAACGTAATATTAAAAATTATTACGAATGGAAATTTTGTATCATATTTATTAAAATGCAAATATATTAATACTTCTAAACTGTATTTTTATTTTCATTAATTACTTCAATATTCGGTTATTTAAAAAAATTTAAATTCTTGGAAGTTTATTTGATTCATTTTCTATGCAAAATTTTTAAAAAGTACACTTCTTGCGGTCGTCCTTTGTAAGTGAAACCGTTCGTTTTTTTGAGAAATGTTTATTTTCGGAAAAATGTCCGGCAACGGTTAATTTGTTATAAAAAACATAAACAAAAAGTATAAAAGTAAATGTCAATTTCAAAATATTGTCATTCTGTTATTTAATAACAAACATAAAATAGAAAATTTTAAAAAGTATTAAGCTACTTATATTTCAATATGTTCAATATACTACAATAAAATCTAATATTAAGACAACTTTTTTTTCATTTTTTAACCAACTACCTCGATTTTTCTATCTTATACTGCTTTATTATTATTACCAAATATAAATTTTGAAACAATTTTTTTTATATAAATGTGTAATATTACTGTAATATTACAGTGATATTACCGCGTAATATTAATGTAATATTGCTGTAATATTACAGTAATATTACAGCGTAACATTACCATGAGGCGGACATTTTAATATCACAGTAACATTACAGTAATATTACCGGGTGGTATTGCTTTAATATTACTGTAATATTACGTGCTACTTGGGATTTGTAATTTTATTATTTGGCTTTCTATTCATTTATTTCATTTTTTCACTTTCTTATTTTGTTTTTATTTATGCACTTTTTTGTTTCTCATTTATTTTATATTTATTTCACTATTTTGTTTATTATTTATTTTATTATTTCTATTTTTATTAGTTTTCTATATTCATTATTATCTTATTCATTCATTAATTTTTTTTAATTCTAATCAACATTCATGAAAGAGTAAATTTTCTCAATGCTCACATTATGATCTGATGAATTGAGGTGCCGGGAAGAAGAACTCGCCGAGCGCTCCAACGCATGCGTTAATACCAGTCAGGTAGCAGTGAGAGGCCCAGAGGCGCTCACTGCTCCCCGACTGATGTTAGAGAATATGTTCACGTGCTCGACGAGTTCTTCTTCCCGGCTCCTCAATTAAAGGGTAAAACAGAAACTCGATTTGAAGGAGACGGATGAAAACAATAGTTCGAATCAGATTAGCAATTAATAATTATCTATATATGCAAATCAACTTATAGACCAATATTAAAACAATGACGAGTGATTTCATTAAATTAATAAAACTACATAAATATATTTACATCTAATTATTTTTATTTATTGAAAAATAATAATAAAATGAATAAAATAATTATTTTGCTTCCTCGTGAGGAAGCTTTGTAGTCGTTTAATTTACAAAATTTTTAAAAATCCTTTTGACAAATTTTCTTCTATATGGGACTATGTTATATAACACCCTGAACAATTGTCCGGATGTATGTATGTGTGTGTGTGTGGATCCCGTTTTTTGTGAACACGATAACTCGAAGAGGTTTCAACGAATTCGGCTGAAAATTGCTAGGAATATTTATCATAAAAATATTTCGAAATGGATTGATGGTCATTAAAAAATCTATTTAAAAAAATTTATTTTTTACTTTAAAAAAAAAATTTTTCAAAAAATTTTTTTAAATTGAATATTGAAGTTAATATACAATAAAATCTTCTTCTTTGCATCAAGACGAATCGATTGGTATATATAAAGTATAAATTGTAGGAGAGTTTATAGAGGTAATGACAATTAAAGCAAAAAAATTACCTTTTTTTATCAAAAATTTAGTTCTTTCATCAAAATCATATTCCAGTACAATAAGATTTTACTCATTTTTTTCAATAATCTTATCCGTTGCATTAAAACGGATCGATTGGTATATATAAAGTATATATTTTATTTGAATTTATAGAATTAAACATAATTAAAACCAAAAATTCGCACTTTTATTAGAAATTTATTTCCTTCTTAAAAATTATGTTGCTTTATAATAAAATGTTAATCTAGACTTAAAAACAAACTAAAAATCTTCATTTCATTAAGACGAATCGATTGATGTATAAAAAGAATATATTTTATTAGCATTAATAGAATTAAATAAAATGAAAAAATTCACTTTAAAGCAAATTTTTTGCTTATCGTAAAGAGGAAGCAAAATGTTTATGTAATGAACATCTTAATTCACAACTTGTTTTAATAGTACTAATGAATAGGTATTTATTGACGAATAAGAAAATATTTATTTATATTAATTAGGTACATTCTCTACTTATTATATATTTTATATAATAAAATGATTATTTCTAAAAATTGAATAATTACTATTATTAAATTTTTTTGTCGTTTATACTCCTGCGTAAGGCCATTAGCCTTACGCTCTCGATAAGAAACCCTGCTGATACTTTTTGTGGATTAAGCATAACCATTCTACAAATATTAGCAACTTTATTTAACCTAATGCGCCTACAGTGCGACTTTCGAAGATAGGAGTACTCGCATTTGCCTGGACCACCCGTTATTGGGTTTTCTCTCCAGAGAAGAGGGAAAACCTGTAGAAAAAACTCTTCTGAATACAACCGGTTTATCGATAGTCTAGTTTCGGCGGTAGGCATCGGACAATAATCGACAATGCATACCGTCGCACCTAGACGTCAAACCTCCCGCTCGGAATATCTCATTTGTCGGAAAAAATCCCCGGCTGACGGAGGGCGCGAACCTTGCTCGCACCACCCGCAAAGCCGGAGCTCCAACCAACTGACCTATTCCGTCGGTGAATTATTACTATTATAAAATAATCCTTATAGTTTTCCTCGTGATATATAACTAAATATATAGGTATAAATAAAATAAATACCAAATATAATGCAAATTATTTCCTCTCGACAATTTCCATAATTAACTTGCTTTTAAAATTACTTTTCCTCCTGTATTAATTTATTTCCTATTGCCATCGGAATTACTCGAGTTTGTTATACATCACGACCTCTTACTGTTTTTTCTTTTAATTTTTTTGTGTTTAAAACTGTTGCATATTTTTCAAAAATGGATAAATTGATTGTGTAGCATTTAGTTTTAATTCAATTTGTGTTTATTTTATTTTTTAATAGTTAGCTTTAATTAAACAATTTTTGTTTACATAAAAAAAATAGTATTTATTAATACAGGCAAACTTTGACTTTTGCTAATTTTATGAAATCTTTGCGTTTTGAGGTGCCCTGAGTCCAAAAAACATGGTCCGCCGAGTGCGTCTGTCTGTGTGTCTGTCTATCTCTTTTAAATAAAAATATTTGTATTATTGTAAATTTAAAAATTCAACATTTTTAGTAACAATTTATGTTATAAACAATTTGAATTATTTGTGTTTAATTCTCCCCCATATTGGAATTTAATTCATAGGAAATGTAATCATTAGTCTCTTCTGGATTCTAATACTTTTAGAATATTATAGCTTCTTCAGCAAATCATGTGTTTGCTAAAAGAGTTAGTAATTAAGGGGTTATATACCTTTTCGACTACAGAAAAGTGTGATTTTTATAATTATTTTTGCAGTTCTCATTAAAACTTTAAAACTGAAAAAATATGGACATTTGTGGAAACTGTAGCTATTTTACCAAAACACTTTCTTTAAGGTGACTTGATAACACGATAAAACGGGAACAACTCAACTGAAATCAAAAGCAAAGGAAAATTTGTTTTTTTAACTATGTTATCTAGTATGTGAACAAAGGGTTTTGAGAAATTTTTTTTTCTAGAAATGGCAAATGATTTCACCAAAATTCGAATTTTTGACCGAAAAAATATACATTTTGGTGCAAATTAAAATTCCTTAGTTCATGAACTAGCTATTATATCTATAAAGAAATCCTGTAAATTTCAAGCTGATCGCTTTAGCGGTTTTGGAGAAATCATGCACAGCGTAACAGTAGTTTTAAAAAATACAATTCAGTGTTTAAAATTTCAAGTTCAGTTCTTACCTCTGTGGAGTACCGCTATCAAAATGTCAATAACTTCGGTTCTAATGCACCGATTTAAATGAAAATTTGGGAAAACATTCTCGATAATATATGCTTTTGAAATAATAGCAATACATTTTTTTCGATTTTTTGAGTCCCAAAAGGTATGTAACCCCTTAAATATAAGTTCACTCATCAACGCCAGAAATAAACATTTAAGTCTACTTAAACTTGCAATCATCATCAAAATCATGTGATGAGAATGTAATCCTTAAGTAGCGAGCCCTTCGCGCGAAGCGCGGGCAGATTTTTATGTTTATTTTTTATAATATAAAAAATATCATAAAGTAAACAAAATTTTACTTTAGATAAGAAATAAGGAATTTAAGTAGAAAAATATCTGTGATTATTTAGGTGGCCGTTAAAAACGACATTTTGGAATTTTGTCCATTTCCGGGTCTCATTTTGTAATAAATTGAGAAAAAATTAGATACGTATTTTTATATTTTTTTAAAATTAATATTTAGTGGTGCCTGTAGGCTGGTGAAATTTTGCATGCATTTTGCATGGGAAAAAACTTTTTTTCGTAGATTTCCTGTAAAATCGTTGAAAATTAATATTTTTTGACCAGACTACTCTGTTTCTCTTCACAAATGTTCAAAGAATAATATAAAATTTTTTATTATTCAAGAGAAATTTGTTAAGTTAACTATTTTTTACAGGACCCAAAAGTTGACCAATAAAAACTAAAATAGGTTATTATTAGCAAAAAATATTAATTTTAAAAAAACGAGAAATTTAGACCGCTAATCATGGTTTCTATTGTTTTTAAGGTTGCTGATTACAAAACTGAAGTCATATTTCAAAAATTCAAAATGGCGGATCTAATATGGCGGCCATGAAAATTTTTAAATTTATCAATTTCTAGGAAACTTTGTATCAAGGGGTTTTGGGGGTCTCTGATTACAAATCTGAAGTCAGATTTCAAAAATTCAAAATGGCGGATCCAATATGGCGGCCATGAAAATGTTAAATTAATCAATTTCTAGGAAACTTCGTATCAAGTGGTTTTGGGGGTCTCTGATTACAAATCTGAAGTCAGATTTCATGCAAATTTTAAAATTATTTAATTTTTATGAAACTTCGTATAAAGGTTTTTTTGGGGTTCCTAGTTACAAATCTAAAGTGTAAAATTTAAACAGGACCTCACTGCTAATCAGAAAGTTGAAGGTTAGTATTTATTAACTAGATAAGGTTCATTGACAAATTAGATGATACGATTTTATATATTTTATATATATTTATTAAAAAAATTTTATGTCCGCAATATTTGATCCGCCATTTTGAATTTTTGAAATCTGACTTCAGTTTTGTAATCAGCGACCTCAAAAACAATAGAAACCATGATTAGCAGTTTAAATTTCTCGTTTTTTTAGTATTAATATTTTTTTGCTAATAATAACCTATTTTAGTTTTTATTGGTCAACTTTTGGATCCTGTAAAAAATAGTTAACTTAGCAAATTTCAGTTGTTAAAAAATTTTATATTATTCTTTGAACATTTATGAAGAGAAACAGAGTAGTCCGGTCAAAAATATTAATTTTCAAAGATTTTACAGGAAATGTACGAAAAAAAGATTTTTTCCGATGCAAAATACATGCAAAATTTCACCAGCATACAGGCACCACTAAATATTAATTAAAAAAATATATAAAAATACGTATCTAATTTTTTTTAATTTATAACAAAATGAGACCCGGAAATGGACAAAATTCCAAAATGTCGTTTATGTTTTGTAAAAGAAAATGTATCACGAAATAAACAAAAATTATAAATGAAATATGAAATAAATAATTTAAATAAAAAACATCTTTACAAACATTACAATTCGTAACTTTTCGGTCCTGCAATTCATGGCACTTACACCTCTCACTGATATAATCCCTTCTACATCTACCTGATGATTTTCCGCCGTATAAAGGTTTGCCTATATAAGATATAGTATGACTTAAGAAACAAAACATATTTCAAATTTAATATTTAGTTTGTCCGACATCAGTGATTCGACCTGATTTATTCATAGAGCGGAAAACTCTGATATTAAGGGGCAGCTTTTAAGAAAGAGAAATAGTAGATCCAGATGTCTTCAGGGATGCTGAAAAAAAATTATTACTTTGTGACATCAATCATGTGGAGGTCGAAGAAATTACCTTGTGTAGCGGAAACTGAATATGCAGTGGATTTCTTTTGAATTGCTTTCGGGCCAGTCAAAATGAAAGGTCCGGAGACCAGGTGTCAAATTATGGATTTGACGTTGAAGTCGAAATAATGCAGTCCTTAGAATAATAAAAATGTGCTTCGCATAAAAAATTATCTCTTTGATTAAATTCTTCTTGAATTTCTTGACTAAGAATTGAAGAATGCACTTGGTACTTGAAGAGATTTTGTACGGACACGAAGAATACGCTTAGGGGTACTACACGACTTATTAACTTGATCGCGGTTTCGCGAAGTTGATTCGGTGATGACTTGTATCTACTTAAGAACACAAGTAATTGACACGGCGGTGATTTCTGGACTAGTTAACTTGACTGCGTTTCCTGGACTGGCGAGTTCGTCAAGAGTGGCACCTTATACACTATTCCTTTGACGTTATACCACACAAAGTTTTATTACCTCTGAGTAAAAGTGATAAAAGATTTCTTTGGATCAATACTGCGTTGATTCGTCTCTGTTTTAAACAGATCAGTAACCTTATAGAAGAGTGTCACTCGTGGATGACCATACATAGAAAAGTCTGTCAAATATGACACACATTTGAATTGATTTGTTTGGGTTACAAGAAAAAGGGAGGATTCAGATTCTAACTTTACAAATATCAAAACAAATACGTCGCAATGACGTGACACATAGTTCGATAATAAAAATTTTTTAATTTTCACTGGTGACGGGAAAATTAATAATTAAATAAATAATCAGAAAAACGATAATTTTATTTATTTAATATAGCGAGTTTGAAAATACACTTGTTACGTAAGGAATGCAGTCATGACCAGTTTGTAGGGGAAGTATTTCCTCTGTTAGTCTGTTTCTAGTTTTAAAAAAGAGAAAATGCAGGCCCGTATTACCTACTTATTTACAATTTATTTTGTTTTCGAAAATAAATAGTATGAGTATTAAAAATGTTCATGTATAAGTTATTTATTTTTATTTTTCTCAAATAAATAATCTTTAAGAGAAAAGTTTTATTTCTGAGAAACAAATTTAGTTTTGAATTTCGTCGACATAATTTTCAGTGCATGTCAGGGCTTTGAGGGTAAACGGGAATAAACACGCGGGTTGTTGTTCCAGTTTAGGATACCCCAGAACGATATCAATCTTCTCTCTCGACTTTATTGCACCTTTGCCTCAATTGTCTACCATACACACACAGAACAGATGATTTATTCTTTTTCTCTGTATTCAAACTGCACAGTCTAGCTGAAACTGTGTTTTTCTACAAAAAAAGAAAGCAATCTTAAACGAGAAGTAGTTCTTTTCACCTTGAGTAATAAAAAAGTAAGAACAATTGGAACAAATAAAATTGTATTAAATAAATGAATGTAATTAAATAAAGAAAATAAAGTAAGTAAATAAAATAAAAATATATAGAACCGCTGTCAAGTTATACATTTTTGTTATAATTTTGATGCTCATTTCATTCGTTTTCGTAAAACTCGTTGTTATACATTATACAATAAAGTATAAATTTTCAAAAATTATTCACAATTGCTGTAATATTTTTTTCTCTTTATTTAATACTTCCACATAAAAAAAATGTCCTTCACAATTTCTGTTTTTTAAAATATCAATAACTTCTTTATTTCTAATCGAATTAGCTTCAAAAATAGGTCAATCGAAGCGTTTTTAATGCTCTACAAGTTAGTAACTATAGTTTTAAAGTTATTTCTACATATTTTAACAAAATTTTCAAAAAAGTCTTATTTTCTAAAATTTTTTATATTAAAAATTTTAATATCTCCGTTGAATATAGACGAAAAATGTTCATTGAGGGCTCAAAAGATGCATCTAAAAAACTCTACAAAATTAAAGAAAAACATTTATAGGTGTCCTAACATTTTTTTAAAGTTATGGACAAAAAACGTTTTTTTGAAAAACTAAAAAATAGGGTGAATGTGGGTATTACCGCGGGTGCCTGAGTTACCGTGGTTTCGATATTTTCGTCAAATTTTATCATTTATGTTCCAATTTGTTAACCCAAAAAATTCAGATAGTTACTTTCATATTGTACGTGTTTAATTAAAAAAAAATTATTGTTATTTCACTAACATTTCTCATTTTAAAAAATTTTAAATTTCGTAGGTGCGGATAGTTTGATAAATTGCTCATTGTAATGCAAAAATACAGTTTTATATAAATCTCTTTTTTTATTATTAATACTTTTAAACTTGTTAATTTTTGTATATTCGATTAATTAATGTATTTTTAAAGTCAAAACTTCGTGATTAATTATGATTCAACGTATTTTTATTTTATCAACACGGTAATTGGACAACGTTTTGAACTTGTGCGCCAAATACCGTGGGTCGTTATTATCATTACAAATAATATGTAAAGTGACAAATCGTGCTTTTCAAGTTAAAGGAGAACCGCAGCAATTAAAAAATAACTTAGACCATACACTATTGTTATTTTAATAATAATTACTATTTTCATGAAAAATATTTAATTAAATGTTATTAGTTACTAAATAAATCACTAAATAAAGTTATTAATACATTTATAACGAATTCTGTGATTATTATTAGTATCTGCTAAAATATAAAAATATTTATTGTTAAATTAATGTCCATTGTTTCAAATTTGCGTAATTTCATGCAACCGTTTGTGAATTCTACAAGTTGAAATTTTCGGGGTATAAGGCACACGGTAACTAGATCATCTACGGTATTTGGCACACGGTATTCCAATCATGAAGCTTTGAGCACCACGGCAATACCTGCACTTGCATTACTTTCAAAAATATTTATTATTTAATCAAATATACGCTCTACGACATTCTCAATTTTTATATTACATCAAATAAAGTCAAAGATCAATTTAAAAATAATTATACAAACACACTACCGTCCGAAATTGTGCGAACGCTAACATCTCGAGCTATTAATAAACACACCCGTACAGAAACAATTATAACTCGGTTAAAAATGAAGCTAGATGCTTTTTTAAAATTGCATTGGAAAGCTTATTAAATTTTTTGAATAAAATGCCACTATTTTAAGTTGTATTGCATAAATAGGAAGCGAGATATCATGTTATGAAGACAAAAAAATAATTCTATTTTTTTCGGAATTTCTTACTCTGACTTTGACTCCTGGCACAGTTTAGCAAAGTTTAGGAAAAAAATTGTTACTTTTACAGACTATTCCTTGTAACCTAAGCTTTAAATAGAGACCAAGAACAGCAAAAAATATTTACGGGTTCCCGAGATATTACATAGATTCCAAACCATGGTAATACCCACATTTACCCTATATAGTTAAACGTTATCCATTGGGAAAAATACCATTGGCGCATTAATGAACCAAAATTATGAGCCAATAATTTTCTATTGGTATATTATTGGCACCCATTAATGGACCAATAGTGGTAAAGTCATGGACTGACTACGTCGATGCCAATAATTGGCAGCCATCATTGGCACATTAATGGCTGCCAAAAAACGCCAATAATAAAAATGTTTTTAAATTAAAAAAAAAATTTTAATTAAAAACTTTAAAAAGTCATCACAGTAATTAGCGAGATCTTTTCATTAAAAAAAAAATTGCCTCACATCCTGTGCAAAAAAAAGAGAGGCAGGGGGCAGAAATGTATTCTACGAATGGACCTGAGAAGTTCAGCCTTTATATGTTCGGGCTGGAGTAACTTCGTTGCGAGTAGAAGTGATGTTTGCTGGCCCTATGCGGCACGGTTGGAACTAACTTCGAAGCACAACGCGCACACGTGTTCACACATGCGGGAAGATTTCAATAATTTTCAATTAATTGCCAATTCATTCCAAATCTATTCTATTCTACTTTAATAAAATAAATAATAATATCTATTGTTTTTAGTCCGGGAGCTAGCGACCAAAACAACTATCTCATTTCATAACGGCTGAAAATTTGACTATAGATTACTAAAGACATGTAAATAACGGCGGTAGGGGTAGGGGGCGAATAGGTGAAAAATATTGTAAAAATTTCTCATTTCATACCGATTAAAACCTTTAGAAATTGAAAGTTGACATCTACACGAGTGTAAAAATGTGCGTCTGGCAGTTCTGGGGTGGGGCAAAGTATGTCTGGCAACCCTTCGAAGATGCGGCGAATGAGTCAATAGTTAAAAATAACCTACATTTTTCTTATTACATACCGTTTAAAACCTTCATAAATCAAAACTTTACTTCCAAACAAGTGTAAAAATGTACGTCTGGCAATCGTGGGGTGGGGTAAAGGGTTAAACAAGTAAAAAAATCTTTAAATTTAATCTCATTTCATACCGATTAAAACTTTCATAAATCGAAAGTTTACATCTAAACAAGTATAAAAATGTACATCTGGCAGTCGTGGGGTGGGGCAAATCGCGTCTGGCAGCTCTTCGAAAATGCTCTCTCAGAAAGACAATGTAAAAGAATAAGTTATTTTAATTAATTTGTAGTTATTAGTTCAAATGTGTAAGAAGTTAGTTTCAACCGTGCCGCATAAGGCGAGCAAACATCACTTCTACTCGCAACGAAGTTACTCCAGCCCGTACTTATAAAGGCTAAACTCCTCAGGTCCATTCGTAGAATACATTTCTGCCCCCTGCCTCTTCTTTTTTTGCACAGGATGTGAGGCAAAAAAAATTAATATACAATTTTTAAATTTTGTAATTAAATAAATATATTTCTAATTAATAATTTTTGTTAATTTAACATTTTTTTATTATTGGCGTTTTATTGGCAGCCATTAATGTGCCAATGATGGCTGCCAATTATTGGCAACGACGTAGTCAGCCCATGACTTTACCACTATTGGTCCATTAATGGGTGCTAATAATATACCAATAGAAAATTATTGGCTCCCAATTTTGGTTCATTAATGCGCCAATGGTGAGTCTTGGCAGTTTCCCATTGGGTGAGACCGCAGTGACTCTCCCCTACTTTTTCATCAGATCGAAAAAATGCACTGATTTCAGGAAAGTACATAAAAAAGCTGTTTATAATGCTCATCAGCACAGATTTATTCAGCTTCACGAATTAGCTGCTTTAATTACACCTTTTTATCTTAACGAAACGATCAACAATGAAACTTATGTTTGCAAACGTTGTTACTTTAATTTTGTATCAATGTTTTATGTGTCTTCTAAAATATCGATCTCTGACTCATATACTTTTTATTAGAAAATATAAGAAAGTCCTAGAATTATTATGGGCCACAGTGTTTTTTAAATTTTAACCAAAAATTGATTTATTCAGTTTTATAAAGTATGTGAAAGATTAGTTGACTGCGCAGTGTGCGTTGCGCGTTTCTATCCAAGGGAAATGACAGCTGATCGTCTGTTTCCATTTGTGGTTATTTTAAATGTAAATATATTATTATTTTGTGAAAAATAATAATTAGATAATTTGCCGCTAGGTAGCTAGACGTTAACACGTGTTCGTGTATCGGTCTTGATTCTTTTATCTTTTTATAGACTTTTTCGATTTTTTCTGGCTCTGTTGTGAGCCCAACACATTGTGTAGTTTCTTTTTCGGTAACCTACATTATTTTTTCTCGTTCACATAATATATTTTCGGATCTGTATCGCTCTCTGTGGTTGACGACGTTTTCTAACCTACAAAGTTATCGAGACAATGGTCCACGACAATATCTTCGACGAAGTGTCCCAAATGTGGCAAGAGTGTTGTGGAAGGTAGTGTGTGTAAAGGAAAGAGTTGTAGGCTGCGATCTCGTTCTCCATCCTCGTCTAAAGATAACGATATATTAAATGCTATATCTGACATGAATGCTTCTATTACAACGAGACTCTATAACATCGATACGAAACTTGATGATATTGGTACGCGCACAAGTGGAAACGAAGCCAAAATTAAAGATTTTGACAATCGTTTGGTCGCTATCGAGGGTAAGATCGAAACCTTTGATATCACTACTGAAAAAACTAACAAACAAACCATAGAACGTCAATTCATGCATGAATTTGAAGACCGTGGGCGGAGGAAGAAAAACCTTGTTTTGTTTGGATTCCCTGAAAATACTGTGTGTACTAAAACCTCGACCATTACTCATACCAATAACGACAACCTGACTTCAGCTGTAGTGAACCTTCTCAGTGTCTTCATTCCTCCCGACTTATTCCAAAATATGAAAGCATTTAGATTAGGCATTATTACGCAGGCCTCTCAGCAGAAACCACGCCCAGTCAAACTTATCTTTGCGATGGAGGAGAAGGCACAAGCAGTGCTACACATATTTGTAGCTGCCAAAGGGAATGTGCGTCACTCTCCCACCATCAAACACTTGCGATTATTTCAGAACAAAAGGACAATGCAAATAGAAGAGGTACTGGAATTGAAAAAACAAATAGCTGTACGACAACTGGATGGGGAAGACGATTTGATAATCGTATACCTGTCTGGGAATCCAGTTTTAATAAAGAAGAATCGCATGAAAAAGACGTCATTGACAATACAAACGAACTCTTATTAGGTAATCCAATAACAAGTGAGGTGTCAAAATTTTCTTATAATATTAATAACCTTTCTAGTACACAGCGAACCAAAGAAACCTCTCTTGATATGTACTACCAAAATGTTTAAAGATTACGAACTAAACTTCACCATTTACAACAAAATATTTTTCTTCTTTCTTTTGATTTCCTATTTTTTCCGAAACCAGGTTATATCCAGGTACACTGAAAAAAAGTGCTGTTAAATCAAATAACTCCATGCTATTGAATTTCCCGTTATTGATTCAATAACTCATTTATTAATCGAACAGCATATTGTTTAAAAGGAAAAATAAAACTGCTTAAATTAAAAGTACGGTACTGTTAAATTAATGATATTCTACAAATTGTTTCTATAGTTCCTCTATATATAGCAACAGAATAATTTATTGCTTCTTTGACATTATTCATTTGAAGCATCTAATAGATAAATTTGAAGAAAATGCGTGTAAATTTGAATCAAATAAAAAGTTGTTTGCTCCAAAGAATCGCGCTTTTGAAAATGAAAGCTTTCGTTTCAATGAGTGGTGCTATAGCGGACTGCCTATAGCATATGCTATAAAAATAAGGACACTATGTATTTGATACATTGACAGGTGCTAAATTTATTGAAATACTTATCCACACTTATTTATATGTTTATTAAACCTGTCGCTTTTGAGATTCTTATATAAAAAACTATTATTTAAATTGTTTTAAAGAATTAAGGACTAGTTAAATATAAATTCCCTATATGGGGGATTCCGCATCAAGTGATCAAGGGGTCTTTTGGTGCAATGCTTATTTCAATAAATATAGTATATAAAAAATATGTGAACAAAAATTTCATTTTTTCAATTTATCGTTGGTGTATATCTTTCACCACATTAAAGAATTGACTTAACAGTATGGTGTTATTCAATCGATAGCAACAACTGAAAAAATTAAAAGTACAAATTTTTGATTCATAAAAATGATGCTTTTAAATTTAAAAACTATAGTCATTGACTCAAAAGCATATACTGTTAAATTAAAAAATTTTGATCATTGATTCCAAAGGAATACCTTCAAATTAACATAGTATGCTGTCAATTTGAGAAATATGCTTTTGTTTAAATGAAAGTGATACTATCGAATCATTAGAATCGGTGCTTTCAAAACAACAGCATATACGTTTTGCAGTCCGTTATGACACTATTCAATGAATCAAACTCATATGTCATTGATTCAACAGCATTTTTTTCTCCGTGTATAAGTTCACCCGAACTAGGTTTTTAAAATTATGAGATTTTTCTGTTCGACAGATGCAATTCTACAAGTAAGAGTTTGCGTAGTTGTGGTGTTCTCATTGCAGCCAAAATTAACTTAAATTGTTTTTTAATTTCTACCAATTTTGCTTCTGTTAAACATATCTTTATAAAATTTACAATTAACGCAAATTCTTATATCTTAGGTTGTTTTTACATTCCGCTGAATTCTACAACTGATATCTATGTCGATATGTGTAGAATTATTGAAAATATTGTGGACTTGTATCCTAATGCTAGATTATGTGTTGTTGGTGACTTTAATCTACCCTTTTTAAATTGGAACCTTGATTCTGGTCCAATTTTTACTCCTAAAATAACCTCCTCAAATAAACAACGAATAACACCGGCACACAAAAAAAATTTCGAGTGCGAAGACTGACACATGGTAGGTTCTCTTTCTTGGGGTGTATCTAAAAAGAAAAAAGTAGTCGGACCAAAAGTTTAGTGCTGGTATTTTTTACACGCCTAGTAAGGTGGTGAAATCTGAGAAAATGATTTGCATGGGGATTTGACTAATTGGTTTACCCTACAAGGTTGATTTGTATATATATATATTTGCATCTAAACGGATTTAGTACCTAAAAAATATCTTTGCAAAATTTAAGTTTTACCCGCAGTCTCCCCTACTTTAATTTCATAGATTTAATTTTTAAAATAAACAATTTTATCTAATTCTATAAATTGATTTTAAAATCCTTAAAAATATCTTTCTTCCCTGTTCGAAATGAACCATATAATTTGAGGAGATACATTTTTTATTTAAATTATTAGTATTTATTAGAAACCAAGTTAAAAATACTCAGAATATTAGTCAGGGAAAGTCGGGAAAAAGTCTGGGAAAAGTCAGAGAATTGTCAGGGCAATTTTTTTACTGTTTTTAGTGGCCACCATGATTTGAGAAAACACCTGAGCATCAAGAATCAGAAGATCATATGCAAAAATTTTTATCCTAAGGAAGTAAGAGCAATTTTTTTAAAAACCCACTATTTCAGGTCCGCTATTTTTAACATCTTTCATGTATTCAATTTTTATGTAACTAGAGTCACTGAATTCAAATCAATAATAAAAATATGCGAAAAGTCTGTTTAAAACATAAAAATTAGGTAAATCCCCATGCAAATCATTTTCTCAGACTTCACCACCTTACTAGGCGTGTAAAAAATACCAGCACTAAACTTTTGGTCCGACTACTTTTTTCTTTTTAGATACACCCCAAGAAAGAGAACCTACCATGTGTCAGTCTTCGCACTCGAAATTTTTTTTTGTGTGCCGGTGTAATTTCAACATTGCTATCAGACACATGTAATTACACTAACTTATTACAAACCAATTTTTTTCCAAATAAATATGATTCTATCCTTGACCTTTTTTTGTAACACAGACAATTTCACAGTCAATCTTGCAATAGACTCGATTTTACCTGTTGATGACTATCATCCTCCCTTACTTATTGGTATTCATGATATAAATGTAAATAAAAACAACAATACTGCTTCCAATCGTAACGCTCAATCTTTGCTTTAATTCGATTCTAATAAATGTAATTTTGCAGTGGGGTCAGAATTTGTGAAATTTTCACAGAAAATAAAAAGTATTTTTTTTAATCGAAATGTTGAAAAAACATTTCTATTTGGCCTTAAGAATGTGTTCACCAAAAAACAGAAAAGAAAATAATTTTTTATAAAAGTTATTGCAAAATTAATTTTTTGCAACTTTTTAAACAAAATAAAATTTCTCCTAAATGAATGAACGGATTAAAATGAACCAAGCGGGAATATCAAGGGGATAAAATATACTTTCGTTTAGAATTAGAAAATTTTTAAAAAGTTTATTTTTTAATAATTATTTAATAAAAATTTCATAAACAATTAATTAATTTTTTAATGTTCTACGCCTTTTAAAAATTTGAAAAAAATATTAACATACACTTAAAACTATAAGAAATCAAAATCCGTTGAGAAAATTTTGGAGCGACAATTATTTTAAAAGTTATAATGAAAATTATATTAGCGCAGTGTTGTGCATCAACGCTGAATGTAGTTTTTGATCATTTTAAACAATTTTTAAGATTATATATTATAATTAAACAAAAATGTTAAATTGACAGTGTTTTGTTCATTCCGTAGTTAAAAATAATGTTTTAATTCTGAAAATCATCATAATCGCATCTCCGTTCAATATAATTTTCATTATAACTTTTAAAATAATTGTCGCTCCAAAATTTTCTCAACGGATTTTGATTTCTTATAGTTTTAAGTGTATTTTAATATTTTTTTCAAATTTTTGAAAGGCGTAGAACATTAAAAAAAATTAATTGTTTATAAAATTTTTAGTAAATAATTATTAAAAAATAAACTTTTTATAAATTTTCTAATTCTAAACGAAAGTATATTTTATCCCCTTAATGTTCCCGCTTGGTTCATTTAAATCCGTTCATTCATTTAAAAGAAATTTTATTTTGTTTAAAAAGTTGAAAAAAAATTAATTTTGCAATAACTTTTATAAAAAATTATTTTCTTTCCTGTTTTTTGGTGAACACATTCTTAAGGCCAAATAGAAAAGTTTTTTAACATTTTGATTAAAAAAAATACTTTTTATTTTCTGTGAAAATTTCACGAATTCTGACCCAGTGGTAAGTTCCTATATTTATAATATTGATTGGAACACTCTATTAATAGATCAAAACATTGATGCATCGGTTAATATCTTTTACAAGCACATATATCATGCGATAGAACATACAAACCCTTGAAATTTCCACGTTCCTCTGTCTACCGTTGTTGGTTTACACCTTAATTAATAAAAATGGTCTTAGCGAAAACAGTTGTACATTATAATGATAAAACTTGTAAAAACGATACAAACTATACAATTTTCTTAAATCTAAGATCTCAATGTAAAATTTTATCTAAAATCAATTACAATGATTATTTGCACCGAACGGAAAATCCAATAATTAATGATGTCAAAATATATTGGAAATATGTTGATTCTGTACGTAAAAACTCCCGATATCCAAACATTATGCAATATGGTGATAAAATTTGTGATAATGATAACGATATTAGTAATCTTTTCGCGGAATTCTTCAAATCGGTTTATACGCCATCTAATGTGTTACCTACCTATTTTGCAATACCTTCTGATAGCTTTTTAGACTTTTATAATTTACATATATCGGAAGATGACATTCTTGATAAATTGAAAAATCTCGATGTTAATAAAAATGCGGGGCCAGATTGCATTCCTCCCCTTCTTCTACGAAACTGTTCTGTTGCCTTTACAAAGCCACTGTTTGTTTTGTATAATATATCTTTAAATGAGAAAATCTTTCCACATGAATGGAAAAATGGAAATGTAATACCTATTTACAAATATGGTGATAAATAACATGTTAATAATTACAGGCCCATCACGATCCTTAATTCCATTTCTAAAGTATATGAAAGTTTACTATTTGATTCGATTTACAATGCAGTTTCTAATTTAATAATAGATCAACAGCATGTTTTCGTGAAGTCAAAGTCAACAGTGGCTAATCTAAGTATATTTATAAATTTTCTACTGTTCAATTTGGAAAAGGGACTGCAGATTGACGCAATTTACACGGATTTCTCTAAAGCATTTGATAGAGTAGATCATGCTGTTCTCGTGACGAAACTTGAAGCCCTTGGCTTTTCAGATAACTTATTAAAACTAATTTAAAGTATAATTGGTTGCCCGTGGTTCCAATTATATGTTTAGGGACGAATGAGAGAATAAAGAGACAAGTTATTTAAAATACCTTAAATATTTATTTAACTTACTCGTGAGTAGATTACCTTAATGTAGAATAATCCTGATAACAGGTGAGGGTGGCATTCACAGAACCGAACACAAAACAGAATAGTCAACGATCAAGTCGCTCTTCAGCGGCGAAACCACAAGTGTCGCGTCTCCTCGCTAATTTGGCGATTGACACCCTTGAGGCCCTTCGGCCGTTTCCGGGTTCAATCGCCTGATTTAACAACAGACGCGGGAGAATTCGTAACGCCACGTTACAAAAGTTATTTAAATCATAGATTTCAATCAATAAAATTTAATCAAGCTTATTCTCTGCCTTTCTTATCCACTTCTGGAATTCCGCAAGGATCAATCCTGGGTCCACTCTTGTATATCTTGTATATGAATGACATCATACAAGTTTTTGAATTTAGTTCATTTCTACTATTTGCAGATGATCTCAAACTATATAAAATTATATAGTATAACGTATTCAAAACTGTTTACTTCGATTTGCGGTAAGACAATTAAACGTACCATACAACATTCACGATCATAATTACGATTATTTGCGCAATAGATTTAATATTCCTAAATTAACATCGCAATTTCTCTACACAGATATAATGTTTCTTTTTAAATTATTAAATGGTTTTTATCAATTGTTCAACACTTTTGCCAATGTCAAATCTTTTCGTTCCGAAAAAACCTTCTAGACATTTAACGCTCTTTAAAATAAAATACCATAGGACCAATTCTGCCGTCCTGATGAAGAAAATGGTTACTTGCAGTCAGAGTGATTTCGAGATATTTAAGGAAACACGTTTCTAACGAGCTCCACTAATATTTAAAAGTTTTTTTAATATTTACAATTGCTATTAACTAAATTTAATATGCTCTATTTAATGACGTTGAAATAATTTAAAAATTTTAATTTATTATAAATAAAATGTCGAATACTGTTAAAAATTAATGTGATATATAAGAACAATTTGACACGCACTTTTAAGTGTTAAGTGTGTGTTTATATTTAAGTTATACGCGAATATATGTATGTGTTATAGGTTAGTTTATAAGTGTTGATAAACATCCAAAAATGATAAAATAATAATTGTTTTTTGTTTGTGTGATTAATTATCCAAATATGTGACTAAATGAGTGAATTTGAGAAAAACTGTGAACAAGTGGACCGAGTCAATTAAAATTTCACGTACTTTTGTTTCGTGCACCTGTTGAAAGAAGACTATTAGCGTTTATTAAGATATTTAGCATTGATCTTAATTGAAAATCATTACCAAACTTTTTGGGATAGAGAACCAAAATTTTATATTTCTTCCTACGATAATACAAATCATTCAAATTGTTTTATATTCAGTCCGAAATCTGAATCTTCATTTTTCTCCGTGTACAGACACACTTTTTCTAGACCACGTTTTTCATGAAATTAGCGAAAGTCAATTTTCGACCAAAATTAATACTTTCTTATGTGATGAGAATGTAAAAATATAAATAAAACACTGATAAAAAGTGCTGTTGAATCAAATAGCTCCATGCTATTGAATTTCCCGTTATTCATTCAATGACACATTTATTAATCGAATAGCAAATTGCTTAAAACGAAAAAATAAAACTGTTTAAATGAAAAGTACGCCCAAGTAGCACGTAATATTACAGTAATATTAAAGCAATACCACCCGGTAATATTACTGTAATGTTACTGTGATATTAAAATGTCCGCCTCATGGTAATGTTACGCTGTAATATTACTGTAATGTTACAGCAATATTACATTAATATTACGCGGCAATATCACTGTAATATTACAGTAATATTACAAATTTATATAAAAAAATTGTTTCAAAATTTATATTTGGTAATAATAATAAAGCAGTATAAGATAGAAAAATCGAGGTATTTGGTTAAAAAATGAAAAAAAGTTGTCTTAATATTAGATTTTATTGTAGTATATTGAACATATTGAAATATAAGTAGCTTAATACTTTCTAAAATTTTCTATTTTATGCTTGTTGTTAAATAACAAAGTGACAATATTTTGAAATTGACATTTACATTTACTTTTCTTAAAATTTAGATTTATAGCAGAAGAGGCCCCAAGATTGACATTGTTTTGCTTCCTCATAAAGGAAGCCTTATAGTGATGTCGATTTCCGAATTTTTGAAAATCAATTATTTTTACAAATTTTCAAGTGTAGTATATATAATTCGTCGAGAGGAACAAATGTCCGGATGTATGTGTGTATGTATGTGTGTGTGTGTGTGTATATGTGTGTGTGTGTGTGTGTATGTCACCGATTCTTGTGGACAAATTTTCTCTAGCACATCTTGATGGATTTTGATAAGATTTTGTAGATGTATTACGGTCATGAATACCAAGAATCAGACAGAAGGATTTTCAAAAATATATTAAAAAAAAAATTTTACAACATTTTTTTTAATTTTAAAAAAAATTAATTTTATGGTTTTTTGAAATAACTTTTTTCTATATTAAAATTTTTAATAATTCTTGTAAAAATTGCATTCCTGACATAAAAACGAATCGATTCATGTATATAAAGTATATATTTCATCAAAATTTATAGAATTAATAAATATTTTAATTTGTCACAAAAAATTAAAATTTTGTATTTTTTGACATTTTATTATAACTTTTTAAAATAATTATTCTATAATAAAAAATTGAATAATTAATATTTATTCAGGGTACTTTACCCGGTTTTTTAATTATATTAAATAAACTATTATAATTATTTAACTTTTAAAATTATATATAATAATATATATTGAGGAAGCTAAATGGTCATGAAATGAACAACTTGTTTATTTAAATTCAGGGTAAAAAATTGAAAATAATTTTTTTCTTTTATACAATTTGTAATTTAGCACTTTAAAATGAACGAAATAAGGAGACAAAATAAGTGAAAGCAGCTAATTATTAATTAGAAAGAATTGTAATAAATTAAAGCTAGTATTTAAATTATTAAATAAATTGTAAATATTTGTAAAAAGGAATTACATCAGTTGTTTTTCAGAGGATATTTCTTTAACAGTAATGTAAGAGAGGTATAACTATGTTCCCCTTTGTAGAAGGTATTTTCCAGACTTTTGCTGCAACATTCTGAAATAGAACTACTTGAAGTTGTTTATCCCCAAAATCCACTGTATGAATGTTAATGAGTCTGGAGTCAATTTTTTCATACAGGCTGCTTCTAAATTCCAATTTCTTTCCTATGAGATGATGAGAATGGCCTTCAATGTCTTTTAATTTCACAATATTTTCAACGACTAAAAAATTTCCGTTTTTTAGAAGTACGCAGTTATCTTTCATACCATAGCACTTTATACTAAAATTGTTACATTTTAAAACTTTGAATTGATTCTGCAAAAGTCGTAAACAGTCTACCGTAATTGGTCCTGTTCTATGAGGTTGTTGTAAAACCAATTGTCCATCTGATTTTTTTTTCTGAGCAGTTTCCGTTTCACTATACCTTCGGCTTCTAAGGGGACTGAAGTGACACATCCGAATCGTGGGATTTCTGTTAGTATTGTTTTCTTATCACATTCTTTTTCTAAAAAATCATTATCGCATCTTGAGGAAAACTCTTTGACTCCTGCAAAGCATAGTCTTCGTTTTTTCCCTCTAGCAGATTTTGCGGGCAGAACACTTTCTCCTTTAATTAAACACTTGGGACAACTATCATATCCCGTATGCCCTTTAAAATATAAGACGTAAGATTTGGCAGGCGCATCGCAAACCAATGCCTCTACTGAAACACGAATATCTGGATTTTCCAAAAATTCTTCACAAATAGAAATTGCCTCCTCTACAAAGGGTTTAAGGAACTTATTCGCGTCTCCTGGTTTGCTTTTTCCTATTGATGCTCCAACAGGATATACGTTGTTACAATTCGCTTCTGAGCATAAGATGATCCATATATTGTCAGCTCCGCTTTTGGAAATGGGAACACCGTCAATATTGACGATAAGTTTTATTTCTTTTGGTTCCTCACCTTTATCCTTAATCTCCTGTATAATATTCTTAACTGCTCTTCTCAATCCGAAATGATGATATAATCCGTCTTCTATTTCGCTTACATCGGTTTTTCTCATTGTTCCTAGTAAAGTTCGACCGTCAACAGGTAAATTGAGATTAAACACTGTTTTTAACAATAATAGGAGAGCACTTAATGCAATTAAAGTGACATGAAACATTAAAGCCCAATTACGTAATCCTCGTTTCAGCTCCTCTTCTCTATTAATATTTTCTTTCTTTTCATTAGGCGAATTTAAAGGATTCTTATCAAAATCTTCAGAAATTTCATCAAGACTGGCGTTGCTTTTAAAACTGTCAGTATTATTTAACTCTTCATCAGAGTTTGAGTCGTTAATACCAATAATATCTAAATTTGAACATAAATATTCATCCTCTGAATCGTCACTTGCTGTTATTAATTCACTTTGAATTAATGGGACTTTTGAATTATCCACATCGTCATGGGAAAGATAGTTCAAACTGACTGTTTGGTTGAAATAATGTTCATCTATTACATCACTGTCTTCAAGTTTATTTGGAGTAAATTGACATGTCACATTAGGTCCTGGATTTTTATTTATCTTATCTGTAGTATCTTCTGTTAATTGGCTCACATCTTGATTACGTTGATTAATAAGACGTCGTATGTGTCGCGTGGAATAATGACCGAATCTTGGTGTTTTATATTTTAGTTTAACTGAAATACATAAATGCGTAATTATGGTTATATTTTTAATAAAATGCATACACGGTTAAAATTATAGATATAAAATTAGTGACAATTTTTTATATTTTTAAAAAACTTAAAAGGCTTTCGGTCACGTAATTTGATTTATCAATTTTTAGTTACAAATTTTATGTTACATAAAATTATAAGACTGAAAAGCCTTCTAAACTCTTTAAAAATTACTACAGAATATAAAGATGCCACAAAGAGAATAAAAAATTTCGCTTTTGAATGTAATTGTCATAGTCCCTATCAACCGACAGAATTGTTTTCTTTCGATATAGTTTAGTTCCGTAGGTAGAGGGTTAAAAAGTAAAAGCCGTGAGTTTTTAATGTGAGTAAGCAGTGATTGATGTCAACTGAAGTGAATAAAACTGAGAAAAATGAGTTGATGTCAGCCCTGCAGGATAATAATTTCTTGTAAGTATATTAACTTATTCTTATTTATTATGTTTATTTATTGCATAAACATTATAAAAAATGCTAAACGTCAAATTGATATCAAAAAAATTTTCAAGTTTAAGAGGATGGACCGTTGAAATTTCATCCCTCTGATACAAAGGTTATAACTTTCATTGTTTAGGATCAAAATTGATTATACATTTTAAAAATAAATTTTTTTCAATTTTCGAAATTTTAGTTTTTAAAGAAATTAAAATTTTTAAAAATCCATACGCTTGATTTTTTTTGATTTTATAAAAAGATTCTGATATTTTTAAATTCTTTTCACAAAAATTTTTTGAATAGGAAGAAATAACTAAATTTCCGGATTTTTTAATTGATAAAGGTTAAGGGACCGTCCGAAAGTATACGATTTGCATAGAGTTTCAGGATTAAACTGTAATTTAGTGAAATTGTAGTCCTATTGGATACTAAAAACTAGTGTCCCAAAAATTTTTTGGACATTTTGAAATTTGTTGATGTTACGCCATTTTGAATTTTTTTGTTATAATTTTTTTAAATCTTAATATTTCCGAAAGTTTTCGATGAAATTTAATAAAATTTGGAAGGCTTATACTTGAAATCACGTTTCTTCTGACTATCGCATGACAAAAAAAATTTTTTGAAACCGTTTTGCCCAAGCGGGACCGATTTTTAAGTTTTCTCGTCAATTAATAAAATATTCCTTATAATTTTACCATTCATTTTAAAAAAGAAAATCGATGGAGACTCGCATAGTTTTCGAGATATTGCAATGTTTGTGGAAGCGCGATCACGTTTTAGTGCTAGCGCTGTGCCAGTGCCCTGGACGCCTCGCACAGTAGGATTCTTACACTTTACTGTTCAAAATTGTATAGAGCCTACAAATTTTATCCAATTTTGATGTTCTTGGTCTTAAATAAAAGGAGATAAATTTTCTAAGAGTTTCCCTGTAACCCGTTGTTTCAATTTTTAATTGTTTATATATTTTTTTGTTACTTAAAATTAACAATTTACAATTTTGAAAAAAATCGTGTTTATTTTTTATTTTTCCATTCGTCATGATTGAAATCAATTTTAATTAGTCTAGTATGTCTACTCGATAAATAATAATGCAGTAAAGTGTACACGGAAAAAAAAGTCCACGGATCTCTCGTGAACTAGTTTATCACTTTTGGATGGGACACAATATTTCAAAATTTCTATTCACTTTTGATTAGAAATGGCAAACGTCAACGAATAGCTGAAACAAAGTTAATGAATTTTTGATGAACTGTTAAGGATGAGTAGTTCGTCAAAAGTAGAGGTACCAGTTGACGAAAAAACCGTGAACTCAACAGTTTCAGTAGTATGCGCAGTTCGCAATGCGCATCAAATATGTCTGATCAAGCATTCATCATTCAGTCGGTGTCATCTGTGTTTACATTCGGGCAAATTCTTTGATAAAAGTTATTATTTAGAATCAGTGTTTTCTATTATTTAGTGAATATTTTTGTGTGCTAATTTTTTTTGTGAAACAAATAATTCATATAATAAATTAAAGGTTACGACAAGGGTCATTTTCTACTTTGCAGGGTCCTGAGTTTGACAGCAGACAAAGCTAATCGTGTCGTTTGCAGAATTAATGTGTATGTAGATTTAGCAGTACTATGTTTCTAGTGAAGGAGTTGATGGAATTTTGACGAACTGTGTTTGTTGATTTTCAAGAATTTTGTGTCCCATCCAAAAGTGATATACTAGTTCACGAGAGATCCGTGAACTTTTTTTTCCGTGTAAGAATCCTACTGTGCGAGACGTCCCGGGCACTGGCACAGCGCTAGCACTAAAACGTGATCGCGCTTCCACAAAAATTGCAATATTTTGAAAACTATGCGAGTCTCCATCGATTTTCTTTTTTAAAATGAATGGTGAAATTATAAGGAATATTTTATTAATTGACGAGAAAACTCAAAAAACGGTCCCGCTCGGGCAAAACGGTTTCAAATTTTTTTTTTACTTTTTTTGGGCAAAAAAATTTTTTTTGTCATGCGGTAGTCAGAAGAAACATGATTTCAAGTATAAGCCTTCCAAATTTTATTAAAGGACCCCGCACCAAATACATGTAAATAAAGGTCTCGGTGAAATTTTTTTATATTTTGTAGTTTTGTAGTTTTATGACCTATTAAACAAAAAATGTTAGTACCAAAACTCAAAAAAATGGACAGTTTTTGAGTTACACGACTTAAAAGTCACGAAATACACAGAAAATCGAAATATACAATGTAAAGGAAACAATGTTCTTTATAAGAGCAATCTATAAAATTCTTTAACAACTCTTGGTATAAAAAGCAAAAAACTTGAATAATGATATGTTAAAAGATAGCATATTGTAATTATGGTTGTAACAAACAACCATCGATCAACCATATTCGGATGAAAATAATATTATCCAGTTCCTAAAGATTTCAACTAATCCATGATTTTTAAATAATTATGTTTAACAAGCATTTAACATATAACTGTAGACGCTTACAGTTCTTCAATGGTGTTTATGGTTACTACCAACAACCATTAAACAACCATTGTAGAACAAAAACAACGATTCTTACAGATGGAGATTCAGCAATCTAAAAATATTTTATGTATACCACTTAAAATCGAACATATTAAGAGTTCTTCGTTAGTGATTATGGTTACTATACCATCAACCATTGTAGAATATTAATATACTTACAACTTCCGACTAAACTCCACGAATATATCAATCTTTTACGTATATCTAGCAAGAAAACTACTTAAAATCGAAAGTGTTTAGAGATCTTCGATGGTGATTATGGTTACTACCATTAATTATTGTAAAACCATTTTAGAATAAAAATGATTCTTACAACTTCAGCAATCTTAAAATCATTTATGCACATCTAGCAATGTATACCACTTCAAAATCGAACGTATTAAGAGTTCTTCGTTAGTGATTATGGTTACTATACCATCAACCATTAAACAACCATTGTTCGATTTTAAGTGGTATACATAAAATATTTTCAGATTGCTGAAACTCCATCTGTAAGAATCGTTGTTTTTGTTCTACAATGGTTGTTTAATGGTTGTTGGTAGTAACCATAATCACCATTGAAGAACTGTAAGCGTCTACAGTTATATGTTAAATGCTTGTTAAACATAATTATTTAAAAATCATGGATTAGTTGAAATCTTTAGGAACTGGATAATATTATTTTCATCCGAATATGGTTGATCGATGGTTGTTTGTTACAACCATAATTACAATATGCTATCTTTTAACATATCATTATTCAAGTTTTTTGCTTTTTATGCCAAGAGTTGTTAAAGAATTTTATAGATTGCTCTAATAAAGAACATTGTTTCCTTTACATTGTATATTTCGATTTTTTGTGTATTTCGTGACTTTTAAGGGCATGTCCAAGTTGTAAAATGTAAACAAACAAAAATGTAAACATACTACGAAAAAATGGAATATATATTGCTATTAAATTGTCACAGCACGTAATACTGTTAAAGAATATAACGTAAAACAGAAAAAAAAAATTTCACAAGACAGATTTACACTTGCTTAAACAGCAATCTTTCTTTTTGAGGTTATGTTTATTGTTAGAAAAAAAGAACATTATTTATATTGAATTGCACATACCTGTCGGCTGCGAAGGATTCACAATTTAGAATAACGCTTATTATCCCTGTTTAAGGGAGAAGCCTACTTTACATGGTAAAAAAAATCGATTTTTTTTGGTGCTTAAATCTTTAGAAAATACATCCAAGAATATGTACCTAAAGTTTTAGAGACCAATCTAAATTATTTTTCATGTTTTTCGTTGATTTTTGTCGAGTGTAAAAAGTTAAGTTAAAAAACATTGAAGGTTACAACCAATTGTTGAATTGTTATAAATAAACTAGAGGAATTGTAAAAAAAATTTAATTTTTTTATTTTTCGAAAGTAGATAAAATTTTGTTCAGTGATTTAAAATCGCAATTTTTTTATGCAAAATTCGAGCAGATTTATAACATTAATAATTGCTTGGCCACCCGCCGGGTGGCCCGTCGGTAGCGCGAAAGTTAAAGCGCGTTTTCTCGAATTTCACTTTTTACGAAATTTACTAACTCGTGGGCAGGATTGACAGAAAACGCCTGTACCGATGTTAATGAATGATGGCTTGTTTTACTCAGTATTAATCCCTCTTCTACTTGAACTAAAAAAAATTTGTTTAATTTTTTTTTACAATTTTGAGAACCAGTTAAAGTCATTATTTTTTTTTCAAAAAAATGATTTTTCTGTTTTTATCATTCAAAATTATCCTAAAAATTTATTAAATATTTACTTGCAATATTTCGAATATTTAATTGCAATGTTTAGTAAAAATTGTGTAAAGATTTATATGTCCCGATTAAATAAGTGTTTAGTGTGAACATTTCATTAACATTTCCTGAAGATTTTCGCCCAATTATAATTATAATTAGGCGAAGATTTCATTGAAATGTTCAGGAAAGCTTCGCGCTAAACACTTATTTAATCGGGACATATAAATCTTTATACAATTTTCACTAAACTTTTCAGTTAAATATGCAAGTAAATATTTAATAAATATTTAGGAAAATTTCGGTGCTGTGGGGGTTAAGGTACTCTCTCACCTCTATTGCCTGCATGCAGGTCGTCATGGTAACACATAAGAGTAAGAGAGTCAGATAATTCAAATCAGTCAGAAATTGCAAAGGTGTGTCGACATTTCAATTTACCGCCAAATGTTCATGGTCCCCTTTGACCAACGTAGTACACTTTTTTTCGAGTTTTATCATATTCTCATTCCAGAATAGTTTATGTGTAGCACGTGTATGCAGGTGCCGGTTATGTTTTTACCGCGACAAGTATTTACAATTAAATATAAATATAAATAATATTTTTTAATAGTACAAGTTACTGTGATGATCTAAAACAATATTCCATTTCCCGTAAAATGGCAGAAATAATCGCAAAAGGTTCTGAAAAGCCACTCTATGTCATTGTTCAATTCGCGGATTTAACAGAGTCGACTGTTGAAATCATCAAGCCATCTTGGGCATTTTTTAATTCCAGCAATGGTGAAATATCTTCTACGGTTTTTCCGGATGTAGTTTCGAAACGTGAACTGCAAAGTTATCTCAAGCAGAAAAATCAAATAGATAAATCGTGGTATGATAAAGATGGTCTTCCTTATGCAGTTGTAAAAACCTTCACCTACGCTGGTAATAATAAATTTTTGCTTTTTTATGTATTCTATTTACTTGATTTAAAATGTATAAAATGTTTATAAGGGTAATTTCCTTTTATTTCACCTAAAGTCGTTAATGATCTATTTTTTTAAAAATCTGGTGATTTGTAATTATGAATTTTAATATCTGTACAATTCATATCTTGTAAATATTTTATTGTTTATTTCTTCAGTTATTATTATTTCATTAAATATATATTTTACTTAAAATTTTAATTAAATGAGTAGATAACCGTTTATAACTCTTGTCGTGTGTATGATAGGCCAATAGTGCAACAGTAAAATATATACCAGTAACTTTGATTAACGGGGGTTTCTAGCGAACCGAAGAACTTTTGGTTTAAAAATGTTTTTAACTTCTTTTACAAAATCGTCATTTAAAAATTTATATTTTCTTAACAATGTTTATTATAAAACCACATCTATAATTATTAAATTTAGTCATTTTAGTAGAATCAAAATCAACATATATAAAAGTAATGTTTTAATTTATAAAATTTGTAAAGTTTGAATTGCCGAATTGCTTAGACACCTACATTCATTGATTAATTTTTAACTTCAGACACTTACGAAGAGGCGTTGGAAAAATTAGAATACGTTTTAAATTTGACGGATCCGGATACAGACGACGCAGTGAACCGGGACAAGATGAAAAAAACAAGACATGAAAGATGTTACAAAAGATTTACGGAATCGGAAACTGAGAAAGATGAAGAAGTCATTAAGCCGAAAAAAGTGTTTAAGCTAGCAAATAATTATTATTTATTCGGCAAACACAATTCCGCTGGTACTTCTCAAGAAATTAAAATTAAAATCAAGCAGGAGGATCAAAACAAAACTACCGAAATTAATCAGATTGCTACGAACAGTGATTCAAATATCGCCAAATTCGAAGATACTGGTAAATATAAATAATAATTAATACAAATATTAAGATATAATCTTACTATTATAATAATAGCAGGCCTTGAATTTCAAACCTTTTTTGACATTTTTTGTTAACATGCGACTTTTTACATTTAAAAATTTGCAAATATTATAACGTAAAATCATTTAAAATTTAATTACTTCTGAAAATTTTAACTGCAAATTTTCCGAAACTTTATTAGTTTCCATTAAAAATTTTTAATTAATATTCTTCTATGATTTTTAATAACTAAGTCAAATTCTTTGAAAAGTGCATTATTTATTATTTCTGAAAAATTTAAAGTGTAAATCTTTTAAAATTTAATCATCATTCAAAATTTGTATCTATAATTTTTCCCGAAATTAATTTTAAATAATTTTACATTAACTAAAATCCAACTACTATTTAATATTTGTAAATTATGATTTTAGAGAATTAAGATTTATTAAATTAATTAATACAATTAATATTACTGTAATGTACATCGACTAAAAAGACTCTTACGCTTTATAGTCTAATGCTTGATATAACTGATATGATATTACTAATCTAGGTTTACAACAGCAAAACCATTCTGAATTTATAGAGAGGAGAAATAATGACTCTACTTTAGAAGCGATAACTCAAGACCCTCAAGGTATGTAGGCTTGAAAATTTCACAAAATGTGGTGTCCACTTTTTTAGAAATCTATTAATTTGCATTTGTAATTTTTTATTTTCACGAAACGCATTTAATTATTTTTTATCAAATGTTATACAATAACTTAAAAATTAAAATTTTTAATTACAATAATTGCAAAAGAAAGTGTACTTTAAAAATTAAAAATTTTTTATATGTAGAAAAAGTAGATGAATCAGAAAATGGAAAGGATCTGCAGCCAGGATCCACTAAGTCGACTAGCTCTGCACGGAAAAACTTTTTTCAAGAGTCATTGCTAAATTTATTCAAGAACTCAGGATATGGGAAAAATTTATAACTTGTTTTAGAAAAGTTCAATATTCATTAAAGAATTTTCAGGTGTTTTTCTAATGGCTTGGAAATTATTGTTCTTGACGCTGCGACTGAGTTCTTCAGTCACTGCGCGCTGAAAAAGTCTCGAACTATTTAAGAAAGAAGACGTAGCGTAACCAATAGGTATACAGCGCCACTTCGCTTTAAACGCTTTAAAACGATCTAAAACTAAAGTATCGTAACGCGTCCCTGCAGCCGAGTGGCATAAGGCGGACCGATCTTGAGTCTCGAGGTCTTAAGTTCGACTACTCACGCGGGCAAATTTTTTTCGCTAATTTTACATTTTTCTATTCTTAAACCAGTTCAGGACTTTTTCAAGAAAATTCAACAAGTAGTCCAGAAATTTACGACAGTTATCCCCGAACACCCTGGCGGGCGGGTTTCACTGAACATCTACCGAATTCGGTAGACGTTCAGTAGATGTTCGGTAATTGGTCGAAAATGGAAATAAAAAAGCAGAAAATGTAGAAAGAAACCATTGAAAATAATAAATAAAGTGTTAAAGTGTTAATTTATCCAATAATTAGGATAATTTATGTTGTGAATAATTAAATATTCATGTGTAAAGTGGGAAAGAGCTAACCTGACAGTTGACATAGTGTGAGAAATTAATAAATAATTAATGCAAATTAGTGTGAAATGTTAAAAATAGCACCCAATAAATATTCCTAAATATTTAAAGTATTTAATTTATTATTTAGTTTTGTTAATTATTGCATATTAATAATACAAACATTAATTAAAGTAATAGTTTTCTCTTTTTGTGTAAAGTGTCGATAACAATATTAGATAGCCGCGCATTTGTGACGACAGATGGCGAGACTGGCATTTGTACGCCGTTCTGTTTTATCACATTCAAAACAAGAAATAGGAAAACGAACTATTCAAGATGAATTATGTGTTGAAGTTATCGATCACTCCGAGTCAAGTAAATGGAAAAAATTAAAACAATTCCTTTAACGTTTTCAACAGCAAAGCTGCCCTCTTCAGAAACTATAATTTATTTATTAAATAAATTTAGACAATTAGTTCATTACAATATTAAAATAAAATAACATTAATCAAATTATTACCGTAAAAATTGCGAAAAAAATTAAATTATATATACATATTTAAAAGAAAGAAATGAATGGAGGAAACTTTTATTATTCAAGATGAACTTCATATAAATATATAATAATTAATAACACAGTTCCAACTCCTAAAAGAAAAAATGGATGTTCTAGACCAATAAAAATAAAGTTGAAACTCCTCCCTCGCAAAGAAAGCCATTTTTTATTTGCTGGTTAAGTTACACAAAATAGAGGAAAAAATTTATATTTATAAAATAAAATATATAATTCCAGCCTTCAAAAGAAATAATGAATATTTTAGACTTATTAACGTAAAGTTGTAACTCCTCCTAAATGAAGGAAGCTATTTTTTTATTTGTTGGTTAAGTTACACAAAATGAAAAAAACAATTTAATTTTAAAAATTAATCATATAATTCCAACTCCCTCAAAAGAAAAATGGACGCTTTTGGCCAATAAAAAATATACAAACTCCGCCTACTTTCAAAATCAATTTTTCTATTTGTTGGTTGAGTTAAACAAAATGGACAAAAGAAGTTATATTTGAAAAATAAAACATATAATTCCAGCCTTCAAAAGAAATAATGGAAGTTTTAGACCAATAAAAATAAAGTTGAAACTCCTCCTTCATTAAGAAAGATATTTTTTTATTTGTTGGTCAAGTTACACAAAATAGAAAAAAAATATTTTTAAAAAATATAACATATAATTCCAGCCTTCAAAAGAAATAATAGATATTTTAGACCAATTAACGTAAAGTTGAAAATCTTTCTTTATAAAGAAACCTATTTTTTATTTCTTGGTTAAATTACACAAAATGAAGAAAAAAATTTATATTTAAAAAATTAATCAACTCAACCAACAAATAGAAAAATTGATTTTGAAAGTAGGAGGAGTTTGTTTATTTTTTATTCGCTAAAAGCGTCTATTTTTCTTTTGGGGATTGGAATTATATGATTTATTTTTAAAAATAAATTGTTTTCTTCATTGTGTGTAACTTAACCAACAAATAAAAAAATAGCTTCCTTCATTTAGGAGGAGTTACAACTTTACGTTAATAAGTCTAAAATATTCATTATTTCTTTTGAAGGCTGGAATTATATGTTTTATTTTTCAAATATAACTTCTTTTGTCCATTTTGTGTAACTTAACCAGCAAATAAAAATGGCTTTCTTTGCGAGGGAGAAGTTTCAACTTTATTTTTATTGGTCTAGAACATCCATTTTTTCTTTTGGGAGTTGGAACTGTGTTATTAATTATTATATATTTATATGAAGTTCATCTTGAATAGTTCGTTTTCCTATTTCTTGTTTTGAATGTGATAAAACAGAACGGCGTACAAATGCCAGTCTCGCCATCTGTCGTCACAAATGCGCGGCTATTGCTTTAAAGTGAATTTTTTCATTTTATTTAATTCTATTAATGCTAATAAAATATATTCTTTTTATACATCAATCGATTCGTCTTGATGAAATGAAGATTTTTAGTTTGTTTTTAAGTCTAGATTAACATTTTATTATAAAGCAACATCATTTTTAAGAAGGAAATAAATTTCTAATAAAAGTGCGAATTTTTGGTTTTAATTATGTTTAATTCTATAAATTCAAATAAAATATATACTTTATATATACCAATCGATTCGTTTTAATGCAACGGATACGATTATTGAAAAAAATGAGTAAAATCTTATTGTACTGGAATATAATTTTGATGAAAGAACTAAATTTTTGATAAAAAAAGGTAATTTTTTTGCTTTAATTGTGATTACCTCTATAAACTCTCATACAATTTATACTTTATATATACCAATCGATTCGTCTTGATGCAAAGAAGAAGATTTTATTGTATATTAACTTCAATATTCAATTAAAAAAAAATTTTTTTGAAAAAAATTTTTTTTTTGAAAAGAGTAAAAAAAAATTTTTTTTAAATAGATTTTTTAATGTCCATCAATCCATTTCGAGATATTTTTATGATAAATATTCCTAGCAATTTTTCGCCGAATTCGTTGAAACCTCTTCGAGTTATCGTGTTCACAAAAAACGGGATCCACACACACACATACACACACACACATACATACATCCGGACAATTGTTCAGGGTCTTATATAACATAGTCCCATATAGAAGAAAATTTGTCAAAAGGATTTTTAAAAATTTTGTAAATTAAACGACTACAAAGCTTCCTCACGAGGAAGCAAAAATTTATTAAATATTTACTTGCAATATTCGGAATATCTAATTGCAATGTTTAGTGAAAATTGTGTAAAGATTTATATGTCCCGATTAAATAAGTGTTTAGAGTGAACATTTCCTGAAGATTTTCGCCTGATTATAATTATAATTATAATTATAATTATAATTATAATTAGGCGAAGATTTCATTGAAATGTTCAGGAAAGTTTCGCGCTAAACACTTATTTAATCGGGACATATAAATCTTTACACAATTTTCACTAAACTTTTCAGTTAAATATGCCGAATATTGCAAGTAAATATTTAATAAATATTTAGGAAAATTTCGGTGCTGTGGGGGGAAAAGTCAGGGATTTGCACTAAAAGTACTAAAAGAAATTAAATTTTTAGAATTCATAAGAAAAATCTAAATTTTTGATGTCTTTTTTCTTTGCCTTATAAATTATGAAGCGACCACGAATTTTAATACAAAACCTTCAACATTTTTTTTCTTGAAATAATTTTTGAATATTATTCAATTATTTTAAAAGTTTGTAGGCAATTATCTCGATAAATATCAAAATTATTCACAGAAGTCCAATTATTTTTTAATTTTAGGAATTTTAATATAATTCTTTTCAAAATTCAATTATTTCAACATAAATAACAATATTCAATTATTTTCAAAAATTTAAATAAAATGATTTGAAAATTTTAATTATTTTCTAAAGTTTTTCGTAATGACATGATTTTAAATATTTACCATTTTTATAAAATTTATCAAATAATTTTAATATTGAATACAATTTTTTAAACAATTTTACGAAAACATTCAATTATTATCATGAAAAATAAAATTTCATTTAGAAATTCAATTATTTTCATCGGAAAAATATTTACGAAATCAAATATTGTTAACAAAATTTTAAATAAATTCCTTGAAGAATGCAATTATTCTTACATATTTTATTAAAACTTGACAAAGAATTGAATTTTAAGAAACATTCAATCATTCAATAAAGTATTAAAATTCTTTGCAATGATTCAATTGTTTTCATAAATGAGTCATCGGATCTTATAACGACACATAAAATTGTCACGGCGATATTAGTTGACCCCTAAAAGTGTAAAAAAAATAAGTAAAACAAATTGTTTTTCAGTTACTTCTAAATAGGAAATTTTTTTGTACATCTTTTTTCTTTTATTATTATTTTCGTATCTATTAAACGTTTTGAAGAAAACGCAAAAACTAATATCGTCTTGGAAGTTTTATGTGTCCTTATAAGATCCGACCGACTCAAATGACTTATACGTCGCAGGAAATTAATTACTTTCAAAATAATTCAATTATCTTGTTGAACAATAAAATTTTTCATCTAAAATTAATTATTTTAGGGAATTTTAATAAAATTCTTTTCACAAAATCTCAGTTATTTAAACAAAATTTAATAAAACTCTTCGCATTCATTCAATTATTTTCAAAAATTGTTGTAAATTTCTTTAATATAATAAAAATTTCAGTAAAACTTTAATTAAATTCCGTAAAAAAATGTATTATTTGCAAAAAAATTAATTTTAATAAACATTCAATTATTGAATAAATAATTTATTTTTGTATTTAAATAAATGAATTATTTTCGAATTTTCTAATAAAAATTGATCTAAAAATAAATTCCTGTCAAATTTCGGTGGCAACCCTGTTGATATATAGGTAATCTTTTTCTAACTTAATTAATATAACGAAATTTGCATTTCTTTGTCTTTATAGTATAAAGAATAATTGTAACATCTCGTGAAAAATTTTATCAAAGAAGCCGAAAATGTCAGGTTATATTAGTAATTTTTAAAATGATAGTATAAAAGAGAATCGATTATCAATATTAACGAGTATTATTGAAGTCTGAATTATATCCAAAAATTTACATAAAAACTGTTTTTATTGTTTTACAATTAAGAAATAAGTATAATCACTGTAAAACTGACAAAAGGGTCTCTTTCTTAGTGACGCTTCACAATTACTTTTAAAATAACCGAAATTCTGCAAAGCTGCAATATAAAATTTAATATTTTTTCGTTTAGCTGAAAAGACACAGGTTATGAGAAGATTAGACAAGGTGGAATTGGCGATAAATACGCGGGACAGCAACAATGAAAATAATCACCGTAACGTAAATGTTTCATTTCTATGCAAAGATAAGGATATGAAGCATTTTCCTATGAAAACTTTAAAATCTTTCGATTGGAACGAACAGAAACTTGTTAATGATACCTTCAAAAAAAAGTTGTAAGCATAATATTAAAACATTTTTATTACAATAATATCTAATATTGCCTATACCCTAGTAGAAATTTGTTATAGTATCTTTAAGGGCACTGGACAGTTCCACTGGAAAATTTCGAGGCACTTTACAGTTAAACTGGCTAAAAACTATAAAGTGATGTCACGCTAATTTGTTCAAGTTATTGTCCAGTCAAATTTTACAGTTTCTGATCATCAGTCCTGTAGAAAAACTGTACAAAATAATTCACTTGGAAATGTCAAAACTTTATTTATATTAACGTTTCGTATTGAACACGCACAAATTTGAAAATATAACGTTAAATTATTTTGTCAACAAATTAAATAAATTAAAATTTTACGAAACTATATTTTTACTGTTGGTGTATCTATTGTTACGTATAATAAATTATCTGTAATATTATTTTTTAATAACTACATAATTAAAAAAAATTATGAACATTACTGATTCTTGTACACATGTCTTTTTTTTACAGTAAACAACATTCACTTTTTCCTTGAATTAAGCACAACACTGAAATAAATATTATTATTTTATCACACAACAGACTTAAAAGTAAACCCTAATATGAAGAACTAATTCAGTTCAAACGAAAAATATCTAGCGGTATCGGGGAGCGAACTCGGGTCACACTGGGACGAAATACCTAAACGCACGCTTACGCATCACGGCCGTTCTAGTCGATGGACGATTCCGGAAAAATAATAACTATACTCTACCGTCAGGTAAAGCAGTTCCCATTTTCATCTTTTCTAGCTCAACTGGCGAATTACTGGACAGCTACTGCATAACACTCTAAAGTTGAACTTATTGATTTTTATTGTATAGAAGTTCTGTCTGTCCAGTTATTCTCATGGTACTGTCTAGGCGTTCCGTGAAATTATGTTTCAAAGTTTGTCGTGGCGTTTGCGCTACCGTCAGTCCAGCAACTGAACAGTGTTATATAGACATTTTCCATAAATACATCAGTGTATACACTGAAAAAAATAATTCGCGGGTATAACTAGAATTATGTCTATTTTTCCGTAAGGAATTAGTAATAAATTGTTACTGGCTACTGTCATTAATTATAGACAGTTCTGTTATATAGATCGGAGAGCTATACATATGTCAACGTCAATACATCAATGTAAAACATAACCTCACTTTATTGGACCAATTCTAACTTTTTGTATGTAACAGGTTTGTTAAATTAATATTTATACATATAATAAGATTATGTAATCTTGAAAAAAAATTTTCTTCTGAATTTAAAAATTAGTTATTTTAATTAACTCAATTAATTAAAGCGAATTTTAAAAAAGTTTTCAAGTTGTCAACAGTAAAATAAAAGAACAAAATTAAAAATATGAAAACTATAAACTTTAAAACCAAAAGATTTAATTTATAGAAAATATTTTGAAAATGTCAATACACAACTGTTTAGTTACTGAAACCGGCGGTAGCGCTGACGCCACGACAAACTTTGGAAAATAATATCTCGGAACGCCTCGATAGTGCCATGAAAATAACTGTACAGGACTTCTATGCAGTAATAATCAAGTTCAACTTTATATTTTCTTTAACAGTGTTATGCAGTAGCTGTCTAGTAATTCGCCAGTTAAGCTAGATTAAACTTCCATGACTAAAACTGTACAGTAACTTGAATAAATCTAGTCATGCCACGACAAATTTCTACTAGGGTATGCTTACTGAACAAAACTATAAATTTAAAAAATCTTTTTTTAATATTAACTGAGGGCCTGGATGCTATAATGTGTTACGCGCCATTTACTTAACATGGCGCATAACATATTATAGCATCCAACCCCTCAATTTCATTGCCGCTTGATATGAGAGGAGAGCTAAGCCATTTTAAATAGTGGTAAAAACTGTTCCCTTTGAATAGTATTCAAAATTTCGTACTCAATAAATTCTTTCTCTAAGTTAAAATTGTCAACTCTATTAAAACTTAAATTAGATTAAACACTTCTGTGAAACAATTAAGCAATGGTAATTGTTTATATAGTCTACTTGTAACGGCATTTAATTGTTTTCAGCAAAATGCTTTTGTAAAGAATGGAAAATTCAGCACTATTAGCATTACAATATCTCGGATGTTAGAATGCGTGATGACTTATGAATTGGGATTAAAATTCTCGTTTAAGGGTCGAAAACCAAATGTGAAGAGAGCTTTCATTACCACTCGCTTATATAACGTAGTATTTAGTTAGTATTGTTTTCTTTCTCAACATAAATTATATCTTTACATGCTTATCAATTTAATCATTTTAATATTTAGATGCTGCTAATGAACTGTACGGAGATGAAGTGACAGTGGTTTCAGTGAACAAATCTGTGTCATCATGGCTAATTTATTGCAAAACGAGATTGAATCGTCAAGAATAGTTAGCATTTCTTTACTATTAAATATTTAATTTTTGAATTTTGAAATAAAATTTAAATTCTAGTAAGTAATTTTAAAAATGATTCAATTTAATTTAATTTTTAATTCAATTTTACTATTTTAATTTTCAATACGTTTTTAACAAGTTATGCATAAGATCTACCATATGAATATAGTTTTAAATATTTATTTTATAATTGATTAAAAGGAAAAATTATTTATTTTAAAAACTAAAAATTTTTATTAAACAGTGGTGAGATAATTGTAATCATAAAAACTTCATCATTAGATTACTATTAACATAGACTGATATTTTCAATTTCGACAGGTACAGTTGCTTTCTTTAGAAACAACAAAAAGTAAATCTTTGAAATGTAATGTCTTTTTTGCTTTTGTTTTTTATTATGTTTCGATAATTCATAATTCAGTTGCTAGAAAATTTTTGAAATTTCTTTAATGATGAACTTAAAAATTTTAATTATTATTTAAATTTAAAATAATTTTATATAAATTCCATCACATATTTGTTATAATATTTTACAGTCAACAATATCAGAAATTTATTTAGTTACAAATATAAGTAAAGCTGGATTTTTAAGAATAGGCCAACAACCTCGTTTGGATTTTTTTCAGTAGTTTGACTTACATTTAAAATAGTAATTCTTAGTAATTTCGATATTTTTTTAAATTTTATTGCTATGATCAAATTTTTATAAATTATTTTCATTGCAGCAATATGCAAGTAACTGCGGCGAATACTGACACAGTACCTGTTAATATCGGTTAAGTGATTTACCGAAGTTGAAGATAGCGACACTTACCGGATCAAGTCATCTATTTTTGCCGCCTGTAGTCTTGTTCTAGTAAGTTAATTATTAATAGCGAATTCGGTTATCTGCTCTAGAGTGTCCTTGTTCTGTGCGGTAGTACTGTTTGTATACTCTAACTATTGAAACTTTGTTAAATCGAACATGCTAATCCTTCAGGCAGCACTCTTAGAGCACTCTAGAGCAAAAAACCGAATTCGATGTTGCACAAGGGACATAATATAGGGTCATTTGGGGTAAATGTAAACAGTAGTCAATATTTTTACCTCAGCTCACCTACAAGATGTTCTGAGTATTGCCAATATTTTATTTTGACAATTGGCAATGCCATATTATAAGTTATTTTTTAATGCAAAAAAGATTGAAAATCAAAATTTTACTGTTTCAGTATTTTGTCTCGCATTTGCATAAAAATAAATTAAAAAATCAAACTAAAATTTGTAATTCTTCCTTATTAATGCCTTAACAAAAATTGACTTTGATTTTTTATTTTTGTCAATTTAGTTAATAAATAATTAAGTGTTTACATTTACCCCAAGAATTCGAAAACTCGGGGTAAATGTAAACAGAACGTCAACTACATTAAAAAAAATTTAATAAATTATTGGATCTGCCATTTTGAAATTAAAAAATTCGATTTTAGATTCTTATTCAGCAACCTTAAAAACTTTTTTTTACCAAGTTGAGTGAAAATCTATTAAAATTTGTTCAAATTATTCAAGTTTTACATTACTAATTTTGTAATGGTTGATTGTATATTTTAAGATACATTAGCCAGTCAACTGGTTGATTTTTCTATAGATCTACGAAGAACTTTTTTCAGTTTTTCCATCCCTTAAAACAGTAGTATACTTGAAATAACTTGTTTCATAAACTTCGCTTAATTACAGTGGTGTTTACATTTACCTCGAATTTTAGAAAAATTTTTAATTCTCAGGGTAAATGTAAACAGTCAGTTTAAGGCGATTCAGGTGCATCAATATTTTTTTGTACTCCATAAAACTTTTCTAGGGAAGTAAAGTAACAAGTTTATGCAAAAAAAATCCGTCCATTTTACGTTTTAACAACAAAAAAACTAATGTTTTTAGTGAAACATAGATATTCCGTTTACATTTACCCCAAATGACCCTAGATATTGAATTAAAATAATTAATACTCACAGATTCTACGAGTAGGTCTATAGAGTGCAATTTTTTTAAATGTCCCACATATTTCTATTCACTCTTCACAGAATTTAGAAAAATTTTTACTTTAAAAAATTCGCTTCTTGAAATTCTGGATTTAAAGAACTAAAAAATACATGAAGAGTAAGTTTTCAAAACCTGATTAATCCAAATTTTATTTTTTTTATTTTCTGGAAGTTTTTGTGCTATGTGGGAATTCTTAATTTGAAGAGTGATAAAACGATTTCTAAGGATTATAATATTTTAAATGTATTTATCTAAATTCTATTGAAAAATGGATTAATCAACTTTTAAAAAATTGCTTCTCATGTGTTTTTTTACTGAATTTGGACAATAATATTATCATGCCAATCCTGCAATCCATCTTTTGCATTACAGATTTGCTCTTAAACATAAAAATATCAAGCTGGAGAACATGGGCGACAAAAATAACGATGATGATGAGCACAAAAGTATTAAAAAGTGATATTATTTTACTTTTTCTTATATACATTTTAATATATTAAACATATTGCAATAAAAATTGAAATATCAAATAAACTTTATTCATTTTTTAACCTAATACCTCGATTTTTCTATCTTATACTGCTTTATTATTATTATTATCAAATATAAATTTTGAAACAATTTTTTTATGTAAATGTGTAATATTACTGTAATGTTACAGTGATATTACCGCGTAGTATTAGTGATATTACCGCGTAATATTAATGTAATATTGCTGTAACATTACAGTAATATTACAGCGTAACATTACCATGAGGCGGACATTTTAATATCACAGTAACATTACAGAAATATTACCGGGTGGTATTGCTTTAATATTACTGTAATATTACGTGCTACTTGGGCGATACTGTTAAATTAATGATATTCTACAAATTGTTTCTATAGTTCATCTACATATATATGGGTCAATCTCTAGAAAGGGACAAATTCAAAATTGAAATTTTATAAAAAAAAGTTGAAAAATCACTTTTATTATTAATCCTGTGGCAAAAGGGGGATCTTAATAAACCTGTAAAATACGTGGTTACAATCTTTATTAACATTATTATTAAAAATTAATGTTTTTTATTCAGAATTTTTGTTGAAAATTTATCGCAACTAAAATATTTTAAAAATTGATGGATGGCGGACACGTTTTTGAAATATTCATCGTATTTGCTTGAAACTCGTTACTCGGGGGTTTTCGGTGTCGCTAATTACGAATCCGATATCAGTTTTCCAAAATCCAAAATGTCGGATCCAATATGGTGGACACTTTTAAGAAATAATTGGGATAAATTTAAAGTAGATACTCGTGTATTTTTAGGGTTGCTAATTTCAAAAATAAATTTTATTATGTTTGTATCCCGTAATGGTGGGGAATTTCGTGCGGTGGACAAAACTAATTCCATTCTAGAAAAAAATACTTCTCAAATATTTTACTTTATTCTTGATGAATCCGCCATTTTGGATTTTTAAAAACTGATATCGGATTCGTAATCAGAGACCCCGAAAAACTCAGAGAAATAAGTTTTAACCGAATCCGATGAATGTTTCAAAAAAGTGTCCGCCATATTGAATCCGCCATTTTGGATTTTTAAAAACTGATATCGGATTCGTAATCAGCGACCCCGAAAACCCCCGAGTAACGAGTTTCAAGCAAATCCGATAAATTTTTCAAAAAAGTGTCCGCCATTTTGGATTTTCAAAAACTGACATCGGATTCGTAATCAGCGACCCCGAAAACCCCCGAGTAACGAGTTTCAAACGAATCCCATGATTAATAAAGTCTGCAATTTAGGTACTGTATAATGGAAATATACCATCGGTAACGGAGGGGAGTTTTCTTTTATAAGACAGCTTCGAAATATGTTCATTGTGTTGCAAAAAAATCAATTTTATAAATAAATTAATAACATCTTTAGTTTTCTTTGTTTTTAAATAAAACAATGTGAATAAAATTATTAACAATTATTATTATTTACTTTCAAAAAACTAAATTTATTGCGGTAACGGAGGGGAGTTTTTATTATATCGATAAACACTGACACACTAAAAGTCCTTTTAAAACTGACTATTTTCTTTTCATTTCGTCATTTTATGTAATGACCATAACTATACTGACTCTACAAAGAGTTTTGATTTATTTATTTTTATGTTGTCGTTTTTTTCTATATTTTATAATTATATTTGTGAGTGGTAACGGAGGGGAGTTTTATTTCTGCACAAAACGAATTTAATTCTAAGAAAAAATACCTCACAAATATTTTACTTTATTCTTGATGAATCAATTACAAATAGAATAATAAGTAGATTTTACCCGGCAAAAATTTTTTTAATATTGCAAAATTAATATAATACCTCTTTTATAAATGAAACTTTCTTTATGAACAGTAACGGAGGGGAGTTTTTATACTATATAAACATGTGTATCTCTAAATATTTCAAATTTTTTATTTATTTTTCATAGGATCCGATTAAATCATAATGAATGCTATTATTAGGAGGTAAAAGTTTTGAAAAATTATTATTATTTATTTAAAAAAATCTAATTTACGGGTCATCTGTCCCGATTGTGAGAATGACCCATATAGCAACAGAATAATTTATTGCTTTTTGACATTCATTGGAAGTATCTAATAGATAAATTTGAAGAAAATGCGTGTAAATTTAAATCAAATGAAAAGTTGTTTGCTCCAAAGAAGCGCGCTTTTGAAAATGAAAGCATATGCTTTCGTTTCAATGAGTGGTGCTATAGCATACTACCTATAGCATATGCTATAAAAATAAGGACACTATGTATTTGAGACATTGACAGGTGCTAAAATAAAACACATATTTATATGTTTATTAAATCTGTCGTTTTTGAAATTCTTATATAAAAAAGTATTATTTAAATTGTTTTAAAGCATTAATGACTAGTTAAATATAAATTCCCTATATAAATCCCCTTATACACGAGAAAAATCTCGCGCACGGTATTTAACCACAAAGTAACTGCTGAATGTAAGAAGCGAATGTATTACATTGCAGCGCGCCGGTTCTCGTCTATCACGAAAGTTAAGCAGGTTTGGTCGCGGTTACTACATGGATGGGTGACCGATTGGGAACAGCGTATTTTTCAGACTCAAAAAAATATAAAGTGTGTTTGAATGTGTATGTGTGTGTGTTTGTCGTTGGAAAAAATGAAAAAAATAATAATGATGTGTATGTTAATGTGTAAAATTGAAAAAAAAGATATATATATGAAGTGTTGTGTTAAAGGTGTGAGAATTAATTATAGTATATAAAAAATATGTGAACAAAAATTTCATTTTTTCAATTTATCGTTGGTGTATATCTTTCACCACATTAAAGAATTGACTTAACAGTATGGTGTTATTCAATCGATAGCAACAACTGAAAAAACTAAAAGTACAAATTTTTGATTCATAAAAATGATGCTTTTTAATTTAAAAACTATAGTCATTGACTCAAAAGCATATACTGTTAAATTAAAAATTTTTGATCGTTCATTCAAAAGGAATACCTTCAAATTAACATAGTATACTGTCAATTTGAGAAATACACGGAGAGACCCACATTCGTAAAAATTACTAAAAATGGTTGCAATGACCGGAAATAAGGGGACTTTTAGCATAATGTACTACAGAATTAGATAAATTTACAAAAGAAATAGATAAATTTGCTACATTAAAATAGCAAGTTTTAATACTTTGTGTAAGAGTTGTAAATGTAGCAAAAATTGATTATAGTTTTCTCTAATTTCATTACACAAAATCTGACAAATGAAAACATTTTCTACTAAAATCTACGATCCACTGTAGTAATTTTTGGTGAGCAAGTGTGGCTAGCGAGTGCAGTCATATGGCGCCTGCATTTCTATTGGTTGCTAGCTTCGTCAATGTCCGTAAATGAGCCGATGCCATCCGATCATTGACAGTGACTATGCTTTGCGTATGTAAACTAAATTTGGATATTATCTACAATAATTAAATATAAATTGAAACGTAGATCGTTCATTATCTCAGAAATTGACCATTATAAATTAATAAATTTTGCATTTATTCCTGTCCCAAGAACTATGTCTTATAATAAGTTGTTAAAAGTAAACTGCTTTCTCGTAAGTGCTGTAAATTTTCATCATTCAATATACACAGTGGAGGATGTACAATTATATGAGAGGGAGACTATAACTATAGTTCTAGGTAAAAGGTGCAGATGTCGCCGTCATAGAAGCTAAACAAATTTGCGGTTAAGCGCATGCGTTTACTTTGAATTTTAAAACATGATTTTTTATTCTCATGAATTAATAAAACTATTTGTAGAATTGAATTTTAATAATATATATATATATATATATATATATATATATATATTATTTATTATATACAATGTATAATAATTATTCCTATTTTGTATATTAAAATATTTTCTAAAATAAAATGATAATTTATGTTTTTATTTAAATATGAAAATGGTATTTATGAAGTAATATATTATATTTTTTAATTTTTTTAAAATAAAAAGCATGAAGTATATTTAAAATTTATCTTGAAATCAAAATTAAGAAAATATTTAATTAAAATTTATAAACCTAATATGAGGAGAGCATTATAATTTAAGTAAATGTGCCTTCTTGCACAATTATAAATATTAGACACTTGTCTCTGTGTTATTGCTTATTTATTTTGTGAAACTTAAAGTTTTGCAAGTGCTTTACCATTACAGTGATTAGTATTAGTATTAGTATTCGTCGAGAATTGCCGGTACAAATAAGCAGTAAGTGTATATTATTTACACTCCTTTGCGAATTTGATCGACTAAAAGTTGACTTAACTGTGTATATTTTCGATTCCTGTAAAAAGAACTTATAAAATTGACTGAATTTCATGAAAAAACTTTTGGGATGGATAAATAAACATTTCAACAAGCAATTTGTGCAATATTGAAAAACATTATCAATAATTATTTATTAAATAATTATTATCATATTTTCACCATTTTCAATATTTTATTGAATAAAATATTCATTTTTCTATCCCAACAGTTTTTTCATAAAATTCTGTTAATTTCATAAGTTCTTTTTCAGGGTAGCCACTTTTTTCATAAAAAAATTCACGGTCATTTCCCGGTCCATTTCAGGTCATAAATTATTGTATTTGTTCACAATACAATTTAATTAAATTTTCAATAATTTGAAAGTTTTTTAATTAAATATTATATATTTAGAAATATAACTAATTTGAAAAAAATGTAAACAAAAATTTTCAAAAAAAATAACTTATTCAGAATTTTTTATTAATATGTTTTTACAAATCAAATTTTTTAAAAACTTTAATTTGAAAGTTTTTAAAATTCAATCAATATTAATATTATTAATATTAATTTAACATTCTAAAATATAGAAATAGTTGTTTATGATTAATTGTAAAAAAACGAATTTAATGATATATAATTAATAAGTCTTAAAACAAATTTTTCTCACAAAATAATGAAAAAAAGTTAAGTCCACTTTTGGTCCATCTGATCCGCCAGGGCTCTAAATTTGAATCAGTGAGATGTTACTGATGGTATAATAATGATAAATTTTTAACTTTTCAGAAGGGGCTATCAGGTTTAATCGCAAATATTAACAATACCAAAGATTTGCCTGTGATATTTTTATAAAGTACAAGCTTTTTTAATTAAAAGCTACATATTTAATTTAAGAGAAATTTAAAGATTTGGCTGTGATATTTTTCACAAAATATTAATTTTTATAAAATACAAGCTTTTTATTAAAAGCTACATATTTAATTAACGATACCAAAGATTTACCTGTGATATTTTTAATAACTTATTGCTTTTTATAAAGTACAAGCTTTTTTAATTAAAAGCTACATATTTAATTTAAGAAAAATTTAAAGATTTGGCTGTGACATTTTTCACAACTTATTAATTTTTATAAAATACAAGCTTTTTATTAAAAGCTACATATTTACAACAATTTCTATAAATATATACATTGCCTTTGTGGATATTAAAAAAGTAAAATTATTCAATTTTTGATCTTTAAAATAATTTTAAACCTATTATTGTACATTAATGTTTTCTTTTTTAAATATTTTGTATATATGTAATATACATTTGTTATCCAGACACCACTATGTTTAAAAAACTGTATCAATTTAATATGGGTAACTTACATTATTCATTTGTATATTAACACAATTTAAATGACTGTGCAATTTTCTGTTTTTTCGAATTAAGCAAAAATAAAAAGATTATTTGGACACAAAAACATTGTTATACTTTATAAAGGTAAAAGAAGCAGAATCAATTATTATTAATTCATGAGAATAAAAAAACATGTTTTAAAATTCAAAGTAAACGCATGCGCTTAACCGCAAATTTGTTTAGCTTCTATGACAGCGACATCTGCACCTTTTACCTAGAACTGTAGTTATAGTCTCCCTTTATTTAGTGGAAGTGCCCCCACAGTGTTCAATATATAAGGAAACAAAGATGTATACTTTCAGTGAAATTCGTTGTCGTGCGTGCAGTTGTGTATTAGTGTATTAATTAACCGCGTCTATACATATAAGTGAAATAAACATGTGTGTGTCTTCAAATATTTATCCATCAAATATATAAGTGTGTGTGTGTCTGTGTATGTAAAAATCCTTCCAGTTTACCTCCATTAGTCAAGAATTGACGGGAAACCGGCGACAAAAATCCATATTTTTTCTTTCACTCTTTCTTTCTGCATTTACAAACGACTGTAGTAATTTTACGTACACAATAATTCTGAGTTTACTACAGTTGTTTGGAACTATTGGACGAAATAGTAAGAAACTTTGCTAATTTGATGAACATTTGTCGGGATTAGTGACTTAGTGTAGAAAATAGTAAAAAATACAAAAAGTCCCCTTATTTCCGGTGGTTGCAATGTGAAAATAGTAAATTCTAGTGTGATTTTATACAAAAATTAGTAATCTGGGTCTCTCCGTGTATGCTTTTGTTTCAATGAAAGTGATACTATCGAATCGTTAGATTCGGTGCTTTCAAAACAACAGCATATACGTTTGCCCGTGTAGAAATTTCGCTATGGCCCAGATCAGGGACAGATCGGGTCTTACCTATTAGGGAATGAAACACACGGCCCGATATGGCCCTGATCAGGAAATCCACATTTGAGTGTCGTCCCTATCTGGTCCAGGTCGGGCCGTGTGTTTCATCCCTAATACGGCCGTAGTAGGGCAATTTATACACGGGTGGCTGCCCGTTATGACACTATTCAATGAATCAAACTCATATGTCATTGATTCAACAGCATTTTTTCTCCGTGTAGGTATAGGTAGATCCCTCTTGGCGGGACTTTATAGAATTATAATAGCGTGAAGTTCAAATTTAATTACGATAAAAATCAAACTAAGAAGGTTTCCAACTCATCTACTAAAAGTTACTATTTACCTCCCAGTTGGCACAGACATCCGCGGGATATCCTTTCCAGAACGTTTTCAGGATATAGTAAAAAAAATATCTTAAAGGTATCTTAACGATACATTTTTAGACATTTTTAGGGCTTGATTTTGAAATTCACAGGAAACATTGAGTAATTTTTTAGGACATTCTCAGGAGGCGCATGAGTAGACCCTAAAACATATTTTAGAGAATTGTAACAGTTGTTACCATTTTATTAGACATAATCACCTTTTAGCCGAATCTCAATTAAACAGAAGTTATGTTTAATAAAATTAAAATTTAATTTCTGATTCAGAACTCCTGAATGAGTAGACCCTAAAACTTATTTTAGAGAATTGTAATAGTTGTTACAATTTTATTAGACATAATCACCTTTTAGCCGAATCTCAATTAAACAGAAGTTATGTTTAATATAATTAAAATTTAACTCATGCGCCTCATTCTCAGGTTGTCAGTGTCAATGTCAGGTACATATAGAATGTCGCCATCGCATACTAATGAGTAAAGTGGAAATCTATTTTACCTATGTCGATTGATAACTTAATCTTAACGCAACCTATTCAATCTAATCACCTAACATACAGATAAAGTTACGCACACTTTAATCGACAGAACGCATATATACAATTTATATCGAGAAAATAAGTTAGTGTTCTTATATACTAATCCAGCATTTGTATTACATATTGGGAGAAAATTTGTATGCGTTACTTAAATGCTGTTTTGAACAATATTTGTTTGTTAAACAAAATTGATAAAATTATTTAATTACTTAAAATTAATAAGGTCAATTTTTGAAATTAACACAATTAATTTTAATCCAAACCGGATTCTTGTAATAAATTATAAAAATGTTTGACACGTAAAAAAATATATTATTATTTCGTAAAATATTATTTATTCTTTTATTAAATTTTTTTTAATTGTTTAATTTAATTAAATATTATTATTTAAATAATTTAATTTAATTTTTTATTATAGAAAAGCATATTAATACGTCATTTACAATTTATTTTTCAATAATTAATTACTTACCTGTCAGTTTTAGTGCTTTTTGAATAGCATATTTAGTGAATAACAAAAAGGAAAAATTAGGAAAACTTTTTTAATTTGACAAAAGTAACAATTAAAGCATTTATTTCTTACATATTTAGGGCAAGTTGATATTTAGTTATTGAATAAATAATATCTAAAGTTGGAGATGTCAGTTCGAACGTGAAACTTATATGTGTATGTGTGTGTAAAGCGATAGTGTAATATATACTTCTGACATATCGCCGCGCATTTGTCACGACAGATGGCGGGACTGGCATATCTGTACTCCTTTCTGTTTTATCACATTTAAAACAAGAAATAAGAAAACAAACTTTTCAAAATGAATTTTATATAAATATATTATTATTTATAACACATAATTCCAACACCCAAAAAAAATGAATGACTTAGACCAATAAAAATAAAGTTGAAACTCCTCCTTCATAAAGAAAGCTCTTTTTTTATTTTTTGGTTAAGTTACACAAAATGGAGAAAAAAAGTTATATTTGAAAAATAAAACATATAATTCTAACCCCCAAAAGAAAAATTGACGCTTTTGGCCAATAAAAAAAGCAAAAAAAATCCTTCTTTCAAATTTTCTATTTTGTTGGTTAAGTTAAACAAAATGAAGAAGAGTTATATTTATTTACAAAATAAAACATATAACTCCAACCCCCAAAACAAAAATGGACGCTTTTGGCCGATAAAAAATGCAAAAAAAATTCTCCTACTTTTAAAATCAATTTATTTATTTGTTTTACTTGTAAAATAATTCAAACTAATAAATAATAATGCATTATATATAAGTTTAAAAATGAACCATGCCAAAAGATGTAATACATTTCACAAATAAAGGTGCCTTATCTCTTATATTTTCTCTCATTCTCTACCGTTCTATCTTATTCTCTCTTATTATAGTGTTATAGTTTGATAAAAACAACTTTTTCATTTGTACTATCAGAAATAATTTTGAAATTTCTGCTGTTTCTATTTACCCCTAATTTCCAGTTTTTAGGGGTAAATAGAAACAGTCTCCTATTTTTAATGAATAGGATTGCAAAATGAAAAATTCAAAGTTGATTTTTGTTGTAGAATTAGTAAGAGATAATTATAAATTTTCGTATGAATTTATAGTTTAGTTTTTTCCAAATGCAAATAAAAAAAAGTGAAAGGGTGTCTTCTTTGATTTTAAATTTTTTATGTACTCTCTAAATTAGAATCAGCGAAAAGTCGCTAATTGAGCGTCTGGATCGAATAACCCGCTCTCCGCTCGACTTGAACACTTACCAGCCAGTCGAACATACCAAAATGGTCTAAAAGTTGAAATTGGAATTTTTAAAACATACATTCTTGTTATCTTTTTGAAGTATGATTATTAAATATTAATATAACATAATGTTTAATTATACATTATGTTGAAATAATGAGTTTTATTATTGTAATAATAAATAATAAAAACTATTAATAATAATAAAAATAATTGTTAAATAAATAATTGATTAAATTGTTATTGTATTCGTTGGAATTTTATACTTAAGAAGAAAAAAACAGACGCTTTAAATACATCTGTGAGTATATAGGGTTGACGAGGCTATGTTTAACGCGCAGCGCTTTTTTTAATTTATTCATATTTTTGTTAGTTTTTAACAAATCTTTTTGAAACTTTTCAAAAAACTTCCTTGAATGTTAATAAACAAATGTCTCACTGGAAATTTTCTGAATTATAAAATTCCCCGCAGACTTTTTATCAGCAAAGTTGAGAAAGTAGAATTTCTAACCTCTCTTATTTAACAAAGCAAAATTGTTAAACAATTAATGATTTTTTTATTTTTTATTTTGTCGTTGCCTTCTCTTAACACAAAAGAAGGTGTATGCTAAATTTCATTTAAATCGAATAATAATTACCAAAGATATTTGTAGTACTAATAACTAGTAATTTTTCGTGAAAATATTTTTTTTACCTAGTCTAATATTTTCCGAGGGGGAGGGGGTTAAATTTTTGGGTTTTTCAGTACAATGCTTATTTGGATAATTTTTTACTCTTAAACTATTAAACCTAAAAATTTGGCAAGGTACATTTTGGAAAGGTTTTTTCGTGCTCTTTCGATTGAAAATAAGCATAAAAAAAAATTTTTGACCCAAAAAAATCAAAATTAAAAATAAATTTTAATGTTTTGGAAAAAAGGTCCCATTTCTTTTTTTTAACGAAAGCTGCGGTTTTTTCCTAAAAGAACATATAAATGAAAAAGTGGGACAAGAATGTTTAAACATAGAAAAATTGAATTTTCTCGTAAACAGACCTAAAAACCGGGTCTAGTGAGTAGAAATCTCTGTTTTTCAATGTTTAAACATTCTTGTCCCACTTTTTTTTTCTTGGCAATAAATGGTAGAATTAAAATAAACAATTAAAAAGAAGTTGTTCATTTCATGACCATTTAGCTTCCTCAATATATATTATTAAATATAATTTTAAAAGTTAAATAATTATATAATAGTTTATTAAATATAATTAATAAACCGGGTAAAGTACCCTGAATAAATATTAATTATTCAATTTTTTATTATAGAATAATTATTTTAAAGTGTTATGATAAAATGTCAAAAAATACAAAATTTTATTTTTTTGTGAAAAATTAAAATATTTATTAATTCTATAAGTTTTGATAAAATATACACTTTATATACATGAATCGATTCGTTTTTATGTCAGGAATGCAATCTTGACAAGAATTATTAAAAATTTAATATAGAAAAAAGTTATTTCAAAAAACCAAAAAATTAATTTTTTCAAAAATTAAAAAAATGTTGAAAAAATTTTTTTTTATATATTTTTGAAAATCCTTCTGTCTGATTCTTAGTATTCATGACCGTAATTTATACACCTACAAAATCTTATGAAAATCCATCAAGATGTGCAAGAGAAAATTTGTCCACAAGAATCGGTGACATACACACACACACACACTCACATACACACATACATCCGGATATTTGTTCCTCTCGACGAATTATATATACTACACTTGAAAATTTGTAAAAATAATTGATTTTAAAAAATTCGAAAATTGACATCACTATAAAGCTTCCTTTATGAGGAAGCAAAATATATTTATATCATTTGATAAAAAAAATTTTTTTTTAATTAAAGTACTGTATATCTAATATTGTAAACAATAATAAATAGAGGAACAAAATTCGCACAATTAGTTCCTCTACATATTATTGTTTACAATATTAGATATACAATACTTTAATTTTTTTTAATTATTTTTTTTTATCAAATGATTTAAATATATATATTTTTTAATTGTTTATTTTAATCATACCATTTATTGATGAATGTTGCAAGTATTGTTTTAATATTTGTGAACGGAACCCGCCATTGCAGTGCGAGTTCAACTCGCACTTGTCCAATTTTTTTTAAATTTTATTTAAAAACTTTTTTTTAGATTTTTTAATATATTTTTTGTGATCAGATTATAAAAATATGCTAATAAACCCATTTTCAGTTATTAGATCAAATAATGTAGAAATTAGTTCTCTATATTTTTCCTGTAATATTCGCGTTAAAATACACCAGTATGCCAAATTTTAGCCCTCCACGTCGAATAGTTTAGAAGTTAAGGGGGGGGGGATGGTCACTTTTTGTGCATTTTTGGTCAAAAATCTTGTTATTTTCTTGACAACGCTATGACCATCACCTCCAATCACATTCTCTATATTTTTCCTGTAATCTACATGTGAAAATACGTATCTGTACCAAATTTGAGCCCTCTAGGTCAAATAGTTTAGCCGCTAGGGGGGGGACACGATTTGGCTACGGACACAAGAGTCCCACCAATAGGGTTCCGTCGGTACACCGAAGGTGTACGGAACCCTAAAAATGGGACCTTTTTTCCAAAAAATTAAAATTTATTTTTAATTTTGATTTTTTTGGGTCAAAAAAAATTTTTTTTTTTAATGTTTATTTTCAGTCGAAAGAGCACGAAAAAACCTTTCCAAAATGTACCTTGACAAATTTTTAGGTTTAATAGTTTAAGAGTAAAAAATTATCGAAATAAGCATTACACCGTAAGACACCTTGATCACTTGACATGGAATGCCTCATATATGCTGATTAAATCACCTGCACTTATAGCTGCACACTGAAAAAAAAATTTATTTGATTCAAATAATTCAAATTATTTGAAAAATATTTAATTGATTCAAATACTTTTTAGTTGGATAAAAAAAAGATTTGATTCAAATAACTTGAATTATTTGAATCACACTTATTTGAACCAAATAAATCGTATTTGATTCAATTAAATAATTATTTGAATTGAATAAATGAATTTATTTAATACTAACCCGTGTGGAAATTTGTCACGTATCTGTAGCGTAACGGTATAGTTTTACTATTTACTATATAGTTCCAGTATTGTGAAATGTTATAGAAACTGTCTAGAAATGTAACGCTACGAACATCAAGTTTCTAGATAGTTTTACTATATCAGAATAATCCTGTGAATCTGTATTAAAACTATATTGTGGATCTAGAACAATTTATGTACATCTAAGGCAAATGCCGGAATTTCCAAGCCTTGGTTGTTCATTTACAACAAATATTGAACCAATATTAATAACCAATATTAATTATTTACCAGCGTTTTAAAATTAAATTTATGAATGGTTATTTCTTGGTTACCAATATTGAACCAATGTCTGAAATTAATATTTTATTAATACAACACATAGCAAAAATTGTTCAAAAAAAATAAATGATAAAATAAAGTACTAGTCTAATACAGGAAAAAGAATTAATTTAATTGAAACACTCTATTAAAACCTGAGTGTGATAAAAATCAGACAAAAATAATATTTGCCTTTAAGTTTAAGAATGAAATTGTCTCTTCTTATATATAACTGGTAAAACAACTTGTTAACGAGAAAAGAAACTTGCGCGCCCTGGTGACAACTTATCCTAAGTAATTTTAAACATAAGCAGCGAGGGACTGCTTTCGAAAGCGAACAATTTCTCATTTGGTGGAAATACTAGACGAAAAGTGTATATTGTTTTTATGCAAAACAATTACTGATTTTGATTATTTAAATATTTTATTTTATATGATAAATATAAGTTTTTCATATTATTTATTATCTAGTTTTGCTAGACAGAATTTATATAGTTGAACAACGTAAAGTAGTTAATGTAGTGAAACTATACAGATCCTAGAACGTTTAACAATATAAATCACTTAATGAAGTGAAACTGTACAGTAGCTAGACCGTTTCGATATAGATTTACGTGAATAGTTTCACGAGTTATTTACGATATAGTTTTTATCTTGCACATAGTTCAACAAGAAATTTTTCTACACGGGAATAATGAGTTACTTGAAACTATTCTTTTATTTATTTCATTCAAATACTTTGTATATTTGATGCAAATGAAAATTATTTGACACAATAAATTTATTTTATCGATTCTAATAAACTTAATTATTTAATCCGAATAATTCATTATTCAAAGCAAATACACTATTTTATCAAGACAAATAAAAAAATATTTCAATCAATTAAATAATTATTTGAAACGAAAATAATGAAATACTTGAAACTGTTTATTTATTTATTTCACTTAAATATTTCATTTATTTAATACAAATAAAAAATATTTCGACAAATAAATGTGTTATATGGATACAGAACATACGACACTGGCATTCATATAGTAGATCAACCCGTGTTCTCACCAAGTCTTAGTGGACGTGTGGCTTAAATAGGTGCGTATATAGGCTTGCGGTCAGCGTTATGGGCGGGGGGACGTCAGTTCGATGCCACATGTGAGCAAATATTCTTCATTCTTCGTTTTAAGCGTTATCTAAAATAATAAAATTGTGTGTTGTGTTGTGAATAAAAACTGTGTGAATATGTTTATAAATAATGTTGAAAGTCTGTTAAAAAATCAGTTAATATATATAATATAATAAATAAATATAGTATAATAATATATAAATAAATTTAAAAAATACTAAATATTTACAAAAAAATTTTGTATTAAATATAGAATGAAATAATTTTCATATTTGATTCAAATAATTATTGATTAGCTTGAAATATTACATTTATTTGATTTGAATAATTTAAATAATTCATTCAATTAATTATTTATTAGTTTGAAATATTTCATTTATTTGAATTAAATAATTTGTATTTGATTTAAATAAATAGTTATTTGATGCGATAAAATCAAATAATTAGGTCAAATAAATATGTATTTGGTTCAAATACACATTTATTGGATTATAACCAAATAAATTATTTATTTGGATCTAAAAATTTTTATTTGATTCAAATAAATTTTTTTTTCAGTGCACAATCAGCGATTTTTCGCTGATTCAAATTTCGAGAGTAATAGGAAATATTTTTCTATATAATTATACTGCTCCTAATTGACAAACGGAAAATGCTTAGAACCTGTTGAAGTGATATAAGCAGGGAGTAAGACTAAGGAGACTGCACTAATGCTATGGAAGTGAAACCATTCGTCGCATTGAAACTATACGTAAGAACGAAAATTATTATTTTCGCGCATGCGCACATGTGATATTTTTGTCTCTGTCTTTCTCACTAACCCAGACGACTAAGAAAATCATAACAATCTACAAGTTGAGAAGGTTATGTTTAATGTTTGTGATTATTGTTTTGCGCTTCAGGAATATTATTAATAATAACTATTAATAAATTGAAAAAAATAAATTTAATAAATATACATGTGCCAAAACACAACCATAACCTTTTGATATGTTTTTCTTTTCTCACGTGCTTATATTTTACGATTTAATAAGAGAGGGAAATATACGCATGTACTGTGCATGCGCGCAGAGCATAAGTTTTGTCATTCTGCGAGTATAGTTCCCCTACAGAAAAAGGTTTCATTTCTGAGAGACTTCGCACAGTCAGTTCAGTCTCCTTAGTCTCAAGGCCAACGCAGAATAGATTCGCGAAGATCGTTCGCGAACGAGACGCATGAGATAGAAAAGGACACAAATATATTGCTGTCCTTTTCTAACCCATGCTTTGCGTTCGCGAACGACGTTCGCGAAGCAGTTGTGCTTAGGCCTTTACTCCCTGGATATAAGGTTCAAGGTTTATGGCCGAATTTATTTTAAAAATTTGTTATTTAACTGATCTAGCTACTGTTTCGATTTACCCCTTGTTTCTATTCACCCCATAGGACCCTAAATAAATACATAAAACTAACGAAACAAAAAATACTTTTTATAATAACTATTATTTATAAATAATAAATATGATAATAAATAAAAATTTTAAAGCAACTTTTATTTCGATAAATGGAAACTAGGCGTAAAGTATTTGTCAGCAAATAGAAAAAAATTTGTGACAAATTGAAAAAGAGGAAAAATTTTTTAAAAATAAGGAAAAAAATATATTTAAAAGAAAATGTTTAGTCACAGTTTCAATAGGAAAAGAATTAGAAGAAAAACAATTAAAATTTATAAATTTCCAAACAGTGTTGGAATTAATATCGCATCCAAGTTAACAGTATTAGCAGGTGTTTTAGTTTGATACAAAGTTGAGAAGAGAAAAATTTTCGAACGCAAGCGCTGGCTCACACGAGTATACTCCATGCTTGGCAACCAATAGGAGCTCAGTCGTGCTATCATGAACACCGTCTAACAGACCGCAGTTTACAAGCGACGTCCACGCGGCTCGCGACTGAGTCTCGGGCTGTCACCACAGCCCGGACACTTTCAAACACGTCCTTAAATCATTCTTTTAACGATCGCCTAATATATAAATCTCTTCTTTATATTTTTTCTCACATTTTCTCTCTTTAACATCCAATATTCTCTCTGTTTATAATCAATGACTGTCTTCAAGAAAACATAAAACTTCCAAACTCTCACAAATTGTGCGTTTTTATCCCTTCAAAAAACAAAACAAAAAGAAGAGAAAAAAATAATAAAATGTGATGACATTCACCAAGTCACGTGTTTCTCTTCGCAATTGTACTTTCTTCTATACATAATAAGTATGTTTTTCTAACAACAACAAAATGTTAATTGTCTCAATCAATTCTTATACCATCGTTTATAACAGTTTTCTATTATTAATATTGTGACTGGTTATTCTCTATTTCTTTGCAATTCTGTTTTGGATATCGAGATCTTTACATGAAAGAAATAAAATTAACTGTTTCTATTTATTTGTTAAAAAACTTATTTTAATTTACATATTTTTCAGTAAATATTCTAAAAAATTAAGTTATTCTAGCAATAAAATTTATTTCTAATGGAATAATAATTATATGGTGTAAATAAATAATTATTTCGTTCAAATAAATAATCGTTTCGTTGAAATCAGGAAAATATTTTACATGTGTGCAGTTAATATTTAACTTTACATGTTTTTAATTAATACGACTAAAATATTTTGTTATTAAAAATATTTGGGATTTTTTTAATGGTTAAATTTTGAAGAAAATATAAATAAAAAAATAATGGTTATATCTATTTCAAAAAACAAAATAAATCTTAAAAAATTTACATATTTAAAAACTAATAGGAAACAAAAAAATTATTTAAAAGAAAAACAAATAGTTATAATAATAAAAATAATGCTATTAATAATAATGATAATAATAATAGAAACAAGTTGTTCATTTCAGGCACATTTAGCTTCCTCAATATAATATACACCAGTTTCTTCATGTTTTATTAAATAGTATTTACTGTTTAATTTAATGTAAAATTTTTACAATCACAAGAAATACAAAATTTTAACTTTTTTTGAAAAATATAAATATCAAAAACTTTTATACATTTTGATGAAATGTATACTTTATATAAATCAATCGATTCGATTTAATGTCAGAAACGTTATTTTGACCAGAATTAATGAAAATATTAATAAATAAAAACGTTATTTAAAAATATACGAAATTTTTTTTTTCAAATTTTGAAAAAATTGTATAAAAATTTTTTGTAGATATATTCGGAAATCTTTGTGTCAGATTTTAGGTATTATTGACTGCAATAAACCTGCAAAATTTCAGGACAATTCATTAAAATTTGTCAGAGATAGTTTGTACACAATATTTTGTGACATACACACACACAAATACAGACACATCTAGACATTTGCTCAGAATTGAATATACATATGTTCTAGATGAAAATGAGTTCATATAACCTTCTTTTGAAAAATTGAAAATCGTCAGGAATGCAAAGGTTCCTCATGTCGAAGCAACATTATTATTATTATTATTATCATATTATTTATAATAATAACAAAGAGATAATAATAAAATAATAATGACAGTAATGTAGGAATAATAAAAAAATAATTATAATGAACAATTTTGATATATTAATACCTATTTCATAAATTATTTAAAACTGAATTAAAAAAAAAAAATATATTAACAAATATAATTTCTTTAATTTAGAAATTTTGTTATTTTATTTAAAAAATTATATCAGTGCATTAATGCTTTCATTAGTTCGAAAGACGTTCAATTTCAAAACGATTTTTTTCCTGTCAAAAAAGCTCTCTTTTATTTAAAAATCCATTTTTTTATTTAAAGTAGATTTCATTATTAATAAACATACTTTCTTTAATATAAATTCTTTTTCCTTAATTTAAAATATTTTTTCTAAAATTTATAAAGATTTCTGTAACTAAAAATATTTTTTTAATATAAAAAATTTATTTTTCCAATTAAAAAAAAATGTATATAAAATTATATATAAACAAATCATTAATAAATAAAAAAATTGTGTTATATTTGAAAAAACTTTCTTTGATTCAAGACAATTAAAAAATATTTTTACAATGTAAAAAAGCTCATTTCAATATATAAAAAATACTTTCTTTGATTCAAAGAAGTTTTCACGGTTACAAAAAAACTTCTATCAATTTTTGAAAAAACTTTCTTCAAATTTCAAAATGCTTTCTCAGAAAATAAAACACTTTTCTTCAATATTGAGAAAATTTCCTTAATCACTAAAAAAGTTGTTTCAGAAAAATTCTTTAATAGTTGCAAAAAAGCTGTCTCTAGTTAAAAAATATTTAATTTTTATAAAAAAGAAACTGTTCGTATTATTAGTAAAAAAGATCTAAAATAAAATGGAAGAATAGAAAAAAAAAATTGTGACCTAAATGAACAGTGCTTGAAAAAAATTGTTTTTCTTCTTTTTTTTTGAATTTATATTCGGAGTGTTTGTAAAATATAGTCACGTGCGTCGTTTAAAAAGAATTGTTACATTCGAAAATTGTTACATATCTAATCGATTGACTTAAAAGTGTCAAAACGTGCAAAGATACCAAAAAAACATTTTAAAAAACTTACCTCAAACTGTCTAAACAAAACAATGAAGATACAAAAAACAATTAATAAAATGTCGACCTAGAATAAAAGTATGGTTTATTTTTGACTAACTATTAATATAAAATAAAAAATATCCTTCCATGTAATATAACAATTTACAACGAAACAATAACAAGAAAAAATATCTTTCTTACGAGAAAGATATAGAGAGAAATTCTTTTCTAGAAAAGATGAAAAGAATAATTATTTTTTTTTAATGGATTATCGTTTAACGATACAAAAAGAAAAATTGTGTCAGATATTTTAGTTCATTAATGTTTGAAATGTATTTAGACAAAAAGTGTAGTAAAGTGAAAGGCTAAAAAATTATTTCTCAATTTATCGATATTTATTATTTTCAACTTTAAAAGCCATAAATATGACAATCTCTTTTTCCATATTTTTTATGTTAAGTATGGAAATTTTTATTAGAAAAAAATAAAGAAAGATTTTCCTATTTTTCCATCAAGAATTATTCCTTTCACAGAGTATACTAGAAAGTTTTAAAATTATTAGTTTTTGTTCCTTAAAGTTTGCGAGCATTTATTCTGAAATGTAGGATTATTAACTCAGAAGGGAAACTTAATTATGTTGAAGAAACTTGATTCTTTGTTATCAACAATAAATATTTGTTTCCTCTTGTTACTGTACCATAAAAAACGGAATACTTTATCATAAAGGACAAATTTTATTCAAATACGTTTTTTACCTTATTGTTATTTATTCTTGAAATTTATTTAAGAATTTATGAAAAGATTTTATTTATTGAATTATCTTTTTGTTTATATATAACATACAAATTATAATAGAATTAATAATTGACAAAAATAATAAAAATAGTTAATAAAATATTAATAAAAAGTAATAAAAATAAAAGTGTTTCGAATTTTTAATAGAATATTTTTACTTACTCGTTGTTTAAATTTTAAAATCTCTAAGAGATGACAAAAAAAATTTTAATTTCTTGATATTAATATAGCGCATGTTATAATTAAGAATATTAAAAAGATTTAATAATTTCTGTGCGATTCCATGGGATATTTTAGTCTTTTCGGAGTAAGTAAACCAATTGCAATGAAATTCAGGAATTTTAATTTACACATAAAAAGAAATGTTTCCACCAAATATTACGTCAAAATATTCAGTAGTTTTTGAGGTGTCAAAATTTTGGAAAAATTTTAAAATCGTTATATTTCCTTTCCATTTTAACCAAATCACTTGATTCTTTTTGGAAAAAATTCATTATAAAAAAACGAAAAATTGTTTATGTAATGTTTACATAAAATTTTTATAAACAAAAAAGTTATTAAATAATAGGGGAGACTAAGCGCGGTTGTTACAATTTTGATAAAAACAGTTACTGTGATTAGAGTTTAACTCCAATTTTTTTGGTCAAACTATTAAATCAAAGGTATATTATCCAGCTTTAAAAGGCAATAATTGATTTAGCTTTATATCTATTATTTAAATAACTAGAAGAATTTTAGTGACAGCGTGTAAATTGTAACAACCGCCAAAAGTGAATGTCGGTTGTTACAATACCAAGAATCCTCTGCAACGTTTCTAAATTGAAGACAAATAATTTTTTTTTACTATTTTTATTAATTATTCGTAATTTTTGGTACAAAGATGATAATATTGAAATGATATAGTTTAATTTAAGTACATAATTATTAGTTATATAGTTCCCAATAATGTATATTAAATAATTTGAGTTTTATTTGGTAATTGAGGTAAGTTAGATGAGAAATAATTTTCCTCTTTGAAGAAATAGACTTAAAAACTATTTAGAACGAAAGTAACAATTGTTTAAACAATTAAAATAAAACATATCAGACTTCAACTGACGTTTAAACAATTTAAATAAAACAAATCAACTATTATTTATACTTTAAAATAAAAATAGTTTTTAACAAACCTTATCGAAATAAAAAAAGAAAATCGAAAAAGAAAAAATTAGTTGAGTTTGCAATTTTGACATACAAAATTATCGTCGCCACCTGTACAGGCCTCATGTGCCCAAAGCAAACACCCTGTACATTGCAGCACTAATACTATTTCGATATAAAAGTAACTTTAAAAGTTTTTTTCATTAATTTTGAATGATTTTGAAGTCGAATTTAGAAAAAACGAATCTGCTGAATTATGGGAAAAATATGCTTTCTCATTATCACTTGTAACAACCACGCTTCTCAAAATCGTAACAACTGACCAACAGGTACATTTTTTACAAAAACTTACTTTATTTAAAAAGTATACACTAAATGTGGACAACGAAGGCAGTTTTTTAAAGCTTAATTCTCACAGAATTGATATTAAAAAAATTACTTTGTTAAGTATAAAGGTCTATTAGTTATTTAAAGAATATCAAGCAGAGAAATATTTACTTTTGGCCTCTAAAAACCAATGTGCCTATTTTTCTACTTGTAAAGCTTGCATATAATTTTTAAACATATTGCAGTAAGTTCGTACATAAAAACTAAACATTTTTCCCTTTGGAACCCTATCTCTATAATTCACTGTTTTAGAGATATTTCATTTGTAACAACTGCGCACTGTAACAACCGCGCTTAGTCTCCCCTAATTGAATAACTTTTGGAATGCACCACGAAATTGAACAAAACAATCACTTAAATAATCTTACCAGTGATTTCTTTAAGATTGCGAAAGAAAAATAGTATAAATTGAATGTCTTCATATAAAATATTAATATTTTTGTACACTTTTAAAAGTAAACATTAGAAGTTTCTGCTACTTGGCGTGCAAATTTAGGTGCGCGCGCAGACCTCTCTTTCTAATCCTCTACGAATTTCCGGTTTTGGATAGAAAGGTCTGCGCGCGCACCTAAATTTGCACGCCAAGTAGCAGAAACTTCTAATGCTTACTTTTAAAACTGAACAAAAATATTAATATATTATACGAAGACATTCAAATACTATTTTTCTTTCGGAATCTTAAAGAAATCACTGGTAAGATTATTTTAGTGTTTGTTTCGTTCAATTTCGTGGTGCATTCCAAAAGTTATTCAATTATTATTTAATAACTTTTTTGGCGCGCGCACTAAAATTTACACACCAAGTAGCAGAAACTTCTAATGTTTACTTTTAACCACTTCACTGGCAGGGCGTTCCACGCGCCGAGGCCCAGACTGGCGCAAAAACACTGAAATGGCGTTTCTAAAAAAACTCTTTTTTTAAAGAGTGTACACCACATTTAACTATTGTAAAGCAATATTTCTATAGTTTAGACATGAGGGAACAAGATTATCACAATAAAAATTTTAGTTTTTGGGATTTTCAACGTTTTTCCGAACGTTCAAATCGTCTATTTTTAATCATTTTCAACAAATAGCGTTCCACTTTGTTTCAATTTTTACACAATAAACATTTTTATTAAAAAAAAGATATTTATATATAATAATATAATATAATAATATAACTATTAAATAATATATTATATATATATGAGCGATTCCACGTCAAGTGATCAAGGGGTCTTTTTGTGTAATGTTTATTTCAATAATTTTTTACTCTTAAACAATTAAACATACAAATTGAACAAAGTACATTTTGGAAAGGTTTTTTCATCCTCTTTTGATTGGAAATAAGCATTTTGAAAAAAAAAATTTTTTTACCAAAAAAAATCAAAATTAAAAATAAATTTCAATTTTTGAGGGAGATGGATACGATTTTTTTTTTTTTTTAAACGAAAGCTGAGGTTTTTTCCTAAAAGGACATATAAATGATAAAGTGGGACTAGAATGTTTAAACATTGAAAAAAAGAGTTTTCTACTCGCCGGAGCGCTCTAAACCCGGTTTTTAGCTCCGTTTTGGAGAAAATTCTTTTTTTCAATGTTTAAACATTTTAGTCCCACTTTATCATTTATATGTCCTTTTAGGAAAAAACCTCAGCTTTCGTTTAAAAAAAAAAATCGTATCCATCTCCCTTAAAAATTGAAATTTATTTTTAATTTTGATTTTTTTTGGTAAAAAATTTTTTTTTTAAAAATGCTTATTTCCAATCGAAAGAGGATGAAAAAACCTTTCCAAAATGTACTTTGTCCAATTTGTATGTTTAATTGTTTAAGAGTAAAAAATTATTGAAATAAACATTGTACTGAAAAACCCAAAAAACCCTCTCGAAAAATATTGGACTAGGTAAAAAAATATTTTGGCGAAAAATTACTATCTATGAGTACTACAAAAGCCCCAAGTTTTGCTACGATTGGAGAAAAATTTTTCCCCACCTTGATCACTTGACATGCAATCGCTCATAGATAGATATATATATATATATATATATATATATATATATATATACATAAATATGACATATATATATATATATATATATATATATATATATATATATAAATATGACATATATAAATAACTATTATTTATTATTGTGAATGGTAATATTATACGTATATGTTTTTGCCAGTCTTGGCCTTTTTTTATGTGTAGATTAAAATTCCTGAATTTCATTGCAATTGGTTTACTTACTCCGAAAAGACTAAAATATCCCATGGAATCGCACTTCTGCAGTAAAAATTTACAATTATTTTACTTTTTTATTACTATAATTATAATTATATACTTTCTTATTTTTTATCTTTTTATTTAATAAGAAATTTGCCGAAGAAAACATTGCTGATAAAAATTATTCCATTAAACTAAATTGCATTCTTTAATTGAAAAATTTGTAAACAAAATAGAATTTGTATAATTTTACAATTTTTACAAAAGTTGTAACAAAATTAATTTTAATCGAATTCTTTTGAAAAATATTATCACATAAATTTTTAAATTTTGTATTCAGAAAGTTTGTAAATAATTTTTGATTTTACTTACTCTATATTTAAATTTTTTTACTAATATAATGAAATTTAATAATAAATGTTCAGATATATTATTATAAATACATTTTTTATAATAAAATAAAATTTTTCAATTCCTTTGCAAAATTTTCATTTTTTTCATTTTTTCAAAATTTTTTCATGTTATCAATTTATTGTGAAACAAATTCTTTATTTTATTTGTATTTAAATTCTATCTTTTATGTATAGAAAAATGTTTTATGGTATCACATCGCTTGTAATTGGAGTCAAAAGTTTGTTGCTTCGTAATGCTATTGAACGCAGTATACTTTCTCCCTTAAAAGTTTTTATACTTTTAGCTCAGCCTGTACCTACTACCACAAATACAGTTGTACATGTGCCAAATCGCAGTGATGGGGATGCTATATAATACAAATAATGTCATAAAATAGAAGCTATTGTAAAAAACGAGACGGTGAACTATACATTTTGGTTCAAAAGCTATTCGTGTATTATTACTCACGTTTTACATGCCACTTCTTTTTATTAAATAAAAGCATAACAAAAATTTTTTATAAGAAAGCTTTTTTGGATCAATGAAAGTATTTTTCATACACAGAGAAAAATGGATTATAAGTGATATAATCCAGGTTATACTTCTTATGATATTTTTACATTGTATATAGGACAGTTAACCAGAATTTATTGTAAAATTGAATATCTAAGTATTACCATTTTCAAATTATTGATCATATTAATTTAGATTATAAAACTTGCATCAATATAATTGGTCTTAACGTTATTTTAAATAAATAAAATTTTGTCATTCTTTGAAGTAACCCATAAATTAAAAAAATAAATTTAAAATTTAATTGCCTAATAATAAAATTAAAAAAAATTTGAATTTGTTGTTGCTAATAATTCATTAATTTAATTAATTGATAAATCACTAAATTTATTTTTTTTAACATAAATTTATTTATTCGTAAATTTCTGGCAATTTCATTTTTATAAATCTACAAAACTATTAAAACTATTCAAGAAATTATTATCAAAATTGTTATCAATTAAATAATAATTGAATCAATCATAAATAAATTTACAAACAAATAAATTCATACTAAACACCAAATTTATACTTTGTAAGTAAATAAAAATACTGTGAAGAAAAGGTTAAAAATAATATTCCCTTTTAATATCACAACAAATTTTCAAAACAACTTTAACCTCATAATATGACAATTTGAAAAAAACATGTTGATATAGTAATAATCTAAAATTATAATTTGATTCGATTTTGGAGTATAAAATGTATAATCTATTGTGAATACTAGCAATAAATAATAAAACATTGAAAGGTTGTAAATAGATTATAAAGGGTAATAATCAGATTATATTCAGTATGATCTTATTTTCTATATTCCTAATTGTATAATCCATTTTTCTCTGTGTAACTCGGTGCAAAAAAGGGCACTTTTTTGAACCTTGTTATGAAAAATATCGTTCGTAACTAGTGCTAGCAGTTTCCTCATTTAAAAATTAGCAACTGCTCGCACTCGTAACGAAATATACTATTTTTATACTAAAACGAAAAATTTTTAGAACCGCAAAAGGGTCAGAATTCGTTAAAGTTTCACAAAAAAATTAAAAGAGCAATTTTGATGTTTTTTAGAATTAAAATATTTTTTTCATCTACGAAATGAACAAAACACTGTCTAATTAACGTTTATATAACCATAAAATTGATCAAAAACTAAGTCCATCGTTGTTGCACTGCACCGTGTCAATATAATTTTCATTGTAATTTTTTAAATAAAAAATTCTATGTTGAAATTTTTTTCAAATTTTTAAAAGGCGAAGATCATTAAAAAAATTATTTGTTTACAAAAAAATTATTAAATAGTTATTAGAAAATAAACTTTTTAAAAAGTCTCTAATTCTCTAATTCTTTAGTCTCTTTAAATCTGAATAAGTGAAATTGCACTTATTCCATATTTCAAAACCCTTCCACGTAAAATAAGTAAAATGCGAACATAACATACACTGAAAAACTTTTTGCTTTAAAATTTCATATAATTTATTTACAATTTTAATATGGTTCATTCGAAACAGGGAAAACGATGTTTTAAGGATATTTAATCATACAAACGTATCAGTTTTTGACAAAATAATACAAAAAATTAGTATGGTCCGTACCTATATTAATAGCAGTTGATACATTCATACGATCAAGTAACATTAAAACATCGTTTTCCCCTGTTTGAAATGATCATATTAAATTTTGAAATACAAAGTTTCAAGTATTCGCACTTATAAAATAAGTATATGTATTAGGGTGACCGTTATTTTGCAAAAGTTGGAATTTTTTAGGTCGCCGGGCAGAATTTGCTTTAGAATGTGAAAAAAAGCTATGCACAAAAAACTTAGGATTAGTGCACTTTTATACATTTTGTATGAGAACTTTTTTTAAATTAATTTTTTGCCTTAGCGACATTTATATTTATGGTTTTTGATGTGCTGAACACGAATCCGATGTCAAAAATAAGGTTTAACAGCTTCCAGCTGTCAAAAAAGCTGCCATTCTTTTTAAAATGACAGTTTTTGTGTCAATTTAGACACACAGAAAAAAACCCGACTCATTTTTGTTGCAACTCGTTTGGAAGTCGGTCTCGAAATGAGTAATCGACAACTTCAAGTGACTCGAAATGAGTAATCGGCAACTTCATGTGACTCCCCAGCTTAAAATCCCCGTACAGGATCCTTAAAGGATCCTCTCGGGATCCTGTACAGGTCCTGTGCAGGATTCCATACAGGGTTCCGATGCAGGAACCTTAGCTATCAAATGTTCCTGTACAGGAAAATAATTTTTATAATATAATTTATATATATAATTTATAAATATTTTACTTATACATAAGTGCGTATTCTACTTATTGATAAGTGAAAACAAGTTCACACATATAAAAGTGAATATTTCATTTATGTATTCTACTTATTAATAAGCGAGAAAAAGAAAATTTCACTTATTCAGATTTAGAGGGTGGAAGTCTTTTTTAATTAATTGTCAAGCTTCTTGAGTTAAAAAATAATTTACGATAACATTCAATTTATTAATTCAAAAATAGCTTTCTGAATTACAGAAATCATATCTCCCAATGGTCTTCGAAAAAAAGTGTCCTGCGGTGAACATGATAACAATTGATAAAATCATCTGAAATCAAAAATTCAAAAAGATTCAACTGTTAGTATATTAAAAAATGTTGTCCTTAATCGAAGGAATTAAAAAAATATCACTTTTTGACAAAATGGCATCTAAAAACAAAAAAAGTTCATCTTTATGAATAAAAAAATCGTCTTCAAATGATGATTAAAATTATAATTTTAATTTTATTTAAAAAACTAACGATTAAGGACAGCAAAAAGTAGTTGTTGAGCTTGTGTGAAAATTAAAGCTAAATCGGTTCAGCGGTTTTCGAGAAATCGTGTTCACCGCCTTGAAAAACATAGTTTTGAGAAAAGCGAGTTTAAAGACGCTGCACCTGCTCTACACCCCACGGCGCGCCTTTCTAGTTTTGTCTGTAACTTCGAAAATATTTCTCGAATCTTAACAAAATTTTTTTTCACAACTTGCAAATATATATATATATATATATATATATATATATCTTAAGAAAATGCAAAAAAATCGATTTTTTGAAAATCGTGACTGTATATAACCCCTTAAAGTTGAAATGTTAAAAAAAGAATTAACAATATAAGAATACAAAATTTAATTGTAAAAATTAATGAATTTGAAAAATAGGTTTTACTTATATTTTTTATTTATTAATTAACAAATAAATTAAAGAATTAAATTTTTGTGTTATATTCAAATTTCTTTAATAATTATAAATAAAGTATACCTACAACTAATTATTTATAAATATAAAAAAAAATAATAATAAAATAATAAATAAATATAATAATAATAATAGAATAATTGAAAAAATTTAAAATTTTGTTTTAAAACACTAGATTTTTTTTTGTCGTTTATACTCCTGCTCTATTGGCCTTACGCTTTCGACAAGAGTCCCTGCTGATACTTTTAAGGATTAAGCATAACCATTCTACAAATATTAGCAACTTTTTATTTAACCTTGTGCGCCTACAGTGCGGCTTTCGAAGATAGGAGTACTCGCATTTGCCTGAACCAACCGTAATTGGGTTTTCTCGGCAGAGAAGAGGGAAAAACTGTAGAAAAACCTCTTCTGAATACAACCGGTTTATCGACAGTCTAGTTTCGGCGGTAGGCATCGGACAATAATTGACAATGCATACCGTCGCACCTAGACGTCAAACCTCCCGCTCGGAATATCTCATCTGTCGGAAAAAATCCCCGGCTGACGGAGGGCGCGAACCTCGCTCGCACCACCCGCAAAGCCAGAGCTCCAACCAACTGAGCTATTCCGTCTGTAAAACACTAGATTTATTTACATAATATTCATAAAATGCTAAAATATTCCATATATTGTTATTGTTGTATAAGTTGCAAAATTTGTTTGCTTCGTATAGCGGTATTGCACATCGACATTATTATGCTCACATATGCATGCGAGCGAATAGCGTAGTGGTTATAGCGTATTAGACTTCGGTGCGTAGATTAGTAATAAGCTTGCCCCGAGTACAAATTTAGTACGGACTATGTAAATACTACGTAGTGTTTATGTACGATTAAAATCGGCCTTCTATGTTGGCCACGTTATGTAGATTCTATGTAGAGTATACGTAGATTTTTCTATGAAGGCCTATAAGATGTAGTATCTATGTAGGATATATGTAGGCCTTTCTTTAGTCAATTGATGTAGGCCTCTCAATGTATTGCCTACATAGGTTTTGTGTAGGCAAATTTATATAGGCTAATAATTGTTGAATCTATGTAGGATCTACATTAAAATTCCTACATCGGAAAGATATAGGCCACCCGACATACTATTGAGGTAAGTTTTGATTAGCTCTTTCTATGTAGGCCAATATATATTAAATTTATGTAGGATCTACATTAATATTCGTACATCGAAAAGATGTAGGCCATTTAATGTACTATCGAGGTAATTTTTGAATAGGCTATTCTATATAGGCCTTTAATTGTTGAATCTATGTAGGATCTACATCTAAATTCATATGTAGGAAAGATACAGGCCACCGAACGTGATATCGAGATAAAGTATGAGCAGGCCTTTCTATGTAGGCCTATAGATGTAATATCTATATAGGATATTTGAAGACGATATGATATAATATTATAAAATTAATAATAAATAAAAACGAAATAAAACTAGCTATTTTTCTATTAATAGAACATTATTTTTTCCTAAATTTTATTTTAAAGTCTTAATTGTCAAAGAGTTAAAAATATTTTTATAAGCATTTAAAATATATTTAAAAATATAATTATATTACAAATAATTAAAAGCAACTATTTAATTTATTAATATTATTATAACTGTAAAATATTTTTTATCTAAAGGCAAAAATATAAAATGTTTCGAGTATTTTCTTGTCTTCAAAAGTTTGTCACATTTGGTTAGTTGTAGTTGACCATCTTAAGGGTTCCTCATTGTAAGAGGGTCTATTGTACAGCTTTTCCAGTTCTCTTTTTTCTTATAGATTTACTTAGACAGAAAATTTGAAATTTTTCAGATTGATATATACAGAGCAAATGTTTTCTGTAAAGTCTTTTTCCAAAGGTCTTTTGAGCGTCAGTTGCTTTTTAGCATTCGTCAGAATGAGATTAAAACCGCATGTGATAAAATTATTTTGAAGTTAATATTTTGTTGTGAAGTGAATTGTTTAGTGAATTGTTGCATTAAAATGGATATTTTTAAGTGAATATTTTGTTGTAAAGTGAATTTTTTAAGTGGTCTTGTGCAATACCCAACTGCAAAGGACAAATATATTTTAAGCATATTTTGTAGAAACTGTTAAATTGATTTGTTTAATAAATTTAAAAGGTACATAATAAAAAATTATAAATAAATTGTGTATAATAATTACTAGTTAAACTTGTAAAAAAAACTGGAACTGAATAAATGTATATATATAAATTTATATAATAAAATCGTTTTAATTTATTCTTTTAGTCAATTGCAAATTTTGTTTGTTTATTAGAATATAAAAAAAGAAATATTTGCAATTAATATTAATACCAAATTAATTAAAATATAAATTCCTACTATTGGTAGAGGTTAAATTGCACTGTATGTAGATTTGATATTACTTGGCCTATATGAATACTACATAGACATAGATTTGACATCAGCTTGTCTACGTAGATATGACATCTGCACTCTATGTAGATTCTATATTATTTGACCTATATAGATATTACATTCCAACTTTACGTAGATCGTACGTATATTTACCTACATAGATCCTATGTAGAACTTTGATGTAGGTCCTACATTGTTTAGCCTATGTATGCTGTATGTAGCCAAGCGTTACATTTCCGTCATAGATTGTATGTTAGTTTTGACTCGCAGGCCTATGTCGCCTTGTAGGCCAGATGACATAGTAGTCCAGTCGCCCTGTGTTTTTTCGTGCCAAAATTGATACCTGAAGTCTGATTGTGGATTCATATAGTGTGGAGTGGTAGTATGAATATGTATATTATGTTTCCAACTCGAGATTTCTCATGCTGCGCGTTATAAACAATTTTGAAGGTGCCGAAAAACAGTTTTTTGATGACCGTTCTTTCCCATCAAATTATAGGGGAAAAAACTGTTATAAAAGTTATAGAGCTCGAAAATACCTTTAAAATGATGGGTCATATGTTAAAATTGGTACATTTGTTTACTTGCAAATGAATTTAAACCACTAAAAATGGCACTTTCTTATTTGTTTAATAACTTGTACAAAAGTTAACAAATTCTTTCGATATTCTTCAAAAATGTTCCTCTCAAGACCCTCAAGATGTGTGCCAAATCTGAACACGATTCAATAAATAGTTTATGAGAAATTCCATTTGTTAACTAAAAACATGATTTTTTAAAATGGAATTTCTACATTTTTGGCCGGATGAAAATTAATTTTTTTTGTTGGGTTCTCTTCATGAAATGCCAATCTATCAATCACAATTTGCAGCGAATTGAATTTTAACAAGAAAACTGGTTTTTGAGGGGGAGAAATTTTTGGCTTATAAACAAATGAACACAACATAAACAATTTTTATTTTAACAATTTAGCATAAACGCCATTTGATTATTTATTCTTTCCTGAAAATTTTGCAAAAAAAAATTTGATCTACTGTCGGTGTAAAATGTAAAGTCAGTTGGCTTTGAAGGCTTGTAACTTGAGTAAAAAAATCGCACAATATTGAAACTGGATGAAATCAGTAGGTAATTTATTTCTACGTTACTGTAGAAAATAAAAAACCAAAAAAAAATTTTCTCTTAAAGTTATTAATTTTTGAAGGAAAAAAGTACATGTTTTTTGACACTGTTTCCAAGAAGACATATTTTGGTAACATGTAACTCGTTTAATAAGAGTCCAATGAAACTCCTGATTTTTTTCTATGTTCCTTAAATCTTTCTGAATAATATTATTTAAACAAATAACGGTTATTATAATAACTTTTTGAGATTATTAAACGAAACCGTAGTTGTGTTATCTTTGTTGGAAATTAAGGTACGAAGATGAGACAAAGCACACGTTACAGAGAATACGACACTGATTACGATTCATCAAATAAATTTTGGGAAAAAAATTATTTCAAGTAATTATTTGCAAAAGAAATTTCAGTTTTTTGCTTTATTGCCCCATTAGCGGTAAGGTGCACACCATCATAAACCATTTCCCATAGGCTTCGACATTTTAAATGTGAGAAACTGTATTGTTGTAGACATGAGCAGGTAAGCAAGGACTTCAGGTCACTTCTACCCAAACCTACAAACAATTTTGAATTTCTCAAGTCAGGAAAAATATTTTGGGTGTTTACTCCTTTGTACATCCTTACAAACCAGATCTTTAAAGTTATAAATCAATTTCAACCACAGAAAAAAATAACCAAAAAAAGTTAGTAGTGCTAAACTTGAAGTCTTGGACAAAAAGGCTTACAGTAGCATGCACCTGACTCCGTAAAATGCATTTTGTCTCATCTTTGTACCTTTTTTCACAACGGAGATAACATGTCTACGGTTTCGTTCAATAATCTCAAGAAGTTATTAAAATAACGCTTATTTGTTTAAACAACATTATTCAGGTAGATTCAAGGAGCATAGAAAAAAATCAGGAACTTTATAGGACTCTTATTAAACGAGTTACGTATTTCCAAAGTAGGCCTTCTTGAAAACAGTGTAAAAAAACATGTACTTTTTTCATTCAAAAATTAATAACTTTAAGAGAAAATTTTTTTTGGTTTTTCATTTTCTACAGTAACGTAGAAATAAATTACCTACTGATTTCATCCAGTTTCAATATTCTGCGATTTTTTTTACTCAAGTTATAAACCTTCAAAGTCAACTGACTATACTTTTTGAACCGATAGTAGGTCAAAAGGGGGGGAAGATAATTTCTTTTTCAAAAAATTCCTGAGCCTTTAATTATTAATATTTTTTATTTTTTTATTATATTTTTTTAGTTGATTAGTCATACTAATTATAAAAAAAATCAATCTAAACATCTATGCACTTCTTGTTCGTAAAAATATTTTTCAAAAGTATGCATCGTTTGAATGCAACGTTTGAACAGCCTAGCTGCTCTAGGATGCATAGTGGGGGACATCATCAGTCGCTCGCGCTAAAGTTGAATTCAAACTTTCAAATTCGTAAAAGTTGTCATAACATTTATACAAATTGACGAATTTTGATCATTTTTTTTTAAACTAAGCTAAAATTTTTTCAGGAATTCAAATTTTCTATTTGTTTTTTGAAAATTTGTAAATAATGTTTATGTTGTGTTCATTTGTTTATAAGCCAAAAATTTCTCCCCCTCAAAAACCAGTTTTCTTGTTAAAATTCAATTTGTTGCAAATTGTGATTGATAGATTGACATTTCATGAAGAGAACCCAACAAAAAAAATTAATTTTCATCCGGCCAAAAATGTAGAAATTCCATTTTAAAAAATCATGTTTTTAGTTAACAAATGGAATTTCTCATAAACTATTTATTGAATCGTGTTCAGATTTGGCACACATCTTGAGGGTCTTGAGAGGAACATTTTTGAAGAATATCGAAAGAATTTGTTAACTTTTGTACAAGTTATTAAACAAATAAGAAAGTGCCATTTTTAGTGGTTTAAATTCATTTGCAAGTAAACAAATGTACCAATTTTAACATATGACCCATCATTTTAAAGGTATTTTCGAGCTCTATAACTTTTATAACAGTTTTTTCCCCTATAATTTGATGGGAAAGAACGGTCATCAAAAAACTGTTTTTCGGCACCTTCAAAATTGTTTATAACGCGCAGCATGAGAAATCTCGAGTTGGAAACATAATATACATATTCATACTACCACTCCACACTATATGAATCCACAATCAGACTTCAGGTATCAATTTTGGCACGAAATGACCACTTTTTTCACAGGGCGACTGGACTATAGAGTCTACATAGATCCGACTTTAATTTTTATTCGGGTGGGCTTTGCACTTGCGAGCGTTTAGAACTTTAATTTGTAAAAAAAATGTAGAATGTGTTAAAAATGCTTGAAATGATCTATAAATAAATAAGTATTAATTAACATGCACTATGCATAGTTAATTAAATATTTTTTTATTTTATGTTTCAATAGAAAATATAATTTAGTCTGGTTAGACGGACGAATGCCAGAACACCGGTCCGCTAAAGCGAGTCGTCTTTTGAAACAATATTCGGTCCGCGGCGGTTGCTAGACGGACGAATGCCGGTTGTTCAGCATTGTCATGTTCCAGTAGAATGCCTGCACCGATCCGGTTGTCTCGCAGACGAATGTCAGTACAGTCTTACCGACGTCTGTACAGGCGCGGTACATTGCCAGTGGTTAATTTCTGCCTGGGCATTGTTTAAATAAATGTAGTATTAAAATGTTTAATTAATATTCAAAACTAAATTTGCTTTTTAATTTGATTTTTTTTACTTTTTTCTAGATTTATTTGATTTATTTTATTAAAAAACAATTTTATTATAATAATTTTGGAAATTTTTTTGCATAAAAAATAGTTAATTAATATAAAATAAATTAAAGAATTCAAAGATTTGGTTGTTTTTAATCACGATGTCCGATTCAGCCCCACACCATCATCTAATAATTAACCTGCAATATATTTTTTCTTCTTAATGTTTTCCATTAAACTTTTTTTCTACTAAACTCAGTACACCTTGAGCTAAAAGAAAAATGGCCGTATGATATTTGCACTTTAATTTTAACGATAAAAACCCAAAAAAATGAAGCTGAACTTTAAGCTGAACCAAGAAGATGATTAACTCCTTAAAGGCAAAATTAATTTTTCTTCTGCCAGTTCTCTACTTAGCTCAGTTAGTTAGAATGATAGGTTTTAGGCGCGTCGATCCCGGGTTCAAATCCCTGTCCCCCCAAATTTGTTTTCAAAATTTTCTGCTTCACGTCAAGTTTCCAAAATAATGAAGAGTAACAAAATTAACTTTTTAATTTAATATTTATTAATTAATTTTTTTTCAATATTTTCCATATCTGGTAAACTTATCACAACTTTACCTCAACCTTACAACATAATAATTACCTTACCTCAACCTTAACATGTAACGTCACCTCAACCTTGACATGTAACCTTACCTCAACCTTAACATGTAACGTTACCTCAACCTTGACATGTAACCTTACCTCAACCTTAACGTGTAAGGTTACCATGGCCTTATAATATATACTTACCACACCCTAACATGTAACCTTACCTTCATGGCGGAAATTTTTAATTCACCTCAGGTCTACCACCGCCATATCGCGTAACCTTACGAGCCATACGATTAGTACTCAGCATAACCTTACCTCATACTATTGTGCTATGTGGGAAATTATATACTATAAGACATTCCTTCTAAAATGTACATATTACTGAAAAATAATTTATCAATTTTTTAATTATTTCACAAGCAAAAAAAAAACAATTCCGAAACAAAGTTCCATATAACCTAATTCATGCACAGTAAGAATGACTAGGCGATGACCAGAGTTTTTAACATTTTTCACTGTACTAATAATAACTTTTCTATTTATTTTAATGTATGATATAACGAGGCAATTCATAAATATTTAAAAAATATATCAATTTTAATATATAGATCTTAAAGTTATTTACTTTTCTTGTATCTCTCCGATATGTGCGATGTTATTTATAGTAAACATTGTTACCTAACCTCACTTTCCATTGGGAAATGAGGGGTGCCAACGACTGGAGCTTGGTTAAAAATTTCTTGTCCAGTCTTTGGCATGTGTATGCCAACGACTGGAATAGATGCTGTTTTGAATATTTTTGTTGGCACCCCATTGAAATAAATAAATTAATAATTTTTAAGAACAAGACGTGTTAAACTATCCATATTTAAATATTCTACTAACATGTTTTCAAAGAAAAATGTAAATTTACTAACTTCTAATAATAGTAAATTAAGTTTGAAAATTTTAGTTTTCTTAATATTTTCTTTAGAAAGATCGAAAATTTCCGAACACTTTGACAATGATATTAATTTTATTTTTTTAATGCAATTATGTAATTACTTCTAATAAGTTATATACTAGATTTTTGTAAAAAATGTTGGAAAATTTAATAATCGTATGCAAAACATGCTAGATATTTTCTAATTTTTGTTATTTAAAGAAAACCTAAGAGGAGTGCCAACCACTAGCACACTGCCAACGACTGGAGCAGTTACCCTACAAAATTTATGCCAGTAAATATTTAAAGAAAAGATTTATATTAAAATTATTACTAATTATTAGATGTGATAGCTAACAATACTTGCAATTAAAGTTAGCTAAGGTAGCTAAAAACTTGCTGAAATAGCTAATTTTTTCGTGTAGATTTCAGTACGTGTGTAGAACCGTCGGTTTTAGCACGAGTTCAACTCGCACTTGTCTGGTTTTTTCTCCTTTTGATTTTCACCTTTTTTTGATACATTTTTTTTAATTATCTTTTTCATCTCCATTGGTAAAAATAGTTTTTATTTTTATTTTAAAAAAAATAATAGTTTATCAAAAGTAAAGAACATGGCCAAATTTTTCCACTTCTAAATTTCAAAAAAGCAATTTGTTATTATTTATCATAGTTCCTACACATTTTTTGTTTAAAGAAAATTATTGAAATATAATAATTTACATAAATGAAAGTCATATCAGTTATACCAGTAATTCATCATTGAGAGTAAAAAAAGATTATTATTTTTTTTCTCTTAAAAATATTTTAATAACCATGATAACATCACTGCGAATACATGTCAAGAAAATCACACGACACTTTTTTTCAGTAATGAACGATTCACTAATGGAAATCCATGACATGTAAGAAAAGCGAAAAATCAAATTATTTATGATTTGTTTATCAAAAGTCCTATATTTTGTGGGGAAAAAATGAAAATCCCCAATAATAACAGTTCTTGGTCTTAAATAATAAATACCACACTTAAATAATAATAGTTAATACCGGACATATATTATATGAAAAACGCTCAACTGTAAAATAAATTTCTATCTTGGAAATTAAAAAAAATATTTTTTAAATGATTATGAATTCTCTATAAAAAGATATGTGCAATACAATCTACAATATGAATCATATATTTAAAATCTATTACATGGAATCACACACAAAATTCATAGATTAGAATTTATAATTCCTAAATCGTGGAGAAAAACTGTTATTCATGTTGAAATTTTCTTTATGTCCTTTTTTATTTTTTTATAAAATAGTCTCTCTCGGGTAACTTTCTGATTCTGAATTATACATATATACACAGGGATTTTATCGGTTTTAAATACAAGCGGAATGAAAAATAGTTTTTAAAAAAAACCTTTCTCTTTAAACGTGAAGTAAAATAGAAATATAGTTAGAAGGCAATTTATAAATGTATCTGACTTGATATGCCTAACAGCAAGGTTAAAATTGTTGTTCGGAACAATAAGTACATTATCTGATCGCGGCAATCAACACCATCGACTTTAATTTGACGTCGTTATGAAACTTTGTTTAGTATTATAACCGATTTATCACCTTAAAGGTATAAAGTGTATAAACTACTCTTAAGAACTGATATTTATCAGGTCAGAACCAATAAATCAAAATACGCGAATAAATATATGAAATTGCTCTTAGAGGAAAAATAGAACTTTTTTCTTGTTTTTTTTTCTTTTGTACAAATGCAGTTACAAATGTCAGAATAGTATGTGGTGTTTGTATTTATTCTTTAAGAGGGGATTTATATAAGGTGTATACTATTCAAAATGAAGTACTATTATTGGAATATTGAAAAATCGATTAGTTGATATACTTTCATATGTGAAGTGTTAATTAACAATTTTTTCCTTCTGTATTTTGAAATTGAAAAAAGAGGATTAGTGCCTTTTGTAATAAGTATTGTATTCATTGGTTATGTAACTATGGGTTTGATATAAACAAATTTTTCCCCACACTATGAAAGTTTGAATTTAGATTCGAAAATTTTTGAACAATAGTTGAATTTTCGAATTCAAATTAAAACTTTCATAGTGTGGGGAAAAATTTGTTTATATCAAACCCATAGTTACATAACCAATGAATACAATACTTATTACAAAAGGCACTAATCCTCTTTTTTCAATTTCAAAATACAGAAGGAAAAAATTGTTAATTAACACTTCACATATGAAAGTATATCAACTAATCGATTTTTCAATATTCCAATAATAATACTTCATTTTGAATAGTATACACCTTATATAAATCCCCTCTTAAAGAATAAATACAAACACCACATACTATTCTGACATTTGTAACTGCATTTGTACAAAAGAAAAAAAAACAAGAAAAAAGTTCTATTTTTCCTCTAAGAGCAATTTCATATATTTATTCGCGTATTTTGATTTATTGGTTCTGACCTGATAAATATCAGTTCTTAAGAGTAGTTTATACACTTTATACCTTTAAGGTGATAAATCGGTTATAATACTAAACAAAGTTTCATAACGACGTCAAATTAAAGTCGATGGTGTTGATTGCCGATCAGATAATGTACTGAAAAAAAGTGTCGTGTGATTTTCTTGACATGTATTCGCAGTGATGTTATCATGGTTATTAAAATATTTTTAAGAGAAAAAAAATAATAATCTTTTTTTACTCCCAATGATGAATTACTGGTATAACTGATATGACTTTCATTTATGTAAATTATTATATTTCAATAATTTTCTTTAAACAAAAAATGTGTAGGAACTATGATAAATAATAACAAATTGCTTTTTTGAAATTTAGAAGTGGAAAAATTTGGCCATGTTCTTTACTTTTGATAAACTATTATTTTTTTTAAAATAAAAATAAAAACTATTTTTACCAATGGAGATGAAAAAGATAATTAAAAAAAATGTATCAAAAAAAGGTGAAAATCAAAAGGAGAAAAAACCAGACAAGTGCGAGTTGAACTCGTGCTAAAACCGACGGTTCTACACACGTACTGAAATCTACACGAAAAAATTAGCTATTTCAGCAAGTTTTTAGCTACCTTAGCTAACTTTAATTGCAAGTATTGTTAGCTATCACATCTAATAATTAGTAATAATTTTAATATAAATCTTTTCTTTAAATATTTACTGGCATAAATTTTGTAGGGTAACTGCTCCAGTCGTTGGCAGTGTGCTAGTGGTTGGCACTCCTCTTAGGTTTTCTTTAAATAACAAAAATTAGAAAATATCTAGCATGTTTTGCATACGATTATTAAATTTTCCAACATTTTTTACAAAAATCTAGTATATAACTTATTAGAAGTAATTACATAATTGCATTAAAAAAATAAAATTAATATCATTGTCAAAGTGTTCGGAAATTTTCGATCTTTCTAAAGAAAATATTAAGAAAACTAAAATTTTCAAACTTAATTTACTATTATTAGAAGTTAGTAAATTTACATTTTTCTTTGAAAACATGTTAGTAGAATATTTAAATATGGATAGTTTAACACGTCTTGTTCTTAAAAATTATTAATTTATTTATTTCAATGGGGTGCCAACAAAAATATTCAAAACAGCATCTATTCCAGTCGTTGGCATACACATGCCAAAGACTGGACAAGAAATTTTTAACCAAGCTCCAGTCGTTGGCACCCCTCATTTCCCAATGGAAAGTGAGGTTAGGTAACAATGTTTACTATAAATAACATCGCACATATCGGAGAGATACAAGAAAAGTAAATAACTTTAAGATCTATATATTAAAATTGATATATTTTTTAAATATTTATGAATTGCCTCGTTATATCATACATTAAAATAAATAGAAAAGTTATTATTAGTACAGTGAAAAATGTTAAAAACTCTGGTCATCGCCTAGTCATTCTTACTGTGCATGAATTAGGTTATATGGAACTTTGTTTCGGAATTGTTTTTTTTTTGCTTGTGAAATAATTAAAAAATTGATAAATTATTTTTCAGTAATAGGTACATTTTAGAAGGAATGTCTTATAGTATATAATTTTCTATTTACTTTACGTAAACTGAAAATGGTTAGAAAAGCAGTTGTATCAATTTCTATTTATATTATTAATAATTTATTTCAATTAATTAATTAATTAATTTAAATTAATATTAATTTCTATTCTATGTCTATTTATTTTGTTCAATAAAGTTTAAAGAATTTTCCAAAACATTGCTTCATTATTTTCACCATTTTTAAAATAATTTTGTTATATTCGATTTTTTAAATTTAGTATCGATTACTATAGGTAGTATATTTACTCAATAAATATTTCAGTCTGTTTGAAAAATTATATAACTTTATTATTGAACTATATATAAATATATTCTCTTGTATTTGTTTATTACTTAAAATTGTAAGTAATTTTTCTTGATTAATAAAAAAATTAAGAATTTTCAAATTTACTTGCTTGAAGCACATAAGAAATTTAAAGGTTATGTATGGGGTGCCAACCAGTGGAACTGGTGGGTGCCAACGACAAATGCTTGTAGTGCCAACGACTAGAAATTAGTGTCATTAAATCTTTATTAAATAATTTAAAACTTTTAGTTTATTTTCATAAAAAACTGATCATTTTATCGTATTCTGTATTAAATTCTGAATACATATATTACCATAAGTAGGGGAGACCGGGGCTAAACCGGACAAGTCAAATATTTCCGAAAACGTGAAGAATTTCAAATCGTGTAAATAACCTATGAACACGCAATTTCGTGTTGCATATGCTGCATGAGGTTTTAGGGACGTGTCATTTTTCTTGTAATAATACTTGCCGTTAATATGTGAAAATGTCATTTCTTGAGGTAAAAGTAAAAAAAATTTCCTTCATTTTTTTGGGTTTTTATCGTTAAAATTAAAGTGCAAATATCATACGGCCATTTTTCTTTTAGCTCAAGGTGTACTGAGTTTAGTAGAAAAAAAGTTTAATGGAAAACATTAAGAAGAAAAAATATATTGCAGGTTAATTATTAGATGATGGTGTGGGGCTGAATCGGACATCGTGATTAAAAACAACCAAATCTTTGAATTCTTTAATTTATTTTATATTAATTAACTATTTTATATTATATTCTTTGCTTAGAACCACTTTATAAATAAATAAATAAAGAATTTATTTTAAAACTCGAATTCGCAAGCGAGTTGCTACAAACAGACAAGCCTGAAAACTGTAATTCATTTTATATTATAATTATTACCGATTTTACATATTATATTATATTCTTTGTATAGAACTATTCACAAATAAATAAAAGAAGAATTGATTTGACTTTTTTACCAAAAAAAAGAAAATGTGTATCTCATTCTTTAATTAATTGGCCGTGTCCGGTTTAGCCCCACCAATTTTCGGATTTTCGTTTTTGAGGTAGTCACCTTCAAAGCAATATATCTCTAAAGCTATTGTACTTCTTTTAAATCGAACAAGTGCGATTTGTAGGTGAAAGTACAAGCTTCAAAACGGTATATTACACTTTAGCAAAAAATATGTTTTTGTATGAGTTTTCTGGTCAAAGACCAAATCCGTCCGGTTTAGCCCCAGTCTCCCCTATCATATAATATTAGCTTTTAACTATTAAAATAATTCTTAAAAATGAAAATTTGGCCTTAAGGGTGCCAACGACTGGAGCAGTTACCCTATGACTAGAAATAATTTTTAAAATTTTAGCTTATTTTAATTATAATAAAGAATGATTTATTTTTTTAGATAAAATAAAGTATAATTAAAATTCTTTAAAATGTCCTTAAGAACATAATTTTATTAAATAACATGAAATGTTTTACAATTCGCTTTTAGTAATTACAAACTTTTTTCCCGAATATTCGTAAAATAAAACTGGTGAGTATTTAATTAACTGCGCATAATTAATTGAGGTTAATTTTGAAGTTTCATTTACTTGGTATGCAAAGTAGTGTTCATTGAATCTCATAGTTTCATAAACAATACAGAAAAATTCAATTTTTTCTATGATATGTACAAACACAGGAAATTCATCATTTCGATCAATTTCAATTACAAAATTACAACGATATAGAGTATTACATATTTTTACAAATTCACTCGCTTTATAGTCTTTAAGATAGATATCGGCTGAATTTTTAAAACTATTTATAGTTTTTTCATTAAATTCCTTTAAACGTCCTGTAGTAAATTCTAAATCGAAGCCTTTATTTAAAAAGAAACTATTGGAAAAAATTAGCTGTTGTTTTATAGCAATAGTTTTACATATATTTATTCTACTCGAAACTAAATTTGATTTTAATTTTCCTTCGCTATGTTTGGCTTCACCTCTCATTGCTTGAATGTGCTCTTAGGGCCCCATCATATATCTATCCCTATTCATATAAAATCATTTCGCCGCCTCCGCCGCTGATTCAGTCATTTCCCTTTCCCGCTACCCTCAAAATTTAGGTCAATTTTAAGTGGATTTTTGACCTAGGCGTCAAAATTTAACCATTTTCGCTGCCCTCAAAATTTAGGTCAATTTTGAGGACAGTTTGACCTAAACGTCAAAATTTGACAGACAATTCCCGCTACCCTCAAAATTTATGTCAGATTTGATTTATTGTTAAAGCTGCAAGTAAAAAGGGTCGTATTAATGCCTTTGATGATACTGCAAAACCTATACCAAATTTAAACAATTGTTTTACCTTTATAGGTATAAAGAAGTATCTATAAGTGCACCATAAGATCATAATCATGTCCGTAAAGTAAAATTCTTTTTAAGTGCTTTCTTTTAGTATCGCCTGATATAATTTACTCTAATTTATTACCATGCATTCATATTAAGAGAACATGATTTGAAAATAAAAATTAAAATAAATATAAGAATTAGGGGGAAATCGTTAGTTATTATATAAAAACATTTCGCCGCCGAAGAGTCAGGATTTCTAAGGGCTCCCTATAGTAAGAGCCGTCAAAACTTATGTCAAAATTGACCTATTTTTTTACCTATAGGTAAAAAAGAGAAAAAATAACGGCCTCACATTACATCAAAATCCATGTTTTATTTGATCTTTTTTTACCTATATGTCAAAAAGTGGTCCCTGTGTAGGTCCTTACATTATGTCAAAATACATGTTTAATTTTACCTATTTTTTGAGCTACGGGTTTTAAAAGAAACCTTAATGTGGGCCATCACATTACGTCAAAATTTGATCTGTGTTTTACCTACAGGTCAGAGCTTGCCTCCTCAAATAGGCGCATTAAATAAGACGTCAAAGCCTATGCCAAAGACAATTTTTTTACTTGCAGGCGGTTATGTTACTTTAAAATTGATGACAAAGATGAAAAATTTTAGAATGTCAAATATCATACGATCGCATTTTACACTCTTTATATTATCTATAAATAGAAGTAAATATAAAATTAGGGGGTTGGCGCGCGAAGCGCGTAGGGGGCATAGCTGGTAAATGTTCACATTTACTGGTAAATGTATACATTTACCATTTTCTATGTCAGAAGTGCAAATAGAAATGTAATATTTGGTTTGTGTGTACTTCAACCGGTAAATATACACATTAACCACATCATTCTGGTTAAAGTAAAAAAATGAATGACAACTATGTGCGAGTGATGATTATTTATTTTTGCATGGACCAGAATTATGTGATTTTGAGTTGCACAAAATATTTTCAGCCTTGCAGCTGCACTTTTTTGTGTTACATTTTCGTTTGCAGAAGCACCTTTTAAATCCTTTCCCACCAGTCAAGTATTGTGCATTTACAACTTCACGCAAATACTTTACTGCTTCTAGAACGTCGTTGGGTACTAAAAATGTATGTCTACACAGTGTGAATTGGTTTCTAGTATAATGTTGTCGAAGGCGTCCTTGTTTGGTTCCCAATGCGTAATTTCCATTGTCCACAGATAAAACAATTGTTATTATATTTTTTGGATCCGTTCGACCCCTATCTACATCGGGAATAGGTACCTTCACTGAGTCGCCTACAACTGCCGGTGAATAACTGTCATTTGAAAATTTGACCATTTTCTTGGTGCAATTAATTTTCTCTCTTTTCCAATAGTAATAATATCATATCGTTGCAAAAGACGGTAATCAACACTTGTTTTATTTTTTGTCTTGATTTTTGCATCACTCACTTCTCCAAGTATTTTTTAATAATTTTCTTCATTTAAATAAACACAATTATTTTTCTTATTTTTAATAACTTCGACGGCACATTCGTAAAATTTTTCTTTTATTTTGATAAAACTCGACATGATTCTATTCGTATTCGCACAATATGACTTTTAAAAGCAAACTAAAAAAATAACTGTCGTTCACAGTATTAATATTGGTTTCCGACTTAAATTTCTATTAACAAATTCATTGTTTCAAAAACAAAACGTTTTTGAAACAATGACTAATACATACTACAATAATAAACATAAGATAATACCTACACTTACCAAACGAGGATGTACAATCTATACATTCACCAGTTTACTTGGTAAATGTGCATAATATTTCCGTTCAGAGAACTATTTTTCACATTTACCAAATAGCCTGGTGAATTCTCACATTCACCGGTAAATGTGAATAAATAAATAGATTCTTTAGATAATCAAGCCATTCTAGATCGAAGGAAGAAGATTTTAAGAAGAAGAGAATTCTCCTCATTTGAATCAAAAGCTTCCAATATTTGTTGTCTTCAGGAATAAAGCGACCAAGCATAATAGGCATGTATATAAAAAAATCAACATTTCAGCAGCGGACATTTTTATATATCTATTCTTTAGTTGTTTTATAACTATAAAAGGTGGTTTGCACGATTCAAATTGATAATTGAAATTCTAAATTATTGAATTAAATTCATCGAATTTAATTAATTTATCCACAATAATTAAACGATGAAATACTAAGCCTGTTTCGTCTGGTAAAACACCCTCCAAAATGTCATGCATGTTATCAACATCTATATTTTTTACACAATGGAAAAAAAGAATATTATTAAAAACACATTCCTCTTTTATACTACTTTCTTGAAAATTGTTGTCTTTTACATCTGTGTTGTACATCATTTCTGTTCTAATATCCGAATCCATAATCTCTGTAGCGTACTTTGCTTTAAACTTAATTAATTTACATATGCTACAATAAAAATTATCAGAAAAGCTCCGCTGTATTTCTTTTAAACTGAGGTGGAAGACAGAAGAATAACATAAGCTGCGCCTATAGTTTATGGATTCCGCTATGAGAACCAAGAACATTTCCCGTTTCGTATTCATCAAAATACAATGCTAAAGGAAGACATATTTCCCCCTTGAAGTGTTTTTCATTACTTTTCCATACTCCTGCTTGTACGATATTAGAGATAATACTATCATCAGTTTTTAAGGAAAACATGTAATTTAATATTATATCCAGTACTTCCAATTACTTCGAAATCTTAACAAATTATATGAGAAGTAGGATCAGTGTAAATTCCACTTTCTTTAAGTTTTTTAAACGTAAATATTCAGTTTTGTTTTTTTCTAGCATGTTAGGTAAAACTTGAAACATTGAATCAATTTGTTTTTGTTCATTTTGAGGTATCGAATTTTTTTCTAAAATTTGTTTAATTTTTTCTTCATTCTTTTCAGTGGAATGGTTACGATATTATTCATTTCATCAATCACACATTGAACCATGTTTCTGGGTATTGATGGTTTGCTGTAAATATTTGTAATCATACGATTCATTTTTCCTTTAATCAAATCAGTTAGATTAGATTGTTCCTCGCTCTTAAAAATGTTGATATTATTATTAGATTCCTTGCAATTATTATTAGAATCAGGAGCACTATTGGAGCTTAAAGTTGAATTATAAGGAGTGGAAGGAGAAAAAAAGGAAGGGAAATGTGACTTACTCGATTCTAATACGCGTTTACTTTTAACACAAGAGACATTAGGACCTTTGTCAGACGAAATATCTTTATAATAAAACTGCTTTAAATTAAATACTGATGTGTGTGTACTGTCAAACGCGGTAGCAATAGATACATCAGGAAGAACTTGAACAGGAAAATTTGATGTACTTGGCGAGGATGAGCTAGTGCAAACACTACTGACACTTGATAAAGAGACGTTCTTATCAATAGGAGAAATGAGTTCTTTAGTAGGAAATTGTGATGAATGATCAAGTTTGATATAAAGGAATCAATTCAAAATTAAAACCAACAAGATCAGTTAATTCTAGCTTGTCTTTTTCTTCTTAAATTATCCTTTTCTGTTTACGTTTGAACCATTCCACAAATATTTTCTGAAAAAATTGTATTTCATTAAAATCTTATTAGGTATTAACATGTAATATGTAAATCTATGAATATAAAACATACTTCAGAGCAGGCTCCAAGTTGATATGATCAACTGAAACTTCAACTTGCGAGACACTTTCTATATTATTTGGAATAAATATTTTGTAAATATCGCGTTGAATAAAGTTCCAAATATGTACAGCAGTACTAGGATATTGAGCATTTAAAGATTGGTAAATTTTGAAACATACATCCAATGCTTGAAGCAAACTTTCGATCATAAACTTCATAGAATCAACATAAACGTAAATTGAGTTAATATTTTCAATTGTGTTTCCAATAACTAAAATGAAAGGTTGCTCAGTATCATTTCTTTCATTTGCTCTTCGAGTGATACGATTTAGCTCACACTCTAGATCTGGCAAGCTCTATATCAAGCAAATTTTAAATATAAATTAATCTGCATTAAAAACACAGGCACACAAAAGAAAAAAAGTCGTGACCCAAAGGACAAAACCCCTTACCCCTATGTTTTTGAGGTCGCTGAAACCGAACATGATCATAAAAAATTTTTGTGCTTGCCCATTTTCCCGCTACTACCCCCTACCACCCAGTCACCTGGGTTGTAATTTCAGATATAAGAAAAAGTAAAGTAGGATGTCTATTCCTATGATTTTTGGGTCGCTGAATTCGAAAAAGTCATCTAAATACAATTAATTCCCTCACTTAACCCCCTAGAACCCCTTAATACCTCCTAGGAGGGGGTTGGAATTTTAATTTTGACAAAAAGTTGAGTAGGGTGTCTATTCCTATGTTTTTTTGTGGCGCTGAATCTGAAAAAGTCGTCTAAAAGCAAATACTTCCCTCACTTAACCCCCTAAAACCCTCTTAATAGGGGGTTGTAGGGGATTAAGGGAGGGATGGATTTATTTTTTGTGGTGTTTTTCGGTTTTTAGCGACCAAAAAAACATAGAATTAGATACCCTACTCGACTGTTCGTCAAAATTAAAATTCAAACCCCCTCGCAGGAGGTATTCAGGGGTTGTAAGGAGTTAAGGGAGGGAAGTATTTGCTTTTAGACGACTTTTTCGGATTCAGCGCCACAAAAAACATAGGAATAGACACCCTACTCAACTTTTTGTCAAAATTAAAATTCCGACCCCCTCCTAGGAGGTATTAAGGGGTTTTAGGGGGTTAAGTGAGGGAATTAATTGTTTTTAGATGACTTTTTCGGATTCAGCGACCCAAAAATCATAGGAATAGACATCCTACTCTACTTTTTCTTATATCTGAAATTACAACCCAGGTGACTGGGTGGAAGGGGGTGGTAGCGGGAAAATGGGCAAGCACAAAAATTTTTCATGGTCTTATTCGGTTTCAGCGACCCCAAAAACATGGGGTAGGGGGTTGTGTCCTTTGGGTCACGACATTTTTTTTCTTTTGTGTGCCTGTGAAATTATCATTCGAATAATACAAATTCTTTTATTAAATTAACTTTTTTGAATGGTTTTTAATTTTCTTTAATTTAAATATTACTAACAAACATTTAAATAAATTAAAAAGAGTTTACTTTAACATGAAGGAAGAATGTTTCTACTAATTCTGACTTTGATGGTCTAAAGTTTTTTCCGGTTTTTTTACGAATCCTTCCAGAACAAAAAACTTGCTCCAAATAATTTAGCACTATAGCATCTAAAAAAAATATGTGATTACAAAAATTATACTCAAAAATGGTAAAACCTTTTCTGTTAAACATTTTTCAAAGTAGTAAATAATTATTATTTAATATATTTAGGAATAACTTTTTGTTAAAGACTTAATCTAAATTACGAAAACAAGATAATGAGAATGTTAGTTTACCATTAGTTCTTTTTAAACGTATTTCTTCTGACAAATGCTTGTTTCTAATGCCCAAGTTTAAAATTCCACGCGAAAAATATTCCCACGCAGAATATAACAAAGTGTTTTTTCCAGATATTTGTAATTAAAATCCTCCAGTAATAATTGGTACCGAAATTGAGCACGTAAAGTAGGGAATAAACAGAAATATTCAAATATGTTATTTGATTTCAAAAATGCTTCTCGCTGTGAAATGAAATCTTGACAGAAGTGTTTAATTTCTTCAAAATTATCAATATTGCTTTTTAAATATTGAAAAGTAGCTTCAGATTGTTCGGAAGGCTCATTGATAGGTGTAGAGTTTACAACTTCTTCATCTTGTAGATCACTATTTTTAAAGCGACATATACGCAAATCATCTTAGTCTATTAGATAAAGAGCGACTTGTGCATTCCAAAAGCCTTTTAGTGTACCCCAATCTACAATTAGAGAATGTCCCTTAAAAATATTTGCTGCTTCGCTGTCCTTTACGCATTAAAAGAGTGCTTACCCAGGTTAGGCTGTAAAGATATGTTTTGGAAAAATGTTTAGTTAAAGTTCTTGTTAATTTGCATTATAAAATTTCACGTTTAAATTTTTTCAGAAAATTTATGTGGTTAACTTCACGGAAGTTAATATTGTGAAGTTTAAAAGATGGGACATTTAGGGGTGCAGGAAAGTTAACAAATATAACTTCCGAACTTATCTCGGATAACTTCTTGAAAAACGGTTCTTTCTGGGAAAATTAAATATTTTTCTTTAAATTAAAAAAAACGATTAATTTTAGAAAAATTGATAGAATACTTTATATACATGAATTGATTCGTTTTCATAACGGAAATACAATTTTGATAAGAAATAATGAAAATTTTTATAAAGAAAAAAGTTATTTCAAAAAATACAAAATTGATTTTTTAAAAAAATAAAAAAATTGCTAAAAAAATTTTTTATACATATTTTTAAAAATCCTACTGTCTGATTCTAGATATTTATGACCGAAATAAGTCTACAAAATTTTAACAAAATCCGTCAAAACGTGTAAGAGAAAATTTGTCCATAAGAGTCGGTGACATATACACACACACACTCTCAAATACATCCGGACATTTATTCCTCTTGACGAAATATATATACTACACTTGAAAATTTATCAAAATATTAGATTCTAAGAAATTCCAAAGTCGACATCACTACAAGGCTTCCTTTAGAGAGGATGTAAAATAGAAGAAATGATAAAAGGAAAAGAAATATAACAAAAAACAATTAAACAGGAAAAGAAGAAAATATATAAAAAGGGAGAAAAACAGGAAATTAAAAGACAAAAAATACAAAAAGGGGATAAAATAAAAAGTTAAAAATAGGGAAAAAATACAAAAAGAGATAAAAACAATAAGGAAAAACAAAAAATGGGAAAAAAGAATGAAAAAACAGAAAGGGAAGTTTAAAAAAATAACATAGACAAAAGTGGAATCTTTTTGAAGAATAATATGAAATAATCTCATTTGATTATAAATCCCACGCGTAATTTTGTGTAAGAATGCGTTTCATTTTGTCCACCCACACTCTCCGTCTCTGTTTCTTTCACTCCTTCCCCTGCCAATTTCTTTCAACGATGGTGATGTTTTTCAGCCACTGGGATTATTTTAAATGACTGCGAATAAAAATATTTCAAAACCAATTCCACTCATCCGCACTGTGAAATGAAAGACCATGAGAAGAAAATACAGTTCACGAGAGACTCACATTAAAGGCATTAAGATAAACTGCCTACTTATAATTATATATATATATATATATATATATATATATATATATATATTTCAATAGCAAAAATATCAAACAACTGTTAGAAAATTGACAATTTTCTTTTCTGAAAATAAAATTCACCGCATCTTCATAAAGTTAAATGGAAAATTTTTGTCCTTCTAATCGCCTTCCTCTCCTTTTTCCTTCAATAACGAACGAAAATTCATTTCTTAATTTATTTATCGTCAAAAGCAATTTTCGCAAAATTATAAACTCTTGATTAATGATATAATAATTAAAACTGTCTTGTTTTGGAATTCTCCACAATTATCAAGATTCGCGGAAGAGAATTGCCGCCAAGTAAAAAGTAAAAACGGCGAATATATATTCTCAAACTTTTATCTAGTTTATTTAATATTTTCGATACGTTTATATAATATAAGCAAATAAAACTGAAAAAAGCGAAGTTTTAATATTTAGACTCCATAGGACCATCGAAAAAAGACATTTAAAAATTAACAAATCTGACTAAAAATGCTTACTCGGGGATTTTCTGGATAGATGAATCTAAATCTTTAATACATTTGGTATTTTTTTAAATATTAGAGTAAATTTTATTGCCTCCGAAGTGAATTTTGATGAAAAAAAAATTTAGAAAGTTTTACTCTGTAAGGAATAGTAAAAGTTAATTTATATTACTTCCTCATATAGAGGAAGTATTTAATATTTTTATTTACAAAATTTTTATTTTATATCTATTTATAAAAACATTTATTTTTTAAACATTTGAGAAAAGAATATAAAAGATTTTTAAAGTACAAATAACTAAAAATTTTCCCAATGTTTCCAAAGCAAAAATTATTTTCTTCAAAGTTACTAAAAAAATGTTTAACCTCCCAGCTGAACAAGTTCTATAAAATTTCACTAGAATCATTCTATAGAATCATTCTATATAAATTCTAGAGAATATTCTATAGAATTTCTACGTGAATTCTACTAAATTTTAGTGGTTTTGTAAAATAATTTTTTTAACATTATAGTTATGTATGGTTACAAAGTTCAATGAATTTTATATATTTAAAGGATATAAACAATTATTTTGGCCTAAAATTTGTTGAAAAATATTATTTTACAAATTTAAAGTTTTTCTAATTAAAAATCACTCAAATTTAATAGTATTTATGTAGAAATTCTATAGAATCATTCTAGTGAAATTCTATAGAATATTCACTAGAATTCATATAGAACGATTCTATAGAATGATTCTAGTGAAATTCTATAGAACTTTTTCAGCTGGGCTATACCAAAAAAAATCTCGATGATATTAGTAACTATGAACCTATAGTTAATCTTAACCTAATAAAATTATAAGGGATTCATAATCATTATAATTATGATCTCTGGGTTGATTAAACAAATCCAAGCCTTGTAAATACAACCCTGCAAATCCTGGTCAAATTGACTAGGATATTTATGGCTGATTTCACCAAACTCAATTAAATGTTAATCAATGATTAAAACCAATTTAACGGCTTGTGATTGGTTAATTGAGGATTTAATCGTTGATTAACTTTTAATCATTATTGGTGAAACTGGTTCTTAGTAATTTTACCTATTTCCATAATACGCATGCGTTTGCTTTTGGTTAGGTTTCAATGTAAACCATTAAAATTTTTACGCACGTGGTGACATAATTTTTACTGTTTCAATCGCGTAGTGTGTTTAAAAATTTACCACTACAATAATTTGTGTATTTAGATTTATTTTCATTTATCAGTCAGCCAATATTTCCTTCAATTTTATTGAGGATGATGGTCCATTTGACCCAGAAGATTAATCGTCCGTATGGATTAATTCCGTCTCAGTATTAATTCACCACTTTGGAAGTGGTGTTCTTTCCTGAATTCTCAAAACCATCAACGTCTCTCTCGTATTTTAAATTCACCCACCAATAATAAAATTACAAACGCTGCACCTTTTATAAAAAATCCAAAATTAATTATAATTTAAAACCACAGTTCGAGAATTATTTTTACTTTAAATTTAATAAAATTATCTACTAATTTATTTTTACCTGCGAGTCATCGGCGATATACGCACAAGGGTCGCATGAAATATCCGTGAAAGGATTCTAAGCGATAAGGCCGAAACCTCAGAAAAGAACGCTTTTAGTAATCCCCGTCATTAAAATTTCCCCGCGAACCCCCCAATTATCTTAAAGTTGATTGTTCTCCGTTTGGAAACAATTAAAACTTCTAAGTAATAGGAAAACAAAACATATACAATAAATGACAGATGATAATTATGTCTCTTTTAAGCGTAAAAGAAACTTAGTGATTTTATGATCTCGAGACTCTTAACCCATTCATACGGTTAAGTTTTCAACTGTATATATGTCGTAGGCAAGTAGAGAAACTAGGCAAGTAGCTTAATGCCTAGGAATTAGGCTAAATTTTGGCAAATAGAAGAATGGACATGTGAAAGATGTGCATTCTTCTATTTGCTTAGAGTCAATCAGTAATTAAGTTTACTTCTTCGTTATTAAGCTACTTCCCTAAACGGCCTCCCACAAATAGAAAATTTCACGAGTATTACATTGAAAATGAAAATTAGGTTCTTGCTATATATTTCGAGTTATTATGGACATTAAAAATGGTGTCCACCAAATTGGAACGGAGAGTGGCATACTTAAAGGTTATTTTTTTAATTACATTATATTTCATTATAATTATTTTAATTTTTATTATTAATTAAAACATTTAAATTTTAAATTATTAAAAGTCATTTTATAACAAAATTTTACATTAAGAAATCTGAAACTGTTAAGATTGGACCTGGTGATGTTAACAAAGATGAAATTTTAACTTTGAGAGAGGCAGCATTTCAGCAGTCCTTGTGTGGAGGACAAGGTTACAAAAACTGTAACTGCAAAACAGCTTCCAACTAATGTCAAAATAATCGGTGTTCTTGTTTTAAATTAAAATGCAATTCTCCATGTCACCAATCTACATCTTGTTGCAACAAATGAAACAAAATTCTAATAAATGTTGACAATTAATAAATAATGTTTACAAAACTTGTTTTTAAACCGATGCTTACATTCTGCTACATAATACACGTGAAATTTTCTATTCGATCGACGTCAAGTGGTCATTTCAAAATTGCTATTTCTCTAACAAGATAATTACTATGATGGAATTTTATTAAAATATATTTTTAACTATTGATTATAATCATCACAATTATATTTATTTTTATTAAGACGCACAGTAAAAGTTAAGCGATGTTTAGTATTATATAGTAAATCAACCAGTTGTATGATAACACAGGCACACAAAAAAAAGTTGTCTGTTTTTTAAACCAGACATACCTATCTCATAGTATTTTTGCCCCCTGAAAACGAATCTGAAGTTAGAATTGCTCCATCACCCTCTGTTTTTTTTTAAATCGAGAAAACTACCCTTAACATCTAATTTTACACGGAGAGACCGAGATTACTAATTTTTGTATAAAATCACACTAGAATTTACTATTTTCACATTATTTCACAAATAAGGGGACTTTTTGTATTTTTTACTATTTTCTACTCTAACTGTAGTAAACTCAGAAGTATTGTGTACGTAAAATTACTACAGTCGTTTGTAAATGCAGAAAGAAAGAGTGAAAGAAAAAATACGGATTTTTGTCGCCGGTTTCCCGTCAATTCTTGACTAATGGAGGTAAACTGGAAGAATTTTTACATACACAGACACACACACTTATATATTTGTTGGATAAATATTTGAAGACACACACATGTTTATTTCACTTATATGTATAGACGCGGTTAATTAATACACTAATACACAACTGCACGCACGACAACGAATTTCACTGAAAGTATGCATCTTTGTTTCCTTATATATTGAATGATGAAAATTTACAGCACTTACGAGAAAGCAGTTTACTTTTAACAACTTATTATAAGACATAGTTCTCGGGACAGGAATAAATGCATAATTTATTAATTTATAATGGTCAATTTCTGAGATAACGAACGACCTACGTTTCACTTTATATTTAATTATTGTAGATAATATCCAAATTTATTTTACGTACGCGAAACATAGTCACTGTCAATGATGGGATGGCATCGGCTCATTTACGGAGCAACCAATAGAAATGCAGGCGCCATATGACTGCACTCGATAGCCACACTTGCTCACCAAAAATTACTACAGTGAATCGTAGATTTTAGTGGAAAATGTTTTCATTTGTCAGATTTGGTGTAATGAAATTAGAGAAAACTATAATCAATTTTTTCTACATTTACAACTCTTACACAAAGTATTAAAACTTGCTATTTCAATGTAGCAAATTTATCTATTTCTTTTGTAAATTTATCTAATTCTGTAGTATATTATGCTAAAATTCCCCTTATTTCCGGTCATTGCAACCATTTTTATTAATTTTTACGAATGTACTTTTGACCATGTAAGGCAATTTAAATAAAAATTAGTCTCTGTAGGGGTTTTTATGGTCGCTGCTTACTGTTCCGTATTCAAATTTTAATATTCAAAATAGCGGATCTAATATGGCAGATTTTTTTTAAATTTTACATTTTTATCAGAAAAGGCGTAAATTAGTTTTAAATATTGGCAACTGCTCTAGTCGTTGGCACCCTTAAGGCCAAATTTTGATTTTTAAGAATTATTTTAATAGTTAAAAACTAATATTATATAATACTTATGGTAATATATGTATTCAGAATTTAATACAGAATACGATAAAATGATCAGTTTTTTATGAAAATAAACTGAAAGTTTTAAATTATTTAATAATGATTTAATGACACCAATTTCCAGTCGTTGGCACTGCAAGCATTAGTCGTTGGCACCCACCAGTTCCAGTGGTTGGCACCCCATACATAACCTTTTTTCTTATGTGTTTCAAGGAAATAAATTTGAAAATTCTTTATTTTTTTATTAATCAAGAAAAATTACTTACAATTTTAAGTAATAAACAAATACAAGAGAATATATTCATATATAGTTCAATAATAAAGTTATATAATTTTTCAAACAGACTGAAATATTTATTGAGTAAATATACTACCTATAGTAATCGATACTAAATTTAAAAAATCGAATATAACAAAATTATTTTAAAAATGGTGAAAATAATAAAGCAATGTTTTGGATAATTCTTTAAACTTTATTGAACAAAATAAATAGACATAGAATAGAAATTAATATTAATTGAAATTAATTAATTAATTAATTGAAATAAATTATTAATAATATAAATAGAAATTGATACAACTGCTTTTCTAACCATTTTCAGTTTACGTAAAGTAAATAGAAAATTATATACTACAAGACATTCCTTCTAAAATGTACCTATTACTGAAAAATAATTTATCAATTTTTTAGTTATTTCACAAGCAAAAAAAAACAATTCCGAAATTAATGCCATTTGGAACATTTTTTTTTCTTAAATGATTTTTCAATTAGACATTTTCTACTTTTCGGTTTTATAATGTGTCATAACTTGTCCGCCATTTTGGATTTTTAAAATGGCCAAATCGTAATTGATAGAGTACTTCAATATGAACATTTTAAGATCTTACCCGTTATAATTGAGCCCATAGAATTGTGCACAGAGCTCTGATCAGAGCATTGTTTATGAAAAGAACCGCCCCATCTCTCCATTTTTGGTTTCGTTTAAAGATTTTTATTATATGTCAAATGAAAGCTAAGAATGTCAGCTTTTTAATGCCGAGTGGGATTTTTATAATTTTTGAAATGTGGAGACAGTATGACGGATTAAAAACATAAAAATAAAAATGAACATTTTATTTCTATTTAGAAATACAGGATACACCCAATTAAAAAACTTATTTTAATGCTCAAACATGGTTTAGGTTGAGTACTTTCGAAATTCGAGGTGTTTTTCGAAAATAAAGATGGTGGATCCAATATGGCGACTGAAAAAATTCTTTCAATTCGTTTAAAACTCGTTACTCAGAGTTTTTGGGGTCACTGATTAATAATTTCAGTTTGATATTAGTTTTTATAAAAGATCTCTTTAAACGATTTGATTTTTTTATTCCGAAAATATTCTGCCTTTAGAATCATTGGAGAATCTTTTTATCAACAATTTACCTTGAGGCAACACTATAACTGCATGCTTTTTTTAAATGTCAGAAATATTTCAGTACTTTCAGAACTGTTAAAAACACTATTAAAAATTTATGTTTATCAAAATCAATATATTTTTAATATTCGTTTTTAAAACACTTGCCTCTTGAAGTTGATTCTTTAGAATCCATAAGTAATTACTTTTATTTATTTCATTAATTTATATTCTAGAAATCTTTTAATAAAATGCTGTTGTTATAATATAAGTAAAACTCAAAAATGTATATTAATAATATATTTATTCACTTAAATTCAAGATTAAAGGCATATAAAACTGTTCGTTGCCGACTAACTAAAGAATTATACCTTAAATTAGACGTTTGAACTTGGTAATAAAGTATACCTGAAACGGAGGATTTGCAGGTATACGCTATGTTGGGTTTAGTAAATGAAACACAGTTATGAAACTAGAGGTGTGCAAAAAGCTAAAAAAATATTTATTCAAACCTGTCTTTATTTGTCTTTTTTAAATTCGAATAAGCATTTTATATCATTGTAGATTGAATAAGAATTTTATTTCAGGAAATTTTAGGCAACTTCATATCACATCTTTTCTTGGCAAAAATTTAATTTTTCCAAACATCAGTTATTTTTATTAAAAATTAGTTATTGATATTAAAAAACCAGGTATTTTTTAATCTAAAAAAGTTGCTTTGACTGAAATTTAGTTATTTTTTTTATTGACAAATTTATTCTTACCTAAAATTGAGGGGCTGGATGCTATAACGTGTTACGCGCCATTTACTTGACATGGCGCGTGACACATTATAGCATCCAGCCCCTCAATTAGTTATTTTGATAATATTAATAATTACAGATTTTTAATACAAATTTGGTTATTGAATTAGTTTATTACGCATTTAAAATAAATAATTAGAAATTACTTATTTTTTCAACGAAATCCTTCTTTCTTTTTACTAACAATCCGTTATTTTTCCCTAATAAAACTTATTTTTACGTAAAAAAGTTTTATTGTAGAAAATTAATTAAGTCAAAATTTTACTAAAAATTAGTTTTTGTTACTCTATGTTTCAGTAATTCCAGAAGGGAAAAATCTATGTATGATTTTATCAACAATTGGCAATTTTTATTGTCTGTTAGCTATTTTCACTAAAAATCATTTGTTTCTATTGAAAAATCAGTTATATTGGACTGAGAATTAGTTTTACTGACAATCAATTATTTCCACTGACAAATATATATTTAAAAAAATTTATTTTTACAGAAAATCAGCCATTTTGCTAAGAATAAGTCTATTTACTGAAATTTATTTTTCACTAACAATAAATTAATTTTTCCTGTTAATGTCTAATTTCTCTCTAATTTAATAGCAAAAGAAAAGAAAATCGATTTGCTGTTTTACTGAAAATTAATCATTTTACTGACAATCAGTTATTTTTTACTGACAAATACATATTTCTTTCCAAAAAAATATTTATTTTGATAGAAAATCAGTTATTTTGCAAAGTATCAGTCACGTTACTAGCAATCTATTATTTTAACTACTAATCAGTTAATTTCCACTAAAGAATCAGTTATTTTTTATTACTAAAAATTAGTTATTTTTAACTGGTATTTTTTTGCTAATAATCAGAATACAAAGAATCATTTACTTTGACTATCAGCTATTTTTTACAAGCAGTAATTTTGTAAATTATTGTTATCAGCAATTAATCATTTTTACTAATATTTGGTTTTTAAAAATCTCTTTTATCAACAATCAGTCATTTTTGTTGACAATCAGTTATATTTATCTGATTTAATTTTAATATAAGAATAAAATAAAAATGCTATAATTTCATTCAATAAAAACAACAACAAAATTTCAATGTGAAGATCTCGATATTCGTTGAAAACATTTAATTTTTGATGACATTGGAAAATTATCTTGATTTATAACGTATAGTTTTGTCCGCAAGAGTCAGTTTGTTCTGTAGCAGTTTTCCTACTCTACTAATGTATTAAGTTTCGTGGCATAAGTGACGCCCTTTAGAGTGGTACACAATAAACTTGGATAGAAAATGATATACATAAACTTGCCATGTGTATCATTCGTCACGATATGTAAAGACATGTATACTAAAGTGCGCTACAAGTAACTGAAATAATCTCATTACACTCCGTCTTCTATATAAACAAAAAACCAACCAACAACGAGCATCATCATCATCATTATAATCACCATTACTATGATCATTCTCAGCGCTGACATAAAAAGGGCTTCCTTCATCAGAATATTATTTTTATATCTACTGAGAATGAAAAAAAGAAGGAAAATATTTACAACAAAATACAATAATAACACAAAAATAATAATTATTATAACAAAAAATAATAATAGTGATAAAAATAATATTGTTTATTGGTGGTAACGAAAAAAATACATGAAATGTACAGAAATGTTCAAATTATACAATTGCACATTGAATGTTATAAAAAACATGTTCCATTTTTCACGCCTATCTGTATTCCCTGGAAACCGCTTTCGCAACACATCGTGGAATAGAAAGGTGATCGGCGACTGGTGTAATCCCTCTTGGTTATTCTATGTCTGTGTTTTTACTATTTCGTTTGTTTTCTTTTGTTGGAGTGTATGTTCTACAAAGTTAGCAATTTTTAGCCAGGCTTCTTGATTGGTAAGTATTTTGTCTACTATATTGTCAGGTGTTATTTCGCCAATTTCAGTTTCTAATGTCGTTCGTTTTTAAGTCCATCTGTCGCATACAAAGAATGTATGTCTGACGTCGTATTTTTTATAATTGCAATAGCAGCATTTTGGGCTTCTGGTTTTGCTTTTTTCTAAAGAAACGCCTAGAAGTATCCATGTCCTGTTAGGAATTGGGTCATGTAGTAATTCACTTCTCCAAATCTCCTCTGTATCCAAGCGGCAAGATTTTTGATCAACTTAGCTGTCCATCTTCCTTTGGTGGCATTTTCCCATCTTTTCTGCCATGAGTCCATCGTGATTTTTCATGCTTCTTGCCTTGCGATAATTGCTCCAACCTCTTTTTTCATGTTAAAGATGAGCATTCTTTCCATAGCTAGCAGATCAACTGGTATCATTCCTGCGATGATGATCATTGCTACTTCTGACACAGTTCTCACGCAAAAAAATGGTTTGGTCAAATTGACTAAACTAGGTATGGTTGAAGAAAGTTCGGTTAGTTGAAACAAAGGACAGGTTGTCTCAACCGAAATAGTTCAGTTGTGAAAATTAAAATGTTTCGATTATATGAAAACCAAACACATTCATTTGTTACTTTGTAAACATTACTTTATGTATGTTTTTAAATTCTAATCTGTCACTGCAGTTAACAGAAAAATCACTAATAAAAGTCAAGAATATACTCTTGACAGTTTACCCTTCACAGTTTATAAACTCAAAATATTTTAATAAATAAATTTTCTTATTTACTTGACTTAATTTGTGTTTCTTTTATTACTAAAATTATTTGATTATTATGCTTTATTATTATCTAACTACTTCTAAAAAACTAAGTATAAAAAATTTTAATTTATAAGTTTTTTAACATTATAATTTTTTTAACCTTTTATTATAGTTCTTTATGTTTCTTGGCATTCACAAAAACCTCTTAATTTTGAAACCTTTCAAAAGTTTTATAATGTAAAAAAAGAAGAAAAGTCTTTTAATATTATTTGTAGTTTTATTAACCAAGATTTTTTAACCTATTTTTAAATTAATGACTAATTCAAATAAAAATTAAAACATAAAAATTGAGTTTGGTTTTAGAATAACAATCAGTTTAGTTAATGAAACCGAACTAAATGGAACCAAATTTGTTTGGTTGCTAGAAACCGAATTTTCGGTCAGTCCTATTTTAATGAGAGAGTTCAGTTGTGTCAAACAAACTTTCTGTTGAACTAACCAAACATTTTTTGCGTGCTGTAAGAGCAAGTAACTCTTAATGCAGCTCTACGTTGAACCCTGGCTATGCACTTCCAGTATTTTTCGATTTTTAGTGAGTCCGCCCAGATTTCCGTGCCGTATAGCATTACAGTCTACGTAATGTCTTATGTCTATGTTTGACATAAGTCTGCTTAGGATCGTCGTTTTCGTCGCCGCTTTATCTGTTGCTTGTTGGATGTGCTTCCAGAACGTGAGTTTCGAGTCTATTTGGATTCCAAGTTTGTTTCACTGCGGTCTTTGTCCTTATATCGTTCTCACCTATACGAAGTTCCACCTCCAGGTTAATACGCTTCGTCGTGATGATGACTATTTCGGTTTTCTGTAGGACCAAGCTTAAACTGTGATCTTCCATCAACCTGGTCGCTTGTCTCATCACTTCATTTAGCTTCAGCTGACATTGTTTAAGGTTGCGGGCTGCAATTATGGCTGCTATGTCGTCTGCGTAGCCTACCAGGAAGAAACTTTCTGTCATCTCCAGTTTTAGGATGTCGTCGTAGGTGGCATTCCAAAGATCCGGTCCTAAAACATAGCCTTGTGCGGCTTCTGCGGGAACCCTGCTTTGTGTCGTAAAGCAACATTCTATCTTTAAGATAGTTTTTCACTATGCGATAGAGACAGGGTGAAAGTTGAAATCTATCCTTGAGGGCCTGCAAAGTGTCCTTCCATCGTAGTGAGTTGATGGCATTTTTAACGACCAGGGTAACTAGCAAGACCGTTTAGACGGGAAAAATGATTCCCTTTTTTCGTCTGGGAAGCTGCATCTATTATCCTTTGGATTGAGTCCACTGTGCTAAGGCCTTTCCGGAATCCAAATTGTCGGTCCGAGAGGTTGCCAGCTTTCTTAATTTTTACTTGCAGTCTGGATTTTAACAGCTTCTCAAATAGCTTTCCAGCAGTGTCAAGCATGCACAAAGGTCGGTATGCAGACGGGGTATTTTTGTCACCTTTGTATTTGCTAATACGGACTAGCTTCTGTTGCTTCAATCTACTCGGAAAACATCCTGTTCTAAGATAGCTGTTAAACATCTCCAGAAGGAGCAATGGGTTGCCTCGCTGAATGACTTTGAGTATTTCACCTGGTATACCATCTGAACCTGGCAATTTCCTATACTTAATAGATCTCTCTGCATGCCTGAGTTCAACAAAGTCGAACAGCGTTATTTCTTTCTCTATCAATTCAGGTGAATTATCGTTCTCCAGCTGATGGGTAAGGAACAGGGCTAAAATTATTTGTTCCATTTCCTTACAGTCTTTGGTATGTAAGGATTTTATTTTTCCTAGTTTCTGTGTTACAATTTTGTAACCTTTTCCCCATGGGTCATTGTCGACATCTTCTTTTAGAGAATTCCAGCAGGCTTGTTTGCTTATCTTTATTTCGTTTTGTAGCTCCCTCTTTGCTTGGTGATATTCCTCTTGCTTAATAGGATATATCGCGCATGATCTTTTCGTGCGTTAAGCTTTTCTTCTAGTTCGAAAACACTTTTTCTTAACTCCACAATCAGTGGTGTCCACCAGTAAACTGCTCTGTAATTTCGACGAGTTGGTTTCTGGGGCATAGCAGCAGCGCATGCACGGTCTATTAAAAGCATGGTGCCGTTCACCGCAGCTTCTTCATCTGTTTCGCATTTTACGTTTTTAAATGCAGTTTTCACTTCGTACTCATGGTGGGTGATTGCTTTCAAAAGTTTTCTTTGATTTAACATTTTTAAATTCTACTTTGGTGTTACTTCTACGGTAACCTTTACGGGTTTAATAAGCACTGCATTTGTAAGCGCTTTCTTCCTTCTTAGTATCGTATCCTCTGTTTTCTCTTTAGCTTTTTTTCTTCTTGATACTTGCTTCCATTCCATATCTCTTAGCTGATCTTTTGCTCTTTTTCCGGTAGCTTCTGTGCTCTCCGCTGGGCTTGTTGTCAGACGTTTTTTGAAGCCTGTTTTGGAGTTTTCAGATTACCAGCTAGGTTAGTTAGTTTAGAGGTACTATTAGGAAGCTAAGTTTCTTTGTAATTTCGCGTTTTTTATTCTCTCTGATTCTATGAGTTGGGTGTTGTCCATTATTCGGATTATGCCTACTTTTACATCGTTATTCACGTTTTTTGTTTTTTACAGGCTACTGTCATCTTGTTTAACCTTTTCTTAATTTTTCTTAAGGCTTCTGACACAAAATTTTCCGAAAGAGTAATACTTTTCTGGATTTGGCATTTGAATTCTTCATGTCTCTTGTTCGCACTTGTTGATTTCTCTGACAGATTTTCGGCGATTAAAGCAGTGTTGCCCCCTTGCATCTTGGGGCCACTGAGCATCCATAGAACAAAACCCGACTCATTTTTGTTGCAACTCATTTGGAAGTCGGTCTCGAAATGAGTAATCGACAACTTCAAGTGACTCGAAATTAGTAATCGGCAACTTCAAGTGACTCAAAATGAGTAAAATAACAATATTCTAGTTACTTTCTTTTGTGTTTCGCATGTTTCGTGTTCCATGGTTGCCCATCCCTGTCTGTCAATTGACAAATGTCTAACCTAAAAAAATTTTTCCATTTTTCATAAAAACAATAAATCGACTGCAAGTATTAATGTTTTGACAAGTGCAACGTGTTTATTAGTTATAAACAATTATTTTAATTCATATTTTTATAAATTATTCTTAGCTTTTCCAATGTGATTGTAATTTTATCGTAAAGAAAAAATGATACCCCTTAAGACTCATTTTGAGTCTTTTCCCTAGAAACTCAGAATAAGTCGAAGGGGTATCATTTTTGTTGCAGTTCAAAATGAGTCTCATATGCGACTCATTTTGAGTCCGGTTTTTTTCTGTGTCGTCCTCAAGCTAAGCGTTTGACGATCGGAGTCGATGGGAGATTTAGCATTTGCATTACCCACACTGAGAGAAGTCCGGGAACTAATACGTCCCGTGCAAGGCTTGAGTGATCATTTTGAATGTTCTTATGTGAACCTTCGATCGGGACGTCTCAATCCCCGATAAAAAACATGGAACGTTCCGAAGCGGGATTACTTACAACTTTTAGTTTCGGACATGAGCTGTCTCTCACATGCAGGAACAATGTTTGACCGATTCGGGGTGTCTGAGCCCTAGATTCGAGACATCTTAAACGCGACAAGCAGAGTAGCTTATAGCGACGTCTAGCGGGAACTATTAAGCCCTGGACTTCTCTCAGTGCAGCAGGTAATCTGTGGATATATTACAGCCGCTCATCTTGATTCTAGTGGCCCGTAACATAGGCCGGTCCGGCGTGTTTGTTTTCGGGGTTCTTTCCCTTAGGTAGTATACCGGATTTGTACATATGAGCGATTCCACGTCAAGTGATCAAGGGGTCTTTTGGTGTAATGTTTATTTCAATAATTTTTTACTCTTAAACAATTAAACATACAAATTTGATAAAGTACATTTTGGAAAGGTTTTTTCATGCTCTTTCGATTGGAAATAAGCATTTTGAAAAAAAAATTTTTGACCGAAAAAAATCAAATTTAAAAATAAATTTCAATTTTTGGGGGAGAGAGGTACGATTTTTTTTAAACAAAAGCTGATGTTTTTTTCTAAAGGACATATAAATGATAAAGTGGGACTAGAATGTTTAAACATTGAAAAAAAGAGTTTTCTACTCGCCGGAGCGCTCAAAACCCGGTTTTTAGCTCCGTTTAGGAGAAAATTCTTTTTTTCAATGTTTTAACATTCTAGTCCCACTTTATCATTTATATGTCCTTCCCTAGTAGAAATTTGTCGTGGCATGACTAGATTTATTCAAGTTACTGTACAGTTTTAGTCATGGAAGTTTAATCTAGCTTAACTGGCGAATTACTAGACAGCTACTGCATAACACTGTTAAAGAAAATATAAAGTTGAACTTGATTATTACTGCATAGAAGTCCTGTACAGTTATTTTCATGGCACTATCGAGGCGTTCCGAGATATTATTTTCCAAAGTTTGTCGTGGCGTCAGCGCTACCGCCGGTTTCAGTAACTAAACAGTTGTGTATTGACATTTTCGAAATATTTTCTATAAAATAAATCTTTTGGTTTTAAAGTTTATAGTTTTCATATTTTTAATTTTGTTCTTTTATTTTACTGTTGACAACTTAAAAACTTTTTTAAAATTCGCTTGAATTAATTGAGTTAATTAAAATAACTAATTTTTAAATTCAGAAGACAATTTTTTTTCAAGATTACATAATCTTATTATATGTATAAATATTCATTTAACAAACCTGTTACATACAAAAAGTTAGAATTGGTCCAATAAAGTGAGGTTATGTTTTACATTGATGTATTGACGTTGACATATGTATAGCTCTCCGATTTATATAACAGAACTGTCTATAATTAATGACAGTAGCCAGTAACAATTTATTACTAATTCCTTACGGAAAAAATAGACATAATTCTAGTTATACCCGCGAATTATTTTTTTCAGTGTATACACTGATGTATTTATGGAAAATGTCTATATAACACTGTTCAGTTGCTGGACTGACAAACTTTGAAACATAATTTCACGGAACGCCTAGACAGTACCATGAGAATAACTGGACAGACAGAACTTCTATACAATAAAAATCAATAAGTTCAACTTTAGAGTGTTATGCAGTAGCTGTCCAGTAATTCGCCAGTTGAGCTAGAAAAGATGAAAAAGGGAACTGCTTTACCTGCCGGTAGAGTATGGTTATTATTTTTCCGGAATCGTCCATCGACTAGAACGGCCGTGATGCGTAAGCGTGCGTTTAGGTATTTCGTCCCAGTGTGACCCGAGTTTGCTCCCCGATACCGCTAGATATTTTTCGTTTGAACTGAATTAGTTCTTCATATTAGGGTTTATTTTTAAGTCTGTTGTGTGATAAAATAATAATATTTATTTCAGTGTTGTGCTTAATTCAAGGAAAAAGTGAATGTTGTTTACTGTAAAAAAAGACATGTGTACAAGAATCAGTAATGTTCATAATTTTTTTTTAATTATGTAGTTATTAAAAAATAATTTTACAGATAATTTATTATACGTAACAATAGATACACCAACAGTAAAAATATAGTTTCGTAAAATTTTAATTTATTTAATTTGTTGACAAAATAATTTAACTTTATATTTTCAAATTTGTGCGTGTTCAATACGAAACGTCAATATAAATAAAGTTTTGACATTTCCAAATGAATTATTTTGTACAGTTTTTCTACAGGACTGATGATCAAAAACTGTAAAATTTGACTGGACAATAACTTGAACAAATTAGCGTGACATCACTTAATAGTTTTTAGTCAGTTTAACTGTAAAGTGCCTCGAAATTTTCCAGTGGAACTGTCCAGTGCCCTTAAAGATACTATAACAAATTTCTACTAGGGTTTAGAAAAAAACATCAGCTTTTGTTTAAAAAAATCGTACCTCTCTCCCCCAAAAATTGAAATTTATTTTTAAATTTGATTTTTTTCGGTCAAAAATTTTTTTTCAAAATGCTTATTTCCACACTGAAAAAAAAGTGCTGTTGAATCAAATAGCTCCATGCTATTGAATTTCCCGTTATTGATTCAATAACACATTTATTAATCGAACAGCATATTGCTTAAAACGAAAAAATGAAACTGTTTAAATTAAAAGTACGGTACTGTTAAATTAATGATATTCTACAAATTGTTTCTATAGTTCATCTATATATAGCAACAGAATAATTTATTGCTTCTTTGACATTATTCATTTGAAGCATCTAATAGTTAAATTTGAAGAAAATGCGTGTAAATTTGAATCAAATGAAAAGTTGTTTGCTCCAAAGAAGCGCGCTTTTGAAAATGAAAGCATATGCTTTCGTTTCAATGAGTGGTGCTATAGCGGACTGCCTATAGCATATGCTATAAAAATAAGGACACTATGTATTTGAGACATTGACAGGTGCTAAATTTATTGAAATACTTATCCACACTTATTTATATGTTTATTAAACCTGTCGTTTTTGAGATTCTTATATAAAAAACTATTATTTAAATTGTTTTAAAAAAGTAAGGACTATAGTTAAATATAAATTCCCTATATAAATTCCCTTATTTACGAGAATAATCTCGCGCACGGTATTTAACTACAAAGTAACTGCTCAATGTAAAAAGCGAATGTATTACATTGCAGCGCGGCAGTTCTCGTCCATCACGAAAGTTAAGCACGTTTGGTCGCGGTTACTACATGGATGGGTGACCGATTGGGAACAGCGTATTTTTCAGACTCAAAAAAATATAAAGTGTGTTTGAATGTGTATGTATGTGTGTTTGTCGTTGGAGAAAATTGAAAAAATAATAAAGATATGTATGTTAGTGTGTAAATTTGAAAAAAAGATGTGTATAAGAAGTGTTGTGTTAAAGGTGTGAGAATTAATTATAGTATATAAAAAATATGTGAACAAAAATTTCATTTTTTCAATTTATCGTTTGTATATCTTTAACCACGTAAAAGAATTGACTTAACAGTATGGTGTTATTCAATCGATAGCAACAACTAAAAAAATTAAAAGTACAAATTTTTGAATCATAAAAATGATGCTTTTAAATTGAAAAACTATAGTCATTGACTCAAAAGCATATACTGTTAAATTAAAAACTTTTGATCGTTGATTCAAAAGGAATACCTTCAAATTAACATAGTATGCTGTCAATTTGAGAAATATGCTTTTGTTTCAATGAAAGTGATACTATCGAATCATTAGAATCGGTGCTTTCAAAACAACAGCATATACGTTTGGCAGCCCGTTATGACACTATTCAATGAATCAAACTCATATGTCATTGATTCAACAGCATTTTTTTCTCCGTGCAATCGAAAGAGCATGAAAAAACCTTTCCAAAATGTACTTTGTCAAATTTGTATGTTTAATTGTTTAAGAGTAAAAAATTATTGAAATAAGCATTGTACTGAAAAACACAAAAATTTAACCCCCTCCCCTTCCGAAAATATTGGACTAGGTAAAAAAATATTTTCACAAAAAATTACTATCTATGAGTACTACAAAAGCCCCAAGTTTTGCTACGATTGGAGAAAAATTTTTCTCCACCTTGATCACTTGACATGGAATCGCTCATATATGTGAATGACAGGAAGAATAATTGTAGGGTCTCCGCAATGAACTGCCCCGCGAGGCAGGGTGCACGGAGATTCTTCTGAATGCGTATGATTTGTGTGAAGCTTATATGCACGTGTAGAAGTGTATGTAAGTGTAAGTGTTTTGGGAGATCGATAACGTGGGTCAGACGAGCGCTAACTGGGTACTACCACCTCGCCAGAGTGGGCCCAGGGCCGCCTCCATTGGTTACACAGACGTTATAGCCTTGCCTTAGCATTAATGCAACATCTGTGATATCCTGCGTGTCAAGTGAGCTAAGAAACTCGGACCTCAGAGCACGATGCATCTCTAGCAGAACCGAAAGTAAAATTTAGGGCAATGCACACTGAGTAGACACCGGGATAATAATAATAAAAATAATACTACTACTAATAATAATAATAGTAATAGTATTAATAACAAGAATAATAATAATAATAAAAACAATAGTAATAGTAATAATAATAACCATGAAAATAATAATAAAAATAATAATAACAACAAAATGTTATTAGCCAAAATAAATACCCTATAAAAATTAAATCTGCAGAAAAAAGAGTTTTAATATATAGAATTCGACACGGTTGCTGGTCGATCGTTAACGGAAACAATCAGAATGAAAAATATATTGTCTTACGACAATTTTTGTTTGTAAAAAATGTATTTATTTTCAAAGAATTTAAACAATAGTATATATCAAAAAGTAGAAACTGAAATTTGATTTTTAACATTTTTTCAAAAACAGAGAAAATATATTAAATGGATTTATGAAAGTAAATAATAAAAGTGAGAAGTGATAAAAATAAATATTCTGTGATATTCTGTGTAACGAAAAGAACCAGTGGTTTTTAACCAAAAAAACGTATCATAAAAGATGAAGTAATTTAAAAAGAAAAAAATTGAACTGAAATTAAATACACGAGGGTTGTGCTAATAAACAGTCGGATAAACAGCATTAGATATTCACTGGGTTACAAAATCAAGGGGGGGCAGTTAAAAAAGTGTTCTCCAGGGAAATAGCCTTCCAATTCTATAACTCGCCCGACGCTCGGAGACACGCGCTAATACCAGTCGTGTAGCAGTGATAGGCCCAGAGGCGCTCACTGCTACCCGACTGGCATTAGCGCGTGTCTCCGAGCGTCGGGCGAGTTATAGAATTGGAAGGCTCAATTGTTATCTCCCAAAAAGGAAAACGAAAAAAAATAAAAGGTTCTAGAAAAATTTCTTGAGATATAGAAAAATAATGGCAGCCGAAGAGGGTCAAGCGAGTAATACGCCGGAAAATTCCGGAAATGTCGACGATCCTGTACACTCGAGTGGAAGGCGAATGTCACATTTCAAAGATTACAAGTTCTTTCGCAGTTTCAGTGCAAAAGTGGGAAAATGGCAAATGAAAAAGGCGGAGGCACTTTGGCGACGAATGAGGGAGAGAAAAATTGCAGGTATGATATTTTTTCTTTTCCGAAAAAGGTATTTTTGACTCTCGGAATAACAGGCAATACCGGTTGAAAAATGTTTATGAAGAATAAAAGTTTCCTTTATATTTTTCAAGGGAGTTTAATATATTTTAATTGGTTTAATTTAGTTTTCTATTCAAATTTTAACGCAAATTTAAGTTATTGAACAAATCTAATTTTATAGATTAATTTTTTGAACAAATTTAAAGAAATTTAGTATATTAAGCAACAAGGCGCATGGAAGAAACATAATTTTTATTGCACTCAATTACCGATAAGCTGAACTAAAAGAATTAGAAAATTCACTGTAAAATACCTATTACATACATACAGTGCCCCTTAATAACTTTTGCCCACCCTACAGCGATTGAAGGGTTTACAAAAAATGTTGTATTTCGTTTACTATTGAGTTTTCTTGTCAATTAATAAAATATCCCTTATAATTTCACCTTTTATTTAAAAAAAGAAATCGATGGAGACTCAAATAGTTTTCGACATATTGCAATTTTTGTGGAAGTGCGACCACGTTTCAGTGCCACCCGTGTGGAAAAATTTTAGGGCGCTGACCAAGCGCTTAAGAGACTGTCTAACGTCTTTCTAGACCAAGGACAGACGGTCTTGTCGAGCGACTGTTCAGAATTGAAACGAAACTTCCACGTTATCGTCTAGAATAGACCAGCGTTTCTGGTCTGATCAGCAGTGCTAGTAAATTCTAATCTACGTCTATTCAAAATTTCTCATTGTATGTTCTGACAACTATTCTTAGAATGATAAGACTTAATTATATTTGAAATAATTGTAATGACTTTTTTTAAATAAAAAATATAAAAAAATATTTTAACTTTCTGTATTTTTCACATCAACTTTCTTTAAGCGTAAGTCTTTGTGCCCCTCCCAATCTTTGGCATTGGAGATAGAAGTCTTTTTGTAAAATAAAATTTACTGCAAATCAAAACAGCCGGTTGAAACTAGCCGTTGTATTCAGTACCAATCTTTAGGCGTCAACCACTAATTAATGAAATTAATAAATAGAAACTTACTATATTTGTTATTTAGTGGATATTGATTCTCAAACAACAGTACTCGATGGTTTTTTAAATTATTAAGTATTACTAAATTTGAAGGAGAGGCATATTGATTGATGACACCTAAACATTGCTGCTGAGTACGACTTCTAGCTTCAACCGAGTAATCAAAACTCATAGAAACACATTAAAATCTATTTTTTTCAGTGCACATTTAAAATGAATTTATACAGAAAACAACAACGACATAGCACATTATTATTCACATAAATCAGAAACCACAACGAATACTAAAAATCACAAAGAAAATGTACCATACGCTGACTGACCTAACGACGCCAAACAACGCGACGCCATTAAGCGCCATGTTACTTAACAGCTGGGCACACATCGACGCATGCGCATAAAACATCCTGGACCAAATCTAGACGGTCTTCATAACACCGTATTAGACGGACATATTTGACTTAGGTTTCTTATTTATTTTTCCACATGGGTAATTTTACTTTTTCATTTTGTCAATTATTTTTTTTAGGTTATGTTTTGTAATTACAATACGATACTTACCTCCACTATTTAAAAACAAGGAAATTTACAACATAATTGGATTGTGAAGTTTTAAAAAAAATTATATATTCTAACTTTAATTTAATTTATATAATATAATTACAAAATTTGGTTAAAATTCGACCATGTGTAATAGCAACTGAATGTTATGCACGCCAACTGTAAACTGTCATAACTTATTGCGCCTTGCAAGTCACTGCTCTGAGCTTGAAAAGACTGTCTAGATAGACAGACTCAACGAGGTCTATTAAGCTGCTCCTTAGCCGATGGCAAGACAGGCTGGATTAGACGGGCTACACTATAACTGTCTAGTCTCTTTGTAGACACCAGACTTCCATAAAATTTTTCCACACGGACAGCGCTGTGTCAGTGCCTGGGACGCCTCGCACAGTAGGATTCTTACACTTTACTGTTCAAAATTGTCTAGAGCCTACAAACTTTATCCGTGTTTATTTTTTATTTTTCTATTCCTCATGATCGAAATCAATTTAAATTAGTCTAGTATGACCACTCGATAAATAATAATGCATAATTCAATTTATTTAAATGGTTGAAAAACAATGTTAATTAACAAATAGATAACTTGGGCTCTTCTTTAAAAAAATGTATTTTTTGCAGACAAATTTATGTTTATTTAATTATACTAGACTAATTTAAATTGATTTCGATCATGAGCCCGTGTAGAAAAATTTCGGGGCAGTCTGGAGTCCAGTGATTGCCCCAACTAGACGCATCTGGACGGTCTAATCTAGACTGTCTAACTGTATGCTATATGGGATTTATTTGAACGGTCTAATCTAGACTGTCTAACTGTATGCTATATGGGACTTCATTGGCATCACTAGAATTCAAATTTTTTAAGTACAATCAAGAATTTAGTTCCCGATTTGTAGGTCTTCTTTGAATTTATACATGCACAATGGGTTGTCACTTCAAAATTGAATAAAATAATTTAGTCAATCTAAAGAATCGTTCAAAAATAAATATTGTAGATTTATATGAATTATTATAAATAAAAATAAAATTTAAATCTATACATTTAATGACCAATTTTACTTAGAAATTACAAAATTGAATTTTATTAGAGTTACGTTTACAATTTTCATTAATCACTTTAAACTTTAATTTGATATTTTATAAAGTTTGAATTTGGAATTAATTTAATTAAAAATTTTTAAAAACTTCGATTTCTGAATAATGTCTAATAATTCAAGTTTTCCTGAAATTAGATAAATTTTTTAACATATTGTATTTGATTAATTATTTAAAATAATTTATCTGTAGAACAATTTTAGTTAAAAGCACTATAAAAAATTGAGTGTTGGACAAGTTACAGATTATTGTAGAAATTCAATTATTTTCCAAACTTTTACCAAAATTCTTGACAAAATTCTAATTATTTTCTAAAATGTTCTTTAATTCAATGATTTTCAATATCTACTATTTTAATAAAATTAAAAAAAAATTCAATTATTATAAACGAAAATTTCCATAAAATGTAAGTAAAAATTTAATTACTTTCATAAATAAAAAACCTTTCACAAAATTTCAATAAGTATTTACAAATCTTTTATAAGTTTCTTCTTATAATAATTCAATTATTTTCATACATACCTAATAAAATTCTTATTAATGTTAATACAACTTTCATCGAATTCTTTAAAAAGTGTATAATTGTACTTAAGAATTATATACTTTAAAAAATTGTTGAATGATTATAATTTATTGTAGTAAGAATTAATTATTGAAATATTCATTTCTAATAATTTAAATAATTCAGGATTATTATGTGTAATAATTTATTCATAGTTTTCACTTTGTCTTTATATAAGCAACAGAATATATGACACTGGCATAAATATAGATAATTAGGAGAATTATCACCCAGACTTCAGTGGCCGTGCGGTTTAAATGCGACGCGTTCGGTCGTCAAGGGGGTGGGGTCGTGAGTTCGATCCCACATGCGAGCGGATATTTTTCATTGTAAGTATTGTATAAATATAAAAATATATAAAGTATTATATAAAATAATAAAATTACTATATTTAATCTGTATAAGTGTTATAAATTAAAATTGTAAACATGTTTGTAAACAATGTCAAAAACCTGTTAAAGAATGTATTTAAAAAATATACCAATTAACGCAAATAGTTTTTTTTACTAAAATTATTTTTCAATATTACTATTTTAAATGATATTTAATGCTAGTGTAGTATATTATTTATTTCAAAATATTATGATTATAATAATAATAAGTTATTGGCATTAAATATATACACAAATCTATATGAATAACAATAATATGTACTATTATTTTTAATAATTCATATATTCACATTACATTGAATAAACATAAGAAACGAGTAAATTTAGGTAAATTATTAAAAATTAAAAAACTGAAATATTGAAATCGAATCTCAAATTTTTAATATTAGCACTGCTCATTAGCCGCCTGATTAGCTCGTCCAGTCTGGACCAACGCGTGGTTCGAACGTCACTTATCTGATTAGCTCACGATCAGACAGTCTTTTCAGCGCCCCATTAGAGAATAGACTGTCTTTCTGGCAACACACTAGAACCCAACAATTTTTCTACACGGGAGGAATAGAAAAATAAAAAATAAACACGATTTTTTCAAAATTCTTGTAAATTGTTACTTTTAAGTAAAAAAATATAAATATTTATTGAAGTTAAAGCGCTTACAAAACTTTTTGGGACAATGTATTACATTACATTTTGTTTTAATATGCAGTGTGGGGCAGAATGGGGTACCTAAGTGTGGGATACACCGGACACAACAAGAATGATGTATATTGAAAACTTACTCAATGGAGAAGAGTCGATTAATACTCGAAATATATCTTCAAATTACACTGGGTCAAAATCACTCACGAGAGGACACAATCTAAGGATCGGTAGAGTCGCGACAGAAAACAACTTGTAGGACAAGAGGACCTTTCGAGCAATGATTAACGCGGATTTGTCATTGACACCCTCAGGCCCTTCGGCCGTTTCCGGGTTCAATAATCGCCCGATTCGCGACAGACGCGGGAAGATTTGTAACGCTCCGTTACAATGTATAAAGTCCTTAAAAGTTTTGTTTAAACAAAACGCATTTCATTGGTTCCATTTAATGCTGACTTTACCTTGATTGAACGAGCAGGACTAAAATAATTACTCGAGAAATTAATCGACCATTTTAGATAAGTATCAAAAAATGATCTCCTATATGTGAAAGAGAGAAAGAGAAAAAAAGTGAGCGAGAGAGAGAAGTCTTATGTTTTCTCAGCTGTCATTGAAACCTATAACTATTATTAGTATCTATTATGGCGGATAATTTAACGCCAACATTGATTTTAATCAAATGTCAAAATGTTTCGCAATATCGCTACGGAAAAACTATTGCTAAACTCTTAAACATGTAGAAAACAGTTATTGAAATCCAAGGTATTCAATTATCTCATCCTTAAACATTGCTTGACAGTAATTTTTTTATACTCATCAACAAAAAAATTATTAAATAAAATAAAAATAGAAAATTTTTTATTTTCTCAAATAATTTGAAGAAATAGAAAATTTTGAAAAATAACATTCGAACCAAATTCGTTTAAAAAATTTTTTTTTCATGAAAATAATGTAGGGTCATTTGGAGTAAATGTAAACGGAATATCTATTTTTCATCAAAAACATTAGTTTTTTTTGTTAAAAGGTAAAACGGACGAATTTCTTTTGCTTGAACTTGTTACTTTACTTCCCTAGAAAAATTTTATGAAGTACAAAAAAATATTGATGCACCTGAATCGCCTAAAACTGACTGTTTACATTTACCCCGAGAGTTAAAAAAATTTCTAAAATTCGGGGTAAATACAACACCATTGTAGTTAGGGCTTCATCCATAAATTACGTCACACGTTTTTAGCCCATTTTTGACCCCCCCCCCCCTTTGTCACACTACGTAACATCTGAAGGAACCCCCTCCCTCTAAATTACGTCACAATTCGTAAACCCCCCTTTAATACATTTTTCCAAAATAAATCACTGTCAATATATAATTTTACATAAATAAAGTGGATTACTTCCGAATAAGGGGGACCTCCGATTTTAATAAAAATTGATGTACCAACGCATTTTGATGCGCTGATTACGAAAATGATAATGAAAATTGGCGCAAATTTGATGGTCATGGCGAAAACTATTTAAAAAACCATAAAATTGTGGTTTTTTGCGTATTATTCGTTGCATTGGATTAAGCATATTTTTTTGGGTTTAAAAATATTTGTACATTTTTCTCTGCTTTTATATGCAGAAGAAGGGAGTCATTCACCTTCGGTTGGAAATTTTTTTTTATCAAAATTTAATTGATTGAAGAGATAATTGTGTTATTTTTTGTTTTCTATTTAATTCTGAACAACACAAGGTGGATGACTCCTTCCTCCCCCATAATTTTTTGTGTTTAAAAATATTTGTAAATTTTTTTTCTGCTTTTATTTCGAGGAGGAAGGAGGCATCCACCTTAGATTTTTCAGAATATAAAAGCAGAGAAAAATTTACAAATATTTTTAAACACAAAAAATTACGATTAATCCAATCCAACCAGTTAATCGCAAAAAACCACAATTTTATGGTGTTTTTATGGTTTTTACCATGAAGATGATCTAGTCGCCAATTTTCACTATAATTTCGTAATCAAGGCACAAAATTACGTAAGTATACCAGTTTTCATTAATATCGGAGATATGCGCTTTTCGGAAATATATCCTTCGTTTTTTACGAATTATACGCAAAAAACTACAATTTTATGGTTTTTTTATGGTTTTCACAATGAACATCAAATTTGCGCCAATTTTCATTATCGTTTTCGTAATCCGCGCATCAAAATACGTTGGTATACCAACTTTTATTAAAATCGGAGGTCCCCCTTATTCGGAAGTACACCCAATAAAGATACTTATATAATTAATACATTTTTTAATATTTTAAAAACAAGAAATATATTTGATATTTTTATTTATTACAATTTTCTCATTATAATAAATAGAGTATAAAGTGTGACATAACAAAATAAAAGGTCCCCACCCCCCTTTGTCACAATTAGTCCCATATTCATAGACCCCCTCCCCCCTAAAAAGTGTGACGTAATTTATGGACGAAGCCTAAGCGAGGTTTAAGAAACAATTTATTTTAAGTATACTACTGTTGTAAGGGTTGGAAAAACTGAAAAAAAGTTTTTCGTAGATATATATACACGGAGAAAAAAATGCTGTTGAATCAATGACATATGAGTTTGATTCATTGAATAGTGTCATAACGGGCTGCCAAACGTATATGCTGTTGTTTTGAAAGCACTGATTCTAATGATTCGATAGTATCACTTTCATTGAAACAAAAGCATATTTCTCAAATTGACAGCATACTATGTTAATTTGAAGGTATTCCTTTTGAATCAACGATCAAAATTTTTTAATTTAACAGTATATGCTTTTGAGTCAATGACTATAGTTTTTCAATTTAAAAGCATCATTTTTATGATTCAAAAATTTGTACTTTTAATTTTTTTAGTTGTTGCTATCGATTGAATAACACCATACTGTTAAGTCAATTCTTTTATGTAGTTAAAGATATACGAACGATAAATTGAAAAAATGACATTTTTGTTCACATATTTTTTATATACTATAATTAATTCTCACACCTTTAACACAACACTTCTTATATACATCTTTTTTTCAATTTTACACACTAACATACATATCTTTATTATTTTTTTCATTTTTTCCAACGACAAACACACATACATACACATTCAAACACACTTTATATTTTTTGAGTCTGAAAAATACGCTGTTCCCAATCGGTCACCCATCCATGTAGTAACCGCGACCAAACGTGCTTAACTTTCGTGATGGACGAGAACTGCCGCGCTGCAATGTAATACATTCGCTTTTTACATTGAGCAGTTACTTTGTAGTTAAATACCGTGTGCGAGATTTTTCTCGTAAATAAGGGAATTTATATAGGGAATTTATATTTAACTAGTCCTTAATTCTTTAAAACAATTTAAATAATAGTTTTTTATATAAGAATCTCAAAAGCGACAGGTTTAATAAACATATAAATAAGTGTGGATAAGTATTTCAATAAATTTAGCACCTGTCAATGTCTCAAACACATAATGTCCTTATTTTATAGCATATGCTATAGGCAGTCCGCTATAGCACCACTCATTGAAACGAAAGCATATGCTTTCATTTTCAAAACCGCGCTTCTTTGGAGCAAACAACTTTTCATTTGATTCAAATTTACACGCATTTTCTTCAAATTTAACTATTAGATGCTTCAAATGAATAATGTCAAAGAAGCAATAAATTATTCTGTTGCTATATATAGATAAACTATAGAAACAATTTGTAGAATATAATTAATTTAACAGTACCGTACTTTTAATTTAAACAGTTTCATTTTTTCGTTTTAAGCAATATGCTGTTCGATTAATAAATGTGTTATTGAATCAATAACGGGAAATTCAATAGCATGGAGCTATTTGATTCAACAGCACTTTTTTTCAGTGTAGTAAATCAACCAGTTGTCTGATAATGTATCATAAAATAAACAATCAACCATTATAAAATTAGTAATGTAAAAACTTGAATAACTTCAACGAATTTTAATAGATTTTCATTCAACTTGGTAAAAAGAAGTTTTTAATGTTGCTGAATAAGAATTTATATATTGACGTCGAACTTATTTTTAAATTTATAAATTTAGCTAAAAAACCTATTGTTTACATTTACCCCAAATGACCCTACTGGGCGACTTTTATTATTTATTTCAAGGCAAAGATAAAAAATTCGAAAAATAAATAATTCATGATAAAGAAATTTCTTTGATTAAAATATCAATTTATTTGTTATGATAATCATTAATTATTCGCTAAAAGATGAATACGTATAGGGGACAACTTTGATTTTTTAGGCATGGAGCTACACGTATACATAATAAAAAGAGGATTAGAGAGAAATAGAAAAAAAATTTTTTTACATTACTCATCTTGGTTTTTTTACAATTTTTAAGAGAAGATAGAGAACAATTCTTGAAATTAATTTTCAATAAAGTTACAATGATGCTTAATATTATAGAGAAATCAATTTTTACTGCTTTGGAGAAAATTGATAAGCACAGAATTTAATTTTTGATGGAGCAGAAAAAAATTTATTATGAAATATTCGTTTCAATCTTGGTTGGTTACATAAATATTTCTTACGAAGAGAACCAGTTGCCTCTCTCTGAAAATATTATTTATCTCGAACACAAGAAGATTCTAATATTCAGCCATATAACGATTTCTTTTCAGCAATTCTAAGCTGATTATTGTATATAAAAACATGAGCATTGATTATTATTCATATATATGAATCATTGAGATTTAGGTGAATAAATTTGAATTCAGAGTCAAAAAGGAATACGAAATTTTCAAATTGGTTGTCATGAAAAGATGATTCTTATTTTCTTTAAAATTAAATGTTTCTTTAATGAGTATCACTTTATTTTTCTCCTGAACATGTAAGAATATTAAATTAGTTTGTTGTGCTTAATTTTTTCAAATATGCAAAAAAAAATTTTATAATCAACAATTTTATTTTATTTATTTGAAAGTTCGAAATATTTAGGAACATAGACTAAAAAGGGTTTTATCATTCTAAATAAATGTCCGTAGTTATGTGACATTATGGTTATTTTTGTCGTGTCCATAAATGTAAAGTGTATTTTGACCCTACATTAATTTGTAAATTTTCACATAAAAAAAAATTTCAACTTTTCAGTACATTTTTAAATTTATTCTCATCACAATTTTTTTGGGTCCTTATTGGGATCCCCTGAAGATTTACCCAATGGTAATTGCTAAATATTTTTAGTCAGACTCTCTAAATCTGAATCAGTGAAATTTTCACTTTTTTCATGTGTGAACCTTTTTCTCACTTATTAATAAGTAGAATACATAAGTGAAATATTTACTTTAAAATTTTTGAACTTGTTTTCACTTATCAATAAGTTAAATCCGCAGTTATGTATAAGTGAAATATTTATAGTTAAAAAGAAATCCACATGCGCATTATATTTAAATTATTTATGCTTTCTTTATCATTTTCGTTAATATGGTTAAAATTTTTCATTTTATGTAATTATAAAAATATTCATTTACAATTTAATAAAAATTTAAAAAAATATTCAGTTAAATATTACAGTAATCTACACTGCAAAAACTGGTATCTCACAAGTGTCTTAAAATGAGTTACTTTAAGTGTTTAAACCATTGAGATAGAAAATCTGTCTTATATTAAGACATTTAATTTCATCCAGTGTCTTATTTTAAACATTAAAAGTAACTCAATACTAGCTTTATTAGTTTTTTTTATAATTGCGCTTCAAATATAGACGCAATTGGCTAAAAAACGTAAAAAAACATCAGCACAGAAGAAATGTATAAAAGTGATCAGATTTGCTTGAAACTTGTTTTTTGGGGTTTTTTGGGGTCACTGATTACGAATCTGACATCAGATTTTCAAAATGGCCGATCCAATATGGTGGACAAAATTTTTAAAATTATTTAAATTTGCCTGAAATTAATTTCTTATGGGTTTTGGGGTCGCTAAATACAAATCTGGAATTAGATAGTATAGAATTAGATAGATAGTATCGATTAAATCTGATAAGTTTACAAACTGTTTCAAGCGAATCTATTTGCTTCTTAAATTTTTTTGGCGCCATTTAGAATTTTTGAATTATGATAGCAGATTCGTAATCAGCGACCCCAAAAACCCCTGAGTAACGAATTTCAAGCTATCTTGATATGCAGAAATATGAATATCGGTTTGTTAACTTTAAGAACGTTTTTCTGGAAAACTTCATTTTGGACGTAAGGTCCCTTTTAACATTCCAGGTCACATATATTGTGTCTGAAAATGAAGTGCTTAATGTGTGAGACATTTTATAACGTCCTAAAATGAGACAAATGTCTGTTTCAAATATGTGGGCACAAAACATCTATGTGTACATTAAACATTTTAAAAACGTTATAGGAACGTTCTTAAAACGTAAGGCGACTTTTATGTCCACTGGGATGTTTTTGCAGTGTAGTAACGATTTTATTATTAACTTTTATTTATTTATTAAAGTAGAACACAATAAACTAACTCTTCATAAGTAGCACCTAATAATTTTTTATGAGTATAAGGCAAAATACTAAGTGACATTGTGGTGTTTCTCGTTGATCATCAAAGTTATAATCAATATTACGTGCGGTTAATATTAGGATGGGTGACTGCTTAGGGATTTAGCTTAAAAAATGTTAAAAAGTTATATGTTTATAAGTTTCAGATTGTTAATGAGAAGGAGAAAAGAGTGTTAAATAGTTCCCTTATGAAAAATAATGACATGGAATAAATGAAACTCATGAGTGTCATATTTTGAGTGTGGTTATTTCGCTACCACACTCAAAAAAGGACACTCAGAAAATAACACTTAGGGGATAGTGGGGCAAGAGGGGGTACCGGCCTTATTTAACAAACGAACTGTTTTCGACGATTTTGTTATTATTTTTTCACTTTTTTTAACAGGTGTTTATTACTTAATAATAACGGTTAATGAACTGCATACATTTTTTTCTAACTAGCAAGGGTTACAGGAGAAGGGAAGCATATGGTTTTTTTTGTTGAATCGTAAATTGTAGTAAATAATCTTTGTATTAAATTTCGTAAGTGCATGTAACATGGGTAGGGGAGAGTGGGTAAAGACGCTTGTTCTGTCTGCTGACAATGGGTTCACTGCAATTGTGCTGTTATCGATGACAAAGATGAAGGTGTAATCTTTACTTGTGAAATTTGTCGACAGAAATGGGTTTTTTCTTGAGTACCCCAACTTACCCCTTAGGGTACCCCATCTTACCCGTCCGTTAAATAATAAAAAAATTATTGAATACATACTTTATTATTTTTTTGTAATAACCATAATCAGTCTTTCGTAAAATAGGCGAACAAAGGCCATTTGCTTCTTAAAAAAGCATAAAATTAATATGTAAAAAATTGCAAATCTCCCCATCTTGCCCCACCAGCGGGTACGATGAAGTACTCAAGAAAGCAACCTATTTCTGTCCACAAATTTCACAAGTAAAGGTTGCATCTTTATCTTCGTCATCGACAACAGCACAACTGCAAAGAACCCATTGGCTGCATACAGAACAAGCAGCCCAGCCTTCATTTGCGTCTAAATAATAACCATTTCAATAGAGACAAGGTGTATTTTCCAATTTACCATCGCTAATTCATGATTTAACCTGACATGCTTTTTCTTTTTGGTCACTCTTATTTTATTCAGTCTTGATTCAAGTAATATTCTTAACTTCTCTTATTTCTCTTTTCTGTTGCTTAATTTGTGAACCCCGTCTTTCCCCACTCTCCCCTATCTCATGTTGCCCGCACTTACAAAATTTAATAAAAAGATTAATTACTACAATTTACGATTCAACAAAGAAAGAAACATATGCTTCTCTTCTCCTGTAACCCTTACCAGTTAGAAAAAAATTTATATGCAGTTCATTAACCGTTATTAAGTAATAAACACCTTTTAAAAATAGTGAAAAAATAATAAGAAAATCGTCGAAAACATTTTTTTTTAGTAAAAAACATAAAAGATTTCTCATGGCTTTTAAATTTTGTAAACAAGAAACTATCGTCTCGGTACAGTATTATGTAAAAATAATCACGATTGGTTAATTCGTTTGTTAAATAAGGCCGGTACCCCGCCTAACGCTATTTTGAAAAAAAGTCTCGGTCAAATTTGTTCAAACTTCGAAGTTTTGTAGCTTATAATCTCCTGAACAAAAAATGTTAATGGCAAAAATCCCGAAAATCAATAGTTTTTTAGCTACATCATGTTGAGCCTAAAAAAAAGTGTAAAAAATAGTAAAGCTTGCTCATGGCTCAAGGCTCAAGACTTAATGCAAAGGGTGGATCTTGGCTTTAGGCTTGATCAGGGCTCAAGGCTTGATCATGGCTCGAAACTCTAATATGGATCAAGGTTTGATTATGGCTCATTAGTTAATCATGGCTTAAAACTCGATTATGGATCAAGGCTTGATCATGGATTAAGGCTTGATTGTGGCTCTAAGTTCTAATGTGGATCAAGGCTTTATCATATCTTAACATTTAATCGTGGCTAGAAACATGATTATGGATCAAGGCTTGATCATTGATTAAGGCTTGATTGTGGCTTGAAGCTCTAATGTTGATTAACGCTTGATTATGGCTTAAAGATTAATCTTGGCTCGAAGCTCTAATGTTGATCAAGGCTTGATTATGGCTTAACGATTAATCTTGGCTCGAAACTCGATTATGGATCAAGGATTGATTATGGATCAAGGCTTGATTATGGCTCAACAGTTAATCATGGCTTGAAACTTGATTATGGATCAAGGCTTGATCAACATTAGAGCTTCGAGCCAAGATTAATCGTTAAGCCATAATCAAGCCTTGATCCATAATCAAGCCTTGATCAACATTAGAGCTTCGAGCCAAGATTAATCGTTAAGCCATAATCAAGCCTTGATCCATAATCAAGTCTTAATCAACATTAGTGCTTCGCGCCACAATCAAGCCTTAATCAATGATCAAGCCTTCATCCATAATCAAGTATCAAGCTGCGATTAACTGTTAAGCCATGATAAAGCCTTGATCCACATTAGAGCTTAGAGCCACAATCAAGCCTTAATCCATGATCAAGCCTTGATCCATAATCGAGTTTTAACCATGATTAACTGTTGAGCCAAAATCAAGCCTTGATCCATATTAGAGTTTCGAGCCATGATCGAGCCTTGAGCCATGATCAAGCCTTGAGCCATAATCAAGCCTAAAGCCAAGATCAAACCTTGAGCCAAGATCAAACTTTTGTCAACCCTATAGCCATCAACAAGCTTCCACCCTTTGCATTAAGTCTTGAGCCTTGAGCCATGAGCAAGCTTTACTATTTTTTACACTTTTTTTTAGGCTCAACATGATGTAGCTAAAAAACTATGGATTTTCGGGATTTTTGCAATTAACATTTTTTGTTCAGGAGATTATAAGCTACAAAACTTCAAAGTTTGAACAAATTTGACCGAGACTTTTTTTCAATGTATTTTGGATTTCTTACTCTCTAAATCTGAATATGTGAAAATTCACTTATTTCTAAGTTCACTCAAAATAAGTGAAATTTAAAATGTCGAATATCATATTTATAATTAGCAACCCCAACCCCCAGTAATGATTTTCAAACAAATCCAATGATTTTGAAAAAAAGGGGAGGGAGAAAATTCTACTTTTTTGATGTTCCACACCTAAAGAAATATCTAACGAAGAGAATATGACTTTTTTTTGTCTTTACCTGTTTTAGAAAGTTTGGAATCGATCTTGCCACCAAAAATGGTCATTTTCCTGTTTTGAACTGGAATGTCCCCTTAAGCAAATACAGATGTTTTATTAAATAAATTACTTGTTTTACCTATATTTTACCGCATCTATTAGAAAATGGGTTTAGTAGGCTAGAAATAGAACTTAACATTTTGCCCCAGGGTGGGGCAAATGTTAAAAAAACAACATTTTCAAAAAAGGACGAAACGTGTATTTTACGTTAAAATATCAGAATCTTTCTTATTGAAAGTTGTTAAGGACAAATTGCCCTACAATATTGATATATTCATGTTTGCCTCATAGAATAGTTATTTTCTTATCAAGGGCGCAAAATAGGTGATTATGACTCAGGCGAGATTAAGGAAGCGAGGTGGCTCAATTTCCCTCCCTTAATCTCGCCTGAGTTGTAATCACATTTGCGTTGGGCAACTACAGTGTATATCTGGACGCATAGTATAATTATTTATGTTAGGTTGGTAATAGTGTATCAGTAGCATGGAAGGTGGGAGGAACTATGCGAGAATCTGCTACCTCCCCTCTTTTCTCGCACTAGTGCGTCTAAAACGGCACTGTAGTCTAGTTTTTGATGTAAGGTGTTATAGAAAAGTATGTTGTGACCATAAAACCGGTAAGTGTAATGAAACAAGAGATAATAAGAGACCCAGTAAAAAAAAAATTATTCCGAATAGAAAAAAGTATTGGTGGTGACGTTCGGTGAATGCGTTTTCGCGACAAAACCGTATTGGTGGGTTACGGTAAATACATTTTGCTCACCGTGAATATTTTTTGTTTTAACCCCTTGGCTGTCGACGAGATTTCCACTGTTTTGGCCAAAAGTGTGTTGTAAATTTTTTTTTATGAAACTGGGTATCCTAAGGTTTTAGGGATCGCTGATTACGAATCCAAGGTCGGTTTTTTAAAATTCAAAATGGCGGATCCAATATGGCGGACAATTTTTTTAAACTGATGGGATTCGCTTGAAAATGGTTACTCGGGGGTTTTCGGGGTCGCTGAACACGAATCTGGCGTTAGTTTTTCAAAAATCAAAATGACGGATTAAATATGGCGGACAATTTTTCAAAACTAATCGGATTCGCTTGAAAATGGTTACTCGGGGGTTTTCGAGGTCGCTGATTACAAATCCGCGGTCCGTTTTTCAAAATTCAAAATGGCGGTTCAAAATTACTAAAAATAGGCGGATTGGCTAGAAATAATATAATTTCAATTTTAATTAAAATTGATACTCAATTTATTGGGTATCAGCTTAATTTTCAATTTTTATAATGTAAATTGAGATTTTTAATCAGAAAGGCTAAAAACTGATGAGCAGTGAGTTCTAAGCAAATCCATACAATTTTGCTCCATGATTCTATCACAGTGAAGTCGCCATTTTGAATTTTGAAAAACGAACCTCGGATTCGTAATTAGTAACCCCGAAAACACCCCGAGTAAAGATTTTCAGGCAAATTGGATCAATTTTTCAAAATAATGTTTGCCATATTAGATCCGCCATTTTGAATTTTGAAAAACTAACGCCAGATTCGTGTTCAACGACCCCCAAAACCCCCGCGTAACCATTTTCAAGCGAATCCGATCAGTTTTTAAAAATTGTCCGCCATATTGGATCCGCCATTTTGAATTTTGAAAAACCGACCTCGAATTCGTAATCAGCAAACCCGAAAACCCCCCAAGTAGAGATTTTCAGGCAAATCGGATCAATTTTTGAGAATGATGTCGGCCATATTGGATCCGCCATTTTGAATTTTGAAAAACTAACGCCGGATTCGTGTTCAGCGACCCCAAAAACCCCCGAGTAACCAGTTTCAGCGATTTTTAAGAAGTTTTAAACCACCTTTTTTAAATTGCGCATATATGCGTCCGCGACAGTCAAGGGGTTAAACTCTCGATTTAAAGATTCCTAAGCAAAGTTGAGAATATATATGAAGAGCGTGAGTAACGTGATGTATAAAAATGGCTTTTGCGAGAAGGAAATAAAAAATTTTGAGTAAAAACGAAAAATTAAATGTGAAAAAAAATGTCAAATGTTGATCGATTACCATATGCTTTACTATGTCTACAATGCATGACAGATTAAAGGGAGCATGACGTTACCGGCAGAAAGTTATTAGGAATATTATTTGCGTTCACTTGGATTTCTTTTCAATTTCAAAATTTTCCGCCTTTCCTAGTAACTTTCTGCCGGTAACGTCATGCTCCCTTTAATCTGTCATGCATTGTAGGCATAGTAAAGCATATGGTAATCGATCAACATTTGACATTTATTTTTCGCCGGTTTTGTACGTTGAGCGGGTATCACGTACATTGATTGAGCCCCGCTCTAAGTGTAAATTTGTATCTAAATTATGTTTATATAAGTGTAATTGTTTAAATGTTTAGTGTTATTAATGAGGAAGATTTATTCCTTAATGACTGTCTTATAAAATTTCGGGTTGCAAATTTGTATTGCTCTGACTTTTTTCTTTTTGAACATTATCACCACGTGGGAACGCCAATGTTAAAATGAGGAAACAATACGTGACTGCATTCCTTCTGTATCCAATCCCAAACCTTAAACAGGAAAGGTAAAATCGACGCATTTTAGTTACTTTATTTGAAGAATTTTAAAAATTTTAATATCTTAATAACTTAAAACCAAGTATTTATTTAAATTCTTCATAATAAATTAAGTTTTCTCTTATCTTTTGTATTACTCGATTCTATAAATGTAAATTTTTGATTTGGAAAGAAAATAACTTGACCGTTCAACCTTCAAATAATTGTAAACATAAATAATAAACAAATTTTATAATCAAATAATAGAATAATCTGTACTTTAATACTTACAGACTCTGGTCTGTAAATATTATACCTAAGCACAATTGCCGCTCTTGAATTTTATCTATTGTTTTATGTTATTGTCAGGAGCTTTATTGTTCTAATATTAAGATAATTAATTAAATTATAACTAACGACATTTGTGATTCTACTGTTGGGATTCTTGTTGCTAATTGAACTGTTTTATCCTATTTTGGTTGTAATGAATTAAAATATATTTCGTGACCTTACTCTCAACCAGTAACTGAATTACTAATATTTAATTGAATACTTGGACACTATAATTGCTAGAGTCTTATATAAATGTGAACTTGTTTGTTTGAAAATTAAATTTTTAATATATATTTATATATATATATATATATATATATATATATATGTGTCTATTTTAATCCTTGGTTATTCATCCTATGTAAAGCCCACACATAATTTCCAAACCTAAATATCCTTGCAGTTCTCGAACGCGTTCTCAATATCATTATTTCAATTGTGATTGCCTGTAACAGAGGAACTGTTCAAAATGCCCGCCATTATTGAAATACTGCCCTGAAGTTCGAGCATTATCAACGAAAACTTCTCACCAACCTGCATTTGTTACTACCATCAACTCTACTATAATCGACATACTTAAAAGATTTCTTACGTTCTTAACTCAACACATATATTTATACTTAGTACTGGCTATTTGTTTATTCAAGAGGCCATTAAAACAAAAGAAGAAGAAGAAGACATTTATTTTTCACATTTAATTTTTCGTTTTTACTCAAAATTTCTTATTTCCTTCTCGCAATAGCCATTTTTATACATCACGTTACTCACACTCTTCATATATATTCTCAACTTTGCTTAGGAATCTTTAAATCGAGAGTTTAAAACAAAAAGTATTCACGGTGAGCTAAATGTATTCACCGTAACCCACCAATACGGTTTTGTCGCGAAAATGCATTCACCGAACGTCACCACCAATACTTTTTTTCTATTCGGAATAATTTTTTTTTTACTGGGGAGAATGGGAGAGAATATAAGAGAATGAGAGAGTATAAGTGAGACCGAGAAAGAATGAGAGAGAATGAAAGAGTCTAAGAAAAACCGAGAGTTATGTTAAACAAATCTGTTAAAATTTTTTAAATCTGTTGAAACCTTTATAATTGTGTAATGTGTTAGAATTTTTGGTATGGAACATTTTTAAACTTATATAATGCGTTATTATTTCTTATTTTGAATTATTTTATAACTAACACCATTTTTTATCTAATTCTTTATATCTCTTAACATTTCCAGACTTGAAATTGATTTTTTCACAAATTTCGTAAGAAATAATCAACTGTTCCTATTTACCCCTAAATTTTAGCAACGTTGAAAAATTTAGGGGTAAATAGGAACAGTTGATTATTATACGATTCAATGATAACCATATTTTTTACTACTCCATAAAATTGTTCCACGGAAGTGAAATAACAACTCAAAACACAAAAAAACCAAAAGTATTCCGATTTAAAAGAAAAAACTTATGTTTTTGGTGAAACATAGCAAATTTGTTACGATTTACCCCAACTGACCCTAAAGCGAGACATGTAATTTTGTTTAATCAATGTCATTATGAAAGTATTGAATATGATAAAACGTGTTGTGATTTAACTACGCAATTCTGGAATGAAGATCACTATTGTTTTTCAAGTTAAACTTTTCCTATATTTTCTACGGTGTTAATTAGATTTTTAAACAAGCAGAGAAAAACAGAACAGCCACTTGCAGTTGTTCAATGATGCTTGACTTTTTAGAGAATGCAACTTCAATGAGATTGTTGATTCTGTTGCCCGAGGTAATTTGTACATTAGATCTCTTTCTCTCTTTGACGAAAGACTTATCAAATCAAGAAATTGTTCAGTTCTATTTTTCCACGCTATTCGACTCCGACATTTTTGCATTAGAAAAAAATTAGATAAGTTAGGAATAATTTTATAATTATTAATTACATCTATTAATAATGGTCCAGTGATTTCAAACAAATGTAGTTTTTTAACAAGTCATCACAAATTAATTTTATGTGACACATTTTAAAGTTTATTTTATTACATTTACAATTGTCGTACGACAATCTTTAAAATAAGCATTTTAGAGATGATAAAATACGCTGTAAAATACGTCACATAAAATTAATTTGTGAATTTTTTGAAAGTAGAGGATATAAGCTGTTTAATTTTGTACTAATAATTTTTTATTTAGTACCTTTCCATCGGGATTAATCGTTCGAAATGTTATTTCGTATAGTTTATAAAAAGGGTGCAAATAATGAATAAATATAGATTTAGAAATATTAGTCAATCTTTTTAATAATCCAAATTTGTTATAATACATTTACGAACAATGTTTCAAGTGGTACTGAAGAGTTTTTACAAGAGTGTCGCAGAGGTTCCTTTGTTCAAAGTCTCTTTTTAGTAGGAAGGGATATTATAAACAAAAATCTTTTTCCTCCAGTGTAGAACTTTTGGAGGGACAATTCGTTGAACGCACGGGTACAATGAAATTTGAAGCTTAATATCAATATTAATTCGAAGAAATTATATATTATCTTATACACGGAAAAAATTTATTCAGGAAACATTCCTGAATTAGTTCAAGAACGGTGGATATGAAAAAAAGTCGCTAAGATTTACGGATTAACTAGTTTTAAAATATCATATACACATTTCAAGAAAGAATAATTAAATTTCTTTGAAAATTCGTTAATAATTCAAGAGAAACTCTAAAGTAATTGATTGAATATTTCCAATACTGTAAGCAGTAGAAACTATAAGATAAATCTAAGAATCTATTGTCATGTTCAGTGAAACTATACGAACCGTACGGCATCAACAACTCTTGTTGAGTTTGGGAAAATTTCTGGGTGAATTCAAGAAAAAAAAATTCAGAGATATGAAGAGAAATACAGTATTATTTTCACATACACCAACCAACATACATTCAAACAAGATACACTGCAAATATAACACATCTAAGTATACATATAAACACAAACTATACTTATAAATATAACCTATACTAGTAACATACATATACGCTCGCAACTACAACGTTTATCGAAATATCGCACGCACGCGCTACACGAAGATCGCTGTGAACGAGTGGTTTAGAATTTTCTTATATACTAACGTATAGGATATTTCGCCACTTTTGGATTGCTTTGTTTTGTTAATAACAAGAGAAATTGTAAAAATAATTTGTTTCTAAAAAGATGGAAAAATTTTAAAATACCAATGTCAGTTTTTGAAGAAGGTTTTAACACGAAATATTTAGAATTGAAAATTATAGGTACTAAAAATATAGATAATCGATATCAATTATAATTACAAGTTGTACATCAGTTAAATCTATAAATATACATTGTTGTAAATATATTTTAGAGAAATTTTTAAAAAAGTAAAATAGGAAATTTTTATTTTTGAAATAAATTTGAAAATTTCAAAGGTTTTTAATTAATTTACATTTTATTATAATTAAAATAATATACATAAAAATTATTGATTAATAAAATAATAAATAATAGTATAATTCATTTTAAATTAATTTATTAAAAGAAAGATAAATTACAATAATTAAATAAAACATAAATAATTAAATTACAAAAAGAAAATAATAAAAACAATAATAATTAGTATAATTATTTTAGTTGAAATATAAATATTAATAATTAATTTTTCTGAAAACTTTTCTAAAATCAAAAGTTTTAAAAACATTTTAAACCTATAATTTAAAGATTAATTTTCACAATTTCTTTTAAATCTAATATTTATAAAATGTAAGTATAAAAAATTAAATTTCAAATATAATTAAATATTAAAACTGATGATTTTTAAAACAATTTTAGGATGAGATTACAAAACTAATCACTTATGAAGTTGATTGACACTTGCATTTGAAATAGACATCTTTTTTAAAATAAAATGGTTTTATTGTATACATCTTGAGTACAAATTGTATTGGCATAAATTTACATTTTACATCCACACTTTTGAAATGTAGCTATAGCCATCACTATAAGTTAAACTTGTTGAATACATTCTGCCGTTCTGCGCAAAGTAACCATTGCGCACTCCAATTTTCTTTTAGAGTTCGGGAATTTTTCAGGCACAACAAGCAGTGATTGTTACTGTTTGGTAATACTAGAAATCTTGTTCAAAATAATGTGATTTTCTCGAAAAATCTAGAACCGTTATTAATTTTTTCAAACTCTGTCTTGAACTTACCATTAGTATATCCTATTTCTATTATACTGTATCTAATTTAAATCTTTTCTTTTAAGGTCAGGAATAATTCTAGAATGTTTTCAACTATTTCACTTAAAGTTAAAGTATTATTGTCGACTTTTCCTCATATCCACCGTTCTTAAACTAATTCAGGAATGTTTCCTGAATAAGTTTTTTCCGTGTATCGATGTTTAAAAATACAAAGAAAATAAGTATTAAGAAGAAAATTTATTAACTAATATTATTACGTTTAATATAGTTTAATTCCTTTTACATCTGGGTCAGAATTTCCCAAACGGATCACCTAAACTAAAAAATTTTCTTTTTGAACCAAAATATATTTTTTTTACTCTCAATATGATTAAGAAGAATCCCTTAAAATATGAAGTCAAAAAAATTTTATTTGTAAAAGTTATTAACCATTGAAATTTTTAGTAGTGCTAAATTAAAAAAATTTTTCTCGAGTTCCAGTTGACGGATTTAAAAAACAAAATATGGGTTTTTTTCGTCTTAAATAGCACTATTTGAATATATTTTTTGTTTATAAATTTTTTTATATTTTATAAATTTTCATTTTATTTGTTTATAAAATGTTAATAAACAAATGTGTTCTTCACGTCCTAATAAAAAAATTTAAATTGTATTATATTCCTGAAATCTCTCCGATTCCAAAACCGTTTAGAAAAAAAATGAGCCTCAAATAGAAAAAAAGTTATTGATTAAAAACTGCAGCGGTAGAAGGATTTTCATGACGTTGAACTTGCGTTGCGCGGCGCAAGCATGACCGTTTACATCTGTGAGCACTGGTTATCGCTACAAGTTTGCACAAATTTTAATGGTAATATCTAGTTAACAGTAACAAAATATAAACAAAGTAAATTTTTCATTTTTTAATAAATTATTAATAATTAAAAATTTATTTACTTTTCATTCTCAAATAGTTTATTATAATAGTTATAATTTACATAATAAATTCACAATAATTCTTATTATAACACTGAAAAAAAATTCTGGTTAGGGTATTTTAACACGATATTCTAGTTAAAACAACCAGAATTCTGGTTATATTAACTAGAATTCTGGTTACCCTAACCAGAAAAGGTCTGGTTAGGGTATATTTAACACGAAATTCTAGTTAAAACTGGGATTTCTGGTAATTCCAACCAGAACTTTTTTTTCAGTGAATCTTTGGACTTAAAAGTTCATTAATTATTAAATAATTTAATTAATTAATAATATGTTTCTTTATTTATTATTTTTGTGCCGACGTAGAAGTAGAAATAATATTTATCACATATATTTTTATATACTACTTTTTTTTGTTTTTGTGACTGCGATGGAAATTGATGTTTTTTTAAATGGAAAACAAATAAATATTGAGAGTATGTCAGTTTTCACTTTCGTGTGCAATTTCTTATACAATTTTAGTTGTTAAGAAGTTTAAAAAAATTTAAAGCGAACGGTGAAATTCAATTCATTTGAAATTTTTTAAACTTATTTAATGGTAATTTTATAAAAAATGGTGCGTCCTAATAGGTGCTGCAATCCTTGTGGGAAAAAAACATTTTTGTGTATATAAAAGTCTTAAACTAATAACTGAAAATTGGAGTTCGGCGTTTTCCAATTTAATTGGGAAATATGTATGTAATACGTGCAGAATCTCCATTGAGAGAGGAAATCCTTTGGAACCAGTGGAAGAATCTAACGTCTCTGTGTCTCCAAAATTTGAAACTAATTCGGTCGACAGTTCGGAATCTGAAGATTCTTTTTTTCCATTTTTTATAAAATTACCATTAAATAAATTTAAAAAATTTCAAATGATTTGAATTTCACCGTTCGCTTTAAATTTTTTTAAACTTCTTAACGACTAAAATTGTATAAGAAATTGCACACGAAAGTGAAAACTGACATACTCTCAATATTTATTTGTTTTCCATTAAAAAAAACATCAATTTCCATCGCCGTCACAAAAACAAACAAGTTGTTCATTTCATGACCATTTAGCTTCCTCAATATATATTATTATATATAATTTTAAAAGTTAAATAATTATAATAGTTTATTAAATATAATTAATAAACCGGGTAAAGTACCCTGAATAAATATTAATTATTCAATTTTTTATTATAGAATAATTATTTTAAAGTGTTATGATAAAATGTCAAAAAATACAAAATTTTATTTTTTTGTGAAAAATTAAAATATTTATTAATTCTATAAATTTTGATAAAATATATACTTTATATACATGAATCGATTCGTTTTTATGTCAGGAATGCAATTTTGACAAGAATTATTAAAAATTTTAATGTAGAAAAAAGTTATTTAAAAAAACCAAAAAATTAATTTTTTCAAAAATTGAAAAAATTTTTTTTTTATATATTTCTGAAAATCCTTCTGTCTGATTCTTGGTATTCATGACCGTAATACACCTACAAAATCTTATCAAAATCCATCAAGATGTGCAAGAGAAAATTTGTCCACAAGAATCGGTGACATACACACACACACATACACACACACACACACATACATACACACATACATCCGGACATTTGTTCCTCTCGATGAATTATATATACTACACTTGAAAATATGTAAAAAAATTGATTTTAAAAAATTCGGAAATCGACATCACTATAAGGCTTCCTTTATGAGGAAGCAAAAAAAGTAGTATATAATAATATATGTGATAAATATTATTTCTACTTCTACGTCGGCACAAAAATAATAAATAAAGAAACATATTATTAATTAATTAAATTATTTAATAATTAATGAACTTTTAAGTCCAAAGATTATAATAAGAATTATTGTGAATTTATTATGTAAATTATAACTATTATAATAAACTATTTGAGAATGAAAAGTAAATAAATTTTTAATTATTAATAATTTATTAAAAAATGAAAAATTTACTTTGTTTATATTTTGTTACTGTTAACTAGATATTACTATTAAAATTTGTGCAAACTTGTAGCGAGAACCAGTGCTCACAGATGTAAACGGTCATGCTTGCGCCGCGCAACGCAAGTTCAACGTCATGAAAATCCTTCTACCGCTGCAGTTTTTAATCAATAATTTTTTTTCTAATTGAGGCTCATTTTTTTTGTAAACGGTTTTGGAATCGGAGAGATTTCAGGAATATAATACAATTTAAATTTTTTTATTAGGACGTGAAGAACTCATTTGTTTATTAACATTTTATAAACAAATAAAATGAAAATTTATAAAAAATAAAAAAATTTATAAACAAAAAATATATTCAAATAGTGCTATTTAAGACGAAAAAAACCCTATTTTGTTTTTTAAATCCGTCAACTGGAACTCGAGAAAAAAATTTTTTTATTTAGCACTACTAAAAATTTCAATTGTTAATAACTTTTACAAAAAAATTTTTTTTAACTTCATATTTTAAGGGATTCTTCTTAATCATATTGAGAGTAAAAAAATATATTTTGGTTCAAAAAGAAAATTTTTTAGTTTAGGTGATCCGTTTGGGAAATTCTGACCCATCTAATAATTCCTCTTATTTTTAACAATTCTAAACATAAGCTTTGAAAGGAGACCTTAAAAATCTCGATATCTTTACTAGAAATCAAAATATAAAACTTTTTGTAATACCTTTAACTGTGATAGAGTGGGCAAATAAATTAATAAAATTTTTTAATGAAAATGTGAAATAATTTTTCAAAGAATAATAAACAAAAATAATCAAATAATACATTGTTTAAAAAGAAAGTACATTAAAAAATTCTAGTGGAATTTACTCCTCTTCATATAATATACCGTAAGGTGTAATATTGTATTCAAAGAAAGTGATCATGTAAAAGGACCACAAAGCTAATATGAACAGATTTGTTGGAATTGAATCGACACTACGTGATAGTAAAAATAACAGTAAACCGCTGTGGTCACTGTGAAACAGCAAATTGATTTTTAATTTAACCATCCTCTTCTCTATCTCTCTCTCTCTTACACACACACATAATCGGACACAGCAAAACCGCAGACTAGTGGATTCGATACAAGAAACGCGTGGTGAAATTTAATGAAACGAACGATAAAATTTCCACGCTTTGACGAGGAATAGCCCATTGAGTTTTCTCTGAATTCATCGCGCGAGATAGATTGAGCAAAAATTAAAGTCACTATTTTTCCATTTTTTCCCAAACTTTCTACTTAGTCAACAATCATGTACACTGTGCTCAACATTCTTTTTTTTCAAAAAATTAGATTTTTTATATTAAAAATTTTATATAAAACTTTTTTAAATACCATAAAAAATTTTTAAATTCATTAATTGAAAAGTCAATGGTTTTTACCCTTTGTTCCAAATTATTGTACTTGAAAAAAATATTTATTATATCCACAGAGAGCTTCTCAGAATACACCTATTAGTAGATGTACGACTATTTTTAATGATAATATTATTAGAAGTGATTTAGCATTGAATCCCTTTGTTATGTCAATTAGATGATTAATTAACGATATTTCCCAGTTCCAAATTACATAATAACATATTATAAATTTAATGTCTAAAACTCTGTAAATCTTATATGCGAGGGATTCCACGTCAAGTGATCAAGGGGTCTTTTGGTGTAATGTTTATTTCAATAATTTTTTACTCTTAAACAATTAAACATACAAATTTGACAAAGTACATTTTGGAAAGGTTTTTTCATCCTCTTTCGATTGGAAATAAGCATTTAAAAAAAAAAAATTTTTGACCCAAAAAAATCAAAATTAAAAATAAATTTCAATTTTTGAGGGAGATAGATACGATTTTTTTTCTTTTTTTTAAACGAAAGCTGAGGTTTTTTCCTAAAAGGACATATAAATGATAAAGTGGGACTAGAATGTTTAAACATTGAAAAAAAGAGTTTTCTACTCGCCGGAGCGCTCAAAACCCGGTTTTTAGCTCCGTTTAGGAGAAAATTCTTTTTTTCAATGTTTAAACATTCTAGTCCCACTTTATCATTTATATGTCCTTTAGGAAAAAACCTCAGCTTTTGTTTAAAAAAAATCGTACCTCTCTCCCCCAAAAATTGAAATTTATTTTTAAATTTGATTTTTTTCGGTCAAAAATTTTTTTTTTCCAAATGCTTACTTCCAACCGAAAGAGCATAAAAAATCTATCCAAAAAAATGTGACGAAAGTTCGGTTAGTTGAAACAAAGGACAGGTTGTCTCAACCGAAATAGTTCAGTTGTGAAAATTAAAATGTTTCGGTTATATGGAAACCAAACACATTCATTTGTTACTTTATAAACATTACTTCATGTATGTTTTTAAATTCTAAACTGTCACTGCAGTTGACAGAAAAATCACTAATATCAGTCAAGAATATACTCTTGACAGTTTACTCTTCACAGTTTATAAACTCAAAATATTTTAAGGGGAGGTACCACCCCCAACTTTGAGCCCTTTAAATTTAAATTATTAAACAAGGTTATATTTTTTTTCTTGCACCATTTTTAACCCTATAATATACAGGATGGTAAAAAATTTAAAACTTTAATTTTTTGAAAAGGTTCGAATTTTTATCTTTTCACTAATTGCATATTTTTGCAAATTCATGCGAGAGGTTGTTTAAAACTATAAAATAAGCTTAGAAAAAAATTTGCGTTAAAAAATATTAAAAATTGTAAGAGAAGATTAATTTTGAATATTCAAATTTTACAACTTTTTACATATTTCCAAAGTCCTAGACCAATAATCTTTTTGAGAATATCAGTTGTTACAAAAATTTATTCGCTAAATGCAAAAACTATGTCGAATAACTTATTTACTAGGTTAAAATTTTAACGTCTGTCAAAATTATTTAATTTTTTAGGTTAAAATTTTAATCTAGTAAATAAGTTATTCGACATGGTTTTTGCATTTAGCGAATAAATTTTTGTAACAACTGATATTCTCAAAAAGATTATTGGTCTTGGACTTTGGAAATATGTAAAAAGTTGTAAAATTTGAATATTCAAAATTAATCTTCTCTTACAATTTTCAATATTTTTTAACGCAATTTTTTTTCTAAGCTTATTTTATAGTTTTAAACAACCTCTCGCATGGATTTGCAAAAATATGCAATTAGTGAAAAGATAAAAATTCTAACCTCTTCAAAAAATTAAAATTTAAAATTTTTGACCATCCTATATATTTTAGGGTTAAAAATGGTGCAAGAAAAAAAATGTAACCTACTTTAATAACTCTAATTTAAAGGGGTCAAAATTGGGGGTGGTGCCTTCCCTTAATAAATAAATTTCCTTATCTACTCGACTTAATTTATGTCTCTTTTATTACTAAAATTATTTGATTAATATACTCGATCATTATCTAATTACTTCTAAAAAGCTAAGTATAAAAAAATTATAATTTATAAGTTTTTCAACATTATATTTTTTTAACCTTTCATTATACTTATTTATGTTTCTTGTCATTCACAAAAAACCCTTAATTTTGAAACCTTTCAAAATTTTTATAATATAAAAAAAGGAGAAAAGGCCCAAGTAGCACGAAACATTACTGGAATGTTGCAGCAATGTTACATGTAATGTTAGTAACATTGCAGTGTAATATTGCAGTAATATTAAAATGTCCGCCCCAAGGTAATATTACATGTAATGTTACTGCAATGTTACAGTACTGTTACTGCAATGTTACAAATAAAGATCGCAAAATTCCTTATAATAGTAATTTTATAAAATTTCTTTGATATTAACATTACATGTAACATTGCTGCAACATTCCAGTAGTGTTACGTGCTACTTGGGGGCTTTTAATATTATTTGTAGTTTTAATAACCAAGATCCTTTAACCTATTTTTAAATTAATAGGGGAGTGCTGTTAGGGTTGGACAGGTGTTAGGGTTGAGCCATCGCGTTTATTTTGTCTTATCACACTAGCGCCATCTGTTATTGTACGACGCGTGAGTTAGCGTTGACCCAGGCGGTGTCGTAAGGGTTGAGCCGCCCAAAATTTTGCAATTACGAAGAGTACTTGCAACAGAAATTCATTTTTTGACTTAAGGAGGTGTCAAAAACTTTATTTCTAACGAAAAAAGAGGAAAAAAATTTCTTCGATAATCTTTTTTTATTGTTTTAATTTAAAAATTTTTGATTTTATTCTTATAAGAAATAAAATATCTAATCTTATGCAAAAATGCACAATATGGGATTTTATTTTAATTTCTTATCCTTTCCTTCTCCTTTCCTCATTTTCAAGTGTCATTCTATTATTTGAAGGACATTTTTAACCATTTACCTAAATATTTCATTGATTTTCTACAGTGGCTCAACCCTTACACCCATGTTCAACCCTTACAACATTATTTTTTTTTAAATTGCTTATAACTTTGAAACTTTTGGCCGAATTTTTTTGCAATGTACAGCAAAAACATTGCATTTGAGTTGATCTTTCCAACAATATGCGCGAAAACGTGAAATTCGCACTGCAGAGGAAGTTATGAAGAAAATTCAAAACTATGTCTAACCCTGACAGCACTCCCCTACCTAATTCAAATAAAAAATTGAAACAGAAAAATTAAATTTGGTTTTAAAAAAACAATCAGTTTAGTTAATGAAACCGAATTAAATGGAACCGAATTTGTTTGGTTGCTAGAAACGAGTGTTCGGTCAGTCCTATTTTAACGAGAGAGTTCGGTTGTGGCAAACAAACTTTCTGTTGAACCAACCAAACATTTTTTGCGTGTGACAAATAAACCTACCCTTTTTTAACGTCCTTTATTATGCACTTTGATAAAAAAATCAGTTTTCTTTTTAAATATGATGAATTATAATTATAATTATTTATAAAGTTATTAAACAATTAAAAAAGTGCTATTTTTAATGGTTTAAATTCAATTGTAACTAAACTATTTAACCTTTTTTAACTTACGACCAGTCATTTGAAAGCTGTTTCTAAGCTCTATAACTTCCATTAACAACTTTTCTTCTAAAATTTAACCGGAAGCAACGGTCGTTGAAAAACCATGTTTTTCGAACTTTTACAATTCTTTACACCATTTTTGCAACCGGAAATCGACAGCAAACTATGGGGCTTTTATGTGGCGCTCTGCAACAACAAAAAACCACTGAGACTTTTCAGGTGGCACTTTTTTGCACTCACCGACTGGCCTATTAACCGATTTATTGTTTATTCTAACTGCATTTTAACGAATAAGAATTTTACAAAATTTAAATTTAATAGAATTGGAATTTACCAGAATTAACTACTTAGCTCGCTATTTAGCAAAACTGTTTTTTTTCTGAATTAAAATTTTATCGAATTGAAATTTAAGCCGAATTAGAATCCAATCAAAGTAGAATTTAGCCGAATTAGTATTTCATAATTTTTTTTATTATACATTTTTAAAGAACTACATAATAATTCTTAAATAGAAAATTTACTTTCTGAATAAACAAATGTGCAAAAGTAGAAAAGAATTTCATATTGAAAATTTCAGGAAGTAAGAAATGGAAAAATAAAAACATTGACGGAACACGAGACAATAAAATAAACAATTCTTGCAAGATATTTACTCAAGATGTTTTCCATTTGAGAGTAAATAAATCCTGGATTAGGACTTTAGTTGGTTTCTTATTGATTCCGTAGGAAATAATAAAAAGAAAATGGTTGCTTTCTCCAATGATGAAGAGGAGCAAACTTGAAATACAATATGTAATAGGTGTAGATAGATAAGATACAGACATCCTACGCGAATTTATCGTTTTGCCGCTGTTTTCCGCATTCATTGTATGTCTGCATACCTTATTGAATATTGCGTATGTACTGGAATTGAAGGGCTACATAAAATAAGGGGACGAACGCGAGACTTGGAGGGAATTCTACCAGTCAGGTAGCAGTGACAAGCTTTGAGCCGCTCACTGCTACCTGACTGATATTATCCCTTCCAAGTCTCGCGTTCGTCAATTGCACAATGCACATCTGTGGCATCAAATACTTATACATTTTGTGTATACATTTAATATTTGTATATAAATATACATGTATTGTAAGAAGCAAAGGCGAAAGGATATTATACCAAAACGTCTGCGATTTATACCCACAAGTGTGCATATGTGTGTGTAAATATATTTACTTGCACAAGAATAGAATAAGCGCATCGCAAGGTGAGGAGAATAATTACATGTAAAACGCTTTGTTAGAAATGAACATCTAGAAAGTTGGTTGTGTTCACAAACCAAAACGTGTGTGCGAGTACTTAATTAGATATAGGGTTTTATTTTATAAAAAAAGAAAAGAAGAAAAAATGGGGTAAAGCTTGTTGCACGTGGTCCTCGAGAAATAAGGGAATTAACCGGAAAACTCACTTCACCGTGTATAATTGCTCGAGTAAAGGGAATTTTATTTTTTAAGTATATAAATAAATTTTACACATTCCCAGAAGATATTTTTTCTTTTTTTCGTAATGAAGATATAAAATTGTGGTCAAGAAAAACTTAAGATCATAATCGTCATGATGCATTAACAGCAATATTATCCTCATTATTAACATCACCTGTGTAGAAATCACCATGCTATGTCTAAAATGATTATTGGCCCTAGCTTGGACCTAACTTGGCAACCCCTTTTTATATATCCTAGGCTGGTCCTAACTTGGTACTAACTAGGAGATCCAGTTGTGACTTAGAAAATTTTTTAGGAAAATAAAGTGTCAAAATTGATACAGGAAAAACATGTAAAAATTGATAAATATTATTATTATTATTATTACTAACTTTTCACATCACAATCAACCTAGAAACTAGTAGTTTTTTCTAATTTTGCAATAGGTAAATACTCAGATTAGTTAATTGCAAAATTTTAAAAGACTACAAGTGTCTAGACGCTTTATTGTCTCAAGAGTTAATAAATAACAACACTAGTTTCATTAGCATAGTGGTTAGGGCGTTAGTCTCGTAGTCCGTAGGTCATAGGTTCGATTCCCGCGTGCGTTAGATTTTACTTGCTTCTTAGGTTTGCGTTTATTCCGATTTTTCTGCATTATATTCGTATAAGTATGCAATTTAAAGATTATATATACTATAAAATAATTTAATTAACAAATTTCTAATTTTTTTATAATTTTTAATGTATATATTAGAGGAATATATATTAATCTCTGCATATAAGTACTAACATTATTTATGAATTCGCTTTTGGTCATCATTTAATTGAAAAAAATAATAATTAATTAAAACTAATACTTATTATTATAAATTTAGGTTATTTCTTTAACAAATATTATAAACTAATTAAAATTATAATGAAATAGGAAATACTGTCTGAGATGGTCTTTTCTAGGTCCAAAAATGGACCCAGAAACTGGTCCTAACTAGGCTCCCAAGTTAGGACCAGGCTAAAATTGCATCACCAGCCATTGTTGGTCCAAACTACACTGCCTCCTTGGGTCCAAGCTATTAACAGGGCAAAATAGGTAGGACCATGCTAGGACCAATTTTCATTTTCCACACGGGCACCATTTTCTTCATTATTGTTCTTAAGTGGATCAAGAAATTTTTTTATTTATAAAAATTGATAAGTTAAATTTTGCGTCAGTCAAAAAGAAAATTTGTTAGTAAAATTGTAATTTTTTCAATTTTTAATTCAGTTAAATTTCAATTCGATAGAATTTTAATTCAGTATCAAAAATGTTTGGTCAAATGGCAAATCTGATGAATTTCAATTCGGTGAAATCATGTGTTTTGCTAAACTCGCATTGGGGGAAATTCTAATTCAGTTACATGACAGATTGGCAAATTGATCAATTTCCAGTTTGGTTACAGAACATTAATTCAGCTAACTTGATGTTAGCCTACATGAGTACAGAGAAAAAAACCCGATTCATTTTTGTTGCAACTCATTTGGAAGTCGGTCTCGAAATGAGTAATCGACAACTTCAAGTGACTCGAAATGAGTAATCGACAACTTCAAGTGACTCAAAATGAGTAAAATAACAATATTCTAGTTACTTTCTTTTGTGTTTCGCATGTTTCGTGTTCCATGGCTGTCCATCCCTGTCTGTCAATTGACAAATGTCTAACCTAAAAAACTTTTTCCATTTCTCATAAAAACAATAAATCGACTGCAAGTATTAATGTTTTGACAAGTGCAACGTGTTTATTAGTTATAAACAATTATTTTAATTCATATTTTTATAAATTATTCTTAGCTTTTCCAATGTAATTGTAATTTTATCTTAAAGAAAAAATGATACCCCTTAAGACTCATTTTGAGTCTTTTCCCTAGAAACTCAGAACGAGTCGAAAGGGTATCATTTTTGTTGCAGTTCAAAATGAGTCTCATATGCGACTCATTTTGAGTCCGGTTTTTTTCTGTGTAGACAGAGGGTATAAAAAAGACAATTTGTTGAAGTTTTAAGATTGGGAAATTTTAATTTAGTTGAATTTCAATTTGCTTTGAATTTTAATTTGAATAAAATCTTTGGTTTCAATTGGTATTAGTTTTTATTGTTGGTTATAGTTAAATTCGTTCTTTTAAGTTTTAATTTTGTATAAATTTCAATTCCACTCAATTCAAATTCAGTAAAATTCAGTTAGAATAATAGATTCACTAAAGAGAAAATTGACAATTCAGCAAAATTACAGTTAGCTTAACGAACTATTTGGCTTCATTTCTGTTTGATAAATTTATAATTTGAATTCAATTCTATATCGGCTGAATTTCATTTTGGTTAAATTCTAATTCCTTTAAATTACAATGGGATTAAAGTTAAATTCGGCTAAATATTTAGTTCGATAAATTATAATTCCGTTAAATACAGTTTTTTTAAATTTATTTTTAAAAATGCATTGTGTAAAAGCTTATTAAAAAAAGTATACAAGAAATATTGCTCAATAAATATTTGCAATTTTTTTTGTAATACATTGATTTATGGATGAATGTAAAAAAAAGAGAAGTGAATGACTGACAATGTCTCATTCTTTTATTTACAATAAAACGCAATATATTGTGTCTTTTGAAAAAATAAACATTTTTATTCTAACTGAAGTCATTCAAAGGAATCTGGATCTCGTGTCAGCCTTTTTTCTGTTTCGTAGCCAATACTTTCCAATTAAGCGGGTCAGATGAAAAGCTTTGCCCCTATGTATATATATATATATATATATATATATAATATATATAAAAAGTATTTTCAACCAAACGCTCACTGGACTGTGGAACAATGTTCGCGAATAATATAATAAAGGAGAAGGTCATTTCGAGAAAACAGGTCAGCATATTAAATCCATTAGAGGCATCAAATTTTTTCCACCCCATAACAAAAATATGATAAAAAATTATCACTATTTGTCTAACATAATTTTGTTTAATTTCTCTTTATTTTTAAACAATTTTAAAATTTTCTTGTATCCTTTAATAATTTTGGAACATAACTAAAGCAGAATTCAATCTAATCGATATAAAATTTAATAAAATTGGAATTTATGTAAATTACTATTTAACCAAATTGTTTTGAAATTCTGTCAAATTCGTATCTCACTAAATTCTCCTATAATACAATATTGAAATTTTTCTAAAGTGGAATTAAACAAAATTAGAAAGTATCCTAATTTTAATTTAACACACTCAAAGAAATGATTTCGGTATTTTAGGAATTTGGTTATGTTTATGAACTTCTGTCAAGTTTTAAGAAACCAAATGTTGATATTACCTCAATGGTTAGGTTAAATGAAAAATTTAAAAATGAGGAACTCTTATCCTATAATTTGTAATAACTTTCAGTAATTCAAATATCTGTATGTCAGAATTACACGCACCTCTTTTGTGTGTGAATGAAACTAATGTGAAATCTGGTTAAGGTTATGTTATTCAGTGGTCACGTGCCCCATTTACTTTACTATGGAAAAACTTCCCACTGAATAACATGACCTTAAGAGGTTAGTGCGCTTTAGAAATTTGCGTCTAGTTCTAATGATACGTTTGAAATACCCTAACTGTTAAGTTGTTACTATTCTAGCAATACTACACTGAAAAAAATACTGTTGGTTCAATAGCATCGATGCTATTGAATTTAATTTGTTTGAAGCAATAATTTATGTATTGAATTAAGAAAATATTTGTTAAAATATAATAATTCATAATTTAGAACTAGAAGCATAATGTTGTCTAATAAAACATGCAAAATGGTTGAGATGAGGGGTTGATACAATTTAATTAAACAAGTTGTGAATTAAGATGTTCATTACATGAACATTTTGCTTCCTCTTTACGATAAGCTAAAAATTTGCTTTAATTTAAAGTGAATTTTTTCATTTTATTTAATTCTATTAATGCTAATAAAATATATTCTTTTTATACATCAATCGATTCGTCTTGATGAAATGAAGATTTTTAGTTTGTTTCTAAGTCTAGATTAACATTTTATTATAAAGCAACATAATTTTTAAGAAGGAAATAAATTTCTAATAAAAGTGCGAATTTTTGGTTTTAATTATGTTTAATTCTATAAATTCAAATAAAATATATACTTTATATATACCAATCGATCCGTTTTAATGCAACGGATAAGATTATTGAAAAAAATGAGTAAAATCTTATTGTACTGGAATATAATTTTGATGAAAGAACTAAATTTTTGATAAAAAAAGGTAATTTTTTTGCTTTAATTGTCATTACCTCTATAAATTCTCATACAATTTATACTTTATATATACCAATTGATTCGTCTTGATGCAAAGAAGAAGATTTTATTGTATATTAACTTCAATATTCAATTAAAAAAAAAATTTTTGAAAAAAGTAAAAAAAAATTTTTTTTTATTAGATTTTTTAATGTCCATCAATCCATTTCGAGATATTTTTATGATAAATATTCCTAGCAATTTTCAGCCGAATTCGTTGAAACCTCTTCGAGTTATCGTGTTTACAAAAAACGGGATCCACACACAAACACACACACACACACATACATACATCCGGACAATTGTTCAGGGTCTTATATAACATAGTCCCATATAGAAGAAAATTTGTCAAAAGGATTTTTAAAAATTTTGTAAATCAAACGACTACAAAGCTTCCTCACGAGGAAGCAAAAAATATTAATTTGTTCGAAGTAAGTGTTGCAATTATTTCAAATAAAATTTTGTTAAATTAATAAATAGTCTTTACAATTTGTATAGATGTACATTTTAGTCGATGCAATATGCTTTTGAATCAATAGCACGTGCTTTTGTTATTACAAACTATGTATTCAAATACGTTCAAAAGCAGATGCTATAAAATTGACAGCACCATGCTATCAAATTTACAGTACCGTGCTATAAAATTGACAGCACCATGCTATAAAATTGACAGTACCATGCTATAAAATTGACAGTACCGTGCTATAAAATTGACAGTACCGTGCTATAAAATTGTAGTCATACTTATTTGAGTAAAAAGTATTAGGTATTGTCTTATTCAAATTAATTAATTTGAAAAATTTCATGTTGATGTTTTGGAAATACTTGAAAGAGTAATTTGAAATTTAAATTTTCCCGGGAATATATCTTTGTTTTGTGATTGGTTGCTAAATATACACTATACACACTTGAAATATTAATTTTTTCTCTCACAAGCGGTGATAGTTTCATCGCTTTTGTATATAAGGAAATTCAAATCAATATCATTTAAATGTATTATGATATGTATAATGTATGTGAGGAGTTTCATATGAGATTGAGGGGTCAACTCTCGGATTTTTTTCAAATTTCATTTTTCAATAGAGTTTGTTTGCCTATGAATTATCCCAAATATTAATTAAAAATATTTTATATTTTGTTAGATATTTGCATTAACAAATTATTGCAATATTTTTTTTAAACTTGAATAACTTTTTTATTTTTGCTTATAGAAAAAAGTTGTCTGAATGTTTTTTGTTTAGAATGAATCAAATTTTTAGAAAAAAGAATTAATTAAATAAAAATTAACTTTTTTAGTAAATTTATTAAAAAAATAAATTTGTTTTTTAATATTTAAACCTGTTATCGGCCTTCAATCAAGCTGAAAAAAAGATAAATATTGCTTACTATACTACAAAATAACATGCCAAATTTGGCGAACACGTTATTTTTTGTTTTTGAAAACAAATTGGGGCTTTTGTAGTACTCATAGATAGTAATTTTTCGTGAAAATATTTTTTTACCTAGTCCAATATTTTCCGAGGGGGAGGGGGTTAAATTTTTGTGTTTTTCAGTACAATGCTTATTTCAATAATTTTTTACTCTTAAACTATTAAACATGAAAATGTACTTTGTCAAATTTGTATGTTTAATTGTTTAACAGTATAAAAATATTGAAATAAACATTACACAAAAAGACCCCTTGATCACTTGACGTGGAATCGCTCATATATAGGCACACGATATTTTTTGTCCAATTGCGCGATAAACAAGACGCATCCGTAAATTCAAAAATGAATATGCACTTATTATTGAATTTGTATGAATTATTTTTATTAAGCTTAAGACGAATCCGAATATTTTTGATAAATTTTACAATAAAATTTTACTTAAAAACTTTATATCTTCTGAAACACCGATAAAATACTAATTTTGTAATAAGTTAAATAATATATCGTAATATTGAACATTTTTATTACAAATAATAATAATAATCTTAATAAAAACACATTAAATTGTAACGTGATAAAATTACAACAGAATAAGTAATAGAAACTAATAATATAATAATTAGTAGTATTTATTTAATACTGATAAAGAAGCGGGCGGAAAAAGCTTACTTTCCGCCCGCTAAACATGCACGGAAAGTCGAGTTTATCGCGCATGTGGGACAAAAAATTTTTTGTTTTTAATTCCATTTTGCTTCACATAAAAAAAAATATTGTCAAATATTGTAACAATTACATAATTTTGTGACGTAACATAGAGACTACAATTTTACGTAATAGATTTGTAACGACAGTTACAGAACATTGTTAAATTTATGTTACATAAATGCGACTAACTTCTTTGGAGAAAATTGGAAAAATATGGGATTTTCGGGAATTATTCAATTGTCACTAATTAAACGCACACTACAAATTTCACTTTGGTCCCAGGCCCAGTTTAAAAATTAAAAAAGTTTTGAAAATGAAATTTTTTTAAGGGTTGCTAATTTAACTTCAACTTTAAAAAAATTTCATTCATTAAACTTTAAAAAAGTACTATTTTTATAAAATTTATAATTTCTAAATTGGGCCCGGGACCAAAGTCAAAGTTGTAGTGTGCGTTTAATTTGTGATAATTGAATTATTCCTAAAAATCCCATATTTTCCGGTTTTCTTTAAAGAAGTTAGGCACATTTCAATATTGTGAAAATGTGCTACGTGGAGATTTTATTTTACATATTTTAAAATGGATTGGCCCTTAACCAAATTTTTTTTATCAAGAGTCATTACTAAACTTATTCAAGAACTCAGGATATGGAAATAATACAAGAAATGCTACAAAACCATAGATTGAAACATTATTTTAAGCTGTTCTGGGATAACTGTAGTAAATTTCTGGACTACTTGTTGAATTTTCTTGAAAAAGTCCTGAACTGGTTTAAGAATAGGAAAATGTAAAATTAGCGAAAAAAATTTGCCCGCGTGAGTAGTCGAACTTAAGACCTCGAGACTCAAGATCGCTCCGCCTTATGCCACTCGGCTGCAGGGACGCGTTACGATACTTTAGTTTTAGATCGGTTTAAAGCGTTTAAAGCCAAGTGGCGCAGTATACCTATTGGTTACGCTACGTCTTCTTTCTTAAATAGTTCGAGACTTTTTCAGGGCGCAGTGACTGAAGAACTCTGTCGCAGCGTCAACTCTCTAAATCTGAAACAGCGATAAGTATACAACTGATTCCAATTAGCGTATATACGCTGCGAATTAGTGAAATTTCGCTAAAAAATCAGTGAAATTTCACTAATTAATTAGCGTATATACGCTTTTTGGAATTAGTTGTATACTTATCGCTGTGAAACAGTGAAATTTCGCTTATTCAAATTTAGAGAGAAGAACAATTATTTCCAAGCCATTAGAAAAACACTTGAAAATTCTTTAATGAATATTGAACTTCTCTAAAACAAGTTCTAAATTTATCCCATATCCTGAGTTCTTGAATAAATTTAGTAATGACTCTTGAAAAAATTGTTCCGTGTAGGGAAAAGGCGCTCGCACAGCTCTACCTCCTGCATGGAAGTAAGAGATAAAACATTTTATTTGAATTTTCTGACATATGTACTCTCATGTATTACCATGATAACTATGCATGCAGAGCTGTAAGAGCGCGTTAATTGATACTATGTTCAGCCACCCCCCAGTAGTCGGACATTTTAACTTATTTTTCGTGAAATTAAAAGAAATCATTTACGTCGAAAGGTGAAACAAAAATTTTAATTTTCCTAATAACCTAAAGTTTCACGATAAACAAAAATATTGCGTACAGTGAGAAAAAAATCTGTCCGCCCACCGGGCGGACACATTCTCATCCGCCCCTCGCGCGGGTGCTCGCTAGTTTCAGCGCGCCTCGAGGCGCGCGAACATTTGTCGTCACGCTCCGACGACTACTTCGCACCTCGCGCGCAAATGGTTCGCTGCGCTCGCTGTGGTTTCCGAACGTTGCACACTATTTGCGTTCTTCATCTTATTTCTGCTTATACGTTAAATTTCTATTAGATATATTTTATGAAAAAGTTTAACTACAATTTCCTGACTCCTCCACAAAAAATATTTCGCTGTATTTCGAATTTAATCAACTGCGACTTTGTATAAGACACGCCGTACTTTTTTTGCGAGGCTAAAATATTTATTTGTCTTAAAGTTACTACGACTTTAAGGTTTACATTCTCATCAAATATGTGTTGATTTGAAGATTATCACAGAAGGAACAACAATTGCAATTGAGATAATTCATTTTTGGCAGTGTTTTGAAAAAAAAATTTAATTTGTATAATTTATGTTTTTTTCAATTGCCTCCAGGAATGGCCACTTTTATTTCAAACAAAAAACACTGTAATCGGTTAAAAATTGTTGGCTATAGTCATTTATAAACAGTAAAATCATGCATCGGTATTTATGTTAGCTCTGGTAAATTGCAAAATTAAAAGAAAATAAACCTCTCTAGGTATATATGTAAAAAGTTAGTAATTAACAATAATAATAATAATTTGTTTAAACAAATATAAATTTAAAAATTGCACAGTATTCTTACGAATTTATAGCCTGACATTCTCCAAAAAGAAAAATTGAATTCGGTTAAAATTTACGACTTTTAGGTGATTTTGATAGAGTATAGCCGGTAAATGCACTTTTAACGGTTACGCGCAAGGACACAAAAATCAATATTTACTAAAGTTTCAGACCCGTCATAGATTTTTTTTTGGAAAATACTCGTGAAATTAGTGGGAATCAAATTATTATTATTAAAAAAAATGTCACTTTTCAAAAAATTGTATATTTAAAGATTATTTTTTAAATAATTTGTTAAAAAAATTATTTTTTTTAAAAATATTTTCTTAAATTGTCTGTAAACAATAAGCATTTCCTGAAAATTTCATTACATTTAATTACTTTTCCTTAGAGATATCATTTTCAAAAATTCAAAAAAAAATTTAATATTCAACAAAATTTGTCTGCTTAACATAAACAAGAATACATTTAAATCAAGTTGAAGAATTAAAAAAATATTTTGATTCAAAAATAAAAACTCTAAAACGTATAAAACAAAAAGAAAAGTCTGACCCAAAAACTTATAAAAAAAGTCTGGCATCTAAAAGAAAAAACGGAAGGTTTTTATATGTTTCTAACGTTTCTTCATGTTTCGGCTAATGCTTCACTCACTATAAATCTCAATTTTTTGCACTTTTTTGAAAATAACTTTTTTGTTTTTTGTTGTAAAAAAAAGTGTCGAAAGGAAAAGTTGTTTGTTTTTACTCAAAATTTAAGGAAAAAAATAAAAAAAAATATTTTTTTTTAAATGTCAAAAAAACAAAATTTTGAAAATTTTAAAATTTTGTACTTTTGTTGTTTTTTGACGAAATTGGCTGCCCAACGAACTTAGGCTTTAGTTTTACGGACTAAGAAAGTGTGCCGAATTTCAAGTCGATTCATTAAAATTCATTCGAGTTATCGTCGAGACAAATTTTTCTACAGACAGACGACAGACACTTTTCTAAAAACCATTTTTTTGGAATCAGGGGGTCATGAAACGTAAAGATTTATCAAAATTAGACAATGCTCAAAATCGCACAAATCCAAGACTTTCTCATTTTTGCTGAGAATGTAAAAATGCTGTTGAATCAATGAAATATTTGTTTATCGCAATAAACGGCATATTCAATATCGTTCGAATACAAGTACTGTTGGTTCAATAACATGTGCTATTGATTATTGCACTATAGATTTAAATAAATCTTATATAATATTATTACAGAAGTTATAGTATTAACGAAAAATGCTATAATATCAAGAAATACATTTCATACCTATAACTAAATCTGTTATAAGTTTAATAGCATGTACTTTCAAATCAATAGAATATGTTGTCAATTTTATAGTATGATGCTATAGTTTGAATAACACATAATTTTAAAAAGAATACATCATACTTTAGATTTTAATGAATTAAAATTTAATTTTATAGCATGATGCTATAGTTTGAATAACACATAATTTTAAAAAGAATACATCACACTTTAGATTTTAATGAATTAAAATTCAATTTTATAGCATAATTCTATAGTTTCAAATGTAAAATATTACCCAGGCGCGAAAGACCAATGCTGACGATGGATTGAAGCTAGGATTGAGCCTTGAACGCCCAGCGTGAGTAATCCAGAGTTGAAGCAGTCTTTAAGACACTGTCACTCAATGTTGGTTCAACATGCTCGATTCAAGACTCGATCAATATTGACCAATCCTCATCCAAGCTTCAGTAAAGCCTAAATCCAGCGTCAGTTCGCGCCTGGGTAGTGAGAAAAACACCGGGCTATAGCGGGCACCAAGGCGGTCACCCATTTAAGTACTAACCGCACTGAATGAGTAACATTACTTTAATATTACACGCTTATGGAAAAATTGCAAAACAGTTCCAAAGCAGCACGTAAGCTTATAGTGACATCACTGTAATATTACACTGGAGATTCGTAATCTTACTGGAATATCAAAATGTCCGCCTGGAGGTAATATTATGTTGTACTATTACGGTAAATTAATGGGAATATTAAGGTAATATTACCTCACAATGTTAAGGTAATATTACACTGTAATATTGACGTAATGTTAATATAATATACAGATAAAATTAGAATAATTTTATATTTTAGAAATAAAACATTTCACCAAGATGGACTCGAACCCTGAACCTTGTGTTCAGTAAGTTCAAGTAAGATTGGCTCACTGGTAAGACTCTTGCTTACGGTACACAAGGTTCAGGGTTCGAGTCCAGCTTGGTGAAATGTTATTTTCTAAATTATAAAATTATTCTAATTTCATCTTAACATTACTCTGTAATATTACCTTAATAGGGGTCCAAAGTTATGGTTGGTGGAGTTGGCTAGTGAGGAAGAGAAAATGGATGTGATGAGAGTGAAAGGAAGACTGAAAGGAAGTGTAATAAGAATAGATGAGGATAGAAGTTGGAGGGAGAGGAGAGTGATATGGGTATTGAGAGAAAGAGCGTGGACGGAGAGAGCACAGTGGAGGATGTACAATTATATGAGAGGGAGACTATAACTATAGTTCTAGGTAAAAGGTGCAGATGTCGCCGTCATAGAAGCTAAACAAATTTGCGGTTAAGCGCATGCGTTTACTTTGAATTTTAAAACATGATTTTTTATTCTCATGAATTAATAAAACTATTTGTAGAATTGAATTTTAATAATATATATATATATATATATATATATATATTATTTATTATATACAATGTATAATAATTATTCCTATTTTGTATATTAAAATATTTTCTAAAATAAAATGATAATTTATGTTTTTATTTAAATATGAAAATGGTATTTATGAAGTAATATATTATATTTTTTAATTTTTTTAAAATAAAAAGCATGAAGTATATTTAAAATTTATCTTGAAATCAAATTAAGAAAATATTTAATTAAAATTTATAAACCTAATATGAGGAGAGCATTATAATTTAAGTAAATGTGCCTTCTTGCACAATTATAAATATTAGACACTTGTCTCTGTGTTATTGCTTATTTATTTTGTGAAACTTAAAGTTTTGCAAGTGCTTTAAGGTTAAGTTGTATGAAGAGAATGTTTAGTTGTAAGGATCTTTGTAAATATAGGTTAAGATTATTTTGTATGTATTTGGGAGTCTCGAACCCTACCTATTGTTGGGAGAGTAATTAATAAATTATCAATATTACCTTAATAGGAAAACGTAAAACTACCTCCAGGCGGACATTTTGATATCCCAGTAAGATCACTGTAATATTGCAGTGGGGATTACGAATCTCCAGTGTATTATTACAATGATGTCACTATAAGCTTACGTGCTGCTTGAGAACTTTGTTTCTAATGATAAAATATGAATAAAATTCTGGATTATTTATTAAATATACACTTTTAAGTTATTTTTATTTACTTTACATGCTCGAGTAATAGTACTGGAATGTTAAATTAATTTTGCTTTGAAAAATTTAATGTAACATTACTGTAATTTTATACTTAAATATTACAATAATATTACTGTAATAATAATAATAATAATAATAATAATAATAATAATAATAATAATAATAAGGGACAGTGTATTTAATTTAAAATTATTTATTTTAATTATTAAATAATTAGATTCTTATTCTTATTTGTACAAAATAAAAAATAATTATTTCAATAAATGTTATAAATAATTTAATGTAAAACTAAAATTGCACATTTTGAAATATAGAACTTTGGAGTATCAGCATAAATGATTATTATAACAATATATATAACCTTAATATATTACGATCGCTGCGCATGACATGACAGTAGTGACGTGCTCACACACTCAGGTGTTCGTTGTAGCGGTACGGATTACTACTTTTTCGAGCAAAAAGTTAAAAAGTATTAGTAAAACTTTAAAATTTCTACAAGTAATATTTACAACATACTGAATGTAAAAAGTACTACAAAATTTAATGAAATTTACAATGTCGATGTAAAAATTAAAATTCTTAATTCAATTTTTAAAAGTGAATACTGTAATAATTACTATTAGTATTTTTCACTACAAAAATAGTAATAATTGGGTAGTTTAACAATCGAATGAATAAAATAAAGAAAATTTTGTCCCAATATGCTAATTTTTAAAAAAATTTAGGAAAAAATCAATTTCTAGTATAGAATATTTAGCTATATTTTTAGCAAATTCGAATTACTTCAATCAAATGAATGGAATTTTTAATCCATTTATTATTTATTTATATAATTTATATTAATACAAATATTATTCAATAATAATTATTCATTCAGAAGAAATAAAATTTTGTTTAAAAAGTATATGTGTGAGTATACATGTGTATGTGTTTAGTGTGTTTAGTGTAGATGTTTGAGTATATATGTGTATGTATTGAGTGTATATGTGTAAGTATACATATGTAGAGGAGAACGGGACGAGGCAGCCAACGGGGTGAGGCAGCCAATTGCTTCTTATTTCTGCAAATTTTTTTCAAATCGTGCGCTATTGATAATGTAGACTGCTTATGGTAGTTTACTTTAGTTGCTAACAGATGGGCATTATTGCTGCAACAGTTTAGCAATGACAGTATCATATATGAAAGCAGACTTTTTCGATGTAACTTTTCTAAGAGTTATTTTGGTGATTTTAGTTAATAGAGTTACACGAATAAAATTCTTCTAAGTGATTTTTAATGCAGAATTTAGTTCTGTAGTACTACTACTACTTTTGTAGTACTGTATGTCATCTATGGGCCCATGAATCACGTGCAAGCGCTGATACTTTCCTTATTTGCAATTATTGCAAAGAAAAATAACTATTTAAGAACTGTTCCAATTATAAAAAAAGGTTTTAAAAAATATAAATTAAATTTTAACATTGTATTAATTAAAATATACTATATTGATCATTATTTTGCACCCAGAGAAATAGTATATTTGTCTCAGAACCAACTAGATGACTTTTTATTTGTTTCAAATAAATTTTATTTAGTTTAAATAAAATTTTATTTATGTCAAATATAAATTTTATTTCAAACAAATAAAAAATCTAGTTGGTTCTGAGACAAATATACGTTTATTTAAGTCAAATAAAATATATTTTGTTCAAATAATAATTTCCTCTGTGTATGATTAAAGATTAATGCAGGCGTAAATGTTTTAATTAATGTAACATTTTGTTATCTAAAAATTTCGTAAATTGTTAAATTTTATTAAGAAAGAAATCTAATTACATGTTTTTTTATTTAAAATGCTAATAAAATAATTTATTTAAGTTTAATTTTTTGTAATTTATATATAAATACACTCTGAGAAAAAGATTATTTCACTTAACCAAACTGTTTAGTTAACCTATTTTATTTGTTACGATAAAACAATTTCGCTGATTTAAATAAAAATTTGGTTTATTCTAAGAAATACGTATAAAATTTGTTTGTTTATCCGAAAGAAATTTTTTATTTGAAGGTGTTTGTTTCATTTTTAAAAATTAGTGTTTTGAATAGAGAATATTATTTAGTAATTAGTTGAATACAATTTGTTTGACACGACACACAAATTTGTTTAATTCAACCAAATCATTTTATTTGAGTCAAACAAAAATATTTGCTTGTCTCAAAAAGTACATTTGTTAATTTAAAAATGTCGGTCTCACTTGTCTACAGTCCGCGTTCGCGTCAAATTCATAGTTAAATCGGTAAATCGAATAAACAAAATTATAAGTGTCAGTTAAATAATTGCATTGTGTTCATTGTAAGACTTACTGCATATTTAATTTGTACCAGTGAGAAGAAAATTTCCAATACGATTTTGTGAAGTTTTTAGTTGGATGTTTCAAATAAACTTTTTTCTAGTATATACATATTATTGGTTAATTATATATTAAATTATAAATTATAAATTAATTATGTACTAGAAAATATTAAATTAGGAAATTCAAACATTATTAGAGGAAAGTAAATAACAAAATTAAGCAAACAAAAAATTTATTTAAATCAACCAAATACGTTTAACTAAAACTATTTATTTGAATCAAACAAATATTTTCTCTTAAAATAAACAAATTTTTTGGTTACATAAAATAAAAATGTTTGGTTAATGATAGAACATCCAAGCGCCCGTCCTGCCGGAAGGATGTTCCAAAAATAAGGCTTTTAAAAAAAGAGAATTCAATTTTTCTTTTCCGGAACTCCTTGGGATTTAAGTAGACGAAAAGACAAAAAAATCCATATATTTGACTTTTTAAAATAATAATATTTAACCATTTTTCAAAGCCCTCAAACTTGCTGTTTCTAAAAAGTAAAAAAAAACATTTTTTCGTAAATGTAATGCAAAATCCACAAAAATCAATATATTTTGGCCGGTCTAGTCTCTTTTTATTCAGAAACGTTCAAAGAATGAAACCTATTTGTTTAATTTAAAAAAAATTAATTTTTAATGTTAATCAGCAAAATTGCGGCCAATTGAATGAAAACTCTCTTCAAATTTTCTTTATTAAATTAATATGGAAGCAGATAAAAACAAAAACAAATATATCGTTGGAAAGGTAATGAAACAAGCTTTTCAATGATGTAAATATCAAGTTTCTAAATTTATATGCCTAGGTTTGGTAGCCTTTTAAACAAAGCGAAAAGCGTCCTGCTGGCAGGACCGGGAACCATCATTTTGAGACAAAAATTATATGAATTTTTAGAAATTTCAACTTCTTTAAGCTACCTTGCCCTTCGGTTTGAACTTACAAGCTCGACATTTACATGCGCTGAAAGCTTGCTTCATCACCTTTCCAACGATATATATTACTTTTTGTTTATGTCAATCCATGGTAGTTTTATTTAGCGATTTCGGACGGACTCACCTGAGTCTTTTTGGTCCTGCCGGAAGGACGTTGGACGTTCTATCATTAAGTGTAATAACCATTTGGTTAATACAAATAAACGTATTAGAAGAAATTTTTTGGTTGAATCAAACAAACGTTTGGTTGACTGTATAGCAATGCATTTATTTGGTTGATTCAACCAAAATTTGGTTGTTTCGAACAAATTTTTTTCTGAGTGTAGGTACCAATGATAACCCTTGATTTAAAAAATAACTTGTTAATATTTTTTTTAGGTAAATAGATTTTTTATTTCGCTACAACTTTTAAAAATTTGAAAATTCCACCAAAATGTTTACAGTTTAAATTGAATATGTTCCATTTTTAATACTTTTCATTATAAACGTACAATAGAAACGAAAATTGTCAATATCAAATAATATTTCATTACCAAAATTATAATTTCATTGCTGATCCAATACGCCCCGGCCCGAGGCGAAATTGCTCACCTTACAATTCTTTTAAAAACATTGTTCTATAGAAAAAAAGTATAAGTGATATTAGGGCGTACTTTTTTGAATTGAAACCTGAGATGTTAGGCTAAGTTTTCCATATGATGAAATTTTAATCAAAGCAAGAATCACGAAGTTAAGCAACAAAAAGTGAAAAGTAATCCATTACGTCCCGGTCTCCCCTATAGTTCCGGTACTGTAAAATGTTATAGAAACTATCTAGAAATGTAACCCTACGACCATCAAGGTTCTAGATAATTCTACTATATCAGAACAATCCTATAAATCTGTATTAAATCTGTATTGTGGTTCTAGAACAATTTATATACATTCGACGCAAATGCCGCCAACCTTCAATATGGCGAAAAGTACGTTTAAAAATTTTTAAATGACGGCTTTAAAATGTCGATAGAAGACATTTTTTTAAATAAACATCAAACTCTAGTGTACGAATTTTAAAAAAATTGGATAATCTTGTCACTTTGTATTTAGGAGTTTTTAAAATTGCTGATTACGAATCTAATATTAGTTGTTCAAAATTCAAAATGGCGGACACAATATGGCGGAATATTTGTTTTAATTTGACAAAATATGTTTGAAAACTCATACTCAGGAGTTTTCGGCGTAGTTGATTACGAATCTGATATTATAGTTTTCCAAAATTCAAAATGTCGGATCCAATATGGCGATCGTAAATTTAAAAAATCGTTGGATTTTGGTGAAATTTGGAACTTAAAATAAGATGTGAAATATTATAAATTTAAAATGGTAGATTTAATATGACAGGCAAAACTTGGTTTTTAGAAAAATCTGTATTTGATAGAATTGTCTTCAAAGTAAAAGTTTCCAAATTTTGTATATTATTTTTGTGGCAAGAACATATCAAAAAGTATCACTTTCTTAATCCACAAAAAAATGTTAATGTTTTTTAATGACTTAATTCAATCGCCATTATGGATCCGCTATTTTGAATTTTGGAAAACTAATATCATATTCGTAATCAACTACGCCGAAAACTCCTGAGTATGAGTTTTCAAACATATTTTGTCAAATTAAAAAATATATTCCGCCATATTGTGTCCGCCATTTTGAATAACTAATATTAGATTCGTAATCAGCAACTTTAAAAACCCCTAAATACAAAGTGACAAGATTATCCAATTTTTTTTAAATTCGTACACTAGAGTTTGATGTTTATTTAAAAAAATGTCTTTTATCGCCATTTTGAAGCCGCCATTTTGAAATTTTTAAACGTACATTTTTTTAAATGTTCTTAACTTTCTCACAAAATCGTTAAGAACAATAACTTTAAAAGTTGAGTAAAATATGTGTCCTTCCCGGCGTTAAAGGGTTAAAATTAAATTAATAGTTATAGTTACCAATATTGAACCAACGTTTGAAATCAATATTTTATAAATACCAACACATGGCAAAAATAGTTTAAAAAAAAATAAATGAAAAAATAAAGTACTAGTCTAAAGAAGGAAAAGGAATTCAATTAATTGTAACACTCTATTAAAAACAGAGTGATAAAAATCAGACAAATATAACATTTGTCTTTAAGTTTACGATTGAAGTCGTCTCTTCTTGTATAGAACTGGTAAAACAACTTGTTAACGAGAAAATAAACTTGCGCGCCCTAGTGACAACTTATCCTAAGTAATTTCAAACATAAGCAGCGCGAGACTGCTTTCAAAGGTAAACAATTTCCCACGAAGTAGTATAAGGAGACTTCATGGCCGGAAAAACATGACCCCACAATAGGACAAATGATGTACAGAGTTTTCGGTAATCCGCTGTTGAGCGCGACCTTGCTGTAAAAATATATAACTACTTCGCGTCGTCTGCTTTAAAGGCAGACGTCTGTTTATTGTTTTCATGTAAGATGTGTGTAACTATAAGTGCAAGTGATAAATATATTAATATTAATTAATACTGAAAATAGAATATGGAAAATAAATTAAACAGGCAATAAGTATAAAATAGTATATTTCGTAACGAGTGCGAGCATTTGCTAATTGTTGAATGAGGACTTTTCTTGGAACAATTGCTCGCACTAGTTACGAACGATATGTTTTTATAACAAGGTGCAAAAAAGTGCCTTTTTTAGCACCGCGTTATGAAAATTTAATCTTTTCATAATAATGTGTAGTATAATTTTGTTTATTAAATAAGGTGTTTTAAGCAAAATTATATTGATTCTTTTTGGTTGTGTTTCTCTAAGAAAATAAAAACAATAAACTTTACCATCAGTGTAAAGTATCTTATTTAGCATTGAGAAGGAAAGGAAAAAATATGAATTATTCTACAAAGAAACTCACATTTGAAATTTGTAAAAAACAATTTCAAAGATCACAATTGCCTTCAGAGCACTGGCATCACATGACAAGGAACAAAATATTTATTGCATTTATAAAATTTGAGAAATACTTTGATATAAAAAGTAAAGTTATTATTCTAGAAGACTTGAGTATACAAATTTTTATTGATGATAAACTTTTACCTCTATCTGAGTTCATACGAATAAAAGATATTAACCCCTTGACAGTCCATGGCCCATATGTGGCCACAAAAAGTCGTGCCACCCTTACGTCTGTGGCCATATATGTCCATCTCAAAAATAAAATACTAAACATAATTCGATTTCAATGACCAAGTGCATACTAAGGTTTTTGGGGTCGCTGAATCCAAATTTCAAGTCAGATTTCTAAAATTCAAAATGGTGGACCTAAAATGGCGACTATGAAGATTTAAAAATTTATTAAATACGCTTGAAACTCGTTACTTGGGGGTTTTCGGAGTCGCTTATTACGAATATGATGTCAGATTTACAAAATTAAAATTGTGAATCCAATATGGCGGATAATTTTAAAATTCCATGCAATTTTATCGAATTTAGGTCCGCCATTTTGGATTTCAAAATCTGACATCGGATTCGTAATCAGCGACCCCGAAAACCCCCGAGTAACAAGTTTTAAACAAATCCGTTGGATTTCTATTTTCTCGACCGCCATATTGGATCCGCCATTTTGAATTTTGAAAATCTGACATTAGATTCGTAATCAGAGACCCCGAAAATCCCCGAGTAACAAGTTTCAAGCAAATCTGATAAAATTTAAAATTTTCGAATTCGCCATTTTGGGTCCGCCATTTTGGATCCGCCATTTTTAATTTTGAAAAACTGACTTCAAATTCGAATTTTGCGACTCCAAAAACCTTAATTACAATGGAATCACATTTTTTAGAAACTTTTTTTTCTTGGACCGTTTTTAGACCACAAACGACTTTTAGTTGGACTGCGAAGGGGTTAAAGAAATAGGAAAGTTGTTAATAACTGTCGATTTAATGTAATTATAAATATGTTAGAACTTTTTTTTTGTAATTATATTTTTTAGATTTTACTATACTAAAAACTTTTTAGTATTAACTTAATTAACTTAATTTTTATACTTTTACAGCTGTTAATAAAGTTATTAACGTTTTGAGGTATACAGAACCTTTTAGCAGTATTAATGTTAAGCTAAGTAATAAAAAAAGATAAAAACCACAAAAAGTAGCTAAATCAATATTCTTTTATTTCTTATTCCGTAAATTTGTGAAAATGCTCAAAATGTCCAAACAAAAGCAGACGATACAAAACAACCACTTTTTAATTCTATTTTTTGACAGTGAGGGAGCGCTCAACCCTACTGAAAATCCGCGTACAATATCTTGTACAAGAAATTGTACAAGACCTTGTACAGAAAACTATACCATTTCTGTCAATGAACCTGTACCATTTTGTACAATTTTTTGTACGAAATCCTGTACATGTTCAATAAATTAAGAACTTTAATGGATGCACAGTACTTTTCTATGGCTTCTACAGCTGCGCAGTTGTTTTTAAATCGTAAATACAAAGTGAATCCAAACTAGAAAATAAAACGAAATTTTTGTTTGGTAATATTAAAAGTGCACAGTAAAATATTATTTATGTACACGGCACTGATTTTTTTCTCCCAAAGTTAAGATTAAATTATGAAAAGAAGCTACTTTAATTAGTTATTATTTATGTGACGAAAAAATCGGCTGTAATTTTACCTCCTACGGAAATTAAAATCCAAACTGAATTAAAATATTTTCGGTAATCTCTCTCGACTAGTATATATGTATTTAAATAAATTTAACAATCTCATCTTCTTTAAGAGTAAAAATAAATAATATTTTATCAATTAAGTTCGAGCAATATTAATTGGGACTAATTAGACGAGAATTCTTTTTTCTTCATCTCTCTCTCTCTCTATTTTTTGTGCGGCAGTTTTTGTAAATCCTGAATTCTAAAAATAAATCTGAATAAAGCAGGTTTTCTCTCTCATTGCCGCATAGTGTCACGGATTGTAAATCCGGAAATTGCAGGTTTTTTCACAATCGACAGGCGCTGTCAGGAAATATCCTATCAAGATTAGACGGGCAAGATAGACATTGTTTATATTCATCTGTCTACCTCTTGCCGATCATTTGGTCCAGAGAGAGAGAGAGAGAGAGAGAGAGAGAGAGAGAGAGAGAGAGAGAGAGAGAGAGAGAGAAAATGCGAAAAAGAGAGAGATGCCATACATACCTTTTCTCTCGACGATAATCATCTCCTCTATATTTACGAATCGAGTTTAAAACCGTCATGATATGGTGGTACACACTGTGGAAGTTGTCGGTGTATAAAATTTATTTATGGAAGCACCCTGAGCTTATAATAGATCACAATATAAACCCCTACCCACACACAGACACACACACAGAGTATATAGTTGCATTTTGCACGAGTTTTCACTATAGAGAGATTTGTTATTCTTATGAAACGTGCCTTTTGGTCCACCTCCTCTAAGTAGTCCTCAGATTAAGTTATATATTGGCTCTTACAAGATTTAGTCCTTTATTTCAGCAGCTTCTATTATAGTTATAGACGGGGGAGGAGGGGCAAAAAAAACATATAACGCCGCGGGTGGTATACTGGATATCTGACGATACTTATAGGTGCCACGAGAATTGCTTCTAACTTAAGAAACGACTTTATGTTTTTTATTTTCATTCCTAAAAAAATAATTTTTCGATTTATATAGAGTAACACTTTTTGACTTCTTACGTTACGATAAAAAATTGGAAATTTTTATTTCAAATTTCCAACTAGTATATTAAAAGTTTGGTCATTCAATTTCAAAATCCTCGCCAGCCATTTTTGTATGCAATGGAAGCATCAAATTATTAGTTTTACGAAAGCACTGCAACTCCCCACCAGGTGGTGCAAAAATCACTCTGTGATTTTGGAAAATATTTCGTTATAAAATTTTGAGTTTTTCAATTTTTCTTTTATTTACATCACAAATAAATAATTTTCATAGCAGGATTATCAGAAAATGATAAATGTAAATTTTCAGGCCGATAGATACTTACGAAATTCCTGTTGGAAAAAATATATATTCTGGACTGATAACAAAGCTCTGCCTCTTAAAATTCTTCTTAAATTTCTAAATACCAAAAAGATAATAATTATATTACAAGCCAAACATTTGTTGTCATTACCCAGGCGGAAATTTACCACTGGCATCGTACCGCGCCTGCCTTACGTCGGTAAGACTGTACTGACATTCGTCCGCGAGACAACCGGATCGGTGCAGGCTTTCTACTGGAACATGACAATGTGTTGTAGTGGCTGCGCGTCCGGCTCGGTACAAATTTGATGCCGCCGAACAACCGGCGTTGTACCGGCATTCGTCCGCTCTAGCAACCGCGGCGGGCCAAATATTCTTTCAAAGACGACTCGCATCAGCGGACCGGCGTTCTACTGGCATTCGCCCGTCTAGCCAGACTAAATTATATTTTCTATTGAAAAATAAAATAAAAAAATATTTCATTAACTATGCATGGTGCATGTTAATTAATATTTATTTATAGATCATTTCCAGCATTTTTAACACATTCTACATTTTTTTTACACATTAAAATTCTAAACGCTCGCAAGTGGGATACGAAGCCCAAGCTATTCCTAATCGAAGCACCGAAGTCTAACACGCTAACCACTACGCTATTCGCTCGCATGCGGATCTGAGCATAATAATGTCGATATGTAATACCGCTACGAAGCAAACAATAAATAATACTTTTACAAATACTTTGGGATATTTTAGCATTTTATGAATATTATGTAAATAAATCTAGGGTTTTAAAAAATATTTTAAAATTTTTTATTTTTTTAATTATTCTATTATTATTATTATTATTATATTTATTTATTATTTTTATTATTCATTTTTTTATATTTATAAATAATTATCTGTATACTTTATTTATAAATATTTAAAAAATTTGATTATAACAAAAAAATTTAATTCTTTAATATAGTTGTTAATTAATAAATAAAAATATAATTAAAACCTATTTTTCAAATTCAATAATTTTTAAAATTGAATTTTATATTCTATTGTATTGTTAATTCTTTTTTTAATATTTAAACTTTAAACAATTCTCCTACAAAAATTTTTTACAACATAATAGATTAAAAATTTTTATTACTATAATTATTATTTTATTAATTTTTATTGAAACAATAAGACTATAGCTAAATTTTTGCATTGTAAAAAAATCTATTTCTGAAAATTCTGAATAATGTGTTAATTAAAAAAAAATTATTTTAGAAAACATTAAATTTTTTTAGAAAAACAATGACGATAGCCATATTATTAGCATATTATTATTAATTGAAATCTTAATAATAAGAACATAAATGATATTAGTCCGCAGTCGGTAGAATGTCTGTACCGCTCGGGTTGTCAGACGGGCGAATGCCAGTACAACGTCGGTTGTTCGGCGGCATGAAATCTGTACCGAGCCGGACGCATAGCCATTATAACACAGTATAAATTTTGATCCGGCGGTCGGATCCGTCTTTGTACCGCGCCAGCAGACATTAACACCCGAATCGGTACAGACTGCCTGTACCGGCATTGACTCTCCAAATCAATCGGCGCGGATTCTTGACGGTTGGTTGATCCGGCATTCGTCCGACTTTTCCGCCTGGGTAGATATGGGTGATTTTCAAATAACTGTCATGTTTGCATGTCCCCATAGAGAAATGACTAATAAAATTTTTTTTGCCACTCACTTCACAAATCACTTAATAGAAGTCTCTTCTTAAAGATACTTATTATTCAGTTCATTAACATTATCATTATCATAGTTAAAATTAAGAAAATAGGGTTAAACTGTCAGGTCCGTGGGATGCGTTTTTTAAAAATTTTGTTCTGAAATTTTCACGTGGGCAAATATTGAAAGTATCTTTTAAATAGTAATTTTTTGGTTGTTTGACCGTATGATATATTTTGTTTAATAATGATAAGGCCTAAATACGGTTTTGTTTAGATGATGTTTATTTACAATCCCTACTATAGTTTCAAACCATATATGGTTCCTCATCAGGGGATGATTAATTTTTATAAATACATCATTTGAAAATAAGACAAACACAAAAGATTTCAAAAAGGATTAAAATTATAACCAGATCTGAAAAAGAAAATAAAATTGTTTTAAATGTAATTATAATGTGTATTTTTTTAAGGTTATATTTTAATTTGTTAAAGAAAGAAAATAAAAAATTTTTTCTCTCACCCTTTAGAAAAAACGTAAGCACATAACAAAAAATTTTTTCAAAAAAATTTTCTGGTTTTTTTCCATATTTGTATTTTTTTAATTTAGTTTGTTTTAAAGATTTTGAAGAAGCACATTTTTTTATAGAAATGTGCTTCTGTGATTAGAGAGTTTTGACAGAGAGGTTGGGTTCGAAAGGTTGGGTAATATGGTCCAGGTATAGCTGGTAAAGAAGAGTTCTATGTTATTAGATTTTTTAAAATTATGTTTTAAAAGAAGTAATTAAATTATAATATACTTTATCTAAATTATCTATATCTGTTCTATAATTAATACTATTAGTATTGTTTTTTATATAGAACATTTCTAAATTTTTTCTTTTCCAATCATTGGTTTCAATATGTAAAATATTTATATTATCAAAATCAAAAGAGTGATTATTATCAACGGTGTGATTAGTTAAAGCATTAACATTTTGATTGTTAGTGACATAACGTTTATGTTCTTTTATTCTAGTTTTAAGATATCAAGTGAAATAAAATATTTATATAAAAATCTACATTTTTTTAATATTAAAATCTTACGATTAACTAACAATGAAATTTTTACAGAATTAAAAAAACAAGTTCATTTAAATCTCAATAAGTATCAATTAAAACTAAAAAATTCCTCAAAACTTAAAATCGAAAAAATTAAAAGTCAGCAAATTATTAAAATAAAAACTAACGAAAATTGGATTGAAAATTTAACCTCATTAAATATTCCTAAAAATGTCTCTAATATTTTAGCTTTGGGAGGTAGTTTTGGATTTCCATATTCTTCAAAGCAAATACCTATTCCCAATATAATTTCAAATATAGAATACGGCATAAAAGATATTCCCTCTGATACTAAAAATAACATTAGAGGAAATGTATCTTATTGGTTACAAAATTTAATATATAATAAATCTTATCTTAATTGTACACAAAAAAATTTAATTAATAATATTAATGAAACAAAAAAATTTTTTAAATCTAATAAAGATATTATTGTAACCACTGCCGATAAATGTAATAAAACTGTCATTATAACAAAAAATGATTATATTACAAAAACACTTAATCTTTTAAATGATACTAATACTTACAAAAAATTGAATTCTGATCCTACAATCTCCATTCAAAATTGTTTACGAAATCTTCTAAAATCCTTTTTAAATAAAAAATATTTTGAAAAAAACACATATAAGTTTCTTAATTGCACAAATGGTGTTGCTCCAAAATTTTATGGACTACCAAAGCTACATAAAAGTAATATTCCTATGAGACCAATCCCTAAATACTGACAATAATCATTATATTAAAGACAGCTGGGATTTTAAAAATAAAATTAATAATATTTTTATTCAGCCAAATTTTACTATCTTTTCACTTGATGTTGTTTCCATGTATACAAACATATCTTGGACACTTATTAATAACACTATCAAAAGCAAATGGTCAGAAGTTGAAAAACATACAAACCTCTCGCAGGATGATTTTCTTGAAGCTTTAAATTTATGCTTAAACTCTGCATACTGTCAATTTCAAGGAGAATTTTATAAACAAATATTTGGCCTACCAATGGGTTCCCCAATATCCTCAAGTGCAGCTAATATTGTCATGGAGGGTATTGAGGATAAAATTTTAAGCAAAATTAAATATAAAATTATTTTTTACTTTCGATATATTGATGATATATTGATTTGTGCACCTTCAAATAAGGTGGATGATATATTGTATAGATTCAATTCTATCGATAAACATTTAAAATTTACTTTAGAATTATCTAATAATAATAAAATCAATTTTTTAGATCTTTCCCTCTCAATTGACAGTAATAACATTGTTATAACAAATTGGTTTCGTAAATCTATTTGGACTGGCAGATATATGAATTTCTATTCGCATCATCCTTTAAGTTATAAAATTGGCATTATATACACTCTAGTTAATAGGGCTATAAAATTGTCTGATCAACAATTCCATCCTGAAAATCTTGATATTGTTAAAAGAACTTTACTATACTTAACGGATATCCTATTGATTTGTTAAATAGAAAGATTTCACAAAGGTATAATGCTCTTACTAATAACTCACATAAGAGAAAAATAAACAACAACAATCTTCCGACTAAAAAGATCATAAGCATTCCATATATTCAAAATTTTGATGAAATTCAAATTAATATTTTCAAACAACATAACGTTCAATTAGTTTTTACTAATTCTAATAATTTAAAAAATACTATCTTTCCTAATTTTAAAGATTCTACAGAGAAATTTCAGAAAGTTGGATGTGTATATAAAATTCAATGCAAAAATTGCAACAGTTGTTATATAGGAGAAACTTTAAGACATCTTAAAACTAGAATAAAAGAACATAAACGTTATGTCACTAACAATCAAAATGTTAATGCTTTAACTAATCACACCGTTGATAATAATCACTCTTTTGATTTTGATAATATAAATATTTTACATATTGAAACCAATGATTGGAAAAGAAAAAATTTAGAAATGTTCTATATAAAAAACAATACTAATAGTATTAATTATAGAACAGATATAGATAATTTAGATAAAGTATATTATAATTTAATTACTTCTTTTAAAACATAGTTTTAAAAAATCTAATAACATAGAACTCTTCTTTACCAGCTATACCTGGACCATATTACCCAACCTTTCGAACCCAACCTCTCTGTCAAAACTCTCTAATCACAGAAGCACATTTCTATAAAAAAATGTGCTTCTTCAAAATCTTTAAAACAAACTAAATTAAAAAAATACAAATATGGAAAAAAACCAGAAAATTTTTTTGAAAAAATTTTCTTGTTATGTGCTTACGTTTTTTCTAAAGGGTGAGAGAAAAAATTTTTTATTTTCTTTCCTTAACAAATTGAAATATAACCTTAAAAAAATACACATTATAATTACATTTAAAACAATTTTATTTTCTTTTTCAGATCTGGTTATAATTTTAATCCTTTTTGAAATCTTTTGTGTTTGTCTTATTTTCAAATGATGTATTTATAAAAATTAATCATTCCCTGATGAGGAACCATATATGGTTTGAAACTAGTAGGGATTGTAAATAAACATCATCTAAACAAAACCGTATTTAGGCCTTATCATTATTAAACAAAATATCTTTTAAATACTTAGTATAGGCCAAATCTAACCAGATGTTTAACATATAAAAATATTTTTATTATAATGATATTCTACGTACACGAGCACTTTTTTCATGTTTTAAATTGTAACTTTAGAAATATTCAAAATCTTGTATAGTTTATCCTTTTGAACATATACTTCAATAACAAAAATGTACTGAAATATGTAATGAATGTCAAATTCGGTTCACTAGTTTAGCGGAAAAATGTCTTATTCAAAAAATCACAGTTATTTGAAAATCACCCATATCTTTATATGATGATGAACTGAAAACAGTTTTAATTTTAAATCAAAATTTTGTTAAAAATCTTGAAAATCGCAAAATTCTAGAAATTTCTTAAAATTCCATACTATTTCAAGATGTTCCACAACCTTTTCAAAATTTCATAACTTTTTCAGATTATTTTCAATATTTCCTGGCTCTAATACAACCTTGAAAGTGTTTTTAGTAGAGCTGTCGAAAAAGCTCGAAAAGCCGAGCCGAGTCGTACTTTTTTTGAGTTGAGCCGAGCCAAGCCACATCCGAGATCGGTCAGTCCATGTTTAAATTGCAATATTTTCTAGATTTTTGTACTAACTTAAACAACACTTATAATTCATGAAGAAGATCTTAAAAGCTTCGGAAAAATGCTAACAACAATTTTTGTTTGAATCTTTAAACAATTGTTAATTTGTTGAAACAATCGGGTACTTGAAAATTTTCGAGCTTTTTATGAGGCGCGACTCGGTTCGGGCTCGAACTGATTAGGCTCGGCTCGGCTAGAAAAATGAAAAGCTCGAAAATACTCGATCGAGCTTCGGGTTTTTTTGCACACCTCTAGTTTTTAGCATTTGAGATTGTATTTTATGATAACTTTACTTGTTTTTTTCCAAAAGTTTCTATTCTAACTATAAAAGTATTATCAAAATTACGTTATTTGGGTTTTTAGTGAAAGAATCACATTTATTACCCGAAAAAAGTTAATAACATAAATTTTACTTTAGCTTCACAGTAAAGTCTCAACTGCCTAAAATTTCTTTGCATTTTTGTCTTCTGTTAACCCCTTCGCAGTCCAGCTAAAAATCGCTTGTGGTCCAAAAACGATCCAAGAAAAAAAAGTTTCTAGAAAATGTGATTTCATTGTAATTAAGGTTTATGGAGTCGCAAAATTCGAATTTGAAGTCAGTTTTTCAAAATTTAAAATGGCGGATCCAAAATGACGGACCCAAAATAGCGAATTCGAAAATTTTAAATTTTATCAGATTTGCTTAAAACTTGTTACTCGGGGGTTTTCGGGGTCTCTGATTACGAATCTAATGTCAGATTTTCAAAATTCAAAATGTCGGATCCAATATGACGGTCGAGAAAATAGAAAATCCAACGGATTTGTTTAAAACTTGTTACTCGGGGGTTTTCGGGGTCGCTGATTACGAATCCGATGTCAGATTTTGAAATCCAAAATGGCGGACCTAAATTCGATCAAATTGCATGGAATTTAAAAATTATCCGCCATATTGGATTCACCATTTTAATTTTGTAAATCTGACATCATATTCGTAATAAGCGACTCCGAAAACCCCCAAGTAACGAGTTTCAAGCGTATTTAATAAATTTTTAAATCTTCATTGTCGCCATTTTGGGTCCACCATTTTAAATTTTGAAAATCTGACTTGAAATTCGGATTCAGCGACCCCAAAAACCTTAGTATGCACTTGGTCATTGAAATCGAATTATGTTTAGTATTTTATTTTTGAGATGGACATATATGGCCACAGACGTAAAGGTGGCACGACTTTTTGTGGCCACATATGGGCCATGGACTGTCAAAGGGTAAAGGGCATGTCCAAGTTGTGAAGCATTTTTGCACGAGGTCTCATTTTCGTACACAAATCTAAATTCACATTTTCTGTATGAAAATGGTGAACTGACGTATGGAATTTGGTAGCCTTGCATAACTGAAAAAAATGAGAAAACAACCAAGTTTCATTCAAAACAAAATGTGCACTTTCACATGGTGCTGTCAATGTATTCTTAGTAAGGTCTGCGCTTGCGCGGGGAGCAGTAGAGTCTTAGTTCACGAAAAATTAAATTAAATTAAAAATTATCAACCGCACGGACGATGAAGAAGTTTTTACCCTTCCACAAATATATTTCCCAACTGTAAAAATCTCACATTTTTTTCATTAAAAATTAAAAATGAAATAATTCTATTTTCAAAATTAGAAATAAATCAGTAAGTTAGAAAACCAATTAAGAACTGTAATTTAAAAAATGATGTAAAATTTTTCTTTTTTTCCTGTATTTTATATGAAACTAAATAAATAAAAATAAATATTTTTTTCTCGCGCGTGTATTAACATTTTATAAACCCATTTTTTCTAGACTTAGTTTCTCTATCCTTCCCTCTCATCTTCATATTATTCTCTCTCACAGACAAATTATATTATTATACTTTTTAGGTCGGCCTAACTCTGGGCCACGGTTGGCCCGACGGTTGTAGTTTTTATATACATTTAAAGTTATATACTCGCATGTAAGCGTAGCGTAGTGGTCGCGTATATAACCTATTATGTATAGTGTGTTAATTTTTTTTTATTGCAAAAAAATATGTATATTGAAGTGTCGTAGAGTTTTTTGACCATATTGGTCTGAACGATGAAAAGGTGTTTGTTTTTTTAACTATTGTTTCAAAACGCTCTTTATTTGTTTATTCCGTTATTTTTTTTTGTATGTATTTAAATTTTGTTACAAAAATAAATGAAAAATAATAATAAGTAAAGAATATATCTTGTGTTCCTAATAATAATGTGTTAAATGTATAAATAATTTAATTTTTTAATAATTTTTACTCTTGTTATTACTATCCATTTAAAGTTGGCACGGCTTTGAGATAAGTTGTCAGGCCAATCAAAGTTGGTGAACCGTTACAATTTATATAGTTTACCCAAACGTTAGCAGTTGAAGTTGACCAAACTTTGAATATTATGTGGTTGGCACTATCTTACGCATTTTAAGTTGGGCCAACATTAGCGTAAGTCTTTGTACCGACCATTCAAAAGTATATGGTTAACCCAACATAATTATGTACTTTAGGTAGGGCCAACTTTGTTATGAGTTGTCGGGCCAACCATCGACACCAATGGACGGTGAACCGTTATCATCTGTATGGTTGGCCCATTATCTGGCACGAGAAGGTGGACCAACCTTGTATAAGTTGTCTTAGCTCTGGGCCGACCAAAAAATTGTTAGATGATAATTTTCTATTTGATTCCTAAAAGCTGTAGCCATATGTTGAGCAACAGTGAGTGCTCCTTATACTACTTCATGATTATGTATTAGGGAGTCTCGAACCCTGTGTGAGGCAGGGAGTGTTAATAAATATAATAATAAAAATAAAATAAATAAATCCAAAAAATTACTCATGTAATTAAAAATTGTATCTTTTGCAAATAAATTCTTCGGAGTTAAATTTTTTTTTCTAATTTTGGTTTACCTCTTATTCTCTCAATCTATAGTTCCAAAAACATTACAATATCAGCTCGTATTTGAACTTTCGAATTTATTATGAAAACGATAGAGCTTTATATGAACATATACACATAAAATATGAGTGTGTGTTTGAATTCCTTAAATGGATATTCTTCCATAAGTACGTCTTAAATTTCTTGCGAATGATGCAGATTATAATTTTCCTTTCTGAAACTTATAGAAGAAGAAGTAGAAGAAGAAGAAGGAGTAGTATAACGTTAAAAAAATCTTTAAGAAACATATTATTGAAAGAATCCTCTTCGCTACTTTCGTTTTGCATAATTTTACATAATAAAAATATATAAATAGGAGGATGCAAAACGATAATGAAGTTCTATCTAAGTTTATTCTTTTTTTCTATCGTTTCTAAATGAATCTCTTTTTATCCCCAAATGAAACTATATCGATGGGTTCTACGAATTCGGAACTATCGTTTTGTTACCGACACGAAAGGTACTAACTATACGATGCAAGTACACAATGATCTAACTTTTTGTTCCTGATAAGAAAAGGTTTAACCATAAAAATAAAATTTTTTAGTACACTAATTTGAAATTTCAAATTCATTAATCAAATCGAGGAATCTAAATAAATAAGTGAATTTTCGAAAATTAAAAAGTTATTTTGTAATTTAAATGAAATATATATAAAAAACATGTACACATCAATATAAATGTGAAAAAGTAATTCTTTCTGTATATTTGTTTGGTTATGATTCAATTCGAATATTCAACATGTTATAAATATGAAACAATAAATAAATAATAGGGGAGACTGGGGTAAACCCGCGCACAGGGTAAACCCGTTCACAAGCGATTTGACGCTATAAACTCAACTTAAGATGGAGATATTTGAACTGTGAGTAGTACTTAACATACAACTAATGTTAACGAACTTTCGTTTAGTTTCATGAATTCGTCATAAATTCAGAGACGGTCAATTGTTTCTAGAAGTGCAAAAAAGAAAACATGATCTTCGGATTTTTAAGTTTTTCGATTATTATTTTTGAGACTTAATTTATTCGACAAATTTTTTTTATGCTATTGGATGTCCTTTTTCGAAATATATATGTAGTTTTGTTTGATTTCAAAAAGATTTATTTAAATCTATTCTGAAATGTGAGAAATACATTTGGGGTAAAGTCGCTTACATGAAGTCGGGGTAAAGCCGCTCACTTATTAAATTTGTGTAGGAAGCAGAATCAGTATTAACAGTATTTGCGTTTTTTTGGCGATCTTAAAATTTTTAATATTAAAAATATTTATTAAAAGAGAAATAATATTCATTTCCTTTAAGAATAATTCTGTTTTGTCATTAATTCGTATTCCAGACAATTTTATGGTATTTTATGGTTTTTTACGTTTTTCTTGATAACTAATTACAATTGGACAAAAATGTATTAAACAAAAAAGATGTGTTTTGTTGAGACATCTTTTGTTAAGAATACTTTTTCAAATTTTGTGTTTTTAGACGTTAAATGCAAAAAACCACATTTTTATGGTATTGTTTATGGTTTTCACCATGATAAACTTATTTGCGCTAATTTTCACTATGATTTTCGTAATCAGGGCACAAAATTACGTAAGTATACCAACTTTCATTGAAATCGGAGGTATGCGCTTTTCGGAAGTACACCCCAAAATTTTTTTAAAATTTTGCTATCTCAAAAAGTAGCGAATATTTTGACTTGATTTTTGGTGAAAATATTTCTTTTTATGTACAGATTAAAATCCCAGAGTTTCATTAAAATCCATTTGCTTACTCCAAAACACTGTCGAAGTGGCGTGGAATCGCCCAGCGATAAGTATGCCACTAATTTCAATCAGCGTATATGCGCTAATTAATCAGTGAAATTTCATTGATTATTCAGTGAAATTTTACTAATACACACTGCATATACGCTAATTGAAATAGTGGCATACTTATCGTTGATTCAGATTTAGGTTTGAATTAACTAAATAAATATATAATAAATAAATAACAAACTAAATAAACAGTAACTAGTTATGCTATAGAAAATTTAGCGAGTTAACGTTCACCGGTGTTGGGTGCAAAAGTTTTCGAGTTAAATATTAACATCCAAAGAAATTTAGTTTAATAATTCCTTACTTTTACAAAGAGTGAAAAAGAGGGCGTTGTGTATCGACTCCCGCGCGAGTTATTCTGTCATTTTTATGGTCATTGTGCGACTCTTACAGAATCCCCTGGGGAGTTCAAATGTAACTCCGTTTTATTACAGTGCAATTAGATAAGCATATTCACCGAAATGACCCTCGGAGAATACATAGGGTCATTCTGATCCCATATTTTTTTACAAAATGCTTTTTATCTATTGTTTAATATTTTTATAACAATTTTAAAGTATACAGACTTATTTTGCAGATGAGTTTAAATTATATATTTAAATAAAAATCTTCAGTTTGACAAGACAACATTCCAAAATTGGTTGACCTTTGGAAAATTGATCTAAAAAAGATCCTACTGTAATACCGAGTTTAATATAATATACAAATAAATAAAACACAGCTTTTAAATAAACAAAACATTTATTCATCGAAACTCAAATCAGGATATACACGAATTGCCAAAATTATATATTATATCTATTTTACGGTGCTGAATTCTCGAACAGACAAAGACAAACCCGCACTTTCCGTAGGACTCTTGTCAAGAATTTTATTATAATTTGTAAATACAATTACTAAAAAATCCAAAACAGCAAAGAATTTTTAAACGATAAAGAAAAAATAAGAAAGCTAAGAATTGAATAAAGAAAAGGAAGAGAAGCGAGAGTAGATAAAAGAGACAGAGAGGATACAGAGAAAGAAGAAAGAGAAGAGAGAAAAGAATGCGTGATCCTGACAGTAGGCAGTACGACAAGCATCAATGAACAACCGGCTGAGTTTTAGAAGGAAACCCATTGGAAAAGCACCTTTTTAATACTTTTACCATTTTTCTCAAACGATTCCCAAACCCCTTTATTTCATTTACAAAACAATAAAAATAATCTTTTAACTCTTTTTTCACCTAATTCCTTACCATACAGCCTACATGCGAAATTTATAGTTGTATATTTAATGTAAATATTGAAAGTGATCACATCATCATAAATATTATTCTAAAAGATCGGCTATTTATATATATATAGTATGTGTACTCATAAATGAAGAGTTCGTGAATGTTATATTTTCTTATTAGTTTACCGGAAAACCGGTTTAACAACTCAATTTTAATCTTTAATGTAGACCCAGAACTGACCAATCATCTAATCGTCTCCGTAGATTCTAACTATATGTGTACCCGCGCAAAGCAATATTCATCTTTAATGTACTACACACGCACTTGAGCGCAAGACAGTTAAAACTGATTATCATTCCAATGGGAATTTTTATTGAAAAATATGACAGAAACTGTCGTCTTAAGTAAAAGCCGAATAGATAAAGACGACTGAAATTGGAAATTATAATGATTTTTAATCAACTTTCTCCGTTTAATGCAAAGTGCAAAAAAATCATTTTTCTTACCGTTTCGAAATATTACTTTATAACATTTTTGGATTGCACTATATTTATTAATTATTTTTATTTGTTTATTTCCCATTATTTATTTAGATATTACTTATTTCACTCGATTGCATACACTGAAAAAAATTATTTCGGTATTTTAGGAATTAGGTTATGAAAACTGTTTCTCTTGTAATTTCAAGAAGGAAAGGGAAAAATTTCCCCTTCCACATTTTGAAGGTCCAATCGCTGATATATGAGACTTTTTTATTGTCAGTGCGGTTGATATACTCGAACAGTTTATTTTTCGCGACGCGTCAAAAATGCTATTTTACAGGTCTTTTGAATTATTTATTTTATTAATTACTTTTAATTGCTTATAATAAAATATGATTTCATTGGAAACTTTGACACACTAATTTATCATTTTTATAAAAAAAAGCGGTCCAATGTTAATTTTTCTGAGAAAAAAGTCTGTTTGAAAAATGTGATTTTAGTGATCGGTTTGTTTACATTTTAGTTTGTTTACATTTCACAACTTGGACATGCCCTTAATGTCTATTCATAGTTGGTCACTAAAATAAGGAAACAGAAATTTTGTTTTTTCTTAATATATTAATATTTTTCCATAAAACAGAAGCAATTTTGGCGCCCCTATAAAGTTGGCGCCCGGGGCACTTGCCCACCCTAGCCCCCCTATAGATCCAGCCTGTACATGGGTAATATAACCTAAATTATGCCTGTACCTTCTATTTTTTTCTTTCATATTAAGAAATAATTAAAGAGCAGCGTGATATTAAAAGAAGTATTTAAAACATTAAATAAATTATTTTATAATAATAATAATTGTATACATAATAAACAAGAAATAGAAATAAATTAGTGTATAACGAATAAATAAAAGCAATAAACGAATAAATAATTTAAAGCAATAAATAATGAATAAAAAAAAGTAAAATAGGAATCAGCTGGTAAAAATTTATAAACAATATAAATCAGTAAAAAAGAACACTTAATGATTGTACTTTATTAAATTTACTTATTAATTATTAGGGGAGAGTGGTCCTAAGTTTTCCACCCATTGTTTTTGTTTGTTTTTATTTATGTTTTGCTTCTCTGTTGTGTTTTTCATCACGAGAAAGACCGAGAAAGTGTAACGTAGGAATTAAGCATAAAGACAACAAATAATTTATTAAAAAGACATACTACAAAACGCCAATCTCCGCCGCCATCCACCATTGAAAATGAATAAAATAAAACAACCCAGGCGCGAAAGACCAATGCTGACGATGGGGTGAAGCTTGATTGAGCCTTGAACGCCCAGCGTGGGTAATCCAGAGTTGAAGCAGTCTTTAAAACACTGTCACTCAATCCCGGGTAGAAAATTATCAAGTCAGTCTAGAATATACATTGCCCCAGTATAGTTTTTGTCACGCGCTGCTATTTATAGTGATTCTAGGCTGGCGCGACATTGGTTCTATATAGTTTTGTAGCTATTCCTATAAATCTTATATAGCTTTTCGCACGCGCTGCTGTTTATAGTTATGCTAGGCTGGTGCGACCTAAAATCTATATAGTCTTTCTAGATTTGTTTAAAGGCAAATATAAATTTTCTCACGCGCTACTGTTTATAGTAATGATAGGCTGGCGCGATCTAAAATCTATATAATCTTTCTCGATTTGTTTAAAAGTTAGTATAGGTTTTCTCACGCTTTACTGTTTATAGTAATGCTAAGCGGGCGCGATCTAAAATCTATGTAGACTTTCTAGATTTGATTGAAGACCAGTATAGATTTTGTCGCACGCTGATGTTTATAGTACTGCTAAGTTGGCGCGATCTAGAATCTATTTAGTTTCCTAGATCCTTGTTTAAGGCTAGCTTAAGTTTTTTCCACACGCTGCTATAAATATTTATGTTTTATTGGAACAGTCTAGAATTGTCTATGAATTCCAAAAAAAAGTATACAGTTATACTTGAAAATAATTAAATCGAGAACTTTGGGGTCATATCGTTCGTTAAGCTGTTCAAATTGTTAAAAATGTTTTCAAAATGTTAAAAAAATTGTAATAAAATTTAAAAATTTATTTTGTTATTGTTCATTAAAATATTTAGAGATTTTACTCTATATTATTTATAATCAATTTCTCTAAAGATTTTTTTTCAACCCACTTTTTTTATACGTAGCTTTCTCATGTATAATATGAGAAGAACTCGATCGGCGCTAGAAAGTTTCGCTAGTTATACTAAATTTTACTAGCGAAACAATCTAGCGCCGATTTGTACAAACTATCTAGTAACTAGTGTATACAAGTGTTACATTTTCGTCTAGTTACTATGTATATAAATTATTTCGCGCCAGTATAGTATCTAGGGAAGTTAGACTGGGTCTATAAAGCGCCAGTACAATTTTCTACCCGGGATGTTGGTTCAACATTGGAGACCAATGTTCGTCCCATGCTCGATTCAAGACTCGATCAATCTTCGTGTGTAAAGCTTGAATCAAGGCTTGAATCAACCATGATACATTATTCAGTTTATTTATTACCGTATGATTCATCAATCATTTTTAAATAGTATAAAAAATTATCGAAATTAATGAATAATTATTAAATATTAAATAATTTCTAAATATTTACATGTAATATATTAAATGTAAATGTTATTAAATAATTAAATAATTTAGATAAAAAATTATATAAATTAATAAATAATTATTAAATATTAAATAATTTATTAATATTTACATTTCATATATTAAATGTAAATATTTAGAAATTATTAAAAAATAAAAAATAGATATTAATCAATAATTATTAAATATTTAATAACTATTTATTAATTCAGATAATTAACCGGTTAGTAAATATTATCCAGGGAGTAAGACTAAGGAAACTGCACTAATGCTATGGAAGTTAAACCATTCGTCGCATTGAAACTATACGTAAGAACGAAAATTATGGTTTTCGCGCATGCGCACATGTGATATACTATTTTTTTGTCAAACGCGTGTGACCTTGCTACTCAGTGTTGCCAACTCTGGCAATGATATACTTGATTAAGCAGGAACCCTTCCAACCTTCGTTGGCCGTGCGGTTTAAATAGGTGCGTTTATAGGGGTGTTCGGGTATGCGTCGGGGTGTTCGATACCACATGCGAGCGAATATTTTTCCGTTTTCGTTTTTAAGCGATATATAAAATAATAAAATTATGTGTTGTGTTGTGAATAAAAAATGTAAACATGTTGGTAAATAATATTAAAAGTCTGTTAAAAAATCAAGAAAAAAATGTACTAATGAACAGAAAAATTGTCTTTTTTTTAACTAAAATTATTTTTTTAATGTCACTGTTTCAAATGACATTTATCGTTAGTAATAATATATTATTTATGTGGAAATAATATATAATTATAATATTTATAATTATTAAAGCTTCGATCAGTCCTGCTCTCGCTGTCTCACTAAGGCTCAACGAATATTGACCAATGCTCAGTCAATCTTTATAAAGCCGGAACTCGGCGTCACTTTGCACCTGGGAATGCTTCATTTCTAAAATGTCTAAAATGCAACTTTTTACTATTATTATATAGCATATGCTATAGGCAGACCGCAATAGCACCACTCATTGAAACGAAAGCATATGCTTTCATTTTCAAAACCGCGCTTCTTTGGAGCAAACAACTTTTCATTTGATTCAAATTTACACGCATTTTCTTCAAATTTATCTATTAGATGCTTCAAATGAATAATGTCAAAGAAGCAATAAATTATTTTGTTGCTATATATAGATTAACTACAGAAACAATTTGCACAATAGCATTAATTCTACAGTACCGTACTTTTAATTTAAACAATTTCATTTTTTCGTTTTAAGCAATATGCTGTTCGATTAATAAATGTGTCATTGAATCAGTGACGGGAAATTCAATAGCATGGAGCTATTTGATTCAACAGCACTTTTTTTCAGTGTAGGCTTTTAATAAACTTTAGATTCCTTGTAGTGAATTATACTTTTTCAAAAGAGTAAAAAGTCTTTGAAAAAGAAGCAAAAGTTAGTTAGTAATTTTTCATCAAAAATAGTATAATTATTACTATTTATTTTTCTCCAGACGGTTAGCCCGACTGTGGCTGACGCATGGGCAGACCATCATAAAATTGGTTTTACAACTTTGCGGGCCAAAGCTTACCTGACCGTTGGCCCAACTGTGGCTGATGGTCGGGCCGACTATCAAAAAGTTGGTTTCACAACTTTGGCAGCCAAAGTTCACCCGACTGTCGGCCCAACTGTGGTTGACGGTTGGGCCGACGATCAAATATTCGCGTTTGTCACGGTGTCATTCACGGTTGGCCCAACTTTGGGAGAAACTTTCAACCAAAGTCAAGCCATCTTTGGGTGCCAAAACTTCGGCTGGCATAGTTGGCCCGACTTTGGCCCCACGTTCCAACTGTGGCGGCCGACCGAAATTCGCACCTGGGAACAATTGTCTTTCGAATAATATTAAATTTTTAAAAGTTACTTGATATTAAGACAAATTACTCACTTTTAAACTTTATTTCATAACTATTAGCAAAAAATATAAAAATTGCTTCTACCCGTGTAGAAATTTCGCTATGGCCCAGATCAGGCACAGATCGGGCCTTCCCTATTAGGGAATGAAACACACGGCCCGATAAGGCCCTGATCAGGAAATCCACATTTGAGTGTCGCCCCTATCTGGCCCAGGTCGGGCCGTGTGTTTCATCCCTAATACGGCCGTAGTAGGGCAATTTCTACACGGGTAAGCAAATTTATATTGACTTTCTGCAAAATTAAGATCACGTTCAAAAATCCAATTATAAACTCCTTTTTTCTACCATAAAAAATAAAATTTCATTTGTTTCTTTGTTACAGGTAAGAAGAAAATTAATCTCGTTTACTTTGTGGAGATTAAGACAGTAAATTTTTCGTGAGTATATCCTAGATTTTCAAGACACATCCAATCAGCATAAAGTGTGGCCGAGGGCATGTAGTTAGAGGTTTTGCATTTTCACGACTTGCGATACGCGCCTACTTGACTTTTTTTTCTTCTTCTTCATCTGCTTTCTTTTTCATTTACAATCTGTGGTTCACTTTCAAGGTGGAATTGCGACGAACCTTGACATTCCATTGCTAATCTAATTAAGTAAAAATGTGGACCTGACATAATTCCTTAAAACATTTTCTGTTTAATGCATATGCAATGATCACTTCTTTTCTTCTCCTTAGGCGACATATTGATTTCAAAGACACATATTTCTTTCACAGATTCCAATAAATAATCACATTTCACTCTTTTAGTTGTCGAAAAAAAGTGAAATCATTATTCAAAAATTATTTAGCAACTTTTTTTCACATTCGGCGTTTTTCTTTGCTACGATTGACAAGACCTACCGGAAAAATATATTTAAAAATATTCGTGGAATACACTTACAATAGTATATTTCGTAACTTGTGCGAGCAGTTAACAAAGTGCTCTATCAAAAATTGGCAACTGCTCCCACAAGTTTCGGACGATATTTTTCATAAGAAGGTGCAAAAGGTGTAAACAAACCAAGCACTAACATCACCTTTTTTATACATCTTTTTCTCTCACAAAAATTACTATTAGAAAACTATTTTTAGAAAAATGATAAATTAGAGTGTCAAAGTTTCCAAAAAAATCATTTTTGAGTGTGTTCAATAAATATCAATTAGTAAAACAACTAATTCAAATGACCTGTAAAATAGCATTTTTGATGCGTCGCGAAAAATAAACTGTTTTAGTATATCAACAGCACTGACGATGAAGAAGTCACATATCAGCGATTGGACCTTCAACATGTGGAAAGGGAAATTTTTCCCATATTACAAGGAGAAAGGGTAAAAACTTCTTCATCGTCCGTGCGGTTGATATAGTCCAACACTTAAATTTTTCGCGATGTCAGACGATTGCTCTCCGCGCACGCGCATACCGTGCCAAGAAAGCATTGACAACACTATGCAGAAAGACACATTTTGTTTTACTTTGAAACTCACTTATTTTCACATACTTTCAGGTATACTAGGTATAGATACTAAATTCAACACTTCCCCTGTCGGATTGGGCTATCGTAAATCTACCCAAGTTATGGTAGATTTAAGGTAGGTTTAGGATAGACTAATAAAATTGTTATTATTTGATGTAATAATGCCAAAAAAAGTATTGGAAATGATCAAGGAATATCTAAGGATGAAATTGATATATTTTGTAGGAAAAATTAACGTCAAATTAATGAGAAATTAATGTTTAAAGTAGGAAATGTCAGTTTTAGTGTAGGATGTATGTGTGTGTAAGGTCGATATTAAAATAAACTGTTGATATGTCGCCGCGCATTTTGCGCGACAGATGGCGGAGGTGACATTTGTCTATGGCTTTATATTACATGCTCCTTCATTAAGAAAGCTATTTTTTTATTTGTTGGTTAAGTTACACAAAATGGAAAAAATATTTATATTAAAAAAAACATATATAGTTCCAACCCCCGAAAAGAAAAAAGGAATATTATAGACCAATAAAAGAATAAACAAACTCCTCCTACTTTTGAAATAAATGTTTCTATTTGTTGGTAGATTTAAACAAAATGGAAAAAAGTTATATTTGAAAAATAAAACATATAATTTCAACCCTCAAAAGAAATAATGGATGTTTTAGACCAATAAAAATAAAGTTGAAACTCCTCCTTCATAAAGATAGCTATTTTTTTATTTGTTGGTCAAGTTACACAAAATGGAAAAAAATTTATATTTGAAAAATAAGACATATTATTTCAACCCTCAAAAGAAATAATGGATGTTTAAGACCAATAAAAAAACAAGTTAGAACTCCTCCTTCATAAAGAATAGTATATTGTACAACGAGTGGAGAAAAAGGGCGATTTCTCGCGAGCTGAAGTTTGCTGCTCGAGCGTAGCGAGTGCAGCAATCAAGCGAGCGAAAATCGTTTTTCTCCACGAATTGTACACGATACTTTGTCCAACAACTGCAAAACATATTTTATTTATCTCAATTTTTATTTATAAGATTTTTGTGTAAACTAACATTACCTATTTGGATATGTCACGTTACTTACGTAAATTGCGTAAATTATGTAAGTCATACCCTTAGTTTAGTTACGTAAGTTATATTAATATTAAGAATTTAAAAGAAAAACACAAATAGTTTTATTTTTCATTCAGTCATCAAACTCTTTTCTCCACAGGCCAAATCCACCAGTGGAGGAAAGTAGTACTTTTCTCCACTGGCCAACCACCAGTGGAGGAAAGTAGCACTTTTCTCCACTGGTGCCTAGCGTACAATAGTTCAATTCCACTGCAGGCGTTGGACAAAGATATTTTTTTATTTCATGGTCAAGCCACGAACAAAATGGAAAAAAAATTATATTTAAAAAAACATATATAGTTCCAACCACCTAAAAGAGAAAATGGATATTTTAGACCAATAAAAAACTAACTCCTCCTACTTTTAAAATCAATTTTTCTACTTGTAGGTAGATTTAAACAAAATAGAGAAAAAAGATGGTTTATTTTTTTATTGGTCTAAAACATCCATTATTTCTTTTGAGGGTTGAAATAATATGTCTTATTTTTTAAATATAAATTTTTTTCCTATTTGTGTAACTTGACCAACAAATAAAAAAATAGCTATCTTTATGAAGGAGGAGTTTCAACTTTATTTTTATTGGTCTAAAACATCCATTATTTCTTTTGAGGGTTGAAATTATATGTTTTATTTTTCAAATATAACTTTTTTCTCCGTTTTGTTTAAATCTACCAACAAATAGAAAAATTTATTTTAAAAGTAGGAGGAGTTTCAACATTATTTTTATTTGTCTAAGTCATTTTTTTTTCTTTTGGGGTTGGAATTATATGCTTTATTTTTCAAATATAACTTTTTTCTCTATTTTGTTTAAATCTACCAACAAATAGAAAAATTTATTTTAAAAGTAGGAGGAGTTTGTTTATTCTTTTATTGGTCTAAAATATCCATTATTTCTTTTGTGGGTTGGAACTATATATGTTTTTTTAAATATAAATATTTTTTCCATTTTGAGTAACTTGACCAACAAATAAAAAAATGCTTTCTTAATGAAGGAGGAGTTTCAACTTTATTTTTATTGGTCTAAAACATCCATTATTTCTTTTGAGGGTTGAAATTAAATGTTTTATTTTTCAAATATAACTTTTTTCTCCGTTTTGTTTAAATCTACCAACAAATAGAAAAATTTATTTTAAAAGTAGGAGGAGTTTCAACATTATTTTTATTTGTCTAAGTCATTTTTTTTTCTTTTGGGGTTGGAATTATATGCTTTATTTTTCAAATATAACTTTTTTCTCTATTTTGTTTAAATCTACCAACAAATAGAAAAATTTATTTTAAAAGTAGGAGGAGTTTGTTTATTCTTTTATTGGTCTAAAATATCCATTATTTCTTTTGTGGGTTGGAACTATATATGTTTTTTTAAATATAAATATTTTTTCCATTTTGAGTAACTTGACCAACAAATAAAAAAATGGTTTCTTAATGAAGGAGGAGTTTTAACTTTATTTTTATTGGTTTAAATATCCATTTGTCTTTTAGGGGTTGGAATTATATGTTTTATTTTTCAAATTTAACTTTTTTTCTCCATTTTGTTTAAATCTACCAACAAATAGAAAAATTGATTTTAAAAGTAGGAGGATTTTGTTTTTTCTTTTATTGGTCTGTTATATTCATTTTTTATTTTCGGGGTTTGGAACTATATATGCTTTTTTTAATATAAATATTTTTTCCATTTTGTGTAACTTAACCAACAAATAAAAAAATAGCTTTCTTTATGAAGGAGCATGTAATATAAAGCCATAGACAAATGTCACCTCCGCCATCTGTCGCGCAAAATGCGCGGCGACATATCAACAGTTTATTTTAATATCGACCTTACACACACATACATCCTACACTAAAACTGACATTTCCTACTTTAAACATTAATTTCTCATTAATTTGACGTTAATTTATCCTACAAAATATATCAATTTCATCCTTAGATATTCCTTGATCATTTCCAATACTTTTTTTGGCATTATTACATCAAATAATAACAATTTTATTAGTCTATCCTAAACCTACCTTAAATCTACCATAACTTGGGTAGATTTACGATAGCCCAATCCGACATCAATTTACCATTTTCATAAAAAAACTGTAAATTTCTATTCATTTACGAAAATGTGATAGTCGAAAACATCCTCAATATTCGGTCATCTACTGCTACTTTTTTCGACCATCACATTTTCGTAAATGAATAGAAATTTACAGTTTTTTTATGAACATGGTAAATTGAAGTGTTGAATTTGGTATCTATACCTATTATACCTGAAAGCATGTGAAAATATGTGAGTTTCAGAGTAAAACAAAATGTGTCTTTCTGCATAGTGTTGTCAATGCTTTCTTGGCACGGTATGCGCGTGCGCGGAGAGCAATCGTCTGACATCGCGAAAAATTTAAGTGTTGGACTATATCAACCGCACGGACGATGAAGAAGTTTTTACCCTTTCTCCTTGTAATTTGGGAAAAATTTCCCTTTCCACATGTTGAAGGTCCAATCGCTGATATGTGACTTCTTCATCGTCAGTGCTGTTGATATACTAAAACAGTTTATTTTTCGCGACGCGTCAAAAATGCTATTTTACAGGTCATTTGAATTAGTTGTTTTACTAATTGATATTTATTGAACACACTCAAAAATGATTTTTTTAGAAACTTTGACACTCTAATTTATCATTTTTTTAAAAATAGTTTTCTAATAGTAATTTTTATGAGAGAAAAAGATGTATAAAAAAGGTGATGTTAGTGCTTGGTTTGTTTACACCTTTTGCACCTTCTTATGAAAAATATCGTCCGAAACTTTAATTTCTTTATTAATTTAATAAAACAATTTTTTAGATTCAGAATTTTATTTATCAATAAAAAATTATTTCTTCTTCTCTTTATATTTCATTTTCTTCTTTAGGGCATTATTATCTAGACATTAAATGTCATATTTTTTGTTGTTCTTTTTAATTGGGGGTAAAATTTCAAAGGGAATAGAATGTCAACAATTTTTATCCAACACATTTTCATCCTATAATATATGTTTTAATATCAGAGAAAAATTTATTATACGTGTCAGACAAATGTGTTTAGTTAACATTTTTTTATTTAATGTATTTTTCTTTTTTTAAAGCACCTCATCTTGTGCAAGGGCAAGGCACTTTGAAACAAGGAACATTCTTTTCTTATCTCCTTTGAAGGAATTTCAAAAATGTATAACATATCATAAAAATGTTCCGTTTGTAATTTCATCTGTCATTGCATACGCCTTTTCAAATCAGCCACTTTGTAAATCATTTTGCAATCTTCGCAGTGGGTTTAGCCTGTAGGCGCCAGCAGTTTACATTCTTCTATTCTGTTTATCACCTCGCTTCATTATTATATATATATATATATATATATATATATAATTACTCTCTTCATTTTTATTCAATTTTTTCCAGTAAAAATTTAATTATTTATTGTGAAAAGTGTGTATCGTTTTCAAATTGGTAAAAATTACTACTGCTAATTATTAAGTTACTAAAATAATTACTGACTAAATATAAAATACGTATATGCTTAAATAATAATAGGTACCTATAAATATTGACTATACCGAAAATTTATTTACATAATTATAAATATATGTACTTAAAAATAATGATAGATATTTTCATTTTCTATTTTAGTTTCATTTTTTGTTATTCTGTGATAAAAGTCACTGAGAAAAATGGATATTGAGCTTTAATATCTAGATATTAACGGTCAATATCTGTGACAGTCAAATACATAAACATCTTAGATGTTTAAATTTAATATCCACAGATATTGGAAAATACATGTTCACACATAACCTCAAATTTGTAGATTATACCAGTTAGCATCTGAGATATTAAACCATAACATCTAGATGTTATAAAATTCCATCTTTTCTTAATATCTAGTATATTAAGATTTTTAACATCCAATTTTCTCAGTGCTCTAAATCAAAAATTTTACCCTAGGTAAAAGTATATAGAAATAAGTATTCCTTACTTGAATTTACTAAATTAGTAAACAAGTTCTATTACTTTAAACTATTTTGTGAGTTTAAAAAATAAAGATATTTAAAATTAAAGTTTTGAAGTTTAATAACCCAAAAACTGTACATGCAAATTAAATAAACTTTTTTAATAAATTAGTTTATTATTAAACTATAAAATTCAAGTGTAAAATTAAGAGAAAGTTGCAATTAACTATTTAATAATAATGTTTTTCAAAATCAATTTATACTCCCTTCTTGCACCGAACCACTCATCTAACCACATAATGTTTTAGGCGTTAGTAAAATTTAAAGTTTAAACTTAAGGGTATGTCCAAGTTGTAAAATGTAAACAAACCAAGCACTAAAATCATATTTCGGAAACAGCCTTTTCTCCCACAAAAATGAACATTAAACCGATTTAAAAAAAAAATGATAAATTAGTGTGTTAAAGTTTCCAATAAAATCATATTTCACTATAAGCAATAAAAAGTAATTAGTAAAATAACAAATTAAAATCACCTGTAAAATAGCATTCTTGATGCATCGCAAAAAAAGAATAGTTTGAGTATATCAACCGCACGGACGATGAAGAAGTTTTTACCCTTTCTCCTTGTAATTTCAAGGAGGAAACGGAAAAATTTTCCCCTTCAATAGCTGATATGAGACTTCTTCATCGTCAGTGCGGTTGATATACTCGAACAGTTTATATTTCTCGACGCGTCAAAAATGCTATTTTACAGGTCATTTTAAATAGTTATTTTACTAATTACTTTTAATTGCTTATAGTGAAATATGATTCCATTGGAAACGTTGACACAATAATTTATCATTTTTATAAAAAAAGCGTTCTAATGTTAATTTTTGTGGAAGAAAAGGCTATTTCCGAAATGTGATTTTAGTGCTTGGTTTGTTTACATTTCACAACTTGGACATGCCCTTAAGGTAACTTTAACTTTTTTAATATTTGTAGATATATTTTGTGATTTTCTTTATTTTTAATTTTAACATATGATTAGGCCTTAAATCATTTCTAATTATCAAAAAGTGAACATTTTTTAAAATAAATTTCTGTAATGGAGAGCCGATTTTCACTTATTTTTACACACAAATTATATTGGAAAACGTTTAAAGTTCAAAAGTTATGTGACATTCGAGCAAATTTTTAATTCTAGTATTGTCAAGAAGTCTCATATCGAAATAAATTTTTTTTAATATAAACGAGAAGATATTGTAATCATTCTCACTTAATAATATCAAAATGGGCGTTATCCGCATAATGTCCTTGTTGCACCCAATGCTTCAATTAAAGTGATAATTAATAAGTTGTTTATTAGCTAAATTGAAAATAACTTATTATTTACTTCATAAATAATTAGTTACTGTCAATAATTTAATAATTATTAGTTAATACTAATAAATATAATAATTATTTATTACTCTAAAGGATAATTTTTTTCATTCAAATAACACAGGCCGACAAATTTTAATCAACTGCATGTTGCCTAAAATATTACTGCCGATTCTTACAGGATTTTGTCCGTAGAATACGAATCTGACCTTGAAAATATTGGATTGGCTCTAGTTTTTAATCAATTTACGTTTCAATATACAAAATATGCATTTTTAGCATTTTTTGAATGAATGTACAACAATACACCGAATCAGTAAATCTGTCCGCATAGCACAAAATGAAAGTTTAAACACTGCTCTTCAATATCCAAAAACAAAAAATGTAATTTATGTACACTTTAACCTGTAGTGTCAAAAGAGACATTCGCTGTTCCACAAGCATATTGAAAACAACAGTACTTTTGACCATGTAAGGTAATTTAAATAACAATTAGTCTCTCTAGGGGTTTTTATGGTCGCTGCTTACTGATCTGTATTTAGATTTTAATATTCAAAATGGCGAATCCAATATGGCAGAATTTTTTAAAAATTTTAAATTTTTATCATAAAAGGCGTAAATTATCTTTAAAAATTTGGTCCGCCACTTGTAATTTTTATATTTCATAGCAGATTTGTAACTAGCGATTAGGAAAACGCCAGAGACACTAATTTTTACTTGAATTACCTTACATGGTCAAAAGTAATATTAATTTTAATACGTTTATGGAACAGCGTATCTTTTTTTGGACATTATAGGTTAAAGTGTACATAAATTACATTTTTTGTTTTTGGATATTCAAGAGCAGTGTTTAAGCTTTCAATTGGTGTTATGCGGACAAATTTACTGTTTCTGTGTATTGTTGTACAATCATTCAAAAAATGCCAAAAATGCATATTTTGTATAATGAAACGTAAATTGATTAAAAACTGGAGCCAATCCAATATTTTCAAGGTCAAATTCGTATTCTATGGACAAAATCCTATAAAAATCAGCTTCTATTGGTTAGGCCACAAAATTTTGTTGGCCTGTGTAATCGATTACTTGACTATTATCAAATAAATATTTTTTTAAATCAAAATAATTAATTATCTAAAAATTACTCTATTAATTGATAATAACTTACTAAATACTATGATAATAATTACTAATTATTTACCAAGAAATTTTAACAGTAACTAATAATTTGTGAAGTACATTGATAATTACTATTTTTCATGTAATTTGAAAATTAATAAATAATTAACCCTTTAACGCCGGGAAGGACACATATTTCACTCAACTTTTAGAGCCATCGTTCTTAACGATTTCGTAAGTTAAAAATTTGGTAGGTATCCATCCCTATTGAGTTTTTATCGCTCTTTCAGAATCAGAAGTTGAAATTTAAAAAAACTTTAATTTGAGAAAATTGAGAACATTTTTTCGACAAAAAACTGAATTTTTTTTTACTTTTTTTTGGGAAAAATGAATTTTTCTTAAGGTAGCAAGTAAGAATGCATGCGTAAAAACTACAAATATTGCGTCCGCAAAAACCAACCTTCAATATGGCGAAATGTACGTTTAAAAATTTCAAAATGACGGCTTAAAAATGTCGATAGAAGACATTTCTTTAAATAAACATCAAACTCTAGTGTAGGAATTTAAAAAAAAATTGGATAATCTTGTCACTTTGTATTTAGGGGTTGCTGAGGTTGCTGATTACGAATCTAATATTAGTTTTTCAAAAATAAAAATGGCTGACACAATATGGCGGAATATTTTTTTTAAATTTGACAAAATATTTTTGAAACTTCATACTCAGGGGTTTTCGGCGTTGTTGATTACGAATCTGATATTAGTTTTTCAAAATTCAAAATAGCGGATCCAATATGGCGATCGTAAATTTAAAAAATCGTTAGATTTTGTTGAAATTTGTTACTTTGGGGTTTTTGCGGTTGATGATCACGAATCTGATATTAGTTTTTAAAAATTCAAAATGGCGGTTCCAATATGGCGATCGAAAATTTAAAAAATTGTTAGATCTTGTTGAAATTTGTTACCTATAGGTTTTTGCAGTTACTGATTACAAATCTCATATTAGTTTTCAAAATTCAAAATGTTGGATCCAATATGGCGATTGAATTAAGTCATTAACCACTTCACTGGCAGGGCGTTCCAAATGGCGTTCCACGCGCCGAGGCCCAGACTGGCAAAAACATATACGTATAATACTACCATTCATAATAATAAATAATAGTTATTTATATATGTTATATTTATATATATTATTAATAATTATATTATTATATTGTAATATAAATATCTTTGTTTAATAAAAATACAAGTTTTATAGTGTAAAAATTAAAAAAAAGTGGAACGCCATTTGTTGAAAATTATTAAAAATAGCCGATTTGAACGTTCGGAAAAACGTTGAAAATCACAAAAACTAAAATTTTTGTTGTGATAATCTTGTTCCCTGATGTCTAAATTATAGAAATATTGCTTTACAATAGTTAAATGTGGTGTACACTCTTAAAAAAAAGAGTTTTTTAGGAACGCCATTTCGGTGTTTTTGCCAGTCTGGGCCTCGGCGCGTGGTGGAGACGTTCCACTAGAATTCAGCCCCACTACTCACTACACATTGATATTTGTCCGCGTTACACGAAGCGCTGGAATTGTATGTATATGACCAGTGTAGTTGTATTGGAAAGTAGAATGGGTGATTTTCTGAACTACCACGCGTAAACACTCAACAAGCTCATTTTTAAACATTAATAACAAAGAAATCTATAAGTAAAAAGTATTTTTGACGTTTGTATGTGAAAGAGCAACTCAATAAATATTGAAAGATATACATAACTCGAAATTAATTTTTTCGGACCTAAGGTCCCTTTTGTCGCGGCACGTCACATATTAGATTCGTAATCAGCAACTTTAAAAACCCCTAAATACAAAGTGGCAAGATTATCAAATTTTTTTTAAATTCGTACACTAGAGTTTGATGTTTATTTAAAGAAATGTCTTCTATCGCCATTTTGAAGCCGTCATTTTGAAATTTGTAAACGTATATTTCGCCATATTGAAGGTTGGTTTTGCGGACGCGAAACCAAAAAAAAGTAAAAAAAAATCAGTTTTTTGTCGAAAAAATGTTCTTAACTTTCTCAAATTAAAGTTTTTTTAAATTTCAACTTCAGATTCTGAAAGAGCTACAAAAACTCTATAGGGATGGATACCTACCAAATTTTTAACTTACGAAATCGTTAAGAACGATAACTCTAAAAGTTGAGTAAAATATGTGTCCTTCCCGGAGTTAAAGAGTTAAATAATTTAAAAATCCTTATTATTGAAACAAACTTTGTTGAATAATAATTTAATTTACTAAATAACTTAATACTTATTAATTATTTACTAAAACCAATTGAATAATTAATAATTATTTTCAAAATGAAATGATAATTACAAATAATTTACTGTAATTCTTTTGATAATAATATTATTTATTAAGTATTTTGATAATTACTAATTATACACGCACACAGAAGTTGTATACTTGTTGATCGAAGTTTCGCATCGGGTTAATTGTGCTACAGGAATATTTTCTCCCTTTGTGAGATGAAATGAATGGATTTGTGTCATCGCGATAGTGAGACGGAAGTCCCTCCTTTTTTCGAGACTTTAAATCGAAGAGTTGATATCAGTAATAATACATCGATTTTCAAACACCCTGTAGCTATTGCAGAATGTACCTTTTTCAGAGTGGAGGGGGGAGGGGACTAAGGAGATATCTTTATCTGTAATCATGAGCACGTCTATACAATTATTCATCTAGACCCACTGTATATACTTTCATACTTCTCTTAATCCACCAAACCCCTACTACTACTACCATACAATCGAGTCGCATCACATAGTCACAACTCTTTCATTTCTGTTATATCTCTACTTTAAACCCATCGCAAGATTCCTTCATTAATTACCACGCACTCTATTCCGTTTATGTGTATACGTATAAAATAATTATCTAAATTAATGGAATCACTCTCTAAATCTCAATAAATTAGAGACAAGTCAAGCAATTCTTGTTAAAACTTTCTATATCTAGTTAATTATCATAATCACATTTTACTAAAAAACCTAATGGAAGTTCAAGTTGTTTACTGCATTTTATTTTTATTATTATTATTATTATTATTATTATTATAGTTATTATTATTATTATTATTATTATTATTACCAGCTGTTGTACCCGTCTTCGATGGGTTTTAGTTTCTACTAATATATTTAAGAAGGGTGTCTCCAACCGGAAATTAAATTTGACTGGGAAAAACTAAGAATGAGTTACCATTAACCATTTATTTCATTTGGAAAATAATACTATTTTATACTATTTAAATTAGTAATAGACTTTTTTGTCAAATATAATTTTTAACTAATTCATATTAACAGAATAGTATTTGTCTAATTGATGTATGCGTTTGTAGTACTTTAATTATATTCATTTGTAAGATATTGAAAAGGCCTATTTTACGGTTTATTAAGATAATATTTAATATTTTGAAATCCGAACTAGTTTCGAACGATACATCGTTCCTCATCAGGGGATGAATAATTTTATAAATGGGACGTTTCATGTTAAGCGGGCCACCCCAATGGCCATATCAAAATTGACCTATTTTTTGACCTATAGGTCAAAATAGAATAAATAACGGCCTCCCCGTGTAGAAAAATTTCTTGTTGAACTATGTGCAAGATAAAAACTATATCGTAAATAACTCGTGAAACTATTCACGTAAATCTATATCGAAACGGTCTAGCTACTGTACAGTTTCACTTCATTAAGTGATTTATATTGTTAAACGTTCTAGGATCTGTATAGTTTCACTACATTAACTACTTTACGTTGTTCAACTATATAAATTCTGTCTAGCAAAACTAGATAATAAATAATATGAAAAACTTATATTTATCATATAAAATAAAATATTTAAATAATCAAAATCAGTAATTGTTTTGCATAAAAACAATATACACTTTTCGTCTAGTATTTCTACCAAATGGGAAATTGTTCGCCTTCGAAAGCAGTCCCTCGCTGCTTATGTTTAAAATTACTTAGGATAAGTTGTCACCAGGGCGCGCAAGTTTCTTTTCTCGTTAACAAGTTGTTTTACCAGTTATATATAAGAAGAGACAATTTCATTCTTAAACTTAAAGGCAAATATTATTTTTGTCTGATTTTTATCACACTCAGGTTTTAATAGAGTGTTTCAATTAAATTAATTCTTTTTCCTGTATTAGACTAGTACTTTATTTTTTCATTTATTTTTTTTTGAACAATTTTTGCTATGTGTTGTATTAATAAAATATTAATTTCAGACATTGGTTCAATATTGGTAACCAAGAAATAACCATTCATAAATTTAATTTTAAAACGCTGGTAAATAATTAATATTGGTTCAATATTTGTTGTAAATGAACAACCAAGGCTTGGAAATTCCGGCATTTGCCTTAGATGTACATAAATTGTTCTAGATCCACAATATAGTTTTAATACAGATTCACAGGATTGTTCTGATATAGTAAAACTATCTAGAAACTTGATGTTCGTAGCGTTACATTTCTAGACAGTTTCTATAACATTTCACAATACTGGAACTATATAGTAAATAGTAAAACTATACCGTTACGCTACAGATACGTGACAAATTTCCACACGGGTCACATTACGTCAAAATCTATGACTAATTTGACCTATTTTTTGACCTAAAGGTCAAAAAGAGGATAAATAACGGCCTTACATTACGTCAAAATCTATGTCTAATTGGACCTTATTTTTACCTATAGGTCAAAAGGAGTATAAATAACGGCCTCGCATTACATCAAAATCTATGCCAAAAAAATTTCTTTTTACTTGCAGGCTGTTATGTTACTTCAAAATTGATGACAAATATTTAAAATTTAAGAATGGCTAATATCATATGATCGCATATTACAATCTTTGTATTATCCATAAATAAAAGAATATATAATTCCAGGGGGTTGGCGCGCGGGGGGCGGAGCCCCCCTAGTATATATCTATATATATTCGAAAAATATCTGGCTTTTTAAAAAATCCAATATGGCGACCACAATATAACCTTTAAATGTGTCTAAATTAAAAAACAGAGGTCTAAAAGTGCTAATCATGAAGGAGTATTAGGAGACATATCTCCAATGGGAAAATTGACTGATATTGACTATCCTTCTCTGCAGTAAAATCGACAGGCACACGGAAAGTAATAGCCTCATCATGTTCACCGAAAAAAGCGCCGCCAAAAGGGGGAAAAATAAGTGCAATTTTACATTTTAAGTATTTTTATCTTTGACAGCTGATTGATATTTAAGGTAAGAGGATCCTCTGAGTGTTGTATTGTTAAATAAATCAACAGAATTAAACTGTTTTATACTTTATATGAATAGAAAGAAACATCTGCTTTTGAACGTATGTAAATATGCGTGCTATAGATTCAAAATCATATTTTTTTCTCAATGGAATAACGGTAGTTTGATATCGGCTTTTAGAAAATAAATATGTCAATATGGCGGACAAAATTTTTTTAATTAGGGGAGATTCGGGTGGCCCCGGACATAAGCTTTTTGATAAATAATTTGTGTTTATATTTTTGGAATGTTAGTTACATTTTTTTATATCAAACAGAATGCTTCTTTTAACCTATAGCATAAATTCATTTGTAAAATAATCAAACCTTTTAGGAAAAAAAAAGGAAAAATATGAGTCTAAAAATTCCAAACTTCAACAATTTGTCGGGGAGCCCCACTGAAAAAAGTTCTGGTTAGAATTACCAGAAATCTTAGTTTTAACTAGAATTTCGTGTTAAATATACCCTAACCAGAACATTTCTAGTTAGGTAAACCAGAATTCTAGTTAATATAACCAGAATTCTGGTTGTTTTAACTAGAATATCGTGTTAAATATACCCTAACCAGAACATTTTTTTCAGTGCCCGGACATGCGCGAAAATATTTTATATTTTAATTATTAAACTTGATAAACTAACATCAAATTATATTTACATCAATGAAACTAGACCATGTAATAGAAATAAACTGAAAAATCTATTTAATATTCACAAAAAGTCAACATAAAAAAGATTTTATAAGACGTTCAATGTGACGTACATACATTTTCTAAAGTGTCCGGATACTTTCAGATTTTTTAGAAAATTTAATTTTTTTAATAAAAGAAAATGAAAAAACTTTGTCCGGGCTACCCACTGTCTGGCGTTACCCGAATCTCTCCTAATCACATTTAATTTAAAGTTGTTACTCGGGGGTTTTTGGGGTCACTGATACTGAATTTGTTGTTAACTTCCAGAAATTTAAAATGGCGGATCCAAAATAGCGGCCAAAATTTTTTTAATTCTTCAGATTTTGTTGAAAGTTGTTGCTCTGATGTTTTGTGCACGAAGAAAAAAATGCTGTTGAATCAATGATATATGAGTTTGATTCATTGAATAGTGTCATAACGGGCTGCCAAACGTATATGCTGTTGTTTTGAAAGCACCGATTCGATTCGACTATAGTTTTTAAATTTAAAAGCATCATTTTTATGATACGAAAATTTGTACTTTTAATTTTTTTAGTTGTTGCTATCGGTTGAATAACACAATTCTGTTAAGTCAATTCTTTGATGTGGTTAAAGATATACCAACGACAAATTGAAAAAAGGAAATTTTTGTTCACATATTTTTTATATACTATAATTAATTCTCACACCTTTAACACAACACTTCATATATACTTTTTTTTCAATTTTACACATTAACATACACATCTTTATTATTTTTTTCATTTTTTCCAAGGACAAACACACACACATACACATTCAAACACACTTTATATTTTTTTGAGTCTGAAAAATATGCTGTTCCCAATCTGGGGTTTTCGCGGTTGCTGATTACAAATCCGCGGTCTGTTTTTTAAAATTCAAAATGACGGATTCGTAATCAGTAACTCCGAAAACACCCCGAGTAAAGATTTTCAGGCAAATTGGATCAATTTTTCAAAATAATGTTTGCCATATTAGATCCGCCATTTTGAATTTTGAAAAACTAACGCCAGATTCGTGTTCAACGACCCCCAAAACCCCCGTGTAACCATTTTCAAGCGAATCCGATCAGTTTTAAAAAATCGTCCGCCATATTGGATCCGACATTTTGAATTTTGAAAAACCGACCTCTAATTCGTAATCAGCAAACCCGAAAACCCCCGAGTAACCAGTTTCAGCTATTTTTAAGAAGTTTTAACCACCTTTTTTAAGTTGCGCATATATTCGTCAAGAGCACTTTTGGCCAGTTTTAAATCCGCGCATATATGCGTCCGCGACAGTCAAGGGGTTAAAACAATTTAAATAATACTTTTTTATATAAGAATTTCAAAAACGACAGGTTTAATAAACATATAAATATGTGTGGTTAAGTATTTCAATAAACTTAGCACCTGTCAATGTCTCCACAGTTGGAACGTCGGGCCAAAGTCGGACTAACTGTGGCAGCCGAAGTTTTGGCACCCAAAGGTGGCCCGACTTTGGTTCAATGTTTCTCTCAAAGTCGGGCCAACCATGAATGCCGACCGGGAGAACTGATGGTTGGTCCAACTATCAGCCACAGTGGGGCCGACGGTCGGGTACAGTTGTAGTTTATAAAGTTATCTCGCTCCTTCTTCAGACACGTGAGCGTAGCATAGTGGTAGCGTGTGTGACTGTAGTGCGTTAGGTTGCGAGTTCGATCCCCGTGAGTGTTAAATATTTTTATATGTATATAACTAATATAATGTGTGTGCGATAAATGTGTGATCAATGTAAGGTAATTGTCAACTTCAATAAATATTTTTTTTATTAACATTTGTCATTGGTTGGCAAGACTACCTTTACCAAAGTTGGGCTGACCGTGGTTACCGAAGGATGCCCAACCATTCGATCCATCGGTCGGCACAACTTTGGCATCCATAGACGGCCCAACTTTGGTGCTAACGGTTGGTCCAACTGTGTTAACCACTGGAAGGCCGGCGTGATCAATCCACATGGTGGCCCGACCTTTGGCTGACCAAGTTGGGCCGACCATGAACATGGTTGGCCCGACTATGGGCCGACCGACAATTCGCACCTGGGTTTTCATTTGATTTAAATTTACACGCATTTTCTTCAAATTTATCTATTAGATGCTTCAAATGAATAATGTCAAAGAAGCAATAAATTATTCTGTTGCTATATATATATACACTGAAAAAAAAGTGCTGTTGAATCAAATAGCTCCATGCTATTGAATTTCCCGTTATTGATTCAATAACACATTTATTAATCGAACAGCATATTGCTTAAAACGAAAAAATGAAACTGTTTAAATTAAAAGTACGGTACTGTTAAATTAATGATATTCTACAAATTGTTTCTATAGTTCATCTATATATAGCAACAGAATAATTTATTGCTTCTTTGACATTATTCATTTGAAGCATCTAATAGATAAATTTGAAGAAAATGCGTGTAAATTTGAATCAAATGAAAAGTTGTTTGCTCCAAAGAAGCGCGCTTTTGAAAATGAAAGCATATGCTTTCGTTTCAATGAGTGGTGCTATAGCGGACTGCCTATAGCATATGCTATAAAAATAAGGACACTATGTATTTGAGACATTGACAGGTGCTAAATTTATTGAAATACTTATCCACACTTATTTATATGTTTATTAAACCTGTCGTTTTTGAGATTCTTATATAAAAAACTATTATTTAAATTGTTTTAAAAAAGTAAGGACTATAGTTAAATATAAATTCCCTATATAAATTCCCTTATTCACGAGAAAAATCTCGCGCACGGTATTTAACTACAAAGTAACTGCTCAATGTAAGAAGCGAATGTATTACAATGCAGCGCGGCAGTTCTCGTCCATCACGAAAGTTAAGCACGTTTGGTCGCGGTTACTACATGGATGGGTGACCGATTGGGAACAGCGTATTTTTCAGACTCAAAAAAATATAAAGTGTGTTTGAATGTGTATGTATGTGTGTTTGTCGTTGGAGAAAATTGAAAAAATAATAAAGATATGTATGTTAGTGTGTAAATTTGAAAAAAAGATGTGTATAAGAAGTGTTGTGTTAAAGGTGTGAGATTAATTATAGTATATAAAAAATATGTGAACAAAAATTTCATTTTTTCAATTTATCGTTCGTATATCTTTAACTACATAAAAGAATTGACTTAACAGTATGGTGTTATTCAATCGATAGCAACAACTAAAAAAATTAAAAGTACAAATTTTTGAATCATAAAAATGATGCTTTTAAATTGAAAAACTATAGTCATTGACTGAAAAGCATATACTGTTAAATTAAAAACTTTTGATCGTTGATTCAAAAGGAATACCTTCAAATTAACATAGTATGCTGTCAATTTGAGAAATATGCTTTTGTTTCAATGAAAGTGATACTATCGAATCATTAGAATCGGTGCTTTCAAAACAACAGCATATACGTTTGGCAGCCCGTTATGACACTATTCAATGAATCAAACTCATATGTCATTGATTCAACAGCATTTTTTTCTCCGTGTAGATGAACTATGGAAACAATTTGTAGAATATCATTAATTTAACAGTACCGTACCTTTAATTTAAACAGTTTCATTTTTTCGTTTTAAGCAATATGCTATTCGATTAATAAATGTGCTATTGAACCAATAACGGGAAATTCAATAGCATGGAGCTATTTGATTCAACAGCACTTTTTTTCAGTGTGGGGTTACTGATACCGAATCTGATGTTGATTTTTAGAAATAGAAAAAAACATCCACGAAAGCACGTCTATTTAATGTATTGAGGTTTAATGTACGTTGCGAGATAGAAAGGAGAACAATCATGATCGACATCTAGGGGACAACAGCGTAAATTAAACAAATAACATGCGCAATTTAAACCACGTTTGAAATACAAACTTAGCGTCAAGATTTAAATAATAATAATAATAATACATAATAATTGTTGTCGACAAAAATTTATTTATTTGCTTCTTTTATTTTTTAATACATTATTTAAATAATTTTCAAGATCGTTTTATGAAATGAGTATACAAATTTTAAACTTGTAAAAACATATCGAAATTGACTCAAGCTAAAACATAGTCTAATGATATTCTTTAAACCAAATATTAGGCAAAATAAATAAATCTATTGAATTAATTTATTAATATTAATTATAATAATAATTTATAACCAATAATTAAATTGAATTAAAAACTGAATTTTACGATGATTTTTAATAGCTAAGGGAAAAAATGTATTTTTACACTTCTTATTGTTTATGTATATTATCAATATATAATAAATAATTAAAAGTATTGTCAATATATGTACTCTGAGTATAATACACACCAAGTCCTTCGTCTATTTTATATTGGAAAAAAGTTTGAAGTCGTTAAGATAAATCACTATTATTGATTACTACGGATAAATAATGTATTTCAGTATTATTACTGTAAGCTTTTTAATTCTTTAAATGATTGTAGAGCAAAAGTTTCAAATAAAAATTTCCGAGACAAATGTTCCAGTCCAAAAGTTCCAAAATCCAAAAGGTCAAAAATAAAAATGAACAAAAAGACAAAAGTTTAAAATTAAAAAGAAGTTTTGGAACCTTTGATCTTCATAAAAAAGAACTTTTGGATCTTTCAATCTTTAAAAAATAAAATCTTGGGCTTTTTTTAATGGCAGTTTTGTTTTGGAACTTTTGTCTTCCAAACGTTTTAACAATCTATAATTGCTGTTTTAACAACTCCGAATCAGTATTGATAAGAGCAAATTTATATAAATTTGTCAGCTTTTATTGGTATTACTTAGTATTAAATCAATAAATTAAATTACACATTAAGTTAATTTTTTTACAACTATACTTTAAAATTATTTAAACAAATAATTGTTATTCTTTAACTTTTTTCCATTGTACCTTGAATGATGTAGTATTTATCTAATTTTGCAATTTATTAAGCTTATTATAATAACCAATAAATATTAAATGTCAAATCGATATTTCATTAATTGTTTAATAATTATAAAATTAAACAATTAATTGTTAAATTTTTTCAAATTACACATAAAAATGCTTTTTCAAATCTACAATTTACTGAAGAAATAATACACGGAGAGACCGAGATTACTAATTTTTGTATAAAATCACACTAGAATTTACTATTTTCACATTGCAACCACCGGAAATAGGGGGACTTTTTGTATTTTTTACTATTTTCTACACTAAGTCACTAATCCCGACAAATGTTCACCAAATTAACAAAGTTTCTTAATATTTCGTCCAAAAGTTCCAAACAACTGTAGTAAACTCAGAAGTATTGTGTACGTAAAATTACTACAGTCGTTTGTAAATGCAGAAAGAAAGAGTGAAAGAAAAAATACGGATTTTTGTCGCCGGTTTCCCGTCAATTCTTGACTAATGGAGGTAAACTGGAAGAATTTTTACATACACAGACACACACACTTATATATTTGTTGGATAAATATTTGAAGACACACACATGTTTATTTCACTTATATGTATAGACGCGGTTAATTAATACACTAATACACAACTGCACGCACGACAACGAATTTCACTGAAAGTATGCATCTTTGTTTCCTTATATATTGAATGATGAAAATTTACAGCACTTACGAGAAGCAGTTTACTTTTAACAACTTATTATAAGACATAGTTCTTGGGACAGGAATAAATGCAAAATTTATTAATTTATAATTGTCAATTTCTGAGATAACGAACGACCTACGTTTTACTTTATATTTAATTATTGTAGATAATATCCAAAACTATTGTACGTACGCGAAACATAGTCACTGTCAATGATCGGATGGCATCGGCTCATTTACGGAGATTGACGAAGTTAGCAACCAATAGAAATGCAGGCGCCATATGACTGCACTCGCTAAGACTTGCTCACCAAAAATTACTGCAGTGGATCGTAGATTTTAGTGGAAAATGTTTTCATTTGTCAGATTTTGTGTAATGAAATTAGAGAAAACTATAATCAATTTTTGCTACATTTACAACTCTTACACAAAGTATTAAAATTTGCTATTTCAATGTAGCAAATTTATCTATTTCTTTTGTAAATTTATCTAATTCTGTAGTACATTATGCTAAAAGTCCCCTTATTTCCGGTCATTGCAACCATTTTTAGTAATTTTTACGAATGTGGGTCTCTCCGTGTAGTAAATATGTAATATATACATGACAAATTACAGTTAAAAAATATTTATTTGAATAATTATTGAGATAACGATTTTCCGAAAATTCTTGATTCTATAAATAAATGAATTTTTCGAGATACGCTGTAAAAAATAAATAAATATCAATAATAACTTAATTAGATAACTGTTCAAACTAATAAAATTGAAAAAAAATTGAAAAAATTTTTTTTTTAATTTTTATTTCAAAAAATTGTTTAAAAATTTTTTTTTATTTAAAACAAGTGGCATTAAATATTTTGAAGAAGAGTAAAATTTTAAAAGAATAAATGAGAGATTGTTTTTTCCCTTTAATTTTGTAACTAAAAATAAAAATAATTTAGACAAGTGCGATTTGTACTCGCAATCACGGGTTCCGTCCACAAATATTAAAACAATACTTGCAACAATAATTGGTAGAATTAAGAAAAACAGGATCTAATTTTAAAAATTTTGTTCCTCTACTTATTCTTGTTTACAATATTAGATATACAATACTTTAATTATTTTTAGTTATATTTTTTATCAAATGTTTAGATTTAGATTCTTGTGAGCAAATTCGTACTATAGAAATATCATTAATAATATTTCTAATAAATTATAAATAATTTTATTTTATTATTTTAAATAGTTGTTTTTACTACTGAGTTATCTTATTAACTTTAACCACAAATAAGTAGTTAATTTTACTGCAAAACTGTCATTGATTCCTATTTAACTAAGAAAAGTAATTAATGCAACTGCGTATTATCACTTCATTCAACTACATATCTAATAATTAATTTCAGTTCAAAAGTATTTTTGGGGACTTATTGAACTAAGGAAAGCAGTTAAAAAGTAGTCATATTTACTAAGAATTTTTTTCAGTGAATTTAAAAAGTCTAATAACACAGATTTCTTCTTTACCAGCTATACCTGGACCCTACTATATAACCCAACTTCTCTGTCAAAACTCTCCAATCATACAGTTACAACATCTTTAAAATTAATTAATTAAAAAAAAATACCAATATGGAAAATAATAACAAAAAATTTTTTGTTACATGCTTATATTTTTCTAAAGGGTAAGAAACCTTCTTTACTTTCTTTTTCACAAATTAAAATGTAACCTTAAAATACATATTACAATTAGATTTAAAATAATTTTTTATTTTACATCATTTTATAATTAATCCTTTTTGAAATCTTTTGTGTTTTATCTTGATATGGTTCGAAAGTAGTTGGGATTTCAAAATAATGAATATCCTCTTAATAAACCGTAAAATAGGCCTTTTCATTATCTTACAAATGAATATTTAATACGGTCAAACAAACAAAAATCACTACTTTAATTTATTCAAGTGAGACATTTGAATCTTTAATCAACTTTTTCAATAAACATTGCAATTAAATATTCTGAATATTGCAAATAAATATTTAATAAATTTTTAGGAAAGTTTCGGTGCTGTGGCAGATACATATATACACACTTACATACATACATACATAATTTTTTTGTCCAACGCCTTCGTGGAAATAGAACTATTGTACGCTAGGCACCAATGGAGAAATGTAGTACATTCCCCCACTGGTGGTTTGGCCAGTGGAGGAATGTAGGCATTCCCTCACTGGTGGTTTGGCCAGTGGAGGAATGAGAAATTGATTAATCGATTTTGTATTTTATATTAGAATTAGAACATTTTAGTAACAGAATTTTGAGGACACTTTGGAGACTCTTTGAAGAGATTTTCAAGATATTTATTTTTGAAAATTTTTTTTTTTAAATTAAAAAAAAAATTTTTTGAAAAATTTTTTTAAAATTTTTTTTCAAAATTAAAAAAAAATTTGCATTCATTAATCTACACTGAAAAAAAGTGCTGTTGAATCAAATAGCTCCATGCTATTGAATTTCCCGTTATTGATTCAATGACACATTTGAGGAGTTTCATATGAGATTGAGAGGTCAACTCTCGGATTTTTTTCAAATTTCATTTTTCAATAGAGTTTGTTTGCCTATGTAATTATCCTAAATATTAATTAAAAATATTTAATATTTTGTTAGATATTTGCAATAACAAATTAATGCAATATTTTTTTTAAACATGAATAACTTTTTTATTTTTGCTTATAGAAAAAAGTTGTCTGAATGTTTTTTGTTTAGAATGAATCAATTTTTTTGAAAAAAGAATTAATTAAATAAAAATTAACACCATTGGTGCATTAATGGTCCAATATTGGGAGCCATTGGTTTTCTCTAGGCTTATTATTTGCACCCAATAGTGCACCACTAATGGTAAAACCATTTCTATAAAATAATTAATTAAAAAAGTTAATATTTTTAATAATAAATAATAATAATAAATGAAATAATTATTAAATAAATAAACTTATTATTTAATAAAATTTAGTAAAAAATTTTTTTTTATTATTGGTTTTTTAATGGCAGCCAATAATGTGCCAATAGTGGTTGCCAATTATTGGCATCGGCGTGGACATCCCACGATTTTACCTTTAGTGGTCCACTATTGGGTGCCAATAATGGGACAATAATGGAATGGTGGCTCCCATTATTGGACCATTAATGCGCCAATGGTTTTTTTCCCATTGGGAATATTTAAACCTGTTATCGGCCTTCAATCAAGCTGAAAAAAAAGATAAATATTGCATACTATACTACAAAATAACATGCCAAATTTGGCGAACACGTTAGTTTTTGTTTTTGAGAAAAAAATTTTCAAAAATTGAAGTGCAGGTAGCAAGCCGACTTAGCTGACGCGACAATAGGAAATTTTCGTCTCAGGAGTCATTGTCGCGTCAGCTAAGTCGGCTCGCTACCTGCACTTCAATTTTTGAAAAATTTTTTTCTCAAAAACAAAAAATAACGTGTTCGCCATATTTGGCATGTTATTTTGTAGTATAGTAAGCAATATTTATCTTTTTTTCAGCTTGATTGAAGGCCGATAACAGGTTTAAATATTAAAAAACAAATTTATTTTTTTAATAAATTTACTAAAAAAGTTAATTTTTATTTAACCACTTCACTGGCAGGGCGTTCCAAATGGCGTTCCACGCGCCGAGGCCCAGACTGGCAACAACACCGAAATGGCGTTCCTAAAAAACTCTTTTTTTCAAAGAGTGTACACCACATTTAACTATTGTAAAGCAATATTTCTATAATTTAGACATTAGGGAACAAGATTATCACAACAAAAATTTTAGTGTTTGTGATTTTCAACGTTTTTCCGAACGTTCAAATCGGCTATTTTTAATAATTTTCAAGAAATGGCGTTCCAATTTTTTTCAATTTTTACACTATAAAACTTGTATTTTTATTAAAAAAAGATATTTATATTACAATATTATAATATAATAATATAATTATTAATAATTTATATAAATATAACATATATAAATAACTATTATTTATTATTATGAATGGTAATATTATACGTATATGTTTTTGCCAGTCTGGGCCTCGGCGCGTGGAACGCCATTTGGAACGCCCTGCCAGTGAAGTGGTTAATTAAATCTTTTTTCAAAAAATTTGATTCATTCTAAACAAAAAACATTCAGACAACTTTTTTCTATAAGCAAAAATAAAAAAGTTATTCAAGTTTAAAAAAAATATTGCATTAATTTGTTATTGCAAATATCTAACAAAATATTAAATATTTTTAATTAATATTTGGGATAATTACATAGGCAAACAAACTCTATTGAAAAATGAAATTTGAAAAAAATCCGAGAGTTGACCAATCAATCTCATATGAAACTCCTCATATTTATTAATCGAACAGCATATTGCTTAAAACGAAAAAATGAAACGGTTTAAATTAAAAGTACGGTACTGTTAAATTAATGATATTCTACAAATTGTTTCTATAGTTCATCTATATATAGCAACAGAATAATTTATTGCTTCTTTGACATTATTCATTTGAAGCATCTAATAGATAAATTTGAAGAAAATGCGTGTAAATTTGAAACAAATGAAAAGTTGTTTGCTCCAAAGAAGCGCGCTTTTGAAAATGAAAGCATATGCTTTCGTTTCAATGAGTGGTGCTATAGCGGACTGCCTATAGCATATGCTATAAAAATAAGGACACTATGTATTTGAGACATTGACAGGTGCTAAATTTATTGAAATACTTATCCACACTTATTTATATGTTTATTAAACCTGTCGTTTTTGAGATTCTTATATAAAAAACTATTATTTAAATTGTTTTAAAAAAGTAAGGACTATAGTTAAATATAAATTCCCTATATAAATTCCCTTATTCACGAGAAAAATCTCGCACACGGTATTTAACTACAAAGTAACTGCTCAATGTAAGACGGCAGTTCTCGTCCATCACGAAAGTTAAGCACGTTTGGTCGCGGTTACTACATGGATGGGTGACCGATTGGGAACAGCGTATTTTTCAGACTCAAAAAAATATAAAGTGTGTTTGAATGTGTATGTATGTGTGTTTGTCGTTGGAGAAAATTGAAAAAATAATAAAGATATGTATGTTAGTGTGTAAATTTGAAAAAAAGATGTGTATAAGAAGTGTTGTGTTAAAGGTGTGAGATTAATTATAGTATATAAAAAATATGTGAACAAAAATTTCATTTTTTCAATTTATCGTTCGTATATCTTTAACTACATAAAAGAATTGACTTAACAGTATGGTGTTATTCAATCGATAGCAACAACTAAAAAAATTAAAAGTACAAATTTTTGAATCATAAAAATGATGCTTTTAAATTGAAAAACTATAGTCATTGACTGAAAAGCATATACTGTTAAATTAAAAACTTTTGATCGTTGATTCAAAAGGAATACCTTCAAATTAACATAGTATGCTGTCAATTTGAGAAATATGCTTTTGTTTCAATGAAAGTGATACTATCGAATCATTAGAATCGGTGCTTTCAAAACAACAGCATATACGTTTGGCAGCCCGTTATGACACTATTCAATGAATCAAACTCATATGTCATTGATTCAACAGCATTGTTTTCTCCGTGTAACATTAATATAACTATTAATAAAAATTAGATTTCGTTTCACACTCAGTTATTGCTATAACATCATTGTAATATTTTGATTTCAATAAATAAAGAGTAAATTCAACTTAAAATTTACAAAAATTAATAGTTTTAATTTATTATTCATAAAAAGAATTTGTTACAGTTGTTGGACAAAATAGTATGTGCAACTTGTGGAGAACAGCGATTTTCGCTCGCTCGATTACTGCGCGCGTTACGCTTGCGCAGCAAACTTCGAGCTCGCGAGAAATCGCCCTTGTTCTCCACTCGTTGCACAATCTACTATTGTTGTCATTTTTGGAATTCTTACTACTTGAGTAGAAAACCTAAACATGAATTTACAAATTCTAAGCAATGTATACTACCGTGTGATATAAAAACTTAATTAACTAACATTTTAATGAAAAATGAGTTTATACTATCAATAAATTCGTAAGAAGAAACTGCGCCTAATAGTTATAATTTAAATTTGTTTTGCTAATTATTGTTGGAAAAAATGTGTTATTAAAATCTTAGAAATTCCAGAAAATGAAAGAATATTTGATAAAAAGTTAAGGAAAATACTTTGCGTAGTTTAAAAAACAAACGAGGATCCGAGCTCGAATGTAAGATTTGCAGGAAGAACTTAATCAAAGGCATTTGTGTGTTTTTTGTATCAAGTAAGTAGTCGAGTCTCAGTGTTGGATTTGAAACAAAAACTAATTGCAACACCAGCATTTAACTAAGTTCTTTAATCAAAAAGTTAGTCGAGACAGAGCCGAACAACTACTTAACTGCAATTCGGCTAAAGTCGGGTTATCTTCAGGTCACAAGCAGCAAGCAACCATTCCCTTACCATATGACGTCACTGTCAGTTATATGTAAGTTCTTCTATCAAATCAGCCGAGCGAGCTCGCGTACCTATTTGGTGAGCACTACGCAAAGGACTTTCCTTAACATTTTACTCCATATTTGCATTCGGAAAAACACGCAAGTGCATTTCTCCATATAATTTGTTTAAATAATTAATTTTTGTTTTCAATACTATACAATATATTTTTTTACATATTTTTAGAACTTTTTTTTTTAAATAAATAAATATATAGGTTTTTTGATTAAAATTATGTAATTGAAATTTTTTTTGAGGTTAAGGAAATTCTGTAGAAATCGTATAATGTTTCTAAATATTAGGTCTTAGGTTTTGAAGGTACACGCCTCAGGAACATTTACCACCAAAAACTTTGATGAATTTTCAAAGCGTTTCTTTTTGACAAACATTTATTCTCAAAATGGGCCTGTGGGGCAAACCGGACCATTTTTGGTGGGGCAAACCAGCCATGGGATATTTCCATTGAATTAAAGTTTCATAAAAATTATCTATATATATAAGATGAGACTTTTGTCTGTACATTGCTCAAAACTTTAAATTTCCCACATAATTATTCCTTTCCAGCATCCAGGATTCCAAATATACCAATAAAAAATTTCGTGTATGTATGTATGTATGTCCGTATGTCACAGAATCTTTGTCCGCGAATCACTTAAAAACGGCTGAACCGTTTGATACCAAATTTTGCAGATTGTTAGATATTGACCCAAGGAAGGTTTATAAATTTACAGTTTTGAAAAATATTAATTAGAACGGGAGATATTCAATTTTTTCAAAAAATTCAAAAATCCAAAATTTTCAAACTTTATATTTTTTTAAAAATGCTCTCAAACTTTGTATAATTGAGTATAACATGTTATTTAATCACATTTTAGAATAGATTTGCCAAAAAAAATGTCCTATAACTAAGATGAAAGTATAAACATGATTTTTAAAAAATTCAAAAAATCGCAAATATCCCAATTTTATATTTTTTTATGAATTGCTTTTAAACAATCTATAATTGATTGTTACATGTTATTTGGTCAAATTTTAGCATAATTTTGCAAAAATTGTGTCCTATAACTAAGATGTAAAGATAAAAATGTTTTCAAAAAATCGAAATTTTTAAAATTTTAGAATTTTTAATGTATTGCTTTTAAACGATCTATAATTGAGTATAACATGTTATTTAGTCACATTTTAGCATAATTTAGCAATAAAATACTATTCCATATTTCAGATGTAAGTATAAACATATTTTCGAAAAATTAAAAAGAAACGAAATAATTATTTATTTATAAGAGACAATTTTTGGAAAAATTATGCTAAAATTTGACCAAATAACATGTAATAAAAAATTAATTAAAAAAATTAATTATAAAATTATAATGTTTTGGTTATAGGTCATTATTTTTGGCAAAAAAATTTTTACATTTTGATAGATTGCAGTAAATTAATCAGCTTGCAATATAGGTCTTATTTTAGATTTAAGCAATTATGATACAATTAGTTCGAATTTGACTTTACTATAACTCCAAAAACTGGTGGAAATTTTGGATTAACTTATATTACTATAATTAAATTTCTACAAATAATTGACAAACATTGTTTTCTGAATTTTAATTAATAAAAAATAAATTATTTAATGATAAAAAGTCAATCACTGTTTTAAAATAATAATATTTTTATAATGAAATAGTTAATGGTAGCTAATTATTATTTCTATAGTCAAATTAAATTCCACACTATTTCCTATTTTTCGAGACTGGTGGACACACTATTGAATGTATCTGTAGAAATTAAAACCCGTCGAAGACGGGTACGACAGCTAGTTTTTAAATAAAATGTTTTTTTTATTAAAATATTTACTTACAATCAAGAAGACTAGAGACAGGAGGGATAACTCGGCTCTTTTCTTACTCACAGCAGTGAGTCAGAATTAGTGGGATTATGAAGGCGTGGTTAGACTGCGCCAAATATCTTGTTTCGGTTCTGCACATCTCGCACACTCTTACGTTATATATTTAAATATGTGACACGCGTGTTAAATGGAAGTGCAGAATCAAAACACGATACTTGGCGCAATCCAACCACGCCTTCCTAATCCCCCTATATTTGTCCTTCTCCCACTACTGCAGTTAGCCCTCCTGTCTCTAGTCTTCTTGCTTACAATGAAAAATAATTGTCTTCCAATGAGAATTGGACCCTTTAATATTGTTTCTCTGATAATGACAAACATTTTTATTAAAAAAATATTTATTGAATTAAAATTCAATCCCGAATTATTATTTTCATTACTACAACCATTGTTTACATGATTCTTTATGTTTTTTATTATTGTAGATTATGTAAATGCAATACACTGCAAAAAGAAGTATCTTAATTTAAGATGTTTTGGTAGTCATTTCTAAGATGTTTTGGTAGACACTTTCCAGTTACTTCAAACATCTTAATTTAAGATGTTAAAAGTATCTTCGTACACATTTTCTGTGGTATTTTTGGGGCAAAAAGTTTTGAGGTTAACTATGGGCTCTTATGGAAAACACTTTATGTATCTTAATTTTTAGTAACTTACACTTATGGCGCATCTTACGATTCTCAAGTAACTTATCGCTAAACATCTTATTGCAACAGAAACATCTTAATTTAAGATACTTTAAAGAACTTACAAAAGTATCTTACTTTTTTAAGATGGAAGAAATATCTTCATCACTGCTAAAACGTATAAAGCATCTTAAATATCAGTAAGACGCTTTAGAAAACATCTTATTTTAAGATGTAAGACACCATTTTGCCATCTTACATCTTATTTTAAGATATCAAAAAAGACACCTATTTTTGCAGTGTATTATAAATGAAAAACCAACCGGTCCGGTTTGCCCATGGGGTTGCCCTATATAATTAAAATATTTTTACCAAATAATTTTACGTTTTATAATTCTATTTTAATATTTTTTAACCGTTAGGGAGTCCGGTTTGCCTCATGCACAGGGCAAACGACTTTGCATCTCAGATTTTCTTCATAATTTGCCATTTTGTTGTCTTAGGGGTGATATATAAGTTACAAAAAAAGTTTTTCAAAATTTGTTATTTAAACTTTTAAGTCACTTTTTTAATAATTTGTGACTAAACGAATCAACCGATTTTATTTTTCGATAGCTTGTTTGAAAGATCATTTAATTGCGCAACTTTTTCTCAGAGACACCTAAACTTTATCTTTTATTGAAGAAAGTGAATTTATCATTCGGTATTATTAATATTAAAAGTAAAAGAATTTAAACAATTATTCCGAATCAAAATCTCTCGAAAATAAATTTCTTGAGTAAGCACTAGATTTCGTTATGAAAATACAATACATTTTTCATATGTATCGACAGCGCAGCCGTCCTAATACAGAAACCTGCTTTTTCTGAAAATCATTTTTTCGAAATTAATTAATAATTTCAAAATTATCAAAGAACTCAGAAAAACACTTTTAATATTTATCTTTTATTGTTTAGTTGCTGTGTTAACTTTAAAAAATTTTGCAAACGGTCCGGTTTGCCCCACCCTCTGGGGTAAACCGGACCCCCCATGGGGCAAACCGGACCGTTTGGTTTTTTATTTATAATATTGCATTTACATAATCTACAATAATAAAAACCATAAAGAGTCATGTGAACAATGGTTGTAGTAATGAAAATAATCATTCGGGATTGAATTTTAATTAAAGATTTTTTTTAATAAAAAAATAAAAATGTTTGTCATTATCAGAGAAACAATATTAAAGGGTCCAATTCTCATTAGAAGACAATTATTTATCCTTGTAAGTAAATATTTTAATGAAAGAAACATTTTATTTAAAAATAATTTTTATGAAACTTTAATTCAATGGAAATATCCCATGGCTGGTTTGCCCCACCAAAAATGGTCCGGTTTGCCCCACAGACCCATTTTGAGAATAAATGTTTGTCAATAAGAAACGCTTTGCAAATTCATCAAAGTTTTTGGTGGTAAATGTTCCTGAGGCGTGTACCTTCAAAACCTAAGACCTAATATTTGGAAACATTATACGATTTCTACAGAATTTCCATAAGAAAAAATTCGTAAAAGTGTAGAAAAAAACTAAAAAAACAACTTTTGCTCCCTTCGTCACACAAACGCAAGCTAAAACTGTCAGATTCAAAAAATAAGATATACTAAACATTAAAGGTGTGCAAAAAACTCGAAGCTCGATTGAGTATTTTCGAGCTTTTCATTTTTCGAGCCGATCCGAGTTCGAGCCTCATAAAATGCTCGACAATTTTTGAGTACTCGAATGAATTCGAGCACTCGATTATTTCAAGTACTCAAATGAATTCGAGCACTCGATTATTTCGAGTCCTTGAATGAATTCGAGTACTGGAATGTTTCGAGCACTCGACCAAATTCGAGTACTCGATTGTTTCAACAAATTAACAATTGTTTAATTATTCAAACAAAAATTGTTGTTAACATTTTTCCGAAGTTTTTAAGATTTTCTTCATGAATTATAAGTGTTGTTCAATTTAGTAAAACAATCTAGAAAATATTGCAATTTAAACATGGACTGACAGATCCCGGATGTGGTCCAAGCAAGTGAAGGTTATCATTATACCTATATAATATAATGCGAGTACTCTAATTCGCTCAAGTGCTCGAAAAAGTCAAGTATTCGAATTTAGTCGAGCACTCGAAAAATTCGAGTACTCGATGCCAGTCGAGTACTCGAAGACACTCGAGTGCTCGACTTTTTCGAGTCCTCGGTACATAGAGTCAAGCTCGAGCTCGGCTCGGCTTTTCGAGCTTTTTGCACAGCTCTACTAAACATGGTTGTTTTAAAGTATATTTTGTAAACAACACTTTTTCCAATTTCGCCATTTCGGAAATATTGAGAGAGGTCCGGTTTACCCACCGGTCCGGTTTGCCCCACTCTCCCCTATAATTATAATATTTTTGAAAATTATTTCGCTCACTTATTTACTAAATAAATTATATGAGGCTTTCAATGTCAAGTGATCCAGGTGGAGAAAAATTTTTCTCTAATCGTCGTTTTAGCTCCGTTTTCGAGAAAATTCTTTTTTTCAATGTTTAAACATTCTAGTCCCACTTTATCATTTATATGTCCTTTTAGGAAAAAACCTCAGCTTTCGTTTAAAAAAAAATCGGGTCTCTCTCCCCCAAAAATTGAAATTTATTTTTAATTTTGATTTTTTGTGTCAAAAAAAATTTTTTTTTAATGTTTATTTTCAATCGAAAGAGCATAAAAAACCTTTTCACAATGTACCTTGCTAAATTTTCATGTTTAATAGTTTAAGAGTAAAAAATTATCGAAGTAAGCATTTCACCGTAAGACATCTGGATCACTTGACATGGAATGCCTCATATACGTATGGAATGAAGGAAATTCACATCACGCTTGTTACTCGCGGGTTTTTGGAGTCGCTGATTACGAATATGTTGTCAGTTTTTAAAAATACAAAATGATCGATCCAATATGGAGAACGATTCTATTAAAAGTAAATGGCTTTTATTTGAAAAATATTTCTAGTGGGGTTTTTGGGTTGTTAATAATAATAACAATTCTCAAGTGAAAGCTATTAACTTTTTTAAATGATGTATTTCAAGTAAATCTAACTACCTTTTAAAATTTTCGTTCGCCATATTGGAAATAATGAAGTGGATTTTTTATGAATGGAAGAAAAAGATTTTTTACTAATAACAAAAAAATTTTTAAACTTGGTGGAAATCGGTACAAATGAAAAAGTGAACTTTTGAAATTGATAAAAATGTTTTGGGATAAAGGTTAAAGAAATTAGTTGGAATAACCTGGAAATAAATTTTTGTGATAATAAATAATGAAAATGTTAATATGAACGGATTGAAATTTGTTCAAGAAAAAATTACGTAATCCGCATTTCATTAAATTTTATGATCTTTAATTTGTAATTTACCAACTTTGAATGTCATTTCATTTTTTTCTCTTCTTTCAATTCAATTTCTTTGCCTCTTTTATAATCTCATGACTTCCCTCACAGTTGACATTTTTTGCTGCCCGCGGAATAACGTAGTAATATTTTTAAAACATATATTAAATTCAGAACAAGTTTTCCTTTAAAATATTTATACTATTTATAACTTTTTACAGAAAAAGAAAAAACAAAATTAAATTTTCACAAAATTTTCTTTTTCTTTCATTGATTTTTAAAATGTAACCGCAAAGTAGTATATATACATGGTTACGAGAAAAACTAAAATCAAATCTTTAAAAAGTTTTCTCTTTCCTCTTTCGTAAACTATTTTTCATTCTTGTCCGCATATTGAATATAAATTGAATTTTTCTTTCTTTAGTTTTACCATTCAATGAATTATTTGTTCCCACATTTTGCTTGATCTGAAAATAAATATGAAGCTAATGCATTTTAATAAAAACAATTTATATGGTTACAAATATATCAAATTCTTCTAAAAATAAAATAAAATTTTTTTTGTAATAAATTAAGAAATAAAAAAATTGAAAATAAAATAAAAAACAATTAATAGATATAATAATAAATTTGTTTATCATTTTTAGTGTTGAATAAAAATAATATTAAAGTATTAAATGAGAATTTAAAATATTATAAATAAAAGGAATGTTAAATTATAAAATGAAAAATAGAATAAAAATATTAAAATGCCATTAATCTGAAACAATTTTTCACGTTCCATTTAGTTTGAGCAGCATTCAATAAATTTTATTTGCGCGTTTGTCTCACATTTTGTGATACATCAACTTTGAAAAGGTTTTCTGCTAAAATTAAATCCCCCGTTAAATTTTATACATCATGTATTCACTAACTAAAATTGAAATTTAATTTATTTTGATGAAAATTTAAACTGAGACTTGCAATAAAATAAAAAGATAATTAAATTCTGGAAATGAACCACGAATTTTTAAATTTAAAAAAATAATGGATAAAAGTATTAAATTTACCAACAATACAAGAAAAAATGACGAAATAAAAGAATTTAATAAAAGGAATCAAATAAATTTAATTATATTATATTTATATTTATAAATATAAATAATAAATATTATAATTATATTTTATAAATATAAATATAATATAATTATATTTATTTATATAATATTTATATATATAATATAATTATATTTATTTTATTCCTTTTATTAAATTCTTTTATTTCGTCATTTTTTCTTGTATTGTTGGTAAATTATAATTACAATTATTAGCATAAATGAGCGATTCCACGTCAAGTGATCAAGGGGTCTTTTGGTGTAATGTTTATTTCAATAATTTTTTTTCATCCTCTTTCGATTGGAAATAAGCATTTTGAAAAAAAAAATTTTTGACCCAAAAAAATCAAAATTAAAAATAAATTTCAATTTTTTGGGGAGAGAGATACGATTTTTTTTTCTTTTTTTTTAACGAAAGCTTAGGTTTTTTCCTAAAAGGACATATAAATGGTGTGGGACTAGAATGTTTAAATATTGAAAAAAAGAGTTTTCTACTCGCTGGAGCGCTCTAAACCCAGTTTTTAGCTCCGTTTTGGAGAAAATTCTTTTTTTCAATGTTTAAACATTCTAGTTCCACTTTATCATTTATATGTCCTTTTAGGAAAAAACCTCAGCTTTCGTTAAAAAAAATGGGACCTTTTTTCCCAAAAATTGAAATTTATTTTTTATTTTGATTTTTTTGGGTCAAAAATTTTTTTTTTCAAAATGCTTATTTCCAATCGAAAGAGCATGAAAAAACCTTTCCACAATGTACTTTGTCAAATTTGTATGTTTAATTGTTTAAGAGTAAAAAATTATTGAAATAAGCATTGTACTGAAAAACACAAAAATTTAACCCCCTCCCCTCGGAAAATATTGGACTAGGTAAAAAAATATTTTCACGAAAAATTACTATCTATGAGTACTACAAAAGCCCCAAGTTTTGCTACGATTGGAGAAAAATTTTTCTCCACCTTGATCACTTGACATGGAATCGCTCAAATGTATACAAGCTATTATTTATAATTATTATAATTACATATTGTAATTAATAAAAATTCAATTTTTGAACTTATTCGAAATAAATTATTATTTATTTATTATTTCGAACGAAAATTATTAATCTTTAGGGTAGAGTGGGGTAAAAAGCCTTAGTGTAAAAATGCCATCTGAGTTTTATATAAAAACTATTAAATTAAGTACTACGCAACTTTTGATTCTAGTTTGGATGATCTTTAATAATATAGTTTTTATTGTAATTTTAATTTTTTAATTGCTCTGCGTAAAACATTTTAATAAACTTTTCAAACGTATCACAACCTGTTTAAGTGAACGGGTAATAAAAGTAAATTTTTGTACATAAATGTAAAACTATACTCAAAACGTATACAATGTTAATTTTTAGAAATTGAAGTAAATTAAAAATTTATTTCAGTTTTTTGAAAAACTGGCCTTGGTAGTAAAAAAGCCAGGGTATGGAGTTGGATATCCTCTCAATACAAGTGCACTTCATTACATTGAGCTGGTTATCCTCTCAATACACCAACACTTTACATCTAGATGGTTATCCTCTCGACATCTATACATAACAACAGAGTTGGCTATCCTCTCGGACACGCTACCTCGTACATTGAGCTGGTTATCCTCTCAATACACCAACACTTTACATCTAGATGGTTATCCTCTCGACATCTATACATAACAACCGAGTTGGCTATCCTCTCGGACACGCTACCTCGTACGTTGAGTTGGTTATCCTCTCAACATAACGACAATTGGCATCGAGCTAGTTATCCTCTCGATATCCACACACATCAGCCAAGTTGGTTATCCTCTTGGCCTTACTCGCTTCGAGTTGGATATCCTCTCAACACAACAACAATCAACGTCGAGCTCGTTATCCTCTCGACATCACTCCGTTATCAAGTAGATCGATTAAGCGCTTATTCTTAACTCTCTTTTCCACTCATCGAACCTTTGTTTACCGACAATCTCAATTGTCCATTTCTGAGCTAGTTAATCTCTCCCCCCCCTACAATTTGACTGGTATCATATAGGAAAAAATACTCCTAATATGTAAAAAATTAAAATGTATAATAAAAAAAATGAAAAACCACATTGTTTTTCAAAGTAGAACAATAAATTTATGTACTTCTCTTTCAACAACTTAAAAGCAATGTCAAAACTACTCCGCCGCCCTCTGTTTTTTTTAAAAACCTACCCTTAAATTTACAAAATAAAAGTTTAACTTATTATACATTTTGAATTTTTACATATTAGGGGTAGTTTTTTCAATATAAAAACACAGTGGTAGATAAAGTAATTTTTATAGTGCTTTTGAAATGTTGAGAGAGAAGTACATAAATTTATTTTGTCGTTTTGAAAACCAATGTGGGGTTTTACTTTTAATAGTATGGGAGACTAGGGTAAACCCGCGCACAGGGTAAACTCGCTCACATGGTAAACCCGCTCACTAGCGATTTGACGCTATAAACTCAACTTACGATGGAGATATTTGTACTGTGAATAGTACTTAACATACAACTAATGTTAACGAACATTCGTTTAGTTTCATGAATTCGTCATAGAATCAGAGACGGTCAATTGTTTGTAGAAGTATTAACAGTATTTGCGTTTTTTTCGGCGATCTTAAAATTTTTAATATTAAAAATATTTATTAAAAGATAAATAATATTCATTTCCTAACAATGTTATTGAATTATTGGGTAATAAGTTGAATATTTAACATTTTGAATGTCCCGCATTTCGCGATTTGTGGCTATTTTTTTAAATAGATGGCGGCGTACTATCAATATTTCTTGTCATTATTAGTGATTATTAGGTTATAACAGTTATAACAAACAACGCAAACAAATAATCAAAATTTGTCCCTGACTTTTTCGGCAAAAAAAAGACATAAATCTAGTTTGTTGTCTTCGTTCAGTTCACGTTTTATCATTGTTTATTTTTAAATTTAAAATTTAAAATTTCATTTGTTATATTTTATCAATAATAAAATCTATAACTTGTTACATCCAGAAATGTATCTAAATTTTAATTTTCTCTTAATAAAATATTATTTAAATTCACAGTTGCAATTCATCAAACATATACTTACTATTTAATAAACCAATATTTATTGTTCATAGAACTCATAATTTATCATTAATAAATCATATTGAAGACGGAAATAAGGAGAAATTTAATATATACAAAATAAAACTGTCGGGATTACCTTAAATTCTAAAAAAAATCAAGTGATCGGGTTTACCCCGAGGGGTGAGCGGATTTACCCTGGAAAATTGTGATTTTGAAATTTGGTAGTGTATTAAAAATTTTCCCTGAGTAAAACTGAAACAGATAAATCAAAAATTCTTTTTTATTTTGTTAGTAGAAATCATAAGCTTTCAAATTATATAAATTAACTTGGATTTAGAGAATAATTTCCTATAGGTTTTTACCGTTCTGAAAAAAGTGAGCTGGTTTACCCCAGTCTCCCCTACCTTTAATTTTGATTTTTATATTTTAGGGGTAGTTTATTTGATTTAATAAAAAACAAAGGGTGTTTAAGCAATGTTGACATTGAGTTGTTGTAGCAGAAGTAGATAAATTTATTGTTTTGTTATAAAGAAAAATCTGTTATTCAATTTTTTTACTTTAAAATTGGATGTTAAGGGTAGTTTTCTCGATTTAAAAAAACAGAGGGTGTTGGAGCAATTCTGACTTCAGATTCGTTTTCAGGGGGCCAAATTACTATAAGGTATGTATGTCTGGTTAAAAAAACAGACAATTTTTTTTGTGTGTCTGTGTTATAAGTGTTTAACTCCTTGACAGTCCATGGCCCATATGTGGCCACAAAAAGTCGTGCCACCTTTACGTCTGTGGCCATATTTGTCCATCTTAAAAATAAAATACTAAACATAATTCGATTTCAATGACCAAGTGCATACTAAGGTTTTTGGGGTCGCTGAATCCGAATTTCAAATCAGATTTTCAAAATTCAAAATGGTGGACCTAAAATGACGACTATGAAGATTTAAAAATTGATCAAATACGCTTGAAACTCGTTACTTGGGGGTTTTCGAAGTCGCTGATTACGAATATGATGTCAGATTTACAAAATTAAAATGGTGAATCCAATATGGCGGATAATTTCAAGATTTATGCAATTTGATCGAATTTTAGGTCCGCCATTTTGGATTTCAAAATCTGACATCGGATTCGTAATCAGCGACCCCGAAAACCTCCGAGTAACAAGTATTAAACAAATCCGTTGGATTTTTTATTTTCTTGGCCGCCATATTGGATCCGCCATTTTGAATTTTGAAAATCTGACATTAGATTCGTAATCAGAGACCCCAAAAACCCCCGAGTAACAAGTTTGAAGCAAATCTGATAAAATTTAAAATTTTCGAATTCGCCATTTTGGATCCGACATTTTAAATTTTGAAAAACTGACTTCATATTCAAATTTTGCGACTCCAAAAACCTTAATTACAATGAAATCACATTTTTTAGAAACTTTTTTTCCTTGGACCGTTTTTGGACCACAAGCGATTTTTAGCTGGACTGCGAAGGGGTTAATTGAGGGGACAGATGCAATAACGGGCGAGGAGCTGGAACAGATCCGATCAAAATCTTGTGAAAATTTAAAAATAAAAATTATTTAAAAGATGTAAGTGATTTTTGACTTTTATTTTTAGAAATTTGTCGGACAAATTAAAAAATTCCTTTAGCATACATGACATAAGAATCCCCTTCAAAGATTTGAAAAAAGAATTTTTCACTTCTCTAATTCTGTCAAACATTTATGAACTCCTACAATGTTAAACAAGACTTCCATGTTCTAGAAAGCTTTAATGAGATTTAAAAAATCGCTTGAAAATTTAACCATTTTCGATTTAAAATATTTCATAGGCTCTATTCATTACAAAAAGTATAAACAAGTTGTTCAATTCCACGAACATTTAGCTTCCTGAATATAATATACACCAATTTCTTAATCCTTTATTAAATAATTATTATTTTAAAGTAAAATTTTAACAATCTTAAGAAATTCAGAATTTCACCTTTTTTGAAAAATATAAATAGCGATTACTTTTATACGTTTTGATGAAATATATACTTTATATACATCAATCGGTTTGTTTCAGTGTTAGATACATAATTTTGACCAGAATTAATGAAAATATTAATAAATAAATAAATTATTTTAAAAAATACAAAAATGTTTTTTTTTAAATTTTGAAAAAATTATGTAAAAAATATTTTATATAGATATATTCGGAAATCCTTGAGTCAGATTCTAGGTATTAATGACTGCAATTGTGATAAGTTTTTTGCAATATTCCTGACAAAATTTGTTTGTATTCTAAATGCCAATATCAATCAAAATAACAATCCTTATATTATATTTTAATTAATATGTGACGGTCCACGACAAAAAAATTTAATTTTAATTTTTTTAAACATTTTTTTATGGTTCGAACAGTTCTTAAATAGTTATTTTTCTTTGCAATAATCGCAAATAAGAAAAGTATCAGCGCTTGCGCATGATCTTTTTCAAAATTACTTGTAAAAAGTTTTTGTATATCAGGTTTTGAGCTTTAAACATATGTTCTTAAAGAGTAATTGACAATTTTTGTTTAATACTTACGGTATTGATAAAAAATAACAAAATTTTTAACAAACACCTCTGTGGCGTAATGGATCACTTTCCTTATTCTATATTAAGAAAAACCAATTATATTTAAAATATTAATAAAATAATTCTGTCAAGTTTAATTTCTTGTAATTTATATATTAATAATAAGTACCAATGATTATTCTTTATAAAAAAATAACTAGAAAATAGATTTTTTAATTAAGTGGAATTTGCATTTAGCTACAACTTTTTAAAATTTGCAAATTGCATGAAAATGTTTAAAGTTTAAATTAAATATGTTCTATTTTCAATATTCTTTGTTATAAATGTTGCTTGTGATGAAACATGCAAGGTTGTGTTTTTTGAAATAAAAACAACATGAGTTCCTTAACCACTCTGGCGGCATGGCATTCCAATTGGCGTTCCATGAGTAAGTGGCAAAAGCGGCAAAAAGTGCGAAAATGGCGTTCCTACTTGAATTCGATTTCAAAAGTCTGTAGTCAAGTTAAACTTGCCAAAATAAAATATTCTTAATATTTGAGATAAATGAAGATGAATAGGACAAGAAAATATTATTTTTTAGAGATGTTAAATGGTTTTAAAAAGGTTTTAGTGTAGACAAATTTTAATACTTTTTACGAATGCAGTTCCAATATTCACCCAAAATAGTTTACAATTTTGAATCCGCCTATTTGAATTTTTGAAAATCCATTTAAGATTCATAATCTCAAATAATAAATAACATTTGGTTGGGTAAACTTAATATGTTTGTATGGTTTAGAAATCAAGATTAAACAAGAAAGCCGTTTTCGAATTTTTTTCCGCTTCTGTCACCTACTCATGTGACGCCAATTGGAACGCCATGCCGCTGAAGTGGCTAAAAAGACATGGTTTTTTGAATTTTTTTTCGAAAATGAATTTTTTTCGAACGTATTGAGTCCGACAAGTGTTTGAAACCTTGAAATATCGCGTCCAAAATGTTCAAGCTTTCAGATGGTAAAGTTTATTGGCTTAAAATTCAAGATGGCGGATAAAAAAGGGCTCCCTAAAGTCAATTTTTTTGATAATATACACTTAGAAAAGAATTTGTTCGAAACAAATAAATTTTGGTTGAATCAACCAAATAAATGCATTGCGCTATATAGTCAACCAAACGTTTGTTTTATTCAACCAAAAAATTTCTTCCAATACGTTTATTTGTATTAACCAAATGGTTATTACACTTAACCAAACATTTTTATTTTATATAACCAAAAAATTTGTTTATTTTTTTAAGAGAAAATATTTGTTTGTTTCAAATAAATAGTTTTAGTTAAACGTATTTGGTTGATTTAAATAAATTTTTTTGTTTGCTTAATTTTGTTATTTATTTTCCTCTAATAATGTTTGAATTTCCTAATTTAATATTTTCTAGTACATATTATTCGTTAATTTATAATTTAATATATAATTATTGATATAAGCGATTCTACGTCAAGTGATCAAGAGGTCTTTTGGTGTAATTCTTTTTTTCAATGTTTAAACATTCTAGTCCCATTTTATCATTTATATGTCCTTTTAGAAAAAAACCTCAGCTGTCGTTTAAAAAAAAAAAATCGTACCTTTCTCCCCCAAAAATTGAAATTTATTTTTAATTTTGATTTTTTTGGGTCAAAATTTTTTTTTTTTTAAATGCTTATTTCCAATCGAAAGAGCATGAAAAAACTATTCCAAAATGTTTTGCTACGATTGGAGAAAAATTTTTCTCCACCTTGATCACTTGACATGGAATCGCTTATATATATACATATATATATATTATATATATATAAATATATGGGACATTCCACGTCAACCGGGACAAGACTCTGTCCAAAAATCTATTGCACCGATTTTAATGGTTGAGGGCTTAAAATCTTCGTCTTTATGCCCTCTATCAAATACAATGTAGTACTTTTGAAAATTCAACATGGCGCATTCAAAATGGCGCATTATGTGAATGAAAAACAAAACTTCCAAACTTAAATGTTTATTTAAAGTAAAAAAAAGCACAAAAAGCTTCTAAGGGGATACTTTTAATGACTGCATGCCTCTAAATGAAGAAAAACCAAAAAAAGTAAAAAAGAAACGAAAATTCAAAATGGCGGATCCAATATGTCGGACGAATGTTAAAAATTCATCGAAATCGCTTGAAAATCGTTACTCGGGGGTTTTTGGGGTTGCACCGACACCGGATTCGAAATCAGTGACCTCAAAAACCCCCGAGTAACGATTTTCAAGCGATTTCAATCAATTTTTAAAAATTCGTCCTCCATATTGGATCCGCCATTTTGAATTACCCCCGAGTAACGATTTTCAAGCGATTTCGATGAATTTTTAAAAAATTCATCCGCTATATTGGATCCGCCATTTTGAATTTTGAAAAATGACACCAGATTCGTAATCAGCGACCTCAAAAACACCCGAGTAACGATTTTCAAGCGATTTTGATGATTTTTTAACATTCGTCCGACATATTAGATCCGCCATTTTGAATTTTTGTTTCTTTTTTACTTTTTTCGGTTTTTCTTCATTTACAGGCATGCAGTCATTAAAAGTATCCCCTTAGAAGTTTTTTGTGCTTTTTTTTACTTTAAATAAACATTTAAGTTTGGAAGTTGTGTTTTTCATTCACATAATGCGCCATTTTGAAAGCGCCATGTTGAATTTTCAAAAGTACCACATTGTATTTGATAGAGGGCATAAAGACGAATATTTTAAGCCCTCAACCATTAAAATCGATGCAATAGATTTTTGGACAAAATCATATTGGAAATTTTCTTCTCACTGGTACAAATTAAATATGCAGTAAGTCTTACAATGAAAACAATGCAATTATTTAACTGACACTTATAATTTTGTTTATTCGATTTACCGATTAAACTGTAATGAATTTGACGCGAACGCGGACTGTAGACAAGTGAGACTGCCATTTTTTAATTCACACATGTACTTTTTGAGACAAGCAAATATTTTTGTTTGACTCCAATAAAATGATTTGGTTGGACCAAACAAATTTGTGTGTTGTGTCAAACAAATTGTATTCAACTAAATAATATTCTCTATTCAAAACACTAATTTTTTTTAATGAAACAAACACCTTCAAATAAAAAATTTCTTTCGGATAACTAAACAAATTTTACGTATTTATTAGAATGAACCAAATTTTTATTTAAATCAACGAAATTATTTTATCGTAACAAAGAAAATAGGTTAACTAAACAGTTTGGTTAAGAGAAATAAACGAAGATTCGCGGACTCAAATTGGTTTCAGTTCTCAAAATTATCGAGTACCCGAATTTTTAAAGAACTTGAATGCACTCGGGCAGCCCATACATCAAAATACCTCTAATTCGGTCTGATCAGACTTTCGGACTTTTTGCACACCTCTATGGATCCGCCATTTTGAATTTTAGAAAACTTCGTTCGCCATATTGGATCCACCGTTTTGAATTTTAGAAAACTAAGTTCATATTCGTAATCAGCGACCCCGAAACCCCCCGAGTAAGAAATATTAATCGAATCCAATGAATTTTTTGAAAATTTGTCCACCATATTGGATCCGCCATTTTGAATCTTAGGCAAATAAACTGTACCATCTGAAGGCGTAGACATTTTGGACGCGATATTTCAAGGTTTCACGCACCTTTTCGGAATACAATACCTTCGAAAAAAATTCATTTTTGAAAAAAAGTTCAAAAAATCACGTTTTTAAAAAAAAATGGCCGTAACTTTTTAGGATTTAATTTTTTTAAATTTTGAGTGCAGATTCTGAAAGAGCGATGTGCAAGATGTAAGGAATAGTTTTGCTGCATTTTTTAAGCCCCTGCTCTACGAAAAAATTACCGACGACTACTTTTTTTTCTTCTGACATGAGTCTTTTAGAAATCTTTGCGCGAATACAATTATTCAGGGAACATAATGGAACTTTTTATTTTTCTTTTTCCGTAAACATATCAGATATTCTCTCTCGAAGAGAAGGAAAACTATAACTCCTCCAACTAATGGCTTGCGTTGTTTTTTTCACCAATCATTTTTTATTTATACTTAGTCCGAGCACATTTTGCATTTACGATACGCAACGACAGGAGCGAGGAAGCGATCGTGAAAATCGATGAGACTCCCGGAGAAAGGCGATGTAAAATCACTAAATAGAATTATCAAACTTTATTTAAGAAACGCAAAGTGAAAGTTCGCCTTCATTTTCAATATCCTCCTTTGTAAAAAAATTAAAATATCGACAAGTCCCACACACTGTCAAATTCATTTAATTGAAAGTAACTTCTTCGAATTAGTAAACAACCAAAAAAGAGACAAGAAATAATAAATGTAAAAAATGCATTTTTACTGAATTCACTGCTTAATTTATTTAAAAATATTTACGAATCTTTATAGAAAAATTTTAATTATTTACTTAATCCTTAATCTACCAATATCTTATTCATTTCTTGCTTTTGAATTTTTGTCCTTATTTTTATTATTTCTTAAACTACATTTATTTTTATTATTTATTTTTACTTTTTATTCTTAATAATATTCATATTTATTTCTATTTACTATTTATTGTTATTAATTTATTTAGAAACTAATTACTTATTATTAAGGAAATATAATATAATTATTCGTAATTATGACTTTAGTTGGAAAATAACAAATTACACTGGTCGACACGCACAATGATTCAAAGCTCAAACTAGGATATTTTTGAAGGATTGTCATGCCCGTGTAGAAATTGCCCTACTACGGCCGTATTAGGGATGAAACACACGGCCCGACCTGGGCCAGATAGGGGCGACACTCAAATGTGGATTTCCTGATCAGGGCCATATCGAGCCGTGTGTTTCATTCCCTAATAGGGAAGGCCCGATCTGTCCCTGATCTGGGCCATAGCGAAATTTCTACACGGGTGGCTGAATACGAATCTCACCTCAAAAACACAAGATTTTGAGAAAAATGTCCTCAAAGACTCAAAAACCCTGTTTTTGACTGTTTTCAATCGCGTATAAAAAATAATGTCGAGCTTGAACAGTCAACTAAATAAATCAAATCGAAAAAATCGTGAATCAATCAAAAATTTTCATACAGCATTCGTCTTTCATGTGCGTGCGCACTCTTTTCGCATTCATAGAGCGGTACACAAAGGCACACTTACTTTTTAATTTTGTTTGCACAATTTATTTTTAAAATTAAAAATGTCAAATTTGAAATGGTGAACCTAAAAAAAATATTTAACAATAAATAGCGTAAATAAAATTAATCAGTATACTGTAAAAAATATGGGCAATTTTCCCTTAGGTTTCTTGTGGAATATTTCGCAAATTTATAGGAAAAAGTATGTTTACTACGATTTTGTGGAATTTTTCACAAATTAGTGAAATTTTCTACAAACGCAGATCGAGTGTATTGCCCGCGGGAGCTCAATTTAAACTTTAAACATTTTCATGAAATTTTGAAATTTTAAAAGTTGTTGCGAAATGCAAAATCTATTTACTTAAAAAATCTATTCTCCAGTTATTTTTTTGAACAAAGGGTTATCATTGGAACTTATTAATATATAAATTACAAGAAATTAGGGTCATTTGGAGTAAATGTAAACAGTAGGTGTTTCAGCTTTTAGAAATTTCAAAATAAGTACTACGTCAATATTTTTACCTCAGCTAACCTACAAGATGTTCTGACTATTGCCAATATTTTATTTTGACAATTGACAATGCCACACGGAAAAACTTTTTTCAAGAGTCATTACTAAATTTATTCAAGAACTCAGGATATGGGAAAAATTTAGAACTTCTTTTAGAAAAGTTAAATATTCATTAAAGAATTTTCAGGAGTTTTTCTAATGGCTTGGAAATAATTGTTCTTGACGCTGCGACTGAGTTCTTCAGTCACTGCGCCCTGAAAAAGTCTCGAACTATTTAAGAAAGAAGACGAAGCGTAACCAATAGGTATACAGCGCCACTTGACTTTAAACGCTTTAAAACGATCTAAAACTAAAGTATCGTAACGCGTCCCTGCAGCCGAGTGGCATAAGGCGGAGCGATCTTGAGTCTCGAGGTCTCAAGTTCGACTACTCAGGCGGGCAAATTTTTTTCGCTAATTTAAAATTTTTCTATTCTTAAACCAGTTCAGGACTTTTTCAAAAAAATTCAATAAGTAGTCCAGAAATGTACTACAGTTATCCCCGAACAGCTTAAAGTAATGTTTCAATCTATGGTTTTGTAGCATTTCTTGTTTTATTTCCATATCCTGAGTTCTTGAATAAGTTTAGTAATGACTCTTGAAAAAAGTTTTTCCGTGCATAGTGTAAGTTACCTTTTAATGCAAAAAAGATTGAAAATCAAAGTTACAGTACCAAGTTTCATTGTTATTCATTTATTATTGTTGAAAACATGATTTTATGTTTCAGTATTTTGTCTCGCATTGTAAACAGAACTTAAACTACATTTTAAAATAAAATAATAGAATAAATTTGCTTCTATTTTACAGTTTCATTACTTTAGCAATGTAAAATTACATAGAAAAGGAAATTAGGTCTTGTTTCATACCTCCTTCGTATTAGTCAGTTGCAGGTATGCTAGTGCATTTACATGCTTAGAATATAGGAAAACGGTTCTTCACGATTGGTAAATAAAACGCAGGTACGCCAGGTTCAAGCATGAAATAACTTGTTTCTTAAACCTCGCTCAACTACATCGGTGTTTACGTTTACCCCGAATTGTAGAAAAATTTCTAAATCTCGGGGTTAATGTAAACAGTCAGTTTTAGGCGATTCTGTTGCATTAATAGTTTTTTGTATCTCATAAAATTTGTCTAGGGAAGTAAAGTAACAATAAGTTCATTTAACCCCTTCGCAGTCCAGCTAAAAATCGCTTGTGGTCCAAAAAAGGTCCAAGAAAAAAAAGTTTCTAAAAAATGTGATTTCATTGTAATTAAGGTTTTTGGAGTCGTAAAATTCGAATTCGAAGTCAGTTTTTCAAAATTTAAAATGGCGGATCCAAAATGGCGAATTCGAAAATTTTAAATTTTATCAGATTTGCTTGAAACTTGTTACTTGGGGGTTTTCGGGGTCTCTGATTACGGATCTAATGTCAGATTTTCAAAATTAAAAATGGCGGATCCAATATGGCGGTCGAGAAAATAAAAAATCCAACGGATTTGTTTAAAACTTGTTACTCGAGGGTTTTCGGGGTGACTGATTACGAATCCGATGTCAGATTTTGAAATCCAAAATGGCGGACCTTAAATTCGATCAAATTGCATTAATCTTGAAATTATCCGCCATATTGGATTCACCATTTTAATTTTGTAAATCTGACATCATATTCGTAATAAGCGACCCCGAAAACCTCTAAGTATCGAGTTTCAAGCGTATTTGATAAATTTTTAAATCTTCATAGTCGCCATTTTAGGTCCACCATTTTGAATTTTGGAAATCTGACTTGAAATTTGGATTCAGCGACCCCAAAAACCTTAGTATGCACTTGGTCATTGAAATCGAATTATGTTTAGTATTTTATTTTTGAGATGGACATATATGGCCATAGACGTAAAGGTGGCACGACTTTTTGTGGCCACATATGGGCCATGGACTGTCAAGGGGTTAAAAGAAATCCGTCCGTTTTACCTTTTAACAAAAAAAACTAATGTTTTTGTGAAAAATAGATATTCCGTTTACATTCACCCCACATGACCTTAAACTTGACAGGATTATTTTATTAATATTTTAAATAATATAATAGGTTATTCTTAATAAAATAAGCGAGCCAATACGCGCCGGTAAAAGTGATCCATTATGCCCCGGAGGTGTTTGTTGAAAATTTTGTTATTTTTTATCAATACCGTAAGTATTAAACAAAAGTTGTCAATTGTTCTATAAAAACAAATGTTTTAAACTCAAAACGAAATTTTAGTTTTTTTAAAGCTATTTTTGAAAAAGATATAACAAAAAAACAAAGACTTCAAAAATTTACTTTTAAGCGTTAAAATCACTTTTTTACCATATTTTGAACAATAATAAATGAATAACAATGAAACTTGGTACAAACTTACAGTATACCAAGTACATTATTTTAATCGGAAACCGAAATTGCCCCTATTTTATCACTTTTTCGGGCCTTTTTTTCTTATACATTTGTTCAGGTAGAAAGTTTCCGAAATTATTTTGTATAGAAATGTAAGGGTAAGATATAGGGGAGACCGGGCGTAATGGCCCACCTTTTACTTTTTGTTTTTAACTTCGTCATACTTGCATTAATTAAAATTTCATAACATAGAAAACTTACCCCAACATCTTAGTTTTAAACTTAACAAAAATACATCCTCATATCACTCATACTTTTTTACTAGAATAATTTTTTTAGAGACATACAAGGTGAGACATCACCTCGGGCCGGGGCGTAATGGATCCACTACTCGAGGCGTATTGAATAAGCAATGATATTATAATTTTTATCATAAAATATTATTTATTATTGACAATTTTGGTTTCTATTGTACATTTATAATGAAAAGTATTAAAAATGGAACATATTCAATTTAAACTGTAAACATTTTCGTGAAATTTTCAAATTTTAAAAAGTTGTAGCGAAATAAAAAATCTATTTACCTAAAAAGTCTATTAACAAGTTATTTTTTAAATCAAGGGTTATCATTGGTACCTATTTATATATAAATTACAAGAAATTAAACTTAAATAAATTATTTTATGAACATTTTAAATGAAAAAACATGTAATTAAATTTCTTTCTTAATAAAATTTAACAATTTACGAAATTTTTAGATAACAAAATGATACATTAATGAAAACATTTACTCCTGCATTAATCTTTAATCAAAATAATGATCCATATAGTATATTTTAATAAATACAATGTTAAAATTTAATTTAAATTTTTTAAAACCTTTTTTTATGGTTCGAACAGTTCTTAAATAGTTATTTTTCTTTGCAATAATTGCAAATAAGGAAAGTATCAGCGCTTGCACGTGATTCATGGGCCCATAGATGACATTAAGTAGGTACTGACACTCTTCCGATATATAGTAGCCATTACGCTCCGGAGGTGTTTGTTGAAAATTTGGTTATTTTTTATCAGTACCGTAACCCAAGTAGCACGTAACATTACTAGAATGTTGCAGCAATGTTACATGTAATGTTAGTAACATTACAGTAGCATTAAAATGTCCGCCCCAAGGCAATATTACATGAAATGTTACAACAACATTACATAGTACTGTTACTGCAATGTTACAGTATTGTTACTGCACTGTCACTGTAATGTTGCATGAATGTTACAAAGAAATTTTATAAAATTACTATTATAAGGAATTTTGCGATCTTTCTTTGGAACATTGCTGTAACATTACAGTAACATTACTGTAACATTGCTGTAACATTACATGTAATATTGCCTTGTGGCGGACATTTTAATGTTACTGCAATGTTACACTGCAATGTTACTAACATTACATGTAACATTGCTGCAACATTCCAGTAATGTAACGTACTACTTGGGAAGTACTAAACAAAAATTGTCAATTGTTCTTACAAAACAAATGTTTCGAGCTCAAAACGAGATTTTAGTTTTTTTAAAGATATTTTTGAAAAAGATATAAAAAAAAACAAAGACTTTAAAAATTTACTTTGAAGTGTCAAAATTACTTATTCTACCATATTTTCTACAGTAATGAATTAATAACAATAAAACTTGGTACAAACTTTCAGTATATGCTAAGTACATTATTCTGATTGAAAACCAAAATTACTCTGATTTATAACTTTTAAATAAATTGAAGTGATTCATTACACCTCTAAGCCATTACGCCCGGTCTCCCCTACAACTTCTCACACATACAAATTGTTCTCCTTAATTTCACATTTTTCTATTCTTAAATCAGTTCTGTAATTATTGTGGGTGTCGCTGCAATAACACAGGCCAACAAAATTTTGTGGCCTAACCAATAGAAGCTGATTTTTATAGGATTTTGTCCATAGAATACGAATTTGACCTTGAAAATATTGGATTGGCTCCAGTTTTTAATCAATTTACGTTTCATTATACAAAATATGCATTTTTGGCATTTTTTGAATGATTGTACAACAATACACAGAAACAGTAAATTTGTCCGCATAACACCAATTGAAAGCTTAAACACTGCTCTTGAATATCCAAAAACAAAAAATGTAATTTATGTACACTTTAACCTATAATGTCCAAAAAAACATACGCTGTTCCATAAACGTATTAAAATTAATATTACTTTTGACCATGTAAGGTAATTCAAGTAAAAATTAGTGTCTCTGGCTTTTTTATAATCGCTAGTTACAAATCTGCTATGAAATATAAAAATTACAAGTGGCGGACCAAATTTTTAAAGATAATTTACGCCTTTTATGATAAAAATTTAAAATTTAAAAAAAATTCTGCCATATTGGATTCGCCATTTTGAATATTAAAATCTAAATACAGATCAGTAAGCAGCGACCATAAAAACCCCTAGAGAGACTAATTGTTATTTAAATTACCTTACATGGTCAAAAGTACTGTTGTTTTCAATATGCTTGTGGAACAGCGAATGTCTCTTTTGACATTACAGGTTAAAGTGTACATAAATTACATTTTTTGTTTTTGGATATTGAAGAGCAGTGTTTAAACTTTCATTTTGTGCTATGCGGACAGATTTACTGATTCGGTGTATTGTTGTACATTCATTCAAAAAATGCTAAAAATGCATATTTTGTATATTGAAACGTAAATTGATTAAAAACTAGAGCCAATCCAATATTTTCAAGGTCAGATTCGTATTCTACGGACAAAATCCTGTAAGAATCGGCAGTAATATTTTAGGCAACATGCAGTTGATTAAAATTTGTCGGCCTGTGTAATCGGTGGTACGCGTGAACGCAAGCGCTAATACCAGTCGGGTGGCAGTGAGCGCCTCTGGTCCTCTCACTGCTACCCGACTGGTATTAGAGCTTGCGTTCAAGCGTACTACCGATTATTGCAGCAACACGCTCAATTCTTTAAGAAAATTCAACATGTTGTCCAGATATTAACTACAGGTCTCTCTAAAAGGCTTAAAGTAATGTTTCAACATACGGTTCTGTACTAATAATTCTTAAACAAAGTTTTTACGTGTACTAAAAATTGGCTACATTAAAACCTTTATAAAATCATTTAAAACCTTAAAAAAATATGTTTTGCTTGTTTTATTCGTCTTTATAGATCCCAAATAATAAGAATATTTGATTTTGTTAAGATTTGGCCAACTGGAACACCATGCTGCCGAAGTGGTTTATATATCAACTAATTAGTTCCCGTGCAGAAATTGATCTATACCTGGGCCCTGACCCCGCATTAAACAGGGAACACGACCGGGCACCGGCCTGGGAACTCGGCAAATCGGGATTTCACCATGCCCCGGCTGGTTTTATTATTTAACCCCGGTTTGGGGAAGCCCGGTCTGGACCCGGCCAGGCCCGTGTAAAAATGTATACGTTGATGTATACCCCCATTACGTCAGGAGTTTGAGAAAAGTGGGTCAGTTTTTGAAAATTTCTACTGGGTAAATCCGACGTGCTAAAGACTCGTAACAGGCGTCAAATTGAAGCCTGAATCCTGTACTTTAAGAAGATTTAGCGATCACACGAAAACTCTAAATTCTTTTTTATTGCAACTCAAAATGAGCCCCTGTTAAACCTACGAGATTCATTTTTATTGCGTTTCAAATCATCAAATTAGTGCTTAAGTACTTTTTGAAGGTTAATTTTCGAAGTAAAATTATTTTACTTTGCGATGAATAGTTCTTGCAAGAATGCGAAGCTATCTCTGGTTGTTATTCCAACCTCATTATGCTTCTTCACTTTTACAAGAATGACGTATTCTATCTCATTTTAGGGCTTCATATTTAGTTCACGTAATCTTTCAAAATAGATTTCTAATATTAACTTGCGAACTTTTTAAACTATATATTCAAATTTATCTTGCTTCGAAAGTGTTATTTTTAAAGCACTATTTTATTCTTCCTTTTCTTTATCCGTATTTTGTAAATTGTCAGACAGGTATTCACCTTTAGAGACCAATATGTTTTTTTTAAATGAATTTTTGCAGTCATCCAGTTCTGAAAATATCTATAAAATTTATGCTTGGCTACAGCTGATGGTGAAATTGGTCAATGGAAAATGAAATAAAAATAATCATTATTTATTTGAATAGTTTAGTTTGCATTACACGCGACTCTATGGAAAAACATGCCATCACTTTTTCAATCATATCTGGACAATAAAAAGAAATACAAAAAAACATAAAGGCGGTTAGACAGCTTATTAAATTTAACATAAAGTAAGCTATATGTGAAGTCTTTTCATTAACTATTATTTTAGTTATAGTGACAAAGAACAAAAAAAAGTATTACATTTTCTCATTTTGGTCCCTCGAATTTAACTTTTTCAACAATCAAGATTTTAATAATTTATACAAAGATTGCAGCAATCGACAAATTTGACAACAAATTTTAAAAATAAAATTGTTTAAAAATATTTTCAATTCCTGCATAATTTTTAATAATTTCAGAAGAAATTTGAAACTTACATATTTATTAATATTTATTTATTTACATACAGGTCAAGCCCTATAGTTAAAAATAAGTTACAATCCGCAACTATATTATACAATTTTGGCAATACAAAAGTTAGGCGTACGTTATGCATACAATTGATTGTTTTTTAATTGTGAGATAAATATTAAAACATTATTTTCAAAAAAATTAATATTAGCAGATACATTGTTTGCCTCTCTGTGTAGTCTATTAATCAATGAGTAGTTGCCAAAGTTAGTTTTACAAAAAGTTACATAAAACGAGTAAGTATTTTTAGTATATCTAGATTGAACACGCAATCTAATGAGAGTTAACAAAGCAGGACAATAGATAAGTCCATATAGTAATTTATAAAAAAAGCATATTATTGTATAAGAACCTAGATGTGAGCATTGGGATATTCAGAGTGGTTTGTAAGTTACCGTATAATTACATAGATGTAATTATTCAAGTCAAATCTTTAAATTAAGACAAAAAGAGTTTAAAAATATTAATCGCCCTAGTAGAAATTCGTTATAGTATCTTTAAGGGCACTGGACAGTTCCACTGGAAAATTTCGAGGCACTTTACAGTTAAACTGGCTAAAAACTATAAAGTGATGTCACGCTAATTTGTTCAAGTTATTGTCCAGTCAAATTTTACAGTTTCTGATCATCAGTCCTGTAGAAAAACTGTACAAAATAATTCACTTGGAAATGTCAAAACTTTATTTATATTGACGTTTCGTATTGAACACGCACAAATTTGAAAATATAACGTTAAATTATTTTGTCAACAGATTAAATAAATTAAAATTTTACGAAACTATATTTTTACTGTTGGTGTATCTATTGTTACGTATAATAAATTATCTGTAAAATTATTTTTTAATAACTTCACAATTAAAAAAAATTATGAACATTACTGATTCTTGAACACATGTCTTTTTTTTACAGTAAACAACATTCACTTTTTCCTTGAATTAAGCACAACACTGAAATAAATATTATTATTTTATCACACAACAGACTTAAAAGTAAACCCTAATATGAAGAACTAATTCAGTTCAAACGAAAAATATCTAGCGGTATCGGGGAGCGAACTCGGGTCACACTGGGACGAAATACCTAAACGCACGCTTACGCATCACGGCCGTTCTAGTCGATGGACGATTCCGGAAAAATAATAACCATACTCTACCGGCAGGTAAAGCAGTTCCCTTTTTCATCTTTTCTAGCTCAACTGGCGAATTACTGGACAGCTACTGCATAACACTCTAAAGTTGAACTTATTGATTTTTATTGTATAGAAGTTCTGTCTGTCCAGTTATTCTCATGGTACTGTCTAGGCGTTCCGTGAAATTATGTTTCAAAGTTTGTCGTGGCGTTTGCGCTACCGTCAGTCCAGCAACTGAACAGTGTTATATAGACATTTTCCATAAATACATCAGTGTATACACTGAAAAAAATAATTCGCGGGTATAACTAGAATTATGTCTATTTTTTCCGTAAGGAATTAGTAATAAATTGTTACTGGCTACTGTCATTAATTATAGACAGTTCTGTTATATAGATCGGAGAGCTATACATATGTCAACGTCAATACATCAATGTAAAACATAACCTCACTTTATTGGACCAATTCTAACTTTTTGTATGTAACAGGTTTGTTAAATTAATATTTATACATATAATAAGATTATGTAATCTTGAAAAAAAATTGTCTTCTGAATTTAAAAATTAGTTATTTTAATTAACTCAATTAATTAAAGCGAATTTTAAAAAAGTTTTCAAGTTGTCAACAGTAAAATAAAAGAACAAAATTAAAAATATGAAAACTATAAACTTTAAAACCAAAAGATTTATTTTATAGAAGATATTTCGAAAATGTCAATACACAACTGTTTAGTTACTGAAACCGGCGGTAGCGCTGACGCCACGACAAACTTTGGAAAATAATATCTCGGAACGCCTCGATAGTGCCATGAAAATAACTGTTCAGGACTTCTACGCAGTAATAATCAAGTTCAACTTTATATTTTCTTTAACAGTGTTATGCAGTAGCTGTCTAGTAATTCGCCAGTTAAGCTAGATTAAACTTCCATGACTAAAACTGTACAGTAACTTGAATAAATCTAGTCATGCCACGACAAATTTCTACTAGGGCGGTTCACGAAATATCATTACACAGGTTTACAAATTAAAAACTTGTTTTTGCCAATCGAACAAAACATTTTTTTTCGATTAGTAGGTGTTATCTGAGTAAGAAAATCATAGTTTTAATTTTTTTCCCTCGTGTAGTTTTTTTGTAGCTTTAAATTTTGTATTTTTGAGGAGCGACGGCACTTAAATTTACCTGTAGGAAAATCTACTTGTCCAAAAATGATGAATAGGAAGTCATTGAAAAGGTCATTAAATTATCTTTTAATCCATATATTACAGAATAAAATTGAATGAAAATTAAGAGAGCTACAGTCAATTTAAGATCAAATTTCATGGAAATTTTGATGATTTTTAGACACTTGACTATCTTTTGATAATTTTTTCCACAACAAACAGTAGAAAATATTTAGGTTTTAAATTTTTTATTGATAGCTTATTCCATTGAGAAACTTTTGAGCCCTTGTGGACCTTTATTCAATTAAAAATGTAAATTCTACACCACATTTAGTGAACGAAACTACGTTGCCATTTTTAGTATACTTTTAAATATTTGCAGCAAACATGTAAATAGTAAAATTAAGTTAAGTGCTAAAGCTACTAAAATCACACATCAAGAAATTCTAGAGTTGATCAATTCGAATACAATATCAAATATCAAAATTTCAAAATGGTGGATCGAAAATGGCGGACAAGTTTTTTTAAAAATCGATCAAATTTATGGCAATTTCGTTACTCGTGGTTTTTCGGTATCGCTGATGACGAGTCTGATGTCAGAATTTAAAAATTAATTTGACTTATTTATTAAAAATTAAAAATGGTGGCTTCAATAGAGAGGACGAGTTTTAGCTCTCTGATTACAAATTCGATGTCATATTTTGAAAATTCAAAGAGGTGGATTCAGTTTGTGCGAACATATTTTAAATGTTTAAAGATAAACTCATGAAAATTAATACTTTAGGGTTTCTGGGGTCTCTAATTCCTATACCAACGTCGGTTTTAAAATTTAAAAATTAATGTTTCCTGCAAATATTAAAAAGTATACTAAAAATGGCAACGTAGTTTCGTTCACTAAATGTGGTGTAGAATTTCAATTCAATTCAATTCTCTCAATAATTTTCATTCAATTTTATTTTGTAATATATTGATTAAAAGATAATTTAATGACCTTTCCAATGACTTCCTATTCATCATTTTTGGACAAGTAGATTTTCCTACAGGTAAATTTAAGTGCCGTCGCTCCTCAAAAATACAAAATTTAAAGCTACAAAAAAACTACACGAGGGAAAAAATTAAAACTATGATTTTCTTACTCAGAAAACACCTACTAATCGAAAAAAAATGTTTTGTTCGATTGGCAATTTCACTGTAAACCAGTGTTGTAAATGGTTGAACATTTTCAGCCGAAAACCGTTCAAAATCTACTAATTCATTATGCATTAATTGTCCAAAAACATGCTCCGACGTCTATAGTAATATCTCACGAACCGAATAAGATTATTAAACTCTTTTGGTAAGTTTCAAATTTTTTCTCCAATTTTTAAAAAATATGCAGGAGTTGAAAGTATTTCTAAAAAAAAATTTTATTTTTTAAATTTTTTTGTCAAATTTGTTGATTGCTGTAACCTTTGCATAAATTATTAAAATTTCCAGTTATGTATCATTAATCGTAGAATATTATAATCTTTTGAACGGTGGTATATTGGTATGTTTTTGGGTCGTGCGTGTGCAGCCGTACTGTAAATATCCGATGGTAGTGTACTTATGGAAGTATCCTTATTTTCTCTGGTAGTTGTAAATTTAAATTTAATGTTTTAATCATAGTTAAAACATTAAACACACTGGTGCGTGTCCAGCCCACTGCGGGTGTACTAGAGTTTCCAAGTAGGTAAGTCGGAAGCATCAAAAAACATTTTTGACTTTTTCGAAAATTTGGAGGGTAGTTTTTTCAATAAAAAAACACAGTGGTAGATAAAGTAATTTTTATAGTGCTTTTGAAATGTTGAAAGAGAAGTACATAAAATTATTTTGTCGTTTTGAAAACCGATGTGGGTTTTTACTTTTAATAGTACCTATAATTTTTATTTTTTATATTTTAGGGGTAGTTTTCTTGATTTAATAATATAAAAAATTTTAACTTTTTTTGAAAAATATACATAGCGATTACATTTATAAATTTTGATAAAATGTATACTTTATATGCATCAATCGATTCGTTTTTTGTCAAGAATGTAAGTTTGACCAGAATTAATGAAAATATTAATAAATAAAAAAGTTATTTCAAAAAATAAAAAAAATTTGTTTTTTCAAATTTTGAAAAAATTTTTTGTAGATATAATCGGAAATCCTCGTGTCAGGTTTTAGTTATGCATGACTGAAATAAACCCGCAAACTTTCAGGAGAATCCATTAAAATTTATTAGAGATATTTTGTACACAATATTTTGTGACATACACACACACACACACACACACTGGACATTTGCTCAGAATTGAATATACATATATTGCTTCCCCACGAGGAAACTTTGCATTCGTGACGATTGTCCTAAAATTTTGCAGGTTTATTGCAGTCATTAATACCTAAGATCTGACACAAGGATTTCCAGATATATAGGTAGGGGAGACCGGGGCTAAACCGGACGGATTTGGTCTTTGACCAGAAAACTCATACAAAAACATAATTTTTGCTAAAGTGTTATATACCGTTTTGAAGCTTGTACTTTCACCTAAAAATCGCACTTGTTCGATTTAAAAAAAGGACAATAGCTTTAGACATATATTGCTTCGAAGGTGACTACCTCAAAAACGAAAATCCGAAAATTGGTGGGGCTAAATCGGACACGACCAATTAATTAAAGAATGAGATACAAATTTTCTTTTTTTTTGGTAAAAAAGTCAAATCAATTCTTCTTTTATTTATTTGTAGATAGTTCTATACAAAGAATATAATATAATATGTAAAATCGGTAATAATTATAATATAAAATGAATTACAGTTTTCAGGCTTGTCTGTTTGTAGCAACTCGCTTGCGAATTCGAGTTTCAAAATAAATTCTTTATTTATTTCTTTATAAAGTGGTTCTAAGCAAAGAATATAATATAAAATAGTTAATTAATATAAAATAAATTAAAGAATTCAAAGATTTGGTTGTTTTTAATCACGATGTCCGATTCAGCCCCAAACCGTCATTTCATAATTAACCTGCAATATACTTTTTCTTCTTAATGTTTTCCATTAAACTTTTTGTCTACTAAACTCAGTACACCTCAAGAAATGACATTTTCACATATTAACGGCAACTATTATTACAAGAAAATTGACACGTCCCTAAAACCTCATGCAGCATATGCATCACGAAATTGCGCGTTCATAGGTTATTTACACGATTTGAAATTCTTCACGGTTTCGGAAATATTTGACTTGTCCGGTTTAGCCCCGGTCTCCCCTATATACAACAATTTTTTCAAAATTTGAAATTTTTTTTTTTTTATTTTTTGACATAACTTTTTTATTTATTAATACTTTTATTAATTCTGGTCAAAATTACGTTCCTGACATTGAAACGAATTCATTGATGTATATAAACTATATATTTTATCAAAATGTATAAAAGTAATCGCTATTTATATTTTTCAACAAAGGTAAAATTTTGAATTTTTTGATTGGTGTATATTACACGCAAAAAAGTCTTCACCTGGAACAACTACAAATTTCACTATATTAGCGAAATTTATAGTTATTGCAGCGAATACTTTCGCTATTTCAACAAATACTTTCGCTATTTTAGCGAAAGTTATCGCTGTTCCAGTTAAAGTTTTTTTTTCGTGTATATTGAGAAAGCTAAATGTTCGTGGAATGAACAACTTGTTCTAGTTGAAAATGCGTCCACATAACCTTCTTCTGAAAAATTGAAAATCGTCGCGAATGCAAAGCTTTCTCATGAAGAAGTAAAATAAAGTCTAAAGAAGATTTATGAAAGTAATGTAATTAAGTTTGTAAGCATTTTATGTCAGTGAATATATAATACTTGAAAAATTAATTTTTTCTGTCACAAAGCGATATTAATTTCATCATTATTTACTTTTTTAAAATATTTTTATTGCGGAAATGCTATTTAAGAAGAAAAAGATATTCCTATGCGGAAGGGTTTCTGGAAATTTTCCGCAAATTTTTTTTGTACAGTAATTATTCGGAAATCTTCCGGAAATTTATTTTTTTGTACGGAAATCTTTCGGAAATTTATTTTTTTTGTACAGAAATCTTCCGGAAAATTTCCGGAAATTTTTTTCTTTTACGGAAATCTTTCGGAAATTTATATTTTTTGTGGAAATCATCCGGAAATCTTCCGGAACATTTCCGGCATTTTATTTTTTTATGGAAATTTTCCGGAAATTTATTTTTTCTATGGAAATCTTCCGGAAAATTACCGGAAATTTTTTTTTAAATGAAATCTTTCGGAAATTTATATTTTTTGTGGAAATTATCCGGAAATCTTCCGGAAATATATTTTTTTACGGAAATCTTCCGAAAATTTAGTTTTTTTACGGAAATCTTCCGGAAATTTTTTTTTACGGAAATCTTTCTTTTCATTACACCATTTGAGTCAATAGAACATGTTCTTGTCAAGTTTAAACAGAATAATAATGTTTTTGTTTTCGTATGTTTTTACATTTCTCCAAATTCACCGATTAGTTCTTATAAAGAAGTTAGTAAAATTCTCGAATTTATTAATAATAGATTTTGCGAAGCTACGATATGTATTCTTGGTGATTTTAATTTACCCTTCGTAGTTTGGAACTCTGATTATAATAATAATAATTTGTCTTGTGCAATAAGTCATGGTTTGACAAATCAGCAATTATTAATCGCAACTGAAATTATCGATGTAATTGATTTATTGGGATTATTTCAAATTAATTATAATTTTAATTTACACGGCTTTCTTTTGGATTTGGTTTTTTGTAATCCGGATAATTTTTCTGTAACTACATTAAGAGACTCACTTTTAGTTGTCGACAACTATCATCCACCTTTTGTTATAAATATACATAATTCTTTTAACAATTACATTCCACATAGTAATATTAATAACGTTAAATATGACTTTAATAGAGCTGATATTTCAGGAACAACTTCCTTTTTTAATAGCATTGTCTGGAATACTGTACTTAATGTTGATGACATAGATGATGCTGTTGACATATTTTATGATATAATATATGAGGCGTTTGACAATTTTGTACCTTTAAAATTCATAAGCTCAAAAATATTGCCACCATGGTTTACGCAAGAATTAAAAGACATGGTTCTACAAAAAAAACTACATAATATTTATAAAAGAGAAAAAAATAATTGTAATTATTTAGCATTTTCTAATATAAGATCTGATTGTAAAGCATTATCAAGGTCATGTTACAATAATTTTATCTCATACACTGAAAATTCAATAGTCGATAACCCGAAATATTTTTGGAAATTCATAAAGTTGAATAAACAATGTCATTCTTTGCCAAACATTATGAATTTAAAAGATGATAGTAGTGAATCTTCTGTCGAAATTGCTAATCTTTTTGCAAAATATTTTCAGTCAGTTTATAATACTTCTACATTGCAAACTAATAATGTTACATTCGATGCACATAGTGAGGTGAATCTTCATTCAATTCAGATTTCGAGAAATGACATCTTTGTTAAAATAAGAGATTTGGATGTAAGTAAAGGAGCCGGCCCTGATAAAATCCCTCCATCATTAATTCGTTCATGTGGTTTCGCGTTTGTTGAACCACTTTTTATCTTGTTTAATAAATCGTTAGAGACAAATAAATTTCCTAATGAATGGAAAAAGGGATTTATATCCCCGATATTTAAGGATGGCAACAAAAATAATATTGAAAACTACAGGCCAATAACTTTGCTTAATACAATATCAAAAATATTTGAAGGTCTTATTTGTGAGTCATTGTATCTTGCGGTTTCTAATATAATAATTGACGAGCAACATGGGTTTGTTCGTGGTCAATCTACGATTACTAACCTCAGTATTTTTACAAATTTTTTAGAAACAAATTTAGAAAACGGACATCAGGTGGATGCAATATACGTTGATTTTACAAAGGCTTTCGATAAAGTTAATCATTTTATACTTATTGAGAAATTGCGTAGAATGGGACTGTCTTCAAATTTAATTTTATTTTTGGAAAGTTATTTATCAGGAAGATTTCAAATGGTTAAGTTTAAAAATGAGTACTCAGAAGCATTTTTAGCCACTTCTGGTGTTCCCCAGGGCTCGAATCTTGGACCGCTATTGTTTGTTCTTTATATCAATGACATTAAATTATTTTTAAAAATTCTCATTTTGTACTTTACGCTGACGATCTTAAACTTTATAATGTTGTTGGTTCAAGTCCACAAAATATTCAATCAGTTTTTGATCGAGTGATTCAATGGTGTGACAGTAATCAAATGTCTATAAATGTAAAAAAAAAGTTATATCATTTCATTTTTAAAAAAAGTACTTTTATTTATTGTTACACTGTTGGTCTAGAAGAATTGACAAGGGTTTCTTGTATTCGGGACTTGGGATTGCTTTTTTTCAGCGACCTTTCATTTAATAGACATACATCTGAAGTAATTTCAAAAGACTTAAGAGCTCTTGGTTTCATAATTAGAAATGCTTCAATGTTTCATAATATTAATACACTAAGAATTCTTTACTTCTCTTTGGTAAGATTGCTGCTGGAGTATGCTTCTGTAATATGGGTGCCCTTTTATGATTTTAACATAATTAGAATTGAAAGAATTGAAAATTGATTTCTTCGTTTTGTAGCGAGACAATTTAATGTTGAATTTGACAGATACTCCCATGACTACAGTACATTGAGATTATCATTTAATACTGCATTGATTACATCCAGATTTCTTTTTAATGACTTGACTTTTTTTTATAAAATTATAAATGGTATAAATAATTGTTCAAATTTATTATCATTATTTAATATGTCTGTCCCTATAAGGACAACTAGAAATTACACACTGTTTTTGGAGTCCTTTCATCGAACAAATTACGGATATCACTCTTTTGTAACAAGATTAAGTAGAGAGGCTAATTCGATATCAAATATTGTTGACTTTTTTGATAGTAACTTCTTAAGATTCACCTCTTCATTGCGTAGGTTTATTTTTGACTTTTAAATTAAAACTACCTAGCGTTGATTACACAGTTAATATTGTATAATATAAGTTGCGGTTGCAACTTTTAGATTGTAAGAGTACTATGTACAAAAGGGCTTGTCCCTTATACTTGTTAAATAAATAAATTAATAAATTTTTTGTGAAAATTATCCGGAAATTTATTTTTTTTACGGAAATCTTTCAGAAATTTAGTTTTTTTGCGGAAATCTTCCGGAAAATTTCCGAAAATTTATTGTTTTTACGGAAATCTTCCGGAAATATTCCAGAAATATATATATTTTTTTGGAAATTTTCCGGAAGATTTCCGCAAAAAAACTAAATTTCTGAAAGAATTCCGTAAAAAAAATAAATTTCCGGAAGATTTCCGGATAATTTCTACAAAAAATATAAATTTCCAAAAGATTTCCGTAAAAAAAAATTTCCGGAAATTTTCCGGAAGATTTCCATAGAAAAAATAAATTTCCGGAAATTTTCCGGAAGATTTCTGTACAAAAAAAATAAATTTCCGAAGTTTCTGTTTAAACTTGACAAGAACATGTTCTATTGACTCAAATGGTGTAATGAAAAGAAAGATTTCCGTAAAAAAAAAATTTCCGGAAGATTTCCGTAAAAAAACTAAATTTTCGGAAGATTTCCATAAAAAAATAAAATGCCGGAAATGTTCCGGAAGATTTCCGGATGATTTCCACAAAAAATATAAATTTCCGAAAGATTTCCGTAAAAGAAAAAAATTTCCGGAAATTTTCCGGAAGATTTCTGTACAAAAAAAATAAATTTCCGAAAGATTTCCGTACAAAAAAAATAAAGTTCCGAATAATTACTGTACAAAAAAAATTTGCGGAAAATTTCCAGAAACCCTTCCACATGGGAATATCTTTTTCTTCTTAAATAGCATTTCCGCAATAAAAATATTTTAAAAAATGGAATGTTTTTTAATCCTAAGTTCTTAAACTTCGATTTTTGCACGTTGCTGCAATAAAACTAAAAATAGAATCTCAATTTTAAAAGATAAATAACCCTGCAATAAACTGTAATCTTGGAAATCTACAAATTCATTTAGAGTCCAAAAATACTCGCTAATTCAGGTATATCCATATACCTCAAGTGGTCGGCAGATGTTTTAAAAAAAAATGCCTCTAACCCCACTCCTCCAACAAATGAATTTTCCATCCCCTCCAATTTATCCAAGGAGATTTTCTTGATACCTAAATTTGCAAAGAAAACCAGACACTGTCCAATTTCGCTTTTCAATAAATGTAACATTGTAACATCGCTGTTCTAAGTTCTCAAATATATGTTCATATTTCTAAATCTTGACTTTTCATTTCACAAAATAAAACCTGAGCATTTATTATTAATTTAATGAATGTGTTATGAGGAATTATTCTCATAAGCAAAACTATAAAAGCAAGAAAGAAACACTGCTGGAAATCTCTTATTGCAGAAGTTGACACAATCCTCTGGGGATTAGGTTACAAATTGGTGACAAATAAATTTGGAAAATTCGGAGGCCAAGAAGTGAAAAGCACTAAAGAAATGTTACGAATAGTAAATACCCTTTTCCCAACTCATGAAATACAAGACACAAAATTAAAAACACTCACAAATGAAGAAGTTAAACTGTTTAACGAAGAAGATCTCAAGAAAATCAGCAAAAACTTTAAGGTTGAAAAAAGCGCCTGGTCCAGACGGAATACCAGGGGAAGTACTCAGGATACTAGCGAAATCCTGCCCACAATTCCTACTCAATATGTACAATATATGCCTTAGTATAGTGCCAATACAAATAGATAGTGAAACAATCCAAGCTCAAGGTGCAACGCAGTACCTGGGAATAAAAATTGACTCAAAGCTGTCCTTTTTAGAACAGATTAAAACTGTGGCGAATAAGGCAGCAACGATCACGACGAATTTGTTCAAGATGATGCAAAATATAGATGGTCCAAGACCAAGCAAAAGAAGAATGTTGCTCTCCGTTGCTCAGTCAACTATGCTGTATGGAGCTGAAATTTTTGTGGGTGCGCTTAAAAAGGAGTACATCAAAAAGCCTATGCTGGATGTCCAAGCCGAAAGAACAATGAGAATAACATGTTTCTATAAAACTGTTTCATTTGAGGCAGCTCTAGTTGTAGCGGGAGTTATTCCTATTAACTTATTGGCAGGCGAACTTCTTCTTTACTGAAGTTCTATAACTTTAGTAAAGAAGAAAGCCGTGTATGGTAACAATACAACATTGGCAAAGGAGATGGAATGACAGCAAAAAAGGAAGGTGGGCTGCCAAACTGATTAGGAGCCTAGAACCTTGGTATAATAGAAGGCATGGAAAGGTGAACTTTTATATAACCCAATTTGTGACGGGATACGTATACTTCCGACACTATTTGCATAAAATGGAGAGAATAGAAAGTGTAACGTGTTTATACTGTCCAAACATAAATGACAACGTAAACCACACTTTTTTCAATGCCAACGATGGGCAGATAAGAGAGGAAAAATGGAAATAGAAGAGACATTCTGCTTACAGACAGTAGTAAAAGTAATACTAAGATCGGAAAAGAACTGGAAGATAGTAGCAGAATTCATACGGAACGTGCTAACGACAAAGAAAATCGAGGACAAAGAAATGTAAGAAGCAAAAATTCAAGCTGGGTAAATCATTGATGGGCCGAAGTGCGGTCAGATGTCATCTATGACTCTGACTTCGGATGAAATGCGAAAGCGGTACCGGGAGTTAGGCGAGGCGTGGATAAGGGACCTTTTTACATTGGCTTTTACCGTGATTCTACATTTTTAATTTACTCTGTATTTTTGTTGAAACCCTTAATAAAAAATTATTATTGTTATTCTAAATTGTTAAAAAATTATTTTACTCTTTTTATTATACACGGAGAGAAATTCTGTTTTAATATTTCGTATTATTATATTAGTATTTAGTAAAACCGATTGCAATTTGGGGAAAACGTGCACTTTTATTAATTAATATTACCATTTTTAAGAAAGTTTATAATCAAATTATTACCCAAGTAACCTGTAAGTTTGCAGCAAGCTTGCAGGCAACTCCCACCACAAGATTTGCAATCTTACACGTAAGCTTACTACAAGTTTGCTGCAAGTACTAAAATGTCCTACTTGCTGCAAGATTGCACAGCAAGCTTAGGGCAAGTCTCCACTGCAAGTTTCCTAAAAATTTTGTGAAAAATTTTTAAAAGACTGAAATTTTAGAATGTAAATTTCTCTAATCCAAAGAATTGTAGTTGGGTACTATTATCCGTGATCAGTGGATACTAGTAAAAAATTGTAAATGTCCTGACAGACGTTAATTATTGATATTATCATGTAAGATACTATTGTAAAGCACCTGTTTAGGGGACCGATACTTATACTCTCCGTGAGACAATTCGTGCGCGAGAGAGGTATTTCTCGCCATCTATCAGGGATTTGGAAAACTAATAGAAGTTTCTCTTATTATTCTCTAATTCTGTGATAGATGGCGAGAAATACCTTTCTCGCGCACGAATTGTCTCACGGAGAGTATAAGTATCGGTCCCCTAAACAGGTGCTTTACAATAGTATCTTACATGATAATATCAATAATTAACGTCTGTCAGGACATTTACAATTTTTTACTAGTATCCACTGATCACGGATAATAGTACCCAACTACAATTCTTTGGATTAGAGAAATTTACATTCTAAAATTTCAGTCTTTTAAAAATTTTTCACAAAATTTTTAGGAAACTTGCAGTGGAGACTTGCCCTAAGCTTGCTGTGCAATCTTGCAGCAAGTAGGACATTTTAGTACTTGCAGCAAACTTGTAGTAAGCTTACGTGTAAGATTGCGAATCTTGTGGTGGGAGTTGCCTGCAAGCTTGCTGCAAACTTACAGGTTACTTGGGTACTTTGTATTATTCTGAAGTAACAGAAACTAGAATAGTCAGTAAGAAATTTTAATATTATAAGTAAGAAAGTCTACAATAGTAAAAAGTATTACTAGAGAATTATACTAAATACTATCGAAGTATTGCATAAATTGTAAATTTAGTAACGAATAGTGTTATCGACTATATTAAAAATTATGACCAGCCTAGTAGCAGGCTTTCGGCTGTCGAAGAGCGGTTACGAAACTGTCCAAAATTAGCGGAACAGTTTAGTCGAGCAGTTCCGAAATTACCCGAATCAAACCTCGTGACAACATGTGCACGTTGTGTTAACCGCAAAACGTTTTAATTTGATATGTCAAATTTACAGTGAAAAAGTCAATTTTCGTAAGTATTATATTTCAATAATGTTTAAAATCAAAAATTTGTTAATAAACTTAATATGTTATAAAAATTAAAATCTTTAACATAGAAATTGAGTGTCTACGATTCTAATTTGCTGTGTTTAGAAGAGAATTCCGAAGACAAAATCTTTGCAGACATAAATATTTAAATTTACTTATCATTTATATTTAAATGATGGATTTTTTTTATATAACGAAAAATTGGATATAATTTCAATAGAAACATAATTTTAATTCCAGAAACAAATAATTTTAAAACAGTAATATGATAAACATTTCTGAATAAAATTTTGACCCAGCATACAAAAGTATGTATTTATAATGAAAAATAAATTAATAACTTTTTTAAACAAAATATTGAGAAAATATCACTTTCTCACAAGCTCAGAAATTTATCCCGTTTAGTATATGAGGAAGTTGAAAACTCCCGCGTGGAAATGAAAGTATGGGCAAAAGATGGCAAAGTATGGGAAAGTGTGGGTAAAGGATGGCGAAATGTGGCACTAAGTTTGACAAAGTATGGCAAAGTATTGCTAAGGAGCGAATCCCATGGTTTAACTATGGCAGCAACATAAATCAATTTTTCATCAAACAAAATAATAAAAAACACAAAAACTTTTAATATTTTTCATTTTTAAACCATAAACAAAGTGAGGCATATAAAAAAAATATTTTTTAAATGGTTTTTTAAATTTAACTGTTAAAATGAACTATGGGCAAAGTATGGCGAACCATGGGATGAAAGAAAACTTATTTTCTATACATTTTTGAAGTATGGGCAAAAGATGGCGAACTAAGGGATAAGAAAAAAAATATTTTCTTTACATTTTTGAAGTATGGGCAAAAGATGGCGAACTATGGCATGAAGAAAATTTATTTTTTATACATTTTCGAACTATGGGCAAAAGATGGTGAACTATGGGATAAAAAAAATATTTTCTTTACATTTTTGAAGTATGGGCAAAAGATGGCGAACTATGGCATGAAGAAAATTTATTTTTTATACATTTTCGAACTATGGGCAAAAGATGGCGAACTATGGGATAAGAAAAAAAATTATTTTCTATACATTTTCGAACTATGAGCAAAAGATGGACAACAACAACCTGACTAAATTCGGTGCAAATTCGACACGTCTTCTACAGGGAATTTTACCTTCACTTGGAAATTCCGATGAGATCGGAATTCCGTCAGAAATCGGAATTTTGATTGAAATTCCTAATATAATTCTGTCGGAATTTTGATTGGAATGCCAAGAAGAATTCTGTCGGAATTCGTATTGAAATTTTGATTAGAATTCCTGTAAGAATTCTGTCAGAATTCTGTCAGAATTCCAATCCGGATTCTGATAATTCCGATAGGATCGGAATTTTGATTGGAATTCCTATAAAAATTCTGTCAGAATTCCGATATGGATTCTGAAAATTGCGATGTGATCGGAATTCATCAGTAATCGAAATTATTATTGGAATTCCTAAAAAAATTCTGTCGGAATTGCGATTTGAATTTTGATTAGAATTCCTATAAGAATGTTGTCAGAATTCTAATGGGATCTGAATTCCTATAAGAATTCTGTCAGAATTCCAATTTGGATTCTGAATATCCTAATGGGATCGGAATTTCAATTCGACTCAAACACTAAAACGAAAGTAATTTTCTATTTTGTTTCGTTTTAGAAGCGGTCCCTGATATATATATATATATATATATATATATATATATATATATATATATATATATATATATATATATATATACTTTCTATAATTCGCCATCCTTTATACATACTTTAAATATATAAAGAAAAATTTCGTCCCATAGTTCGCCATCTTTTGCCCATACTTCAAAAATGTATAGAAAATATTTTTTTTTCATCCCATAGTTCGCCATCTTTTGCCCATACTTCAAAAATGTAAAGAAAATATTTTTTTTCTTATCCCATAGTTCGCCATCTTTTGCCCATAGTTCGAAAATGTATAGAAAATAATTTTTTTTCTTATCCCATAGTTCGCCATCTTTTGCCCATAGTTCGAAAATGTATAAAAAATAAATTTTCTTCATGCCATAGTTCGCCATCTTTTGCCCATAGTTCGAAAATCTATAGAAAATAATTTTTTTTCTTATCCCATAGTTCGCCATCTTTTGCCCATAGTTCGAAAATCTATAGAAAATAATTTTTTTTCTTATCCTATAGTTCGCCATCTTTTGCCCATAGTTCGAAAATGTATAAAAAATAAATTTTCTTCATGCCATAGTTCGCCATCTTTAGCCCATAGTTCGAAAATCTATAGAAAATAATTTTTTTTCTTATCCCATAGTTCGCCATCTTTTGCCCATAGTTCGAAAATCTATAGAAAATAATTTTTTTTCTTATCCCATAGTTCGCCATCTTTTGCCCATAGTTCGAAAATGTATAAAAAATAAATTTTCTTCATGCCATAGTTCGCCATCTTTTGCCCATAGTTCGAAAATCTATAGAAAATAATTTTTTTTCTTATCCCATAGTTCGCCATCTTTTGCCCATAGTTCGAAAATCTATAGAAAATAATTTTTTTTCTTATCCTATAGTTCGCCATCTTTTGCCCATAGTTCGAAAATGTATAAAAAATAAATTTTCTTCATGCCATAGTTCGCCATCTTTAGCCCATAGTTCGAAAATCTATAGAAAATAATTTTTTTTCTTATCCCATAGTTCGCCATCTTTTGCCCATAGTTCGAAAATCTATAGAAAATAATTTTTTTTCTTATCCCATAGTTCGCCATCTTTTGCCCATAGTTCGAAAATGTATAAAAAATAAATTTTCTTCATGCCATAGTTCGCCATCTTTTGCCCATAGTTCGAAAATCTATAGAAAATAATTTTTTTTCTTATCCCATAGTTCGCCATCTTTTGCCCATAGTTCGAAAATCTATAGAAAATAATTTTTTTTCTTATCCCATAGTTCGCCATCTTTTGCCCATAGTTCGAAAATCTATAGAAAATAATTTTTTTTCTTATCCCATAGTTCGCCATCTTTTGCCCATAGTTCGAAAATCTATAGAAAATAATTTTTTTTCTTATCCCATAGTTCGCCATCTTTTGCCCATAGTTCGAAAATGTATAAAAAATAAATTTTCTTCATGCCATAGTTCGCCATCTTTTGCCCATAGTTCGAAAATCTATAGAAAATAATTTTTTTTCTTATCCCATAGTTCGCCATCTTTTGCCCATAGTTCGAAAATCTATAGAAAATAATTTTTTTTCTTATCCCATAGTTCGCCATCTTTTGCCCATAGTTCGAAAATCTATAGAAAATAATTTTTTTTCTTATCCCATAGTTCGCCATCTTTTGCCCATAGTTCGAAAATGTATAAAAAATAAATTTTCTTCATGCCATAGTTCGCCATCTTTTGCCCATACTTCAAAAATTTAAAGAAAATATTTTTTTTCTTATCCCATAGTTCGCCATCTTTTGCCCATAGTTCGAAAATCTATAGAAAATAATTTTTTTTCTTATCCCATAGTTCGCCATCTTTTGCCCATAGTTCGAAAATCTATAGAAAATAATTTTTTTTCTTATCCCATAGTTCGCCATCTTTTGCCCATAGTTCGAAAATCTATAGAAAATAATTTTTTTTCTTATCCCATAGTTCGCCATCTTTTGCCCATAGTTCGAAAATCTATAGAAAATAATTTTTTTTCTTATCCCATAGTTCGCCATCTTTTGCCCATAGTTCGAAAATCTATAGAAAATAATTTTTTTTCTTATCCCATAGTTCGCCATCTTTTGCCCATAGTTCGAAAATCTATAGAAAATAATTTTTTTTCTTATCCCATAGTTCGCCATCTTTTGCCCATAGTTCGAAAATCTATAGAAAATAATTTTTTTTCTTATCCCATAGTTCGCCATCTTTTGCCCATAGTTCGAAAATGTATAAAATATTTTTATTTCTTATCCCATAATTCGCCATCTTTTGCCCATAGTTCGAAAATCTATAGAAAAAATTTTTTTTTCTTATCCCATAGTTCGCCATCTTTTGCCCATAGTTCGAAAATCTATAGAAAATAATTTTTTTTCTTATCCCATAGTTCGCCATCTTTTGCCCATAGTTCGAAAATGTATAAAAAATAAATTTTCTTCATGCCATAGTTCGCCATCTTTTGCCCATAGTTCGAAAATCTATAGAAAATAATTTTTTTTCTTATCCCATAGTTCGCCATCTTTTGCCCATAGTTCGAAAATCTATAGAAAATAATTTTTTTTCTTATCCCATAGTTCGCCATCTTTTGCCCATAGTTCGAAAATCTATAGAAAATAATTTTTTTTCTTATCCCATAGTTCGCCATCTTTTGCCCATAGTTCGAAAATGTATAGAAAATATTTTTTTTTCATCCCATAGTTCGCCATCTTTTGCCCATACTTCAAAAATGTAAAGAAAATATTTTTTTTCTTATCCCTTAGTTCGCCATCTTTTGCCCATACTTCAAAAATGTATAGAAAATATTTTTTTTTCATCCCATAGTTCGCCATCTTTTGCCCATAGTTCGAAAATCCATAGAAAATAATTTTTTTTCTTATCCCATAGTTCGCCATCTTTTGCCTATAGTTCGAAAATCTATAGAAAATAATTTTTTTTCTTATCCCATAGTTCGCTATCTTTTGCCCATACTTCAAAAATGTAAAGAAAATATTTTTTTTCTTATCCCTTAGTTCGCCATCTTTTGCCCATACTTCAAAAATGTATAGAAAATATTTTTTTTTCATCCCATAGTTCGCCATCTTTTGCCCATAGTTCGAAAATCCATAGAAAATAATTTTTTTTCTTATCCCATAGTTCGCCATCTTTTGCCCATAGTTCGAAAATCTATAGAAAATAATTTTTTTTCTTATCCCATAGTTCGCCATCTTTTGCCCATAGTTCGAAAATGTATAAAAAATAAATTTTCTTCATGCCATAGTTCGCCATCTTTTGCCCATAGTTCGAAAATCTATAGAAAATAATTTTTTTTCTTATCCCATAGTTCGCCATCTTTTGCCCATAGTTCGAAAATCTATAGAAAATAATTTTTTTTCTTATCCCATAGTTCGCCATCTTTTGCCCATAGTTCGAAAATGTATAAAAAATAAATTTTCTTCATGCCATAGTTCGCCATCTTTTGCCCATAGTTCGAAAATCTATAGAAAATAATTTTTTTTCTTATCCCATAGTTCGCCATCTTTTGCCCATAGTTCGAAAATGTATAAAAAATAAATTTTCTTCATGCCATAGTTCGCCATCTTTTGCCCATAGTTCGAAAATCTATAGAAAATAATTTTTTTTCTTATCCCATAGTTCGCCATCTTTTGCCCATAGTTCGAAAATCTATAGAAAATAATTTTTTTTCTTATCCCATAGTTCGCCATCTTTTGCCCATAGTTCGAAAATGTATAAAAAATAAATTTTCTTCATGCCATAGTTCGCCATCTTTTGCCCATAGTTCGAAAATCTATAGAAAATAATTTTTTTTCTTATCCCATAGTTCGCCATCTTTTGCCCATAGTTCGAAAATCTATAGAAAATAATTTTTTTTCTTATCCCATAGTTCGCCATCTTTTGCCCATAGTTCGAAAATCTATAGAAAATAATTTTTTTTCTTATCCCATAGTTCGCCATCTTTTGCCCATAGTTCGAAAATCTATAGAAAATAATTTTTTTTCTTATCCCATAGTTCGCCATCTTTTGCCCATAGTTCGAAAATGTATAAAAAATAAATTTTCTTCATGCCATAGTTCGCCATACTTTGCCCATAGTTCGAAAATCTATAGAAAATAATTTTTTTTCTTATCCCATAGTTCGCCATCTTTTGCCCATAGTTCGAAAATCTATAGAAAATAATTTTTTTTCTTATCCCATAGTTCGCCATCTTTTGCCCATAGTTCGAAAATGTATAGAAAATAATTTTTTTTCTTATCCCATAGTTCGCCATCTTTTGCCCATAGTTCGAAAATGTATAAAAAATAAATTTTCTTCATGCCATAGTTCGCCATCTTTTGCCCATAGTTCGAAAATCTATAGAAAATAATTTTTTTTCTTATCCCATAGTTCGCCATCTTTTGCCCATAGTTCGAAAATGTATAAAAAATAAATTTTCTTCATGCCATAGTTCGCCATACTTTGCCCATAGTTCGAAAATCTATAGAAAATAATTTTTTTTCTTATCCCATAGTTAACCATCTTTTGCCCATACTTCAAAAATGTAAAGAAAATATTTTTTTTCTTATCCCATAGTTCGCCATCTTTTGCCCATAGTTCGAAAATGTATAGAAAATAATTTTTTTTCTTATCCCATAGTTCGCCATCTTTTGCCCATAGTTCGAAAATGTATATAAAATAATTTTTTTCTTATAGCTTAGTTCGCCATCTTTTGCCCATAGTTCGAAAATGTATAGAAAATAATTTTTTTTCTTATCCCATAGTTCGCCATCTTTTGCCCATAGTTCGAAAATGTATAAAAAATAAATTTTCTTCATGCCATAGTTCGCCATCTTTTGCCCATAGTTCGAAAATCTATAGAAAATAATTTTTTTTCTTATCCCATAGTTCGCCATCTTTTGCCCATAGTTCGAAAATGTATAAAAAATAAATTTTCTTCATGCCATAGTTCGCCATACTTTGCCCATAGTTCGAAAATCTATAGAAAATAATTTTTTTTCTTATCCCATAGTTCGCCATCTTTTGCCCATAGTTCGAAAATCTATAGAAAATAATTTTTTTTCTTATCCCATAGTTCGCCATCTTTTGCCCATAGTTCGAAAATGTATAAAAAATAAATTTTCTTCATGCCATAGTTCGCCATCTTTTGCCCATAGTTCGAAAATCTATAGAAAATAATTTTTTTTCTTATCCCATAGTTCGCCATCTTTTGCCCATAGTTCGAAAATGTATAAAAAATAAATTTTCTTCATGCCATAGTTCGCCATCTTTAGCCCATAGTTCGAAAATCTATAGAAAATAATTTTTTTTCTTATCCCATAGTTCGCCATCTTTTGCGCATAGTTCGAAAATCTATAGAAAATAATTTTTTTCTTATCCCATAGTTCGCCATCTTTTGCCCATAGTTCGAAAATCTATAGAAAATAATTTTTTTTCTTATCCCATAGTTCGCCATCTTTTGCCCATAGTTCGAAAATGTATAAAAAATAAATTTTCTTCATGCCATAGTTCGCCATCTTTAGCCCATAGTTCGAAAATCTATAGAAAATAATTTTTTTTCTTATCCCATAGTTCGCCATCTTTTGCCCATAGTTCGAAAATGTATAGAAAATAATTTTTTTTCTTATCCCATAGTTCGCCATCTTTTGCCCATAGTTCGAAAATCTATAGAAAATAATTTTTTTTCTTATCCCATAGTTCGCCATCTTTTGCCCATAGTTCGAAAATGTATAAAAAATAAATTTTCTTCATGCCATAGTTCGCCATCTTTTGCCCATACTTCAAAAATTTAAAGAAAATATTTTTTTTCTTATCCCATAGTTCGCCATCTTTTGCCCATAGTTCGAAAATCTATAGAAAATAATTTTTTTTCTTATCCCATAGTTCGCCATCTTTTGCCCATAGTTCGAAAATCTATAGAAAATAATTTTTTTTCTTATCCCATAGTTCGCCATCTTTTGCCCATAGTTCGAAAATGTATAAAAAATAAATTTTCTTCATGCCATAGTTCGCCATCTTTAGCCCATAGTTCGAAAATCTATAGAAAATAATTTTTTTTCTTATCCCATAGTTCGCCATCTTTTGCCCATAGTTCGAAAATGTATAAAAAATAAATTTTCTTCATGCCATAGTTCGCCATACTTTGCCCATAGTTCGAAAATCTATAGAAAATAATTTTTTTTCTTATCCCATAGTTCGCCATCTTTTGCCCATAGTTCGAAAATGTATAAAAAATAAATTTTCTTCATGCCATAGTTCGCCATCTTTTGCCCATAGTTCGAAAATGTATAAAAAATAAATTTTCTTCATGCCATAGTTCGCCATACTTTGCTCATAGTTCGAAAATCTATAGAAAATAATTTTTTTTCTTATCCCATAGTTCGCCATCTTTAGCCCATAGTTCGAAAATCTATAGAAAATAATTTTTTTTCTTATCCCATAGTTCGCCATCTTTTGCCCATAGTTCGAAAATGTATAAAAAATAAATTTTCTTCATGCCATAGTTCGCCATACTTTGCTCATAGTTCGAAAATCTATAGAAAATAATTTTTTTTCTTATCCCATAGTTCGCCATCTTTTGCCCATAGTTCGAAAATGTATAAAAAATAAATTTTCTTCATGCCATAGTTCGCCATACTTTGCCCATAGTTCGAAAATGTGTAGAAAATAGTTTTTTTTCTTCCCATAGTTCGCCATCTTCTGCCCATAGTTCGAAAATGTATAGAAAATAAGTTTTCTTTCATCCCATGGTTCGCCATACTTTGCCCATAGTTCATTTTAACAGTTAAATTTAAAAAAACCATTTAAAAAATAATTTTTTTATATGCCTCACTTTGTTTATGGTTTAAAAATGAAAAATATTAAAAGTTTTTGTGTTTTTTATTATTTTGTTTGATGAAAAATTGATTTATGTTGCTGCCATAGTTAAACCATGGGATTCGCTCCTTAGCAATACTTTGCCATACTTTGTCAAACTTAGTGCCACATTTCGCCATCCTTTACCCACACTTTCCCATACTTTGCCATCTTTTGCCCATACTTTCATTTCCACGCGGGCTGTATCTCCCAATGTACAGCGTGCGTGGGTTATTGCGTTTATTTGTTTTTAAGTTAAGTTTATATGTATGCGTTTATAGGTTTTAATATAGATCTCCGAAATTGTATATAGTTTGTGTTTGTATAGTATGATGTATAGTGTGGTGCTTGCGTTAGCTCATTTGTGTGTGTGCGAAATACTTTCGAAATAATAATTCTATCCTCCTCCTTCTAACGTCTTTTTATTTTCTGTCCTTTTTGACTCACTCATAATTTTTAGTATTGACTATATTAAAGATTGAAATTTTATTAAATTGTATTCTTTTATTAAATTGTATTACAATTTTATTTATTTTTGTAAAATATATTAAGGGCTGCCTACTAATATGCACAATATTAATTTTTAATATAAAACACGATTTCCCTCACTCAGAAAAAAATTCGTTCGAAACAACCAAATTTTGGTTGAATCAACCAAATAAATGCATTGCTATAGGGGAGACCGGGGCTAAACCGGACACGGGGCTAAACCGGACAAGTCAAATATTTCCGAGACCGTGAAGAATTTCAAATCGTGTAAATAACCTATGAACGCGCAATTTCGTGCTGCATGAGGTTTTAGGGACGTGTCAATTTTCTTGTAATAATAGTTGCCGTTAATATGTGAAAATGTCATTTCTTGAGGTAAAAGTAAAAAAAAATTTTCTTCCTCTTTTTGGGTTTTTATCGTTAAAATTAAAGTGCAAATATCATACTGCCATTTTTCTTTTAGCTCAAGGTGTACTGAGTTACATATCATATTATATATGATTTTTATACATGCACTCTGAAAAAAGTTTACTCGAAACAACCAACTGAAAACTTCACAAAAACTTATTGGATATTTCCTTCTCACTAGTACAAATTAAATATGCCATAAGTCTTACAATAGCCATTATTTAACCGACACTTATAATTTTGTTTCTTCGATTTACCGATTTAACTAAAGAATTTGACGCGAACGCGGACTGTAGACAAGTGAGATCGCCATTTTTAAATTCACACATGTACTTTTTTAGACAAGCAAATATTTTTGTTTGACTCAAATAAAATGATTTGGTTGAATCAAACAAATTTGTGTGTTGTGTCAAACAAATTGTATTCAACTAAATAATATTCTCTATTCAAAACACTAATTTTTTAAAATGAAACAAACACCTTCAAATAAAAAATTTCTTTTGGATAACCAAACAAACTTTACGTATTTATTAGAATGAACCAAATTTTTATTTAAATCAACGAAATTGTTTTATCGTAACAAATAAAATAGGTTAACTAAACAGTTTGGTTAAGTGAAATAAACTTTTTCTCTGAGTGCTAAATTGAAAAAGAATATATTAAATTCTATTACCAATTTTAACAAATATTAATACAAAATCTCTCTCCGTGTACTAGTTCGGACCATAGCCATGGTTATATAAAAAAAAGAAATTTCGGTCTCCGATCAAAATAATGTACTTAGCATATACTGAAAGTTTGTACCAAGTTTTATTATTATTAATTCATTATTGTAGAAAATATGGTAGAATAAGTCATTTTGACACTTGAGAGTAAATTTTTAAAGTCTTTGTTTTTTTGTTACATCTTTTTCAAAAATATCTTTAAAAAAACTAAAATCTCGTTTTGAGCTTGAAACATTTGTTTTTAAAAAACAATTGTCAATTTTTGACTAATACTTACAGTACCTATTTATAAAAAATAACAAAATATATAACAAACACCTCCGGGGCGTATTGGCTTATTGTTAGCTACAGCGTGGTGGTGCATTCCACTAAGAGACATCTACTATATCGTCAGAGAGTCAGTACCTACTTCATGTACAGGTGCTGACATTTTCCTTATTTCCGATTATTGGAATAACAAATAACTTTATTTAAGAGCTGTTCGAACCACAAAGAGAAGGTTTTAAAAAAATTAAATTAAATTTTAACATGATATTAAATGAAATATAATATAAGGATCGTTATTTTGACTAAAGATTAATAGAGAAGTTAAAGTTTTAATTAATGTAACATTATGTTACCCGAAAATTTCGTAAATTGTTAAATTTTATTAAGAAAGAAATTTAATTGCACGTTTTTTCATTTAAAATGTTAATAAAATAATTTAGTCTAGTTTAATTTCTTGTAATTTATTTGTTAATAGGTACCAATGATAACCCTGATTTATGATTAAAATTATAATTTTATTCCGGATTCAATACGCCCTGGCTCACCTTGCATTTCTCCAAAAAAAAGGTTCTATAAACAAAGTATGAGTGATATGAGGACGCATTTGTTTTAATTGAAAGCTAAGATGTTAGGGTAAGTTTTTCATGTTATAAAATTTTTATTAATGCAAGAATGACGAAGTTACCCAATAGGAAGTAAACGATTAGTCCAATAAGGAGCCATGCTTGACGAACTCCGTGCCATTATTGGAACAATTATTGGCAACCAATAATGGAGCACCATTGGTTTTTGCTTGGGATGATCACGCTGCTGAGAATGACCGATAGACAAGCATCGGTCCAATATTAGTTTCCATGAAAAAAAATCGATTTTTAAAAGCTTGATTTTTATTGGCAGCCAACAAAAACCCAAGATTTTGAAAATCGATTTTTTAATTATTATTTATTTATACACTCGTCTATTTGCCTTAACACTAGCGTTAACTAGTGTTCCAGTAGAAATTTTTCTTACAAACTGTCTTATAATAAATGTTGCGCCTACAGAATGGCTTTGAAAATTAGGAATACTCGCATTTGCCTGAACTAGCCGCCTAATGGGTTTTCTCGCCAGAGGAGAGGGAAACTGTAAAAAACCTCTTCTGAGTATAACCGGTTTATCGACAGTCGAGTTCTAATGGTGTGAACTAGACAATAATCGACAGTGCACATCATTATACCTCAACGTCAAACCTCCCGCTTGATAAATCACGAAAGTAGTGAGAAAACCCATTTTTAAGAAAAACCATCAGCCATATTGGATCTGCCATTTTGAATTTTCCAAATCTGACTTTGGATTCGTAATCAGCGACTCTGAAAACCTCCGAGTAACAAATTTCAAGCTATACGATATTGTAAATAAAAATTCACTTTAGACGCCATTTTGTATACGCCATTTTCAAAATTTTTTTTTCGGAATACCCCTATCTGATAGGGAATATATTTTTGACGCGTTATTTAGGACTTTTAGATGTATTCCAAGATGAATACATGTACTAAAATTTAAAAAAATAAAAATTTCATGTTTTTTTTAAAAGAAACATATGTAATTTGTTTATTTATAAATTTATAACATTTTTTAGAACGCCATTCGAAAGAGTGGTTTTTGGCCGATAAAAAATTACTATTGCGGAATTTTTACTATTTAGTTTTTATGTTAACATATAGTGTCAAACTTTGGCCCAAAAAATTGTTCATTTGGGCGTTAATGGGTTAATATCGAATTTTAATAATACTTTATAGATTTTGAGTTAATCTTTTACGTACAAATGTCAAAAAGACTTTTTACTTACAGATTTTCTTGTTACAAATGTTCAAGCAAGAGCATAATTTCAACCAATCAGGAAAGTCCAGCTTCTAATACGTTTCCCGTAGAATTTATATTCGGGAGCTAAGGCACGTTTTCTTGTGGACTATCACATATGGTTTCGGTAACTATTCCGAACAAGTTTACAAGGAATAAGGACAGCTAGTCAAAAGCTGTTATTAACCCTCCATCCGTCTAATGGTGAGAAGTTTCCTCACCCAGTTTCTTTTTTTATTTATAACTTTTAAAATACAAAAAATTATAATTTAATATTTTCAGTACCTTCCACAACACTCTTCTTCTTTATTTTAAAACAATTTTTGTGTTTTTATTCATTTTAATTTTTTTGTAATTGAATTTTTAAGCAGCAAATGTCAAGAATTTCTAACACAAAGTGAGGAAACTTCTCACCGCGCGACTGACTGCGTATACTCGATTTCATTTGTCATTAACTTTTTTATTTAAATAATTCACAGAAAATGAAAGTTAATTTTACTTTTTTAATAGGTTGTTTGGAAATTATAATGAATATTCCAAAAAAAATTTGTCATTTTAAAATAATTTTGGATTAATTTATGTTGTGTGAGAAGTTTCCTCACCTGCGACGGATCGCGTTACAAAAAAGATGCGACAGATGAAGGGTTAAAGAGTATATTAGGTCAAATTTTTAAACTGATTTGAACAAGTTTTCGAAGCTATTAAAACTAGTGCCGAACAAATAAATTCTCTTCGCTTAATTCTTAATTTCTTATTGTTTTTAAGAAATTTTATTTAATTGTAATTAAAAACTAATTTGAAGAAAATAATTTGAATTCAAATTTTCAAAGTCTTTAATTTAAACCTTTTTGAAATTTAATTTGTATTTGTAAAAATTGCAAACGCAAATCGATACCACCGTTCAAAAAACTTTTTTTTACCAGTAGTCTAAAAACATCTGTTCAGTTGTTCTTCTAAAGTAACTGAACTATATTTTTTCTCAAAACATGATTAAATTTTGTTTTATACATTTTTTATTTAGAGGTTATATATCAATATTGATAAGCTGGGGCGGTTCAAATACAATACATTTAAACTGTACTCTGTTAAAACTCTACACGGCAAACTGTGCAATGATAAATTCTGCATTGTTTAAACTCTCCACAATTAAATTTCTAAATTCTACACAGTTAAATTGAGCACTGTTCAAAGTCGACACATATTTATTGAATAAATACACTGCAAAAAGAAGTATCTTAATTTAAGATGTTTTGGTAGTCATTTCTAAGATGTTTTGGTAGACACTTTTTAGTTACTTGAAACATCTTAATTTAAGATGTTAAAAGTATCTTCGTACATATTTTCTGTAGTATTTTTGGGGCAAAAAGTTTTGAGGTTAACTATGGGCTATTATGGAAAACACTTTATGTATCTTAGTTTTTAGTAACTTACACTTATGGCGCATCTTACGATTCTCATGTAACTTATCGCATAAACGTCTTATTGCAACAGAAACATCTTGATTTAAGATACTTTAAAGAACTTACAAAAGTATCTTACTTTTCTAAGATGGAAGAAATATCTTCATCACTGCTAAAACGTATAAAGCATCTTAAATATCAGTAAGATGCTTTAGAAAACATCTTATTTTAAGATATCAAAAAAGACACCTATTTTTGCAGTGTAAAAGTTATTAATTTTAAACCTTACACAGTGAAACTCTTTACGGTTAAACTGCACACGTGTTTAATTAATAATAGAAAAATATAATTATTAAATTCTACGCAGTTAAATTACACATTCATAAATTCTACACACATTTATCAAATAAAAAAGAAAAATAATTTCGTTAAATTCTCTACATTTAAATTAAACACTGATAAATTCTTCACATATTTATTGAATAAATAGAAAAATTATTTCTTAAACTCTACACAGTTAAATTATTCACCTTTAAACTCCGCACACGTTTAATATATTTTAAAAAATTAATTATGTTAGAATTCTATACAGTTACATTGCATACTGTTAAACTCTACACTAATTTATTTAGTAATAAAAAATTAATTTCATTAAATTCTTTAAATTTAAATTAAACACTGTCAAATCCTGCACACAGCAATTATAAAGAAAGAATATTAATTTTGTTGAATTCTCCACATGTAAATTAAAAATCGCCACACCCTCCACAATTTTTTTATTGATAATTATATTATTATAAAATCCTACACAGTTAAATTCTACAATTTATGATTATACACATTTTATTAGCCCTGTTAAATTCTACACTGTTTAAACTTTATACAAGTTAATTGAGTAAATAAAAATTATTATTTATAAGTCTTACACAATTAAACTCTTCACCGTTAAACTCTACACCGGATGGTTTAATAATGGAAAAATATATTAATTAAATTCTTCGCAGTTAAATTGAACAAAGCTAAATTCTACACACTTTTATTAAATGAAAGGTGAATTAATTTCGTTAAATTCTCCACATTTAAATTCTCCACATTTAAATTCTCCACATTTAAATTCTACACATAATTATTTAATAAAAAGAAAACTTAATTTGTTAAATTCTACACAGTTAAATGGAGCACTGTTAAATTCTACACATAATTACGGATTGATTAAAAAAAAGTTTATTTTGTTTTATTCTCCACATTTAAATTGAACAACGTTAAACTCTACACAATTTTTTATTGGTAATTATATTACTATGAAGCTCTACCAATGTAAATTCTACAATACATGATACATTTTATAATAATATAATTATCAATAAAAAAAATTGTGTACGGTTTAACGGTTTTCAATTTACATGTGGAGAATTCAAGAAAATAATGTCCTTTTTTTATAATAATTGCTGTGTGCAGAATTTAACAGTGTTTAATTTAAATTTAGAGTATTTATTAAAATTTAATTTCTTTTTTTAATTTCTATGTGTAGAATTTAACGGTATTCATTTTAAATGTGGAAAATTTAACCACATTTTTTTTACTGAATAAGTGTGTGTAGAGTTTAACGGTGAAGAGTTTAATTGTGTAAGACTTATAAATAATAATTTTTATTTACTCAATTAACTTGTGTAAAGTTTAAACAGTGTAGAATTTAACAGGGCTAATAAAATGTGTATAATCATAAATTGTAGAATTTAACTGTGTAGGATTTTATAATAATATAATTATCAATAAAAAAATTGTGGAGGGTGTGGCGGTTTTTAATTTACATGTGGAGAATTCAACAAAATTAATATTCTTTCTTTTATAATTGCTGTGTGCAGGATTTGACAGTGTTTAATTTAAATTAAAAAAATTTAATTTTTTATTACTAAATAAATTAGTGTAGAGTTTAACAGTGTGCAATGTAACTGTATAGAACTCTAACATAATTAATTTTTGCTTCCTCATAAGGAAGCTTTGCAGTCGTGACGATTTTTAATTTTTTAAAACATGGTTATATGGACTCATTTTCATCTAGGATATATGTATATTAAATTCTGAGCAAATGTCCAGATGTATGTGTGTGTATGTGTGTATGTGTGTGAGTGTTGTCACAAAAAATTGTGTACAAATTATCTCTAACAAATTTTAATGGATTGACCTGAAATTTTGCAGGTTTATTGCAGTCATTAATACCTAAAATCTGACACAAGGATTTTCAAATTTATCGACAAAATTTTTTTTTATACAATTTTTTCAAAATTAAAAAAAAAAAAATTTTTGTATTTTTTTAAATAACTTTTTTATTTCTTAATATTTTCATAAATTATTCTCAATATTTTTCTTTTTCACAAAAAATTCAAATTTTGCGTTTTTTGAAATATTACCTTAATATATTAAAATTAAATTAAGCAATTGGTTTATGATATTTTGAGGAAGCGAAATGGTCATGAAATGAACAACTTGTTTAAAATATATTAAACGTGTGCGGAGTTTAAAAGTGAATAATTTAACTGTATATAGAGTTTTAGAAATCATTTTTCTATTTATTCAATAAATATGTGAAGAATTTATCAGTGTTTAATTTAAATGTAGAGAATTTAACGAAATTATTTTTCTTTTTTATTTGATAAATGTGTGTAGAATTTATGAATGTGTAATTTAACTGGGTAGAATCTAATAATTATATTTTTCTATTATTAATTAAACACGTGTGCAGTTTAACCGTACACTCAGAAAAAAATTCGTTCGAAACAACCAAATTTTGGTTGAATCAACCAAATAAATGCATTGCTATACAGTCAACCAAACGTTTGTTTGATTCAACCAAAAAATTTCTTCCTATACGTTTATTTGTATTAACCAAATGGTTATTACATTTAACCAAACATTTTTATTTTATAAAACCAAAAAATTTGTTTATTTTAAAAGAAAAGATTTGTTTGATTCAAATAAATAGTTTTAGTTAACGTATTTGGTTCATTTAAATAAATATTTTTGTTTACTTAATTTTGTTATTTATTTTCCTGTAATAATGTTTGAATTTCCTAGTTTAATATTTTCTAGTACATATTATTCGTTAATTTATAATTTATTATATACAGTTATTGATATTTTAAAATTATATATATTTAATAAATCATAAATTCACCAATAATATGTATACTAGAAAATATTAAATTAGGAAATTCAAACATTATTATTAGAGGAAAATAAATAACAATTAAATAAAATATTATATAATTATTTCTTCATGTACACAAAATTACTTAATAATAAAAAACATTAAAAATATTACATTAAATATATTATATATGATTTTTATACATGCACTCTGAAAAAAGTTTACTCGAAACAACTAACTGAAAACTTGACAAAAACTTATTGGATATTTTCTTCTCACTAGTACAAATTAAATATGCCATAAGTCTTACAATAGCCATTATTTAACCGACACTTATAATTTTGTTTCTTCGATTTACCGATTTAACTAAAGAATTTGACGCGAACGCGGACTGTAGACAAGTGAGATCGCCATTTTTAAATTCACACATGTACTTTTTTAGACAAGCAAATATTTTTGTTTGACTCAAATAAAATGATTTGGTTGAATCAAACAAATTTGTGTGTTGTGTCAAACAAATTGTATTCAACTAAATAATATTCTCTATTCAAAACACTAATTTTTTAAAATGAAACAAACACCTTCAAATAAAAAATTTCTTTTGGATAACCAAACAAACTTTACGTATTTATTAGAATGAACCAAATTTTTATTTAAATCAACGAAATTGTTTTATCGTAACAAATAAAATAGGTTAACTAAACAGTTTGGTTAAGTGAAATAAACTTTTTCTCTGAGTGTAAAGAGTTTCACTGTGTAAGGTTTAAAATTAATAACTTTTATTTATTCAATAAATATGTGTCGACTTTGAACAGTGCTCAATTTAACTGTGTAGAATTTAGAAATTTAATTGTGGAGAGTTTAAACAATGCAGAATTTATCATTGCACAGTTTGCCGTTTAGAGTTTCAACAGAGTACAGTTTAAATGTGTAGTATTTGAACTGCCACGGTGAGGTTACGAAAAAATGCAATTCGGATCCATTAGAGGAACAACTGCACAATTATTATTCTTTTAGACGATTTAATATATTTCAATGAGAATTTTTTTTTCAAACCTATTTTAAAATTTTAAACAATTTCTCGAGTATGAATTTTTAATAATATGAAATATGTGAAAAGAAAAAACTTAAATTAAAAAATTTAAATTAAATACTTTTGTCCATCTACTGTTTTTAAGATAAAAATAATGCTAGAAAAATAAATTTTTCTTTCAGTGATAGCAAACCTGAAGTTAGACTTTGACATTTTCTAGAACCAATAATTCTGTTCTAAACTATAAATCACAGCAAAATTGGCTAAAACTTTTAGGAAAGTTAAACAATATATATATATATATATATATATATATATATATATATATATATATATATATATATATATATATATATATATATATATATATATATACTGAAATCGTTTTATAGTGTAGAGGTCGCACTATCTGATCATTGACTAAGTGGTATTTTTCGCGGACAGGGGAGGGGGGTTAAGAAAAAGTACTCATTTGTTATAATTGTAGTTTAGAAGGTGGTTATTTATCTTGTGACATAAGAAGCTTTAAAAACAAGTACGCAATAAATTACCTCATGGAGAATTGTTATGTTAGTAGATTTGAGAGATTTAATGTTGGGATGATAGGGTTTCAATGAGGAGAGAAGGTAGATGATAGCGGAAATACAATTACGTATAGTCGTGGGTTGAAGTCAGCTAAAAGTCTATCAGTTCCTGGTGGTTTTCTATTGGTTGACTATTATTCCGTGGGTGCATATATGCGTCCACATTGAGCTTTAACTCACCGGTTCGCCGATACATAATTCTTCAGAAACTTTATAAAGTAACAGTTTTGACGTAGGTGTAAGTAATGTTTATGTATAGGAGAAGGAGCAAGAGAGGGGGGGAGGGTATTGTACACACAATGTGCATGTAGGATACCACATGGAATATATCGCTATTTATTTGCGATACGTGTCAACTCTTGGGGGACGGGACAAAATACCGTTAGGTGACATAGACACCAGTAACACACATTTCGAACGATTCTACTGCAGGAATCCCGTCTTAACAAGTCATGAACTGTTGCCAAAGTGGAGTGAGGTCGTTGGGAAAATTTATTTTCATCCACTAAACTTAACTGAACAACTAAAGTTCTCACCAATTTAAAATAATGATACACAATCGCTTGACAACTACGAAAATTATTTCTAATTTCATCTAATAATCGGTATTTATATTTAACGTATTGTACTTATTCATCCCAATATTTAGATTTCAAATATTCTTTGTAATATTTTTGTATAAAAAATTTGAGAACTTTTTTATACTTGTTTAAAAATTTATGAAAATAACTGTTCAAACTAATTCGAAGCGTTTAAAAACTTATCCGCACAAATTTAGGATTAAAAAAAAATATTTGATAATTTATTTTAACAACTTTATTCGAATGTGTTTAATGATTTATACCAACAACTTTCGAAACTTGTTTGAAACTATTTGAAGAATTGTCTGAAAAACTTTATGAACTTATAAGAACCTATTTGAAAATTTATCTATAGAATATTTTATAATATCATCGAAAATGTTTGAAAACTAATTACAAACAAGTTTTGAAACTTGTTTAAAACTATACGCATGGACAAAGTATGGCAAACTAATGCTAATGAGCAATTAAAGAATTATGATATCAGATTAATTAATTAATTACTTTAATTTTTTATTAAATCAAAAAAAAAATAAAACTTAAAATTTTATTATTTTTGAACCATGGGCAAAATATGGCAAAAAAGTTACGAAGTGAAAAAAATATATCAGTATATTTTTAAAGTTTAATGGCAAAATTTTTAACTGTGGGCAAAGTATGGTAAACCGTAGGAACGAGTGTAGAAATGTTGACATGACCTTAAAAATAGTTTTCTTCTACCTGCTGCTTGTCATATACTTTACAAAAATTATTTAAAATTATTTTAATGAAATTATTATTTAAAAAGGTTTAAAAAAATTTAAATGGTTCAAATTTTGAATTCTTTTAAAATAAAAAAAGTAGGTTTAATTAAATAAAATGATCTTCACAACTACAACACATATGAGAGTAAGCCGGACTTGAACTCCAAGTCACATATAGGATAACCCTCAAAGTGAGCTGCTGGGATAGCGCTTTATGCACTCAACCAAATCGCCACTTGTCTTTACAGGGTTAATTTATATATTATATATTTCATTATATCTTTGAAAAAACTAATCTCTACTTAAAATAAATTCTTTTGAATTAAATTTTACGATATTTGGATAATTCGAACATTTTTCAATTAAATAACAAATTCAAAAATTGAATTAATATTTTATTTCACCTAAAGTCGTTGCAGACTACTTTTAGAAAGATCTCATAATTTGAACAAATAATGATTAATGTCTATAGCATTCACTTTCGGTAATTATTTTCAAAAAATGTTTTAATTAATGTTATAATTTTAATTTTAAAAATAAAGTTGCACAGAAAAAAGGTTAGTTTGACAGTTATGGAAATTTAATAAAAAAGCATGTAAATAATTTCGATAAAACAAATTTCCTGATTGATATTTGTTAAAAATGTGTTAATTTACTTGTATAACTTGATTATTACGTAAACATATCCAAAATAATAGATCAAAATTAATTTAAAAACTTACCTATGAAATGTCGAAAGTCACTATATTTCAATTAAATTATTCTAAAAACTTTATGAATATTAAAAAATGTATTACTGATTAATAATTAATACAGTCAATGAACTTTTATATTATGTGCTGATTTTTTCGTTTTATAGTATAGAACTTCAGTTTTGCAAAAATCTTCTTGTACCCGTGTGGAAAAATTTTATGGAAGTCTGGTGTCTACAAAGAGACTAGACAGTTATAGTATAGCCCGTCTAATCTAGCCTGTCTTGCCATCGGCTAAGGAGCAACTTAATAGACCTCGTTGAGTCCGTCTATCTAGACAGTCTTTTCAAACTCAGAGCAGTGACTTGCAAGACTCAATAAGTTATGACAGTTTACAGTTGGCGTGCGTAACATTCAGTTGCTATTACACACACGCATAGAAAGGGTTTGCTGTGACAGCGAACATTTTGCTGCCACAGCAAACCTTGTTCGTTGAAATAGGGACAGCGAAAAAGTTCGCTGTGAGATCAAACAAGTTCGCTATGCCAGCAAACTCGCATAAATTTTTACTAATGTTTGCTGTCTCAGCTAACATGTTCGCTGCCACTGCAAACATCTGTTTACTGCTGGAGCTAATTTATTTTTTTCCGTGCATGGTCGAATTTTAACTAAATTTTATAAATTATATTATATAAATTAAATTAAAGTTAGAATATATAATTATTTTTAAAACTTCCTAATCCAATTATGTTGTAAATTTCCTTGTTTTTAAATAGTGGAGGTAAGTATCGTATTGTAATTACAAAACATAACCTAAAAAACAAATAATTGACAAAATGAAAAAGAAAAATTATCCGTGTGGAAAAATATTGTGGCAGTCTAGAGTCCAATGATTTCCCGATTAGCAATCAGTGACGTAACAGATAGGTTTATTAGAAGAAACCTAAGTCAAATATGTCCGTCTAGTACGGTGTTATTGAGACCGTCTAGATTTGGTCTAGGATGTTATATGCGCATGCGTCGATGTGTGCCCAGCTGTTAAGTAACATTGCGCCTAATGGCGTCGTTAGATCAGTCAGCGTATGGTACATTTTCTTTGTCATTTTTAGTATTCGTAGGTGGTTTCTGTTTTGTGTGAATAATAATGTGCTATGTTGTTGTTGTTGTTGTTTTCTGTATTAATTAATTTTAAATGTGCACTAAAAAAATATATTTTAATGTGTTTCTATGTGTTTTGATTACTCCCCAGTAGCACGTAATATTACAGCAATATTGAGAGAACTTCCCTAACATTACCAATATTGCATTAATATTACCAATGGTTCTAGAATCATGTTGTAATGTTAGTAATATTACGTGCTACTGGGGCTCGGCTTAAGCTAGCAGTCGTACTCAGCATCAATGTTTAGGCGTCATCTATCAATATGCCTCTCCTTCAAATTTAGTGATACTTAATAATTTAAAAAACTATAAAGTAGGGGAGACCGGGGCTAAACCAGACGGATTTATATCCGTCCGTTAATTTTAAATAACTTTTGTAAACTTCCTGGTAACTTCCAGAAAGTTTCTATGGGAAGCTTCCAGGAAGTTACCAGAAAATTTCCATGGGAAGCTTCTAACTTGCGGACATTAGTGTACTTCCTGGAAATTGCCAGGAAGTTACAAAGGGTAACTTCCCAAGTTTGCCACGGGAAACTTCCTGAAAGTTTCCTGCAAGTTTTTGTGCTATATGGGAAGTGATATGAACTTATTTGAGCGATTCCACGTCAAGTGATCAAGGGGTCTTTTTGTGTAATGTTTATTTCAATAATTTTTTACTCTTAAACAATTAAACATACAAAGTTGACAAAGTACATTTTGGAAAGGTTTTTTCATGCTCTTTCGATTGGAAATAAGCATTTTGAAAAAAAAATTTTTTGACCCAAAAAAATCAAAATTAAAAATAAATTTCAATTTTTGAGGGAGATGGATACGATTTTTTTTTTTTGTTTTTTAACGAAAGCTGAGGTTTTTTCCTAAAAGGACATATAAATGATAAAGTGGAACTAGAATGTTTAAACATTGAAAAAAATAGTTTTCTACTTGCCGGAGCGCTCTAAACCCGGTTTTTAGCTCCATTTTGGAGAAAATTCTTTTTTTAAATATTTAAACATTCTAGTCCCACTTTATCATTTATATGTCCTTTTAGGAAAAAACCTCAGCTTTCGTTAAAAAAAAAAAAAAATTGTATCCATCTCCCTCAAAAATTGAAATTTATTTTTAATTTTGATTTTTTTGGGTCAAAAATTTTTTTTTCAAAATGCTTATTTCCAATCAAAAGAGGATGAAAAAACCTCTCCAAAATGTACTTTGTCAAATTTGTATGTTTAATTGTTTAAGAGTTAAAAATTATTTAAATAAGCATTGTACTGAAAAACACAAAAATTTAACCCCCTCCCCCTCGGAAAATATTGGACTAGGTAAGAAAATATTTTCACGAAAAATTACTATCTATGAGTACTACAAAAGCCCTAAGTTTTGCTACGATTGGACAAAAATTTTTCTCCACCTTGATCACTTGACATGGAATCGCTCATTTATATCTAGACAATTTTTTATACCATTTTTTCAAAGCTAGAAAAAATTTTATTTTTGTATTTTTTGAATAATTTTTTTCTTTATTTAAATTTTAATTAATCGCTATTTACATTTTTCCTAAAAAGTTTAAATTTTGTATTCTTTTAATTTGTTAAAATTTTATTTTAAAATAATTTCTATATAATGAATGATTAAGCAATTGGTAAATATTATATTGAGAAAGCTTGAGTTCATGGAATAAACCATTTTTTTCATTAATTAATTAATAGTTTATCAGACACATAAAAAAGATACCAAAAATAAATAAATAAAAAAATTGGATGGTTTTGTGTTTATTTCAGTTGATTTAATGTAAAATTAATTTCTGTTGTTGTCATTCTTTAATCATGAGATTTACTCATTAGCAATAATTTGCCATATAGTTTTTTAAACGTAATGCCTTATTTTGAACTTTTGCAATTAGTTCGTAAAATTGGACACGTCCAACCTATTTTCCCGCTCTCTTTGTTCGGATAATTTTTCAACTCTAGCACTTCTTACACATTACATACTGGGACAATTGTTGATAAAATAAAGAGGAAAAGCAGAATCTGTGTTGAGCGGTGTACTCTCGTTGCGGGGGTAAAAATTAATGGATCTCGATTTGCACATTTTCGCTAGGTTGGACGTGGCTGACCTATTCCTATACTCTTTTGAAAACCTCTTGCGAAACATTTTCCGCAACTTATTTGAATAGAAGGAACCAAATACCAAATTGAAATTTGTTTCCCTTGATGTCAAAGGGAAGTGGTTAAAGACAGTTGTCTGCTGCGAGAAAAAATATGGGATATGTTTTTTTTGTTTAAGTTAAAAAATAAGTGACCGCAGCGACAGGTTGATGAGTAAACATATGCGCGTGTGTGTGTCTCTCTGAAAATCTATCGAGACAAAGAGAACGTATAAGGGCAATCTGCGTAGTGATGCTGCTACTGCTGCTTTTGCGTCTGGGACGTGTGGGAGGCAAAATATATTGAGAAAAAAAGTATGCATTTCAAATCCAATATAATATCTCAAAGCTGCGGTTTTCAAAGTACGATTCTCAGCTAACTCTCAAGTCTTTCGCGATTCAAAGCCAAGAGGCAAGCACAATAAATGCGTTGTTCCAAACGCATTCCACATCCATGCACCTAACAAACGATCAGTAACCAGAAATTCAACAAGTACACGCGCAGACACATGCCATGTTAATCTCATTGCCAGCCTTGCACGAATCTGAAAATTTAATTTTCAATCCAATATTTGCTCTTTCATGTATACAAAAAAAGAAAAAGCAAAAGAACAAACTAAAGAAATGTACCAAAAAACATACCGAAGAAACATTTTAAAAAAGTGCAAAACATTACAAGGTGACTATTTGTTTATTAAGTTTTAATTTTGCCAAAAAATGAATGCGGGAAACTTCGATACTTTTCAACAATATATATTTTTAATCGAACGATATAAAAGGTATTGTACTTTTTACTTGGAAATTAATTCTTTCTCATTTACTGTATATACTTTTACTCAATGAATCAAGAAATTTATGGCCTCGTTTAAAGTAAATGCTTCTAGTTTCTTTAACAAGAAAAGCGGAAAAAATGTAACGGACATAGTTTCTTTAACTTTTATAAACTTTCAGTTCAAACTCGGAGACATTTTTCTTTGCCACATTCATAAGCGAAAATAAATGTAAATAAATAATGCAATGTGTACCAATAATAGTATAATTATATACACTCTAAATCTGAAGTAGTCAAAAATTTTACTGAATGAGTTTTCTGTTATGAATCAGTAGAATTTCACTGATTTAAATGTAGAATGGGACTCATAGGCAAAACATATATTTATAATAACTAAATTTGTACTGAAATTAACAAATAAATCATTTACTAGAGTTAAATAACAATTCGTTTAGTTTGTCCGTAAACATTTGGTTCAAAACAACAAATTTTGTTGTTGTTAATAATTCATATATAAAGAAATGAACATTTTATTCTTGGACACTTTTGTTTTTAGATAAAATTCGATCATGTGGAAAAAGTGAAATTGCATTTTATACAATATAAAGAAATTGAAATCTAATATCAGACTTTCGAAGATGTAGTGTTCCCGGAGTATAGCTGATGGATAGTTTAATGATTGGAATGTTCTGGATGTAACAAAGTGCACGCGAGAAATGACGTACATGAGTTCTTGCATGTAAAGCCTCGCGGGCCAATTTTCAATGGATATTACAGTGCACCCTCGCAAACTGCTCGACCACTGTCGAGATATAATTATAATACCAGCATAAGTCAAGTGATTCTAATAATTACTCACAAAACAATAACACTCAAGAAAGCTAATTTCAATCATTTTTATAAATTGTTACCTTATATTGATATTAAATTAGCGAATATTAATAATAATAATTATTATAATTATTATTATACCTACCCGTAGGTCAAAACTGCCCTCAAAATTGACCTAAATTTTGAGGGTAGCAGGAATTGTTTATCAATTTTTAACGTTAAAAATAAAAGACCATTCTTTCTGAAAAATTACAGCTTGGAATATGTAGTTACTTTTGCCGTATGGCTTTTTTCAATTAAAAATTTTTATTAGACAATATAGCGTTATAAATAAATAAATGCTAAAAAAAATATAAATTGTTTCAGTTTTTTCAAATTTGACTAAATTCGCTCAAAACTTGTTACTCGGAGGTTTTTGGGGTCGCTGATTACGAATCTGAAGTCAATTTTTAGAAATTCAAAATGGCGGATCCAAAATGTCAAAATTTTTAACAAGTAACTTTAGATTCGTAATCAGTGACCCCAAAAACCCCCGAGTAATAATTTTTAATCGAATTTAGTCAAATTTGAAAATTCTGAAACAATTTATATTTTTTTTTGTTAGCATTTATTTACTTATAGTGCGCGCTATATTGTTTAATACAAATTTTTAAATGAAACAAGCCATACGGCAAAGGTAACTACATATTCCAAGCTGTAATTTTTCAGAAAAAATGGTCTTTTATTTTTAAACCCTTTCTGGACAGAAGGGGGGAGGGGGTTCGTTTTACAGAGAATGCCCCACCCGTGTAGAAATTGCCTTAAGTAAATTCTATTTGTGATTTTGCCCTGATCAGGATTTACTTATCACAGCCATTCTTCAGGCCCTGATCAGGGCTTGATCAGGTTCCAGATTACTTCAAAAAAGCCACATTCAATTATTTAAATTTCATTTTACGTCAGTTTCAACGAAAAAGAAACAGTTCGAGTGAAAATAAATAATCTCCTATTATAGTGAAAGGGACCTTACGCTCCAAAAAATTAATTTTTAGTTATTAATGCCATTATATCAATTGAAAAAATCTGGATAGAATAGTATCAAGAACTCAAAATTAATTTTTTTTAAACGTAAGGTCCCTTTCACCGCGTCAGGGCACATATATTTACTCATTGTACACACATAGACGCATGTCAGGCATGCGCAATAGTACACATGTATACTCACACATATACACTAAACACATACACATGTATACTCACGCATATACCCTCAATGCATACACATGTATACTTACACATATCAGGGTTGCCACGCTTTTGCTCCATTCAAATTCCCTGACTTTTCCAGGTTTTCCAGGTTAAAAAACGAAATTTTTCCAGATTTTTAAGACAATATTTTTTTATTTTATTAAATTAAATAACTCTCTGATTTTCAGTGAAAACTTTTACATTTTTTATTCAACTATTCATTTCTAAAATGTTCAACTAATTTTCATCTTTACATCAATGTGATTTTAATAATTTTTTAAAAAGATTTTTTTTCAGAATTATCAAATTAATTTGTTTACAATTCAATTTTATGTGAAATTTCAATTATTAGAAAATTCTTCAGTTAGATATTATATATGTATTAGAAAATAAAAAAAAAATAATAATATTAATTGAAAGAAAATTCAATTAAACTTTTTGAAAAAATCCTACAGAAGTGTTCATTAAAAATATGAATAATTCAAATTTTCAAAGATTTTAATTTAAATCTTTTTAAAATTCAATTATTTCTAAAAATTTATGCAGTATTGCTTTGAATATTCTAAGGATATATTCTAAAATTTACCTGAAATTAATTTTTAAATCCATATTTAATAGAAAAATCTCCTAAAACTCAATTATTTAAATAACAAAATTATAACAGACAATTGCACATTTCTTAAAATTGAATTTTCATAAATAATTTTATCAACAAATTATTTAATAGAAAATTGACTTGTCTAGAAAAATTTTAATAAAAACTTTAAAGAATAATTTCATTTTCCGATAAATTTAATTAATTGTAGAAAATTGTATTAAAAATAAGTGAATTTCATTAAAGAATTTCATTAAAACTCCTAAAACTTATTAAATTTTGTTAAGCATTTTATTAAAATTCCTGTAAATAATTGAATTTTGCAATGAATCTTATTAAAAATCTTGAAAATAATTGAATTCCATTGAAGGATTTTATTGAAATTCCTAAAAATAATTGAATTTTTTAAAGCATTTTATTAAAATTCTTGGAAAAAATTGAATTTTGCAAAATCTTATTAAAAATCTGGAAAATAATTGAATTTTATTAAAATTCCTGAAAATAATTGAATTTTGTAAAGCATTTAATTAAAATTTCTTGTAAAAAATTGAATTTTGCAAAAAATTTTATTACAATTTCTGAAAGTAATTGAATTTTAACAAATTTTTTAAATAATTAAATTCTTTTGGAAAATTTCATTAAAGTAGTTGATTATAGAAATTATTGAATAGAGGAAAGTTTTTTAAAGTAGATGAAATTTTGTCAAGAATTTTATTAAAAATTTTGAAATAAATTGATTTTTTACAAATACATTTGTAATTACTTCAAAATTTAATATTTTTTAGTGTTTTTGTCTAAAATTCTTCTGTGAAATTTCAGAAGAATTTGAATAAATAAATTTTTTTTAAAATCTACGTGCCTTAAGGCGGTGTCAAAGTCGATTCGATTTTCCCATTGAAGCTCAATGCAAAAATTCAATCGACTTTGACACCGCCTTAAGATTTCTAATGAAATTCAGTTAAAATCGAAATTTTCTAAAATTGTAAATTGAAACCTTTTGAAATCGATAAACTTATAAAAATTATAAACGCAGTTCTTCTAAAATTGAATAATTATGTTTGAAATATTTCAGTACCCAAATTTATATTTTTAGGAATAAGATATAAAATAACTTTAGAAAACAACAATTTTCCAGGATTTAGATCAAAATTCCCTGACTTTTCCAGGTTTTTTCAAGATTTATAAAATTCCCTGACATTTCCAGGTTTTCCAGGTTTCCAGGTTGCGTGGCAACCCTGCATATCCACACAACACATACACATGTATACTCACACATATACACTCAACACATACACATGTATATCGCGTTTATGGACACTCAGATACAAAACCCTGAAGAGGACAATTTTTTTCAAAATGGCGGACGAGAATATTGCGGCAAAAACTAAAAAAATGGCTCACATATGAAACATAGTGCTCCAACTTTTTTGGGTCATCGAAGTCGTCTGACATTCGTTACTCGGTAGTTATTGGGGTCGCTGATTACGAATATAATGTTAATTTTCCAAAATTAAAAATGGCGGATCCAATATGGTGGACAACTTTTTTAAACAAGTTGTGAATTAAGATGTTCATTACATGAACATTTTGCTTCCTCTTTACGATAAGCAAAAAATTTGCTTTAAAGTGAATTTTTTCATTTTATTTAATTCTATTAATGCTAATAAAATATATTCTTTTTATACATCAATCGATTCGTCTTGATGAAATGAAGATTTTTAGTTTGTTTTTAAGTCTAGATTAACATTTTATTATAAAGCAACATAATTTTTAAGAAGGAAATAAATTTCTAATAAAAGTGCGAATTTTTGGTTTTAATTATGTTTAATTCTATAAATTAAAATAAAATATATACTTTATATATACCAATCGATCCGTTTCAATGCAACGGATAAGATTATTGAAAAAAATGAGTAAAATCTTATTGTACTGGAATATAATTTTGATGAAAGAACTAAATTTTTGATAAAAAAAGGTAATTTTTTTGCTTTAATTGTCATTACCTCTATAAACTCTCATACAATTTATACTTTACATATACCAATCGTATCCTCTTGATGCAAAGAAGAAGATTTTATTGTATATTAACTTTAATATTCAATTGAAAAAAAAATTTTTTTTTTAAATTTTTTTTGAAAAAATTTTTTTTTTGAAAAAAGTAAAAAAAAAATTTTTTTTATTAGATTTTTTAATGTCCATCAATCCATTTTAAGATATTTTTATGATAAATATTTCTAGCAATTGTCAGCCGAATTCGTTGAAACCTCTTCGAGTTATCGTGTTCACATACATCCGGACAATTGTTCAGGGTCTTATATAACATAGTCCTATATAGAAGAAAATTTGTCAAAAGGATTTTTAAAAATTTTGTAAATTAAACGACTACAAAGCTTCCTCACGAGGAAGCAAAATGACTCTACATTGCTTGAAATTTGTTACTCGGGGGTTTTTAGGGTCACTGATTACGAATGTGATGTTATTTTTCCTAAATTAAAAATGGCGGATCCAATATGGCGGATTTTTTATTTTTTAAAAAGTAAAAAATGAACAAAAAAATAAAAAACAAAAATATATATAAAGCGAAAAAAGAAAAGAGTCTTATATGTCCACCTCTAGGCCGTAAGAGTCGGGCGACGGCGAATTATTCGCCGGCAAACGGACCATACACTGAAAAAAATATATTTATGGTACTGCCATAAATATAGCCAATTCTGACATATTATATTGGTAGATATGATACTGCCATACAGTATTGCTGTTTTAGCCATACGCAGTGTAGAACAGCAATATGTATTTGAGAGACAATAATATGTATGCGGAGAACACGAATACTGTATTTTAAGAACAGCAATACGGTATTGCTGTTTCAGCTATACATCCTAACCATACTTGTATGTCAAAATTAACATTATTATTTTTTTCAGTGTAACATTTTAAGCAATGTGGAGTCACTATTATAAAATTCGTCCGCCATATTGAATCCGCCATTTTGAATTTTGGAAAAATAATATCATATTCATAATCAGTGACTCCAAAACCCCCGAGTAACAAATTCCAAGCAATGTGGAGTCATTTTTAAAAAAGTTGTCAGCCATATTGAATCCGCCATTTTGAATTTTAGAAAAATAACATCATATTCGTAATCAGTGACTCCAAAAACCTCCGAGTAACAAATTTCAAGCGATATAGAGTCATTTTTAAAAAAGTTGTCTGCCATATTGGATCCGCCATTTTGAATTTTAGAAAAATAACATCATATTCGTATTTAGTGACTCCAAAAACCCAAGTGTAACAATTTTCAAGCAATATAGAATCATTTTTTAAAAAGTTGTCTGCCATATTTGATCCGCCATTTTTAATTTTGGAAAATTAACATTATATTCGTAATCAGCGACAAAAAAATCAAAAATGATACCCCTTCGACTCATTCTGAGTTTCTAAGCAAAAGACTCAAAATGAGTCTTAAGGGGAAACATTTTTTCTTTTTTCAATTACAATCACATTGAAAAAGCTAAGAATAGTTTATAAAAATATGAATTAAAATAATTGTTTATAACTAATAAACACGTTGCACTTGTCAAAACATTAATACTTGCAGTCGATTTATTGTTTTTATGAGAAATGGAAAAAGTTTTTTAGGTTAGACATTTGTCAATTGACAGACAGGGATGGACAGCCATGGAACACGAAACATGCGAAACACAAAAGAAAGTAACTAGAATATTGTTATTTTACTCATTTTAAGTCACTTGAAGTTGCCGATTACTCATTTCGAGTCACTTGAAGTTGTCGATTGCTCATTTCGAGACCGACTTCCAAATGAGTTGCAACAAAAATGAGTCGGGTTTTTTTTGTGTACTTTCGTTTAGAATTAGATACTTTTTAAAGAATCTACTTTTTCAAAATTATTTAATAAATTTTTTATAAACACATTTTTTTAAATTCTCTGCGCATATTAAAAATATGAAAAAAATTTCATAGATGACAACGCTATGGCCATTATTACTTAGAAAGATCTCTATATTTTTCCTGTAATATTCGCGTTAAAATACACCAGTATGTTAAATTTTATCCCTCCATGTTGAATAATTTAGAAGTTATGGGGGAGAATGGTCACTTTTTATGCATTTTTGGCCAAAAGTCTTGTTATTTCCTTGACATCTCTATGCCCATCATCTCCAATCACATTGTCTATATTTTTCCTGTAATCTACGTGTGAAAATACGTATCTGTACCAAATTTGAGCCCTCTAGGTCAAATAATTTAGACGCTAGGGGAGGACACGATTTGGCTACGGACACAAGAGACTCACCAATAGGGTTCCGTCGGTACACGGTAGGTGTACGAAAGCCTGAAAACAATTTGTTTATAAAAAATTTATTAAATAATTATTAAAATATAAACTCTTTACAAAAAAATTCATTTTGCCGTAACTTTAATAAATTAATTAGAGAAACATATAATTATATGGTCAAATGCAGACCTTTCGTCTTTACGTTCTGATTCATTTATTTTATTTATTCTAGGTATTTGGCCCTTACATATGTTAATGATAAATAGTAATAGTGTAGAAAAATTAAATAATAGTCATTTAAAAATATCAGTATTTATTGAATTTAGGGGAGATTTGGGTAACCCCGGACAGTGGGTAGTACCGGACACTTTTAATTTCTAATAGAATAATGTGTTATTACTATTGAAATAAATTACAAATGATTTACAATACAGTTTAACTTTTATTTTTTTTAATATTACTCAGTTTTTTCATTTTCTTTTATTAAAAAATTGAATTTCCTAAAAAATCTGAAAGTATCCGGACACTTTAGAAAGTGTATGTACGTCTCATTGAATGTCTTATAAAATCTTTTTTATATTGACTTTTTCTGAACATTAAATAGGTTTTTCAATCTATTTCTATTACATGGTTTATTTTCATTGTTGTAAATATAATTTGACGTTAGTTTATCAAGTTTAATAATTAAAATATAAAATATTTTCGCGCATGTCCGGGGCTACCCGACAAATTGTTAAAGGTTAGAATTTTAATACTCATATTTTCCCTTATTTTTTTCCTAAAAGGTTTGATTATTTTACAAATGAATTTATGCTAAAGATTAAAAGAAGTATTCTGTTTGATATGAAAAAATTTAATTAAAATTCTAAAAATATAAAAACAAATTATTTATCAAAATTCTAAAGTTTCCGGGGCTACCCGAATCTCCCCTAGATGTAATAACTTTTATTTCCTCCCTACATTTGAATAATATGTAAACAAAAATATTTTCTCATTTTATACTTAAAAATAGTTTTTTACAATGAACTTAAGTTTTTTTAACTCAAGATATAATAGGAAAAAAAGTTTTGCAACACTAACCTGTAAAATGGAAATTAACACACTAAAAATAGTGCTGCAAGTTTACTTCTTCTAGTATTGCAAGAAATGTTGTATGACAACATTTGTTTTCAACAAAAAAAAATTTACTTACACAACAACATAATTATAAAAAAAGAAAAGATTTTTAATAAAAGTTTAAATTTAAAAAAAAAATTTTATTGAGATTAATTCTATAAATTCAAATGCAATGTAAAGTTAATATATACCAATTTTTCTTTTGAGGATTTTTTAAATTCTATCAATTCATTTTGAGATATTATTATGATAAATATATCCAGCAATTTTTAAATAAATGCGTTGAAACGTCTTAAAGTTATCGTGTTCACATAAACGAGATCCACACACACACATACACACACACACAAAATTACATACATCCGGACAATTGCTTAGGGACTTAAATAACATAGTCCTATGTGGAGAATATTTGTTTCAATGATTTTTAAAAACTTTGTAAATTAAAACTCTACAAAGCTTCCTCCACGAGGAAGAACTTATAAATTTACCTCATTTGAAACAAAAATTTTAATCTATAACACTACACTGAGAGAAGTCCGGGAACTAATACGTCCCGTGCAAGGCTTGAGTGATCATTTTGAATGTTCTTATGTGAACCTTCGATCGGGACGTCTCAAGCCCCGATAAAAATCTTGGAACGTCCCGAAGTGGGATTACTTACAACTTTTAGTGTCGGCCATGAGTTGGCTCTCACACGCGGGAACAATGTTTGACCGATTCGGGGTGCCTGAGCCTTAGATTCGAGACATCTCAAACGCGACAAGCAGAGTAGCTTATAGCGACGTCTAGCGGGAACTATTAAGTCCTGGACTTCTCTCAGAGTAACAAAACTGTTTTTACATATTTTAAGTGACCTGTATTATTATAATCAATTTCAAAAACTAATTTAAATAATAGAAGAATATATCTTATAATTTTCATACTTTTTATTAATAATAATACATAATAATAATAATATGTTAATATAAATAAAATACCAATACTGACGTTAAAATGCAAATAAATAATTAAAAACAAAGAAGCTAAATTTCAACCGAGCGAGCGTCAGCGAGCGAGGTATACATATGTCGCTAGTAATAATTAATTAAAATGAATTCGAAGAAATGTTCCAAATTCTGATGAAACTTAAAAAAAATGTTTTTTCTGAATCTGAAGGTACGGATATTATATTCTAATTCTAAACAATAAATAAATATAAGTTGACATTTTGTTAAAAAATTGTAATTAATTAAAAAAATTATTTTTTTCCTTTTTCAAAAAAGTCAGTATTTTTTACAAAATTATTATTTGAAAATAGAAATGATGCAAATAATTTTCTTTTTTTACTAAAATTTGCATAATTTGCTATATTTCTGTAGAACGAAAGAGAACAAAATCTGCATAATTTCGATTTGTCAATCATTTTAATTTATTAACAAAATTTTAGTTTTTTATTGAAAAGAAATAAAACAATTTGTCATATAAAATAAGCTAATTTATTATAAGTATACTTAAAAAAACCAAATCAGGTTGCGATCAGGGCCTTATAAGGCCATGATGTAGCCTTTTTTTAAAACACCACTTCAGGACCTGATCAGAAAAAGTGTTTCATTTCCAAATCAGGGCCTTATTTAACCTAACCTGATCAGGGCCGGATGAATACCACGTTTCAATTTCTGCACGGGCACATATATATATATATATATATATATATATATATATATATATATATATATAAGGTAATAATTAATATTAATTCTATAATATTAATTCTCCCACGGGAAAGGCAATAAACCTCTGGATAAGGTCACATCGTTCAGACCAATTTGTTTATTGGATACGATGGGCACATTTCTAGAGGGAATGGTTCTGCAGAGACTTCAGGAAATCCTGATAGGCGAAAATAGCCTATCGGAGTATCAATTTGGCATTCGTAAAGGCCGGTCAACAGTGGACGCAATACTCACTGTTGTAAACCATGCGAAGAAAGTAAAAGAGAACAAGAAGAAGGGATTTTGCGCGCTTATTTCCATCGACATACGTAATGCATTTAACTCCGCAAAGTGGGACAATTGCATCAACGCGATGCGTCGTAAAGGGGTACCAACCTATCTGTCGCAAATGATAGACAACTATTTCATCGACAGATGGGTTGAATACAAGAGCGATGCATGTCATCTCAAACATTAAATGACATGCGGAGCTCCCCAAGGATCAAAGGTTGGTATACTAAGTTGGCTACTACCTGACACAAGTGCTTTCAGGTCACGGATGTTTCCGACAGTACCTTCATAGATTTAAGATTAAGAGAGTAGCAAAATGCGCCTACTGCGACGCTGCAGTAGATAACGCGGAGCATACTCTCCTTTTTTACGGGCACTAGAGCCATGATAGAATGGCTATGTTTACGGCAGTTGGCTTTAAAATCAACGTCGAAAACGTGGTGTCTACCAGGGTTTAGAACGTGGACTCGTGGAGGCACATAGAATCCTTCATTATAAGAATAATGGAGTAAAAAGAAGGAGACGGAAGAAGAGATTGACCGGAGGAATATAGTGCTCGGCTGTGTATGAGCAGATTAAGGCCCACTTAAGGAGTAGGACAAGGGGAGCACCACTTGCGAAGTTGAAGGCCTGACGGTAGTTCCGCAGGTGGATCAAGTGTCCCAAATTAAGACGGAAGTGGTTTTTAGTAAGTCGACAAGAACAAGAGCGGTCATCCCCACATAACCTGGAATTCATTACTCAGGTATCTGAATTCGCAGATTTTCCACTTCCGACTACAAAAAAAATTCATTTTCATTTTAAAGCTTACATCTTATACTTTAACAATATTAAAAAAAATATATTTAAAAAAATATTTTCAATGTTTAATTACTGTTTAGAAAAAGCAAAAATTTCAATTTTTTGCCGATTTCAAACAATTGTAGTTTTTTAACAAGTTATCGCAAAATAATTTTATATAACGCATTTTAAAGCTTATTTTATCACCTTTAAAATACTTTCTTAAAAATTGTCGTACAATATTTTTTCGGAAAGTTATTATCATTTGTTTAAAAAAAGCCCTTTTTTAAATAATTAGAAATTTTTGTTTTTCTAAACAGTAATTAAACATTGAAAACAATTTTTTTTAAATTTATTATTTTAATATTGTTAAAATCGAACATACAAGCTTTAAAATGAGACCTTGAAAACCTCGATATTTTTACTACATATTAAAATATGTAATATATATATATATATATATATATTCAAACTAAGGCTTATTCTAACTAATAATGACTTTACTTAAATAGAAGATTAGATACCTATTTCATTAGTGATTTTATTTCAGTCATATTACTTAATCCTTATTAATATAATTTTAACTTATTAAAATTGAATATTATTGAATATTAATATTAAATTTTAATTATTGTTAATAGAGTAGTAATAGTAATATTGATAATATCAATATTAACCAAATATCAATCAAGGGGTCGTACACATAATATGTCACTGGAACACGTCACATGGAGGTCGAAAATAGTCAAAAATTGCGTGACATATTTTTTGCACGGCCCCTAAGATTTGATACTATTTTCCCACATACTCTTCCCCGAATTTTTTCTGCATAGTGAAATCACTGAAATTTTAATTCTTAATTAGTTAAGCGTTTTAAAAGATGTCAATTTACAAGTTAAGAAAAACACAGAGAAACAAAGTGTCAAGGGAACAAGATCTCTTTCTCTCTCGCAATTTTTTTAATAAATGCGTCATCTTTATACTCCACCCGTTAACCCATTAACTCACTTGTCGCATGTTGTCCATTTGAAATATCGTTATACGTAGGAGTAGGCCAGTGTTGGCATTGATTTTATTCTGTTCACTTTCGATGGTATTGATTTCATTTTATAGTCCTTTTCAGTCCCACAATTTCCAAGGCTGATGCTAACAACTTATAGGTATACGCATACATATTGGACACCTGTAAAATGACACCTGTTTCCTTAAATTTCCTCGAATCGAGTGTAAATAGAATTAATGCCAATGCCGGAGAGAGGCTCGGTATTAGAAATCAATATTCAAATAATGTATAGGTGTAGCCTTACAAATATATGTTTATATATAATAGTAATTATTATTATTCCTACCATTACTCTCTAAATCTGAGTTAGTGCGAATTTGTTTACCAATTTGAATTAATAAGATTTTTTACTAATTGCTAGTAAAAAGTTACTAATTCAATAAGTAGAGCCTATTTTTTACTATTTCAAATTAGTAATTTTTCTACTAATAATTAGTAACAAACTACTAAAAATTAGTAGAAATAGTTACTAACTCAATTGGTACACGAATCCGAACTATTTTATTAGTAGAAAACTACTAATTCAGATTTCGAGAGTATATTGTATATTATTTTTATAAATCTATATTAATAAAAAGTTAAAATAAAAAGAAATTAGTAAGAAATTAGTAGAAATGACTATTTATTAGTAAAATGACGAATTCAAACGTAAACAGTCAGTCACTAATTGAAATTATAGCAAACATTTTTACTAATTTTCAAATTTAGAGACCAGAGAAAAAGTGAAGATTTTATTTGGTAATCAGGGAAAGGTCTGGGAAAAACGAAATTAAATTATTTTGTGTGGCAGTCGGAATATAAGTATAATATATATATATATACCGTCGGGCTGCACGCGCACGGTCCAAAAGCATACCAATCTTTAAATCACAATATTAATCTCGCTAACTGATTAATATTTTTAAACTTTTTTGGTCTTAAATTAAAAATGAGACTTTAATGATCGCACCTATATAAATTTCAAATTTTTTCTGAAATTTTTAAAAAATATGCAGGGCTTTAAAATTTTTTTTTTTAAATTTAATGTTTTAAATTTTTTGGTCAAATTTGTCGACTGCTGCAGTCGTACCGATAATTCCCAACGGTAGTGTAGTTCTATTATACATTGATCGATTGAACATTCATTGACGAGATAACTGTGACCTAGATAATCAGAGATATTGTGATTTTGTACCAGCGGCAACTTATGGATTCGAACTGTCACAGTAAAAATCGAAATGAAGAACGATAGCTACAAGAATCAGCTATGTGACTTGACAAAGTTTAATTGATCGATGCTCTATCACTGATAATAATAAATACAATGCTGATCTTGAATTTTTGAAAAAAAATTTCTGTTTTGTTTCTGTTTTGATTTATTAGATACAGAAATAGTATATGTACAGTAATTTATCTACACGGTTTTTCTAGTTAGATGGGATTGAAAAATATTGTTATTCCCAATATCGAAAAAACTTTATAATTCAAATATACATTTGTATTCATAATTCGCTTTGGAAAAAGTTTTTATATACAATGCATTGTAATGCTTCTGGGTAGTTATACTATTATTAGTATTATATTTACTATTGTTATTAGTACCGTGTAGAAATCACCATACTATGTCTAAAATGAGTATTGGTCATAGTTTGGACCTAACTTGGCAACCTCTCTTTATATATCCTAAGTTGGTCCTATTTTGACACTAGCTAAAAGATCCAGTTATGAATTATAACTATTTTTAGGAAAATAAAGTGATTACATGTAGAATTTGATAAATATTCTCAATTCATATTCATAAAATTAATTGATAAACCATCTAAGTCTGAACCTAAAACATTGTTGACAACAAAAAATTAATGTTTAAAATGATTTAGAATAATGAAAAACGTGTTTTTAACATAATTTTTTTGAAAAGCATATCACCCACATAATAAAGTAGCTAAAATTTCTAAGTTTAAACAACAAATATTTTTTTAGACCAACAAATTAATGTTAACAATGATTTAAAACAATGAAAAACGTGTTTTTAACAAAAATGTATAGACATTTTTTTCTTAATGATATATAAAAATATTAATTTATGGACATTTATCTTTGAATATTATTTTATCATTATTGTTGTTAAACTATTTATTTTTTTATTATGGTGTATTAGTGTCAATAAATACTATATTAAATCATCAAAAGCAAGTCTACAAGTCAATGACAATAAAACATCGGTGTTCAGTTAGGCTCCGTAGCGTAGTGATTAGGGCGATAGTTTCGTAGGTATATAGAAGGATATATTAATTCCCCTATGTATACTATTATTTATGAATTCGTTTTTCGTGACAATTTAATTCAACAAAGTAATAATAGGGGAGACCGAGGAGGAAAGTAACAACGCTAATATCTTTTAAACAAATTAGTGAAAATACAGTCTACATTTTTTTAGACAACTTCTCCATAAGGTGATTGTGTGTATTACTACGTGTGCCCCATTTACTACAAATTTCATTAAAAATATTAAAACAAAACTTTATTTGACAGATAATAAACTATAAAATATCTATAATAAAACTTTAATTGTTTGATGAGAGCACAAAAAGTTGCATTAGTGAGTTGAGAGTGCTTTTAGAAAGAGAAATATATTTATGCGTTTTGTGAACAAATATTTAATGTTAAGTTATTTCTAAATAAAGCAATAACATTAGTTTTTATAAATTTAAAGAAAATGTAATGTTTTGAACGTTTTTATTATTTAATTTAAAACGTAGAATTGGACACAGAATTTTTCGCTCATGCGTTTGTTTCTACACCGTGTAACACAACCTAAAATATAGTTGTGATAGTTCGTGATTCGTGTTTGTTTACCTATAATACTTGGAGCGAACGCAATGAAAATTAAAATTTTTAGCTAAAATATAAAAGTATTCTCCAAAACATTCAAAACCTTCAAAACAGACAAAAGGAACTAAATGGCAGTGCATAATAATTAAAGTTTTTGTTAAATAAATAAAAAATATGATTTACAGATATAACCTCAAATATTGTTTAATTTAATTTTGTTATCAAAATAAAAATAAATATATATTTTCATATTATGAATAAAGTTTAATTTAATAAAAAATAATTAAATACATTATTTTGTCCTTCTGAAATAAATTAAAAGCTAAAACTTAGGTTATTAAATAATAATTTCAATTATAATAATACGACTTAGAATTTAGAACGTTCATAATAATTTACGCGTATTAATAGGCACGGCGTAGTAATGCACGCGTAGTATTTCAAGCACATTCGTAGTAATTCACACTTGTGCACTTTTTTTTAAATATTCCTTTTTTTAAAACAAATTAAATTATTTTTATAACGCAAAGACTTTTTTTAGTTCTAAGAAAGATTAACTACTCCTTAAAAAAAAATGAGCCTTCCAATTCTATAACTCGCCCGACGCTCGGAGACACGCGCTAATGCCAGTCGGGTAGCAGTGAGCGCCTCTGGGCCTATCACTGCTACCCGACTGGTATTAGCGCGTGTCTCCGAGCGTCGGGCGAGTTATAGAATTGGAAGGCTCAATTGGGAAAAAAATTAAGGTTAAAAGCTTCAAATGATTCTTTAAACGTGGCTGATTTTAAAGCACGTAGTAATACACACAATCACAGGGATGCCAGCAGGCGGCGGAAATCCTACCCCACCACGCCGCCAATTCTTCCCCCACTATACCTACCGGCGGAGGAAACGGAGAATACACGGCAATGCTTGCTTTTTTCTTTTTCTCAATATAGCAGCGAAAACTAACCTATACTGGACGAAATCGGCGCGAAATTCAAAGTCTTGTTTGAAATCATTCTGGTATTTATTATTATAATATTTAATTATAATTGATTAAATGCATAAAATTTAATGAAAATAGTACTTAATTATTAGTATTACTAAAAAATGTTGTAAAATATTTAAAAATTTTATGCTAACAATTATTAGAAACCAATATTCCATTTTTTAATTATTACAACTATTTTTTATTAATTAATTTTTTTATTTAACTATCATAATTTTTTCAGACTATCTACTATTATATAATATTACAAAATAATATTAAATATTATTCAATAAATCATTGTTTAACTTTTACAATGATAGAAATTGTAATTTGTAGCATTTAAAAGACACTAATTTATTTTCATACATATTTCAGAATAAATAAAAAAATTCTGCTCAATCATAAAAATTAATTTCTTATTTTCTTTCAAATGTAATTTCTGGTTGAATCATTGAAATCGTCCAACAAGTTTTTCTAAAATTAATTTTAAAAAAAGTAATAAAAATTTTGAATTTTTAATAACGAGATATAAGTAAACATTTTTTTTGCAAAATCCTTTTACATGATAATTTTCTATGTAAAATGCTATTAAAAAAATTAACATTTTAGAAAAAAAAAATGTCTAAGTTTTAGGAGTCACATTTCCGAAATTCATATTAAATTATTATTATCAATTTATTCAAAGTTTTGTGTAATAATTACGTTTTAGTAAAAAGTCGTAAAAAAGTCGTAAACTTGTTGGACGATTTCAATGATTCAACCAGAAATATTTTTGTCTTGAATCTAACTTTGAAATAAAAATTATTTTGTTTAAAGAAATTAAATTTTAATAAACAAAAAAATTGTTTATTTATTAAAAAACACTTTTTTAATAAGGTTTAAAAAATACGTAGAATTTTTTCGAATTAAAATTTCATAGAAAAAGTGTTTTTTAAAAATATTTTTTATAAATAAACAATTTTTTGTTCCTTACAATTTAATATCTTTAAACAATAGAGTGTTTATTTGAAAGTTGGATTAAAGACAAAAATAATTATGGTTGAGTCATTGAAATCGGCCGACAAGTTTTTCAGAAATTAATTATATAGAGATTTTTTATGTAAAATGTTACCGGAAAATTAACATTTCGGAAAAAATAAAAATATTCAAGTTTTAGAGTGGCACGTTTCAGAAATTCAAAATTTCTTACTCAATTAATATATAAATAATATATATCTCAATTATTAAAAATTAATAGAATTTAGCACAACTTTTTACTAAAAGCAAAATTAATAATTTCATAATGTAGTTTTATTTTAAGAATTAATTGAATTAATATACATTTTTTATTATATTTTGTGTGACAATTAATTGTTAAAAATAATGATAATATTATTTAAAAAATGAGAATAAAAATAATAAAAAATGACAGAATTGAAAAGATTTAATCAATTTTGAATTACATTTGAAAGAAAATAAGAAATTAATTTTTATGATTGAGCAGCATTTTTTTATTTATTCTGAAATATGTATGAAAATAAATTAGTGTCTTTTAAATGCTACAAATTACAATTTTTATCATTGTAAAAATTAAACAATGATTTATTGAATAATATTTAATATTATTTTGTAATATTATATAATAGTAGATAGTCTGAAAAAATTATGATAGTTAAATAAAAAAATTAATTAATAAAAAATAGTAGTAATAATTAAAAAATGGAATATTGGTTTCTAATAATTGTTAGCATAAAATTTTTAAATATTTTACAACATTTTTTAGTAATACTAATAATTAAGTACTATTTTCATTAAATTTTATGCATTTAATCAATTATAATTAAATATTATAATAATAAATACCAGAATGATTTCAAACAAGAGTTTGAATTTCGCGCCGATTTCGCCCAGTATAGGTTAGTTTTCGCTGCTATATTGAGAAAAAGAAAAAAGCAAGCATTGCCGTGTATTCTCCGTTTCCTCCGCCGGTAGGTATAGTGGGGGAAGAATTGGCGGCGTGGTGGGGTAGACTTTCCGCCGCCTGCTGGCATCCCTGCACAATCACCCTAGTGTGGCAAGAGCAGGCTGGGTCGACTCAATGTAAATTTTGTGGCAAAAGATTTCTGTACTTCAGCGCCTCTATCGGGAAAACAGGGTGAACTAACGTCTATATGTATACAAAAATTCCGTCTATGTATTACATACAGAAACTTATTTGTGTGAGATTTCTGTTTCAAAAATTATAATTTTAAAAGTAAATAAAGTTATACTAATTATTTAAATACATATACATTGCAATAAATAATAAATTAATGTTTACTTGAAAATTACATCATAATAATTTTATTTTTGAAAGCAATTAAAGGAAATTGTAATAGAAATAAAGAAGATGCATCTAAAATCGTCATAAATATTTATTTTAAAAATAATGTTTAAAAACATTATATAATTCAAAAATTATTTTTAACATGTATCTTGACCAGAATTAACTGTAACATTAATTAACAAATTTAATAGTAACAGATTTGAATAATTTAAAATCATAAATTTAGCACTTAAATGCCCTAAGTCATTATTTCCATGTGAAACAAATAATACATTCGTTTAAATTTTACATTTTGTACATATGTGACGCTCCACGAAAGAAGGGACCTATCTCCGAAAGAACATTAGGCTCAATTTTCCGTACACAATGCATCAAAACTGAGCCTAATGTTATTTCGGGGATAGGTCCCTTCTTTCGTGGAGCGTCACATATAGTACATTTTTGACTAGATTTTACATTGCTTTGTATTTAATACATTATGTGATAATGATTAAAGCTATTAAATTCGACTAGATAATAGCTACTTATAGTTGAAATATACATTTCAATTTTTTACGCTTTTAATTCATAGGCTAAAAACTTTTGTTGTCTAGATAATGTGGAGAAAGTATGTTTCGTTTTTAAAGTTTTATCTCTTCTTTCTATTGCCTTACATACAAAAATATTTTTCTTTTTCTCTTTTTCTTTAATAATTTCGCTTGAAAATCTATAGGTTCCTCTCAAAATACAATTTAAATATGCTATTGTACTGCGTATATATTGCACAATGCTTAGCTGAAGAAAGTTATCAATAATAATTTTTCTATGAAGTGTACAAGTAAAAACTTCTAACCGGATTTCTTTTTTAAGATAATTCATTGCTAAATCACAAATATTATTTTCTGAATAAATGGAAACCATGATTCTTTGAAGAAGATTTGTCACATCTGTATGAATTTCAAAAATAGTTGATGAACTTTTAAAATTTGAATTGACAAGTTTCATGCATTCGGAACATGACGTTAAACAATTAGTTTTTTCTTTTAATTCTTGAAGTACATTGGTTGCAGAGTTAACAATTTTTGACTTCTCTGGTAAAGGATGAGAAGTTGCAAAAATTGTTTTTCTTTCTTTAAATAAATTATCCCTAATAGTAGGTTATTTACTTTCATCTGGATCTTCATTTTCCGCAAAACCAAAGTACTTTTCCCACGTGAGGAGAAACTTTCCGTCGTCTAGTTCACAATTTGTTCCGACTGCATGATACCTAGTTAAATTATTAATTATTAACGTTTTATAATTTCCAATAAATTGATAACATGTCGGTTTAGTATTTTGCCCACCTTGAGCTCGAATTAGACCAAAAAATTTTTCAAGCGGATCCTGATTAAAATGCCTAGTGCAAAAAATTTTTTTACATTACTGATAAAAGATTATTATATCCAGCACATTGTGGAAAGAGGAACAGGTTTCATATGAATTTAATTAATCTTTTCAAATGAATTTAATTCATCTGTTTCTATGTTTATAAATAAATACATTTATATTTTATTTACATCTTCATATACAATTTATAGGGTAACAATATTCCAATATTTATACCTAAATATTTTATAAGTGCCGTTTCGAAATTATAATGCATTTTATTCGGCAATTATTAAAAAAAAATTTATTGACAACAAAGTATTCTACGCGAATAAAATGTTGACAATTTGGATGTATTAAAAATATTAATTCCTCTTAGAGGAAATATTAACATTTATTTTACCTTCCAATTTTCTTCTTCATATTATAATTCTCTTTTCTTGAAGAGTTTATTATGTCGACCAGTTTTCTTTTTCTTGGTGAATATTCAGCATCAGAAGAAAGTCTAGAAACCATACTTATTTTTCTCTTCCTGTCATAGTGGTTGATGTTTGGAGTATTCAAACAAGTTGGAGATTGAAAAATATCTTCCTTCATTACAGTATCAATCTGAGAAAAATAAATTTTAATTATTTATCATATCAATGAAAAAAAAATGTTTTTAAAAATTTGTTTCACATTAACAAATTAATTTTATAAAATCAAAAATAATTATAATTGATTATTTTAGACGTAATGAAAATTTAAATACCATTACTTTTTCCTAAGAGTCAATCCATTTAAATATTTTTACATTTAAAAATAGAAAATATAACCTAAAATTTAAAACACTATAAAATTTTTAATGTGACAATAAAATTATTTAAAAATATTTTTAAAATAAACATTTTAAAGAACAATTAACAATAAAAATTTTAAAAATAAACTATTTTCAGATAATACATTTCGATTAATTTTCAATATCCTGTAAATATTCAATATTTAATAAACATAATTTTCAATATTAATATAATGAACTTACCATTGGATCGGAAGGCAAAAAATTTGGAGGTGACAGTCGCTCATCTTCCAGATTCACAGGGTGAATTTGTTCGCTCAAGACTTCTTGCAAAACTGGATTTACTTCCAAATTACTTTGTTTTTCCAAATTATTGTCCACCACTTCTTTCGAAACATTATCCACAGGCAGATGTAAGGTTGGATAAGAGTCATTAATTAATCGAAAACCTTTCGAAATTTTATAATAACATTTCTCTGCGAAATGTTTGTGACACACAAATAAATTCTTTGCTATAATGTCTTTATAGTCCAAAGAATTCAAAATGTTATTATCACAAACCTCTACCCATTTTAGGCCAACACTTTCCTTTTTTGGAAAAAAGTGAACTGATACTTTGTTTTTTCCACTTTTCCGGCTTTCACAGCCACGTACTTTACAAGTATGCACACTTATAAAATCCATTGCTTCGTTTTTCTTTCAAAACGAACGATAATCACAAAATAAAAACTGATAAAAACGATAAAAACTTCAACAATTCTGACACATCAGAGAGGTTATGTTTAACATGGTTTGACAGCAGTGATCTGGACGGCGCCCTTGCGCCTGCGCAATACGCCCCAGTAGCGATGCGCGCGCCTCTGTAGGGAAAACAGGGTGAACTGAAAACATTTGCCGCAAATGAATATCAAGTCGACCCAGCCTGGGCAAGAGCATTTCCGGTTAGGTGAAGTCCGCTAGTGATGTGACTTTACAAAGATACGTCAAAAGTAAGTTTTCGTTTTGACTTTCAAAACCTTATATTTTTGTAACTACACAGTTTTAAAAATTGTGTTCTTCGAGTTTTTGTAGCTTAATTGTCTGTCTTTAAGTTGCAATAGTGTATTTGTTAATTACGTGTAATACTTTTGTGTAATTTTAACTTTGTTGTTGAGAAGGAGAGTTAGGAGGAAAGTAACACGTTGTTACTTTCCTCCTCATTTCAATATATTGTGCATACTTTATGAAATGAGTCAAGATAATCATATTTGAAGTTACAGGTTAACTTTTGTTCGTTAAATGTAATGAATTATGAGTAAATTGACTTTCGTTTTGATATATAACCAAAACCTAAAAATGGTTTATTGAACCAGGCGAGTTTTAATTCTATGTTTTTATTTTGTTTCATACTGTGTTTGCCATAATTGTTAATTTTTGCTTTTAAACTTTACATAAAGTTATTTTCATGTTTTAAAAGATTAATGTTTTATTTTTAATTTTTTATATGCTAAAAATATAAAACATATATAAAATTTGGCAATTTTTCTTAAGTGGCGAAAGCTATTACGTTATTATTAATTATTAATTTACCTTAAAATATCGAATTAGTATTTTTCTTTCACATTTTAATAATTTAATATTACATATACGATAAGTTTTAAAATTAACTGCTACATCTGTGATATAGATAAAAGATAATATTGATGAGACATTAATGTACCAAAATGTGTTGAATATGTATTAAATAAAGTATCGAATATCCATAATTTATACTTGGAGTATCCTTGTATTTTTCTAAGTTGATAATAAAAATATTTTAAATTAATAATTGTCTTAAAAATATGTAATATTAACCATATTTTATAATGTTACTTTCCTTCTCGGGGGTTAGGAGGAAAGTAACAAATGCAGAGGTCTTGAAAAAGTCATGTTGTGAACTGGTTATTTAATCTAAATGTCAAATTCAAATTTTATTTAACAGGTGAAGTCCAAGCTGTCAATTAACGTATTAACAAAATTTATTCGTTAAAAAGTTTGAACGCTAAAATAAAAAAAAACTGGACAAGTGCGAGTTGCACTCGCACTGAATTGAGGTGTTCCGTACAAAAAAAATAAATATAATACTTGTGATATTGTAAGAATTGGTAAGATTTTTTTAACTTTTGTATTATTTTGGTAAGTTAAATTTTTGTAACTAGGTTAAAAATAAATAACAAAGAAAAATGGAAGTATTACATATTTTATATTATTAGCAATAATTAAAAAAAATGTTTTAATTTTATTTGTTTAGATTTTTTAATATATTTTTTGTGATAAGACTGTAAAAATATACTAATAAACCAATTTTCAGCTCATTAGGTCAATAAAAGTGGAAATTAGAAAAAAAAAATTTTTATTTTTTAGTTTTTCCTTGACAACGCTATGGCCATTATGACATAGTAAGTTCTCTATATTTTTCCTGTAATATTCGCGTTAAAATACACCAGTATGTCAAATTTTAGCCCTCCACGTTGAATAGTTTAGAAGTTAAGTTTCCTGTAATCTACATGTGAAAATACGTATTTGTACCAAATTTGAGCTCTCTAGGTCAAATAGTTTAGCCGCTAGGGGGGGACACGATTTGGCTACGTACAAAAGAGTCTCACCAATAGGGCTCCGTCGGTACACCGTAGGTGTACGGAACTCTAAAAACTGATTTTTGTTACTTTCCTCCTCGGTCTCCCATAATTAATTAAAACTGTTACTTATTATAATAGAAGTCAACTTATTTGTTTAACAAATATTTTAAACTAATTAAAATTATAAAGAAATACACTATTCCGTCTGAGATGGTACTTGCTAGGTTCTAAAATGGACCCATAAACTGTTCCTAACTATCTCTTAAGCAGGCCCGGATCTATAGGGGGGCTAGGGTGGGCAAGTGCCCTGGGCGCCAGCTTCATAGGGGCGCCAAAATTGCTTCTGTTATATGGAAAAATATTAATATATTAAGAAAAAACAAATTTTCTGTTTCCTTATTTTAGTGTTCAACTTTTATATTTAATGTTTATTACTTCAAATATATTTAAATATTTAATTTGAAATATAATGCTTTCAATATAGCCCATTAACAATAAGATACACAATGGGTTTAATTTCAACTATATTTTAAATTTGATTTAATAACAGGGTTGCAACAGAAGTCTGTTTTTAAATTTCCATGATTTTACAGGTTTTCCAGTACCAAATGTAATAAATTTCCAGGTCACCTTTTTATGTTTTAAAAATATTCACGTTAGATTATCTCTATTTCATTTTTGAACCACATATAAAAATAATAATTATTAAAAAAAGAATATTTCAAAAATATTTTAGAGAACATATAAAAATATTAAAATTTGTCTTTGAAATAATCAAAGATTTGATCAATTTTCTATAGTATAGACAATTGTAATAATTTAAACAAATTAATGTACACTCGTCTTAATAATATAACATTTTTTCTGTATCTTTTTTTTTTTTATTCGTAATCCAAATTTTTCTCCAAAGTTATGCAATCGTTCTTTTTTGTATCAAAACTCTTGAGGAGTTCTTTTATATCCTGCTTTTTAATTAATGTTTTAAATTGTAGATCAATTAAATCACAATTTCTTGCAGAAATTCTTTTTTCTCTAATAATAACTCGACTGTTTGCTAAAGACGCCTAAGACACGTGTTTGGATGTTCGGTTAGGAGTAAAGGATCACAGAAGGTAATGGCTTTACAAAGTTTATATTTTAAAGGCGATTTCTCTAGTAGTTTTTCACAAAATTTAATAACAAAGACTTTGCATTGACTTTTAAGTATTAATTTATCTTTGTCTGACACTCCATTCTTGCTAGAAACTTTGTTCATATCGAGTTGCACAGCGAGACCCACTTTTACGTGTTGAGTTTTTACGTGATTTTTCTGAGAAATGGCTCAACAAGATTTGAAATGTATGCAAAGAAAAATAATTTTGCTTTTATTAATTTATCTTTTACACCTTTGATGACCTTCTTATAGCTATAAGAATAAGGTTCTTTTTTGTCCTTTTTGAGACCGTCAACAGATTTCTCAAAATTTGGCAAAATTACTAAAGCTCTTTTCGCGACATTTCTACTTTCTAACCATCTTGTCGAGCAAAATTTCGGTGGAAATAAAGTAGATTCTGAATAATATGTGTAACTAGCTCTTCGAGCAGGCACGTCTTTAAAGATGTTGAAAATCGCTCTTAAAAATTGAGCAAGATCCCAACTTGTAGCTTTGGCTCCTACTTTCAATCAATTGTTAGCAACATGTATTCCACAAGTGCCCATACTCAGAATTTGTGGGTCCTCTTCATCATTATTTGAACGAAGATCAGCTTCTTAATCTTTAAGAAACTTTAAATTAACAAAAGATCTATCCAAGGAAACGTGAATTAAACGTTTTAAATTCAAGGGTCCGACTTCCTTTTTTAAAGCATTTAACAAATCACTGGCTGTAGTTCGCTCCAAAAAAACTGAACTAAAATACTGCGTTTGAACTTCGTCGAAATTTTTACTCCAGAATCGAATTGCTATATCTATTTGTTGCTTTTGGGCAACTTTATTAAGCGATGCATCAAAGCAGGCAACGAAAAATTCACTCTCGGCAATTTCCTTTTCAACGCAGTCGTGAAAATAGGGACAAAGACCAAAAACTAGAGCATAAGCTATTTTGCTCCGACCCAGTTGCATATTTGCTGCAATAGAACTATCAGAAAACATTCTTGGAAATATTCCAGTTGAACTCCCAGCAGCATTTGTTGATATGTGTGAATAAGTGCTCTGCAGACACCATAAAATTTCAGCCTTCGTAACCTCTTCTTTATTTAAAAATTCATTTAATCCATGCATTTCATCAGATTCAGGTAAAGAACTTCTTATGTTGGAAATTGATGATTCTTGTTGACTTACTACTGATTCAGGTATTAGTACCAATGACTAGAAAATTTTGCAACGGGGTCCAGAAAGGACCCCGTTGCGTAGAAAAATTCTGTTAAAAAATTTTTTTTTAATAAAAGAAATTTATTTTTTGTCAATATTTGAAAAATTTGTTATTTTAAAAAAATTTACTTGATTCTGAGGAATACTAAAGAGACGAATTACATAACTATTTTCTTTAGCATTGAATTTTTTACATGTTTTAAACCCTTTATGTGACTCTCAACTGCACATCTTAACATATTGCTGGGGGAAAATTTTTATCACATAAGTTACAATAGGCAAACGGTTTGCCTTTTAAAGGTGCCCTCATGTGGCGAAATGCTGGTTCTAGTAGCCAATTCTCCGAAAAATTACATTTCTTTTTTTACCCATGACTCTCCTACAATTAAGTTATATGAAATTAAAATAAGCTTAAATTACAATGAAAAGACAAATAACATGTGTAAAGATTAAATATAATTAGATAAACATTTTTTTGTGGTTTGTTAATATATTAATTTAAGTAATTTTTAGGCCAATTTTTTTACAATTATTTGTTTATTGGTTCTAGTTGCTAAAACAATGTTTCGGTAGTAGCCATTACCTTCATCAAATTTACAATAAAGCAATAGAACATTCTCAGGAGAATAGTAAAGTCATTTATAAATAAAACAATTTAATTCGTATATCAGTGTGTTCGATATACAATGACTTCACTATTCTCCTGACAATGTTTTATTGCTTTTAATGTAAACTTGATGAGGGTATTGGCTACTTCCGAAACGTTCTTTTAACAGCAAGAACCAATAAACAAATAATTCTAAAAAATTATCCTTAAAATTACTTAAATTAATAAATTAAATATAATGATAAAAATAAAATTCAATATACCGGTCATACTATATTCATAAATATATAAACACAAAAACAATAATTTCAATTTCATTTAAATACTTACACAGATATCGTAGTCAAAAACGATGATTTTTTTCAATGAATTTAAGTTGCATAATCCATGTACATAATAATTCACTTTCATCGAAAATTAATAGGAATAATTTAGAGCACTAATATATAGCACAATCACTTTTCATATGTGACTTGAGCATCTTCAACACGATGGACTGTTAAGAGGTTAATATAGGGGAGACCGGGGCGTAATGGATAACTTTTCACTTTTTGTTGCTTAACCTCGTCATTCTTGCTTTAATAAAAATTTCATCATGTGGAAAACTTAGTCTAACATCTCAGCTTTCAGTTAGAAAAAAGTACGCCCTAATATCACTTATACTTTTTTTCTAGAACAATGTTTTTAGAGAAATGCAAGGTGAGCAATTTCGCCTCAGGCCGGGGCGTAATGGATCAGCAATGAAATTATAATTTAGAACATCAAATATTATTACGGTATTGACAATTTTCATTTCTATTGTATATTAATAACAAAGAATATTGAAAATGGAACATATTTAATTTAAACTTTAAACATTTTTATGCAATTTTCAAATTTTAAAAAGTTGTAGCGAAATGCAAAATTCATTTACTTAAAAAATCTATTCTCTAGTTATTTTTTCAATAAAGGGTTGTCATTGGCACTTATTAATATATAAATTACAGAAACTAAACTTGACAGGATTATTTTATTAATGTTTTAAATATAATAGGTTTTTTTAATAGAATAAGCAAGCCAATACGCCCCGGCCAAAGTTTCCATTACGCCCCTGAGGTGTTTGTTAAAAATTTTGTTATTATTTATCAATACCGTAAGTATTAAATAAAAATTTTAAATTGTTCTTTAAGAACAAATGGAGAGAAATATCATACTAATTGCGCAGGGGCACACTAAAAGAAATGATTTGGGTATGTTAGTAAATTGATTATGTTTCTTCCCCAGGCGCGAACTGACGCTGGATTCAGGCTTTACTGAAGCTTGGATGAGGATTGGTCAATATTGATCAAGCCTTGGCTGGACGGTGGAAGCAAGGTTGATTCTAGCCATAATGTAACATTTATTTAAGTCTCGCGCTCCAGTCTTTGTTGAAGATTGGCGTTCAATCTTCAATCAATGCTGCGGAAGCCTAATTCAAGACTGAAACAAGGCTGCTTCCACTGTTCCCCAATTTACGCGACTCTCGCGCCCATTCAATATAATATGAAAATATCATTTGATAATAATAATAATAATAATAAATATTATTGACATTATTTTTATTCATATTATATATGTGTATAAATTTAATTGCAATATACTATTAGAACAATTATATATATTATTTTCATGTAAATAATATATTATTAAAAACAAATGTCATTTGAAATAGTAAAATAAAAAAAATAATTTTAGTAAAAAAAGATAATTTTTTTGTTAATCGGTACATTTTTTCTTGATTTTTTAACAGACTTTTAATATTATTTACAAACATATTCACATTTTTTATTCACAACACAACACACAATTTTATTATTTTATATATCGCTTAGAAACGAAAACGGAAAAATATTCGCTCGCATGTGGGATCGAACCCCCCGACGCATACCCGACACCTCTATAAACGCACCTATGGGGCATTTCATGTCAAGTGATCAAGATGGAGAAACATTTTTCTTTACTCGTAGCAAAACTTGGGGCTTTTGTAGTACTCATAGATAGTAATTTTTAGTGAAAATATTTTTTTACCTAGTCCAATATTTTCCGCGGGGGAGGAGGTTAAATTTTTGTGTTTTTCAGTACAATGCTTATTTCAATAATTTTTTACTCTTAAACAATTAAACATACAAATTTGACAAACTACATTTTGGAAAGGTTTTTTCATGCTCTTTCGATTGGAAATAAGCATTTTGAAAAAAAAAATTGTTTTGACACAAAAAAATCAAAATTAAAAATAAATTTCAATTTTTGGGGGAGAAAGACCCAATTTTTTTTTTTTTTAAACGAAAGCTGAGGTTTTTTCCTAAAAGGACATATAAATGGTAAAGTGGGACTAGAATGTTTAAATATTGAAAAAAACAATTTTCTCCAATCGAAAGAGCATGAAAAAACCTTTCCAAAATGTAGTTTGTCAAATTTGTATGTTTAATTGTTTAAGAGTAAAAAATTATTGAAATAAACATTTCACCAAAAGACCCCTTGATCACTTGACGCGAAATCCCCCCTATTTAAACCGCACGGCCAACGAAGGTTGGAAGGGATCCTGCTTAATCAAGTATATCACTGCCAGAGCATGGTAACTCAACATTGATTCAGCATTGGACACCAATGTTCGTTCCATGCTCGATTCAAGACTCAGTCAATCTTCGTGAGCGAAAATACAATATTCACTTTCTTTATTACCGTGTGCACTGAACAATATTAAATATAAATATTTATAAATTATTTAATATTACAATATTTATTTTTGATAATATGTTTAATTTTATTATATATTATTTTTTTCTTGCACAGTGTCAAATTATTATTTTTAAAGATCAAGAGTTTCGTTTGTCTGAAAAATTTTCAGTGATCAAAAGCTTACAGTGTAAAAAATGTTCATTAAGGTGCAATAAATATTTATGCTATATATTTTTACACTAGGATTAACCGTTTAATAAATATTATTAAAATACTATTTTTTGTCAAACGCGTGTGACCTTGCAACTCAGCGTTGCCAACTCAAGAGTTTAACGTATGTGTTGAGTTGGCTACGCTGAGTCGCAAGGTCACTCGCGTTTGACAAAAAATAGTATTTTGATAATATTTTCTAAACGGTTAATCCTAATGTAAAAATACTTGGCATAAATATTTATTACACCCTAATGAACAATTTTTACACTGGAAGTTTTTGATCACTGAAAATTTTTCAGACAAACGAAAGCGAAACTTTTGAAATTTGTAAATATTAATTTTACACTGTGCAAGAAAAAAATAATATAAGATTTAACTTTATTTATAATATAATATCATTAATGTAAATATTATACACTAAAAAATTATTAATATTTATTTACCACTGTTATCTTAATATTATAATTATAGTATTATTATTTTAAATAATAATAATAATTAATAATAATACTTATTATATTATATTATTATATAATTATTATTGTATTTAATAATAATATCAATAATTATTAAATATTAAATAATTATTTATTAATATTTATTTTTTAATCATTTCTAAATATTTACATTTAATATATTAAATGTAAATATTAATAAATTATTAATTATTTATTAATTTAGATAATTTTTTATCTAAATTATTTGATTATTTATTAATATTTACATTTAATATATTAAATGTAAATATTAATAAATTATTTAATATTTAATAATTATTTATTAATTTAGATAATTTTTTATATTATTTAAAAATGATTGATGAAATTATTGATTATTGTTTAGTGCATACGGTAATAAATAAACTGAATAATGTATCATGGTTGATTCAAGCTTTACACACGAAAATTGATCGAGTCTTGAATCGAGCATGGGACGAACATTGGTCTCCAATGTTGAACCAACATTGAGTGACAGTGTTTTAAAGACTGCTTCAATTCTGGATTACCCACGCTGGGCGTTCATGGCTCAATAAACCTTCAATCCATCGTCAGCATTGGTCTTTCGCGCCTGGGTCTTGTTCTAAAATGACTTTAGGCACTGCCAGTTGTCAGAACAATTTTGATTATGTTTAAGATTTGTTTGTTTGTTATAGAATTGGAAGGCTCAATTACAAGTGATTTAAGGATTTAGTTATTTTAAAAAGTAATTAAATTCTATTCCGAAATTCAATTATGTTCAAAATTTTTTTTAAATTCTTGTCAGAATTTTATTTTTTTTCAAAATTTTTATACATGTTGCGCGCAAATTATTTTGACAGTATCTAATTAAAAATGGACGTTTATATTAGACGTTGTGAATTATTATTTTCTAATCTCGTAGGGATCTTACAAAGTGTGTAGAATATAATGAGTATTAGCTGTTTTTGTCATTAATTAATCATATATTTAATTTTTTTGTCTATGAGTAGGGTATTTTTTACCTTCCAATGATTTTCTTAATAAGAAGATAATAAGATTACCAATTCAAATTATGGAGGAATGAATATTACACAGGGTAAATTTTACCCTTCTTTACGCTCGCCGGGTTAAAAAAATATTTGAACAATTTACACAATATGTTTCGAACTAATCTGAATAATATCCTGCAAAGCAGTTCGAAAAATAGTTATTCTAAATCAACCCGCAAATTCGTTTAAACAACATTTTTGCAAATAACACATCTCAATAAATCATTTTGCACTAGAATGTATAATTTAAATTATCAATTTTACTTGTTTTTATGCATAGGAGAACAATTTTCGAATGAAGTGATCCAGTGACAAATTAATAGATGCAGACATGTATATATTTGTTACGGTCAATGTCCGGAATCGGGCAATGTCTGACAATGCCCGGACATTGTCGACATTGCCCACAACCACTGGGCATTATCGACAATGACCGTTAATTTCGGTCAATGTCCGAAATAATTTACATTATGAAGTTTTTTCGGGCAATATCGACAATGCCCGGACCAGTTTGGGCAATGTCAATAATTTATTATTTAATTTAATTTAAATTCATTTTAATCGAAATGTACCGACTAGTTATAAATAAAATGTCTCGTAAATTGTAATATTATTTTGTTTACAATAGAATGAGTCTCGCATTTTATAATAATTGCTCTCACGAATATTAATATAAATATAAAGAATAGTTTCTATTTGTTTACAATCATTTGTTTACAATTACCATTATCAATTGTTAAAGCAAATATAACTTTAAATTAAGTTTTATTGTCAAAATATAGTAAAATATTGTGTTTTTATGGAAAAATGTTAAAATACCAATTTGTAAACTCTTACATTCTAATTGTCCCATTTTTTGAAAATACATGTACCAATTATTGCACTTTCAAATATTTTAGTCAATTTATTAATTTATTCCAATAATTTAATGTTATAAATTTTAAATCGTTAAATTATTAACTATACGATTATAAATTGTTTAAAAAATTTTTTTAAAAATAAATTATAAAACTTAGAACTAATAAATAACCCTAATATTAATGCTCTATTAACAAAAAAATATCAATCACGTTGTCACCCAACATTTTTTCCAATGATTTAATTCTTTAAAAGTCTGTTTTTAATAGTATAATTAATTAAATCCTCAATGTAAACAACATTGCCCAAAAATGAATGGGCAATGTCAACAATGCCCGGGCACTGTCGTCATTGCCCGGGCATTAACACGCTTTGCTGAATATTATTGAAATTTATGAGCATTGTTGACATTGCCCGATTCCGGATATTGACCGTAACATATTTATATAAATATATAAAGTTTGTGTGTGTAAAGAGTATAATGTTTATACATATAAAAAGAAATTATAAATAGCCGTGTCGATCACGGTTGATCGTTATCGAGGTCGTTTTCACTCAGGCCTAGATATTGGTGTATGGTAAACCAACTGGTGCGTTCTACGTCAGATACCGACGTCAAAAGTCGACTCGGTCGACGAACTTACAACACATCCGCAACGTTATTTTCATCTTCGCACACCCAAGATATATCGTCACACGCTATCACAACTTTTCATTTCCCTACTAAAATATACTGATAATAACGGATAACATATTAAAAAAAAATGAAAACACTCGCAACAATTTTTCACCCGCATTCTCGTAAAATTATTATTATTCCTGTCCCTGCTTCTTATCATTGTTCTTATTTTCCTGTTTAATTTTAACATTTTCGAATATGATTATATATCGAAAACTTAAATAGATAGATTTCTGTACTCAGTAAATCTTAATTAGTGCGGATTCGTTTACCAATTTGAATTAGTAAGATTTTTTAGTAATTTTTAGTAATTTTTTTACTAATTGCTAGTAGAAAAGTACTAATTCAATTAGTAGAACGTATTTTTTACTATTTCAAATTAGTAAATTTTCTACTAATAATTAGTAAAAAAACAGTTACTAATTTAAATGGTAAACGAATCCGCACTATTTCCTTAGTAGAAACCTACTAATTGAGATTTAGAGTGTATAAATTACTGAAACCGAAAATATGTTTCCTGTTCTTGAAAATATTTTTTTAAGTATTTAAATCAAAATTTCTTTTTTTGAACATTGGACTTTATATGCTTATTATTGAAAAAATTTACAAAAGTCTAGAAAACTCTGTTTCAACTATAAAGAGAATTCATCTTAGAATTCGTTCAATAATTTTGACCTACCCTGAAAATAGGCAAAAAATATAACCCACTATCGAAAATTAATATGATTTTAGAAAGTTTATTGAATTAACATTTTACTTAATTTTTTAAATAATTTAATTAATTTAATTAAAAATCAGAAATTAGATATAAAGAAATTAACCAAAATTATTAAATCGATTTCTTTAAAATTATAAAGAAAAAAATCTCCGAATCAGTTCAAATTTGTTACATTGAATTCTAGAAAATCAAAGAAACGCATAAAGTAAAAACACAAATTGAGCCTTCCAATTCTATAACTCGCCCGATGCTCGGAGACACGCGCTAATGCCAGTCGAGTAGCAGTGATAGGCCTAGAGACGCTCGAGTGAGTTATAGAATTGGAAGGCTCAATTTAAAATAATATTTTTGAAAATTTCTTTTTCTCCTGAACATTTAAATTTTGTCGAGAATAATTTATAGATTTAATTTTACGAAAGTCAAAATTTGCACTTTTGAAAGCTCTATATACAGTACACTGTAAAAAAAAGAGTTAAATTTTAACTCCCCAGGGGATTCTATAAAAGTCGCACCCATTGGGGAGTTAACGCCAGGGGAGATAAATAAAGGGAGTTAAAATTTAACACCCAAATGCTAACCTCCATATTACGACCAATGAGAAAGAACCAGCGCGGTATGCGACAGCTGATTTTCTGCAATAATACTCACACAATAATTAATTTTTGATTAATTTTTTTGAATACAAATAAGTAACGAAATTGGATTAAGTTTAATGTTTTGGAAAATATAATAAACAACTTTCATTTGTAATTGAAATAACTAAATTTCATGTTTTCATAAACTTGGCAGGCCCGGCAGGACAGCTTGAGCCCGAGTGGGTAGCAACTTCAAATTCTGATATATATATATATATATATTAAAAATCTCTCAAGTGTACCACCCTTAAATATACAGGTTGTTAAAACAGTAGATTTTGGTCAGTTTGCTGCTATTATACAAAATTTTTTTCATTTCAAAATTTAAAAGTATTCGTTTTAAACTAGATATTTTAAGGCTAAAAAAAATGTTCTTTTAAAAAAAATGTTGAAAACTTTTATTTTGAGATTGGTACACTAGAGAAAATTTGCCCTATATATAAACAAAAATTTCATGAGAAACAAAATAAAAAACAACTTCATCGCCTTCATCTTTTTTATTTTACTAAATAAATTAAATTTTTACAGCTTTTTGTAAAGCAAACACCGAGCTTCGTTTGCCATTGCGAACTATAAATTCATCCATAAGAGCTTCTAAATCGAGATCATTTACTAATTCATCATAAATGTGTAAAATCGCAATATTATTTAGACGCTGTTGACTCATGGTTGATCTCAAATAATTTTTGACTCGACGAAGGACAGAGAAACTCCTTTCGTTCGAACATGACGAACCAGGAATTGTTAGAAGTAGACGAATAAATCGACAATATTCCGGTATTGTATCAACGCACCAATTATTATTACATAAAAAATCAACAATGTTCTTCAATTTTGAGATTTCTGCATTTTTTCTTCTCGTCAAGCTTAAGAAAAGTTCTCGGTCACTACAAAGCTTTTCTTTGTCAAAATCTATCTGATAAAATTGAATAATATTATCAATAGCATTTTCACTAGTCACATCACCAATAGCGAATTCCTCAAGTGTCTTAAAAAATTTGGCGTCATCTGTATCAAATCGACTTTTTAAAGATGAAATTGCGTGATCAAAAACTTCGTAATAATTTTTCCTGAAGAAATCTTCAGCCGTTTTGAAAATGTGATTTTCAGTTGAGCTGGTTTCGAATCGCTTGGGAATTTTTCGTTGCTTAGGCATCTTTGGCTCTTTAACACCAAGTTTGGAAACCATTTCAGTGCTGTTTTTCCAGATGGTTTTGAATTTAGAATCGCGTGAATCTTGCAAACTATTACTTACGGCTTCAATTTGAGCGTATGAATCTATAACACAAAGCTCTGAAGCTTGAAGAGCTTTGTTAAGACTTTCTATACGTTCAAAAATTTCTATCATCAAAGTCAAATAAAAAGCAAACTCAAAAGATTGCATCTGCTTAAGAAATCCAAAAGTTTTAGCTGTCACAGTACTGTCGACGTCAGTATCTTCTATTCTCTCTTGGAAAAATTGCATGAGAAGTTGATAGTTAGCTCTGACGGTTTTTAATGATTTTACTCGCATAACCCATCTGTTAAAAAAATAAAACTAAAATTAGCTTGATGTGAAGTTTTATATGATTACGTACAAAATATTTCAATCAAAGTCGCCGCTGTTGATTTTTTAACTAAAGTAAGCAGAGAAGGTATTTTTTACAGGTTTTTCTTTAAAACAATCTCTTTACAAAGAATTGTCAAATAATGAAACAGTTTTGAATTAATTATTTTTACAATGCGTTAAGAATTTTTAAAAAAGACAGCAATGTCTTAAAATACTTAATTACATACCTTGTTGGACAATAAGCTGCAAGAGCAGGAAGAATACAGTTATCTTCTTCTATCATAACATCTTGCAATGCTTGAAATTGAGAAATTCGTTTTGGAGAATCCCGCACAAAATTGATAATTTCTTTCACCATTCCAATGAATTTTTGGACCCTCCAGATTTGCTTCTATTGCATCTTGAACACAAAGGTTGACTCTGTGACCAGTGCAATGCACGAACAATGCTCGTGGCTCTTCATTGCGAATTCGTTGCTGTAAACCTGTAATTTGTCCCGAAACATTAGAGGCTCCATCGTAGCATTGTCCCCTTAGGTTTTTAATATTTAAATCAAAATGGTTAAAGACACTTTTAACAAGATCAAATAATGTTGAAGCTTTGGTATTCGAAGTAGAGTAGAATCCCAAAAAATATTCTGAAGAAAGAAAATTTTTAGCTACTGTCCTCACACAGATGGACACCTGTTCCATTCTGGAAATATCCGATGTTTCGTCTAACATTAAGGAAAAAAACTCAGACTTTTTAATTTCCTCTGTAATAGTTGTCAAAACCTTCAATGCCATTATTTCGATTATTTCATTTTGAGAGGAGTGATGCAACCACTTAAATCCAGTTTTCTTTAACCACGATTCTAACTCACTGACATCTTCTGCGCGAGATTGTAAAATTCGCAAAAAATTTGATTTTTCGTCGTTGTGAGACCCACGTAGTGGCAGTCCTTGTTGACCTAAAACTTTTAGAGTACTAAAAACTTTTTTAATGCAATGCGATTATTTATCATTTGTTGTTGTGATGCAGATGTCATGTGCTGGATAACATTATGAGAATTAAAATTTTGTTTAACTTCTGCACATTTTAAGTGAAAATTACTTTTCGAATGTTTTCTCAAGCGATCTACTGCATGACGCCAGTTTTCGAAACCTTTGTCAACCCAAGTTTCTTTTGATTTCACATCATGTGTGTCAAATTTAATGATCAATTTTGTTTCGCATGATTCAGAGCAAATTGAACAAATACCTTTTTTGTCATTATTTACAACAAGCCAGGGATTTTCAGTTTTCCAGCGCTGAAGTGATTGATTCCAATTCGTTCGGTTATCCACTTTTGATGAATTTTTATCAATCTTTCCAATAGCTTTCGGTTGTTCAAAACTTGCAACAACATTGTTTACACTGTTGACACTGTCACTTTGAGAGGTTATGGGAGTATTCACGTTGGTCTTATCAAAAACATCTAAATCACTTTCCTGACTACAAATGGCATCATCATTTTCTCTTTTCCGCTTTATAAGATATCGATCCATCTTTATTCCTATTTATGCTTTTATAATATTATTATTAGCATTACAGACGATAGAGAGTCAGCAAAACAAAGATGTACACTTTCAGTTCTTTAAAGTAACACTTTCGACACCGCGAAACTAAGGCCACGAACACAATCTCCTTTAAGTAATAAGTAAGGGTTGTGTCACAGATGTGCATACGTAGCTAAATCCCATGGCAGCGTTTTGCTTTGCGCTTTGTAACTAGACCATGAGTGATGAGTGTGGCAGAGATAGACATATGTAGAGAGAGTTATTCTGGAACCAGCCTTATGCGTCGTTCAATGAGTGTTTCACTTGCACTCTTGCTTAGGGCTGATTCTTACTGTATATACTTTGAAAGTGTGTCTAAATTCGGAAACGCTCTTACTGTCTATGTATCAAGCGCATGTATTTCAAAAGTTATAGCCAATAATTAAAACAAAAAAATATTTTATTTAATTTTGCATGTAAAAAAACTAATTTTTTTCTTGTTAAACACATGAGTAAATAATCCTTAGTACTACCAAATTTCGAGTGGGTCATGACCCACTCAAAAATTTTCGAGTGGGTCATGTTACCCACTTGACCCATATATCCTGCCGGCCCTGAAACTTGGACTAGCTTCTCAAAGTTAACCTATACTAAAAACTCGCAGAAATACCCACACTTACCCTATAATACATATATGCCTTTAATACTCAATTATTATATAAAATTTTAACTGAAATTCATTTTTTAATCAATTTTTATTATAAAATTATACGAAAATTCATTTATTGAAATATAAAAATGAGTAATTTATTGAATAATTGAATGTTTCTTAATATTCAATTCTCCTAAAAAACTTCATCAACAAATTTTTTAATAATTGAATTCAGTAACAAGTTTTATTATTCATGAAAATAATTTACCTAGGTGAGAACTGACGGCTAGTTCAGGCTTTACTAAGCTTGATTCAGGCCTGGTCAGGATTGATTGCACTGAAAAAACCTAGTCTCAAAACGAGTATCATACGCTACTCATTTTGAGTTGCAACAAAAATGAGACTCTTAGGTGGCGCCACGTTTTATGGCGTTTAACATAGTCTCATTTTGAGATGCAACAGAAATGAGACTGGGTTTTTTGTGTGTGAGGCTGGGTAAAACGGCCGATGCGAGGTTGCTTGAGTCTATAAGTCGGTTCTACAATGGGCACGTATGGACGTAAACGTGGACGCGACGTGCTGACGTCACCCATTTGAATAGCATGGGTGACGTCATACGTTCGCGTACACGTTCACGTTCGAGTACCATGGAATGTAGACTCTACTTTAGGGTCGTTCCAGAATGAGCCAAAACGCAACGAAGAACTTTCAACGCGTCCCCATTTGATTAGCATTGGGACGCGTCGCGTCTTCGTTGCGTTTTGGCTCATTCTGGAACGAACCTAATGGGTAATCCCCATTTGATTAGCATTGGGACGCGTCGCGTCTTCGTTGCGTTTTGGCTCATTCTGGAACGACCCTAATGGGTAATCCACACTTCGATCTAAGAAGCTAAGATCGAAGTGTGGATTCCCCATTATACACGCGCTACGCCAACGAGTAGCGCGATGGAGGGGCGTTCGGCGACTCGTCTTTGTTTCGCGGCGAGAGAGATCTTGGCGGATGCGCGGCGCCTATACTTTTTGCATTGCTTCGCACGCACGTTCGATGCCGTCGTTTCTCTACGGCGAGAGAATTCGACAATTACAAGGTCGACGCGTTTTTCATGTATAATTTACGTGTGTAAATTATCGACAATCATTACACTTATGTAAACTGCAAAGAATTTACTGCAAAGTTTAGTAAATCTTTAATAAATTTTTAAGAAAGTTTCGATGCTGTGAGGAAATTACTTTTTATTACATTATATTAAAGAGACATTTTATTCAATTCAATTAATGTAAATGAAATCACAGAAAAAATAAATAACTTTGATATCAGTCAAATAATCTCTCGTTTTTTGGAATAATTTTTTTCTCATCGTATATTAATTTAATAATGATTTTCTAAATTCCTAACAAGTAACACAGGCTGACAAGATTTACTTTCCAAGAATCAGACAATACTTTTCCGAAGGATTTCAACGTGTTGAATCCAAATCCGGCCTCAAAATAGACCCATCACGTTAGGATTTCGAAGATATTTTAACCTAGATGTGCAAAAAACCTGTTTTTAGTTATATTTGATGTCATGTAACATCAAGAGATAATTTTTTTCTCTTAAAGGTCAATATTGCGACTAAAAGTGCTACTCTTCCGCTTTAATATCTATTTTGAAAATTTGGACTTATAGCTTAAACTTTCACCAACGCCAAACTTCCAGCAAACAAAATGTTCATTAATATATGTGACCTGGAATGTTAAAAAGGACCTTACGTCCAAAATCAAGTTTTCCAGAAAAACGTTCTTAAAGTTAACAAACCGATATTCATATTTCTGCATATCAAGATAGCTTGAAATTCGTTACTCAGGGGTTTTTGGGGTCGCTGATTACGAATCTGCTATCATAATTCAAAAATTCTAAATGGCGGATCCAATATGGCGCCAAAAAAATTTAACTTATCAGATTTAATCTATACTATCTAATTCCAGATTTGTATTTAGCGACCCCAAAAACCCATAAGAAATCAATTTCAGGCAAATTTAAATAATTTTAAAAATTTTGTCCACCATATTGGATCGGCCATTTTGAAAATCTGATGTCAGATTCGTAATCAGCGACCACAAAAAACCCCGAGAAACAAGTTTCAAGCAAATCTGATCACTTTTTATACATTTCTTTTGTGCTGATGTTTTTCTACGTTTTTTTAGCCAATTGCGTCTATATTTGAAGCGCAATTATAAAAAAACTAATAAAGCTAGAGGTGTGGGATTTATTGTGTTGAAAAGAGCAGATCGTTTTCTATAAGAATCACTAAAAAACTGAAAATCGATTTTTTTGACCTAGGGTCCCTTTTAACATTCCAAGTCACATATGATAAAGTTTTTGTATTTTATTGCAGATATTTCAGATGCGTTAGAAGAATTTTAACGACAATGTTTTTAGATTTTGTTTAAAAAAAAGGAGCAATGACTTTGGCTTTTTAGAATTCATTTGACGAGCACTCGGAAGTGCTCAATTCTAAATACTAAAATTCATTGATGCGCTCTAGTGTAATTTCCTACACGGAGAAAAATTTTCTGTTAATGATTACAATAGTCGAACAGTACTGCTCGGATATGTGACCACTTTTCGTAATGCCTAAAGTAGCTTCGTTGTAACAATTCTGTAAGTCGAACGTACTCATTAAAAATTTATTTGAAATAAATACGAACTAAATATGAGTTAGCACAAAGTCTATGTGACTGATTACAATAGTCTACGTTAAAAGGAAATCTTGGATTCTATCCACATTTGCAGCAATCTAAGGGAATTAGTGATACAGTCTGTAGTAGTCTTTACAACAGGACTATGTATTGCACATTAATTTCACTCTTCCAAGGCTACCCACTTCAAGATAAATTATATTATTAAACTAGACAATTTCACTAAACTCTAAGTACATAAATCTAACTTAAATACTAAACGCATAACATAATAACGATCGCTATTTACACATATTTATACATGACTTAAACTTCCTTATATACTAACTGCTATGAAAGTTCACAGCTTGCGAGAAAGACTTATACACTTTAAATGTCAAAAAATCACTTCGTTCTCAGTAATTAATACAATTATTGTTCATTGTTAGTCTTTAATATTGTAAGGTTTATTTTTTATTACATTTCCATAGTGAAAAATTTTTTTTCTAACACACGCACCGAAGGTACAAGATTTCTTGCCTGTATAAATTGTTATATAATTTACACAACTTACGTAAGTTACGTAAATAAAAAAGTAAGTTGCATAAGTAAGTTAACTTACGTAATTTACGTAAAATATAAGTTCCGTAAATAATGTATGATACGTAAAAATATAAGTTACGTAAATAACGTAAGTTGCACTTACGTAAATAACTTAAGTTACGTAATGGACGAATTATTGTAAATTGCACTAATTAGGTAACTTACGTACTTTACGCAAGTCATGAATTACAAAAAAAACTATTTTAGTTGAAAATTTTCTTTTTAACTTTACAACAGTCATTTGTAATCAGAAATATAGCAATAGTAGTCTTTACGAAGAACTATAGTAAAATAAGAAGGCAAGGCAGCCGCGGTCACCTTATTTTACTATAGTCCTGTTGTAAAGGCTACTACAGTCTGTATCACTGATTTCCTTAGACGGCTACACATGTGAACAGAATCCAATATTTCCTTTTAACGTAGACTATTGTAATTATAACAAGTCTCTGCGTGAATGCCTACAGTACCCTTTCTGAACCTGTACATCTAAATTATTAATGATTCCAAAAAATAAATTTCAACACGATTAATACAGTGTTTGGATTCATTAAAGTAACTATAGTAGTCGCTCCTACTAAATTTTTAATAAATTACATAGTTTTCGTAATCATTACAAAAAGTGGTTACATATCCGAGCTGTAATATAGACTATTGTAATCATTACGAAAGAAATTTTCTCCGTGTAGTAACGCCCCGTGATCGCTATTGGGTGCGTTCGTAAATTATCGCAACTCGGTCTGGTCGACTGAACTCGTCCAATATTCATTGGCTTTTTCTCTTTAAATAACGACACATGCAGCATATAACAATCGTTAATCAATCTCGCACCTCGAAACTCTACACACTGAACATTTAGAACTGAAAACATATTTTTCAATTTCCGTGATATTGATTGGTTCTTTTATTTCTTATATTTCAAAATACATACGTTATAAGTGAGTGCCATTATTTGACATTATTTTAAATGAAATTTTGTCAAACTAATAAATAGTATTTACTAGAGGTGTGCAAAATACTCGAGCCAGGCTCGAGTTTTAGTTACTCAAAAATATTTGAGTGCTCGAAAAGTTCAAGTGCTCAAAATTATTTTAGGTTTAATACTGCACGTGTTGGATGGAATTTGGTTCAAGTTCGGATTGATTCTGTTCAGCTCTGCTAGAAAAACGAAAAGCTTGAAATACTCGATCGAGCTTTTTGTACAACTCTAGTATTTACAGTTCGTATAGATGTCTAAATTTTAGACAATGGAATATGCTTTTGAATCAATAGCATGTGCTTTTGATATTATAAACAATGTATTCAAATGACAGGATTCACAGCGCAAAATCAGATCAAAAAAGGAGATAAGGGGAATTTTTTAATTCAAAATAGGGGGAAAAAGGAGAAAATCTAAACATACTTTTTAGATGAATTTGGACACTAATTTTATGAAACTGCTTTAGAAATTGCTATACTTTACGATTTTCTTCGTCTTTCTTCGTTAAAGGTTCTGTTAAGGTTATGTTATTCAGTGGTCACGTGCCCCATTTACTTTACTATGGAAAAACTTCCCACTGAATAACATGACCTTAAGATATTGTTCGCTTTAACGGACGGCTCTCCCAGACAGCCCGTTAAACTGGCGTTGGAGTGTAATTAAAAGTTGATTTAGTTTAAAACATTTATTAAACACAAATTTATAAAGTTTAATTTATAAAGTTATAATCATTTTTAAATTCTGCGACACTTTTATTTTCTCTTGTATTTAAAAAAATGTTAATTAAAAAGAAGACATACATTGTATTTATTTCTTTTGATTTCTTCGATTTAATAAACTGACTCCACAACCTTGAATTTTCGTTTTAGAATATTTCGTAATTATACTTTCATAGAAAATCTGAATATTATAATCTCAAAAATAAAAAATTATCGAAAATTATTTTCCCGAATAGGTAGGTACTGTTTTACTGAATGCACGGAAAATAAAGTACGTGAAATTTTCATTGACTCGGTTCTTGACTTTTGGATAGGACACAAAATACTAGAAACAGTCTAGTACTTTTTGCATGAGAGTTTCAAAAGCAGTCAATGAAAATTTCTAGTACCTTGCTTGAGAATTTAATTGATTTTAAAACAAATTGTATATTTCTGTAAAATAATAAAAATAATTTTCACTTGCTCACAGTTTTTCTAAAAATCACTCATTCATTCACATATTTGAATAATAAATCACACAAACAAAGAACAATTATTATTGTATCACTTTTCGACGTTTATCAACACTTATGAACTAACCTTCACGGAAAAATAGTACGTGAAATTTTCATTGACTCGGTACTTGACTTTTGGATGCGACACAAAATACTAGAAACATTCTAGTTCCTTTTGCATGAGAGTTTCAAAAGTAGTCAATGAAATGTTCCACACGGAGAGACCCACATTCGTAAAAATTACTAAAAATGGTTGCAATGACCGGAAATAAGGGGACTTTTAGCATAATGTACTACAGAATTAGATAAATTTACAAAAGAAATAAATAAATTTGATACATTGAAATAGCAAATTTTAATACTTTGTGTAAGAGTTGTAAATGTAGCAAAAATTGATTATAGTTTTCTGTAATTTCATTACACAAAATCTGACAAATGAAAACATTTTCTACTAAAATCTACGATCCACTGTAGTAATTTTTGGTGAGCAAGTGTGGCTAGCGAGTGCAGTCATATGACGCCTGCATTTCTATTGGTTGCTAACATCGTCAATCTCCGTAAATGAGCCGATGCAATCCGATCATTGACAGTGACTATGTTTCGCGTATGTAAAATAAATTTGGACATTATCTACAATAATTAAATATAAATTGAAACGTAGGTCGTTCGTTATCTCATAAACTGGCCATTATAAATTAATAAATGTTGCATTTATTCCTGTCCCAAGAACTATGTCTTATAATAAGTTGTTAAAAGTAAACTGATTTCTCATAAGTGCTGTAAATTTTCATCATTCAATATATAAGGAAACAAAGATGTACACTTTCAGTGAAATTCGTTGTCGTGCGTGCAGTTGTGTATTAGTGTATTAATTAACCGCGTCTATACATATAAGTGAAATAAACATGTGTGTGTCTTCAAATATTTATCAATCAAATATATAAGTGTGTGTGACTGTGTATGTAAAAATCCTTCCAGTTTACCTCCATTAGTCAAGAATTGACGGAAAACCGGCGACAAAAATCCATATTTTTTCTTTCACTCTTTCTTTCTGCATTTACAGACGACTGTAGTAATTTTACGTACACAATACTTCTGAGTTTACTACAGTTGTTTGGAACTATTGGACGAAATAGTAAGAAACTTTGCTTATTTGGTGGACATTTGTCGGGATTAGTGACTTAGTGTAGAAAATAGTAAAAAATACAAAAAGTCCCCTTATTTCCAGTGGTTGCAATGTGAAAATAGTAAATTCTAGTGTGATTTTATACAAAAATTAGTAATCTCGGTCTCTCCGTGTGGAAGGTATCGAACCCAAAATCAACCCCCCTCTAACAAAAGAAAAATTTAAAAAAATTTTTAATTAGTAAATCATATACCTATTATACATAATAAAATTCGGCACTTTCATGTACGTGCACTTTCCTTTAAAGCATGTTTTTGTTTGCTTGTTCCGTGGTTCGTCTCGTTGACGATGAAAACACAGAACACTAGCGCGACGTGTGTCATTTTTCAAAATTATTTTTCATTTCGCGTAGGTTTAGTTTTGGAAAGTCGCTTACGTTAACGTAAGAGTAGGCACTTCGTTAAATAAATGTTTTTATAATTTTTAATAAAAAAATTTATATTGGCAGAAATAATAATAAAAAGTTTATAGTATAGATAATTTTTAATAAAAAATTGTTTTAGAAAAACATTAATATATTTCAACAGTAAAATAATATAGTTTAGTAAAACATGTTTCAAGCAATTGATTAAAATGTAATATTAAATACTATTAAGCGTATCTTCTTTCCAAAGTTTTATCACAAACTTTTTTAATATAGGTTTATCCTATATTATTTTATTTTCTTGAAGAGGAGTTTATTAATTTGCGATTGTTGATTATCAAGAATGTATCAATTATTGATTATATAATATTAATGGTTATATGACACTTTTTTCAAATATTTTTCTTAGTACAACTTGAAGTTGGCGTAAAAAAATTGAAATTTCGAAAATACAATTTTTCATTACAATATGTTTTACGTACACGTAAAAATAAATATAAATGCCTAATGCAAATATCCACTCAATTAAGAATTTATGAGATTTACCATTTAAGTATAATTATTAGGAACAAATTATAAAAAAGAGAATGTATGTTTTCACAAAAATCACAATGAAGATTAATTCTAATTTTTCTTATTTTTTCTAAAATCTACATGTGAAAACACATAAGTGTACCAATTTACATCTCTCTATGTAAAAAACGGTGAGCGCTAGGGTAAAATACACGCTTATTTGAATTTTTTTTTGAAATTTGAGTTTTTCGCTAAAAAATTTAAAAATCAAATCCGATCATGTTCGCTATATTTTTCATAAAATATACACACGAAAACACATAAAATTAGCAAAACTGCAGTCCAATAGGCCAAGAATTGTGAATACCAAGGGGGGGTACACACTTTTTTTAAACGAAAATTTTTTTTAGTTTTTTGCAAAAAAAATATGAAGATGAATTCCAATAATATTTTCTGTATGTTTGTTGAAATCTGCACGAGAAAACAAATAAAAATGTATAACCCCAGTCCACTAGATTAAGAATTAAGAGAACCAGCATATGTATATAATTATTATCAAAAATTGTAAAAAAATTTAGGTTTTCGCTCAAAACGTAATGAAGATCAATTCTAATCATTTACATTATATTTTCTCTGTAATCTACACGTGAAAATACAAAAGTGTACCAATTTTTAGCTCTCTAGGTAAAAAACTGTGGGCGCTAGAGTGAAATACACGCTTTTTTGACGAAATTTTTAAAAACTTTGAGTTTTTTGCTGAAAAAAATATGGCGATCAAATCCAATCATGTTCGCTATAGTTTTCCTGAAATTTACATACGAAACTACATAAAATAAGCCAAACTGCAGTCCAATAGGTCAAGAAGTGTGAAAAAAAATGAAGATGAATTACAATAATTTTTTCTGTATGTTTGTTAAAATCTGCACGAGAAAACAAATAAAAATGTATAACGCCAGTCCACTTTTCGAAATTTTCAAAATTTTTGACTTTTTCGATAAAAACAGAATGAAGATCGATACTAAATGTGTTCGCTATATTTTTCCTTTAATCCATTTTTGAAAATACATATGCATACAAATTTTCAACTTTCTAGGTAAAAAACTGTGAGCGCTAGGGGGAAAAAGGGGGAATCTTTTGAAATAGAGGAAACACTGTGAAGCATGAAATGAAGGGTGTAATGACAAAAGAGTCAAATGTCCATATTTTCTTATAAAATTAATTATTAAAAAAATACAGTTTAAAAAAAACTGAAAATTAGTTTTGCAATATTGAATTGTCGCATTAAATGCAAAAAATTTGTTTGTTTTTAAGAAAATTACTGTACGTTTTTACCGTATATGTTCAAGACTTATATGAAAGAACGTCCGCAACGCTTAGAAAATATAATATTTTATCTGTTCCCTGGTTATTACCAGGCTTTTAGTCATAATTTAATTAAAAAGGGCAAGGATATAAATAAAAAATCCGAAACAACCAATGTTGTTTATAAAATTCAATGTAAAAATTGTACCGCATCGTATGTTGGTGAAACTAAAAGAATGGTGGGGTACGAATCAATGAACACAAGAATTAAAAAGTCGGTGTCACTGCAACTCATAGAAGTTCACTTAATCATAACTTTGACTAGAAAAAATTTTATATACTTAACAAAGAAACTAAAGAGAGCAAACGCCTAATATCTGAAATGATTCATATTATTTTGTAAAAGAATTCGATAAATATAAAGGATGACACTCAAAATCTAAGTAATTATTGTTATATACATTTTCTTAATGATAGAAAACATTTGTGATTTCCACTGTTTAACCGTCCTGTGACGTTTCTTATTTATTTTCACTTATTGTAATTAGATTAATGACCTTTTTATTACAAACTGTATATTTGATTAGTGTCAAGTAGCAATTTGCGTTGATCGGATAAAATTTTAAATGTTCGATATTTTTATTCTTTTCAAAGAATATGTTTACTGGTAAAAGAAATTTTCATAATTTTTGTCATTTGTAAATGTTTTATTTCTATTCTTTATATTAAAAACATTTTTGTTCTAAAATTATATTTATTTATCTACTTTCTTTTATTAATTGTTTTATAATAAAATTTTAGTTTCTGATGAAGACGGCCGTGCCGTTAAAACGTAAAAAAATATAAAATTTGTTACATTTTGCCAACCTGACTCGGAGTGATCGATAATTTCAACTTTATTATTAAAAATTTGCCGAGTGATAGCTTCAATTATTATTTTATTAATAAAATTGTTAATTAAATGTTTGCTTTTGAAATTAAACAATATATCGAAATTCTCAAATGCAAACTATACAAACAGCAATATTTAAAAATTAACAGAAGAATAATATTTTACAGAACTGTAAAGTTTAGGTCAAGTTGTGAGCTTCTATCTCAAATTATGCATGTTGTGTGTTAAACCACAAAAAAACATATCATATAGAATACATATTTGAATATGAATTTATAAACTTAAATTTAAAGTTTTTGGAAATAAACATCTAAAATTGTATATAATTATTTATTTATAACTATAGAAGCACGGAAAAAAATATATTAAATTTTGTAAAAGTGCTTCTTAATTTAGGGAAAATATATTTGCTTCTATTTTCTACTGATATAAATTCCAAGCAAATTATCAATTTGAGCGTTACATTTTTCCTACATTCCTTCTTCAATGTACATCAATTAATAAATTACGTCACTGGGTTAAAGTGACGTCAATGAATATTATAAAGTATAACATTAGAAGGATGCTCTTTAAATGACAATATACTTTTACTTAGACAACATTCCATATGTGGAAACTTGTGACTGACGAGTGACTTCATCGTCATTGCTACATTGAAAAAATACACTTATATTCTTTCATGTTTAAATTTTTTTGTCTCAAAAACAAAAAGTAGGTTTATGACTAAAATTTCAAAATAAAATATGTGAAATATTTCATATATTTTTTAAATTAATTGATTTTTAAATTTTAACCACTGTTTCCAGACAGCACGTAAGCTTGTAGCAACCTTGCGGCAAGCTTGCCACGCAATATTGCCAGGCTTGCACGGCAAGCTTGCCGTAAGCTTACCTCATGCTTGAAATGTCCCACCTGTCACAAGGTTACACTGTAAGGTTACCGTAAGTTTGCCTTAATGTTGCTCAGTAAGATTGCCGTAAGGTTACACGCGTATTAAGCAATAAAAAATAAAAAAAAACTTAGAAATTTTTCGATTTTAAAATTTACAGCAATTTTTTTTGGTAATCTTGCAGCAACCTTGTAGTAACCTTATGGCAATCTTGCAGTAACCTTACGGCAATCTTACTGAGCAACATTGAGGCAAACTTACGGTAACCTTACAGTGTAACCTTGTGACTGGTGGGACATTTAAAGATTGAGGCAAGCTTGGCAATATTGCGTGACAAACTTGCCGCAAGCTTACGTGCTGTCTGGGGATCTAGAAGATGAATTTTTACGCTTGATTTCGTGTATAGAATTACGCAATATTATCTTATAGTTAAAATTTGTGAAAATTTTCATTCAAGGTCTAAAATAGTTCATATTATCGTAATATTTTTATTAGTTCCAGTAGTAATTTTATTGACTGAACTTATTTAAATTACTGTAATAAATAATAAAAATTTATCAAAATATTGAAATTTGAAGAAATAACTCATAAATCATAATTTTTATAGACTAGTAAAAAAATTATTTAATTTTTCAAATTCAGTTATTTACTATAAAGAAAAAATTTACTATAAGGAAAAAAATTTTTTTTAATTGCAACTCGAAATAGAAAGTGAAATGAAGTATTTTGTTGAAAAATGTATTTTTTCCTTTAATGTGTACTATTTTGATCGGATTGCGTGTGTGCTTGACTTTGTGCGGTATCTTCATTATATAAATATAAACTGTGAGAAGCAATTAGAGTGGAAAATTTTTTCTTTTTTTTATTAATTTTTTTTTTGCAAAAAAATCTATTTTCTGAGGAGGAAGAGGTTACGCTTATACACGTTACATACTAGTTACCATTTTACTCTCTTTTTCATAGTTTACAATGTCACGAGTAGTCGATCACTTTCACAATTGTCAGCTCTCAAGTAAACAAATTTAATTCAATACCTTAAACCCATCGTATATTCGAATCCATTCAAAAGTCGTTTATATGTCTTAATAATATTTGTATGTTCATTCTCTTTTTAGTTCATGGGTAAAAATGTTTAGAACCTAAAGACTAAAAATCAACGAATCTTTGATAGAATTTAAATAAATAATTTTAACTTTCCTCAATTTAACTTGTTTACATATCTTTATTATGATTTGCAATTAATTCCATTATGACGACATTGTATAACAAATAATAAGGGATCTAAACAGATAAGAATGCTTTGATATAAAACTTTGTTATCTTGATTTAAAATTAGCAAGTAATTCATTCATAAGTTTCTATTCTCTGTGTTCATTTGTTTGAAAATTAATTATCTTTTCTCTAAATAATGAATGCCTTTTTAATTTTATAGCATAATCTATGGTTATAAAGATTATCCTAGATAATGTTCAACTTTTTCAAACGTTTAATTAACTTTCCTTTTCTATTCACAAAATTTTCAAAAATTACTGTACTGCAATGAAAAAAGCTTCTTTGAACCCTAAGATTCAATGTCTAATTATTATTAAAAAATTCTTCTTTAATAATAATAGAAATTGAGGGGCTGGATGCTATAATGTGTTACGCGCCATGTTAAGTGAATGGCGCGTAACACATTATAGCATCCAGCCCCTCAATTATTATTATTATTATCATTATCATTGTTGTTATATTTATCACTTTCAGTATTTTTTGTATTATTATTTTCTATAATGTTTTTAATATTGCTGTTACTTATCATTATTACTATTACACGGAGAAAATTTCTTTCGTAATGATTACAATAGTCTATATTACAGCTCGGATATGTAACCACTTTTTGTAATGATTACGAAAACTATGTAATTTATTAAAAATTTAGTAGGAGCGACTACTATAGTTACTTTAATGAATCCAAACACTGTATTAATCGTGTTGAAATTTATTTTTTGGAATCATTAATAATTTAGATGTACAGGTTCAGAAAGGGTACTGTAGGCATTCACGCAGAGACTTGTTATAATTACAATAGTCTACGTTAAAAGGAAATATTGGATTCTGTTCACATGTGTAGCCGTCTAAGGAAATCAGTGATACAGACTGTAGTAGCCTTTACAACAGGACTATAGTAAAATAAGGTGACCGCGGCTGCCTTGCCTTCTTATTTTACTATAGTTCTTCGTAAAGACTACTATTGCTATATTTCTGATTACAAATGACTGTTGTAAAGTTAAAAAGAAAATTTTCAACTAAAATAGTTTTTTTTGTAATTCATGACTTGCGTAAAGTACGTAAGTTACCTAATTAGTGCAATTTACAATAATTCGTCCATTACGTAACTTAAGTTATTTACGTAAGTGCAACTTACGTTATTTACGTAACTTATATTTTTACGTATCATACATTATTTACGGAACTTATATTTTACGTAAATTACGTAAGTTAACTTACTTATGCAACTTACTTTTTTATTTACGTAACTTACGTAAGTTGTGTAAATTATATAACAATTTATACAGGCAAGAAATCTTGTACCTTCGGTGCGTGTGTTAGAAAAAAAATTTTTCACTATGGAAATGTAATAAAAAATAAACCTTACAATATTAAAGACTAACAATGAACAATAATTGTATTAATTACTGAGAACGAAGTGATTTTTTGACATTTAAAGTGTATAAGTCTTTCTCGCAAGCTGTGAACTTTCATAGCAGTTAGTATATAAGGAAGTTTAAGTCATGTATAAATATGTGTAAATAGCGATCGTTATTATGTTATGCGTTTAGTATTTAAGTTAGATTTATGTACTTAGAGTTTAGTGAAATTGTCTAGTTTAATAATATAATTTATCTTGAAGTGGGTAGCCTTGGAAGAGTGAAATTAATGTGCAATACATAGTCCTGTTGTAAAGACTACTACAGACTGTATCACTAATTCCCTTAGATTGCTGCAAATGTGGATAGAATCCAAGATTTCCTTTTAACGTAGACTATTGTAATCAGTCACATAGACTTTGTGCTAACTCATATTTAGTTCGTATTTATTTCAAATAAATTTTTAATGAGTACGTTCGACTTACAGAATTGTTACAACGAAGCTACTTTAGGCATTACGAAAAGTGGTCACATATCCGAGCAGTACTGTTCGACTATTGTAATCATTAACAGAAAATTTTTCTCCGTGTACAATACTTAAACTTATTGTAATATAATAATTCACGGAAAATTATTAAAAATTAATATATTCAAAAACTAGTGTAAATAACATGAAAAAACAGGAAATAAAATGAAATGTTGCGAAAAATGGCTAAGTAAACGATATTTTAAACGCATAAACCTACATACAGTGAACTGATCGGTTAATAATTGTATAAGTAACCAAAGCTTTAAAAGTCGAACACTTTTTATGACTCACGTGGATTTTTTTATGACTGCAATTCAATACAGACAACTTCTGTGTGACATGAATATTTTCAACTTTTTTAGGATCTTAACCTAAATTTGAAATTTAAAGAAAAGGGGTATTTTTCATATTATAAAGAAAGTGCGTATAACATTGGGGGGGGGGGAATAATTGGGTATTATCCGAAAGTTTTATCTTTAGGGGGCCATTATATAATTAAGAACGATATTAATTAGCGAGAGAGAGAGAGAGAGAAATTGTATTAATCAAAAGAGTATTGAAGTCATGTTTTGTGAATATAAAAAAGGAGGAAGTATCCTTTTAAGAACCCCAAATTCTTAAAAAACATGTTCTCTAACAGAATGACATTCTCTACTTATAAGTGATTAGAGAGTACATTATTATAAATGCGGAAAACCAACTTTGGAATCTCATTCAACTTGACGTTATGTAATTATTTACAAATACGAGAGGTGTAAAATGTTAAAGAATGGAAATAATGTATCTGTAAAGTGAAACAGGTGTTAATGACCGTTCTGCTAAAACTCTTGCAATTGGTTTTAAATCAATAATATTTTGATAAATTTCTTATCATAATTTCAATTATTTTCAATAAAATTTCTCAAAAGAATTAAATTATTCTTATATTTTTACAAATTTATTTTCAAACATTATTCAATTATTTAAAAATTTTACATTAGAATTCAAATATATACTAAAATTTTAAAATATTCTGGATTTTGGTGAGCAGTTGAAAATATTACAAATATTTAATTCTTCCAGAATTTTTTGCTTGTTTCATAAAATTTAAAAGCATTAATAATACTAATAATAATAATGATAAGAATAAAAATATGTCGACGTCCACATGAAAAGGGCCCATTTTGGCACTATTGGACTTATCTGTATAGGCGAATTCCTTGCAAAATTACGAAAATTTTGAGTGGTCATACAACTTTTTTGGTCAAAAATTCGATGAGTTACAGAATTTCAAAGTTTATAGTGACAAATACCTCATTTCGAGAAAAACGGAATTAAAGATTGTGATACCTATTAATTGTGATATCTCTGGTTCTTCTGGGAAGTTATTCAGATAATAATTGTTTTCAGTCCAGGGCACCTTAAAGATGAAAAACCAATAGGTTTCAAATTTTTAAAACCACCCCCCCCCCTTTCTGTTTGAAAATACATAAAACCGACAAAATGGGCCCTTTTCTAAAAAAGACAATTTTCTTATTAATAAACCATTTTTGTACAAGATTAATGATTGGGAACAATTTTATTGTGTTATTTAAAAGTAAAGAATAGAAATTAAACTTATTAAAAAATTTTTAACAGGTTTTATTATGAAATTTTGACGAAATATCGACATTTTTTACATCTACGACTACGTAATCAATGACTCTAACATTAATATCTCTGGTTCTTCTTGGAAGTTATTCAGATAATAATTGTTTTGAGTTCAGGGTACTTTAAAGATGACAAATTAAGAGGTTTTAATTTTTTTGACCCTCTATTTCAAAAATACGGAATATTTTTGCAAAGGACCGACAAAATGGGCCATTTTCTTTTTCTAAAGAACCAATAAAGTTAAACACTTAAATTAACGATAAATTAATGAAAACGTCATGATTTGACTTGTCATAACATGTAGATTGATAATAAAAAATAAAAAAAATTAAGGTTTTTCTCAAAAAAGTATTAAATTGCAAATAACTCGAAAACTAGAACCGACAAAATGGGCCCTTTTCATGTGGACGTCCACATATAACTTTAAAGCACATGAAGTTTAATTTATTTTAAATAATTTTACTTAAAAATTGTAAAAATAATTTTTCGTAGATTTGCATTTTAATTTCAGAAGATTTTAAATTTGAGTTTTTAGAAAATTTGAATTAGAATTTACAGGATAATTCTAATCACTGGCCAAAAGTGCTCTTGACGCACATACCCGTGTAGAAAAATTTCGGGGCAGTCTGGAGTCCAGTGATTGCCCCAACTAGACGCATCTGGACGGTCTAATCTAGACTGTCTAACTGTATGCTATATGGGATTTATTTGAACGGTCTAATCTAGACTGTCTAACTGTATGCTATATGGGACTTCATTGGCATCACTAGAATTCAAATTTTTTAAGTACAATCAAGAATTTAGTTCCCGATTTGTAGGTCTTCTTTGAATTTATACATGCACAATAGGGTGTCCGTAAAAATGCGACTTTCGAATTTTGTTTACGCCACCCCCCAGTTTGGTTCCAATAAAATAAAAAAAAAATTTCCCAAAATTTGAAGCCGATTGATTAATATTAACACGTGCCAGTAATCGATCGAAATTTCCCATTGAAAATACATGGGAAAAATGCACTTTTTTAAAAAAAATTCATAACTTTTTTAATTTTTATGCAAAAAATTCTCCAGGTCACATTTGCCTTCATTTTTAGCTGCACTATAAGATAGCACTTCGAAAAAAATTCAATTTTTAAAAATTTTCAAAATGGCGGACTTTTAAAATGGGTCATAAAAATGCACCACAATGTATCAGTGGTTTTATCACATAAATGTTGTCGGAAATTCAAAAAATTTTCTTAATCGGGGGTATTTTCGATCATTCGTCATGAATCTGATATCAGAAATAAATTTTTCAAAATTTTTTATCCAAAATGGCGGATTCAAAATTTTGATTTTCCACATTTTTGAAAAAAATTTCTAAAACAACGTCAAGGGCGATTTTTGGAATCGCTATTTACGAACCTAATGTCAAAAATTTATTTTTAAAATTACCCGATCTAATATGGCGGATTCAAAAATTTTATTTTCTATATTTTTGAAGTAAATAGTCTGAATATTAATTGATAGATTAATAGTTACAAGAAACAATTATTGGGATATTTTGGGAACTCTTTTTTAGAAATTTAATTTTTCATATTTCCAAGTATAATTAAAACAACTTAAGTAATTTAGAAATAACTCCATTTAATTTATTTTAATTGTAGGAACTTTTACATTATTATTCTTTTGAAGACATCAAATTTTGTTTTTTACATCCAGGATATTCTCTTCTATATTCTTCGACGTTTTGTAAAATATATTGTTTTGCAGTCTCATTTTTTGTTAGTACCAAATTAAAGTCTGACATTAATTTTACCGCCCTTTCTGCTACGTCGTTAGTTACAGACAAATTTTGAATTTTGTTTTTCGAGGCTTTGAAGTTCTCATTTTCTGACCAAAGTGACGGATCTGATTGTAAAAACGATGTATCAAGTTTAAATCTATCAAAAAATTGCAACGTATTCTTTGTAACAAATTGTTCAATTCCTGAAGAAAGACATGAAGAAACGTCTCTGACACCAATTATGGCTTTTTTGAGATTTTCCTTTTCTTCTGAGAAATGACACAGATTTTCAACCATTTTTCTTTTCGATGCGATCGAGACATCTTCGTCGAAAAAGGACAGTGCGACTGCTTCTGTGTTAAAATACCATAAATGGTTTACAAATTTCTCTAAAGCTACTGTGGATATATCCTTATTTATTGATTTATACGCGACTATTTTCTTCATGAACTTAAAGTCCTGATTTGGTGCTTTTATTGCCATTGAGGCAGTAAACCATTGTTCAATATAAACCGCGCATATAAATATACAAATTTTCCTAACAGCATTTTTAATTTTATCACTCAATTGAAATTGTTCGCGAAACAAAAATATTTTAATCAAATATATAGCTTTCGACATCCACCTTGCATGATGGACAGCTCCTGGAACGTAGAAAGTTGTACCATGAGATAAATCGCCAAGAAAAATTGCTGCTAATAGAAGAAACTCTTTATAATCGTCTCGAGGTTGTTGTTTTTCTAAAGTGCTACTAATAAATTTTAATATTTTCGAAGAATTTCTATTTAAAGCTTTCCCTACTACAGGATCTACAATACCTGTTTTAAATTTTAAGGTATCAATTTTCGGCCAAAATTCACGAAATTCTTTAAAAAGAGTAACATCTGGACCAGTCGATTTACCAAATTCGTAATCAAAAACACTCCTTAAAACTAATTCACTAATGTGATGTCTACAGGGAAGGTATAAAAAAGTTTTATTTAACATTTGCTCTAACAGAACGCAAGCACCATTAAAACGACCCGTGTTAGTTGCAGTAGTATCGAAACTTAATGCTTCAACATCATTTTGTAAATTATAATCACAAAGTGTATCGTAAATAACTTCTGCCTGTGCTTTTCCCGTCCCTGACGTTAATGGTGGTATTCGTAGAATTCTTGTGTTTCCGAAATGGTTTATTACAATAGATAATCTATCCACCTTTGATTTCTCAGTTAAAGAAGGAAGTTGTTTACCGTCCCAATGAACAACAAGACTTTGTAGATTTAAATTTTTAACATTTTCTTTTAATGACGCCGCTTTTTCTTCACGTATACGCATCCTTTCTAAATTTATTGTTGATTTGTTTATAATTAGATCTTCTACATTGTGTCCTAGAGCTTCAGCTGTAGCTATTAGAATGTGTACTGCATCTCGATCACTAATTTTACACTTATCAAGCGCCAAAACTAACTTTGTTGTTATTATATTTTGATTTCCTCTCTTTCTTTTTCGATTGTCTATTTCTTCCTTTGGAAAATCAAAATCGACTCGTTCTTCAATTGATGCCTCATCAACTGTCTCTTGACTATTAGAAGTAGAAGATGCAAGTTCTATTTTAGATTCTGAAAATTAAAACTTATAATTGTAAATGATCAATCTTTTACGTCCGAGCAGTTAGTTGTAAGGTAAATAAAAACGAATTCATTTGGACCAAATGTTATTGTATATTTTTTCTCCAACGTTTCGAAATCTAAACGATTTAAAAAACGATTTTAAATTTAACCATTTACAATTTTTCATTTTGAATTTAAAATTTTTAAATTTTTAAAATAAAAATAAAGTAAATAATAAATTGAAATTAATAAAATAAAATTTTAAATTCATTTAATTAATTAAATAATAAAATTACATAATACAAATTATAAAATAATAAAAATTAAATAATAAAAATTAAATAATAAAAAATTACGACCAACATTTGGTCCGAATGAATTCGTTTTTATTTACCTTACTTATAATTGTAATTTTTTTGTACATATTGAAAAGTGACAAATATAAGTAATAAAAATACTAACCACTTAATTCAATTTCACGATCACTACGTCGTTTTTGATCTGCAAGTTTCTGAGAAGGTGTTTCATTATTGTCTTCTTCATTAATAATTCCAAGAATATATCCAGGCCTTCCTCTCTGCCTTTGATGTAATAAAAATTGTTTGTCATTTTCATTTGACATGCGATCTAGTGCACTTGCATGTGCTATGTCAAAGAGGTTATCTAATTCAAAAACAAATGGACCCAATTTTTCTAGCGGTTTTTTTAATGTAGCACCTTTTTGTAATGTTCTCCAGGTGTTATACAATTTTTCCACTTTTTCGATGCAATGCTTTTCATCCTGAATAATAATTCTGGCCTTTTCCCACACAACAAACAATTCCTTCACAGTCAATTTTGCACTCTCACGCAGATTCAGTTTAACAATACGAATGTTAAAAAATAAAACACGTAAAACTTCTTTTTTTGACGGTAATTTGCTTAAACGAAAACATTGACTTACATTACCAATTAAATAAATATTTTCACGCAAAATAGTTGAATTCATTGTAAGGAACTCAACAAAGTTGTACACTTACTTTAAATTTATGCATTAAGTAAATTTGTTAAAAATAAGGTTATGTTAGCCATGTGTGTTATTGCTAGTAATAGGGCGCCATGCGCATTTTTAATGCGCACATTTGTATATAATAACCCATCTATGGCACAGTATAAGGTTGAGTCCATAATATACAATTATTCCATATATACTTTACATCCACGATGTAAATTTGTTTTATTTATTTATTTTTATTTCTTTTATTTTAGTATTATTATTTTATTATTTATTTATTATTTATTTATTATTTATTTATTATTTATTTATTATTTATTTATTATTTTATTTATTATTATTATTATCTTATTTTTTTATTAATTTTTTTATAATTTTCCTCCGCTCTTAAAATCGATTATTTAAGGAATGTATAAAAAAATTTTTTGAATCCGCCATATTGGATCGAGTAATTTTAAAAATAAATTTTTGACATTAGATTCGTAAATAGCGATTCCAAAAATCGCCCTTGACGTTGTTTTAGAAATTTTTTTCAAAAATGTGGAAAATCAAAATTTTGAATCCGCCATTTTGGATAAAAAATTTTGAAAAATTTATTTCTGATATCAGATTCATGACGAATGATCGGAAATACCCCCGATTAAGAAAATTTTTTGAATTTCCGACAACATTTATGTGATAAAACCACTGATACATTGTGGTGCATTTTTATGACCCATTTTAAAAGTCCGCCATTTTGAAAATTTTTGAAAATTGATTTTTTTTCGAAGTGCTATCTTATAGTGCAGCAAAAAATGAAGACAAATGTGACCTGGAGAATTTTTTGCATAAAAATTAAAAAAGTTATGAATTTTTTTTAAAAAAGTGCATTTTTCCCATGTATTTTCAATGGGAAATTTCGATCGATTACTGGCACGTGTTAATATTAATCAATCGGCTGCAAACTTTGGGAAATTTTTTTTTTATTTTATTGGAACCAAACTGGGGGGTGGCGTAAACAAAATTCGAAAAAATAAATTTCCCATGTATCTTACGGACACCCTAATGCACAATGGGTTGTCACTTCAAAATTGAATAAAATAATTTAGTCAATCTAAAGAATCGTTCAAAAATAAATATTGTAGATTTATATGAATTATTATAAATAAAAATAAAATTTAAATCTATACATTTAATGACCAATTTTACTTAGAAATTACAAAATTGAATTTTATTAGAGTTACGTTTACAATTTTCATTAATCACTTTAAACTTTAATTTGATATTTTATAAAGTTTGAATTTGGAATTAATTTAATTAAAAATTTTTAAAAACTTCGATTTCTGAATAATGTCTAATAATTCAAGTTTTCCTGAAATTAGATAAATTTTTTAACATATTGTATTTGATTAATTATTTAAAATAATTTATCTGTAGAACAATTTTAGTTAAAAGCACTATAAAAAATTGAGTGTTGGACAAGTTACAGATTATTGTAGAAATTCAATTATTTTCCAAACTTTTACCAAAATTCTTGACAAAATTCTAATTATTTTCTAAAATGTTCTTTAATTCAATGATTTTCAATATCTACTATTTTAATAAAATTAAAAAAAAATTGAATTATTATAAACGAAAATTTCCATAAAATGTAAGTAAAAATTTAATTACTTTCATAAATAAAAAACCTTTCACAAAATTTCAATAAGTATTTACAAATCTTTTATAAGTTTCTTCTTATAATAATTCAATTATTTTCATACGTACCTAATAAAATTCTTATTATTTTTAATACAACTTTTATCGAATTCTTTAAAAAGTGTATAATTGTACTTAAGAATTATATACTTTAAAAAATTGTTGAATGATTATAATTTATTGTAGTAAGAATTAATTATTGAAATATTCATTTCTAATAATTTAAATAATAATAATAATAATAATAAGTTATTGGCATTAAATATATACACAAATCTACATGAATAACAATAATATGTACTATTATTTTTAATAATTCATATATTCACATTACATTGAATAAACATAAGAAACGAGTAAATTTAGGTAAATTATTAAAAATTAAAAAACTGAAATATTGAAATCGAATCTCAAATTTTTAATATTAGCACTGCTCATTAGCCGCCTGATTAGCTCGTCCAGTCTGGACCAACGCGTGGTTCGAACGTCACTTATCTGATTAGCTCACGATCAGACAGTCTTTTCAGCGCCCGATTAGAGAATAGACTGTCTTTCTGGCAACACACTAGAACCCAACAATTTTTCTACACGGGTATGTGCAACTTAAAAAAGATGGTTTAAAACTTCTTAAAAATCGCTGAAACTTGTTACTCGGGGGTTTTTGGGATCGCTGAACACGAATCCGGCGTTAGTTTTTCAAAATTCAAAATGGCGGATCCAATATGTGCCGACATCATTCTCAAAAATTGATCCGATTTGCTTGAAAATCTCTACTCGGGAGGTTATCGGGTTTGCTGATTACGAATTCGAGGTCGGTTTTTCAAAATTCAAAATGGCGGATCCAATATGGCGGACAATTTTTTAAAACTGATCGGATTCGCTTGAAAATGGTTACGCGGGGGTTTTGGGGGTCGTTGAACGCGAATCTGGTCTTAGTTTTTCAAAATTCAAAATGGCGGATCTAATATGGCAAACATTATTTTGAAAAATTGATCCAATTTACCTGAAAATCTTTACTCGGGGTGTTTTCGGGGTTACTAATTTTGAGTCCGAGGTCCGTTTTTCAAAATTCAAAATGGCGACTTCAATGTGATAGAATCATGGAGCAAAATTATATGGATTTGCTTGGAACTCACTGCTCATCAGTTTTTAGCCTTTCTGATTAAAAATCTCAATTTACATTATAAAAATTGAAAATTAAGCTGATACCCAATAAATTGAGTATCAATTTTAATTAAAATTGAAATTATATTATTTCTAGCCAATCCGCCTATTTTTAGTAATTTTGAACCACCATTTTGAATTTTGAAAAACGGACCGCGGATTTGTAATCAGCGACCCCGAAAACCTTAGGATACCAAGTTTCATAAAAATAAACAAAAAAATTTACAACACACTTTTGGCCAAAACAGTGGAAATCTCGTCGACAGCCAAGGGGTTAATTCAAAAATTTTTATATCATTTTAGAATTATTAAAGATGTTTATAACTAAATGTTTTTCAAAAAATGTTTTGAGTTGAATAATTTTGAAAGTGAATCAAAATATTGTTTACAATCAGGAAAAAACAAAATTCTTTTTGGAAATAAGGGAAATGTTAGTACATGGATTCATTAAGAATAGAACGTTAATGATTCTAAAATAATCCAAGGGTTGTGTATTAATATACGAAAATAGAAGATTGTGTGCCAAAAATATTGCGCGTTTAAAATGTACTTTTGGTGCATTCTTAGAAAAATATACCCAGGATTACAAAAAAATTGTCACATCCTGCCCTTGACGTCATGCTTTTTGAAGATTCAAGTCTCAGTTTATTTACACCCACTACATTGTTATGGAGGGCTTTCTTCTTCAATCATTAATTTGCTTTTACTGTTTTATAAACCGTACACACACACACACAAAAGAAGACCGATTCATCTCGAAAAAAGTCCTCTATTTTTGTTTTAATATTTTGTCTTAATTGAGTGTAATTATAAATTCGGCTAAAAAAATATTTTAACACATAAAATTCGGTATAATAAAAATTTTAACTACCAATTTTTATGAAATATTTATACAGTCCAAATAGTGAATTCTAAATTGTTAGCAAATCGGTTTGTATAACCCTAAATTTTTATTATTTAGCAATTTCATCCGTTTTGACAACTGATTTCGAAGAAATTAAAAATTGAAAAAAAGAAAAGAATTTTCCGGTTTTGATTCATTGAACGCTCATTAAACCAAAATCCAATTATTACACGAATTGTGAAATTAATAATCTTACTCAATTTTCTTACCGCTAGACGTAATTTCAGTTAAGAAAAGAAGGGAAAATCGCACTCACCTGAAACAGTAAAAAAATATTTAACGATTATTTGTAAGGTATTTTAATATTTAATAAACTTAAAAAGAAATGAAAAATTGCAAATTATGACAGTTCAGTCATTTAAAAAAAAAAGATTTATTCATACAAAGTGTACACCATACCGCAGTAAATGAAGGGAAATTTTTTTATCAGTCATTTAATTTTGAATTTTTATTTCGTTTTGTAGAAAAGAATCTCTGCAGATTAATCGAAGTAAGTATAAGCCACCCATATCAATGTCGTCGGAGAACGGAGGCGAATGTGGCCACGAGAGGGTAATAAAACGGCTTTTTATCGGTCAATCCAAACGAGAGTGTGTACACTCGCCACGAAGGTACAAAACCGATTCGCATAATCGCAACTACGCTCGCATTAAGTCGTTGCCAGAGAATACTCACTGGTGAAAAAAGAAAAAAAGGAAAAAGAATGAGAGAGAAAAAGTAAACGGAAACGATGATGCACGGAGAAAGAGAAATATTCTAATGCACTTCACGAACAGTGAATATTTTAATGCACACACAGACAGGCGTTCATTGAACTTGCCACACACAACACTTGCAATTTCTTCCGGTTCTTCATTTTACCTAACCTTTTATCTTTTAATTAAGTGTTGAAGTTAACGATCACTTCGAGTTAAGACAATGGAATACATTAAAACAATTTCTTTAACGTTTTTAACAGCAAAGTTGTCCTCTTCAGAAACTATAATTTTATTAAATAATTTTACAGAAGTGATAGAATCAATATTATTAATTTTCTCTTCTAATTTCTCATAATTTTCAATTCATAGTAATTTTTCTAATTAATCCAGAATTACGATTTTGTAATTTTACTTTCACTTGGATTCGATTTTGACATTGACTTAGACTCAAACATTGGCTTTAATTTTCACTTTCACTTTTCGTTCAGAAATATACGTAAAAACGTCGCTACCACAGCGTGTGGGGCAAAGGAAATATTTTGCATTGTTTTTAAATTTCATTAAATAATGTATTTATAATTATAATATATTAAATAGCAACTATTAAAATTTGTTGCTGATTAGTTTTAGAATTATGGAAAACAAAAACGGCATAAATTAATTGCTTAATTTAAACAATATACATCGATAAATGTGCCTTTGCTCCACTCTCTCCTAAAATTAAAACTAAATTGATTATTTTCAACAAATATTTGTCTACAAAAGAAAAACATAGTATGAATTGGACAGAAATGGAATTAAAAAAAAATTAATAATTTAACCTTTTTCGTAAAAAGTTAAAAATTTTTAATTCTTCTCAATTCCTCATTTCTTACTGGGTACTTTAATCACTACTGAAACCCCCAACAATAAATTATTTACGAACAAATACTTATTTAATATACCTGCCTAAAGTACATTGTGAACGCATACACTAATACATACATCGCACGCTTTACATTGTCGCTTTCAACTGTCCTTATATATGAATCTGAATTTTACTTCACCGCTTGTGAGAAAGATTCAAATTAATAAACAATAGTTGTACAAAATAAAAAAAAATCTATATTAATAAATAGTTTCTAACTATATTTAAAGGTCAATTTTAAAGTAGTTTTAAATGATGTTTTTATTGTTTAAATTTGAATTTATACAATAAAACAATAATTTATTAAAGTTCTTATTATTCTCAAATTTTTATCACTGGAAATTGTCAGGCTCAAAAAAGCGTTGCAGATTAAATTAACACTAAAAGAGATTTAAAAAATCCATTTAAGTGTTATTTTTACTATGAATGAAATTTACTACAAATCAAAAGCATGTCAATGATTATTCAAAATTTACCGAATTTATCTTTACCAGGAACAATAAATCCTGATGTGAGTAAGTAAGTAAACAAAGAAGCAAATAATGAAACATGTCAGCAAGGAATTAAAAAACTAAGCAAATAATCAAGTAATCAAATAAGAAAAAAGGATTTATTTACTTACCTTCTTACTTGCTTATTTCCTTTTTGCTTATTTGCTTACATAATTGTTTGCTTAATTATAACACTGTGTGACAAAATAGAAAAAGTTGCCTGCACTTTAATAAAGACCAAGTATAAGTTGTAGGTCTAGTAAAACTATGAACAATGATGCGTTAGAAATTTCCCAAACACCCTCAAAATTTAATTTTAGGGTCAAAAAACCGTTTTTTGTGTATTCATGTAAAGAATTACTCGTAACTTTTGTAATTTTCAACCGATTTTCAAAATTGTTCTTTCATTTGAAAGGGGAAAAGCAACCTTTTTAACCGTGTATTGCTCATTTACTCGTAATAAAAACTGCGAAAATCGTAGTTGAAAATGTGGTAAAATATTTGCGATTTATCGATTTTCATTTAATTTTTTCAACTTTAACGAGATTTTTAGAATAGTTTTCAAATTTACATATTTTTTTCATAATAATTTCTTAAAAGTATTCTTAATTCTGCGTAAAATGAGTATTTTTTGAAAAAATTGCAATACAAATTGAGGGAGATACGTAAATTTTAAGATTTAAAAATTTTTTCCCCAAAGTTACAAATATTTCAATTTTGCCGTGGAATGTACATCAGGGAACTTCAAATGTTATGCATTCTAAATTTAATTTATTAACTTAAACGGCATGCATGTCAAACTTGTTTTTGATAGATTTAAATAAAGACAGTGTCCCTATTTAGTCCGGTTAAATTTTAATTTTTCTAAATTACTATTGTTTAAGTGTGTCAATGTTCTTCAAACATTATGTAGGATTCAAATCTATTCTATAATCTTCAAAAAAAGAATAACACATAATTATTTGACAATTTATATAAGGATGCCTTAAAATTTCATGAAATATAATTGTGAACTTCTACCACATATTTTAATTTTTTTTTATTGTCGAACTTTTCATATGAATTTTTCGCAACATTAAACAATTTTATTAATTTTGATAATGTAGAATAGATTTTAATTCTTAATAATGTTTGAAAAACGTTGACACACTTAAACAATAAAAATCTACAAAAATTAAAATTTAACCGGACTCCCCCTCTAAATACGGACTCTGTCCTTATTTAAATCTATCAAAAACAAGTTTGACATGCATGCTGTTTAAGTTAATAAATTAAATTTAGTATACATAAAATTTAAAGTTCCCTGATATACATTCCACGGCAAAATTGAAATCTCCCTCAAAGTTACACTTTTTACAATTCCTAAGAAATAAATTATGATCTTTTTTAATTACCAAACATTCCCAATCGAACCACGGTTTTGTCAATTCATTTTTCGAATTTCAAAGGGATATCATACCTATTTTTTCAGCATTATTACTTATAATTTCAGTTAATTTATCAGAAATTTGATCGATAGAGAGAGAGAGAGTCAGGTAAACTGCATGGAGTTGATTCCATTACTTCAATAAATTTGTCTAAAAATTCGTCTTTCCATTTAATTATTTTTCTTTTTATTATTAGTTAATTTATTTGTTCCATCAAGAGTAATAAAAGTTACAGAAATTGGAAAATGATCTGATTTTGTAGTTATATGGAGAACTTCAAAATTTTTTATGTCACTAATTCCAGACCAACCCATGCTAAGTCAATGACAGCTTTCCTATCGTTACTGGTGTATGTGTAATTTACTGGGAAATCTTTAGAAGTTCTTCCATTAAGGGCTAAACATCCATTTTTCTCCATGCAGTCAACCAATACATTTCCTTTTCTATTCAAGAGCTCATCTCTATTTTTCCTATTACAGAAAAGATTGACATTTTCTGGGAGCATTTCATTTTCAATTTGATTAAGATTTGCAATTCTAGTATTGAAATCGCCTCTACAAATGAAGAGTAAATTTGGATAAGTGTTATTAATTAAAGTAAAAATTTTATCTAATTCATCTACAAATATATCTATATTTTTATCTGGAGTAATGTAAACAGCTCCCAAAACAATGTCAAAATTTTTATTTTTTAATCTAACAAAAATAAATTTTTTAGAAATTTTAATTACCTTTGACTTGTATTTACTATTATCAAAGCAGATAAGGATTCCTCCGCTGGCTCTTCCACGCGTAGCTGTTTTTACTGCAAGGCTGCATATCGTACCCTCGCTGAAAGGTGAACCAATGCGCGGTGTAGTAGTAAGCCATGTTTCTGAAATGCACACAATGTCTGCATCATTTAATGAAGGTTTTATATCCGTCCAATTGCTCCAACCTTTGACATTCCAAAACAATATTCGGGGCCCTGCAGTTGTTTTAAGTAGCTATGTTTTCTTCAAAGGTTGGTTGAGAATTGGTTTCCAGGGGTGGAAAATCGTTCTTCAGTTCTTCTGTTGATTTGGAGGAAAAAATTTCTCAGGGTATTTTTTGATGAACTTGGCTTCAGGACTTTTTGTTTTTTGTCAATTCTGTTCTTTGATCCTTCCTTCCTTACTCTTTTACGGCTACCAGTGGAGACTTTGGAAACACCAGAACAATCGCTGTCCGAATCATCAACTGTTTCAATTTCAGCCTCAGTCACTTCGTTAAAATTGAATTCATTTCAACTTCTTCCAAGGTGATTAAGGTATTATCAACTAAAATCTTTGAACCTTGGATAGTAGAATATTTTCCTTGTTGTTGTAATATTTGTTTGTAGTTTGAAAGAATTTTATAATTCTTTCTTTTATCTTCTCTTTGAATTTTGGACAAATCATTGGAGAATCCCAACTTTAGTGCTCCAAATTTTTTTGCATTTTTAAAAATTTCGGACTTCGATTTAAAGTCAGAAAAAGAAATTAAAATTGGTCTTGTTCCCTCTTGTTTTCCAAGTCTTGAAACCGACAAAATAAATTTATGTACTTCTCTTTCAACATTTCAAAAGCACTATAAAAATTACTTTATCTACCGCTCTGTTTTTATATTGAAAAAACTACCCGTAATATGTAAAAATTCAAAATGTATAATAAAAAAATGAAAAACCACATTGTTTTTCAAAGTAGAACAATAAATTTATGTACTTCTCTTTCAACAACTTAAAAGCAATGTCAAAACTATTCCGTCCCCCTCTGTTTTTTTTTAAAACCTACCCTTAAATTTACAAAATAAAAGTTTAACTTAAAGAAAAATGAAAAACCACATTGTTTTTCAAAACAAAACAATAAATTTATGTACTTCTCATTCAACAACTCAAAAGCAATACAAAATTGCTCCATCACCCTCTGTTTTTTTAAATTGAAAAACCAACCCTTAAATTTACAAAATAAAAGTTTAAAGTAAAAAAAATGAAAAACAAGATTGTTTTTGGAAACAGAACAAAAAATGTATGTATTTCTTTTTTAACAACTCAAAAGCATTGGCAAATAAGTAATTTAATGATATATTGTTTATTTTCCCGACGTTTCGATCCCATGATTGGGTAACATCATCAGGGCGATATTGTTAGTTACATGAAAACCTATTGATGGGATTGGAACGTCGGCAAAATAAACATAATTAGATTATTTTTATAGTAACAATTTTTTTTGATACTATAAAGGATCTAACAGAAAATAAAGTTTGTTAAATTTTAATGTAGTCCAGTCGCCCTGTGTTTTTTCGTGCCAAAATTGATACCTGAAGTCTGATTGTGGATTCATATGGTGTGGAGTGGTAGTATGAATATGTATATGTTTCCCACACGAGATTTCTCATGCTGCGCGTTATAAACAATTTTGAAGGTGCCGAAAAACAGTTTTTTGATGACCGTTCTTTCCCATCAAATTATAGGGGAAAAAATTGTTAATAAAAGTTATAGAGCTCGAAAATACCTTTAAAATGGCACTTTCTTATTTGTTTAATAACTTGAACAAAAGTTAACAAATTCTTTCGATATTCTCCAAAAATGTTCCACTCAAGACCCTCAAGATGTGTGCCAAATCTGAACAAGATTCAAAAAATAGTTTTTGAGAAATTCCATTTGTTAACTAAAAACATGATTTTCTAAAATGGAATTTCTACATTTTTGGCCAGATGAAAATTAATTTTTTTTGTTGGGTTCTCTTCATGGAATGCCAATCTATCAATCACAATTTGCAGCGAATTGAATTTTTACAAGAAAACTGGTTTTTGGGGGGGAAAAATTTTTGGCTTATAAACAAATGAACACAACATAAACAATTTTTATTTTAACAATTTAGAATAAACGCCATTTCATTACTATTCTTTCCTGAAAATTTTGCAAAAAAAAATTTTGATCTAGGTCAAAAGGGGGGGAAGATAATTTTTTTTTTTTTCAAAAAATTCCTGAGCCTTTAATTATTAATATTTTTTATTTTTTTTATTATATTTTTTTAGTTGATTAGTCATACTAATTATAAAAAAAATCAATCTAAATATCTATACAATTCTTGTTCGTAAAAATATTTTTCAAAAGTATGCATCGTTTGAATGCAACGTTTATAAATTTTTCAAAAAACAAATAGAAAATTTGAATTCTTGAAAAAATTTTAGCCCAGTTTCAAAAAAAATTATCAAAATTCGTCAATTTGTATGAATGTTATGACAACTTTTACGAATTTGAAAGTTTGAATTCAACTTTAGCGCGAGCGACTGATGATGTCCCCCACTATGCATCCTAGAGCAGCTAGGCTGTTCAAACGTTGCATTCAAACGATGCATACTTTTGAAAAATATTTTTACGAACAAGAAGTGTATAGATATTTAGATTGATTTTTTTTATAATTAGTATGACTAATCAACTAAAAAAATATAATAAAAAAAATAAAAAATATTAATAATTAAAGGCTCAGGAATTTTTTGAAAAAAAAAAAATTATCTTCCCCCCCTTTTCACCTAGATCAAAATTTTTTTTTGCAAAATTTTCAGGAAAGAATAAGTAATGAAATGGCGTTTATTCTAAATTGTTAAAATAAAAATTGTTTATGTTGTGTTCATTTGTTTATAAGCCAAAAATTTTTCCCCCCCAAAAACCAGTTTTCTTGTAAAAATTCAATTCGCTGCAAATTGTGATTGATAGATTGGCATTCCATGAAGAGAACCCAACAAAAAAAATTAATTTTCATCCGGCCAAAAATGTAGAAATTCATCCATTTTAGAAAATCATGTTTTTAGTTAACAAATGGAATTTCTCAAAAACTATTTTTTGAATCTTGTTCAGATTTGGCACACATCTTGAGGGTCTTGAGAGGAACATTTTTGGAGAATATCGAAAGAATTTGTTAACTTTTGTTCAAGTTATTAAACAAATAAGAAAGTGCCATTTTTAGTGGTTTAAATTCATTTGCAAGTAAACAAATGGACCAATTTTAACATTTGACCCATCATTTTAAAGGTATTTTCGAGCTCTATAACTTTTATTAACAATTTTTTCCCCTATAATTTGATGGGAAAGAACGGTCATCAAAAAACTGTTTTTCGGCACCTTCAAAATTGTTTATAACGCGCAGCATGAGAAATCTCGAGTGGGAAACATATACATATTCATACTACGACTCCACACCATATGAATCCACAATCAGACTTCAGGTATCAATTTTGGCAAAAAATGACCACTTTTTTCACAGGGCGACTGGACTAATGATGAAACACTGGTTCTTAAAAATTTAAGTAGATGTAAAAAAATTTGTAATTTTTGTAAACTTTTGTAATTTAACTTTTTTTTAACTTCTTGTAATTCTATAGAAAATTAAAAAAATGTTTACCCGACGAGGTTTTGGTTTTGAAATTTATTAAACTGAATATTGTTAATTAAATTGAATTTTTTTTATTTTTAAATGTAATATTTAATTGAGGTCGTGGATAAAAATGTGCTGCTACGCGTGGCTGCAATCAGGGATAGTATCAGTCAAGTAGCAGGGAGGGCCTCTGGATTGTATCCACGCCTTCAATTGTATCAATGGAGTTTTATATAAAAATCCATTGATGGAGTTTTATATGAAAAAACTTTGATGGAGTTTTATATGAAAAAACTTTGATTTTAAAATTTATTTAAATTTTATATAAAAATGGATAAGCGAGAACTCAAGGGAACTGCTACCAAATTCTAATAGATCTTAAAGCAGATTATTATATATAGCTTAATAAAATTTTGAAATATACCATCAAGAATCGCAAAAACTCTCAATTTCCTACTTTGTAAATAGTAAAAGATACTTTTTTTCTTTATAACTAAGTTGAACTTTAATTCTCGACGTACATCAATAATATCTTTATATGAGAATAGAGCTGACCAAATGAAAATTAGCTTCAGTTATATAATTTTTTCTTCACAGGAGAAAGAGAAGAGAGTGCGAAGGAAGAAGAATAAGTAGTTTTGAAATGTGGTGTTCATAGTGATTGTGTGAAGTACATAATACATAATGTCGATTGAAGTCAGAGTAGCACGTAAATACACGATATGCTGACGCAGAGCTTAGGCAATGCATATAGCTTTTGTAATGAAAGAGAGAGATAGAGATGAGATTTGCCATTGCTAAAATCGAAACAATAAAACACGTGCACCAGGTAATATGTCGCGTTTAAGGAATCAGCTATTCCTCCGTTGAGATCGTTCGGGCCTTTGCTCATGACGAAGAGAAGTTCTGTTATATATATGTTTTAGGTCAAGGCTTCTTTCAGCTGTTAACAAAAGACGCATTTTTGTGTTTGTTAGTTAGTACTCTTCATACTTTCAGGTTTGCGCAGGTGAATATTTCGCAGGAGAGAAACAGAAAGAAGAAGATGGAAAAAGAAACCATTTTTTTGCCCTTTTGTTTACATTCTTTTGACAGCAATATTACATGCAACAAAGAACTTTTATTTCAGTTACAAAGGGTTGAAAAATATCGTTTGTCATCAGTCATTCGGTAACAAAATAAGACACTTGTTTTTGCAGTGTTGTTAAAGTTCTTTTCTACTAAAAATTGAATTCTAACTAATCTGAAAGCGTTTTTAGGGTCCCGTACACCGTAGGTGAACAGACGGAACCCTTATGGTATCACTCGTATGACCAGCCTACCCCTCTTAACTTCTACATTTCTCAGCAAAATGAGCTAAATTTCGGTACACATACTCATTTTTAGGGTTCCGTACACCTACGGTGTACCGACGGAAAGGGTTCCTATTGGTGAGACTCTTGTGCCCGTAGCCAAATCGTGACCCCCCCCCCCTAGCGGCTAAACTATTTGACCTAGAGAGCTCAAATTTGGTACAGACACGTATTTTCACACGTAGATTACAGGGAAAATATAGAGAATGTGATTGGGGGTGATGGCCATAGCGTTGTCAAGGAAATAACAAGATTTTGGGCCAAAAATGCATAAAAAGTGACCATTCCCTCTCATAACTTCTAAACTATTCGACATGGAGGACTAAAATTTGTCATACTGGTGTATTTTAACGCGCACGTCAAGTGATCAAAGGGTCTCACGGTGTAATGTTTATTTTAATAATTTTTTACTCTTAAACAATTAAACATACAAATTTGACAAAGTACATTTTGGAAAGGTTTTTTCATGCTCTTTCGATTAAAAATAAGCATTTTGAAAAAAAAACTTTTGACCCAAAAAAATCAAAATTAAAAATAAATTTCAATTTTTGGGGGGAGAGATACGATTTATTTTTTTATTTAAATGAAAGCTGAGGTTTTTTACTTAAAGGACATATATATGAAAAGTGGGACTTGAATGTTTAAACATAGAAAAAAATCAGGCAGAGAAGCAGGCGCAATGCGCCTACATCATAGGGTTTCATGGCCTAAAATGACAAAAATTATGATAATGATAGTGAATGAATAAAAAAAAATAAAGAATAATTTATTTACAATTTTTTTTTTTGAATTAATTTTTTTAAAACTTTTATGAAATAATTGGAACTTAGAACTTAGAACTTAGGACCTTCTTATACAAAAGTTAAGTCTTAAGTCTTAGGACTTAAGACCTTCTTATACCGAAGTCTCGCTATAAGACTTAAGACTTAAAACTTCTTACTTAAGACCTTCTTTTACCGAAGTTAAGTCTTAAGTCTTATAGGACTTATCTATTAGTGCTACAAAAGTTCCAAATTTTGCTACGACTAGAGAAAAATTTTTCTCTACCTTGATCACTTGACATGAAATCGCTCGTATAGGCATTTTAAATATATATTATATAGGAAATTTGTCAAAAATAATTTATAATTTTAATAATAATAATAAAAATTTTTATAATATTAATTTTATAAAATTATTTACATATTTTCGTCTTTTTTTACTTTTTAGAAACAGCAAGTTTGAGGGCTTTGAAAAATGGTTTAATATTATTTTAAAATTATTATTTCAAATAAGGACGGGCGCTTGGACGTTCTATCATTATATTATTATAAACTTAATAAACACGGTTTTTTAAAATCTTTTAAAGAATTTCTTCATAAAATTCAATTACTGAGATTCAAAATTGTAGTTATTCTTTTCATTCAAAAATTACTTCTTTGACCTAAAAAATGTTTTTACTTAAAAAATTAATTCTGCTTCACTTAAATGGTTTTCCTACTTATATAAGAAATTCATTTTCTAACACAAAGAATCTATTTTTACTCTAAAAATTTATATTTTTAAAGTAGTTCTACTACAAAAATGCATTGTTATATACCTAAAAATTATTTTTCTTATAGAGAAAAATAATTTTAACTGCAAAAATTACTTTTGTCTGTCAATTTAAAGCGTTTTTACAACCAAAATCATTTTATGTTATTATTAAAGCTTTTTTAGTTTTAAAAATTACTTCTGTTCATCTGAAAGCTCCTTCTACCTCCGAAATTATTTCTTCGACATGAAAACTTTTTTACTTTTAAAAATTAATTTTCTCTCCAGGGGCCTCTTCCACTTAAAAAATTACTTACGTGACCTGAAATGTTTTGTACTGCAAAAATTGCTATTGTAATTTTATTATAACTATTGTTACTTACAACATTCCTTTTCTGCAAAAAAAGCTATTTTTACTCTTCTTTGTACTTCTGTTTTGCTAACAAAAAAAAACTATTTTCACTCTAAACTTAAATCTTTAATATCTAAAAGCTTTTTCTACTTTTAAAATTTACTTAGGGGAGTGCTGTTAGGGTTGTACAGGTGTTAGGGTTGAGTCATCGCGTTTATTTTGTTCTATCACACTAGTGCCATCTGTTTTTGTACTTAAATTCTTGCTACTAATGCCAGTCAACTTTTCACATGAGTTTCAGTCAAGTATACGAACGTATATTTTTATTTTTTGCGAGTCATTGTTATACGCTCAACAGAAACTTTTTTGTGGTGTCAAAAAAAGAGAAGTAAATGTAGAAGAAATATGCCAAAGACAAAGTAAATTTATTGAAATTGTTTATTAAGATGTTATACGAAAATGTGAAAAGAAATTTAGGGGTTTTGTGTGACGCGTTTGTTTTCTGTGTGGTATGTCGCAAAACGACGCGTGAGTTAGCGTTGAGTTACAACATTATTTTTTCTTTTAAATTGCTTATAACTTTGAAACTTTTGACCGAATTTTTTTGCAATGTACAGCAAAAACATTGCATTTGAGTTCATCTTTCCAACAATACGCGCGAAAACGTGAAATTCGCACTGCAGAGGAAGTTATGAAGAAAATTCAAAACTACGTCCAACCCTGACAGAACTCCCCTATTTTGATTTTTACTTAATCTTTTTCTCATAACAAAAAGAACTATTTTTACAATAAAAATTACTTTTTCTCACACAAAAAAGTGATTTTTACTGAAATGTCTGATTTATTAAAGTAAAAATGGTAAATTCAATATGGCGACAAAAATTTCTATTAACACTAATAATAATACACTTTTCTTGTTTAAATTTTTTACCAAAAAAAGTATTTGTTACTTTGTCTTCTTTTTGAATGAAAAATCAATTTTATGGATTAAGTTTGAAATAAGAAGTTTCTGAATTCTTTTAGCGTGTATCTATAGGTATATTATTATCAAAAAGGAATTAAAACTTGAGCTTGTTATAAAGTGCATGTTTTACATGGCAACATATATAAGTGAATTTTATGACTAGAAACCAAAGTTGGATATATTGATTTTCTATAGGTCAATCAAGAGGTCTGTGTTATAGAGGGATGTTTTCAATTCTAGATAACCACACAGAATCCACCCAAGTAAATCTCTTTGATGCATTCTAATTTTCCCTTGCTTCAGTTAGTCCTGTGTGTTGTTGGTCCTCTCCGATCTTTTCCACTTTGTCCTACAATTTTATTAAAAAAAAGATAAAAAAAAGATTTCCCTTTCAACATGAGACTGTGTCCTTGACCTTCATATGTTTAAAATCATTTTTTTAATCGACCAGAGTTGCACAACATTTTGATAAATATCATCATGTATCAAAAACTCTTTTTCTCAAGATTATTTTTCATACAAGATTCTTTGACAAACTGAATTAAGTTTATTCATTCATTTACTCTAGTCAATATTAATTTTAATCAATTTTGAATAAATAAATTTCATTATTCAAAATACTTAATTTTAATCAAGTCGAATAATAGTTGCACTGAGAAAAATAACTGTTCTTCTTGCAAAATAACTTTGGCATTATGGGAGCAGGCGCAAAGTACATTCCCGCCCGCTGACGTCATAGGAGAAGAACCGCTGCCATTATAGAAGCGGGTACAAAATATTTCTTCGCTCATTTGTGCATCCAGAGACCTTAACTTTTAGAAAATGACATGACAAGTCATTTTTAATAAGATAGAACAAAGAAGCAATTCATTCAAATGCATCCTCGGCTTCGGCTCGGTGCTTCGGGTACCCTTGGTTTCCCTAATCTCGCCTTCGCCAAAATCATCTATTTTGCGCCCTTAATACGAAAATAACTATTCTCGAATAGGTACTGCTTCACTGAATACTGTCTTTCCAAATCCATATCCCCTAAAAAAACATTTTAGCCATGGCTCCAAAAAAATTTTTCCAAAAAAGTTGTTCAGAAATTTTTGAACAAAAAAAATATTTTTTGAATTTAAATTTTTGTTGTGCCTTAGCACTTCTATGCAGAATTTGTATCTTTGAACATTAATTTTATGATGTTTTCGGCCATAATACATTCTATAAAATTGTTTTCGTGGAAATTTTGGTAATTCGGTGAAAAATATGTTTGGATAAATTTATTCTGGAGAGTGGTTGGATACCATTTTAACAAATGTAATATTTTATTATAGCTTTACTTAATTAATATTTTAATAAAAATGTATAAAATTAATAAATTATCGAAATTGAAAATATAAAAATACAATTGTATTTTTCACTTTCGAGTATGTATTTTTTCTGCATAAAAAAGTGTTATTGACAAGGAGTCTGTAAACTAAAATATAAATGGGTACAAACGAGGGAATTTGTGATGTCCAAGATTGTTGTTTAGATTAAATTTGAAAAGAAGGAAATTATATTTAATGGGAATTCTAAAACTTAATGGTTTACTAGCGTCGTTGTCCTCGCTCGTTAACGCTCGCTCGGAAGACATTTTACTTGTTTATTTCCACTTGTATAAATTTATTAAATAGCATCTCCATTGATTTTATATATATTAAAAAAATTTTAATTTATATATATATATATATATATGTGTGTGTGTTATGTATTTATGTGTAAATATATACATGTGTATGTAAATAATAATATTTTTTTTTTAATTATTTATGTTTGTTTTGAAATATTTGTTATTCAACATTTATTTTTTCATAAAAGATTGAATTATTTTAAATATTGATATTTTATTTTTACCTACTTGTAGTTAATTTTAAAGTAATAATTTTCTAATCATAAAATAAAAATATTTTTACTTACATATATAAATATTGCCTATATTTTGTAAGTCTGAAGATATTAAGTTTAGAAAAAAGTTGGCAATAAATGAAAGTTTTATTTTTATTTTGACTTTTAAGTAATGTAAAAAAAAAATTTTTGAATAAACAAATTAATTTTTTTTAACTGTCGGTTATATTATATTAATATAAACTGATTTAGAACATGTGCAGCACCAGAATCTAAAAATAAACGTTTATTTTAAAAGGAAAACTTAATTTGTTTATAAAAAAACTGTTTACATTTCTTAAAAGTCGAAATAAATCTAAAACTTTTATTCTTTGACAACTTTTTCCTAAACTCAATATTTTCGGACTTATAAGCTACTGAATATAGGTCTACAATTGAGGCTTCACTGAGAAAAAAAATTATTTGATTCAAATAAATTTTGTTTAAATCAAACTTAAAATTTCTTTGCTATACAGTCAAACATATTTAAGTTTTATTCAAACATATTTTCTGGTTCAGTTTAAGAGATTATATATTGAAATCAAACATAAATTGTGATTGATTTTAAATTATATGTAGTTAACTTTTAAGTTTGATTCAAACATAAAATTTTTAAACATAATTTTTGTTTAAACCGTAACAGAAAATATGTTTGAATTAAATATAATTATTCAAACAAATAATACTTTTGAATCAATGCAGTAGATATTTTCTATATATTGAGATTAAACTTACAAATTAATTTCATTTAAACAAAATCGTCTAACATTATTTTTGTGTTTCATTTAAGTATAATGTTTTCTCAGTGTTCCAATTTAAGAACCAGTCGGATGTTAAAATTAAATGTTAAATTAAAATTTTATTAATAAAATTAATAAATGTTATTAAAAGTCGAGTAATATTTAAAATGTCTCGAGCAATTAATATTTTGAGCGAAGCAACTTTTATTATATATCAGAGCAACTATTACTACTTTGTATAGATTTTTAGTTTTTACTAAAAAAAATATTTTTTTATAAAAGTTATGTCAAATTGAATTTTTTGCAAGTTTTTAAACAAAATTTTATTTTTCCTAAATGAATGAATCGATTTAAATGAATCAAGTGGGGATATAATAAAGGAGATAAAATAATTATACTTTTGTTTAGAATTAGAGACTTCTTAAAAAATTTATTTTTGAATAATTATGTATTTAATTTTATGAAAAAATAATTTTTTTAATGTTCTGCTTCTTTAAAATTTTTTTTTAAATTTCAACATAAAATTAAAACTATAAGAAATCAAAATTCGTTGAAAAGATTTATGAGCAACAATTTTTAAAAAGTTACAATCAAAATTATATTGCAACAGACATGAAAGTTTGATGTTTTTCTGAATTAAAACATTGTTTGCATCTATGAAATAAACAAAATACTGTCGAGTTAACATTTATATAACCATAATATTGATTAAAAACTAAGTATAGTCATGTTGCACTATACATTTTGATTTCTTATAGTTTTAATTATGTTAATATTTTTATCAAATTTTTAAAAGACGCAGAAAATTAAAAAAAAAATTTGTTTATAACAAATTTGTTAAACAATTATTCAAAAATAAACTCTTTAAAAAGTCTCTAATTCTAAATGAAAGTATATCTTATCCCCTTAATATTCAAGCTTCATTTATTTCAATCGGTTTATTCATTTAGAAGAAATAAAATTTTGTTTAAAAAGTTGTAAAAAAATTCATTTAGCAATAACTATTATAAAAAAAATAACATTTTTACTGAGAAAACAATATATTTAAATCAAACATAATTATCTTAGTCATACAGTAAACCAAAAATTATGTTTGATTTAAACATAATAATTTTGATTCAATGCATAGTAATTTTCGTTCGGTAGAAATTAAAATTAATTCAATAACAAAATATGTTTAAATTAAACATATATTTTTAGTTCAAAAAAATTTTTGATTTTTTTCTCAGTATTTAAACGGAGTCAGATATATAAATTTATTTATTTAGTATGTATGTAGAAAGGTCAATACCAGGTCCGAAAAATATACGTAGACGTCATTACCGGGTCATTTTTGACTTTTCGGGTCCGACCCGATAGTGCCACTATAAGATAGTAATAAATAAATTTTTTAATAAAAAAAATATCCTTCCTCCATAATACTTTATTAAAAAAATTTATTAATTTATTAATTTTTTTTGTTGGACGGGGGTCGGTTTTGGGTTCGATACCTTCCAGTACCAAACATAAAGTCAATTGACATTATATTTGGTACTGGAAGGTATCGAACCCAAAACCGACCCCCGTCCAACAAAAAAAATTAATAAATTTTTTAATAAAGTATTATTAAAAAAGCATGCATTATAATAAATTCAAGGTGATGCATCCTTCCTCAAAAATAGTGTTTATGTATTTTAGAAGGACCTGGTATTGACCTTTTTACATACATACACAGAGAAAAATGGATTATAAGTGATATAATTAAGATTATACTTTTTATGATATTTTAAATTGTATATAGGATAGTTAACCAGAATTATAAAATTAAATATCTAAGTATTACCATTTTCAAATTATTGATCATATTAATTTAGATTATAAAACTTGCATCAATATAATTGGTCTTTACGTTTTTAAATAAATAAAATTTTGACAAATTAGAACTAACCCTTAAATTAAAAAATTAATTTACTATTTAATTGCCTAATAATAAAATTTTTAAAAAATAAAAATTTGAATTTGTTGTTGCTAATAATTAATTAATTAAATAAATTGATCAATCCCTAAATTTATTTATTCGTAAATTTCTGGTAATTTCATTTTTTTAAATCTACAAAATAATTAAAATTATTTAAAAAATTATTATTAATATTGTTACCAATTCAATAATAATTGATGAATTAATCATAAATAAATTTACAAAGAAATAAATTCTTACTAATCACAAAATTTACACTTTGTAAGTAAATAAAAATACTTTGAAGAAATGGTTAAAAATAATCTTCTCTTGTAATATTTAAACTATAAATGGTTATAATCAATATAATAAGCTAATGGTAAATAAATGCATAATGCTATAATTGTTTTTAGATTTATAAAAATGCAATTATTAGAAATTTACAAACCTAGAAAATTAAAATAGCAGCACATATGTGCGAGTATACATGTGTATGTGTTGTGTGCATATGTGTGAGTATACATGTGTATGTATTGTGTGCATATGTGTGAGTATACATGTGTATGTTATGTGTGTATAAGTGTGAGTATACATGTGTATGTATTGTGTGTATAAGTGTGAGTATACATGTGTATGTATTGTGTGCATATGTGTGAGTATACATGTGTATGTATTGTGTGCATATGTGTGAGTATACATGTGTATGTATTGTGTGTATATGTGTGAGTATACATGTGTATGTATTGTGTGTATATGTGTGAGTATACATGTGTATGTGTTGTGCGTATAAGTGTGAGTTTACATGTGTATGTATTGTGTGCATATATGTGAGTATACATGTGTATGTTATGTGTGTATATGTGTGGGTATACATGTGTATGTATTGTGTGCATATGTGTGAGTATACATGTGTATGTATTGTGTGTATATGTGCGAGTATACATGTGTATGATATGTGTGTATATGTGTGAGTATACATGTGTATGTATTGTGTGTATATGTGCGAGTATACATGTGTATGTTATGTGTGTATATGTGTGAGTATACATGTGTATGTGTTGTGTGCATATGTGTGAGTATACATGCATATGTTATGTGTGTATATGTGTGAGTATACATGTGTATGTGTTGTGTGTATAAGTGTGAGTATACATGTGTATGTATTGTGTGCATATATGTGAGTATACATGTGTATGTTATGTGTGTATATGTGTGAGTATACATGTGTATGTATTGTATGTATATGTGTGAGTATACATGTGTATGTATTGTGTGTATAAGTGTGAGTATACATGTGTATGTATTGTGTGCATATGTGTGAGTATACATGTGTATGTATTAAGTGTATATGTGTAAGTATACATGTGTATGTTTCAGTAACCTTTATTATATCCTATTGAATCTTTTTTCAATCCCCAAAGATTACTTTTTCTGCCCTTTTCAATGTCACTTCATACTTATCCAGTTAAATATCTCCCTGCTGGAGATAAAGGGATAGAAATCCTACCAACACAAGAAAACATACTATTTGAGATGAACTTTCGAATAGAAGAAATAAACACAAGATTAATATAAATCTTTATGATTTATTTTTTCTTTTCATCATGAGCTTGTAGCTCGTGTAAAAACCTTTCAAAATCACTATACACACTTGTAATTTGATTAAATTTACTTATTAATATATTAAATCGAAAAAAATATATTTTCAAAAAAGTCAAAATTTTGAAACTCTGTAACTCAAAAAATATTTTATGAAATTTAATAATATTTTATATCTACACTTTTACTAATAATAGTAACATTTTGTCAAAGTTTCAAGAAAATACAATGACATAAATATTCTGACCTGGGCAGTTGAGGAATTTTGCCATATATATGGGGCAAAATTTTTCAATTGTCCTAACTTAAAATTGAAAGTCTTCAAATCGGGCTGACTTTTGCACAATCTTTAGTACTATAGGAGAGTACTTTATGCACAAAATATTAAAATATTTTATTAAAAATTGTAGAGGGGGGAGGAGGTTAAACTTTTTGGTAACGTGTGAACAGTGGATTTTTTAGCTAATGTAGCTAAAATACAGTAGAGTGGACAAAATTTTGCCCTATATGTTTTCGAAAGGTTTTTTCCTCCTCTTTCGAATGGTGTAAAAAATTTTTTTTTTAATTAACAATTTAAGTTAATTTTTTCAAAATTAAAAATATTTTTGCCTTTTTTTTTTTGAAAATCGGCATTTTTTTTCTCTTTCTTTTCCCTTAAAATAAAGCTTATTATATGTACTTTCCATACCCCTTTAATAAAAAAAGCCGTTTTTTTTGTTTTCGAATTATTAATTAATTAATTAATAAAAATCAGTAAAAAATTACTAAAAAATGAAATACTTTTCAAGCAAATAAACTTTTCTCAATTATGAGCTTATCATCGTAAAGCTGATTAAATTCCGCATCCAACGAGTATAAATACATCTATTTTTATAAATAATTGTTAAATAAATAAATAATTGAAAATTTATTTTTTAATTTAAAAAAAATTACATTTCTTTCTTCTTTATTGCTTTAAAATAAAGCTCAATATGTGTACATTCAATACCGGTTAAGAAAAAAATGCCGCTTGATTGGTTTTCAAATAATTAATTATTTAATTTATTAATTAACTAATTAATAGTAGTAAGAAATTTCTAAAAAAAATGAAATACTTTTTGAGCAAATAAACTTTTTTTAATAACGAGTTTGCTTGAAAAGTGTTTCATTTTTTAGTAATTTCTTACTACTGTTAATTAGTTAATTAATTAATTAGATAATTAATTATTTGAAAACCAATCAAGCGGCATTTTTTTCTTAACCGGTATTGAATGTACACATATTGAGCTTTATTTTAAAGCAATAAAGAAGAAGAACTCGCCGAGCGCTCCAACGCATGCGTTAATACCAGTCGGGTAGCAGTTAGAGGCCCAGAGGCGCTCACTGCTCCCCGACTGATGTTAGAGAATACGTTCGCGCGCTCGGCGAGTTCTTCTTCCCGGCTCCTCAATTTTAATAATAATAATTTAATTATAATAATAATTAAAATTTTCATAATATTAATTTTATAAAATTATTGATATATTTTCGTCTTTTGGTTTAATTTAAATATTTTTTTTATTGTTTCTACTCCTGCCCTATTGGTCTTACGCACTTGACAAGAGTCCCCGAGAAATACTTTTTTTGGATGAAGCATAACCATTCTACATATGAAATTTTTCTATGTATTAACCAAATTTGCGTCTACAGCCGGCTTTATTAGGAGTACTCGCATTCGCAACCGGTTTTATCGACAGTCAAGTTCTAATGGTGTTTACCGGACAATAATCGACAGTGCACATCATTATACCTTGACGCCAATCATTCCACTTGATTCGTTTAGACCAATTTGTCTGTTGGATGCAATGGGTAAACTTCTGGAGGGTATGGTTCTGGAAAGACTTCAGGGAATCCTGGTAGGCGAAAATAGTCAATCGGAGAACCAGTTTTGCTTCCGGAAAGGCCGATCAATAATTAATGCAATACTCTTAGTTGTAAACCTAGCAAAGGAAGTCAATCAGGGAAAAAGAAGGGTTTCTGTGCTCTTGTTTTCATCGACATACGGAATGTGTTAAATTCTGCTATATGCGACATCTGCATGAGTCGTTCAGACGTAAAGGGGTGCCGACTAATCTGTTGCGGATGATAGACAGATGGATCGTGTTTGAAAGCAATGTGTGCTATCTCATGGAAGAAATGACCTGCGGGGCACCACAGGGGTCGAAGGTGCGTCCATTCATATGGAATGTCATATACGACAGACTCCTAAGAAAAGAATTCCCTTTAACCCTTCGCAGATGACGTTCTCTTCATGGCCTGCAGATGGACTTAGCGAAGACCGAGACTCTGCTCCTTACAGTCCGGAGAGCTTTTGGAGCCTTAAAGGTGAAAATAGGTGGATCCGAAGTCTCATAGCGAAAAAAGCTTAAGTATCTGTGAAAGACGTTGAACCAAAAGTTCAATTTTGCCCAACATGTGAATATCACAGAACTCAAGGCAACCGAATGTATGGGTAACCTATCTAGGTTTTTACCCAACATTGGTGGTCCCTGGGAAAAGAAGCGGCGCTTGGTAGCGACCGTGGGTTTAGAAAAGCAGCTTTATTCTGCCCCTGCATGGTCCAATGCCCTTAAGACCCACGTCATCTTGGACAGGTTACTTTCTGTACAAACAGGGAGTTCACGGAGAGTAATTTTAGACTACAGGACGGTGTTTGATTGCTCTGCTCTGGTTCTTGCGAATACACTGCCAACACATGTGTTGGCGAAAGAAAGACAGAAAGTCTTTCTTCTGAACAAAAACGTTTGGTCTGGCAGGAACAATAAAGCGGCGGTGGTCTGAAGATAACAATCCGCAAAGCTGCAACTATGCTCCAAAGCGCGGACTCTTGGTGTCACATCGATTTCTTCATTACTTCAGTAATGAAAAGAAAAGATGTGAATGGAAGAAGAGGTTAACCTGGAGTAATTGTTGGGGCGATTTGCGGGAGGGGGAGAAGAAAATAATTTTCTTTCCTCCTCCTCTCTTGAGTATAACGGGTTTATCGGGATATGGGTATCAGAATCAAAATTCCACTCTATTTAGTTCTGATTCCAATATCAAAATCAAAATTCCACTCTATTTCGTTTTAGTTCCAATATCAAAATCAAAATTCAACTGTGTTTCGTTTTGGTTCCAATATCAAAATCAAAATTCCACTCTATTTCGTTTTGGTTCTAAAGTCAAAATCAAAATTCTTTCTTGTTTTAATTTTGATAAAATAATACTGCGCATGTAGAAGTGTGATTGAACCTTTATTTTGTTGCAAATGTCAAATATATCAGAAGATAATATCGTTTTTACTTACGAAATCTGAAATAGAATTCGAATCGATTTCTGTTTCTATAAGAAAACCGAATTGCAGTATTACAGTATCAAAATCAAAATAGGAAGTAAATTTTGTTTCGTTACAGTATCAGAATCAAAATAGAATGTGAATTTTGTTTCGTTACAGTATCGGAATCAAAATAGAAAGTAAATTTTGTTTCGTTACAGTATCAGAATCAAAATAGGAAGTAAATTTAGTTTCGTTACAGAATCAAAATTAAAATACATTAATAATTTCGTTTTGTTTTAGAATATCGTAACGAAATCAAAATTTGATTTCCGTGACGGTCCCTGATTCAAACACTAAAACGAAACTAAACTTTCGAGACGGTCCCTGCTTTATCATATTCTTCTTTTGGACCGTTTTTAGCTCATAAATGTTTTTCATTACCAAACTGCAAAAGGGTTGGATGTAACCTTTAAAGTAAATATGAAAAAGGTGAAGAAAAAACAATTCATACCTAATAAGAATATATTTTTTGCAATGTTTCTTTCCTACTATGTGCTTTTTTGGTTATAGACACTCGGGAAAAGTGTCTCCTCGCGTTATCTCATGTGTCAATGAACATTCTGTTAATAGCATCAGCAAACAGTAGATATATATATATATATATATATATATATATACATATGTAACGTAATGAAATAAATTGCTTACGCCTGTTTGCGTTCAACATCAGCCAGATGCAGCAAGCATCTATTAATGCTTAGATAGTACTCACCATTCACTAAACCACTCCCGCGACCACGAATGTCTTAATACATGCTCACCTACATATACACCAATATACATAAATATATATTCACGAGGAATCAAACTAGTCGACCAAGCACATTGAGACTTATAATTGATATTGCGAATTTCCCCGTAATTATCAGAAGAACAGAAATACATTTCCTTGAGTGAAATCGTGACTGATGTTAGATTTATATTTTCATTTGGCGAATATTTATTCCTTTGCGGAAGTTGATAACATTAGGGGGTTGCTTCAGATATTAGAGAGTTTTGTTGTATACTTTATATATATATATATATATATATATATATACATATATATATATATATATATATATATATATATATATATTGAAAATCGATTATATTTGTCGCACAAGTTCAGAAAAAAATTCCCTTACGAAAAAAATGACACTTATAAGTGTCGTATTTTGAATATGGTTATTTCGCTACTACACTCAAAAAATGACACTCAGAAAATAACACTTATTACGCTGAAAAAAAATTTATTTGATTCAAATAACCGATTATTTGACTATTATCAAATAAATATTTACTTAAATCAAATAAACTGTATTTGAATCAAATATTATTTAATTGATTTAAATAAAAATTATTTTATTTAAGTAAATATTTATTTGATAATAGTCAAATAATCGGTTATTTGAATTAAATAAATTTTTTTTTCAGTTTATTATCATATTTCAGTATGACAATCAATAATAATAATAATATGTTTTACTCAACGAATTATATAAAACGTATTTTATTCAAAGAATATCGTTTATTTATTTATTAACTTATAAGCTTTTGACAATAAATAATGTGTTTTGACATCTGGAAATTGTGATTTTCGTGATAACAGAAATCAAATTTTTACTACTTATTTTTATATCTTAGATTTACAAGTAAGAGTTTTTGTATAGGGTAATATACCAGTACTTTTATAAACTATAAACAATTTTTGGACTTTGCTTTTAAGAACAAAGATAGCATTTGGGGTAAATGAAAACGGAATATCTATTTTTCACCAAAAACATTATAGTTCTTTTTGTTAAAAGGTAAAAAGAACTAATTTTTTTTTTGCATGAACTTGTTACTATACTTCACTAGAAAAATTTTATGAGGTACAAAAAATATTGATGAACCTGAATCGTCTAAAACTGACTGTTTACATTTAACCCAAGATTTTGAAATTTTCCTAACATTCGGGGTAAATGTAAACACCACTGTAGTTAAGCAAGGTTTAAGAACACTCAGGGAAAAAGTTTATTTCACTTAACCAAACTGTTTAGTTAATCTATTTTATTTATTACGATAAAACAATTTCCTTGATTACAATATAAATTTGGTTCATTCTAATAAGTACGTAAAATTTGTTTGGTTATCCGAAATAAATTTTTTATTTGAAGGTGTTTGTTTCATTTTAAAAAATTAGTGTTTTGAATAGAGAATATTATTTAGTTGAATACAATTTGTTTGACACAACACACAAATTTGTTTGATTCAACCAAATCATTTTATTTGAGTCAAACAAAAATATTTGCTTGTCTCAAAAAGTACATGTGTGAATTTAAAAATGTCTGTCTCACTTGTCTACAGTCCGCGTTCACGTCAAATTCAATATAGTTAAATCGGTAAATCGAATAAACAAATTATAAGTGTCAGTTAAATAATTGCATTGTGTTCATTGTAAGACTTACTGCATATTTAATTTGTACCAGTGAGAAGAAAATTTCCAATACGATTTTGTGAAGTTTTTAGTTGGATGTTTCAAATAAACGTTTTTCTAGTATATACATATTATTGGTTAATTTATGATTTATTTTATATATATATATATATATATTAGAGGAAAATAAATAACAAAATTAAGTAAACAAAAAAATTTATTTAAATCAAGCAAATACGTTAAACTAAAACTATTCATTTGAATCAAACAAATCTTGTCTCTTAAAATAAACAAATTTTTTGGTTAAATAAAATAAAAATGTTTGGTTAAGTGTAATAACCATTTGGTTAAAACAAATAAACGTATTGGGAGAATTTTTTTAGTTGAATCAAACAAACGTTTGGTTGGCTGTATAGCAATGCATTTATTTGGTTGATTCAACCAAAATTTGGTTGTTTCCAACAAATTTTTTTCTGAGTGAAACAAGTTATTTCAAGTATACTACTGTTTTAAGGAATGGAAAATCTGAAAACAAATTCTTCTTAGATTTATAGTAAATCAACCAATTGACTGATAATGTATCATATAAAATAAACAGTCAACCATTACAAAATTAGTAATATAAAAACTTGAATAACTTGAACAAATTTTAATAAATTTTCATTCAACTTGGTAAAAAGAAGTTATTAAGGTTGCTGAATATGAATCTTAAATCAAATTTTTTAATTTCAAAATGGTGGATCCAATATGGCGATCAAACATAAATTATTGTTAAAAATTGATCAAATTTAAAATTTTCAAAATCGTAGATCCAATATGGTGGATGAACCTAAAAATGTTTTTAAAAGTTGAAATTTGCTTGAATCTGGCGTACCTGAATTTTATTTACCAATAGTGAAAAACCGTTTTCCTATATTCTAAGCATGTAAATGCACTATACAATACTATGCAGGTCTATACCTGCATCTGTCCGTGTAGTGAAATACGCGTATGCGGAGGTACTGCACGTAAAACCAAATAGGAGATATACCTGCATCTGACTAACACGAAAGAGGTATGAAAGAAGACCAAATTTCCTTTTCTATGTAATTTTACATTGCCAAAGAAATTAAATTGTGAAATAGAAGCTTTATTCAATTATTTTCTTTTAAAATGTAGTTTAAGTTCTGTTAACATTTACCCCAAATTTCGAATTCTCGGAGTGAATGTAAACACTTAATTATTTATTAACTAAATTGACGAAAATCAAAATCAATTTTTGTTAAGGCATTAATAGGGAAGAATTACGAATTTCAGTTTGATTTATTAATTTATTTATAAATCTGAGGAGTAAGAAAATAATACAACTCTGCAGTTTGAAATAAAAACTTAGTTAACTGACATTTATATCGAAACGAAAAAATAAGGAAAAACTGTTTGCTTTCAGAACCCTAATAAAAATTTAAAAATTGTTCAATTTAACTTCACATACTGGGTATAATGATGGTGCTCTATTTTATTATGAAATAAAAAATTAATTATTTAAACAAATTATATGAAAAAATGCATTTGCGTGTTTTTCTGAATGCAAATATGAAGTAAAAAGTTAGGTAAAGTCCTTTGCGTAGTTGCTCAACAAAAAGGTACGCGAGCTCGGTCCTCCGATTTGATGTAAAAACTTACCTAACTGACAGTGACGTCATGTGGTAAGGGGACGGCTGCTTGCCCTGGTCTCGACTGACTTTTTGATGGAAGAACTTAGGTAATTGCAAGCGTTGCAGATGCAAACTTTTTATTTCAAATCCAACGCTCAGACTCGACTACTTATTTGATACAAAAAACACACAAATGCCTTTAACTAATTGTAAGTTTTTCCTTCAAATCTTACATTCGATCTCGTAGCCTCGTTTGTTTTTTGGACTACGCAAAGTCCTTGCCTTAACTTTTTATCAAATACTCTTTCATTTTCTGCAATTTCTTAGATTTTTCATATTAATTTTTTACAAACAATAATTTGCAAAAAAAATTTAAACTATAACTATTAGACGCAGTTTTTTCTTACAAGTTCATTGATACCAAAAACTCATTTTTCACCAAAATGTCAGTTAACTAAGTTTTTATATCACACGGCAGAACTTTAGAGAATTGTAGTTTATATATCAGTGATAAATTTTTAAAAATGAAACAAACAAAATTGTTATAAACGATAGCCAGCACCCACCAAAATTTTTATGATTTTGTAATGTTTTAAGTAAATTTTAAAATAAAACAAATCTGAGGGATAAGGAAACATTGCGACTTTTACCAATTGTAGTTTATACATCGCTGATAAATTTACAAAAGTTAAACAAACAAAATTGTTGTAAACAATAGCCAGCACCCACAAAACGCCTAAAGGAGGGTGCGAAGCGGGACTGCTAGCTTTAGTCGGCTAAATTTTAATTTTCAATCTTTTTTGCATTAAAAGATAACTTATACTATGGCATTGCCAATTGTCTAAATAAAATATTGGCAATACTCAGAACATCTTATAGGTGAGCTAAGGAAAAAATATTGACGTGGTACTCATTTTAAAATTTGTAAATTTAGCTGAAACATCTACTATTTACATTTACCCCAAATGACACTATAACATTGCTAATGATTTCTTCTTGCTTGTGAGCTGTTTCAATGACTCTATATGTACCTGCTTCTCTCCCGCAGAAACGCTCACAGACATCGCTCTACTTTGAGATACATAGAGAGGGAATTTTTATCACTCTATCACCTTTGTTTTTGTATGACGTGAAAAATGAAATCAATACATTAAATTAATTTAAAAAAATATTTTTAAGAAATATATTTTTAAAAAGTAAATATTAATTAATAATTAAAAAAATCGATTTTCAAAATCTTCGTTTTTTGTCGGCAGCCAATAAAAAATGAAACTTTCGAAAATAAATTTTGTTTCCTTGGCAACTAATCATCGTCAATCATTGTCAGTAGCGTGATCATCTTGAGCAAAATCCAATGAAATTTTTTTTTTGGTTGCCAATTGAGGAGTTGGATTCTAGAACCGGCTCTTCGCTCGGAGCGCAAGCGCTAATACCAGTCGGGTGGCAGAGAGTGGCCCAGAGGGGCACACTGCTCACTGACTGGTATTAGCGCTTGCGCTATGAGCGAAGAGCCGGTTCTAGATTCCAGCTCCTCAATTATTGTTCCAATAATGACATGTAGTTCGACAAGCATAGCCCATTAATGGGCCAATCGTTTACTTCCCGCATTCGGATGTAACTTGAGCCTAAAAGGTCATTTTTAAAGATTTAATTTACAGGACGTTCAATCCTACTTTTTATTTATTTTATTTTTCTCAATTTTCAATCCCGCCTTTTGGAAAGAGGATAAGTATATTTCGTGTTGCAGGAGAGGAAGAGGACATATATGAGACGTTCCACGGTGAAAGGGACCTTAGCTGCTTAAAATTTTAGGTTATGTTTACAGTAGGTTTAGCTTCATTAAAAATGTATTATTGATTATTTAACATCAAAAAGATATTTTTCTGAAAATATTGCATATAATAATGAACTAAATATTAATAGTTTGTAAAGAAAAATAGTCATTTTTATTTATTTGTACTTCCAATTTTAGTTCTGTCAAAAACAGCTAAGGTCCCTTTCACCGTGGAGCGACACATATAATGCTTTCTACGTATATGTAACTGGTACAATTTCACTTTATATTCTGATTAACTGGCGAGGACTGAATTCATTTTTTTCGCACACTGGATTTTGAGTCGATTCAGACAACTCCGGAGGTCGCAATACTCAGGAGGCTTCATTCAAAAATTTTTCAGAGATCTCTTAACGACTTAAACAATCATCAAAACCGTAACCAATGTCACACCGCCTGTGAGTGTATGCGAGAGTGTTTGTGTGGTACTTTCCAATTATGAAACGGATCTTGACTCTTTTATATATATATATATATATATATATATATATAATCATTATTTACAAAATGATTTATTATAATTGGTGCGCAAAATTGACTTGCTCTTTTTTTAGAAGCTTACGAGTTTGGCGTTAATCTGTAAATCGTAGCAGATAATTTTTTGGTTCAGTCTAGGTGCAGATCAAAACTATTTTTTTGACAGTTACAAAAAGATAACAGTTGTAATATTATAAAATCATTAATTGTCCGAATTTTTAAAATTTAATTCCTGTGAAAAATTAAATAACAAGCATTTAAATTATAAACTAAAACCTACTATTTACAACTTTTTACGATTTGCTGACAAATGAATAATTGCATGTTTCGTGGAATTCCTTAAAAATTTTATCAAAAATAATTAAATTCTAGCAACGAATTCATTAAAATTTTTAAAAATACTTATTATATTGTTTAGAAGAATTTTTATAGGAAAATTGTAAACTTAACTAACAAAATTCAATTATTTTTGGAATTTTTATTGAAATAATAATATTAATAATAATAAATAATAATTTTATTGATAGTTCATCAAGAATTTGGTTTTTAATAGTACATTAAATTGGGAGGAAAGTGATGATTTTCCTCCCGTGATACACATAGAAAAAAATTTGTTCGAAACAACCAAATTTTGGTTGAATCAACCAAATAAATGCATTGCTATACAGTCAACCAAATGTTTGTTGATTCAACCAAATAATTTCTTCCAATACGTTTATATGCATTAACCAAATGGTTATTACACTTAACCAAAAAATTTTATTTTATATAACGAAAAAATTTGTTTATTTAAAGAGAAAAGATTTGTTTGGTTCAAATAAATAGTTTTAGTTAACGTATTTGGTTCATTTAAATAAATATTTTTGTTTGCTTAATTTTATTTATTTTCCTGTAATAATGTTTTAATTTCCTAATTTTATATCTTCTAGTTCATATTATTCGTTAATTTACAATTTATTATATAACCAGGTGAAAAAACGCGCGCCAAAGCGCGCTTCACGTTTCTTATTTCATTAACATTGAAAAATTCTATTATTCAGAAGCATTCTACTCAAAATCACTATTTTTCTAAATATATTCAGAAAAGTCGGGAAAAATTAAGAAAATTTTGCAAAAGTACTAAAACAATATTCAATTACGAAAATTCATAAGAAAATTCTAAATGTTATATTCCTCATCATTGAAAAGATTTTATTTAAATTATTTTTAAAAATTTTGTTAAAAATTCAATTATTTTCAAAAAATTTTCTCAATTTCATATGCATTCTATTATTTACTAATTTTTAAATAAATTTCTTTCTTCTTAAAAATGTTATTAAAGATCGTCAAACGAAATCAATTATTTCGTATTATTAATGTGGTAAAAAATAGTGTTATTTTGAAAACCTGGAAAATTTCCATTTTTTAAACACAAACAATCAGGAACTTTCAAATGAACAAATGCGTGACAACCCTGATTAAGTGTTCAATAAATTTTTCAAACAAAACAAATAATAAAATAAAAATATTTTTGCCCAAAAGTCAGAATAATAATAATCTTAATATATTTAAATTCTTTGAAAAAAACTGAAAATATTATTAAAAAATTAGGGTATATAAAAATTGTTTTATTTATTCATTTTTTATTATAATTTCGATAATATAGTTTTTAACAAACAGAAATTCTGTAAATATTTTTTCCAAAATAAATATCAAATTTCTTAATCAAAATTTAATTTGCAACTTTTTTTTTACTTAAAACTTGTACTTTGTTTATAAATTGTCATTGAAAAGCAGAAAATGTGCAAAATATTTTCTAATTTTAATTTTCTAACTGTTTATTGATTTTTTTTAGAAAAAATGAAAAGATTAATTATATAATTCTAAAATGTTTATTACAAAGTCCTAATTTTTCTGGAAAGAAGAGCAATATTGAAAAATAACATTAATAATTTTTGGAGATTAATAACAATAGTTTTGTATTATTTGAAAAATAAAAATAAATAAATACCTATTATTAAATTTAAAAAGTAAGAGGGAAAAAAAGAAAAATAATATTATCTATCAAGACATATCAAAAAAACAAAAGCATAATCATGACTAACTTTAGGTGTGGACAGACTGGACTTGGGGGTTTTGAGGTCGCTAATTACGAATCCGATGTCAGATTTTCGAAATTCAAAATGGCGGATGTATAATATGGCGACATATTTTTAAAAAATTTAACGGATTCGCTTGAAACTCTTCACTTGGGTGTTCTTGAGGTCGCATATTACGAATCTGATGTCACATTTTCGAAATTTAAAATGGCGGATCTAATATGACGACATATCGAATCTAATATGGTGGGTAGTCTATAAAAATTTATCTAAATTGCTTATAATTCATTTCTTTCGGGGGTTTTTTGTTAGCTAATTACGAATCCGATGTCGAATTTTAAAAATAGGGAACTTTTAATTTTTAGGCTGTTTTTTTGTCCGGTCATTTATTACCAAATTTTGTAGTCTATTTAATCGAAAGATGTTAGTAAAATCGAGAAACATGAAATTCGAACATTTAGGGCATGATTCATACACTCTTTTAGAGAAGAAAATCAAGTTTTATTTTTCTTTATGGAACTTTACACGTTTTTCTTCAAAGGATCTTCGTAGTGGCTTTCGTTTATTATAATGTAAAACAGAATCACTTTTGATTGCTTGAAAAAATAATTTCCATACCTATCGATATCTAAATTGAGAAAGGATGTATTTACAGGTCCAGAAATAAACAAAGGGGTGATTCTGTATTATATTTTAAAAACAAAACCTACTATATGAAGATCCATTGAAGAAAAATGTGTACATGTTCATAAAGGAAAATAAAACATTTAATTTTCTTTACTAAAACTAAATACCATATTGGATACGCCATTTTGAATTTCAAAATCCAACATCGGTTTTCTAATCAACGATCCCAAAATATTAAGAATCAGATGCTTAAGTTAAAGTACTTTCCAATTATTCTATTTTTCCTTTTCTCAGTTTTTAGGTCGTATAACCGAAACTTTAAATTGTTGTACCATAGTGAAAAAAACGTCGGATCGGATTAGGTGTAGAATATTTTGAAAGGTGATTAATTGAACTTTCTTTTAAAATTTGCTCCAATGATAAAAAAATTGTTGTAGATTTTATTGAGAGTCGAATGTTGCCAAAAATGGCCTTTTTCACTCTTTCAGGTTAGAATATTATATTATATATATTATATATATTATATTATTATAGTTAATAATAATTATTATTAATATTTTAAATTAGGAAAAAATTCAAACATTATTAGAGGGAAATAAATAACAATTAAATAAAATATTAAAATTATTTCTTCATATAAACAAAATAACTTAATTATAAAAACCATTTAAAATATTACATTAAACATATTATATGATTTTTATACATACACCCTGAAAAAAGTTTATTCGAAACAACCAACTGAAAACTTTACAAAAACTTATTGGAAATTTTCTTCCCACTGGTACAAATTAAATATGCAGTAAGTCTTATGATGAACACCATGCAATTATTTAACTGACACTTATAATTTTTCCATTCCTTAAAACAGTAGTATACTTGAAATAACTTGTTTCACTCAGAAAAAAATTTGTTGGAAACAACCAAATTTTGGTTGAATCAACCAAATAAATGCATTGCTATACAGCCAACCAAACGTTTGTTTGATTCAACTAAAAAAATTCTCCCAATACGTTTATTTGTTTTAACCAAATGTTTATTACACTTAACCAAACATTTTTATTTTATTTAACCAAAAAATTTGTTTATTTTAAGAGACAAGATTTGTTTGATTCAAATGAATAGTTTTAGTTTAACGTATTTGCTTGATTTAAATAAATTTTTTTGTTTACTTAATTTTGTTATTTATTTTCCTCTAATATATATATATATATATATATATATATATATATATATATATAAAATAAATCATAAATTAACCAATAATATGTATATACTAGAAAAAAGTTTATTCGAAACAACCAACTGAAAACTTTACAAAAACTTATTGGAAATTTTCTTCCCACTGGTACAAATTAAATATGCAGTAAGTCTTATGATGAACACCATGCAATTATTTAACTGACACTTATAATTTTGTATTTTCGATTTACCGATTTAACTAATGAATTTGGCGCGAGCGCGGACTGTAGACAAATGAGGCCGCTATTTTTAAATTCACACATGTACTTTTTAGACAAGCAAATATTTTTGTTTGACTCAAATAAAATGATTTGGTTGAATCAAAAAAATTTGTATGTTGTGTCAAACAAATTGTACTTAACTAAACAATATTCTCTATTCAAAACACTAATTTTTTAAAATGAAACAAACACCTTCAAATAAAATATTTCTTTCAGATAACCAAACATATTTTACGTATTTATTAAAATGAAACAAATTTTTATTTAAATCAACGAAATTGTTTTATTGTAACAAATAAAGATTTACTTTCAACCCTCTATACAGGTAAGAAATGATGTACTTTCGGTGCGTGTGTTATCAAAAAAATTGTTTCTTGAAAGTTTGAAGCAAATCGAACAATATTAATACGTGTCTCTAGTCGACTAAAATTTTTAATGGAAAATACGTGTAATTTTTCCTACATTTGATTTTGCATTCTTATTTTGCTCCTCATCTTGGATAATTATTTCATTCTACTCAAATATTAGTCTGATTTCTCTTTCGGCGACGCCGTTTACAACTTTTAAGTTTCTTGCTTATAGAAACCAAGTTGATTATTAATATTAGATGGCCACTCAGAAACGTCAAGATAAAAAAAAGGAGCAATTAATATGAAATCGATTTAAACTTTTTAGTAACTCACAAAAAATGAATCAATTTTTCCAAAAAACGAGATATTGTGCCACTGAAAAAAATATATTTATGATACTACCATAAATATGGGCAATACTCACATATTATATTGCTGGATATGGGACAGTCATACAGTATTGCTGTTTCAGCTATACGCAGTGTAGAATAGCTATATGTATGCGTGAGAGACAGTAATATGTATGTGAAGAACACCAATACTGTATTTGAAGAACAGAAATACAGTATTGCTGTTTCAGCTATACGTCCTAACTATACGAGTATGACAAAATCGGCAATATCATTTTTTTCAATGGTTAACAATTTTTATTTTTAATATACACTACCGTCCGAAATTGTGCGAACGCTAACATCTCGAGCTATTAAAAAACACACCCGCACAGAAACAGTGATAACTCGGTTAAAAATGAAACTAGATGCTTTTTTTAAATTGCATTGGAAAGCTTATTAAATTTCCAATGAAATCCTACTATGTTAAGTTGTATTGCATAAATAGGAAGCGAGATATCATGTTATAAAGACAAAAAAATAATTATATTTTTTTCGGAATTTCTTACTCTGACTTTGACTCCCGGCACAGTTTAGCAAAGTTTATGAAAAAAATTGTTACTTTTACAGACAATTCCTTGTAACCTAAGCTTTAAATAGAGACCAAGAACAGCAAAAAATATTTACGGGTTCGCGAGATATTAAAAAAGAGTCGGACCGTGCAAAGCAGAATTTTCAATCATCGATCTCTCTAATTCGCCGTTGAGTCAATTACTTGTCTGTGAAAAAAGTGTCGAAAATTAATTTTACCAAGTACATTCTTACTGAGATCCATTTTTTAATTTAATTTATTATATATCGATATTTAAAAAGTGGATCCCAGTAAGAATGTACTTGGTAAAATTAATTTTCGACACTTTTTTCATAGACAAGTAATTGACTCAACGGCGAATTAGAGAAATCGATGATTGAAAATTCTGCTTTGCACGGTCCTACTATTTTTGTAATATCTCGGGAACCCGTAAATATTTTTTGCTATTCTTGGTCTCTATTTAAAGCTTAGGTTACAAGGAATTGTCTGTAAAAGTAACAATTTTTTTCATAAACTTTGCTAAACTGTGCCAGGAGTCCAAGTCAGAGTAAGAAATTCCGAAAAAAATATAATTATTTTTTTGTCGTTATAACATGATATCTCGCTTCCTATTTATGCAATACAACTTAACACAGTAGCATTTCATTGGAAATTTAATAAGCTTTCCAATGCAATTTAAAAATAGCATCTAGCTTCATTTTTAACCGAGTTATCACTGTTTCTGTGCGGGTGTGTTTTTTAATAGCTCGAGATGTTAGCGTTCGCACAATTTCGGACGGTAGTGTAAGTTCATGTAAAAGTTAACGTTTGAACTTAAATAACTCAAAATTTCGCATCGCAAACAGCAGTTGTATACTTACTTTAAAAGATAGAACTGATAGATTTACTTTTTACTGTAATAGAATTCTTCTTAGCAATTAATAAAATTTCATTAACAATTAGAAAAGCTTTACTTATTGTTAGTAAAAGTATAACTAAAAAATTAAGTTGATAACTTTCCGTCAATTCATTAGTAAATTTCTACTAATTCAGATTTTGAGAGTAAATGATATAAGAAACGAACTTCTGGGACGAAAGGGGTTAATTTGGAAAATTAAAGGCATGTGGAGGTTACAAAGGTGTTCTGGAGGTTATAATATTACAATCATACGCAAATGGAAAATTCATCAAAATCAATCACAATCAAATAAAAAATGCAGATAATTTCACGAGTGTAATGAACAATAATTCAAATGATTTCATCAAGAAAAAAAGAAGAAGGAGAAGAAGAAACGAAACTAAAGAGAGAATAGAATGTCGTGGGCTGTGGACAATTACTAACAGACTTTGCATATACAAAGTAAATAAAAGACAATGGACTGAGCAAACAAGTTCTTCGCAATTTTTCCACAGGTACGAGACACTTATCGATATACTGGTATTTTACGACTGCACGTGCGATTAGAATTAGTGGCGCCGCGGCAAAGGAGATGCATGTCCACACTTGTAAATCCATTAAGCTCGATCTTTTTGCAGATTGCCGCGACCCACACGACCAATAGGTGTGGCAGCCCGTATTTTCCCTTGAGAAAAATCTTTCCCTGAGTTGTGTTAAAATGAGACGAGAAAAAAACTGAAATCAATAAAAGAAAGAGGGAAAAAAGTTATATACAAATAATAGACAACACAATCATTTCTTTTCTCTATGATGCCAGACAAATGTACATATATATGTATAAAGAGCAACAGATTCACCCAACAATTGAAGAGAATGAAAGTGGTAAACGTTAAAGCGCTAAGTTACACACTCAGCACCTCCAGGAAGTATCTTGTGCAAGCTTAGAATTGTTACGTGGGTAAACTACTTCTACAAGGTTCACTTGCGAGTTCAACTTAATGTTGTATATACTCGTTTACCTAATATTGGTGTGGGCGATGCAAAATCGATTATTGTTATTAGATTTTGAAAATATTTTTTGAAAAAAAAATTTAAACATACATTTTGAAATTTTTTTTCCTAACAAACTTAAACATTTTTTAACTGTTTCCTCATTGAAAAACAATTTTCAAATTTATTATAATTTTGTATGGGAAAGAAAAAATGCTTTTTTAAAATAGAGAAGACTTTCGTGCCAGACTAAATGTTAGTTGTACGATAGTAAGATTTCCAAGAATAGAATTTTTTACACAACTTTTATATTTAATTCTTATAGTAAACATAATCACAGTAGAAAATTCCACCAGGAAAAATAAACCCTTTTTCTGGAGTTGAATATGTTTTTTGATTAGACTAAATTAATTTAAGAGAAAAGTTATTTTTAAATGAATAAAAGATCATTTTAAATAAAAAATGTTCTCAGGTCACAATTAAGTTACTTCTAAAAAAGTAGAAGTAGAAAAAGCTCTGAACGTCAAAAAGGTAAAACAGTATGTTCTAAAGTAGAAAAACTTCGAAAAAAATCATTTTTGTACTGGAAAAGCTATGAAGTCAGGAAAGGGTATTTTTAAGTAGAAAAAGCTCTAAAGTTAAAAACAGTAGTTTTTTTGTGTACTAGAAAAAGTTTCCAATTAAGGAATAGGCGTTTTTTCAGTAGAAAAATTTCTTGTGACAGAAGCTCATGCAAATTACGTGACCAGCTAAATTAACGTAAATTACGTAACTATAGTGTAGAATAGAATCCCAGGTGAGAAAGAAAAATGCTGACGATGATTTGAAGCTTGATTGACCAATAGTTGAACCAGTCTTTATACCATTGTCAAAATTAATATTGGTTCAGCATGGGACACCAATATTCGCCCCATGCTCGATTCAAGACTCGGTCAACCTTCGTAAGTCAAGCTTAACCCCTTCGCAGTCCAGCTAAAAATCGCTTGTGGTCCAAAAACGATCCAAAAAAAAAGATTCTAGAAAATGGGATTTCATTGTAATTAAGGTTTTTGGAGTCGCAAAATTCGAATTTGAAGTCAGTTTTTCAAAATTTAAAATGGCGGATCCAAAATGGCGAATTCGAAAATTTTAAATTTTATCAGATTTGCTTGAAACTTGTTACCCTGTAAAAAAAAAGTATTGAGAGTACGGGATCCCGCATTGAGAGTGCCTACCCTTCAATGCGGTATTCGCGAAATAGCGCATTGGGTGTCGTGGTGAATGCGTTATTCAAGGGGTCCCAATGCGTTGCAAGTTTTAAGCTTTAAAAAAAAAGAAAATACGTGACAGGAGTAAATAATTAGTGTCAGTGTATCAAAATACGAGTTAAAGGAATGAAAAAATACTAATAGTGAGTGTGAAAATGAAGTTTAAAGAAAATAAGGTAAGATTAACTGTTACATATGAGTCCAATGCGTCATAGGCTGTTTTCAATGCGGCGCATAATCGGTATATGTAGTTCGCGCTCTGCAGCGGCGCTCTCTTCTTTACCAACAACGGATTCTTTCTATTCAAATGGTAATTTTGAAAATAATGAAAAATAATATTAACTAAAAGTTGATAATGCATTTCAATCAATAAAAAATGTTAATTAATTTAATATTATTAACGACCCAGCGTTGGAACGTTATTAAGTAATTAAAATTCTTTCAAAAAATATTGTTATAATTTCTAAAAATTGTTCAAAATAATCGATTTAGAGAAAAATTTTAATTAAAAATAGTGGTCAATAATTGAATTTCGTAATTAAAAATTTTTTATAATCAATAATTTGGAAAACTTGTGAACAATTCAAATGTCCTAAAATTTTAATTGAAATATTTTTCAAATTAATTTGATTTCAAACAATAGAATCCATTAACAAATTTTGGAAGAATTTTAATTTAATTTCAAATTGTATTTTAAGTAAACTTTCTAATAGTTCTTTAAATTAATTAATTTTCAAAGAACCTATTGATAAAAATTAGGAAAAATAATATAGAGAATTTTAGTTAATAATTTTTAAATGTTATTGAATATAAGAGTTAAGTAAAACTTTTAGAAACATTTAATAGCTAAAAGTTTTTAAATTAAATTATTTCAAAATATTAATTTTGAATATTTTTAATTAAAAATTATAACAAATTAATTAATTGTAAATTTTAATATCACATATTTTTAAAATTATTTAGTTATTACTAAATGTTTAGAATTATTTGAATTATTAATAGGCAAAATATATTTAATAGAACAATTTTCGAATAATCAGTATTTCGTAAAATTAAGTTGAAAATAGTTAAATGTTTTACGTACTTTGAGTGAACTTTCGTTATCTTTGAATAATTAAATTGAAAAAGAAGTTCAATAAATTGTAATTAAATATTTATTTTAGATAGTTATTTAAGTTTTGAATTGTTTTAGTAAAAGATGTGAAATTAATTGAATTTTGTAAGAAATCTTGATAAACGAGGTTTCTAAAATTTTTGATAGAACAATTGAATAGTTTTAGTAAAAGATGTGAGATTAATTAAATTTTATAACAATTCTTGAAAACCGCGGTTTTTAAAAAAAATTTTGGAACAATTGAATTTTTGAAAGCGTTTAAATGACAAAATTTAAAAAATGTTAACTTTCGTCAAATTTTAATAAAATAAGATTTATATTTTCGATAATTTTGTATAAGTTTTTGTGACAATTCGAAATAAAATCAACGAATTTTTTAACATTTTGGTACTTTTAATTGAATAAAACGAAATTGTATTTTAAACCTGATTAAAAACAATTTTTTGGAGTTGTACATATCTGTATTTTAATCTTTGAAGTTTATTTATTTATTTAAAAATATCAGTTAAATTAAAAATGTATCAAATATCATTTAATAACTTTTTACTTCAATATTTATTTTTAACTAAATAGCAAATTTTTAAATTACTTTTAAAATTACATTCTTATTTGTTAATAATTTTTTACATTTAAATAGAATAAATGAAATATATTTTCAAAATTACCATTTGAATAGAAAGAATCCGTTGTTGGTAAAGAAGAGAGCGCCGCTGCAGAGCGCGAACTACATATACCGAATATGCGCCGCATTGAAAACAGCCTATGACGCATAAGGCTATTCAAGTTGGGTGGGGGAAAATTCAAGATGGCCGTTCACTGGTGCACAAACTTGTATACAAAGTGTATGGGATAGAGTCTAATTTTTTAAATATCTCGCTTAAACGAAATTTTTAACCATAAGTTTATTAGGATTTTGTGTTTTATTTTTAATGAACTATTTTTTGCAATAATAAAAATCGATTTTTTTAATTTTTCGATTTTATTATTGCAAAAAATAGTTCATTAAAAATAAAACATAAAATCCTAATAAACTTATGGTTAAAACTTTCGTTTAAGCGAGATATTTAAAAAATTAGACTCTATCCCATACACTTTGTATACAAGTTTGTGCACCAGTAAACGGCCATCTTGAATTTTCCCCCACCCAACTTGAATAGCCTTATTGGACTCATATGTAACAGTTAATCTTACCTTATTTTCTTTAAACTTCATTTTCACACTCACTATTAGTATTTTTTCATTCCTTTAACTCGTATTTTGATACACTGACACTAATTATTTACTCCTGTCACGTATTTTCTTTTTTTTAAAGCTTAAAACTTGCAACGCATTGGGACCCCTTGAATAACGCATTCACCACGACACCCAATGCGCTATTTCGCGAATACCGCATTGAAGGGTAGGCACTCTCAATGCGGGATCCCGTACTCTCAATACTTTTTTTTTACAGGGTATCCGCCATATTGGATTCACCATTTTAATTTTGTAAATCTGACATCATATCCGTAATGAGCGACTCCGAAAACCCCCAAGTAACGAGTTTCAAGCGTATTTGATAAATTTTTAAATCTTCATAGTCGCCATTTTGGGTCCACCATTTTGAATTTTGAAAATCTGACTTGAAATTCGGATTCAGCGACCCCAAAAACCTTAGTATGCACTTGGTCATTGAAATCGAATTATGTTTAGTATTTTATTTTTGAGATGGATATACAGTCGAACTTGGTTAAGCGAGAGTTCAAGGGACCAGCAATTTTCTCCCGCTTATAGAGGTTTCTCACTTATCCACTTTCAAATACAGGAGTACTGTATTGACGGGACCAGCAAATAACTTTCGCTTATAGAGGTTTCTCGCTTATCCAGTTCTCTCTTATCCAGGTTCGACTGTATATGGCCACAGACGTTAAGGTGGCACGACTTTTTGTGGCTACATATGGGCCATGGACTGTCAAGGGATTAAACATCTTATCTTAATTCAAGCTTGTAATTTTTTATATTAATTTATTTAAAAATTATTATTAGTTATTATTATTATTTCAAAACATAATAATTTAATCAACATTAAGATATCAATGTGTAAATAAATATTTATTTAGTTTTAGAGTATAATATTTATGTTAATTATATAAGATTCATATAAATAAAGTTAAATTATATATTATTTTTTTTAGTGTCAAATTATTATTTTTAAATTTCAAGAGTTTCGTTTGTCTGAAAAATTTTCAGTGATCTAAAACTTACAGTGTTAAAAATTTTCATTAGGGTGTAATAAATATTTATTCAATATTTTTTGGAAGCCATAAAATTATTTAAATAAAAGATGTTTTGATTTTTCTGTTTGGCCTAATGGCTTCATTATATATTTATATTTACAACAAGATGACGCGTTTCGACATGGAATACCACATCCTCATCAGATCTACAATGATAATTATATATATATATATGTTATATTGTAGTTAATTATCATTGTAGATCTGATGAGGATGTGGTATTCCATGTCGAAACGCGTCATCTTATTGTAAATATAAATATATAATGAAGCCATTAGGCCAAACAGAAAAATCAAAACATCTTTTATTTAAATAAATATTTAGGCCAAGTATTTTTCCACTAGGATTAACCGTTTAGTAAATATTATCAAAATTCTATTTTTTGTCACACGCGAGAATCGGCTACCTCCCCTCTTTTCTCGCACTAGTGCGTCTAAAACGTTACTTTAGTCGAGTTTTTGACGTAAGGTGTTATAGAAAATAAATATACCGTTTAAATAATAATATTAATTCAAATTAATATTATACCGTGTACAGTTAAATAAAGCCATATACATGTCATCAAGACAATAAAATACTTTGATTTACAAATTATTACAGCAACTCACATACAGATGACATACAACTCAAGAAACACTCTATATACTCTATACGAAACAAAAGTAATTTTTTATTTATTTTTAAATTTTGCAAAAAAGTTATTTTTGTAGGGGAGTTAAAAGGTAAAACGGACGAATTTTTTTTACATGAACTTGTTACTTTACTTCCCTAGAAAAATTTTATAAGGTACAAAAAAATATTGATGAACCTGAATCGTCTAAAACTGACTGTTTACATTTACCCCGAGATTTTGAAATTTTCCTAAAATTAAGGGTAAATATAAACACCACTGTAGTTAAGCTAAGTTTAAGAAACAAGTTATTTCAAGTATACTACTGTTTTAAATGATTGGAAAATTGAAAAAAATTCTTCGTAGATGTATAGTAAATCAAACAGTTAACTGATAATGTATTATATAAAATAAAGAATCAACCATTACAAAATTAGTAATATAAAATTTGAATAACTTGAACAAATTTCAATAGATTTTCATTCAGCTTGATAAAAAGAAATTTTTATGGTTGCTGAATAAGAATCTAAAATAGAATTTTTAAATTTCAAAATTGCGGATCCAATAATTTATTCAATTATATATATTCTTTAAAAATGTAGTTAAAGTTTTGTTTACATTTACCCCGAGTTTTCGCATTCTTGGGGTAAATGTGAACACTTAATTATTTATTAACTAAATTGACGAAAATCAAAGTCAATTTTTGTTAAGGCATTAATAGGGAAGAATTACAAATTTTATTTTAAGTTTTTAATTTATTTTTATGCAAATACAAGACAGAATACTGAAATAGTCAACTTTTGATTTTCAATCTTTTTTGCATTAAAAGATAACTTACACTTTGCCAATTGTCAAAATAAAATATTGTCAATACTCAGAACATTTTGTAGATGAGCTGAGGTAAAAATATTGACGTCGTACTAATTTTTTTGTCAATTTACTTGAAACATCTACTGTTTACATTTACGAGACTGAAGGCGCGCTGAATTTATTATTTATTTTTAATTTTTATTTAGTAATAATTACACAGGCCAACAAAATTTTGTGGCCTAACCAATAGAAGCTGATTTTTATAGGATTTTGTCCATAGAATACGAATTTGACCTTGAAAATATTGGATTGGCTCCAGTTTTTAATCAATTTACGTTTCATTATACAAAATATGCATTTTTGGCATTTTTTGAATGATTGTACAACAATACACAGAAACAGTAAATTTGTCCGCATAACACCAATTGAAAGCTTAAACACTGCTCTTGAATATCCAAAAACAAAAAATGTAATTTATGTACACTTTAACCTATAATGTCCAAAAAAACATACGCTGTTCCATAAACGTATTAAAATTAATATTACTTTTGACCATGTAAGGTAATTCAAGTAAAAATTAGTGTCTCTGGCGTTTTCATAATCGCTAGTTACAAATCTGCTATGAAATATAAAAATTACAAGTGGCGGACCAAATTTTTAAAGATAATTTACGCCTTTTATGATAAAAATTTAAAATTTTTAAAAAATTCTGCCATATTGGATTCGCCATTTTGAATATTAAAATCTAAATACAGATCAGTAAGCAGCGACCATAAAAACCCCTAGAGAGACTAATTGTTATTTAAATTACCTTACATGGTCAAAAGTACTGTTGTTTTCAATATGCTTGTGGAACAGCGAATGTCTCTTTTGACATTACAGGTTAAAGTGTACATAAATTACATTTTTTGTTTTTGGATATTGAAGAGCAGTGTTTAAACTTTCATTTTGTGCTATGCGGACAGATTTACTGATTCGGTGTATTGTTGTACATTCATTCAAAAAATGCTAAAAATGCATATTTTGTATATTGAAACGTAAATTGATTAAAAACTAGAGCCAATCCAATATTTTCAAGGTCAGATTCGTATTCTACGGACAAAATCCTGTAAGAATCGGCAGTAATATTTTAGGCAACATGCAGTTGATTAAAATTTGTCGGCCTGTGTTAATTATTCATTTCATTTATTTATATAATTTTATATATACATAATTTTTTATATTATTATTAATTCTTGAACAGGTATCAAATTATTAATATTTAAAAACAAACTTAAAAAATTGCATTTTTGACGATAATGATCGACAATATAACGGCGAGTACACAATTGGATGTATGTGACTCTGGTATAGAAAGTGGGCACATACTTATTTTCTAAAATAATTTTTTCAAATAAATTATTGTTAAAATAAAGATTTCCCCTCTAAAGAATAATCTTCTTTATCATTTTAAATACATTTTCATAAAGCAATCATAAAAATAGCGTTATTTGTCCCTACGTAGGTGAACGTAAAGTGAGTGTTTTTAGTAAGTAGTTACGAAAATACTGCGAATGATAGTTCTGTTCAAAAAAGAGCTTTGTTTGTTCTTGTTCGAGTATTTTTGTAACGCTTGTGTAGTTTCAATTCCGTCCAGTAGAGGCGTGATTAAGTATTCGTTCAGTTATCTATGTTTACCGTGACTTACAGCTGCGACGCAGCGTCTGTCAAATCCTAAGGTTTCTAACCTTCTTTTCAAGATCGCTCGCTCGTTCGTGTTGATTATTACTATTTTTATTTATTTCGAGATCGCTCGTGTGAAAAATTCTGTTTTTATTCTTTAATGATATTATTTTTATTAATACGTCGAAGCACAAGACTAGGTTTCGGGGGGCTTCGCCCCCCGACGCGACCGGTGACTTTATGTACACCCAGATGCATAACAGCGGCTACACATGGAGGCAAAATCGCAGCGACGTTGCAATTGCCGTGCTCCCACCAACCCATTTACTCAATGCACTCCCCGCCTGTGACGTCATGAGGGGAAAGCATTGAGTAGATGGGATGGTGGGAGTCGTATGATTTCTGTCAAAATGTTTTCAGTTCATGACATATGAGAACATTCGTATGTCACAAACTAAGAATATTTGATAGAAATGACACGACTTTTCAAAATTCTTTTATACCGGAAGGATGGGTACGTAACATACTTCATGTATGTTACCCGGGTTTGTTACGTATGTTACGCATGTATGTAACTCGTTTGGTTTGCTACCCTACGTATGTTACATTTCATGACGTCAGTCAGAAGTAAGCATAACCTCAATTTTTCTGGTTGTCGACAATCCGGCACTTGGCCTTGTCTATTATTGTCATAGATGTTTTATTTATTGTCAATTAACTGATCAGTAAAAAACTTTGATACAATTATCCTAGCTTTCGCCTCTACGAAGTGAGGCCTTTTCAAGAATATAACACTGAAAATTAATAATAAAAATATTCAGAAATAAAATGTAAATAAACAGACATACAAACAAAAATCCTAACCTGTTAAAAACACGTGTTTAAAAGTTTTAAACAGACATCCTCATTACACATTTGATGTCAATACATTTATAAAAACATAAATAAAATAAAACTGGGACAAATATAACATCATTAAAACATGTAAAAAACAATTCACATGTTTTTTAAATAAATAAAGCACGTGTTGAAAACACTCATGTCAGAGAAGCATACAATACAGGAATAAGTTCCAACCTAACCTGATCTTACATACTCAAACCTCGCTCACATTCCTGTGTACTAAAGACTCGTCCATTACATGTCATTGATAAAACCGAATTCACATTAATCGAGTCATGGTCATTCATTCAAAAAACCTTTAAACTTTATTTTTATTTTCATAAAAAGAAAAACAAAAACTAATAAATTCGAAAATATAGAAAAGTAAAAAGTACAAAATTATAAAGAAAACACAAAAACTACAACTTGGAAGATGAAATTAAATTATAGTAAAAATCACTTAGACCACTAACATCTGATCTGACATTAACAGAATTCTCAAATTTCAAAATGTAAAACATTTCTTTGAAAAGCCTTTGTTTTAAATTATCCTCAACACATAAAATCTTAGTATCTTTAAAATTGAATAAATGATCATGATCATGAGAATGTGTCACAAGACTCGATGCTCTCTTGTCATTTTTACAATCTCGTTTATGTTCATTTAACCTATCCTTTAAATGTCTCGAAGTCTGGCCGATATATACACAATTACAATTGCACGGAATACAATAAACAACATTCTTTCGCAAATCAAACGGAGTCAGGTCTTTGTTTTTTGAAAAACATTTAAACGGGTAATTATAATAATGAAATACAACCTTAATGCCGAATTCCCTATAGGTTTTACCCAAAAACATATAAAGTTCCTCAACATAAAGTAAAGATATAACTTTCTCGATATCAAAATTGGTAGTATTATGAACGTGCGAAAGACCAGAATCCAAGTCAGTAATCTTTTTAAATCTAGCATTAATTTTTTTTTTTCAGGAACCAAGATGGAAAGTTATTAGAACTCATAATATCAAAAACAATTTTTAAATTATCTGTAATATACTCATTCTCCGACAATTTTACAGCCCTATCAACTAAACCATTAACAATAGAGATCTTATCTTTAATATGCATAGATGAATGAAAATCTCTGTATCTACCGGAAAAGGTTTCCTTTCTAAACCAATTAGTCCTTAATTTACAACCCACCCTAGTAATAAGAACGTCCAGAAAACTAATACTACAATTTTTCTCTATTTCTATTGTAAACTGAAGCTTTTTATGATGGTCATTAAAAATTGCAAGAGTAAAATCAATTTTATCTACTGGAACACACATTAAAATATCATCGACATATCTAAAATAAAAAATAACCGGAAAATCAAGTTTCTTTAAAACTTCAACTTCAAAACTCTCCATAACCAAATCCGCAATCGCGCCTGATAATGGTGAACCCATAGGCGTACCAAAAATCTGTTTATAATATTTACCCTGAAAAGCACAGTAAGCATTATCAAGACAGAATTCTAAAAGTTCCAAAAATTCTTTATCCGGTATATCAGTATAAGTCCTAATGTCCCTCCATCTTAGTTTTACATTTCTTAAAACCAATTCTTTTGGTATGTTCGTGAATAAGGATTTAACATCGAGAGAAATCATTCTATAATTGAGTGGAACATCGAAATTTCTAACTTTCTTTACAAACTCAAAGCTATTTTTAATATAATAACTGTTGTTTCTGATAACCTTGTTAATTACCGCACCAATAAATTTAGATAAATTGTACAATGGTGATCCACAAAAAGAGGTGACCGGTCTCACCGGTATCCCAGCTTTGTGTATCTTGGGCAAACCATAAAATTTAGGAGAGACCCCGTTGTAACTCTTTAACTTTTTAGATGTTGGACAGTTTATATACCCTTTGTGCAAAATTGTGTCAATCATTTTATTTATTTTAATTTGAATATTATTAGTCGGATCTTTTTTAAGTTTAATATAAACATCAACATCATTCAGCAAATTTAAACACTTAATGACATACTCTTGAGAATCCATAATCACAGTCACATTGCCCTTGTCTGCATTACAAATCTTAATATCATTATTCTCTTTAATAAACTTTTTTGTTTTTTCACCTAAAATATCAAAAACTGACAAAAACATATTATGGTAATTTACATTTAAATAATTCTGAAATTTATTAGACATAATACTTCTAAATACTGACTTATGATTATCCGGAACGAAATTTATTTTGTCTTCAATTATAGACAAAATGTCGAGCACGACAATATTTTTGTTTTTTGGATTTGTATAAAATTTATCTCCTAAACTCAAAAAATAACAAATGTCTTTAGGAATGTTTTTGTTAGAAAAATTCTTAAGCCATTTGTCATCAACAGAAAACTGTTTCTCATATGAGTAATATTTCTTAAGTAGACAATTAAATTTAACAATCGATTTACATATAAGAGATTTCTCAAAGTTATCAATTAAATTATGCTGACATGTAAAAAACAATTTAATGTTATTATCAAAATCTAAAATTTCCAAACTGCTTCTTAAATCAGAGTTCTGCTTTTTTAAACAACAAATAGATTTATAATTATCTGAAATCTCGAGGTTTAAAATTCTAATTTTAATTAATCATAACCATAAGTTCTGGAAATTATTGTTTTTAAAATGATACGAGGTGGAAGGCCTCTTAATAAACCCCTTTTTTAAAAACTTAATTATACTCCTACCAAGTTAGAAAACGGGAGAGCAGGTGCTCTTTGTAATGAGTGCAAAAGGACACTGAATAATACGGCTGAAGAGAGATTAAAATCTCATAGGTAAATTATAGAATTTTAAAATAATTTTTCTGATTATTATTAAAGATATTCTATATACAACACAAAATAGCGTCATGTCAATTGTCGATTCAAGTATAAAGAACAATAATAATTCGGTGAGTATATTTAATTTTATATTTGAAATGACATTGGTTAATAAATATTAAATTTCAAGAAATATGTATAAGAATAATAATGACACGATTTTTATTTATATTTCACTTGCAGATTGACCTATCCAAGAATCTTCCTGACTCCGATATTTTTGTTATTCATTTAAATGAAAATGATCCGCTTGCTGCTACTTCTGGTATTCCTGCTCGTCAACCAATTGTCAAGCCAATTGTACAACCACGTGAAAGTAAAATAAAAAAATTTTTAGATTCCGTTTCCGATAAGGAAAAAAATATGCTTGACGAAGCTTGCTGCAACCTATTTTTTGGTTGTAATTTAGATTTCGACATTGCAGATACTGAATTGTTTACAAATTTTGTAAAACTGTTAAGACCTGGTTACGTTCCGAGTTACTACAAAGACATTTTTTTCTTAAAATGCAATGAAGTAATTGCTAATTCTGTAGCGGAATCTCTAAGAGATAAAGAGATCTACGAATTGACTAAAACAGTTTTAAATGAGTACAAAGAAAATGAAACATTAAGAAAAATAATATTTGATACTGTCCCAGAAAATCTTATACCGAGTTCAATTTCATGGGAGGAAGAATTTTTCACATGTTCATTTTTCCTAAAACATTTACACAGATTTAGACAGCTTCTAGGTGAAGGAAAAATTAGCTTGAATCAGGAAGTGACAACCTTATTAATTAATGATACTTTTAAACGCAATGTTCAAGATCATTTTCAAAACTACGAGTTGTTGAATGCAGTAGTTAAAAAATTTAATAAAGAAGATTTTTGTATTGCTGATGCTCTTGAAGAATGGTTAAAAATTTATGCGGATATTGATAAAGTAAAGCTTCAATTAGCCGTTGATCATCACAAAAGTGATATATTTCTGCCGGTTTCATTGGCATCGAACTTTTTACATCCGAATTATCAAGGTCGTCGATTAACTTCAGAACAATTAAAAATAGTGAATACTTTTATGATAGAAAATTTAAGTAGTACGGGTTTAGATCAGTTAATATCATACAAGTTAAAAAAAGGAATTTTTTCTAACCTGTTCAAAAAAAATGTAGTAATGCCAGTTATATTTTGGTCTTTGTCAGAAGAAGAATGTTATGAATTATCAGTTTTTGCAAAAAATATACTGCGGATTCCAGCTTGCATTGTGAAATTAAAATGTACATTTTATTGCCATCAATTGTTGCCAGAGAATGAAGTGGAAAAACATATGAACTTGTTCTATAATTTAAGAATTCGTGAAATTAAGCAGAGTAAAAAAGAATAAGATATTTTTTAATTTTGTCTAAGCATAATTATATGATCTAGAATAAGAAAATGTTTCTATAATTGTTAAACAAAGGATATTTTAGTTGAAAAAATGTAAGTTTCAAACTAGAACTGTTTTAAATTGGTTTATATTTATGTATTATTTTATAAATAAAATATTATATACACAATGTAGCACAGAATTTTTAATTTGACAATTTCTTATTTTATTATGCATCATTGTCGACAGGAAAATTTAATGATAACCACTCTTCTAATGCATCTGCAATAGTAAAATTTGATTTTTGACATTTATTTATAAGTTCGCAAATGCCATCAAAGCAAAGTACAAAGTTGAGTACTTCTTGTTCAAAACGATTATCTTGAACTAATTTTATAACGTCAGCATTAACTTTATATTCTCCACTTCCGATAACATTCCTCATGGGAAGTAAATTGGCAAAATAACATCTATAGGAATCTCTATATGAGCATCAGCGTGTGTCACCTGGCAAAGAAATTCTTCGTCCACCTAAATTGACTTTCTAATCTAGAAGATTTGAATTCTTTTAATACAATAGTAATTTTCTCGGTGAAGGAAGACTCAACCATTGATTTTGCTAATAAATTCCCACTGTGGCTGCTGCACGTCGTAAACAAAAGTTCTATATTTTTTCCCATACATGTCATTGCTGAAGCGTTATCGGTAACAACGGCGTATATATCCGTATTGTAAATATCTTTTGCATATACCCTGGCTTCTTCCACTACTTCGATTAATGATGAGGCTGTTTCACTTTTATCAGTGAAATCCCAGCAATGGAGAAACAATTTCTCACCTAAAGCATTGTGAAGAATCCCAACAACATATTTTTCGTTTTTTGCTGTATTTTTCCAACCATCTAACAACAACACACTATGCTCATTCCTAATGCATGAATTATCAGTCAACATTTTGTTATATATTTTTTTCAAAATAGTATTGGTTAGAGTTTTCCTTGTAGGTGGAAAGTAGTTCGGATTTAAAGTGTTTATAAATTTTTTTAAAAAATCCGACTCCACAACTGTAAATGGAATGTTGCATCCAAAAAAAACATTCCCAGACTAAAGTCTTCTTTTGGTAATTCCATTTTAGTTTTAGATTGTTTTCCTGTTCCTAAAAATATAAAAAATCTGTTACTTAATTTATACGTTATAAGACTTTCTACAGGATATCTATTACATTAAATTTTTATAACTTTATTTATTGAATCCAAAATAATTCTACTGGAAATTTATATACTTTATACATGTAACTATAAATTATTAATCTTATGATTATTTTACCAGCCAGATTATTATATTTTTTATAAATAATTTGAGCTACTTACCTTCCGGTTATAGGCTTAAGGGGCTTGTATACCTCCTCCGTTCTAAGTATATCAGAAACGTCCAGCGTTTTGATTGGCTATGCTCATAGAGAATTTCCAAAAAATTTAATGTTTTGGAAATTCTCTATGAGCATAGCCAATCAAAACGCTGGACGTTTCTGAATATACTCAGAACGGAGGAGGTATACAAGCCCCTTTAATACAACAAAACAACGTGTTTAACACAAAAGTGAGGTTATGACGCATTTTTGATGTTTGCTACGTTTGCGACAATTTGTTACGTATGTTACTCATTTATGTAACATACGTAGAAAACCTCGAGTTTGTTACATTTACCCATCCCTGTCGGAAGGACAGCATTAATGCATCTGAGTGTATTATAAAATGCGATTTTTTAAAATGTCGAAAATTATTACTATTCGTTTGAGTTGGTTTTACTGTAGTCAGGGGGCTTCGCCCCCCGAACCCCTTTATTACTGCGCGATCAGCTAGTAAGTACGCTTGACAGTGGTTCTGTGTTCCGAATCTTATGTACGCGTTTCTCAACATTCTTTTGAGTTATGTATATTTTTCAGTGTCACACCTTTTTATGATTTTGTTATGAAAAGTATTGTGCGCAACACGTGTGGTGGCATTTTGGAACTCGCGCTTCTTTTCCGTAAATCGTCTACGGTGACCTTTAAATTAAAAAATTTTCTTTAGCCACCGTTCCTAGGAAACAAATTTTGAACAGTAGTCAATAAGAAAATTACCCTCAGCAACCGTTGCTATGCGATATTGACCCTTAGCAACCGTTGCTAGGCAATACTGGTCCTTAATACTGGAATTCGAAAACACGGGGCCGGTTCCTAAAAGACAACCGGCCCGGCACCGGCCCGGTAGTAACGTCGAACAATAACCGGTACCGGCACTGTGGTACCGGGCCGGTTAATAAAAGACAACCGGCACCGGCCCGGTACTACTTTTTAATACCGTTTTTACACCGGCGACGGGATTTTGCCGGCATCAAAATTAGTACCGGCCCGGTTCCGGTATTCGATGCAGTTTTTACACCATCGATGGACTTTTGCCGGCATAATATTTTTGTGTCTTAAAAAGTCTAAAAATTTAATTTTTTGCAATTTTTTTTACACCATTCGGAAAAATAAGAAAATCAAATCTCTCGAAATCAAATGTTTTTAAAAATCTTTTCTTATATAGTTGGAAAAATTACATTTCATTAAACTCTATTAATTCAGCTTTAAATTGTCCGGGAAAATCACTGAAAAATCTGGGAATATGTAACAGCTGAATTACTAGACACCTTATAATAACTTTGTTCGTTTATAATAATTTTGGTCAGGTTTTATCTGATTTATTGTTATAAAATTTTGATAATCTAACAATAGTCCAGTCGCCCTGTGAAAAAAGTAGTCATTTTTTGCCAAAATTGATACCTGAAGTCTGATTGTGGATTCATATAGTGTGGGGTGGTTGTATGAATATGTATATGTTTCCCACTCGAGATTTCTCATGCTGCGCGTTATAAACAATTTTGAAGGTGCCGAAAAACAGTTTTTTGATGACCCTTCTTTCCCATCAAATTATAGGGGAAAAAGTTGTTAAAAAAAGTTATAGAGCTCGAAAATACCTTTAAAATGATGGGTCATATGTTAAAATTGGTCCATTTGTTTACTTGCAAATGAATTTAAACCACTAAAAATGGCACTTTCTTATTTGTTTAATAACATGAACAAAAGTTAACAAATTCTTTCTATATTCTACAAAAATACACCTCTCAAGACCCTTAAGACATGTGCCAAATTTGAATCCGATTCGATAAATTGTTTATCAGAAATTCCATTTGTTAACTAAAAACATGGTTTTTTAAAATGGAATTTCTACATTTTTGGCCGGATGAAAATCAATTTTTTTTGTTGGGTTCTCTTCATGAAATGCCAATCTATCAATCACAATTTGTAACAAATTGAATTTTTACAAAAAACAATTTGGCATAAACGCCATTTGATTACTTATTCTTTTCTGCAAATTTTGCAAAAAAAAATTTTGATCTAGGTCAAAAGGGGGGGAGATAATTTTTTTTTTTTCAAAAAATTCCTGAGCCTTTAATTATTAATATTTTTCATTTTTTTTATTATATTTGTTTAGTTGATTAGTCATACTAATTATAAAAAAATCAATCTAAACATCTATGCACTTCTTGTTCGTAAAAATATTTTTCGAAAGTATGCAACGTTCGAATGCAACGTTTGAGCAGCCTAGATGCTCTAGGATGCATAGTGGGGGACATCATCAGTCGCTCGCGCTAAAGTTGAATTCAAACTTTCAAATTCGTAAAAGTTGTCATAACATTCAAACAAATTGATGAATTTTGATCATTTTTTTTTAAACTGGGCTAAAATTTATTAATATTTTGACATTATTTATAAATTTTTCAAAAAACAAATAAAAAATTTGAATTCCTGAGAAAATTTTAGCCCAGTTTAAAAAAAATGATCAAAATTCATCAATTTGTTTGAATGTTATGACAACTTTTACGAATTTGAAAGTTTGAATTGAACTTTAGCGCGAGCGACTGATGATGTCCCCCACTATGCATCCTAGAGCATCTAGGCTGCTCAAACGTTGCATTCGAACGTTGCATACTTTTGAAAAATATTTTTACGAACAAGAAGTGCATAGATGTTTAGATTGATTTTTTTATAATTAGTATGACTAATCAACTAAACAAATATAATAAAAAAAATAAAAAATATTAATAATTAAAGGCTCATTTCCTGACAATGTTATTGAATTATTGGGTAATTAGTTGAGTATTTAACATTTTGAATGTCCCGCATTTCGCGATTTGTGGCGATTTTTTTCAACAGATGGCGCCGAACTATCAATATTTCTTGTCATTATTAGGTTATAACGGTTATAATAAATAACGCAAACAAATAATCAAAATTTGTCGCTGTCTTTTTCGGCTAAAAAAATACATAAATCTAAGTTTGTTGTCTTCGTTCAGTTCACGTTATATCATTGTTTATTTTTAAATTAAAAATTTCGTATTCCATTTGTTATATTTTATCAATAATAAAATCTATAACTTATTATATTCAAAATTATAACTTCATTTTAATTTTCTCTTAATAAAATATTATTTAAATTCACAGTTGCAATTCATTAAACCTATACTTATTATTTAATAAACCAATATTTATTATTTATAGAACTCATAATTTATCATTAATAAATCATACTGAAGACGGAAATAAGAAGAAATTTTATATATACAAAATAAAACTGTCGGGATTACCTTAAATTCTTAAAAAATCAAGTGATCGGGTTTACCCCGAGGTCATAGTTTTGAATTTTCTTCATAACTTCCTCTGCAGTGCGAATTTCACGTTTTCGCGCTTATTGTTGGAAAGATCAACTCAAATGCAATGTTTTTGCTGTACATTGCAAAAAAATTCGGCTAAAAGTTTTAAAGTTATAAGCAATTTAAAAGAAAAATTAATGTTGTAAGGGTTGGACATGGGTGTAAGGGTTGAGCCACTGTAGAAAATTAATGAAATATTTAGGTAAATGGTTAAAAATGTCCTTCAAATAATAGAATGACACTTGAAAATAAGGAAAGGAACCATGAAATTAAAATAAAATTCCATATTGTGCATTTTTGCATAACATTAGATATTTTATTTCTTAAGAATGAAAGAAAAAATTTTTAAATTAAAACAATAAAAAAGATTATCGAAAAATTTTTTTCCCTCTTTTATCGTTAGAAACAAAGTTTTTGACACCTCCTTAAGTCAAAAAATAAATTTCTGTTGCAAGTACGCTTCGTAATTGCAATATTTTAGGCGGTTCCACCCTTACGACATACCACACAGAAAACAAACGCGTCACACAAAACCCCTAAATTTCTTTTCACATTTTCGTATAACATCTTAATAAACAATTTCAATAAATTTACTTTGTCTTTGGCATATTTCTTCTACATTTACTTCTCTTTTTTTGACACAACAAAAAAGTTTCTGCACGGAAAAAAATTTCCTGTAAAATTTACAAGATTTCCTGCGCCATCTATGATCCGCGGTTGTAATATCCACAAACGGCTGAGTTTGGGAAATACACAAACTGTAGCAGACGAACTGCAGGATTTTTTGGTGCTATTACAGATTGGTTTGTGCTATACCCAAACCAGCTTGTTGGAAACACTAAACTCGCCTGTATAAAGCACAACATAACCTATTCGTATATTCTACAAAAGACTTTGTGTGTTTCACAAGAAATTTTTTTCCGTGTGTTGTGCGCATAACAATGACTTGCAAAAAACAACAGTATACGTTCGTACACTGAAAAAAAAATTTATTTGATTCAAATAACCGATTATTTGGTTATTATCAAATAAATATTTACTTGAATCAAATAATTTGTATTTAAATCAAATAAATTGTATTTGAATTAAATATTTCAGTATTTAAATCAAATATTATTTAATTGATTCAAATAAAAATTATTTGATTCAAGTAAATATTTATTTGATAATAACCAAATAATCGGTTATTTGAATCAAATAATTTTTTTTTCAGTGTATACTTGACTGAAACTCATGTGAAAAGTTGATTGGCATTAGTAGCAAGAATTTAAGTACAAAAACATATGGCGCTAGTGTGATAGAACAAAATAAACGCAATGGCTCAACCCTAACACCTGTCCAACCCTAACAGCACTCCCCTAATTTTTACATTTAATTTCTTTTAATGGAACATTTAATTAATTCTTTTTGTTGAATGGTAATTACAGATGTGTTGCATAAATTGTTAAAATATAGAATTGTTGAATTTTCTTTGAAATTAAAAAAATAATAATAAGCGAACTAGAGTTAAAATTTGGATTGGATTTTTAACCCTCCATCCGTCGCATCTTTTTTTGTAACGCGATCCGTCGCAAGTGAGGAAACTTCTCACCCATCGTAAATTCATCAAAAATTGTTATAAAATGCCAAATTTTTTTTGGAATGTTCATTATAATTTCCAAACAACCTATTGCAAGTAAAATTAACTTTCACTTTCTGTTAATTATTTAAATAAAAAATTAATGACAAATGAAATCGAGTATACGCGGTCAGTCGCACGGTGAGAAGTTTCCTCACTTTGCGTCAAAAATTCTTGACATTTGCTGCTTAAAAATTCAATTACAAAAAAACTTAAATAAATAAAAACACAAAAATTGTTTTAAAATAAAGAAGAAGAGTTTTGTGAAAGGTACTGAGAATATGAAATTATAATTTTTTGTATTTTGAAAGTTATAAATAAAAAAAGAAACTGGGTGAGGAAACTATTCTTTAGAAACAGTTCTGTTTCTAAAATAAAATAATAAAATGAATAGTTTGGCATTTATTCTCTCCGATAAATTACGAATTCTAATCAATCGATTAAAACAGGGACCGCTACTAAAACGAAACTAAATAGAAAATTACTTTCGTTTTAGTGTTTGAGTTGACACGAAACTAAATTAACGAAGTGACTTTAGTTTCAAGTCGACACGAAACTAAATTAACAAACTGAGTTTAGTTTCGTGTCGACCCGAAACTAAATTAACAAATTAGATTTAGTATCGTGTCGACTCAAAACAAAATATTGAAAAACATAATTATTTAGTGTCAATCAGATAAATTGTTTCCCCTGACTTACGTAACTATAGTAACTTACATAATTAAAGGAGGATACGTATGTTACATAACCGTAGCAAAATAACGTAACTTACGTAAATAAGATTATTTACGTAATTTAAGTAAATTTGACTATTTATGTAAAAATATACGCAATTAATCAACCGCACGCTATTAAACGAACTTACGTAACTATAATAACATACACAATTAAGTGAATTTACGTAAGTTACGTAACTTGCGTAAATGTGATTATTTACGTAATGTAAGTAAATTTGACCATTTATGTAAGTTACTGTAGGTACGTAACTTACGTAAGTACATTCAATTGCGTAAGTTATTCTGTTTACGTAACTTACGTAAGTTTGATCATTCACGTAAGTTCATTTAATAGCGTGCGGTTGATTAATTGCGTAAGTTACGTAACTTACGTAAATGGTCAAACTTACGTGAGCTACACAACTAGAATAACTTACGCAATTAAATGAACTTACGTAAGTTATGTACATACAGTAACTTACATAAATAGTTAAATTTACTTAAATTACGTAAACAATCTCATTTACGTAAGTTACGTTATTTTGCTATGGTTATGTAACATACGTAACTTCCTTTAATTATGTAAGTTACTATAGTTACGTAAGTCAGGGGAAACAATTTTTCTGATTGACACTAAATAATTATGTTTTTCAATATTTTGTTTTGAGTCGACACGATACTAAATCTAATTTGTTAATTTAGTTTCGTGTCGACTTGAAACTAAAGTCACTTCGTTAATTTAGTTTCGTGTCCACTCAAACACTAAAACGAAACTAAACTTTCGAGACGGTCCCTGGATTAAAATCATAAAAACAGGCCTCGGATCGACTTTAAGGACCAAAAATAATAGTCGCTTATTTAGTAACAAAAAAAAGTTGTTTACTTTATTTAGTATTATCACAAAAATTCTTTAATCTTTCTCAATTTTAAATAGTAAAAATGTTTGATGATTTGACTTTTTGCTTTGGAATTAATAAACAAAATGAAATTTCACATAGATTTTAACATATAAAAAATTTTTTTGGAATGAATCAGAATATTCATCATGGTAAAAATGTTTACTAATTTCACTTTTTAATTAGTAAATTTTACTAATAAATTAGTAGAAATAACTAGAACATTATTGTTATAATTTAATTCCAAATGTAAACTATTCTATTCTTTAGAAATTTTAACTCTAGTTCGACCATTATTTTTTTTTAATTTCAAAGAAAATTCAACAATTCTATATTTTAACAATTTATGCAACACATCTGTAATTACCATTCAACAAAAAGAATTAATTAAATGTTCCATTAAAAGAAATTAAATGTAAAAATTTCGTTAAAATAAATTTATTTCCAACATAGATGTAGTGTTTGAGAAACACAAAAAAATTTGTGGGAAAAAAGTCTCTTTTATAGAACGATAATCCCACGAAGTTTCGCGAAAATCGGCGCACTCTTTGCAAATCGTGATATTTCTGACGTGAAATGCTCCAAAAGTTAAAAACAAAGCGAAAAGCAATGAAAGTCTTTGTAAATGAAAGAAATATTTCTTTGCTCGTATATTAATAGTATTTCGGTTTGGAATTTTAATTGTCCACATTTCCTATCTAATTACATTCCGTAATTATAGGTACGTTCTACGAAATTCGATTAATTATTATCAAACCTAAACAATGTCATAAGTAAATATCACATTCATTATTATTTTTAAAATTATTTCATATGACGTATAATTAAACCAACATAATCGATTTTACGATTTTTATTAATGACTATAATAACAATTGTCTATTTTTCTCTGTTACAGGTATGTGACACTAAATAATTGCTCCTTATTTGTAAGTAAAAAATAAAAAGTATTTTGCTATAAGTAGAATTTACACGGAGAAAAATGGATTATACAATTAGGAATATAGAAAATAAGATCATACTAAATATTATCTGATTATTACCCTTTATAATCTATTTACAACCTTTCAATGTTTTAGAATTATTTCTGGTATTCACAATAGATTATACATTTTATACTCAAAAATCGAATCAAATTATAATTTTAGATTATTACTACAGCAACATGTTTTTTTTTATATTGTCATACACTGAGAAAAATAGAGTTTGAAAAACTGAGAGTCAATATTGAAAAAACTGGACTCAGTCCAGTAAAAGTACATTCATTCATTTCCATCAAGCATCTTAGGGTATTGCGTATAGTGTATAGAGGGCCTTAGTTTCAAATGTCACTGTACAGAGCATTGGAACACAGGCAAAGATTATAAGGCGCGCTGCAGTGTGCATAGTAGAGAAACTGGACTCAGTCCCCTACTACGAAATTTTCACAATAAAGGAACGCAGGCGCGGAACCTGTCAAAATAAATGGCCGACGCGACGCGAAACGAGTGTTTCCTTGTATTCACTTCGTCAATTTTATATAAAAAAAACAATAACCAATCATTAAAAAAAAGAAAAATATGTTAAATGCACTCTTCATATATTCATATTCATTAATTCACAAGTTTTATTCTTCCCACATCTTACAATCATACGGGATTGAAACACCTACCTAACCATACGAACTAAATATACGTATAATTATAAATCGCACGCTTTTACATTAAGCATTAAGCCTCTCGGCTACGCAATTGATAAGGGAAATTTCCTATTTAAGATACATCCCTTTCCATTGTAATAAATTACGTCATGAGTGTATTTTAATATGTAATTAATGTAAGTATGAATATCAACAATATTCATAATATTAAATAAATAATATTGTCAACTAGTTTAAAGTTAATACGGTTATTAGAATTTAATAATAAATAAATAAAAAACATTAATTTTTTTTATTAACCTTGAAACCTTTTTTAAGTTCCAAACTCCTCATGGTAAATTTTATTATTTGATGTTTTTTCGTGTACAAAATAGTGAATTGACCTTGAATGAAATGTATAATTAATTATTCTGAAAGCAATATTTAATACTTTAATTTACTTAACTGCACTGCATAATAGTTTAGAATAGTAAGAGTAAGTCAAAAGGTAAGATAAGTGAACTACCATTAGTGTGAGAAAGAGAATAACTTGTGGTTTTCGAGTAGGTATCTACTTTATGTGCACGGCGTTCATTTTTCGAAAGAACTGGATTGAGTACTATTTGTTCAATATTCGCTTCTATTATTGACTTGCGTTTTGTACACTGCCGCCGCGTTCTTTTAACAATTACATGAGAAAGTAATTTCTCTTTCCAATTTTTTATACTCTTATTCCCTCTTAGACTATATAAACAGTCTTGTTTAAGCTGATGAATGAGATAAATTGTGTTAAGTCCCAAACTGTTCAGCTATGAAACTTCTGATTATTTCATTTTTATAAATCTAAAAACAATTATAGCATTATGCATATTTATTTATCATTAGCTTATTATTTATTATAACCATTTTTAGTTTAAATATTACAAGGAAATATTACTTTTAACCTTTTCTTAAAAGTATTTTTATTTACTTACAAAGTGTAAATTTTGTGTTTAATAAGAATTTATTTGTTAGTAAATTTATTTATGATTAATTCATCAATTATTACACTACCGTCCGAAATTGTGCGAACGCTTACTGGGATCCATTTTTTAAATATCGATATATAATAAATTAAATTAAAAAATGGATCCCAGTAAGAATGTACTTGGTAAAATTAATTTTCGACATTTTTTTCACAGACAAGTAATTGACTCAACGGCGAATTAGAGAAATCGATGATTGAAAATTCTGCTGTGCACGGTCCGACTCTTTTTGTAATATCTCGGGAACCCGTAAATATTTTTTGCTGTTCTTGGTCTCTATGTAAAGCTTAGGTTACAAGGAATAGTCTGTAAAAGTAATAATTTTTTCATAAACTTTGCTAAACTTTGCCAGGAGTCAAAGTCAGAGTAAGAAATTCCGAAAAAAATAGAATTATTTTTTTCTTCATAACATGATATCTCGCTTCCTATTTATGCAATACAACTTAAAATGGTGGCATTTCATTGGAAATTTAATAAGCTTTCCAATGGAATTTAAAAAAAGCATCTAGCTTCATTTTTAACCGAGTTATCACTGTTTCTGTGCGGGTGTGTTTTTTAATAGCTCGAGATGTTAGCGTTCGCACAATTTCGGACGGTAGTGTATTTAATTAATAACAATTTTGTAATAGTTAAAGTAGATTTATAAAAATGAAATTACCAGAAATTTACGAATAGGGTCATTTGGGGTAAATGTAAACGCGGGGTAAATGTAAACAGTAGATGTTTCAGCTAAATTTACAAATTAAAAAATAAGTACGAAGGCAATATTTTTACCTCAGCTCACCTACAAGATGTTCTGACTATTGCCAATATTCTATTTTGACAATTGGCAATGCCCTAGTGTAAGTTATTTTTTAATGCAAAAAAGTTTGAAATTGAAAATTTTTCTGTTTCAGTATTTTGTCTCGCATTTGCATAAAAATAAATTTAAAAATCAAACAAAAATATGTAATTCTTCCTTATTCATGCCCCAACAAAAATTGACTTTGATTTTTGATTTTCGTCAATTTAGTTAATAAATAATTAAGTGTTTACATTTACCCCGAGAATTCGAAAACTCGGGGTAAATGTAAACAGTACTCCAACTACATTTTAAAAGAAAATAATTGAATAAATTATTGGATCCGCAATTTTTAAATTTAAAAATTCTATTTTAGATTCTTATTCAGCAACCATAAAAATTTCTTTTTATTAAGCTGAATGAAAATCTATTGAAATTTGTTCAAGTTATTCAAATTTTACATTACTAATTTTGTAATGGTTGATTGTTTATTTTATATGATACATTATCAGTCAACCGGTTGATTTACTATACGTCTACGAATAATTTTTTTCAGTTTTTCCATCCCTTAAGACAGTAGTATGCTTGAAATAACTTGTTTCTTAAACCTCGCTTAACTACAGAGGTGTTTACATTTACCCCGAATTTTAGGCAAATTTCAAAATCTCGGGGTAAATGTAAACAGTCAGTTGTAGACGATTCAGGTGCATCAATATTTTTGTTAACCTCATAAAATTTTTCTAGGGAGCTCTAGTAACAAGTTCATGCAAAAAAATCCGTCCATTTTACCTTTTAACAAAAAAAAACTGATGTTTTTCGTAAAAAATAGATAAAAAGTTTACATTTACCCCAAATGACCCTAAATAAATTTATGTTAAAAAAATAAATTTAGTGCGATTGATCAATTAATTTAATTAATAAATTATTAGTAACAACAAATTCAAATTTTTATGTTTTTTAATTTTATTATTAGGCAATTAAATATTACATTAATTTTTTAAATTCATGGGTCAGTTCTGATTTGTCAAAATTTTATTTATTTAAAATAACGTAAAGACCAATTATATTGATGTAAGTTTTATAATTCAAATTAATATGATCAATAATTTAAATGTGGTAATACTTAGATATTCAATTTTATAATTCTGGTTAACTGTGTAAATGTAATAAAATGTTTAGTACAATTTAATTTAATTCAGAATATTATTCTTATTATTTTATTTATTATTTCTAAGAATTATCTATATCAAGAAAATGTTTTAAATATTTTATATAGGGTCAATCAGCGTAAATCCGGATAGCGGATAAATGCGGACAAGGGATGTTGGAGCTTAATTTAAATAAATATAATAATAAATTTAACTAATTATTGTTATCCGGGGTTTCATTAGGAAGCTGAATGCGAATACGAGGTCATAATTTAGAAATTAAAAATGGCGGATTTTATATGGCGGAAAAATATTTTGAAAATTGATAAAATCAGATGAATATTGTTACTTCCCAGGCGGAAATTTACCACTGGCATTGTACCGCGCCTGTACAGACGTCGGTCTCCCGTGGGGGGTCCCGGGCGCAGAATAGGCCCCCTGCGATCGACTGCATGTCGTAAAAGGCGACTAAAAGAGACTCGGAGTGGTGCCATGCTTGTGAGTAGTACTCGGTTCGTCCCAGGCTACCTTATAGAGTATTGGCTTACGATGATGATGGGCAGTGCCGTGACGGCCCGTCGAACCTAACTTGCCGAAGCAAGGGTGGTAAGACTCTTAATCGGTACTCGTACCGGAGTACAAATGGTAGCACAGGGACCGGTCCGAGCCCGAGAGACTTGCCAAAAGGCTTGTTTCCTTCCGGTCATTGGGTTGGACTCGTGCGGGCAGTGGTTATAGCCTACATCGCTTGAGGCTAGGGGCGTCCATGAATAGACTGTAGCTTCGGCAACGGTCTTAGTAGTGGCGCTTCGACATGTAAGTTGTGGTGCCAACTCGGGCGGTTACCTGCAGAGTGACCAGGGATTGGAAAGGTCCCACCCTAAACCGAAGGGCCGTAAACGTTCTTACTCAACTTTGCGGGCTCGGTAGATGGTCACATGATGGCCATCGGCGCTGGAGAGCGTGAATCTCTCCCCGTGACGCTCGTAGGCGAGCCGTGTGGGTATACCTGTATAGGGAGGTCCTGCACGTATACTCTACCTAGGCGCTGTACAGACGTCGGTAAGACTGTACTAATATTCGTCCGCGAGACAACTGGATCGGTGCAGGGATTCTACTGGAACATGACAATGTGTCGTAATGGCTGCGCGTTTGGCTCGGTACAGATTTGATGCCCCTGAACAACCGACTCGCTTGAGCGGACCGGCGTTCTACTGGAATTCGTCCGTCTAGCCAGACTAAATTATATTTTCTACTGAAATATAAAATAAAAAAATATTTAACTAAGTATGCTACGAAGAAAACAATTTTCGCAACTTATATACAACAATAAATTATCATATTACAAATACTTTGGAATACTTTAGCATTTTATGAATGCTTGGATTTACTATTAACCAACTCTACAAATTATAAACTGGAACTAGCTGTCGATCACATTCTTCCCATTGATATTTACCATCCACCTTTCATTTTTTCCATTCCTATTAGCGACTCATTTGGAAATAATAATAATAATGGCGAGCCTTACTGTAAATATGACTTTCAGCATGACAATTTAGCTAACCTACATCTTTACCTTCTTGACTTAAACTGGAGTGCTATTTTAGACGTTGTAAGTATTGATCAGGCTGTTGAGTTATTTTACGACATAATATTTAATGCTTTTAATTTATTTCTTCCTATTAAATCTTTTATGGTAACTGATTATCCTTCTTGGTTCAGTATTGAATTGAAGCGTCTAGTTTCACTCAAGAAGGCAGCTCATATTAAATTTAAACAATCTAAATCTCCATCTGATTATGCGACCTTCTCGCGCTTGCGAGCTGAATGTAAAAGTAAATCTAAATCATGTTATAAGAAATACTTAAATCGCATCGAGAACTCAATTACTACGAATCCTAAATTGTTTTGGAAATATGTCAACAATCTGTGTGAGAAACCTAGAGTTCCAAACGACGTGTTTTATGGATCCGTCACTTCCAGTAACAATGTAGATACTGCAAATTGTTTTAAAGATTACTTCTTTTCAGTTTACTCGACCGCCTCCGACGATGCTACAGCCATGAATGCAGAATCAATTAATAACAATTTAATTAACATCTCGCATATTTCTAAAGAATCAATTTTAACAAAACTAAAATCTCTTGATATCAGAAAAGGTGCTGGCCCGGATGGGATACCCCCTTCTCTTTTGAAATCATGCTGCTCTTCACTTGTTGAGCCTTTGTACATTTTATTTAATTGGTCCCTCTCGTGTGGCACTTTTCCATTCATTTGGAAAAGAGGATTAGTTATACCAGTGTACAAGGACGGAAATGTAAATGACGTCACTAATTATCGACCAATTGTTTTGTTAAATACTATATCCAAGGTGTTCGAGAGTTTAATCTATTACGCAGTGTACAATCAAATTCGGTGTTTGGTTATCGAGGAGCAGCATGGTTTCATGAAGGGTAGATCGGTAACAACAAACCTAAGTATTTTCTCAAATTTTGTTATAACGAACATTGATTCTGGTCTCATGGTTGATACTATTTATACTGATTTCGCAAAGGCTTTCGACAAGGTCGATCATGATATTCTCCTGGCAAAGCTTGAAGCTATGGGCTTTTCGGTTAATTTGCTGCAATGGGTCAAGAGCTACCTGTCTGCTAGAACCCTATCAGTGCGTATTAATTACGATTTTTCTAATATCTTTTCTCCCACCTCTGGTGTTCCTCAAGGTTCAAGTCTGGGTCCGTTATTTTTTATAATTTTTATAAATGATATTAAATGCTTATTTAAATATTCTTCTTTTCTTTTATTTGCGGACGATTTAAAAATCTTTAAAACCGTCACGTGTGATCAGGATCATCTGGATTTACAATCGGATCTCAATCGACTGTATGAATGGTCCTTGAAAAACAAATTATTATTTAATGTCAATAAATGTAGCCTTATATCTTATACTAGATCCAGAAATGGTCCTGTTTACACGTACTGTATTGGGGATGACGAACTTTCTAGAGTTTATTCAATACGCGACCTTGGGGTATATCTTGACTGTTCTTTTTCTTTCATAGATCACATTCTTTTCACAGTTAACAAGGCTAACAGAATTTTGGGATTTGTAATAAGAAACGCCTCACAATTTAAGAATATTACTGCCCTAAAGACCTTATTTTACGTTTTGGTAAGACCCATTATCGAGTTTGCTTCTACCATATGGTGGCCTTGCCAGGAGTACCTCATGGTGACTATTGAAAGGATACAGAATAGATTTTTGCGTTTCCTTGCAAGACAGTACGGCGTGCTTTATGACTTTTATAGCCACGATTATACTGATCTTCGAGCACTTTTTAATATCCCGTTATTATCACAAAGATTCATGTTCTCGGATTTACTTTTTCTGTTTAAAATAATTAATGGACTTATCGATTGTCCTGACCTCTTAGGATCATTTAATTTTTATATACCATCCCACGCCCTAAGAAATACACCACTATTTAAATTACAGATCAGCAAAACAAATTATTTAAATAACTCGGTTGTACGTAAATTAAGTCGTGTGGGTAACGCCTACTGTAAAGATATAAACCTATATGGTACACAACTTTCCTCTTTTCCTGGAGATTTGCGAAAACTAATATATGACACGAATAATAATAATAATAATATCAATGCGGCCTCTTAACGTTGTATTTTTAGACTATTTTTAAGTACTCTGTACGATTGGGCATTACTCTAACACTGCCCGTTTGTAATAATAAATAAATAAATAAATATTATGTAAATGAATCTAGTGTTTTAAAACAATATTTTTAAATTTGAATTTTTTCAATTATTCTATTATTATTATTATTATTATTATTATTATTATATTTATCTTTTATTTTTATTATTAATTTTTTTATATTTATAAATAATTAGCTGTATACTTTATTTATAAATATTAAAGAAATTTGAATATAACAAAAAAATTTAATTCTTTAATTTATTTGTTAATTAATAAATAAAAAATATAATTAAAACCTATTTTTCAAAATCCATTAATTTTTACAATTAAGTTTTATATTCATGTATTGTTAATTCTTTTTTTAATATTTAAACTTTAAACAATTCTCCTACAAAAATGTTTTACAACATAATGGATTTAAAATTTTTATTACTATAATTATTATTTTATTCATTTTAATTTATTAATTACAATAAGACTATAGACAAACAATAAGACTATAGCTACATTTTTGCATTGTAAAAAATCTATTTCCGAAGATTCTAAATAATGTGTTAATTAAAAAAAATAATTATTCTAGAAAACATTAAATTAAAAAAAAAAACAATGACAATAACCGCTCGGGTTGTCAGACGGACGAATGCCAGTACAACACCGGTTGTTCGGCGGCATGAAATCTGTACCGAACCAGGCGCACAGCCATTACAACACAGTATAAATTTTGATCCGGCGGTCGGATCCGTCTTTGTACCGCGTCAGCAGACATTAACATCCGAATCGGTACAGACTGCCTGTACCGGCATTGACTCTCCAATTCAACCGGCGCGGATCCTTGACAATTGGATGATCCGGCATTCGTCTGACTTTTCCACTTCAGGGGTTTTTAGGGTGGCCGAATACGAATCCAAGGCTTAATTTAAAAATTGAAAATAGCAGATGCTAAAACACTTCTTTCGTAGATTTTTTTTAACTTGCAAAACTTTTGACTGTCATAGCACAACTGCGTTAAGAGAAATTAAGAAATTCAAGTATTTACCATTTTTATCTTTTCAAGTTCACTTCATTTCGAAAAAAACTTTTCAAAACAAAATACTGCTCAGCTACTTACTCATTAGTTCGATATTCAAAGATTAAATTTAATAATGGATACTAAACTGTTTTTATACTTTGCAGAAATAAAATAAAAAAATAAAAATTTATTCTAAATAAAAAATTATAATTAAAAAGTAATTTGAAAAAAATAATCGTATCTCTCCCCCTAAAAATTTTAATTTATTTTTGATTTTGATTTTTTTAGTCAAAATTTTTTTTTTCAAAATGCTTATTTTCAATCAAAAGAGGATGAAAAAACCTTTCCAAAATGTACTTTGTCCAATTTGTATGTTTAATTGTTTAAGAGTAAAAAATTATTGAAATAAACATTACACAAAAAGACCCCTTGATCACTTGACGTGGAATCGCTCATATATAAATTCTTATTTGATTTAAACCGGACCCCCTAACGGTTTTTTGACTCTTGTGACTAAACGAATCAACCGATTTCAATTTCGATAGCTTGTTTGAAAGATCATTTAATTGCGCAACTTTTTTCCAGAGACACCTATACTTCATCTTTTATTGTTTAGTTGCTGTGTTAACTTAAAAAATTTTTGCAAACGGTCCATTTTGCCCCACCCCCTGGGGTAAACTGGGCCCACCCTTGGGGCAAACCAGACCGTTTAGTTTTTTATTTATAATATTGCATTTACATAATATACAATAATAAGAAACATAAAGAATCATGTAAACAATGGTTGTAGTAATGAAAATAATAATTCGGGATTAAATTTTAATTAAATAAAGATTTTTTTAATAAAAAAATAAAAATGATTGTCATTATCAGAGAAACAATATTAAAGGGTCTAATTCTGATTGGAAGACAATTATTTTTCATTGTAAGTAAATATTTTAATAAATGAAACATTTTATTTAAAAATAATTTTTATGAAACTTTAATTCAATGGAAATATTTTATGGCCGGTTTGCCCCACCGAAAACGGTTCGGTTTGCCCCACAGGCTTATTTTGAGAATAAATGTTTGTCAAAAAGAAACGCTTTGCAATATCATCAAAGTTTTTGGTGGTAAATATTCCTGAGGTGTGTACCTTTAAAACCCAAGACCTAATATTTGGAAATATTACACGATTTCCTCAGAATTTCCTTGAGAAAAAATTCGGAAAAGTGTAGAAAAAAACTAAAAAAAACTTTTGCTCCCAGCGTTGCACAAACAAAAGTGAAAAATGTCAAATTGAAAAAATAAATAAAAAATATTAAACTTTTGACAATTTCGCCATTTCGGGAATATTGAGGGGGTCCGGTTTGCCCCACTCTTCCCTACTATTTCAAATTATTCTTTTATAAATTATTAATTGAGAAGCTGAATTCTAGAACCGGCTCTTCGCTCGGAGAGCAAGCTCTAATACCAGTCGGGTGGCAGTGAGTGGCCCAGAAGCGCTCACTGCTCACTGACTGGTATTAGCGCTTACGCTTCGAGCGAAGAGACGGTTCTACACTGAGAAAACATTATACTTAAATGAAACACAAAAATAATGTTAGACGATTTTGTTTAATTGAAATTAATTTGTAAATTAATTCTCAATATATAGAAAATATCTACTGCATTGATTCAAAAGTATTATTTGTTTGAATAATTATATTTAATTCAAACATATTTTCTGTTGCGGTTTAAACAAAAATTATGTTTCAAAATTTTATGTTTGAATCAAACTTAAAAATTAACTACAGATAATTTAAAATCAACCACAATTTATGTTTGATTTCAATATATAATCTATTAAGCTCAACCAGAAAATATGTTTGAATTAAACTTAAATATGTTTGACTGTATAGCAAAGATATTTTAAGTTTGATTTAAACAAAATTGGTTTGAATAAAATAATTTTTTTTCTTAGTGTAGAATCCAGCTCCTCAATTATAAAATTGTGTTATCACATTAAAAATTTAAAAATTCTTGATTTCAATTTTTTTCAATAAGAAATGAAAAACAAAATTTTTTAATTTCATTTAATAAATGAACAATTTAATTTTTTTTTAAAATGACAATTTTAAAAAACAATAATTACGTATTTATATTAGGTATATCTCAATTCAATTTTAATGTATTATTATTATTTTTGATGTTTTATTAAACTTAAATATATAAGTTAATAATTTTAATAAAATTGCTAACGGGATAATTAAAATTGTTGATTAATACAAAATAAGATTTCACTGAATGTGAGACTCGACTGTTTCAGTATTTCTTCTCCCATTTGAAGAATAACAAACTTAAAATTCATACTGTAACAAAATTTAGTCAAAATAAAAATATCAATATAAAATGATCACAAAATACAAATTCATTGTGTAGAATTTTAAAATTAGACAAAATTAAATAATGGCGAAATAAAATTAAAGGTACATATTAAAATAAAATAGATTGCAATCACAAAATTTTCGTCACATTTAAACACTTTCACACAAATATGTCACATAAAATATCAAACGAAATAAAAAAGGGTGGTAATATTACGAAGGGTAATGGGTAAAAATGACTTGAGTAAAGCCACAGGAAAAAAGAAGTGTTATTTTAACACAAAAAGTAGTGTTAAAACGACACGCAACATTTTTAACCGACGCTGTGTGGTTTTAACACTACATTGGTGTTAAAATAACAATAGAGACTGTTAAATTAACACTAGAGGGTGTTAAATTAATATACATTTTAAATGGGGTTAAAATAACACTAAAATTGTGTTAAAACAACATAATCTGAAAACTACACGCAACACATTTAACACTTATTTTTTTCTGTGAGGGTAAAAATTACGACGAGTAATATTACAGAGGGTAAAACACTTACTTGAATGTGTCAGTAAAACAACTTTGCTGTTTCTTTACACTAATTATATTAAAAATGTTAAAGATGGAATTATTCTTATTAGAACTAGTTCGAATTAATAATAATTAAATAATTTTACTACCCAAATTAATAAACAATTTTATTTTCAATTAAACTTGTTGATTAGGTCACTTTCAAACTCACCATTTTATGGATATGACTTTGTAAACAAACAAGAGTTGGGAAATAATAAAACAAATTAATTTATATAATTTAAAAGCTTATAATTTCTACTAACAAAATAAAAAAGAATTTTTGATTTATCTTTCTTACTTTTACTTAGGAAAAATTTTAAATACACATATACCAAATTTCAAAATCACAATTTTCCAGGGTAAGTCCGCTCACCCCTCGGGGTAAACCCGATCACTTGATTTTTTTAAGAATTTAAGGTAATCCCGACAGTTTTATTTTGTATATATAAAATTTCTTCTTATTTCCGTCTTCAGTATGATTTATTAATGATAAATTATGAGTTCTATAAATAAATATTGGTTTATTAAATAATAAGTATAGGTTTAATGAATTGCAACTGTGAATTTAAATAATATTTTATTAAGAGAAAATTAAAATGAAGTTATAATTTTGGATATAATAAGTTATAGATTTTATTATTGATAAAATATAACAAATGGAATACGAAATTTTTAATTTAAAAATAAACAATGATAAAACGTGAACTGAACGAAGACAACAAACTTAGATTTATGTATTTTTTTAGCCAACCATCTGTTGAAAAAAAATCGCCACAAATCGCGAAATGCGGGACATTCAAAATGTTAAATATTCAACTAATTATACAAATATGGTTAATATTTTAAGTTAGACATATATCTAACAGATTACCAAATTTTACTTTAATCGGTCAAGACGTTTTCAAGTTATACGCGAACAAAATTTTGCAGACATACATACATACTCACATACAGACAGGAAATTTTCTATTACCATTTTTGGATTCTCCGTTGCTAAAATAAATAAATTATGCTAAAAAAATTAAATAATTAAATTCAGCTTTTTCAGAAAAAAATTTTCAAAATTACCAGTTAAAAGTATAGACAATTCAAATTTTTCAACAAAATTTTAATTTGAAACCTTTGCAAAATTATTTAACTATAAACATAATTTATTTAATGAATAATAGAATGTTTTTTTAAATTTAATTCTAATTAAGAAAAACATACGAAGAATATTTGTATTTCAGTCATAACACTACCCTGCAAATTTCAACTTTTTGATGTGAATAAAATCGGACCTACGGTTTCCGAAGCGATTTTTCATGCTGAACACGAATCTGAGTTCAAAAACTTTCCATCACGTCACGTTTTCGAGATATTAGGGGTTGAAACCCCTAAAAACAACGTTTTTGTCTGTTTTTGAAAAATCGTGGGGCAAAATCCTGACGTGATATAAACTTTGCTATTATCAGAAATTGAAGGCTGAAACAAGACCTTTCAAAGAAGCCCTATGCCAATTCAATCGCATGCACCCTTAGAGCGGGGGGTGTGTTTTTGTTTGACATTTAAGTTTGACAATCACCCCAAATGAATATCGATACTGTTCAAAGAAAATACTGTATGATTGAGACTAGTGCATAACTATAAATTTCTTACAAAAAATTTTAAAAAATTGAAAATTAAAAAAATATTCTTTAAATTAAAAACAAAAAATAAGACTCTTCGGTTCGTACACCTCCACGTGGTAAAACTTGGAAACGCCATTAAAATAGAACGAAAAATTTTTTTTCAAAGAAGCGTCTGTCATATTAGATGCGCCATTGTAAATTTACAAAAACTGACATCGAATTGGTCATTAGCGACCCTCAAAACTCCCGAGTGACAAGTTTCAAGCAAATCCAAAAAATTAAAAAAAAAGTTCGTCATATTTTATCCGCCATTTTGAATTTTAAAAAACTGTCATTGGATTCGTCATATGCGACCTCAAAAACCCCCGAGTGACAAGTTTTAAGTAAATCTAAAAAATTTTTCAAAAAAATATTGATGTAAAATTTTATTTTTTTACTATAATGCATTCACTTTTTCAAAATTTCGATTCCGCCATCTTAAAATCAAAGTTTCTCTATTTTACATTTTGAAAGTACAACTATTTTTCCCACCAATAGCATATTTTTGAAAGATTTCAAACAATTTTTTAGTTCTAAAAAAAATATTTAAACAAAAATCAGTGATTTTTTTGGGTGTTTTTTCAAAAAAATCCACCATATTGGATTTTGTGTTGATCAAATCGCTATTTTGACCCTAGAATCTTGAAGAGCGACCCTCAAAACCCCCTATACCACATTGCTGCTATAATTCATTACCTGAAAATACTTTAAATCATGTGTTGAAGTTTAAGTTAAGATTGTGGTCATTTGGGCGTTAACCCATTAAGAACGGGATGTACAAAATTTGTACATAATGTTTAAGAACATATTTCAATCTTAAAAAGCACCAAGAATAATTTGTAAATACACCTTTCATATGTATCTTGAATCCCTCTTTTAAATAGCGTACTCAATCAAACTGAAAAATGTTAAATAAACATTTTAAACAACATTTTTTAAGAAAAAACACGATTTTTTAAGAATTTTTTTTGGTTTTTTCAATTTTTTAATAGCTAAACCCTTTAACAAACCTTATACTGATGGAAATATCGCGTCAAAAATAGTAGGAGTACAACATAGGACTATTTTGGATAATAAATTTTTAAATAGCTGCCACAAAATGGCGACTAAAGTTACTTTTTTTTAACAATGTTATAAACAAATGGAGCAAAATTTTTAAAAATAGTTCATTTTGCTTGAAACTTGTTACTTGGGGTTTTTAGAGTCGCCGATTATGAACATAAGCTTAGTTTTCCAAAATTTAAAATAGCGGATCCAATATGGCGGACAAGAAATTTTTTGTTTGATAAAAACCAGACAAAAATAATATTTGTCTTTAAGTTTAAGAATAAAATCGTCTCTTCTTATATAGAACTGGTAAAACAACTTGTTAACGAGAAAAGAAACTTGCGCGCCCTGGTGACAACTTATCCTAAGTAATATCAAACATAAGCAGCGCGGTAATGCTTTCAAAGGCGAACAATTTCCCATTGGGTAGAAATAAATACTCGACGAGAAGTGTATATAGTTTTTATGCAAAGCAATTACTGATTTTGATTATTTAAATATTTTGTTATCTTTAATTTAAGACCAAGACCAACAAAATCCGATAAAATTTGTAGGTTCTAGACAATTTTGAACAGTAAATTGAGAGCTCTACACGGCTGCAGTTTTTCATTAATAACTTTTTTCTAATTGAGGCTCATTTTTTTAAAAAACGGTTTTAAAATCGAAGACGTTTAAGGAATACAATACAATTTTTATGTTTTCGTTAGGACGTGAAGAACATATTGGTTTATTAACATTTTATAAACCAAATATATAAAATATTTTTAAAAATAAAAAATTTTTAAACAAAAGGACCATATTAGGAGTCAAAAAAATAATTTGGTTTAAAAAGAAAATTTTTTAGTTTTAGGTGATCCGTTTTGGAAAGTCTGACCCTGACCTTAATTTAAGAACCGCTCACACAAATTAAAAATATTAATATACAAATTCACATTTAAAAAGAATAAAATATTAAAATACAATATTTTGTACATTACATAAACTCGAAATTATACAAGTAAAAAATTAATATTATAGATGTAAATATAAAACCTGTCGATAAAACAATTTACATGACATGAAGCAAATTGCTCCTATCGAAACGTGACAATAAATAATTATAAACTTGATGAATAATGAGTAAAAAAAGAAAGTGGAGAAAAAATAATTAACAGTCAAGAATATGCAGTTTGGGAAAGTTGAAAGTTGCTTTAAAACAACAGTAACAACACAAACTAGATTATTTTCGCAACAAATCACTATATGGTGTTTTTTAAACACTTGTCATATAAATGTAGCTCCCACATTTCGTATGTATATATATATATATATATATATATATTGTCACGAAACATAGTATAAAAGATAATCGAATAGTAATTCCATGCGAAGTGGAACACCACGCGCGCTTATCTTGTAGCTTTTATACAAAATTTCGTAGGAGGTGAATGACGAACGTGGCATACGATGCAGCATAAATTTTCTAAACAACGAAGGAGAAGCAGGTATCAATTTCACGTGGGCATTAATTCCATGCAATATCGCGAAATAAAGAATTGAAAATAATTTTTCCGCTATTCAATAATAGAGAGAGAGAAGAACGCGCGTGGAGCAGATGTTAAACTTTCACGTTGTTACACGTTGTTGGTCTATGTAAATAATACACGTCATTTTAAACGACATTATAGGTTAAATGAACGATCAATTTTTAGATTTTCAGATTTAGAGTCGTAATCACCTTTGCGCCCATAATGCAAACATAATTTTTTGTCCAAACTGCAGGGAAAGTATGGCATTGAGGGCAAGCACGATTAAACACCTAGTGATACCTAATGATTTACCTAGTGGTGCAAGCTGTCTAGGTGTGAGGATGACAAGTGTTTTTTAGGCTTACTGATCTCGAATTTCACGTAAAATTTATAATTTGACAGTTGACAGCTGTCAAAGTGACTGTCAATTTTATCAAAAATGTGTAAATCTGCACAAAAATAACTTCTATTAGGTTTTGAGACCTCCTGAAACCAAATTTTATGTCAAATTTAAAATGTGATAGTTGACAGCTGTCAAATTGACTGTCAGTTTTATAACAAATGAGTAAATCTACATAAAAAGTTTACCTATAAGATTTTTTGTCCCGAATTTTCGGTAAAATTTATAATTTGACAGTTGACAGCTGTCAAAGTGACTGTCAGCTTTATAAAAAATGAAAAAATGTTTATAAATATAACTATTACATTTGCAGACTGTGTAGTCACAATATTGATATCGAACTTAAACTTTGACAGTTACCTTCTATCACTGTATATGTCATAATATAAAAATATCTTTATTTATTAGAATTAATTATTTGAAGAGAATTTCTTTTTAAAAATAAATTAACAATTAAAATGGAAGAAAGTAATTTAATAATAACATATTTTTTTAGGACTAAAATGTGAGAAATTCTTTTCATATTACTTTCTATCTTTCAGGTTCATCAACAGATACCTATATGAAAAACCTTTGAATACCAAATTTCGTAGAAACTAAACAATTTTTAAAAAAATTTGACGCCATATTGGAACCGCCATTTTAAAATTTTGAATATTAATTTCACATTTATCAAGACACACAATAAAAACACTCGTAAAAAATGCCTACCATGAATTAATTGAATATTTAATGTTATAATTTACTTTTTGTCATTTTGAACCACTGTTGTAATCGGACTCATGAAACAAAAATGTCAAAAAAAATTTTTGGCGCAAGTTTGCGCAGCTGTTTTTTTCGCAGGTCATTAAAAGAAACTTTAGACTACTCTTGTAAAAAAGAATTAGAATCGTACTCGGTCGTACTTTTTTTGTATACCTTTTTAAAAAAAATTATTCAAATAAAAAGCTATATTATAAAGCAATTCATATTTTATTAACAAATTTTTTTTGGTTATAATTATTCGAGAAAACATCTTTTTTCAGCTTGAGAAATGACATAAAATCGTTAAACATTTTTAATATTGACTCCTGGAATACGAAAACTTGTTAAGAAAACTCATATTATAAAGGGTAAAATATTCCACTTATAAAATCCGCTTTTTAAACATATATATATATATCGCCTTTCCCAATCAATTTCATTGTAAATACCGATCAGTTTTGAAATCTAGAGACACTTATGAGTAATAATCGCTTTATCTAATTTAATTTAACGCAATTTGAAAATTACCATTTTTCGCATAAAATAGTGTACCTCCGACCATTGTGGGACGTGATAATTTAGTTAGTTTAGTTTTGTGTCGACTCGAAACTAAATTCAGTTTGTTAATTTAGTTTTGTGTCGACTCAGAAACTGAAACGAAACTAAACTTTGAAGACGGTCCCTGGTTGTATTATTTTCTATTTTAAGCAATAAGCTTTATTACCCGTGTGGAAATTGCCCGACTTCGCCTTATTTGAAGAAGGACACTGATGAGGATTTAGTGAGGCCAACCACACCAGTAATGTCTAGAAAGGTGATAATAGGGCACTAACTAGAATGCCTTCTTTTTCTAAATATGAAAATCTAGCTGGATCTATTTATGCCCCTATTAAATATTTCAATCAGGCTCTGACTAGAATGCCCTTTTTGTCTAAACAGAGAAATTTATCTGGTATCTATTTATGCCCCTATTTGGTATTGGAATTAATGTTCAATTTCATTGACAAATGGCAATTTCTAAATAATAAGCAATGAAATTAATCAGAAAAATAGTTCTAAACGCATATTAAAATACTATTTAATAAATTGTAGCGAGTTTTCCTTTTACTTGTTAAAGCGAGGGAAATCTCTCCTTAACACAACGCTACAAAAATGGCGATACTTTTAACTTGCTGATTCACAAGCCCCACGCTTCGGACTTGTGAAAATACCCGCGACGGTCCGTTTATTTATACGGGGATCTTCCCCAGGCGCCAGGTAGGATTCTACCCGGACCTCCGCGGTTCCCCTTTTCTTTTCTATCGAGAGTGCTTCCGGACTAGCTCGACTTCCGAACTCTCGATTTTAACTCGTAGCATGGACGTATCTCAAAGAATGGATTCTATTGCCGAGAGAGACGAAACAGACAATTCAACACTCACTATGCACTACAAATTACTATGACACAATTTAGACTTTTAACTCTTTTTCTTTATTTATTCAAAAAAATGACGGAAAACCGATGAAAACCACACTTCTCACGAAGATGACCAACAAACATAGAAGCCACGCTCCCGGTGTAGCACGTTTTTGGCCGGCACTCAGCGTTGACGCCAAGTTGCCACTCTGGATAACCTGGTGGACCAGGTGAAGGCGAGCGAAGTTGAGTCCGTCCACTAACCTCGGATTTTCCGTAACATCTCACGGTATTCCTCCGCGCGGCTCATCTTCTAGAACTCGAATTTACTCGGGGACAATTTACACCGACGCAGACCCACAGGTGTCAAGCGGCTGGCCAGAACCGAACTGAGGAAATTGGCAATTAGGCGACGCGGACGTGCACCGTCCTTTACACATGCGCCCTTTACATGGCCCCTGTGAAATGGCTTCAGTAGTCCCAAACTTGCCGCGGTGTTAGATAATTGCCTGCGCTCATAGACAATAGTTGTTAAAATATCATCTGGTTTTAACCACTAAACCAAAATAATGAAGTCCATCCTTCCTTCTGGAGGTTGCTTCTTCTTCTTCCGGCCAATCAACGTGTCTATATAATTTTTATAACCTATCTGGTCTTGATACAAATTAAACGTTTTAAAGGAAGTGTGGTTTTTCTTTATACCAAATCGACTGCTCTCAAGTTTTAACAATTCAAATATTTTACAGACTATTCTGTAATTCCGTCGATATTAACAATCATTTGGAAAACAATTCATCGTAATTTCAATAATTATTTATCGGGGAGTTCGGATGTGGCCAGGTATTTGTTCTAAATCAAATATAACAAAGCGATTAAAACGCGGAAAGATTAAATATTTAATTCTAGATTTTTCGGCGAGACTTTCGCGGGACATTTGTACGTGGTTAATAAAAAACCACGTTACAACTCCCCTCGTCCTAGCCGAAACATCTACCTTGAGAAGTCTCCGCCAGTGGCCTAACTCATCTTCACTCGCCTGTTCCTCATTAGCGATACATATTGTTTCAAATTGATCTTACCGACTTTTATGATCTGACATATTATAAGATGCTTTGAGAGAAAAAAAAAACCAAAAAAAAACTGTAACTTAAATCAATGACATTCATTACCCTCAGTGTCCTGTCTTCTCACCATCTTGTCTGTCACCATGTGCGTCTCGATTAATTATCTTTCTTGTTACCTTGAGTCAAAGTTCTCGGTTCTCCGATCAGCAAAGGGAATTAGGGATTAAGAAATGACTTCATACCCTTGAAACGTACTTATCAAAATAAATTATCTCGTTTTATTGTGGAGACATTTTACATAAAATCTAAAAAAAACATCATAAGAATATGTCCCTTATTCTCGGGTTTACTCCCTCTCTTCTTTCTCGACCCGAAAAGTGACCAAAAGGGCCTGAAAGTTACCCCAAAAAAATAACAAAAACCAAAACAATCAACTAAAAATAAAAGATTTTTGGATCCTTTTCTTAAGTAAGGTGGTTTCGCCCGGAAACAAAAACAGAAGGGAAAGAGAAAAAAAAACTACTTTGTGAAATAAATCAACAGAACAAAAAGTTTAGTTTCAAAAAAGAAAAAAAAACGAAAAGAAAATAAGAGGATCGAAGAAAAATCTCGATAGGAAGAATATGAGAATCCTATATTTCGTCCTCTTCTGTCTGGGGACAATTTTCGATCTGGTGTCCGCGAGTTTCGCACCCACGGCACCACATACGGCGGACTGCTGTTTCTACCAGCTCGTGCCGGTAGTGTTGGCCCAGATCGTGTGTTTCCTGGCTTTGGTGGGAAACCACCTCCACCAACTGGAGTATTATTTCTCCGGCAATGGCTTGGGCCTCTCGGCGGGTTTCTTCCTTCTTCCTCCTCTCCTCCTCGTAGGCTCTCCTCCAGCTCTGACGAGCCTGATAGGCTCTTTCCGCCTCTATTTCTCGGAGCCGTTGGGCTTCTTGGCGAGCCTTCTCCCTTGCCAGTCGGGCTCTGTCCTCTCGGGCTTCCTGGCGTCCCCTCTCTGCTTCGGACGCCTGTTCTTCGCGTCGCTTCTCTAGGCGTCTGATATGGGCGGGCGGTCGTGTACGGGGCTGCGACGGCCCTGCGTCCCTCTCCAATCCCACCTCATATCGCTGTGGCGGCATCGGTCGGGATGTGTATCCGCTCCTTGAGGATCTGGCTGGATTAGGTGTGGAACCAGCTGGAACCACTGACGGTCCGAGAACGCGTATTACGGTAAACGGGCCTTGGTTCTTTCCCCCGAACGCTCGTGTAATCCCCTTATGTGCAGCCGAAGTAACTTGCTTTTTGCACATGACTTTGTCTCCTACCTTATATACAACGTGTCTACGTCTTTTGTCGTAATTGATTTTTTGACGGTCGAACGCATTGTCCATCTGTAGGGACACTAAGTCCTGCAGTTCTTTCAGTTTTTCGATTCTTTCTAACCACTCTTCGGAATCCACGAGTGTGAGGTCTACTTGGTTTTCCTCTGTTCTATCCCGTAGGTTATTGTACGGTTTTGGTTCTCTTCCCATGTTAAGGTACGCCGGGCTTACGCCAGTACTACCGTGTACTGCCGTGTTGTACGCAAATCTGAGATCTTTTAGATATACGTCCCATTTCCTATGATTTTTGGAGACGTATGCGGAAATCATGGCCTTTATCACTCGGTTCACCCGCTCTACCGGGTCGGACTGCGGATGATATACCGGTGTGAACGAATGTTTGATCCCGTACGCCTCGGTCAAATCATCGAAAGCCTGGTTGACGTATTCTGTTCCGTTGTCGGAAATTAGTACTTGGGGTGCCCCCCACCGGTTCAGAATCAAATCTTCGAACGCTTTGATAATAGTTTCGGCGTTGGCTTTTCGCATTGGGGCTATTTCTATCCATCGCGTATATAGATCTTCGAAGATCACTACGTACTGATAACCTAGAGAGCTTTTGGGCCAAGGACCCATGACATCTGTAGCTACTACTGACCACGGTTTCTCGATAACTCGTCTTCCCATTAATCCTGCGGCGGCTCTCTGGTCGGGTTTAACTTTCTGGCAGACCTCGCATGTACTAACCCAACTTTTTATGTCGCGGTACATTCCTGGCCAATAGTAGAGTGACGTTGCTCGACGGTACGTTTTTTCGATTCCTAGGTGTCCTGCCTGGGGTTCGTGATGGATTTCGTTAAATACTTCTTGCCTTTGTTCGGCCGGTATCACTAACCTCCAGGCATCTATATCGTCCATTACCGAGTCGATTAGTGGGTTTGGGCGGTATCGGTATAGTCTACCGTCCGTTACTTTCCAACCATGAAATTTCCTCGGGGTTTCATTAACCTCTCTCACACGCTGGCAATACCACTGATCCTCAAACGGTGTCAAGGCGGCTATTGGCAGCGCTGCCTCCTCTTCGTACATTCTTGAGAGTGCATCGGGGACTAGGTGTTCGGACCCCTTCCTATGCACCACCTCAAAGTCGTACTCTAGGAGATCAAGCGCCCACCGAGCCAGCCGACCCGTTGGATTATGCAGGTTATGTAGCCAACGTAGTGAGCTGTGGTCAGTGATGACGGTAAAATGAAACCCCTCGAGGTAATGGCGGAATTTCTTTACTGCCCAAATTACCGCTAGGCATTCTCTCTCGGTAACAGAGTACTTACGTTCCGCTCCTGTGAGCGTTCGGCTCGCGTACGCGATTGCCCGGTTTTTTCCGTCTTGACGTTGAGTAAGAACTGCACCTATGCCGAAATCGCTCGCGTCGGTGTGCAGTTCAAACGGTAGCGTAAAATCAGGATAAATGAGGGTCGGTGCGGTCGCGATTAATTTTTTTAGTTCGTCGAACGCGCTCTGTTGGGCTTCGTCCCATTCCCACGGAACGTTAGTGCGTAACAATTTGTTAAGTGGTTCGGCTAAAGTTGAAAGCTGGGGGATAAAGTGACGGTACCACGACGCCATTCCGAGGAAACGTCGAAGTTGTTTGATCGTCTTTGGCTCGGGGTATTTCGTAATTGGTTCCACTTTTTCCGGATCTACTTGTAAGCCTTCGTGGTTCACGATAAATCCTAAGTACCGGGCGGATGTTACTCCGAACTTGCTCTTTTCTGGATTGATCGTGAGGTTTGCCTCTTGCAGTCGGTTGATCACGATTTTTAACCACTTTTTATGATCTTCAAGCGTTTCCGTAACAATCACGATATCGTCTAAATAAGCGTATACGAACGGTTCCATTTCCGGCCCTATCAAGGAGTCTATCAGTCTCTGGAATGTCGCTGGAGCTCCTGAGAGTCCGAACGGCATACGCGTGAACTGGAATAGGCCCATCCCAGGGACGGTAAATGCTGTGCATTCTCTACTTTCTTTCGCTAGGGGAATCTGATGGTACCCCCATTTTAGGTCTAGTGTCGTGATGTATTTCGCGGCTCGAAGTTTTTCCAAGATCATATCCATTTTTGGAAGCGGGTATGCATCCGTTTTCGCTATCCGATTTAGTTTGCGAAAATCTATACAAAGGCGATAGGTACCATCGGCTTTCTTAACCATCACTATCGGATTCGACCATCCGCTTTTTGATGGTTCTATTATCCCTTCGGCTAACATTCTTTGTATTTCCGCATACATTGCTTCCAAAACTTTCGGAGAAACTCTATAATAACGTTGTTTCATGGCCGGATGATCTTGTATATCGATTACGTGTTCGGTCCGATCTGTCGCCGGTAGATCGTCTGGGATTAATCTAAGAAGACCTGAAACGAAATGTTTTAAGTCTTCTCGTTCTTCGTCGGTAATGATTACTAGCCCGCATGTTTTCTCTATGTCGGGTTCGGCGTTTTTGTCTTGAACCGCGATGGCTTCTACGCCCTCTTCGGTATACCAGTGAATCGAATCCGGATAATCGGCCATATACCATTTTCGTTGACTGCCATCGTGTATCACGCCGAAGGTGTGAATAAAGTCCACTCCCAGGAAAACTTGTTCACCCATTCCTGGGACGATTAACACCTTCATCATGCGCGATACACGATCGACTTCTATTGGAAGATAACAAACGGCTTTTACCGGGCGCACCGTACCGTCGGCTGTCATAACCGCTTTTTCGGTCGCCGGCTGTAACTCCGCTTTATATCTTTCGGCGATTGAGAGACCGATATCTCCTAATACTGTACGGGACGCGCCGTTATCTATTAGAGCTTGGACATTGGGGGTATTGCCTATTCGGATTGTCGTGAATACCCTCAAGTTGAAACCCTTGTCTTCTGCCGGTGGAGTTTTAACTTCTAACCTAAGTGGCTCGCTAGTAATTTCTTGCGTCGGTACAGACTCTGAATTTAGTAAGGCCATTATTTGTTGGTTATTTTTCCACGGGTGCGCGCCGTTATTTCCCTCTATGCGGTCGTTGACCAAGACAGTTTGGTCGGCCTTATACGGTTTACTGGCCTTCCGGTTTTTCGACTTCTCGGGGGCAACTTTCGCATTTTTATCGGTATTCTTTACGGTTTCGGGGTCGGATACATCTGTGGGTGGCGTGTTTGTCGGCGGTGAGGTCTGTGGTTCGATTAAGGAAGGAGAAACGACCTTTATTTCTCCTCCTTTTTCTGGTTTCCCTGACAACCTTCGCAAGTTTTAGTCGTAACTCCTTCTTTGCCGCAACGTCTGCAATAATCATTGCGTCGGGGTTTTGCGCAACCGGTTTGGAAATGTCCTTTATCTCTGCAATTCCAACACACGACTTCTTTAGTTTCGTTGTTACTTGCGGTTCCCGGAGACGATTTAGGGAAGGTTCCGCTATTCCCTTGTTCTTTTCTATTCGCGTTACCGTTCGTTTCGGGGGTCTTTTTCTTATTCCAATTGGAATTCCCGATGTTAGGTTTTTGCGACTGGTCACGATTCATTTTTGCACTAATAAGGGCTGCTATCAGTGCGTCCATGGTTTTAGACCATGGTTCGTTGTTCGTGTCTACTGTTTGTTTCGACGGTTCAACGGGTTCCGTTTTTCCCGATTTACTGTCTTCCGAACTGATTACTGCGATTTTACTCGGTCTCGAGTCTGTCCGTATCGGTCCTTGAAAAGCGTATTCCGGAATTAACGATTTTTCTGGTGGGGGTGGGGGTAGGTCATCGTCCGTAATCGCCATTACGCGTTCGAATTCTGACGTCAATTCCGCGAGACTGTTAAAATCGTTAAATTCGTGCCGTCGAATCGCTCTTCGGTAATCGGCTCTAAGATTCGCGTGTACACGGTCCATCTGAGCTGTCATTTCGATCGGTCTGGTTGACAGCTGGTACAAACCGTACATACAAGTCAGGTAATCGGCCGCAGATTCTCCAGGTCCTTGCTTTCGAAAGAGAATCTGTTCTTCGAGCCGATCTTGGAACCTAGCATCTCCGAACCTGACCTGCAACTGGTACTTGCATTCTTCCCAGGTGTGCCACCTGTGACGATTTTGGCGGTACCAGTGTGCCGCCATGTCTGTAAGTAGGAAGGGCATGGCTACAAGAAGTTCCTCATCTGTCATGAACGACGCAGCCCTCCCCTCCTCTACTCGCCACAAGAAATTGTCTATACTGGTACCTTTTTGACCATTGAACTTTATTTGCCAGCTATCTACAATTCTTGTGACGTTTCGGGGGTTTCTATACGGATTTGTTGTCTCTTGGGAAAATCTATTCGTCGGTTCCCACTGTCCGTTTGGGTTTGAGACAAATCCCATTTGTCTATTCGCGAAATACGGGTTCTGGTATTCGTTTCGGTTTACTGGTTCGAATCTTTCCCCGTATGGTGCCGATCGCGTTTGTCTGTAGTACCCTCCTACTGTCGGTCTTTCCCCCGCGGCTGAAGTCGGGTTCGCGTGGGGAAATATACTGTTTGTCGGGTATGTGGGGTACTGTTGACTGGGCCGGTAGGGCTCTGTGGTCGCGTGCCCGTACGGTCCTTGCTGGTACCGGTCTGTAGTCTGTTGGTACTCTGTTAACCTTTGTTCGTGTTGTTTAGATTCTAAAAGATTGGTCTGGTTTGGTGGTAGTGGGGGCGGAAATTGTCTCTGGTTTCCACTCCAACTCAAACCATTGAATCGTGTGTCCCGATTTTCAAAATCTATTGTCGGGATTGTCGGGGGCATAGACGATCCTCGGGGCATTTCGGGAAACAGGTGTCCGTACACGTTCGTTTGTCTACCCGAGTGTCCTTGATTATAGACGGGTGGCGATCTCGATACCGTGGTTGTCGTGTGGCACGTCGGACAAATACTCGTTGCCGTTTGATTATTTAGAACGCGTTCCGTAACCAGGTTCGTCAATGCCGTTATTTGCTGTTGCATTGCTATAATTGATTCGCGTAGTTCCTGAGTTTCTGTGTTTTCCGCGCGCGATTCAGATACGTAATTTCCCCGCGGGTTTGTATTAACATTTACGTATTGCGGGTTTCGTGAGAGAAAGTCGGTGTGAAAATTTTCCTGCCTGGCGAGTTGCTGTCTGCGCTCTGAGTTACTGTCCGTAAAAATGTTTGGTGATTCGGTTACTACTGGACTTTCCGGAAGCGGGACAAATCGAGCCGATCCAGGTGTAGTGGGGGTCGAGGTTTGCACCCCTGTTTCCGGTATTCTAAAAACTTCGTCGCTGTCGTACCATGGGACATCTAGTCGACCCTGCAGCTTCGCGATTAATCGTTCTAGTCGCGACACGAGTACCTCCGGCGGGCCTGACGTGCTGCATCCGTGAAGTTCGAGTTGCTGTAGGACTTCGTCGAATGCTCTTACTTCGCTTCCGAGTCTCGCGATTAAAATATTCCCGTTTGTATTTTGGGTATTTGGGTCATTTCCGGCATTTAACCCTACCGCGTTTGTCGCTTGGGCTAATGATTGGGTTACCGGAGATCCCGTTACTGTTTCTTCCCCATTTTCCTGACTATTGTCGCTAGCAATGTTTTTGTTCGGGTCGAATTCTTTCGCGGTATCCATTTTTACAATTTATTTTGTAACTTCGTTCTTTCAACTAAAAATAAAATTCGAAATTTTTGAAATTTTATTTCAAAATTATCTATTTTTTTTCTATTTCGAAAAAAAAAAATTCCAAAATTCAATAATTTTCAAAAATTTATTTAATCTCAGGCGTTAGAATTAATACTCTTAATCTACTATCCGCGTTTTATTATTATCGGTTGTTATGGATAACCACTGACCATGAAAAACTAAAATTCCTTAAATTTCTGGAAAATTTCCAAAAAAAATTTCCACTACTTTTCCCGAAATTTCCCTAATTGATTCAGCCCGCGTCGTATTGACTGAATTCGATACAACGAAAGATAAATAATTTAAATGTAATCGGGAAATGTTTAGTTCTCACAAAAAAAAATTTTCAACCACAAAAAAAATTTACCTTTTCTTTTTCTTTTCTTTAATTACTAAAAGAGAAAAAAAAAATTTTTTAACTAAATAAACTCTTTTGTCAAGTTCATTTTTCATTTATTTATTTAGTTTTTATCAAGTTATTAAGAAATTGACGACTTACTAAATATTTCTTAATGTTTCTTAAATTTCCAATCTTTCCTCGACTGGGTGTGAAAAATTACCGATCAAAAATAAATAAATGACTCTTCTATCAAGTTAATTTTTCATTTATTTATTTAGTTTTTATCAAGTTATTAAGAAATGGACGACTTACTAAATATTTCTTAATGTTTCTTAAATTTCCAATCTTTCCTCGACTGGGTGTGAAAAATTACCGATCAAAAATTCTAATTACTTTATTAATCAATAAATTTTCCTTGGTTTACTGTCACGGGTATTGGATTCGACAAGAAAAAAAAAACTAAACTTTCCACTCTCTGGGTAACTTTCCAAAGTTTCCTAAAATTCTCTTACTTTGGAAATCCCACTTTCGGTTCAGGATTTCCGCTGTTTTGGTATTTTTGTCTATCAGAGGGTGAAATACCGGTAAAAATCCAAAATTTCCTAAATTACCGGTAAATCACCTTTCCTGTTCGGTAATTTACCAAAACAAACAATCCGATTTTTTTTCTATTGGTTACCCAATACTGACCATTTCGGTGCGATTTAATATAAAAAATTGCGAAAAATTTTCAAAAATTACCTATTACTCTAATTAAAAAAATTTCGTGGTGACTTTTACTTAATTTTTTCTAATTAAATCAACTGAGTTCGGGTGGCTTGTAAAAACCGATCTATCCTGTTCATCCTTCGCCTTCTTGCAGAAATTCTATTATTCGGAAGAGAGAGAAGAGAGAAAAAAAAAATTCTACTCTCAATTTCTAAGAGAGAGAAAAAAACGGGGAGAAAAAAAAAGTCTTTACTCTTTTAAATTTTCCGTTTATTCTATACTTCCCCAGCTCTTAATCTTTTACCGAGAAATTCGAGCTCTAGAGCTTTCCTGTAACTTTAAGTTAACACTCGCGGGGGGTGGTAGGTAGGGGACACTGAAAATATTTTATTTTACATGCTGAAAATAAGACAAAATTTTGACACTACAAAATTATTAAAAATGAAAATAAAATAATTTTTCTCAAAGCATCCTACAAAAATAATAACACAGAAATTTTTCTCTCAACACAAAAAAAATCAAATTATTAAAGCAAAGAAAATTTTCTTTTATTTTTTTCATTTACTGATATTAACTTTGTTCAAACAAAAACAAGTTAATTGTCAGATCAGCTATTGCAAAAAAAAAATAAGCGACTACTGAACAAAACAAATCAATAATTACTCACCAGGAAGCGTGACTTATATCCGTGTGGTTTCACTATTTTTATTCTAAGTCCATTGAGTGAATTTGTCGCGTTTCATTCTCTCGGAATAGCCCTGAAGTTGGGCGCCACTGTTGTAGCGAGTTTTCCTTTTACTTGTTAAAGCGAGGGAAATCTCTCCTTAACACAACGCTACAAAAATGGCGATACTTTTAACTTGCTGATTCACAAGCCCCACGCTTCGGACTTGTGAAAATACCCGCGACGGTCCGTTTATTTATACGGGGATCTTCCCCAGGCGCCAGGTAGGATTCTACCCGGACCTCCGCGGTTCCCCTTTTCTTTTCTATCGAGAGTGCTTCCGGACTAGCTCGACTTCCGAACTCTCGATTTTAACTCGTAGCATGGACGTATCTCAAAGAATGGATTCTATTGCCGAGAGAGACGAAACAGACAATTCAACACTCACTATGCACTACAAATTACTATGACACAATTTAGACTTTTAACTCTTTTTCTTTATTTATTCAAAAAAATGACGGAAAACCGATGAAAACCACACTTCTCACGAAGATGACCAACAAACATAGAAGCCACGCTCCCGGTGTAGCACGTTTTTGGCCGGCACTCAGCGTTGACGCCAAGTTGCCACTCTGGATAACCTGGTGGACCAGGTGAAGGCGAGCGAAGTTGAGTCCGTCCACTAACCTCGGATTTTCCGTAACATCTCACGGTATTCCTCCGCGCGGCTCATCTTCTAGAACTCGAATTTACTCGGGGACAATTTACACCGACGCAGACCCACAGGTGTCAAGCGGCTGGCCAGAACCGAACTGAGGAAATTGGCAATTAGGCGACGCGGACGTGCACCGTCCTTTACACATGCGCCCTTTACATGGCCCCTGTGAAATGGCTTCAGTAGTCCCAAACTTGCCGCGGTGTTAGATAATTGCCTGCGCTCATAGACAATAGTTGTTAAAATATCATCTGGTTTTAACCACTAAACCAAAATAATGAAGTCCATCCTTCCTTCTGGAGGTTGCTTCTTCTTCTTCCGGCCAATCAACGTGTCTATATAATTTTTATAACCTATCTGGTCTTGATACAAATTAAACGTTTTAAAGGAAGTGTGGTTTTTCTTTATACCAAATCGACTGCTCTCAAGTTTTAACAATTCAAATATTTTACAGACTATTCTGTAATTCCGTCGATATTAACAATCATTTGGAAAACAATTCATCGTAATTTCAATAATTATTTATCGGGGAGTTCGGATGTGGCCAGGTATTTGTTCTAAATCAAATATAACAAAGCGATTAAAACGCGGAAAGATTAAATATTTAATTCTAGATTTTTCGGCGAGACTTTCGCGGGACATTTGTACGTGGTTAATAAAAAACCACGTTACAAAATATAAAAACTATTTTGAGCAAAAATATTTGCTATTTTTAAATTTCAAAATATTGCACTTTTTCTCACAAGCGGTAAGGAAATGTTCTGCTTAGTATATAAGGACGATGAGAAAGTAGATTCATAGCGTGCGAGTTAGTGTTAGGTATGCGTTAGTGTTAGTGTCAAGTTAGTAATAGGTTGATTGGTCAAAACAGTGTTGTTTACATGTGTGTTTGTTTAGTGACTTGTTCAGTATTACTGGCGCAATATTACGCCTGTCGTAAATTTTTGCTTTAGGTATTTAGAAAAACTAATGAGGCGCTAAAGAGGCCCTCTAGTTGAATCCCCACATTATGCTTTTCTATTCAGGCAGTGACAATGCAATCTAGTTAGAACCTCTCTATCTTTCCACATTATCGCCTGATATTTTAAGCGTGACGAAATTAGAAGGGTCCTGACTAATTTTCCTAGTTTGCGCCTCACTAAACAAAAGGGCGTCTATTCAGGGCCTTACTAAGTCCTACTTTCAATTTCTACACGGGTTGTATTAATTTATTCTACAGAAAAAACAAAGAATTAACATGCGGGCGGAATGTGCTACTTTGCGCCCGCCTTATGTGCCCGAAATGACACTCTTTCAGTGCAGGTACACGGAGAGACCGAGATTACTAATTTTTGTATAAAATCACACTAGAATTTACTATTTTCACATTGCAACCACCGGAAATAAGGGGACTTTTTGTATTTTTTACTATTTTCTACACTAAGTCACTAATACCGACAAATGTTCACCAAATTAGCAAAGTTTCTTACTATTTCGTCCAATAGTTCCAAACAACTGTAGTAAACTCAGAAGTATTGTGTAAGTAAAATTACTACAGTCGTTTGTAAATTCAGAAAGAAAGAGTGAAAGAAAAAATACGGATTTTTGTCGCCGGTTTCCCGTCAATTCTTGACTAATGGAGGTAAACTGGAAGGATTTTTACATACACAGACACACACATTTATATATTTGTTGGATAAATATTTGAAGACACACACATGTTTATTTCACTTATATGTATAGACGCGCTTAATTAATACACAACTGCACGCACGACAACGAATTTCACTGAAAGTATACATCTTTGTTTTCTTATATATTGAATGATGAAAATTTACAGCACTTACGAGAAAGCAGTTTACTTTTAACAACTTATTATAAGACATAGTTCTTGGGACAGGAATAAATGCAAAATTTATTAATTTATAATGGCCAATTTATGAGATAACGAACGACCTACGTTTCAATTTATATTTAATTATTGTAGATAATATCCAAATTTATTTTACATACGCGAAACATAGTCACTGTCAATGATCGGATTGCATCGGCTCATTTACGGAGATTGACGAAGTTAGCAACCAATAGAAATGCAGGCGCCATATGACTGCACTCGTTAGCCACACTTGCTCACCAAAAATTACTACAGTGGATCGTATACGATCCACTGTAGTGGATATAGATTTTAGTAGAAAATGTTTTCATTTGTCAGATTTTGTGTAATGAAATTAGAGAAAACTATAATCAATTTTTGCTACATTTACAACTCTTACACAAAGTATTAAAATTTGCTATTTTAATGTAGCAAATTTATCTATTTCTTTTGTAAATTTATCTAATTCTGTAGTACATTATGCTAAAAGTCCCATTATTTCCGGTCATTGCAACCATTTTTAGTAATTTTTACGAATGTGGGTCTCTCCGTGTAGGACAAAAAACAATTTTCTTTTTGTTTTGATAATTGAGCTGTCATGTTCGTTCCTCTTATTGAAGTGAAAATCTCGCTGAAACGATCGATTTCTTCGATGTTACGGCGTAACAATATAAATTTAAATTCTTAGGGAAAGTAACAAAATAATAAAATTTACAACAGTTTTTTTAGAGTGTCTCTTAAGAGGAAAAGATTTAAACATTCAATAGCACATATTTACTATAAACTGAATTACATTTTATTACGGCACGGAGAAAACTGGAATATTCAACTAACTATCTGGAGGGACAAACAGACTATATTTGAGGTTAAGTTTTTCTTAACAATCTCGGAGGGATAAATAGACACTCCAATGATTAATTTGACTCACTCGGAGGGAAAAGTTAACTATCCAGAGAATCAAGCTTAACACGCAAAACCTATCCCTCTAAGTTTGACTATCCAGTTTTATCAGTGGGGATAAGGTTTATCGCTAGAAAAACAACTCCGATATTTGAGTGAATTGTATGTCCTCTCAATTAGTTTTATTGTTATCCTAAAATAACAAATTTAGGCACGTACAGAAACTCAAATTGTAAAATGTATCTTAATGGTTTTTTGAAGAGCAATTCCATTTATTACTAGAACTGTCCTTTGTACCTCTTCGAATCTGTGAGTTGGGGTGACCAAGTCTCCACCTTTTAACAGGGTACTCAGGTAATGAATCTAAAAACAAACTCTTAAGAGACAAGCCAGATAAAATTTGAAGCTCGAGCACATCACACGTCTTTCAAAAATGTCTCGCGTTAAATATAATTAAACAAAAAAAAGGTTTCAAATTATTTACCAGCATAAGTCACAACACTCGATCAAACGAGAATTTCGTTCTAAATATGTGCCCATATTATATATTAAAATCATATTTATATTGCAAATCAATTAATATTATTATGTAGGTGTGAAAATAGTACTGTCATTAAAACTGATTTTGAATTCTCAATTTTCCAGTGTTTTACATTTTCTTCACATGTAAAACACAAAATTTACAGAGCTGATAAATAGAAACGTCCGTATTCATTTGCAGCTCAATCGAGACTCAAACTTTAAAAGTAACATTCGTATCATATTTATCAAAAAATTATTAAAATGATAAAAAAATTTACAATTTGATAGTACAAGTTTTTAAAACAAAATTCACGTACATGAATTTTTAAAAACATAATGCAAGTTTTATAAAATATGTAAACGTTTGAATTGTATTTGTAGCTTTAAATTGAAAAAATACAAGTTAAATTGATTTTTTACTCGAAATATTAAAAGATCGAACGTTTGTTTGATCGAAAGATCGAATATTCGTCCGATCGAAAAATTAAAAGTTAGTTATATTTGTTCGTAAAAATAAATTTTCGAATGTTTAAATTATTATTAAAAAACTGCAAGTTCAAATGTTTATTTATTTAAAAAATTAAATATTTAATTAAGAAGTTAAAAATTAAAATGTTTAACTTAAAGAGAAAATTATAGTTGAAATTTATAAGACCGGTTAGATTTGGAAATCTTATTTAAATATACCCAGTAAAAAAAATTCTATACGCGGACCGCGGAGTTCGTATACGAGCTCGGTAGCTCGTATGAGAAATATGAGAAAACTCTCATACGAGCCTTTTCCGTAATGAGAAGTGTACACGGAAAAAATTTATTCAGGAAACATTCCTGAATTAGTTCAAGAACGGTGGATATGAGAAAAAGTCGACAATAATACTTTAACTTTAAGTGAAATAGTTGAAAACATTCTAGAATTATTCCTGACCTTAAAAGAAAAGATTTAAATTAGATACAGTATAATAGAAATAGGATATACTAATGGTAAGTTCAAGACAGAGTTTGAAAAAATTAATAACGGTTCTAGATTTTTCGAGAAAATCACATTATTTTGAACAAGATTTCTAGTATTACCAAACAGTAACAATCACTGCTTGTTGTGCCTGAAAAATTCCCGAACTCTAAAAGAAAATTGGAGTGCGCAACGGTTACTTTGCGCAGAACGGCAGAATGTATTCAAAAAGTTTAACTTATAGTGATGGCTATAGCTACATTTCAAAAGTGTGGATGTAAAATGTAAATTTATGCCAATACAATTTGTACTCAAGATGTATACAATAAAACCATTTTATTTTAAAAAAGATGTCTATTTCAAATGCAAGTGTCAATCAACTTCATAAGTGATTAGTTTTGTAATCTCATCCTAAAATTGTTTTAAAAATCATCAGTTTTAATATTTAATTATATTTGAAATTTAATTTTTTATACTTACATTTTATAAATATTAGATTTAAAAAAATTTGTGAAAATTAATCTTTAAATTATAGGTTTAAAATGTTTCTAAAACTTTTGATTTTAGAAAAGTTTTCAGAAAATTTAATTATTAATATTTATATTTCAACTAAAATAATTATACTAATTATTATTGTTTTTATTATTTTCTTTTTGTAATTTAATTATTTATGTTTTATTTAATTATTGTAATTTATCTTTCTTTTAATAAATTAATTTAAAATGAATTATACTATTATTTATTATTTTATTAATCAATAATTTTTATGTATATTATTTTAATTATAATAAAATGTAAATTAATTAAAAACCTTTGAAATTTTCAAATTTATTTCAAAAATAAAAATTTCCTATTTTACTTTTTTAAAAATTTCTCTAAAATATATTTACAACAATGTATATTTATAGATTTAACTGATGTACAACTTGTAATTATAATTGATATCGATTATCTATATTTTTAGTACCTATAATTTTCAATTCTAAATATTTCGTGTTAAAACCTTCTTCAAAAACTGACATTGGTATTTTAAAATTTTTCCATCTTTTTAGAAACAAATTATTTTTACAATTTCTCTTGTTATTAACAAAACAAAGCAATCCAAAAGTGGCGAAATATCCTATACGTTAGTATATAAGAAAATTCTAAACCACTCGTTCACAGCGATCTTCGTGTAGCGCGTGCGTGCGATATTTCGATAAACGTTGTAGTTGCGAGCGTATATGTATGTTACTAGTATAGGTTATATTTATAAGTATAGTTTGTGTTTATATGTATACTTAGATGTGTTATATTTGCAGTGTATCTTGTTTGAATGTATGTTGGTTGGTGTATGTGAAAATAATACTGTATTTCTCTTCATATCTCTGAATTTTTTTTTCTTGAATTCACCCAGAAATTTTCCCGAACTCAACAAGAGTTGTTGCCGTACGGTTCGTTTAGTTTCACTGAACATGACAATAGATTCTTAGATTTATCTTATAGTTTCTACTGCTTACAGTATTGGAAATATTCAATCCATTACTTTAGAGTTTCTCTTGAATTATTAACGAATTTTTACAGAAATTTAATTATTCTTTCTTGAAATGTGTATATGATATTTTAAAACTAGTTAATCCGTAAATCTTAGCGACTTTTTCTCATATCCACCGTTCTTGAACTAATTCAGGAATGTTTCCTGAATAAATTTTTTCCGTGTATAGATGCTTGTATACGAGGTGACTATTAAAGCATTTTTCATAATATAACACTATTTTAAAGTAAATGTAGATAATAGAAATTAATTTTCAAAGTAAAACAAAGCTAAATTTATAAAGGAATTGAAGTTTCACTCTAACTAACCGACATTAGATATTTCTCGTATACGGTAAGCAGATTTTTTATTAAATTTAATTATTTTATATAAGACCATTTATATAATAAATAAATAATAATATATTTATTAATTAGTAATGAAAAAAACTTATTTATTCTACCGCCAATATAAAATCGTGCTTACCGCATCCAAGAAATATCTAATGTCGGTAAGTTAGAGTAACAAGGAATTATCAAATTCTAACCTTTTTTCAGTGTGAATAAATTTTTTGAACAAAATTATCCTTTATTTCTTAAAACTTAATTTCCCTTATAAATTTAGCTTTGTTTTACTTTGAAAATTCATTTCTATTATCTACATTTACTTTAAAATAGTGTTATATTAAGAAAAATGCTTTAAAAGTCACCTCGTATACAAGCATCTATACACTTCTCATTACGGAAAAGGCTCGTATGAGAGTTTTCTCATATTTCTCATACGAGCTACCGAGCTCGTATACGAACTCCGCGGTCCGCGTATAGAATTTTTTTTACTGGGTATGTAAATAAAAAATTATTGATTAAAAAAAAATTAAGATCCCTGTTAAAAAAAGTATTGGGAGGTACGGGATTCCGCATTGCAGTGCCAACCAGTCAATGCGGTATTAGCGAAATAGCGCATTGGGTGTCGTGGTGAATGCGGTAATTAAGGGGTCCCAATGCGGTGCAAGTTTTAAGCTTAAAAAAAAGAAAGTACTAGACAGGAACAAATAATGAATATCAGTAGAGAAAAATGCTAGGTTAAAGGAATGAGAAAATACTAATAGTGAGTGTAAAATTTAAATTTTAAGAGAAAAAGGTAAGTTGAACTGTCTAATATGAGTCCAATGCAGCGTAGGCTGCTTTCAATGCATTACACAATCGGTACATAGTGCAAGTCGCCAGTAGAGGGCAGAAGCAAGCAGACCGAACACAGTGGCCCAGCTGACATACGATTTGCATTACATTACTTTCCAATTTTTTATTTTATAACCGCGTTTCTGCATGAATCTAAACAATATTTTTGATTATTGTAATTTAGTAGATGCTGACCAATTGTACGTTGACAGATTTAGTGAAAAGTGCCTGTGTTCGGAGACAAATGTGTTAGAAAATGTTTGTTTACCTATTTCACATCATACTCGTACCTCCCAATACTTTTTTTACAGGGATGCAGGATTGGTTACCTCCACATGGTACATCTTGGAAACAATCTCATTAAAATAATTTTTATCAATAATAGTAATTTTAAAAAAGTTTAAAGTTTTTCATATAAAAATATATTATTTAAATGAATCGTTTTTAGAATGTAAATGTTTTTTTTTACTAATGGGTAATAATTAAAAAAATAATATAGGGGAGAGTGGGGCAAACCGGAACCCTTAACGGTTTTTTGACTCTTGTGACTAAACGAATTAACCGATTTCATTTGTCGATAGCTTGTTTGAAAGATCATTTAATTGCGCAACTTTTTCCCAGAGACATCTATACTTCATCTTTTATTGTTTAGTTGCTGTGTTAACTTAAAAAATTTTTTGCAAACGGTCCGGTTTGCCCCACCCCCTGGGGTAAACCGGACCCACCCTTGGGGCAAACCAGACCGTTTAGTTTTTTATTTATAATATTGCATTTACATAATATACAATAATAAGAAACATGAAGAATCATGTAAACAATGGTTGTAGTAATGAAAATAATAATTTGGGATTGAATTTTAATTAAATAAAGATTTTTTTAATAAAAAAATAAAAATGATTGTCATTATCAGAGAAACAATATTAAAGGGTCTAATTCTGATTGGAAGACAATTATTTTTCATTGTAAGTAAATATTTTAATAAAAGAAACATTTTATTTAAAAATAATTTTTATGAAACTTTAATTCAATGGAAATATTTTATGGCCGGTTTGCCCCACCGAAAACGGTTCGGTTTGCCCCACAGGCTTATTTTGAGAATAAATGTTTGTCAAAAAGAAACACTTTGCAAATTCATCAAAGTTTTTAGTGGTAAATATTCCTGAGGTGTGTACCTTCAAAACCCAAAACCTAATATTTGGAAATATTACACGATTTCCTTAGAATTTTCTTAAGAAAAAATTCGGAAAAGTGTAGAAAAAAACTAAAAAAAACTTTTGCTCCCAGCGTTGCACAAACAAAAGTGAAAAATGTCAAATTGAAAAAAAGGTATACTGAACAAGGTTGTTTCAAATTTCTAAATAGCACTTTTGACAATTTCGCCATTTCGGAAATATTGAGGGGGTCCGGTTTACCCACCGGTCCGGATTGCCCCACTCTGCCCTATATATATTGATATAAATATATAAACACAAGTATATCCAAATAAAAAAATTATTAAATTATTTTTAAAGAGATTATTTTTAAGGTTTTTTTTATTTTTTATAAAATATTATGGGGAGTATGAAATAAAATTACTATTTATATCTAAACGTGCATACCACTTGTTTTTGAGTGTCAACAATAACATGTTTAAAAAATCAGCTATAAATTGTTTATAAACCTGAATTTTTATTAATGTTTATTAAGAAATCATTTTCCACTTAAAAAAGTTGAATTTTTTCAATAGAGGGGTAGCTTCATGCCTAAAGATTAAAGTTGTTTTCCAGTTCTTCGATTTTGTTGAAACTTCGAAATTTACTACTTTTAATGTAGTTAATAAATAATAGTTCAGATGACTAAAAAAAGTAGTTACATTACAAGAACAACTACAAAATCTGATTACACCAACTACATTTTTAGTTCTCTTTACTACTTTTCAGTAGTCAATATAACTTTTGAAATTCAATTGAGGACCTATTGAACTACGCAGAGTAGTTAAAAAGTAGTCAAACCTACTAGAAATTTTTTTGAGTGACGTGGAATACATGACAGAAAAAGCCTAAATTCGATTTTGAAAAATTTTGGAACTGCGAAGTTTTTAAATATTTTTTTGAAATTTTCAAAATGGTATATTTCTAAGGAAAATGAATGAAATTTAATGAAATTTTCAGGGAATGCTTAATGTTTACAAACAATTTAATAAGATAGTTTTAAAAAAAAAATTTTTTCTATAAACAAATTATTTAAAAAATAATTTTTGAATAAACAATTTTTTGAAAAGTGAAATTTTTTTTTAACAATAATGATTCGATTCCCACTTATTTCCCTCATTTTAAAAAATATTGAATTTTTTATCCTTGCGCGCAACCGTAAAAAGCGCATTTTCCGGCTATACTCTACATACAAATTAATGTTCAAAATCACCTAAGGTGATTGTGTGTATTACAACGTGTGCCCCATTTACTACGAATTTCATTAAAAATATTAAAATAAAACTTTATTTGACAGATAATAAACTATAAAATATCTATAATAAAACTTTAATTTATATTAATTTTTATTTTTAATTTAAAATTCTGAAAAAATGTATTTTAATACATTTTATTTAACTTTGAAAATCACTAGTTCAGATGAGAGCACAAAAAGTTGAATTAGTGAGTTGAGAGTGCTTTTAGAAAGAGAAATATATTTATGCGTTTTGTGAACAAATATTTAATGTTAAGTTCCCGCGTGGAAATGAAAGTTTGGGCGAAATCCAGCAAAGTATGGGAAAGCTTGGCAAAATTCGGCAAAGCTTGGCAAAGTGTGGCTAATGAGCGTTTCCCAAGCTTTGGAATGTACATGATTTACAACGATTATTAAAGTAAAAAATCTCAATTTCTGGAGCTTGGCAAAGTTCGGCAAAAGTCGGCAAAGTGTGGGAGAATGAAAAAACTATTATTATTATTTTTATTTTTTTGGAAAATGAAAAATCTTAATTTCTGGAGCTTGGCAAAGTTCGGCAAAAGTCGGCAAAGTGTGGGAGAAGGAAAAATTTATTATTTATTTTCTTATTTTCTTCATTTTCCAAAAAATAAGAAAAAAAATAATAAATTTTTCCTTCTCCCACACTGTGCCGACTTTTGCCGAACTTTGCCAAGCTCCAGAAATTAAGATTTTTCATTTTCCAAAAAAAAAAAAAATAATAATAAAATTTTCATTCTCCCACACTTTGCCGACTTTTGCCGAACTTTGCCAAGCTCCAGAAATTGAGATTTTTCATTTTTCAAAAAAATAAGAAAAAAATAATAAAATTTTCATTCTCCCACACTTTGCCGACTTTTGCCGAACTTTGCCAAGTTCCAGAAATTAAGATTTTTCATTTTCCAAAAAAATAAAAAAAAAATAATAAAATTTTTATTCTCCCACACTTTGCCGACTTTTGCCGAACTTTGCCAAGCTCCAGAAATTGAGATTTTTCATTTTTCAAAAAATAAGAAAAAAAATAATAAATTTTTCCTTCTCCCACACTTTGCCGACTTTTGCCGAACTTTGCCAAGCTCCAGAAATTAAGATTTTTCATTTTCTAAAAAAATAAAAATAATAGTTTTTTCACTCTCCCACACTTTGCCGAACTTTGCCAAGCTCCAGAAATTAAGATTTTTCATTTTCCAAAAAAATAAAAATAATAATAATAGTTTTTTCACTCTCCCACACTTTGCCGACTTTTGCCGAACTTTGCCAAGCTCCAGAAATTGAGATTTTTCATTTTTCAAAAAAATAAGAAAAAAATAATAAATATTTCAATCTCCCACACTTGTCCGACTTTTGCCGAACTTTGCCAAGCTCCAGAAATTGAGATTTTTTACTTTAATAATCGTTGTAAATCATGTACATTCCAAAGCTTGGGAAACGCTCATTAGCCACACTTTGCCAAGCTTTGCCGAATTTTGCCAAGCTTTCCCATACTTTGCTGGATTTCGCCCAAACTTCCTCTTCCACGCGGGTTATTTCTAAATAAAGCAAATAACATTAGTTTTTATAAATTTAAAGAAAATGTAATGTTTTGAACGTTTTTATTATTTAATTTTCAATGTAGAATTGGACACATGATTTTTCGCACATGCGTTTATTTCTACGCCGTGTAAGTAACACAACCTAAAATATAGTTGTGATAGTTCGTGATTCGTGTTTGTTTACCTATAATACTTGGAGCGAACGCAATGAAAATTATAATTTTTAGCTAAAATAAAAAAGTATTCTCCTAGACATTCAAAACCTCCAAAACAGACAAAAGGAACTAAATGGCAATGCATAATAATTAAAGTTTTTGTTAAATAAATAAAAATAAATATTTATTTTTATATTATGAATAAAGTTTAATTTAATAATAAAATAATTAAATACATTATGTTGTCCTTTTAAAATAAATTGAAAGCTAAAATTTAGGTTATTAAATAATAATTTCAATTATTATAGTAATAAAACTTAGAATTTGGAACGTTCGTAATAATTTACGCGTATTAATAGGCACGGTGAAGTAATGCACGCGTAGAATTTCAAGCACATTCGTAGTAATTCACACTTGTGCACTTTTTTTTAAATATTCCTTTTTTTAATACAAATAAAATTATTTTTATAACCCAAAGACTTTTTTTAGTTCTTAGAAAGATTAACTACTCATTAAAAACCAATTGGGAAAAAAATTGAGGTTAAAAGCTTCAAATGATTCTTTAATCGTGACTGATTTTAAAACACGTAGTAATACACACAATCACCCTATAAGTCGTAAATTTTAACCGAATTCAATTTTTCTTTTTGGAGAATGTCAAGCTTTATTGTGAGAACGACTTTATTATTATTTGTTAATCATGGTTATAAAAATTAAATAAAAAAGGAATTACATATATTGAAAGCTTTTGAAATTTAAATACTTTTGGAGATATTAATAACAAAAACACTTTATTGAGTTTACGAAATTAAATGAAATTAACTTTTAGAAAGGAAAGTAACACAATTAATATTACCTAAATATAATTGTTGTTAACAATTATTTAAACAATTTTTTAACTAAGTTTGTTTTCTTGAAAACTTTTTTTTTGTCAATTACCAAAAATTAAATTTTTTGAAAAACAAATAATATAATTAAGGGGAATTTTACCAACCCTAATTGAAAGTTAATTAATAATTAAATAAATTATTATTCTTATTTTTGTTTAAATTATAATTTTATATTTAATGTAAAGCGGCATATCAAAAAAGTTTGGTAAATTTGCATGATTAGAAAAAACTACATCTTTTAAGTATACTTGTCTGTAAATAGTTAGTAATTAAAAATAATAATTTGTTTAAATCTTGCATAAACAATAATAATTATGTTTTAAATTGGCATCGATATTTATGTTACGTCCGGGAATTTGCAAAATTAGAAAAGAATACAACCACAACAAATTGGTTTATGATGTTTTAATTCTCAAAAAAAATTTTGTTAAATTTAAATTTAACAAAAACAAATTATGATTTTTTAATTCTCAACATAATTTAAACCAATTTGTTGTGGTTTTTTATTTTTTTATTATACTTTTGAATTTTTACATAGGGGTCGTCCATAAAGCATGCGATACATATTTTCGGTAATCTAGACCCCCTCCCCCCCTCATGATGCTTTTTCCATAGACAGTTAACATGGAGTGTGATATTTTGCTGACCTCCCCCCACACCCTAAAGTATCACATGCTTTATGGATGGCCCCATATTAGGGGTGCGATACATGTCATATCAAAGAGAAAATGACATGCGGAGCTCCCCAAGGATCAAAGATGGGTCCAACTATATGGAACGTTATGTATGACGGTTTTCTTAGGTTGGACTTACCCGAAGATACGTCTATATCCGGGTTCGCGGACGACGTACTCATGGTCTGTTATGACGAGGAGTTAAGACTATTGAAAATAAAGCTTGAGGATAGTCTTCGTCGAGCTGAGTTTTAGCTTTACCGACATGGTCTGCAAATGGCTTTCGAAAAGACCGAAGCTCTACTCGTCACAGACAGGAGACTTTTCACAGCCCCGAAAATTGTAATGGGAGGAACTGATGTCGTATGGGGAAATACGCTTAAGTTCTTGGGAGTGTGGTTGGACAAACGTTTAAGTTTTGGCCAACATATTAACATCTCAACGCTCAATCCCCCACAGCACCGAAATTTTCCTAAATATTTATTAAATATTTACTTTCAATATTCGGCATATTTAACTGAAAAGTTTAGTGAAAATTGTGTAAAGATTTATATGTCCCGATTAAATAAGTGTTTAGCGCAAAATTTTCCTGAACATTTCAATGAAATCTTCGCCTAATTATAATTATAATTAGGCGAAAATCTTCAGGAAATGTTCACACTAAGCACTTATTTAATCGGGACGTATAAATCTTGACACAATTTTTACTAAACATTGCAATTAGATATTCCGAATATTGCAAGTAAATATTTAATAAATTTTTAGGAAAGTTTCGGTGCTGTGGGGGAAGCCACTGAATGCATGGGAAACCTTTCGAGGATGATGCTAAATATCGGTGGCCCCAGGGAAAATAAGCGAAGACTGGTGGCGACTGTGGTTCAATCGAAGCAGCTATATGCTGCCCCTGTATGGGCCTCAGCCCTTAAGATCCACAGCATCTCTGACAGACCCCTCTCGGCACAGAGAGAGCCAACAAGGAGAATAACATCAGCCTTCAGAACTGTGACTGACTGCGCTCTCCGGGTGCTTGCCAGATTACCGCCAATGGACTTGTTGACAATGGAAAGGCAGGAAAATTTCCAGCTCTCCAAAAATCTGGTGAGCAACCCGGAGCGTAGAGAAAGACTCAAAGCTTTAATCCGCACCGAGTCAAGAAAAAGACTCGTTCTGAGTTGGCAGGAGAGATGGGATGGGGAATTAATAGGCAGATGGATCATCGCCTGATTCCCCACCTTACCACATGGTTAGAAAGACAACACGGTGAGGTAATCTACTACCTTACACAAGCGATGTCGGGTCATGGTTGTTTCGGACAGTACTTCTATCGGTTTAACCCCTTTGCAGTCCAGCTAAAAATCGCTTGTGGTCCAAAAACGGCCCAAGAAAAACAAGTTTCTAAAAAATGTGATTTCATTGTAATTAAGGTTTTTGGAGTCGCAAAATTTGAATTTGAAGTCACTTTTTCAAAATTTAAAATGGCGGACCCAAAATGGCGAATTCGAAAATTTTAAATTTGATCAGAATTGCTTGAAACTTGTTACTCGGGAGTTTTCGGGGTCTCTGATTACGAATCTAATGTCAGATTTTCAAAATTCAAAATGGCGGATCCAATATGGCGGTCGAGAAAATAAAAAATCCAACGGATTTGTTTAAAACTTGTTACTCGGGGGTTTTCGCGGTCGCTAATTACGTATCCGATGTCAGATTTTGAAATCCAAAATGGCGGACCTAAAATTCGATCAAATTGCATGAATCTTGAAATTATCCTCCATATTGGATTCACCATTTTAATTTTGTAAATCTGTCATCATATTCGTAATCAGCGACCCCGAAAAACTTGGTCATTCAAATTGAATTATGTTTAGTATTTTATTTTTGAGATGGACATATCCAGGCCACAGACGTAAGGGTGGCACGACTTTTTGTGGCCACATATGGGCCATGGACTGTCAAGGGGTTAAAATAGAAGCAGACGCGAAATGTGTGTACTGCAACGGATCTGGTGACGACAAAGCAGACCATATTGACGACGCGGAGCACACGCTTTTTTTCGTTTTTGTGGGTCGACCAGAAAAAGAGCGGTCGACCCCACATAACATAATAACATAACATTATTTTATTATTTTATATAACACTTACAATGAAAAATATCCGCTCGCATGTGGGATCGAACTCACGTCCCCCCACCCTTGATGACCCGACGCAACGCATTCAAACCGCACGGCCACTGAAGTCTGGGTGAGAACTCTCCTAATTAACTATATTACACGGAGAGACCGAGATTACTAATTTTTGTGTAAATCACACTAGAATTTACTATTTTAACATTGCAACCACCGGAAATAAGGGGACTTTTTGTATTTTTTACTATTTTCTACACTAAGTCACTAATCCCGACAAATGTCCACCAAATTAGCAAAGTTTCTTACTATTTCGTCCAATAGTTCCAAACAACTGTAGTAAACTCAGAAGTATTGTGTACGTAAAATTACTACAGTCGTTTGTAAATGCAGAAAGAAAGAGTGAAAATTTACAGCACTTACGAGAAAGCAGTTTACTTTTAACAACTTATTATAAGACATAGTTCTTGGAACAGAAATAAATGCAAAATTTATTAATTTATAATGGTAATAATAATAATAATATAATAATATAATATATAATATAATATAATAATATAATATATATAATATATATATATAATAATATAATATATAATATATAATAATAATAATAATCTCATTTACGGAGATTGACAAAGTTAGCAACCAATAGAAATGCAGGCGCCATATGACTGCACTCGCTAGCCAGACTTGCTTACCAAAAATTACTACAGTGGATCGTAGATTTTATTGAAAAATGAATTAATTTGTCAGATTTTGTGTAATGAAATTAGGGAAAATTATAATCAATTTTTGCTACATTTACAACTCTTACACAAAATATTAAAATTTGCTATTTCAATGTAGCAAATTTATCTATTTCTTTTGTAAATTTATCTAATTCTGTAGTACATTAATGCTAAAAAGTCCCCTTATTTCCGGTCATTGCAACCATTTTTAGTAATTTTTACGAATGTGGGTCTCTCCGTGTAATGCCAGTGTCATATATTCTGTTGCTTATATAAAGACAAAGTGGAAACTATGACTAAAATTATTACACATAATAATCCTGAATTATTTTAATTATTAGAAATGAATAATTTTTTAAGTAAATAATTCTTACTACAATTATTATATTCATTAAACACTTATTTAAAGTATAAAATTCTTAAGTATAAATTTACACTTTTTAAAGAATTCAATTAAAATTGTATTAAAAATAATGAGAATTTTATTATTTATGAAAATAATTGAATTATTAAGAAGAAACTTATCAAAAATTTGTAAATACTTATTGAATTTTTGTGAAAGTTTTTTTATTTATGAAAGTAATTAAATGTTTGCTTAGATTTACCGTGTGGAAATAGCCCCAGTTAGCCCTGACAAAGATAAGTTTCTGGTCAGGGGCTAGCTTGTAGTTGGGCTCCCTGGACATAGCATTGTGGGGAGTTTGTACTCTTTCCCCTCTCTCCTCTAAACTTCGATGGTGGGAAGTTGCTAGGGAATTTCAGTTCTGTTGTAATCGTCTAAGAGTGTACTTGTATGTGATAACTCGAGTTAAGTACAAATTATTAAACAGTAATAAATATATCAGTAATAATTATTCGAACTATGTTGGGAATCCTTCTGTGAGGATTATTTTATTTACCTGCACATAAATTCCCACATTGGTGACCCCGACGTGATTTTATTCGCGTCGGATATCAACACGCCGTTCGAAATTATAATCTATCACAATCACTCTTTTATATGGAAAAAAATCAGAATTTTAATTTCGGTGACGATTTTGCGTTTAATCATCGTGCAATCGACGCGACTACGCATTTTCCAAAACTTCCTGATTTCGCTCGCGCTGACCCACAATTGTGGTTTGTTCAGATTGAATTTATGTTAAATTCCTCTCGTATAACTTCGCAACGACAAAAGCAAACGCAGTGGTTTCGGTTCTGGATTTTGAGTCTATTCAAGCTATTAACGATATTATTTCGGCTCCACAACTCGCAAATAACTTATACGATGTAATTAAAGAGAGACTGATAAGCATGTTCTCAACTTCTTCCGAGGTGGAACTTCGTAGGGTAATTAAAGGAGAAATTTTTTCCGACGGAAAACCTTACTTGATTTTAAGCAAAATTAGACATTTGAGTGGGGTAGATGAAACGAAGCAGTAATTAAGACGGTTTTTATGGACCAGTTGCCAACTCATTGCCGATAAATTTTAGCGTTATCCGATTCTACAGACCTTAATGCTTTGGCGAAAGTTGCAGACAACATTATGTCACATTTAGGTGAACAATCCGTTTCTGCCGTTACAGTCGATAATGATTTAGTTAGTAAAGTAATCTCATTGATAGCTAAAGTCGAAGCTTTATCCGTTAAACCTCGTTCTCGTTCCGAACACCGTAGGAATAATAACAATTATCGCGGGAGATCCAAGTCTCAAAATCGCAAAGACAGAAGCCGCTCTTCTGGCCGTGGTCGCGCAGAAAAATGTTTTTATCATAAAAAATTTGGAAATAAGGCTTTGAAGTGTAAACCCGGTTGCTCTATGGAAAATCAAATTAATTCGGAAAACTAAAAACACCACATCGTGTAAAGACGGTCGATAATAAATGTGGTTCCAAACGTCTCCATATTAAAGACAGAGATTCAGGGTTGAAATTTTTAATTGACACGGGATCGGATGTTTCTCTTATCCCAGCCAAAGGCAATGTCAAGTTTGACCCGTCAGGAATTGTTCTTTTTGCAGCGAATAACTCGCGAATAAGTACTTTTGGGGAATGCAATCTTACTTTAAATTTAGGTCTGAGACGTCCTATAATATGGAAATTTTGTCGCGCATCGGTCCCTTATCCTATTAAAGGAGCCGACCTGTTAGCATATTACGGACTTAGCGTCGGTCTTCGTGGTCAAAGGTTAATTGATACCCTTACCAAGGTCAATTTCCCTGGTGGATTATCCACAGTTTCAATTCACAGCGTTAGTACTGTCAATAAAAATTGCCCGTTTTCTCACATTTTATCCGAATTTCCGAAATTAACCAGTATTTCGCAACCGAGCGAAATTTCTGCTCGCGGTGTTTTTCATCACATCTTAACCAAGAGTTATCCGGTGGCTGAACGTCCACGTAGGTTGGACCCTGTCAAGCTGGAAGCTGCAAAAAAACAATTTAGGGATTGTTGTAAGTCGGGAGCATGTAGCCCTTTCAAAAGTAATCATGCTGCTCCTATCCACATGAACCGTAAAAAAATGGTGATTGGAAAGTTTGCGGTGATTTTCGTGGTCTTAACGCGAATACTATCCCGGATAAATACCCCGTTCCGTTTTTGCAGGATTTTACTGCTAATCTGGATGGGAAAACAATTTTTTCTAAATTAAACCTGAAAGCAGCTTATAACCAAATACCTATAGCTTCGGAAGATATTCACAAGACAGCGATTATTGCTTCCTTTGGTTTGTTTGAGTTCAATGTTATGGCTTTTGGCCTCAGAAATGCTGCCCAAACATTCCAGAGGTACATTAACTCAGCTTTGGGCGATTTGGATTTCGCGTTTTGTTATATCGATGACATTCTTGTCGCGTCTTCCTTGGTTGCCGAACATGAGAATCATTTTCGGACGGTATTCGAGAGGTTAGTTGAATTTTCGCTTAGAATAAATGTCGATAAATGTTCATTCGGTGTTTCCGAGATAGAGTTTTTGGGTCACATCATTGATAAAAATGTTATTAAGCCTACTTCTGAGAAGGTTAAAGCCATCATTGAATTTCGTAAACCGGAGACCATTGTTGAATTACGCAGATTTCTCGGGTTGGTAAATTTCTACACTCGAAATTTACCTCATGCCGCAAAAAAACAAAAACCGCTTAACGAATTCTTACATGAGTCTAAAAAGAACGACCGAAGAAAAATCCCTTGGAGCGACGAAGCCGACAAAGCGTTCGAACAAATTAAGGTAGATATTAGGGATGCAGTTTTACTTTCTCACCCTTCGAGTAATGCACCATTACGGCTTGTTACCGATGTTTCGGATACAGGTATGGGGGGAGTAGTCGAACAATTTTCTAACGGTGGGTGGAAACCCTTGGCGTTTTTCCCTAGGAATTTCTCTTCTACGCAAAGGAATTACAGTACGTACGATAGAGAATTAACGGCCATTTTTGAATCGATAAAATATTTTAGACATTTTCTTGAGGGTCGAGAATTTAAAGTGGTAACCGACCACAAACCACTCATTTATGCATTTTCTCAAAAACTAAATAAGTCATCACCTAGGAAAATGCGACAACTTTCTTTTATCTCGCAATTCAAGCATAATCATATTGATTTAGTCGGTCCGCTACCAACCTGCGAGGGATATTCTTATCTCTTAACTTGCATAGATAGATATTCTCGTTGGCCTGAGGCCATTCCACTGAAAGATATCGAGGCCGTAACGATATGTAGAGCATTCACCGACGGGTGGATTGCTCGTTTTGGTTCCCCTGAAACGGTGACGACCGATCAAGGGAAACCATTCAAATCGAGAATTTTCGCGGTTCTTTTACAACTAAACGGGTGTAAACGGAATCGTACAACCCCTTACCACCCCGCGATTATTCAAATCAGCTATCATGTGTCATATGAATAAGAATTGGATTCGTACCTTGCCTGTCGTTCTCATGGGACTTAGAAATAATATTCTTGACTCTGGGGCATCTCCTGCCGAGTATCTCTACGGCAAAACTCTTCGCGTTCCGGGAGAATTTGTCGTTCCGGACGATTTTTCGGTAGATAAACAGATTTTTCTGGAAGAATTCAGAGAAAACATGCGTCAACAAGCCGGTTCCCGTGACTCACAAACACAAAAGAAAAATCTTCATTCATAAAAGTTTGGAAACATGCTCTCACGTTTTTCTTAAAATTGTCAAAAGTGCAAGAAAGTCGCTCGAATGCCCTTATTCCGGTCCTCATAAGATTTTTAACAGAATTTCGGATCAAGTGTATGAGATCGAGGTTAATGGTGTGAGGAGGAACGTGTCTGTCGAAAATATAAAACCAGCTTATTGTGTGCGTGAGGATCTGAATGGAAATGAGAATGTGTTACCTGTTAATCAGAATGTTCAGACTGGAACTTTTGGACCGAGTCATATTTCTAACCCTCTACCAAATAGTAATTTCTTAGCAAGCCCTAATCTCAGGACCTATGTAAATAAAAAGAAGAAGGTTTCCTTCGTTAAAGGAACAAAGCAGTAAAATAACAAACTATATATACTCTTATATATTTAAATAACTTTTACGAAACGAACTAATTTGATTGTATAGTATTTTTTTTGTTTTTGTAAAATTTAGTTCATTAATGTTTAACTAAAAATAATCATCTTTTTATAATAATAATTGTAAGCGATGTAACTGTGATATTCCGAAATTCCAAAAGTATTTTATCGGTAATTGTTATTGTTATTGATTTATCAGTATGGTTTAGGTGATATATATATATTTTTTTTTTTAATTTTTTATACGAAATTTATTTATTGACATTCGGGGGGGAAGACTGTGGGGAGTTTGTACTCTTTCCCCTCTCTCCTCTAAACTTCGATGGTGGGAAGTTGCTAGGGAATTTCAGTTCTGTTGTAAACGTCTAAGAGTGTACTTGTATGTGATAACTCGAGTTAAGTACAAATTATTAAACAGTAATAAATGTATCAGTAATAATTTTTCGAACTATGTTGGGAATCCTTCTGTGAGGATTATTTTATTTACCTGCACATAAATTCCCACAGCATGGCTAGCGCCCAAATTCAATTTCCACACGAGTTTATCAAAATTTTTGTTTAATAATTGAATTCTTTTAAAAAATTTTATTAAAATAAAAGAACATTTTAGAAAATAACTGGAATTTTGCCAATAATCTTGGTGAAACTTTGGAAAATAATTGAATTTCGGAGAACGATTTTATTATTTATAAAAAATTGAAATGTTGATGAGAATTTTGAACATAATTGAATTTCTGCGTAGAATTTTGTTACTTTTGAATATAATTAAATTTCTACTGATGGTAAATCACAGTGGTGAGACTCTGTGGCTTGCGATCATCGTGGTTAAGCAACATTTAGTGCGGTTAGTACTTGGATGGGTGACCACCTAAGTGTCCGCTATAGTCCTGTGTTTTTCTCACTACTTTCGTGATTTATTAAGCGGGAGGTTTAACGTAGAGGTATAATGATGTGCACTGGCGATTATTGTCCAGTACACACCATTAGAACTCCACTGTCAATAAACCGGTTATACTCACCCCGGTGACATTGCTCGTTTTTTCCATTGTATAAAAAGACATGAGAGCTGAAAGTGTCCACCAGCTGGCGCCAGCTATGCACGGGCCCTGTTTCAATTAAAATGCATGGGATATTGCAAAAAAATTAAATTTTCACTAATTAAAATTAATTAAATCGTATTTCTTTGTACACAATATTAATATAGAAACTTTTTAACATATTTTTTGACAGTTATAGCCTTATAAAAGAGTAGAATATTTAATTTATAACGAAATTTTCATCTCAGTTTTAGGCGGGAATTTCAAAAAAATATTAATTTTATTATTCTTATTTATTATAAATTTTTTTTTCTCATCTACTCAATATAGTTTTGAAATATTAATAATAGTAAATTAAAAAATAATTATAAAAACTTACATATTTTTGAAAATCCCGCCAAAAATTTAGGTAGAAATTTCGTTCTAAATACATTATTCCACGCTTTAATAAAGTAACAATTGTTACAAAATATGTTTAAAAGTTTATAGATTCATTTCATGTAAAAAAAATATGATTGAATTAATTTCAGTTAAAGAAAATACAATTTTTATGCATTATCCCATGTATTTTAATTGAAACAGGGCCTGTGCATAGCTGGCGCCATCGGTGTCAACTTTCAACAGTTGGTACACTTTTAACTCATCAATGCCACCGGGGTGGTTATACTCAGGAGATGTTTTCTACAGTTTCCCTCTCCTCTGGCGAAAAACCCCATTAGGCGCGTTGTCCAAGCATATGCGAGTATTCCTAATTTTCAAAGCCGTTCTGTAGGCGCAAAAATTTAGTATAAGTTGTAGTTTGTAAAAAAATTTCCATGAGGATGTTTGTAACGCTAGTATTAACCCCTTGACTGTCGCGGACGCATATATGCGCGGATTTAAAACTGGCCAAAAGTGCTCTTGACGCATATATGCGCAACTTAAAAAAGATGGTTTAAAACTTCTTAAAAATCGCTGAAACTGGTTACTCGGGAGTTTTTGGGGTCGCTGAACACGACTCCGGCGTTAGGTTTTTAAAATTCAAAATGTCGGATCCAATATGGCCGACATCATTCTCAAAAATTGATCCGATTTGCCTGAAAATCTCTACTCGGGAGAAAATGGGAAAATGCTTGGAACCTGTTAGGGGTGATCTAAGGTTTAAGGCCGTATTTGTTTTTTTAATTTTTTATTTAACTGAAATAACTACTGTTTCGATTAAACCCTTGTTTCTATTTACCTCATCTGACCCTATTATATTAAATTATTGTAAAACAGGAATAAATCGATATTTTCATGATTTATAATTCTTATGTAAGTTATGTTGAATTACAAAGAGATTTGAGGCGTTTCATGGCTCCGTGCACTGACAAAATTTTGATTTTGCTTATACTTTGTAATTTGAAACGTTTAGGGTCTTAAGTAAGCGTGCCAAAAAATTTTGCAAAATTTTTAATATTTTGCAAAATATTTGCAATCATATAATTTCTAACCACTATACTTTTTTAATTTTGCAAATATTAACCGAAGTTTAACCTATTAACGCCTGAAATTTTGTGTTTAATTTAAGATATAATATTATATACTAAACTGAAATAACTCTGAACGCTCTAAAAATAACTGAAGTATTGTTTAGTATTTTATATACTAAACATATGCTCTCTGAAAATAACTGAAGCGTTTCTTTATGTTTTCGGGGTCACTCTACAAGATTCCGTGCTCAGATTTTAAATTTATTGCAAAGGAAATTAAATATGGCAAATTTTGTGCATCAAATTGCGAAAAAAATGAAATTTTTTTTAAACAATGTTTTTCTTAATGAAGACATTTTTTTAAATGAATACAAGTGTCACAAATTCGCACAAACTTAGGAAACTTTTAAAATATGCGAAAGCGGAAATAAAAAAACACAATGGCGGCTTCAAAATGGCGCTAATTTAAGAACAAGTTAACCACTTCTTTTTATGTTGCACCGATTTAGACAATGGTTATGAAATGTTATAGAACTTAGTGTTTATATATTTTTGAAGTCGCTCATCAGGAATATGTACTCGGATTTTCAAAATTCAAAATGGCGGATCCAATATGTCCGACGAAAATTTTAAAAATTTACTCAATTCGCTTGAATTTTCTTACTCGGGGGTTTTTGAGGTCGCTGATTATGAATCTGCAATTGGATTTTTATATACAAAAAGGCGGACCCAATATGGCAGACAAAAAATTATTTAAATTTCATTACTTAAATAAGTTATGTGAATAACTATACATATATAATAACATATATAATAATAACTTTTATACCCGTGTGGAAATTGAATCTGAGCGCTAGCCATGCTATTTCTGGGGAGTCCAACTGCAAGCTAGCGCCTGACCAGAAACCTACCTTTGTCACTGGATCATGGGTGAAAAAGTTTATTCTAATGATATTCAAGCTAAAATTCCATAATAGTGGTCAACTGATCCATATCTGTCATCTCAAATTGTTTTATAAACAATGTCAGGATATAAGTTTTGCAATATTAAGTCTTATGCTATGATAGTGTTGAAACAATTTATCAGAGCTAAGCCAATTAGATGTAGACCAACAATTTTTTCGTTATATACTTCTGATTGATTTTATTTGTATTTTGTTTTATTCCGATAAAAAAGTCCTTATTTTACGAATTTTAAGTCGACTGCAATTGATTTAATTAATTTTTGTTGGACATATTGGATCCACCGTTTTGTATTTAGAAAGTCCAAGTACAGATTCATAATCAGCGACGCCAAAACCCTCTGAGTAACAAATTTCAAGCGACTAGAATTGATTTAAACAATTTGTGACGGCTATATTAGATCCGCTATTTTGTATTTTGAAAAATCACTTATATATTCACAATCAGAGACCCCAAAAACCCCTGGATATCAAGTTTCAAGCGAATTGAGTAAATTTTTAAAATTTTCGTCTGTCATATTGGATTCGCAATTTGGATTTTTGAAAATCCGAGTACATATTCCTGATGAGCGACTTCAAAAACATATAAACACTAAATTCTATTACATTTCATAACCATTGTCTAAATCGGTGCAACATAAAAAGAAGTGGCTAATTTGTTCTTAAATTAGCGCCATTTTGAAGCCGCCATTGTGTTTTTTTATTTCCGCTTTCGCATATTTTAAAAGTTTCCTAAGTTTGTGCGAATTTGTGACACTTGTATTCATTTAAAAAAATGTCTTCATTAAGAAAAACATTGTTTAAAAAAAATTTCATTTTTTTCGCAATTTGATGCACAAAATTTGCCATATTTAATTTCCTTTGCAATAAATTTAAAATCTGAGCACGGAATCTTGTAGAGTGACCCCGAAAACATAAAGAAACGCTTCAGTTATTTTCAGAGAGCATATGTTTAGTATATAAAATTATATTTTAAATTAAACATACAATTTTAGAGGTTTTAGGCGTTAATGGGCTAAGAAAATTAATTTATATTGCTATACAACTATATTGTCTATACTTGCAATAACGGAAAGTGTAGATAAAATTATTGTAACAATATTAAAACGGAATTTTAGGCCATTTTTACTGTAAAATTCTAAAAATGGACTGAAATCTTATTTTATTAATAATACATATACCACATAAATAACACTGGGTAACAAAAAAATGGTCATGTTGTGTTTATTTCAAAATTTTTGTGTTTATTGAAAGTTTCGGTGTCGGTAACAAGAAAATAGCAAAAAAAAAATTTTTTTTATTTATTCAAACCCTTAAAATAGGGGGTTGAATTGTTAAAAAACGGTGTTTCCCAGGCGGAAATTGACCACTGGCATCGTACCGCGCCTGTACAGACGTCGGTAAGACTGTACTGACATTCGTCCGCGAGACAACCGGATCGGTGCAGGCTTTCTACTGGAACATGACAATGTGTTGTAGTGGCTTCGCGTCCGGCTCGGTACAAATTTGATGCCGCCGAACAACCGGCGTTGTACCGGCATTCGTCCGCTCTAGCAACCGCGGCGGGCCAAATATTCTTTCAAAGACGACTCGCTTCAGCGGACCGGCGTTCTACTGGCATTCGCCCGTCTAGCCAGACTAAATTATATTTTCTATTGAAAAATAAAATAAAAAAATATTTCATTAACTATGCATGGTGCATGTTAATTAATATTTATTTATAGATCATTTCCAGCATTTTTAACACATTCTACATTTTTTTTACGCATTAAAATTCTAAACGCTCGCAAGTGGGATACGAAGCCCAAGCTATTCCTAATCAAAGCACCGAAGTCTAACACGCTAACCACTACGCTATTCGCTCGCATGCGGATCTGAGCATAATAATGTCGATATGTAATACCGCTACGAAGCAAACAATATTTTAAAATTTTTATTTTTTTAATTATTCTATTATTATTATTATTATATTTATTTATTATTTTTATTATTCATTTTTTTATATTTATAAATAATTATCTGTATACTTTATTTATAAATATTTTAAAAATTTGATAACAAAAAAATTTCATTCTTTAATTTATTTGTTAATTAATAAATAAAAAGATAATTAAAACCTATTTTTCAAATTCAATAATTTTTAAAATTGAATTTTATATTCTATTGTATTGTTAATTCTTTTTTTAATATTTAAACTTTAAACAATTCTCCTACAAAAATTTTTTACAACATAATAGATTAAAAATTTTTATTACTATAATTATTATTTTATTAATTTTTATTGAAACAATAAGACTATAGCTAAATTTTTGCATTGTAAAAAATCTATTTCTGAAAATTCTGAATAATGTGTTAATTAAAAAAAAATTATTTTAGAAAACATTAAATTGTTTTAGAAAAACAATGACGATAGCCATATTCTTAGCATATTATTATTAATTGAAATCTTAATAATAAGAACATAAATGATATTAGTCCGCAGTCGGTAGAATGTCTGTACCGCTCGGGTTGTCAGACGGACGAATGCCAGTACAACGCCGGTTGTTCGGCGGCATCAAATCTGTACCGAGCCGGACGCACAGCCATTATACCACAGTATAAATTTTGATCCGGCGGTCGGATCCGTCTTTGTACCGCGCCAGCAGACATTAACACCCGAATCGGTACAGACTGCCTGTACTGGCATTGACTCTCCAAATCAATCGGCGCGGATTCTTGACGGTTGGTTGATCCGGCATTCGTCCGACTTTTCCGCCTGGGTTTTTGCACTTTTTAAAGTCCTGTAAAAAGAAAATGGGAAGACATAAAAAGCTCTTATATACCTTAACACTGCAAAAATAGGTGTCTTTTTTGATATCTTAAAATAAGATATAAGATGGAAAAATGATATCTTACATCTTAAAATAAGATGTTTTCTAAAGCATCTTACTGATATTTAAGATGCTTTATACGTTTTAGCAGTGATGAAGATATTTCTTTCATCTTAGAAAAGTAAGATACTTTTGTAAGTTCTTTAAAGTATCTTAAATCAAGATGTTTCTGTTGCAATAAGATGTTTATGCGATAAGTTACATGAGAATCGTAAGATGCGCCATAAGTGTAAGTTACTAAAAACTAAGATACATAAAGTGTTTTCCATAATAACCCATAGTTAACCTCAAAACTTTTTGCCCCAAAAATACCACAGAAAATATGTACGAAGATACTTTTAACATCTTAAATTAAGATGTTTCAAGTAACTAAAAAGTGTCTACCAAAACATCTTAGAAATGACTACCAAAACATCTTAAATTAAGATACTTCTTTTTGCAGTGAAAAGAAAGCTCAAACCTTTATCTTTAAGAACCAAAACTGAGAAGTAATGTAAAAATTGCAGCGGACGTGTATATACCGAGTACCCCCCCTAATGATTCATACGCCCTGGTAAAAATGACTGGGAATCTAAGCATTGGTGCATATCAATTTTTTATTATCGGATTGGCTTCAAATTTGTTACTCGGGGGTTTTTGGGGTCGCTGATTACAAATCCGAAGTCAGCTTTCAAAAATTCAAAATGGCGGCTTCAACAAAAACCTCAAGTACTAAGTCTCGAGCGAATCCAATGCTTAGATTCCCAGTCATTTTTACCAGGGCGTATGAATCATTAGGGGGGGTACTCGGTATATACACGTCCGCTGCAATTTTTACATTACTTCTCAGTTTTGGTTCTTAAAGATAAAGGTTTGAGCTTTCTTTTAAGGTATATAAGAGCTTTTTATGTCTTCCCATTTTCTTTCTACAGGACTTTAAAAAGTGCAAAAAACACCGTTTTTTTAACAATTCAACCCCCTATTTTAAGGGTTTGAATAAATAAAAAAATTTTGTTGCTATTGTCTTGTTCACTGACAGCTAAACTTTTAATAAACACAAAAATTTTGAAATAAACACAACATGACCATTTTTTTGTTACCCAGTGATAATATCATAATTAATATTAAAACGATATTGTAACAATATTGTTGTTGACGGTGACACACGTAAGAATAATGCAGTAAAAATTACAAATAAACATTTCTCAAAAAAATAAAAAACACTATATCTATATTTACACAGTCGGTTCAGTAAATAATATGGTTTATTTAAAAACATAAACATAATTCATCACCATCTTTACAAAAAAATTAACATCAAAAAAATAATTGTTTAATCAAATTGTTTAAAAATTAAGTGTTGTCATTTTGGAAAATAATATTATTAAAATTCATTGTTTTCTATATAATTTTGAATAACAAAATTTTTGTCTAGGATCAATAGTTTACACAATAAAAATTCTTGAAAAAGAATTAAAAAAACTTAAAGATGAGTAAATGAGTGTGAAAAGTTAATAATTGAATTCAGTTGAATAAAATTGGCGTCATTGATGGAAAAAATTACAAAACGTGTTTTACAATTAAGAAAATATTCTTTTTCTTCCAAGCATGGAATCATGAGGCACAAAGGAATTATAATTAGATATAAAACAGAGCGGAAATCCAATCTTCTTTATATACAGAGGTGGGTGCTTTTGTTTAAGTTTTAATTGACACCCCTTTCTTTATTCAACCGCCCCTTTTCAACAGAGAGGGTAAAGTTTTGGTTGCATTATTTTGTTTCATGTCAAGTTACGTGGCTTATTGTTATTTGTCAATTACATGCAATTTACGTTACATGTATAGCGCCACAGATGCACGACCATTAAAAAATAATAAAATACACATCCAGCAGTTCAATAAAAATTTCAAAATAAGTTAATTAATATTCTAATTTGTGTAATTAAAGTTCTTTTTTATTGAAAACCATAAATAAATTGAATTAAATATAAGGAAGAATAGATAAGAGATGGTAAAAACATTTTTTTCCAATTCAGATTTATAGAGTGATTTTCCATAATTAATTAATTACCGAAAATAGTAGAAGGATAATTTTCTTACCGCTATACTGTTGGAAAATAATCTTTAAGTGCGCTTACTTGAAACAGGAGATAGTTGTGACGAATATTCCAAAATAATTTTATTATTCTTTTCATTTTTTTAGAAAATTTTCTAATTAGAAATTTTTCTTTTAACAAAATTTTTAATTTTTTAAATTTATTTAAATTATTTTTTTAATTAGAATTTTTTTTCATAAAATCTTTCATTTAGACAAGAGGTAAATTTATTGACAAGGAAAAAAATATTCTCTACGTACCAAAATCTAAAATATAAGTATATAAGTTTCGATTGCACAAATATTAAACAAATGTTTTGCTGTTAAAACCAATAGTCTCTGTTGTTATTTTAACACCAATGTAGTGTTAAAACTACACAGCGTCGGTTAAAAATGTTGCGTGTCGTTTTAACACTACTTTTAGTGTTAAAATAACACTTCTTTTTTCCTGTGTAAATAAGTATAGTGTCTCTAAATAAGCCAGTTTCTCTTCTCTGTTTGGAAGGCTTATACTTGAAATCATGTTTCTTCTGACTATCACATAACAAAAAAAGTCAAAAAAAATTTTTTGAAACTGTTTTGCCGAGCGGGACCGATTTTAGAGTTTTCTTGTCAATTAATAAAATATTCCTTATAATTTCACCTTTCATTAAAAAAAAAGAAATCGATGGGGACTCAAATAATTTTCGAGATATTGCAATTTTTGTGGAAGCGCGACCACATTTCGGTGCCAGCGCTGTGTTAATGCCCGGGACGCGTCGCACAGTAGGATTCTTACACTTTACTGTTCAAAATTGTCTAGAGCCTACAAATTTTATCCGATTTTGATGTTCTTGGTCTTAAATGAAAGGAGATAATTTTTCTAAGAGTTTCCCCGAAACCCATTGTTTCAATTATTAATTGTTTATATATTTTTTTGTTTCTCAAAGTTAACAATTTACAAGAATTTCGAAAAAAAATCTTGTTTATTTTTTATTTTTTCATTTCTCATGATCGAAATCAATTTAAATTAGTCTAGTATGACCATCCGATAAATAATAATGCATAATTCAGTTTATTCAAATAATTTCGTTAATTAACAAATAGATAACTCTGGTCCTTCTCTAAAAAAATTGAATTTTTTTTACAGACAAATTTAAGTTTATTTAAGTAATTTATGTCTATTTTGTTAAAAACTAATTTTAAAGTTAATAATTATGAGTGTTATTAACAATTATTTTTTAAAAATGTATTTTTTATAGACAAATTTATGCTTACATAAATAATGATATAAATAAGTAATAAAAAATTGATTAATTTCATTTTGAACAGTTAAGTGTAAGAATCCTACTGTGCGACGCGTCCCGGGCATTAACACAACGCTGGCACCGAAATGTGGTCGCGCTTCCACAAAAATTGCAATATCTCGAAAACTATTTGAGTCTCCATCGATTTCTTTTTTTTTAATGAAAGGTGAAATTATAAGGAATATTTTATTAATTGACAAGAAAACTCTAAAATCGGTCCCGCTCGGCAAAACAGTTTCAAAAAATTTTTTTTGACTTTTTTTGTTATGTGATAGTCAGAAGAAACATGATTTCAAGTATAAGCCTTCCAAATTTTATTAAATTTCATCGAAAACTTTCGGAAATATTAAGATTTAAAAAAATTATAATCAAAAAATTCAAAATGGCGTAACTTCAACAAATTTCAAAATTTTCAAAAAATTTTTGGCACACTAGTTTCTAGTACCTATCCACACAAAAAAAACCGGACTCAAAATGAGTCGCATATGAGACTCATTTTGAACTGCAACAAAAATGATACCCCTTCGACTCATTCTCAGTTTCTAGGGAACAGACTCAAAATGAGTCTTAAGGGGTATCATTTGTTCTTTACGATAAAATTACAATCACATTGGAAAAGCTAAGAATAATTTATAAAAATATGAATTAAAATAATTGTTTATAACTAATAAACACGTAGCACTTGTCAAAACATTAATACGTGCAGTCGATTTATTGTTTTTATGAGAAATGGAAAAATTTTTTTAGGTAAGACATTTGTCAATTGACAGACAGGGATGGGCAACCATGGAACACGAAACATGCGAAACACAAAAGAAAGTAACTAGAATATTGTTATTTTACTCATTTTGAGTCACTTGAAGTTGCCGATTACTCATTTCGAGTCACTTGAAGTTGTCGATTACTCATTTCGAGACCGACTTCCAAATGAGTTGCAACAAAAATGAGTCGGGTTTTTTTCTGTGCAATACTACAATTTCGCCAAATTACAGCTTAATCCAAGGACCCCATGCAAATCGCATATTTTCTGACGGAGTCTTACCCGAATGAATTTATTACCCAAATCATATTAATTTTACATTTATTTCAAATTTTAGTAATTAACATTTTAATTTGTTGCTTCTATCTTTTTGGCATTTTTACAACTACTACAATATTATAGTACTTATTATACAATACCAAAATATTATAACTTTTATTTGTTATTTGCACATAATTTTAACAAAATTCATCAAACAAAATGAAATGGAATTGAAGAAATAAACAAATAAATTATGTTTTAAGAAAAATAAACAATAACAATTCATAAGAAATAAAGATTCTAAAGATTAAACTTATAAGAAAATCACAGAAAATAAAACTAAACCCCTGGTAACTTTATGAAATACAAATTACAAAAAACGCATACAATTAATGACACAACAAACAATAAAAAAAGCAAATTTACAAAGTATAAGAATGATAAAAAATGCAAATTGTAAAAAATGAAAGTAATAAAATAACAGTTTGCATCACCAAAAACTGAAAACAATGTTTGTCATTTCAACCGACAATGACACTGATTGAAAAAAAAGAATGTGACATAAATCAAACAAGAAAAACAGAAGAAATAAGCATTTAATCGTTAATTTTTAATTTTCATTAAATTATTGAGGACATTTAACGTGAACGGATTTTTTCCAATGCATTTGTAATTAACCATACTGCTTGCAGGTGTCAAATGGATAATCTTCGAAAGTAGTATATATATATATATATATATATATATATATATATATATATAAATGTGTAAATTTTTCAAGTGCCTGTAAATCACTTCACCGTTAAGAAATGCACGATACTAAATTAATTTCCTGTCGGCGTTTGGCATTTGGTAAGAAAAATCGCAAAATTTCATGACACGAATTAATCACATACTCGTAAATTATGCTTCCTCCTTATAACGCTCTTCTGTATCAGTTTTTTTCCTAAATGTTACATCATACGGGTGGGCTGGTTCTTTATATGCGCTTTTTACGCATTTCAATGAGAGAAAAGTGACCCTCGAACGACGTCACGCAATATTTAAAAATATTTCTTTATTACTTTTCTTCATCAAATCATCAATTATATATGTGACCTGGTAAGTTAAAAGGGACCTTAGGCTAAAAAATCATTCTTACTTTTCAATGATTCTTATATAAAAATATGTTATCTTTTTATCGCAATAAACCCTGCACCTCCAGCTTGATTAGATTTTTTACATATTTAATTTGCAGAAACATGAATATCGACTTCTTCACTTTAAGAACGCTTTTCTTGACAACATAATTATATGTGCGTGAGGTCCCTTTTAATTTATCAGGTCACAATTGTAACGTGTGTGAAGTTGGCACAACAACTATAGAAAATCAACTTTTCTAGTGTCAATCGTTTGGTTATCGTTTGGTCATCGTTTGGATATGGTTGGAAACACTATTTAAGCGTTTGGACGATTCATGAAATAATTATAATACGTTTGAAAGATTTTTGTTCACAGCACATACTGGTAATGTATAAGTTGCGTGAAAGGAACTGTGGATAGGGATTCTTAGCGCGAAATTTTAAAGTTTGATGAACACTATTATTATTAGTTTTAAAATACGTTGTAGGTGCAAAGAACCTTATAGATAATTAATAATTTTAAAAATAATAATAATAATTAATCAGATAACTGTCAAAAGTCCCCAAAGGCAAATTTCCCTACACGGCGTTAGACCCACTGATATATTCCAGCGCATTTTTCACGACAGTTGTTATTTTGGTTATTTATATATAAACAGATTTCAATTTTTAATTTACTTTAATTTGCGATATTTTTATGATCTCCAATTTATTAGAGTATTGTTGTTTTGCATTTTGTGGGTTGCGGCACAATCTTGACAAGCTAATCTCGATATTTTCACTTCCGCGAGTCTCTAATTACTTTTAAAAGCGTTTGCATTCTCATCTGGCAATGGAGTATTTTCTCTGTGGTCAATATGCAAAAAAAAGAAGAAATGAAAACAGAAACAACAAGTTTTGCGCAAAGTTCGTTGTCCATATTAAAGTGATTCTAATAACGATGAGAGAGGACGATGTGAGTTGTTTGTAACAAATATATATATACAACACACGTTATCACGTTCATTGTCATATTTGTGCTTGAATGCACGTGCAAGCATTTGCCTACACGGAGAAACTTTGTATACTAGTTCGTGATAAACTCGCTATGTGTTTTTAGTAAATTGACTACTAAAGTGGGGAAAAACTGCGACGGTATCAATATTTCGTAGTCTGACTATTAAAACACGGAACAGAACCAGACTTTTAAAATTTAGTAGTCACTTGATGAAAATTTAAAATTCATGATTTCACTAAAAAACAATGTCGAATGTCAGTGACAGGGGCAGACTGTCGCCATCTCATACTAATAAGTCAGGTAGAAATCTATTTTACCTATGACGATTGATAACTTATTTGAACGCAACCTAATCTAATGCCTAACATACTGATAAAGTAACGCACACTTTAATCGACGGAACGCATATACAATTCATATCAAGAAAGTAAGTCACTGTTCTTATATACTAATCCAAAACATTGTATTGACACTTGGGAGAAAATTTGTTAAATGCTGTATTAAATAATATTTGTTTGTTAAATAAAATTCACAAAATCAATTATATTTAAAATTAATAAGGTCAATTTTTGAAATGGACAGAATTATCATTATTATTTCGTAAAATTATTTATCCTTTTGATTAAATTTTTATTCTTTGTAGAAATTTATAGCTAACATTTAGAATAAATATTTTTTATTAACTTAAAAGTTTATTTCTTGCATATACTGTGAAATATATTTAAAAAAAGATTAAATTAAATAATGTTAAGTTAAAAACTATGAAATCAGAATAAGTTGTCTTTATATGTATTCAAAAGAAACATTTCAATTTATTATTAAAAAAATTCACATTAATGCGGCAATTACAATTTTCTCCGTTATTAAAAATAATTATATAAACATAGAGAAATTTAGAAAAATCCTCTTAAATAAAATTGTGAAATATATCTTGCAGCGTTAAAATTCAAGTAGTATATCGACAGATCGATATTGGAAAATACCGAAAATACAGAAGACTTGTTGACACATAACCTCACATTTACAAATTATACTTTTTAACATCTGAGATGTTAAACCACAACATCTAGATGATATGCATTAGCATCCTTTTTTAATATCTAATGCATTAAGATTCTTAATATCCATTTTTCTCTGTATAATGAATTATTAAGTTATTAAAAGAGAACCAGGTGGAATGACAGCAGCCATTTGACTTGAGCACGCATGTATATGAGATTGAGTGGTTATGTGTGACTACACGAACAGTGGTGCTCGTTTGTATGCGTGCAGTTTTGATCGTTTGACTACTAAATTGTAAACGCGGCGCGAAGAAAATATCATTCTTTCGAATATAGAAAATAAAAATTTTGGCATTCACTTTTTCTACATTTACTTTCTTTCGTATATCATAGGCGAGTTTCTCATAACTTGACTACTAAATATTGCAAAAAAAGAGATCATATAGTATTATAAAAACTTCTATTAAATTATAAATCTCGTCTAGTGACCACTTTTTCCCCACTTTAGTAGTCAGTTTACTAAAAATACATTGTGAGTTTAACAGGAAAAGTTTTTCCGTGTATGGGCCGCTTTATGGAAGCCGTGGGAAGCGAGAAGTACGTAACGAAAAATTAGATCCTCCATTCAGAAAGTATTTTTTCTATATCAACACGCAACATCACATTATGTATATACATATATTTGAGTCATTCATTGTCAAGTGATCCAGGTGGAGAAAAATTTTTCTCCAATCGTAGCAAAACTTGGGGCTTTTGTAGTACTAATAGATAGTAATTTTTCGTGAAAATATTTTTTTATCTAGTTCAATATTTTCCGAGGGGGAGGGGATAAAATTTTTGGGTTTTTCAGTACAATGCTTATTTCGATAATTTTATACTCTTAAACTATTAAACATAAAAGTTTGGCAAGGTACATTTTGGAAAGGTTTTTTCATGCTCTTTCGATTGAAAATAAACATTAAAAAAAATTTTTGACCCAAAAAAATCAAAATTAAAAATAAATTTTAATTTTTTGGAGGGAAAGGTGCGTTTTTTTTAAACGAAAGCTGTGGTTTATACCTAAAAGGACATATATATGAAAAAATGGGACAAAAATGTTTAAACATTGAAAAAATGAATTTTCTCCTAAACAGAGCTAAAAACCGGGTTTAGAGCGCACTGGTGAGTACACGGAGAGACCCACATTCGTAAAAATTACTAAAAATGGTTGCAATGACCAGAAATAAGGGGACTTTTAGCATAATGTACTACAGAATTAGATAAATTTACAAAAGAAATAGATAAATTTGATACATTGAAATAGCAAATTTTAATACTTTGTGTAAGAGTTGTAAATGTAGCAAAAATTGATTATAGTTTTCTCTAATTTCATTACACAAAATCTGACAAATGAAAACATTTTCTACTAAAATCTACGATCCACTGTAGTAATTTTTGGTGAGCAAGTGTGGCTAGCGAGTGCAGTCATATGGCGCCTGCATTTCTATTGGTTGCTAACTTCGTCAATCTCCGTAAATGAGCCGATGCAATCCGATCATTGACAGTGACTATGTTTCGCCGTTCGCGTACGTGAAATAAATTTGGATATTATCTACAATAATTAAATATAAAGTGAAACGTAGAAATTGAGCATTATAAATTAATAAATTTTGAATTTATCCCTGTCCCAAGAACTATGTCTTATAATAAGTTGTTAAAAGTAAACTGCTTTCTCGTAAGTGCTGTAAATTTTCATCATTCAATATATAAGGAAACAAAGATGTATACTTTCAGTGAAATTCGTTGTCGTGCGTGCAGTTGTGTATTAGTGTATTAATTAACCGCGTCTATACTTATAAGTGAAATAAACATGTGTGTGTCTTCAAATATTTATCCAACAAATATATAAATATGTGTGTGTCTGTTTATGTAAAATTCTTCCAGTTTACCTCCATTAGTCAAGAATTGACGGGAAACCGGCGATAAAAATCCGTATTTTTTCTTTCACTCTTTCTTTCTGCATTTACAAACGACTGTAGTAATTTTACGTACACAATACTTCTGAGTTTACTACAGTTGTTTGGAACTATTGGACGAAATAGTAAGAAACTTTGCTAATTTGGTGAACATTTGTCGGGATTAGTGATTTAGTGTAGAAAATAGTAAAAAATACAAAAAGTCCCCTTATTTCCGGTGGTTGCAATGTGAAAATAGTAAATTCTAGTGTGATTTATACAAAAATCTTCAATTAATGATTTTTCACTAAAATTTTTGTAAATTCAATTATTTTCAAAATATGTAATTAAAATTTTTAAAAATTTGATTATTTAAAATTTTAATATACAAAAAAAGAATTAACTGTCAATTGTAAATCATTAATGTTTAAGTTTTCATTACAACTAAAAAATTTAATAAACACACTAATTTTAATTTGCAATAAGTAAAAAGAAACTTTCAAACAAAACAAATGTAACACTAACAAACATAACCTTAAAATGATTTGCTTCTAAGGTTCCTTTCTTCAGATTGCAAATTTTGTACAAAAGAGATTTATAAAACGTGTGTATGATTATGTCTTTTGAATTATTCAAAAGAGAAGACCACACATCTGTATCTCCATTTATATACATTTTTTGTATGTGTATATATGTATATTCAAACCCCTCTCTTTTATGTAAACGAGTTTTTAACCCTTTGCCGTGCATAAGGTATCCCTACTTCAGAACCAGGCAGCTTGACAGTTAAATCACGTGGGCAAACTCAGGACTAGTAATTATATTTAATGGGTACTTTATTGTAAAGTACACTTGGGTTCCATTTTCATCTATGTACGATCCTGCACATTCAGACAACTCATAGTCGCACACATAACCAACTCACTAATACAAGCAAATCGGCGCATCTTATTGGCTGGTCCTCCACGAACGACTCTAAACGACATTTCGTAACATATCAACGGCAAAGGGTTAAAGAACTTAATTTTGTTTTTAGTGTTTCGATTATAATCAAGAAATTCGCGCGCGCACTCATTCCTCGCGACATGGTTTGTGTGTTTTGACGTGTTATTATTTTTAGCAAGAATTTCGAGGATTGACGTGACAAAGAACAAAATGCAAAGAAACAATAACATGCATTCAGACATTTTAGAGTTCATACTTTAAGTTGAAAATTTGACAGGTATCAACTACAAGTACATATAATTAAATTTTTAAAAAAGAACAAAAAAATTCTTTATTCCAGTGCAGAATATAAATACAATTATTAACTTTGTAAATTCATTTATTTTTTAGTCTATAAACAATAAATAAATAATAAAGTCTTATATTTGTTGGTCATGTAGTGTACATTTTTTTTCTTACTTACTTTTCTTTAAAATGTTACTTCGTTACTTTGATTCTTGAAATTTTTGACTCTTTATTTTCTTCTTGTCTTTATTACAACTTCATCCTTTCTTTCTGTTCTTTTTTCCACAATAAGCTTTTTTTCTTTCTTCTATCTTCCTTTATTTTCCATTTTCTTTCTTTTGTAGTATCTTTTCATTAAATTAATTGAAAAATTTTCGAATAATCGAAATTTTCTATTTTAAATAATAAACTATTGCACCGCACTGATATTTTTATATTATATTTTAGATTTTTCTACAAAATATCAACTCAATTTATTACGTAATATTAGGAGAAAAATATTTAAAAAATTAATATTCAAGATCTAAGAGTCGCATGCTGTTAAAAACACATTGTATTAATTTCCACTCTATAAATATTTTTTCATAACACGGTGCTAAAAAGAGCACTTTTCTGCACAAAATATACTACTAATATTAAACCTCGCTTTTCATAATATCCTTTAAACTGTTGTCTCACATTTGCGTATTGTGAGAAAGGAAAGGAAAATTACCCGCACCTATGAGGCAAAAACATAAATTTGGAAATTTTTAATATCCGGCAGAGAGAAATAGAGGTTTTTATTGACACTAAGCTTATTTTATTATATTGAGAGAGTGTATAGATATATAAGAGGGAAATTGAAAACGTGGATATCTTCAAAATTTCTGACTTGTCACTTTCCATAGTTAAACCCCTCGTTGGTTTGTTGTTTGTGGTCGGCAATACCCTGCGGTTGTTCATGTTGCAAGTTAACCCAAAAAACCGACTGTTAACTTCCACGAAACGTATCATTTGGGGTCTTCTCAATGATGTGATTGCGGGCGATGAAATCCATTACTTGCCATATATGTGCGGTGGAAATGATTTACACCTTATGACCTGTAAATTAATGCGCCTTTAGTAGGTGCTATATTCGCAATCTCAATGAAGAAAAAGAGATGCTAGTGGTGGTTGCGCGCCTCTCTCAGAAAAGAAAGCGAATTGCTAAATATCAATTACTTTCTTTTAGCAGAGCAGCAAGTGAAACAAAAATCAGTATGAGAACAGAAATCGAAAACTTAATTTTTTGTACACTCTTATACTTTGGGTAAATTTTGATTGGATTTTGTTCCAACTTCAAGTTTGGAAATCATATCGATTTTTGGCACAAACATTGCTTAATCCTAGTTCCAATCCAGAATAAACGGAATAGACCTATTTAAACTTTTTGAATAGGGTTCAAGAACATCGCCACATTGAAAGCGAGCTATAATATGGCATAATATTGTGGCCCCAATCAGTTTTTATGTACACATCGCAGATTCAAACGATTAAAACCTATTTCACCCGATTAGATTCTGGAAGTTTTAGGAGTCTATTAGACCATTTTTCAAAGTCCTTCTTTTTCTGTAAAAATTCCAAAGTAGTATCTCCAAATTAAGACCAAAAAATTTTGTTTTGAAAATTCAAAACAAAGTTTTTTGGGTTTTTTTTGTGGGCAAAATTGTTAGAAATTGTTTTTTGAAATTCCTCTTATTGATTTGTATAACTCGTATAAATTTCATTAAAATCGATTCAGCGGTTTTCAAGAAAAATTTTTTTTTATTTTTCTTTCCCCCTCCACAACTCTTACAAAAATGAATTTTTTGAAAAAATATTTTGTGAAAAATTTTATCTTAATGCTGCCAACATGTAACAAAAATTTCAAATTTTTTTGAGAGGGGGCAGATTTTGCATGCTTACTCCGTTAGGCCCTCTAATTTGAAATTATTCAAAAATACAATTTTTAAAATTAAAAACATTAATTTAAAAAAAAAATTGTTTCAATTAAATTTGACAAAATTTCGAATTTTGCAATGATGTACGGACTTGAACTATTTTCTAATAAATTAATTTATACAAAAAAATTTTTTTTTGTTACTGTTATAATTATAGCTAATTCTTACATACATTGGTAGATATAATACAGCCATACAGTAGTTCTGTTTTAGCCATACGCAGTTTAGATTAACGATATTATGTATGGGAGAGACACAAGGAAAATCTTTTTTCAAGAGTTATTACAAAATTTATTCAAGAATTCAGAATAAGAAAAAAATTTAGACATTTTGTTAGAAAAGTTCAATATTCATTAAAGAATTTTTAGATGTTTTTCTAATGGCTTGGGATTAATTGTTCTTGACGCTGCATCTAAATATTTCAGTCACTGTATGATGAAGAATTCTCGAATTATTGAACAAGGAAGACCTAGCCTAACCTATAGATATATACAGCGTCTGTTGGCTTTAATATGATTCCATGACATAATGTCGAAACGCGCCAGGCAAACTACTCACGCAGGCAAATTCCGGGCAGTAATATATAATTATGAGCGATTCCACGTCCAGTGATCAAGGGGTCTTTTTGTGTAATGTTTATTTCAAAAATTTTTTACTCTTAAACAATTAAACATACAAATTTAACAAAGTACATTTTGGAAAGGTTTTTTCATCCTTTTTCGATTGGAAATAATCATTTTGAAAAAAAAAATTTTTGACCCAAAAAAATCAAAATTAAAAATAAATTTCAATTTTTGAGGGAGATGGATACGATTTTTTTTTTAAACGAAAGCTGAGGTTTTTTCCTAAAAGGACTAGGATAAAGTGGGACTAGAATGTTTAAACATTGAAGAAAAAAGTTTTCTACTCGCCGGAGCGCTCTAAACCCGGTTTTTAGCTCTGTTTAGGAGGAAATTCATTTTTTCAATGTTTAAACATTCTAGTCGCACTTTATCATTTATATGTCCTTTTAGGAAAAAACCTCAGCTTTCGTTAAAAAAAAAAAAAAAATCGTATCCATCTCCCTCAAAAATTGAAATTTATTTTTAATTTTGATTTTTTTGGGTCAAAAAATTTTTTTTTCAAAATGCTTATTTCCAATCGAAAGAGGGTGAAAAAATCTTTCCAAAATGTACTTTGTCAAATTTGTATGTTTAATTGTTTAAGAGTAAAAAATTATTGAAATAAGCATTGTACTGAAAAACACAAAAATTTAACCCCCTCCCCCTCGGAAAATATTGGACTAGGTAAAAAAATATTTTCACGAAAAATTACTATCTATGAGTACTACAAAAGCCCCAAGTTTTGCTACGATTGGAGAAAAATTTTTCTCCACCTTGATCACTTGACATGGAATCGCTCATATGTGAAGAATACGAATATGGTAATTGAAGAACATTATCTTAGACAAAAATACTAATCATACACGTATGTTAGAATTAACAATATTATTTTTTTCAGTGTACATTCGAAACATAAATAATAATTTTTGTTAAATAAATATTTCAATACTGATTCTTTCATTAGGAATTAAAATATTTTTAATGATTTCATTACAAAATTGAAATCCTATATAGAATTTTATCAAAATTTTTTTAATAATGGAATTTTACTAATATGTTTAGTAAAATTTGAAAAAATAATTGTATTTTTTAAATAATTTAAAATTGTATTAAAAATACTGGAAATTCTGCAATGCGTTTTCTTATTTATGAAAAAAATTAATGCTTGTGTAGAATTTTATTGACATTTGTTTTTAATAATTGAATATGGGAGAACAAGTTTATTATGTATAAAGATAATTTTATGGTGATGGTATATCACCATAAACATATATTTATGATGGTATATCATCACAGCGATGAGACTCTGTTGCTTGCTATCGTCGAGATTAAGTAGACCTGAGTACAGAGTTAGTACTTGGTGACCGCGCTTCGACTCTCGCTCTAGCCCGGTGTTTTTCTCACTGTTTTCGTGATTTATCATGCGGGATGTTTGACAACGAGGTATAATTATGTGCACTGTCGATTATTGTCCATTACACATTATTAGAACTCGACTGTCGATAAACCGGTTGCACTCAGAAGAGAATAGATGCAGGTATCGAAAGTAATTGTATTTCGAAATATTTTTAAAAATAATTTGAATCGTTACAAAGAATATTTATAAAATTTTTTTAAACGTTTGAAACACTTTGATTAAAACCTTTGAAGACTTCTAATAACTCACCTAATGAATTATTTTGTAGCTAGACAGTCACTTAGTCCATGATTTCGGTCAAGAGTGGAATAATTAGATGTCAGTATCAAATAAACAAACAAATATACGCACGATTCCCACCGACAATTAGTATCACTATACACACGGCCAATCGGATAAACAATTAAACATACAAATTTGACAAAGTACATTTTGGCTTTAAATATGATTCCATGACATAATGTCGAAACGCGCCAGGCAAACTACTCACGCAGGCAAATTCCGTGCAGTAATATATATGAGCGATTCCACGTCAAGTGATCAAGGGGTCTTTTTGTGTAATGTTTATTTCAATAATTTTTTACTCTTAAACAATTAAACATACAAATTTGACAAAGTACATTTTGGAAAGGTTTTTTCATCCTCTTTCGATTGGAAATAAGCATTTAAAAAAAAAGTCCCACTTTATCATTTATATGTCCTTTTAGGAAAAAACCTCAGCTTTCGTTAAAAAAAAAAAAAAAAAAATCGTATCTATCTCCCTCAAAAATTGAAATTTATTTTTAATTTTGATTTTTTTGGGTCAAAATTTTTTTTTTTAAATGCGTGTTTCGAATCGAAAGAGCATGAAAAAACCTTTCCAAAATGTACTTTGTCAAATTTGTATGTTTAATTGTTTAAGAGTAAAAAATTATTGAAATAAACATTACACCAAAAGACCCCTTGATCACTTGACGTAGAATCGCTCATATATTAAGATAAATTTTTTAATAATATAATTTTCTCAAAATTAGATTACCATTTTTTCGGTTTGATATCACTGGTCGACACGAAAAATGATTCAAAGATCGGACAATGACATTCTCATATAATTTTCATCGCTGAACACGGATATAACCTCTAAAAGTGCCCATCACGTCGAGATTATGAGAAAACAGGATTATTTGGGGGTTTTCGAGGTCGATGATTACGAACCTTAAGTCAAAATTTAAAAATTCAAAATGGTTGTTTCAAAATTCGTATTAATTAGCGATCCTAAAAATGATAAATAACAATAAATAGCGCAAATAAAATTAATAAGTAAGAGTTCCTTAGTGTACCGCTCTATATAAGTACAAGTAGAGCGCGCGCACATGAAAAAGTTGTGCTATATACAAAATTTTGACTTATTCCGAACTTTTTCAACTTGATTCTTATAGTTGACAGTTAAGGCTTTAATTTATGCCTAATTAGAGACTTCTAGCACGTCGGCATCCTTCTCTACACGTGATAAACAAAACCAAAATCAGGTTTTTTTGAAACTTTGAGTTCGTTTTTCGCAAAATCTCGACGTGTTGGACACTTTTGGTGGTCGTATTCGTGTTCAGCGATGAAAATCCTATAAGAGTATCATTGTCCGATCTTTGAATCAGAGAAAAAGTAACTTTTTGACGACCAGTGTATTTAACAATTATTACCCCTATTGACGGTTGTGAGTCACTGCTTCTGGGTAAAATACTAAAAAAAATAGATAAAACTAATGTAGATTTAAAACATTATTTTATACAAATTAGAAAATTTTAATCTATGAATAATTAATTAATAATGTATTATTTGCGAATATTTTTTAATTATTTAAAAATAATCTGCATCCATTAAACATATTTATTGTTTTTAATGCACCCACTTAAAATTATTTTACTATTTAAATTATTTTAAATAGTGGTATAGTTACAATTTTTTGAAAAACATGTTTAAAACATTAAATGCAGAGATGATTTAAAAAAACGAAACTTAATTGACGTGGTAAAATAATTGAAGGATAAGACAAAGATAGTATTTATAAAAAAAGAGTCGATGAAAAAAGCTTTTAAAAGATGATCTCCTAAAACAGGTTCATTAAACTTATTGATTTATTGGTAAATGAATGAGAAGAAATATCTTGTAAAGGCCACGAAATACGTACTTATTTTAAATGAGGTAGAGATTTGAAGTGGGCAGAAGGGAAGACAATAGTCTTTTGCGGGAAAGAGAATATCGTTAGCGCGAAGAGACCACACACTCACGTGAATGCGTGTGGGTGTTTTATAATGAGAGGAAATAATCCTAATGAACGCAAAAATAATCCTTGAACCATGGTCAATATCCAGTAACAAGGAACCAATGCCACCATCATGTCGAAAAATATTTATATATAGAAATTATTATTTTTTGTTTGCAGAAAGTTTAAGAAGAAAAAAATATCATTAAAAACAATGGAAGACAAAGGCTTCTCAAAAGAATTTCTTTAAAATGAAACCTATCGTTAAGTCCAGATAATTTCAAATAACTGACGTTTCTTTATAATATATTTAAAAATATATCCCTAATTATTAGAGGCGTATTATCTTGTGATAAATTACCCACACGATTAATTAAAACAATTTATCAAACATTTTTTTAATGTCTTATTTAAATTATTTTACTGTATTTTTTAATGTCGAGTGTTTATTTTGTTTTTTACATTTATAGTGACATGCATATACACGTAAAAAAATCTCAACAAAAAACATCATTTCTAACCTCAAATTTTTTGTCATCTTTTTATTTTTGGTTCTATGTTTTTTTATGTTTTTTTGTATATAATGATAGAACGTCCAACGTCCTTCCGGCAGGACCAAAAAGACTCAGGTGAGTCCGCCCGAAATCGCTAAATAAAACTAACATGGATTGACATAAACAGAAAGTAATATATATCGTTGGAAAGGTGATGAAACAAGCTTTCAGCGCATGTAAATGTCGAGCTTGTAAGTTCAAACCGAAGAGCAGGGTAGCTTAAAGAAGTTGAATTTTCCAAAAATTCATATAATTTTTAGTCACAAAATGATGGAACCCGGTCCTGCCGGCAGGACGCTTTTCGCTTTGTTTAAAAGGCTACCAAGCCAAGGCATATAAATTTAGAAACTTGATATTTACAGCATTGGAAAGCTTGTTTCATTACCTTTCCAACGATATATTTGTTTTTGTTTTTATCTGCTTCCATATTAATTTTATAAAGAAAATTTGAAGAGAGTTTTTATTCAATTGTACGCAATTTTGCTGATTAACATTAAAAATGAAATTTTTTTTAGATTAAACAAATAGGTTTCATTCTTTGAACGTTTCTGAAGAAAAAAAACACAAGACCGGACAAAATATATTGATTTTTGTGGATTTTACATTAAATTTACGAAAAAATGTTTTTTTTTACTTTTTAGAAACAGAAAGTTTGAGGGCTTTGAAAAATGGTTTAATATTATTGTTTTAAAAAGTCAAATATATGGATTTTTTCGTCTTTTCGTCTACTTTAATCCCAAGGAGTTCCGGAAAGGAAAAATTGAATTGCCTTTTTTTAAAAGCCTTATTTTCGGAACATCCTTCCGGCAGGACGGGCGCTTGGACGTTCTATCAATAATGGTTTGATCAAAAAATCCCATTATTATTATTTATCTCGAAATTCATGCTGGTATGTTTTTCTATTTTATTTTATTTTTGTTTTTTCTCGACAAAATTTTCTCATCTGTCATATATATTTTTTTGTCCTACCTGCACGGAAAGAATGTCATTTCGGGCACATAAGGCGGGTGCAAAGTAGCACATTCTGCCCGCATGTTAATTCTTTGTTTTTTTCTGTAGAATAAATTAATAAAAATAAAGCTTATTGCTCAAAATAGAAAATAATATAACCAGGGCCCGTCTCCAAAGTTTTGTTTCGTTTCAGTTTCTGAGTCGACACGAAACTAAATTAACAAACTGAATTTAGTTTCGAGCCGACACAAAACTAAACTAACTAAATTATCACGTCCTGGCACTTTTTCAAGACACTTGTCATTCTGACACCTGGACAGCCTGCACCACTAGGTAAATCACTAGGTGTCACTAGGTTTATCATTATAGACTTCAAAGAGTCAACATTTATATAGAGTTTAATTTTTAACTAAAATGAGCGTTTAATCGTACGTGCCCTCAATGCCATACTTTCCCTGCAGTTTGGACAAAAAATTATGTATGCATTATGGGCGCAAAAATAACTATTTTTTATCAAAAATTTAATTCTTTCATCAAAATTATATTCCAGTACAATAAAATTTTACTCTTTTTTCGATAATCTTATCCGTTGCATTAAAAGGGAGCGATTGGTATATGAGCGACCATGTCAAGTGATCAAGGTGGAGAAAAATTTTTCTCCAATCGTAGCAAAACTTGGGGCTTTTGTAGTACTCATAGATAGTAATTTTTCGTGAAAATATTTTTTTACCTAGTCGAATATTTTCCGAGGGGGAGGGGGTTAAATTTTTGTGTTTTTCAGTACAATGCTTATTTCAATAATTTTTTACTCTTAAACCATTAAACATACAAATTTGACAAAGTACATTTTGGAAAGGTTTTTTCATCCTCTTTCAATTTTTGAGGGAGATGGATACGATTTTTTTTTTTTAAACGAAAGCTGAGGTTTTTTCCTAAAAGGACATATAAATGATAAAGTGGGACTAGAATGTTTAAACATTGAAAAAAAGAATTTTCTCCAAAACGGAGCTAAAAACCGGGTTTTGAGCGCTCCGGCGAGTCTAGATTAACATTTTATTATAAGGCAACATGATTTTTAAGAAGGAAATAAATTTCTAATAAAAGTGCAAATTTTTGGTTTTAATTATGTTTGATTCTATAAATTCAAATACAATATATACTTTATATATACCAATCGATCCGTTTTAATGCAACGGATAAGATTATTGAAAAAGAGTAAAATTTTACTGTACTGGAATATAATTTTGATGAAAGAACTAAATTTTTGATAAAAAAGGGTAATTTTTCTGCTTTAATTGTCATTAACTTAAAATTAAATTTTAAGCTTAAAATTAAATTAAATTTTAAGTCAATCATAATAAATATAATTAATTTTTAAAATCTCTTTAAATTAGATTTTAGGAAAACAATATGGAATATGTTTAAAAAATTTTTTTTATGGTTAATGCTTCCTCCACGAGGAAGCAAAATGTTCATGTAAAATAGGAAAATGTTTATGTAAAATCATGACTGAGGTTCTCACTCGATAGCCACTCATGTGTAGAATAATGCCTCCAAATTGCATAACGAACGGTTTAATAGATTTTAAGTAATCCTTGCCACCAGTTAAAAAAAAGTAGTTTTGAGAAAATCGCGTTTAAAGTTTTGGTGACTGTAGCTCGCGCCTGTGTACTGTTTAATTTTACGCGCTGTAACTTTGTTAGTTTTTCAAATATCTGTCTAAAACTTTTACACGATATTTCTAAGATATTGTACTTTCGAAACATGCAAAAGAAATCGATTTTTTCAAACCGTCGCATAGGAAAAATGCCTTATTTTGTAAATTAAAATTTTTTATATTTTTAGGAATAAACATCAATTTTTGAATGATTGAAGATTCAATAAGTTGTTCATTCCACTAACATTTAGCTTCCTCAATATAATATACACCAATTTTTCAATCTTTTATTCAATAGTAATTATTTTAAAGTAAAATTTTAACAATCTCAAGAAATTAAAATGTTTACCTGTTTTTGAAAAATCTAAATATCGATTACTTTTATATATTTTGATTAAATATATACTTTATGTACATCAATTAATTCGTTTTAATATCGGAAACGTAATTTTGACCAAAATTAATGAAAATATTAATAAATAAAATAATTATTTAAAAAAAGACAAAAATTTTTTTTTTTTATTTTAGAAAAATTTGATTAAAAAAAAGTTTTGTAGATATATTCGGAAATCCTTGTATCAGATTTTAGGTATTAATGACTGCAATAAACCTGCAAAATTTCAGGACAATCTAATAAAATTTGTCCGAGATATTTTGTACACAATATTTTGTGACATTGGTACAAACACGCATACATACACATGCACACACACACGTACATCTGCTCAGAATTGAATATACATATGTTCTACACAAAACTGAGTCCATATAACCTTCTTTAGAAAAATTGAAAATTTTAAAAATTCACTTATTAAGTACATAATATTAAATATTCTTGTTTATTACCTACTCTATTAAAAATTTTAATACAATTTTTTGCAAAAATTTCTTTGTTCTCATAAATAATAAAATTCTTTATCACAATTCAACTATTTTTAAATTTTTAATACAATTTTAATAAAATTTCTAGGAAAAAATTCAATAATATTAAAGATAATGTAAATACAATTTTTCCGACAGGTTCGATTATTTTTAAAATTGTAATGAAATATTTCTAAACAAACAATATATTCTCAAATGTTTTTAATAAAATTCTTTGTATATTTAAATTGTTTTCAAAATTTTGAATTTACTCTTAATAAAGCACACCCTGGGTGTGCGACGCCCATATTTTTCCTTTTTACTCTAATATCTCGTTTAAATTGCTAAAAATTAAACACGTGTCGCTATTAAACGGTACATTTTGTACTTAACTTTATTTATTTATTGAAATACAAACCCGCAGTCCTTTAAAGAACCATAAATGGGTTAAAAAGAAAAAAAAAGAAATAATACAAAATCCTAATATATTGAATACAAAATTATAAGGTTTAGAAAACTAAAAAAACCTAAACAATTTAGAAATAATAGAAAATAATAAGTGTATAACCTAGTAGTTACAAGAAACAATTGCCTACTAATTGTTCTCTCTTAAGCTGAGAACATATTTTTTTACGCATTCAACAAATTTAGGTTGTGACGTAGTAAATAAGTCCATATCTGGTCGAAGAGAATTATACATTTGATTGATATGGTAGCACGCAAAAAAAATTGGAGATTTTTTAATTAGATTCAAGTCGTCTTGGCCCATATAAAAAGGTGAAACGTCCCTGGAAGACAGACGTGGAATCCTAAAGCTAATAATTAATCTTAATAATTCTTTGCTGTCAATGGTGTAAGTCATAATTTTAAATGTAAAAATAGAAGCATTGATTATACGTCTCTCTTCCAAAGTCAAAAAATCGAAACGTTCGCACAACTCAACATAATGCATAATCGCATACACGAGGGGGGTAAAAACCATCCTTCTTGAAAGCAAGAAATTTTAAAAACCGTTTTTGTACTTTATCAATAGTATTAGTATCCTTTTTAATTTGTGGATTCCAAATTAACGATGCGTATTCCGCTGGAGAGCGTACCAACGCATTGAAAAGTAAGGTAAAAGTTGCAGTATTACTAAAATTTTTGCTGGATCTGATAAGAAAACCGAGCATTCTAGATGTAGTAGAGACTAAAGATGTTATATGTTCATTGAAACTTAAATCATAGGATAAAGTAACACCAAGGTCGCGTGTGGAAGATACTCTAGGAATTAATTCATTGTTTAAATGGTAAGGGAAAAGGAAAGGAAAATTAGATTTATGAAAAGTTAATATTTGACATTTAGAAATGTTAAGAGACAATTTGTTTTTTATGCACCAAGCTTGGACAGTCTCAAGGTCAGATTGAACATTATTAGCATCAAATATGGAATTTACTCTCCTAAATATTTTCAAGTCGTCAGCAAATAGTAAGACCATAGATTTAATATCATTGACAACATCATTAATATAAATAGTAATTTAGTAGTTTATATTCCGTGAGTTAAATTAGTCTTTGAAGTGACTTCCCAGGTGAGAAAGACCAATGTTGACGATGAGTTGAAGCTTGATTGAGCCCTGAACGCACAGCGTGGGTAACCAAGAGTTGAAGCAGTCTTTATACCATTGTCACATTAATATTGTTTCAGCATGGGACACCAATGTTCATCCCATGCTCGATTCAAGACTCGGTCAACCTTCGTGAGTGAAGCTTGAAAATCTAATTTTAATTCAAGCTTGAATCAATCACGAGAAAATATTCAGATTATTTATTACCGAGTGCTCTTAATATTAAATATAAATGTTTATAAATTATTTATTACTATAATATATTCTACGATCATTTTTTGTAATTTTTTATATTAATTTATTTAATAATTATTATTAATTATTATTTAAAACCATAATAATTTAATTAACATTAAGATATTAATGAATAAATAAATATAAATACTTATTTAGTCTTAGTGTATAATATTTATGTTAATTATAGAAAATTCATATAAATAAAGTTAAATTATATATTATTTTTTCTTAGGGGAGACTAAGCGCGGTTGTTACAGTGCGCAGTTGTTACAAATGAAATATCTCTAAAACAGTGAATTATAGAGATAGGGTTCCAAAGGGAAAAATGTTTAGTTTTTATGTACGAACTTACTGCAATATGTTTAAAAATTATATGCAAGCTTTACAAGTAGAAAAATAGGCACATTGGTTTTTAGAGGCCAAAAGTAAATATTTCTCTGCTTGATATTCTTTAAATAACTAATAGACCTTTATACTTAACAAAGTAATTTTTTTAATATCAATTCTGTGAGAATTAAGCTTTAAAAAACTGCCTTCGTTGTCCACATTTAGTGTATACTTTTTAAATAAAGTAAGTTTTTGTAAAAAATGTACCTGTTGGTCAGTTGTTACGATTTTGAGAAGCGTGGTTGTTACAAGTGATAATGAGAAAGCATATTTTTCCCATAATTCAGCAGATTCGTTTTTTCTAAATTCGACTTCAAAATCATTCAAAATTAATGAAAAAAACTTTTAAAGTTACTTTTATATCGAAATAGTATTAGTGCTGCAATGTACAGGGTGTTTGCTTTGGGCACATGAGGCCTGTACAGGTGGCGACGATAATTTTGTATGTCAAAATTGCAAACTCAACTAATTTTTTCTTTTTCGATTTTCTTTTTTTATTTCGATAAGGTTTGTTAAAAACTATTTTTATTTTAAAGTATAAATAATAGTTGATTTGTTTTATTTAAATTGTTTAAACGTCAGTTGAAGTCTGATATGTTTTATTTTAATTGTTTAAACAATTGTTACTTTCGTTCTAAATAGTTTTTAAGTCTATTTCTTCAAAGAGGAAAATTATTTCTCATCTAACTTACCTCAATTACCAAATAAAACTCAAATTATTTAATATACATTATTGGGAACTATATAACTAATAATTATGTACTTAAATTAAACTATATCATTTCAATATTATCATCTTTGTACCAAAAATTACGAATAATTAATAAAAATAGTTATAAAAAATTATTTGTCTTCAATTTAGAAACGTTGCAGAGGATTCTTGGTATTGTAACAACCGACATTCACTTTTGGCGGTTGTTACAATTTACACGCTGTCACTAAAATTCTTCTAGTTATTTAAATAATAGATATAAAGCTAAATCAATTATTGCCTTTTAAAGCTGGATAATATACCTTTGATTTAATAGTTTGACCAAAAAAATTGGAGTTAAACTCTAATCACAGTAACTGTTTTTATCAAAATTGTAACAACCGCGCTTAGTCTCCCCTACACAGTGTCAAATTATTATTTTTGAAGTTCAAGAGTTTCGTTTGTCTGAAAAATTTTCGATGATCAAAAATTACAGTGTAAAAAATGTTTATTAGGGTGAAATAAATATTTATGCCAAGTATTTTTACACTAGAATTAACCGTTTAGTAAATATTATCAAAATACTATTTTTTGTCAAACGCGTGTGACCTTGCGACTCAGCGTAGCCAACTCAACATATACGTTAAACTCTTGAGTTGGCAACGCTGAGTTGCAAGGTCACACGCGTTTGACAAAAAATAGTATTTTGATAATATTTACTAAACGGTTAATCCTAGTGTAAAAATATTTGGCATAAATATTTATAGCACCTTAATGAACATTTTTTACACTGTAAGTTTTTGATCACAGAATATTTTTCAGACAAACGAAACTCTTGATCTATAAAAATAATAATTTGACATTGTGCAAGAAAGAAATAATATATAATAAAATTAAACATATTATGAAAAAAATATTGTAATATTAAATAATTTATAAATATTTATATTTAATATTGTTCAGTGCACACGGTAATAAAGAAAGTGAATATTGTATTTTCGCTCACGTAGATTGACCGAGTTTGAATCGAGCATGGGACAAACATTGGTGTCCCATGCTGAATCAATGTTGAGTTAACATGCTCTGGCATTCATATACTTGATTAAGCAGGATCCCTTCCAACCTTCGTTGGTCGTGCGGTTTAAATAGGTGCGTTTATATTTTACTAAAAATAGGCGGATTGGCTAGAAATAATGTAATTTAAATTTTAATTAAAATTGATACTCAATTTATTGGGAATCAGCTTAATTTTCAATTTTGATAATGTAAATTGAGATTTTTAATCAGAAAGGCTAAAAACTGATGAGCAGTAAGTTCCAAGCAAATCCATACAGTTTTGCTCCATGATTCTATCACATTGAAGTCGACATTTTTAATTTTGAAAAACGGACCTCGGATTCGAGTACCCGAACTTTTTCGAGCTTTATATGAAGCTCGACTCGGCTCGAGCTTGGCTCGAGCTCGAACTGAGTAGGCTCGGCTCGGCTCGAAAAACGAAAAACCCGAAAAGGCTAAAATAAAAATTGTTCATTGTAATTTATGTGGAACATAATTTTATGATTTATTGCAAAAATTTCTATAAATTACCGCAAAATTGTTATAGTTGTTAACAACAAATTTAATTCATTTTCAGTAATAATTCTGCGAGGAACCTTCTTGTTCCCTTAGTAAACGTAAATTAAAAATTCAAACGGGATTCTTTTTATAAAAATTTTTAAAATTCTCTTCAAAAACTATTTTTTGAATGTTTTACAACTTTTTATACCTACACATTGATCTTAAAAAGTAGAAAAATGTTGTGATTTTGGACAATCTTCTCCCGTAGAAAATATTATGTGGAAGAAATATTAAATTTTAGAGACTTGTTGTCTAGTTTTTTAGATAAAGAATTAGATGGCTTTTGATATCTTAAAATCGGCTAGTCTCTTCAGACCAGTACCGCTCTCTGCAGCCTATAGAAGTTGCAAAATAATAAATCATTTTAGTTATCTAGAAATTCTGACTAGAATCAGAGCTGGGTTTGGCCAGACCTTCCAGACTAGCATCGCTCGCCGCAGCCCAGAAGTGGCAAACTAAAAAATTTTAGTCATCTAGAAATTCTGACTAGAATCAGAGTTGGGTCTGGCTAGACAATCCAGAACAGACAAAATAGCTACGGTCTGACTTGTAGCTGAGCAGCACCAGAACTGGGCCAAACCAGATCTTTCAGACTTGCGAGGCTAGAAGCTTTCTGGTTTGCGCCAGGCTTGACTCTAGACGTTCCAGAAGATTTTTCTACACGGGTAATTATGGCGGACAATTTTTCAAAACTAATCGGATTCGCTTAAAAATGGTTACTCGGGGGTTTTCGGGGTCGCTGATTACAAATTCGCGGTTCGTTTTTCAAAATTTAAAATGACGGTTCAAAATTACTAAAAATAGGCGGATTGGTTAGAAATAATGTAATTTAAATTTTAATTCAAATTGATACTCAGTTTATTGGCTATCAGCTTAATTTTCAATTTTGATAATGTAAATTGAGATTATTAATCAGAAAGGCTAAAAACTGATAAGCAGTGAGTTCTAAGCAAATCCATACAGTTTTGCTCCATGATTCTATCACATTGAAGTCGACATTTTTAATTTTGAAAAACGGACCTCGGATTTGTAATCAGTAACCACGAAAACACCCCGAGTAAAGATTTTCAGGCAAATTGGATCAATTTTTCAAAATAATGTTTGCCATATTAGATACGTCATTTTGAATTTTGAAAAACTAACGCCAGATTCGTGTTCAACGACCCCCAAAACCCCCGCGTAACCATTTCGCTATTATCATAATTTTCTTAAAACTAAGTGAACAAAAAAGAATTCTGATGCTTAGTTGCATCAATTTATTTTTGATCTTTTTAAGCAGCCAATTACAAAACGGTATCCCATTTTGCCCCACTCTCCCCTACTTTAAAAAATTACATTATAGGTAGTACCCTGTTAAGGCTTGATTATTCCCTCGATACGATACAAACATTAAGTATGAGCGATTGTAAAAACGAGCAGTACTTGCAGGGTAATGTTTCTTCTAAATCCCTCACTCGCTAACCACATATATATATATTTTAAAGTTGTGTGGCATGATGTAAAATAACATGCTACATTATGTATAATTACAACGTCGGACATGTGGCCAAACTTTCCAACGTCGGACATTGTAAATTTACACAAGATTTTTTTACAGTGTACTCATGCGACGCCAATTGGAACGCCATGCCGATGAAGTGGTTAAGATTGTCAAGCGCTTTTGAGCGCGAAGACGGTGGCCAGATGCCTAAGGATGCAGGAGGACAGCAACGCATTAGGAGCGCCACAGATCATCGTGGGCAAGATGAAGAGAAGAGGAAGTACGAGCAGCGTCACAAGTAAGGCAAGCTGCATTTATGTTTTCAGTAATGCTTCGGCAAATGACAATGCAAGCTGCAACAATCGATTGAAATTAATGCATTAAGCTGCGGGAGGAAGAGGCATTCTACTAATGAAGGAAGAGGTCAGCAAGATGCTAAAGTCCTGCGAAGTCCAGAAAAATTTCAATATGACAATTCAGGACGGACTTAAAAGCATAACATTGATAATAAAGGAGGTTAAAGAGAAGCACGTAGCAGCGGAGAAAAAGGATAAGAAATTCTATTATCAATGATCGTGAAGGTGCCCGAAGGCTCGACATTCGCAGCAGTTCTGGGAAAGATCCGCCAGGAGGTATAACCAGAAAAGTCACACACCACTTGTGTGGGAGCTGCACCTACGAAGAACAGAGACCTCTTTATCAAACTTAGAGGTTGTTCAGATAAGGAGACGTTCACCAATGAGGTGTCCTAATTACACTGCAAAAACTGGTTTCTCACTCGTGTCTTAAAATAAGTTGCTTTAAGTGTTTCAACTATTGAGATACAAAATCTGTCTTATTTTGAGACATTTAATTTCATCTTGTGTCTCATTTTAAGACATTTAAGGTGACTCAGTGCGTATAAGACATAACGTGTCTCAAAATGCAGTGCTAAATGTGTGAGACATTTGTAACGTCTTAAAATGAGACACATATCTGTTTCAAATGTGTGGACACAAAACATCTACGTGTTTCAAATATGAGGATAAAACGTCTTAAAACGAGACACTTGATTTTGCAGTGTAAGGTGCAGATTGTGGACCGACCAACTACTTTGGAGATTCGCGATCTGGATTGTCTTACAGAGCCAAGTGATGTCCAGAAGGCATTGGATAGAGTTTCGGCAATGGCAGTAAGAAGAAGAAAAGTAACGGTCATAGGACCTAATTAACGTGGTGCTAAGCTGACTATTGTAGAGACGACACATAAAGATGCAGAAAAGTTGGACCATCTTGACCACCTAATGGTTGGATTTTTGTTGCAGGATCAGGAAGCAGCAAGGTCTTCAGAACTGCCTTATGGAGAATCTTATGGAGAATCCACACTTCGATCTTAACAGCTAAGCAAAACGTTTTTTCGTGACGGTTTCTATGATTTACTATATCATCTATATACATAGGAGCGTCACGGAAAAGCGTCCCGCTTATATGCATCTTTGATCGAAGTATAGATTCTCTATTAGAGGATGCAAAGAATACTTTGTCTAGGACACGGAGAAAATAGGTCCAGAACAAGAGCTGCACGGAAGAGTTGCGTCAGCAACTAAGTGAGATCATTCAAAGTCCTTGGGATCTAAACCAATGGCAAGCGGCAGAATCCTGCATCCCAATGGGAAATTTACAACTGGCGGAGTACTGCGCCAGCACTGTCAGTACTGGCAGCTACGCTGACAGACAGCACTGGCATAACGCTGGGATGATAACGCTGTGTAACTCTGGCGAAGTACTGCCTGCCAGTGCTGCCAGGCAGTGCTGGCTGAGAATATTGCCACAATAAATGCTGTATTGTTATTAATTAGTCGTAAATTAATAATTATAAATAATTTAATAACAAAATGGTAAATAATATTAATAAATAGTAATTATTCATAAAATATTTCTCTTTAATTTTTAAAGAAATCGTAATTAAGATGGAGACTAACAACGGATATAGTAAATGAAGTAGAAAAAAAATTGTTTATAACATTTAAAAATTAAATAATAGACAATTACAGTAAGTGTGCATTAGATTTTTATATTTGAGTACCTAACGATTGGAATCTAGAAATATCGCAAAACCTATCAAAATAAACAAAATTGCACACGAGGGGAATCGAACCTACGACCTACGCATTTACAGACTAACGCTCTAACCACTATGCTAACGACACACGTGTACAGTAAAGTTTTAATATCTCAGTATCATTCAGACTTACAATTATTGAATCAAAGATGAGAAAAAAATAGGGATACGTTAGAAGTAATAAATTGAATTTAACTAAATTAAACTAAATTTTAAATAATAGAATTAAATAACTTTACTTATTGCATTTAACATTTTACAAGTGGTAATTTTTTAATAATTTTTTATTCATAGTAAGAAATATAATAGAATTTTAATAACCAAATTATTGTTTAAATTGAAGTTTAAATTTTGTTTATAATTTTAATTTGTTTAAATAATTTATTATTTATTAAAATTAAACAATTATGTTAAATTATTATTAAATTTAATAAAAATAAAAAATGAATAACTGAAAAGTAAAATATTAATTTTTTGTAATTAATTTATATTTATAAACATTCATCAACTTTTTTTATAATTTTTTTCAAGATTATGTCAAAAAAGCAATGTTGGCAACGAGCGTTGTGAACAATTTTTCTATACTCATTGTCAGCCAGCACTTGCCGCCGTAGCTTGACCAAGCTTTGGCGAAACAAAAATTCTGTACTGCGCCAGCATTAACTGTCGAGGCTCGGCTAGACTACGGCCGAACAATCGTCTGAGTACTAAGCCAGTGGTAAACATCGGTACTACACCGGCATTTCCCATTGGGATGTTTCAATATGTCATTAAGTCGACTCTCTCTAAAAGATTTTAATGTTTTTATAACCTTTCCAATTGAATTTATTCGGTTGTAAAGTTTATGTAAGCTACCCTCACAGAATGCAAAAAATAAAATTTTAATTAATTTTTCTTAAAAGAATTCAATTGTTTTCATAAATAATAAAATAACTTGTGTTACATTTTTAAATGTAAACATTTTAAACACTAAGTCTTTTTATTTTTAAATTGCTTAACCTCTTGGCTGTCGACGAGATTTCAACTGTTTTGGCCAAAAGTGTGTTGTAAATTTTTTTATTTTTATTCTTATTCTTATGAAACTTGGTATCCTAAGGTTTTAGGGATCGCTGATTACGAATCCAAGGTCGGTTTTTTAAAATTCAAAATAGCGGATCCAACATGGCGGACAATTTTTTTAAAGTGATCGGATTCGCTTGAAAATGGTTACTTGGGAGTTTTCGGGGTCGCTGAACACGAATCTGGCGTTAGTTTTTCAAAATTCAAAATGGCTGATTAAATATGGCGGACAATTTTTCAAAACTAATCGGATTCGCTTGAAAATGGTTACTCGGGAGTTTTCGGGGTCGCTGATTACCAATTCGCGGTCCGTTTTTTATAATTCAAAATGACGGTTAAAAATTACTTAAAATAGGCGGATTGGCTAGAAATAATGTAATTTAAATTTTAATTAAAATTGATACTCAGTTTATTAGGTATCAGCTTAATTTTCAATTTTGATAATGTAAATTGAGATTATTAATCAGAAAGGCTAAAAACTGATAAGCAGCGAGTTCCAAGCAAATCCATACAATTTTGCTCCATGATTCTATCAAATTGAAGTCGCCATTTATAATTTTGAAAAACGGACCTCGGATTTGTAATTAGTAACCCCGAAAACACCCCGAGTAAAGATTTTCAGGCAAATTGGATCAATTTTTCAAAATAATGTTTGCCATATTAGATCTGCTATTTTGAATTTTAAAAAACTAAGGCCAGATTCGTGTTCAACGACCCCCAAAAACCCCGTGTAACCATTTTCAAGCGAATCCGATCAGTTTAAAAAAATTGTCCGCCATATTGGATTTTCAGTCAAACCGGATCAATTTTTGGAGAATTATGTCGGCCATATTGGATCCGCTATTTTGAATTTTGAAAAACTAACGCCGGATTCGTGTTCAGCGTCCCCAAAAACCCCCGAGTAACCAGTTTCAGCGATTTTTAAGAAGTTTTAAACCACCTTTTTTAAGTTGCGCATATATGCGTCAAGAGCACTTTTGGCCAGTTTTAAATCCGCGCATATATGCGTCCGCGACACTCAAGGGGTTAAAAAATCATGAATTATTTTTAGAAAAGAAAAATGTGTTCCATTAAAAATTGTTGTTCGATGTTTAGAGTACGTATATTGCGGTAGGTCATATGCTTCATTGGCATTTTAAATAGAACATTATCGTTTTACAAGTCCAAGGATAGATTGCGAAAAATTTGGTTTATTTTAACGAGATAAAATTCAAAAATATTTTTCAATTTCATGCCAAGGTGTCGAAAATAAACGGGATGTTATTTTAGCTCCTGGACGAAGTATACGAATCGGTCACATTCCAGTGTTGAGTAGGTCATGGCTCACATATAATCATTTCTCTCATCTTGTTGTGTATTTAATAATAATATGTAATATCGCTTAGAAGTTTTTGAAGGCTCTCTTTACCATCATAACGTCAAACAATCATAAGTGCAATAAATGTCAAAGCAATTTTTTAAAAAGCTGTTCTATGTTAAGTTAGCGTCGACGCTTCCCAAGCAGCACGTAACATTACTCGAATTTTGCAGCAATGTTACATGTAATGTTAGTAACATTGCAGTGTAACATTGTAGTAATATTAAAATTTCCGCCCTAAGGCAATACTACACGTAATGTTACAGCAACATTACATGGTAATGTTACTGCAATGTCACTGCAATGTTACAAAGAAAGTTTATAACATTACTATAATAAGGAATTTTGCGATCTTTCTTTGTAACATTACTGTAACATTACAGTGACATTGCTGTAACATTACATGTTGTATTGCCTTGGGACGGACATTTAAATATTACTGCAATGTTACATTGTAATGTTACTAACATTACATGTAACATTGCTGCAACATTCTAGTAATATTACTTGTTACTTGGGTTAGTGTTAAAAAAACCAATTATTTGAGGATTAATATCGAAAACGGATTCTCGATCGAAAAATTAGTGGCACACTTCAAAAAAAGTATTCTTTAAATTTCCTAGATAAATGAAAGAAGTCATTAACCCCTTGGCAGTCCATGGCCCATATGTGGCCACAAAAAGTCGTACCACCTTTACGTCTGTGGCTATATATGTCCATCTCAAAAATAAAATACTAAACATAATTCGATTTGAATGACCAAGTGCATACTAAGGTTTTTGGGGTCGCTGAATCCAAATTTCAAATCAGATTTTCAAAATTCAAAATGGTGGACCTAAAATGGAGACTATGAAGATTTAAAAATTTATCAAATGCGCTTGAAACTCGTTACTTGGGGGTTTTCGAAGTCGCTGATTACGAATATGATGTCAGATTTGCAAAATTAAAATGGTGAATTCAATATGGCGGATAATTTCAAGATTTATGCAATTTGATCGAATTTTAGGTCCGCCATTTTGGATTTCAAAATCTGACATCGGATTCGTAATCAGCGACCCCGAAAACCTCCGAGTAACAAGTATTAAACAAATCCGTTGGATTTTTTATTTTCTTGACCGCCATATTGGATCCGCCATTTTGAATTTTGAAAATCTGACATTAGATTCGTAATCAGAGACCCCGAAAACCCCCGAGTAACAAGTTTCAAGCAAATCTGATAAAATTTAAAATTTTCGAATTCGCCATTTTGGGACCGCCATTTAAAATTTTTAAAAACTGACTTCAAATTCGAATTTTGCGACTCCAAAAACCTTAATTACAATGAAATCACATTTTTTAGAAACTTTTTTTTCTTGGACCGTTTTTGGACCACAAGCGATTTTTAGCTGGACTGCGAAGGGGTTAAAAGGCAACCTCGAGGAAACCTCTAAATTCACCCTTTATTAAATCCTCAAACAATCGGTTTTTTAAAAATAAACGTCAACGCTAACTACAGTGATATGAAAAGAAAATAAAATTAGACAATTTAAATTACACTCGACTCTCTTTTACACTCTCGCTTCTTTTGCAATTTTTTTCCCGCACCTTTTACCTTTTTTATTAAATAAATAAATGACTATCAAATTGTCAAAACATTTATTCGGCGATAACTTTGGTTTTCTAAAGTAAATTAGATCAACTCCTCCATTTTAATTATAATAAATGTAAATATTAAAACTAAATAATAAATACTGTCATTAATTTACACATTTGGTTATACATATTGTTTTGTTTTGCGTTACCATGGCATTTGTTTTGTTAAAAAGGTATGAGAGGATTTCGATGGCTCCTAAATGAAAACACATTATTCACGAGAGAAATTATAAAACACGTAACTCACGAAAAAAAATAGAAAAAGCGTTATTCATCTAAAATGGTTTTTAGGCTAATTTTTAAAAATTTTGTCATTTATTTTCAGGCAATATAATATGCCAAATAAAGAATTTTTATTATTCAAAGTTAATTTAGCTGTAATAAAACAATTTTATTAACTTATTTTTTTGCCATTTGTTTACACTTTAAAAGTAATAAATATTAAAAATTGTTACATAGACTTCAAAATTGTCATTTTAAATAAGCATATTTTCTATTTGTTTTCGTGAGTTAAGTGTTTTATAAACCCTCTCGCGAATAATATGTTTTCATTTAGGAGCCATCGATTTGGTCCCGTAAGTGCAAAAGATCCGAGAGTCGAGTGTAAATGCTTCTTGAGGTACATCATACATCATCGCATTAAGGGGGGAGCCTACTTTAGAAGGCTTAAAAATAGCGCTTTTTAAAGAATTTTTTTAGGAAGGAGAAAAATAACTTAGACCTCCGGGCTTTTTGAGATGTTTTTGTACATATTTAAAGCATTTGAGAAAAAATTTTTGACATGAAATATTAAAAAATAGATAAGTTAAAATTAATTGTTGATAGTGGTGCACATCTGGACTTAAAAAACGGTGGGCACGATAGAGACCGTAATTCTTATTTGAAACATAAAAATAAAGAAATATTTTAAAGTTTACATATGTAGTTTCTATTTGAACTAAAAAATTCCAAAGACATAGTGAAATTCGATAATTTTGAGTGATAAAAACAGAAAAATCATTTTTTTGAAAAAAAAATAATGACTCTAACTGGTTCTCAAAATTGTGAAAAATCATTTTTTCAAATTTTTTTTAGTTCAAGTAGAAGAGGAATTAATACTGAGTAAAACAAGCCATCATTCATTAAAATCGGTCCAGGCGTTTTCTGTCAATCCTGCCCACGAGTTAGTAAATTTCGTAAAAAGTGAAATTCGAGAAAACGCGCTTTAACTTTCGCGCTACCGAGGGGCCACCCGGCGGGTGGCCAAGCAATTATTAATGTTATAAATCTGCTCGAATTTTGCATAAAAAAATCGCGATTTTAAGTCACTGAACAAAATTTTATCTACTTTCGAAAAATAAAAAAATTAAATTTTTTTACAATTCCTCTAGTTTATTTATAACAATTCAACAATTGGTTGTAACCTTCAATGTTTTTTAACTTAACTTTTTACACTCGACAAAAATCAACGAAAAACATAAAAAATAATTTAGATTGGCCTCTAAAACTTTAGGTACATATTCTTGGATATATTTTCTAAAGATTTAAGCAAAAAAAAATCGAATTTTTTTTTACTATGTAAAGTAGGCTCTCCCATTAAGCGAACAGTTTTACCAACAGTTTTTCAGTGTAGGGGAAACTGGGGGGTAATGGATCACATTTTACTTTTTGTTGCTTAACTTCGTCATTCTTGCTTTAATGCAAGGTGGGCCATTTCGCCTCGGGCCGGGGCGTAATTGATCACTACCCAGGGCGTATTGAATCAGCAATGAAATCATAATTTTTATCATAAAATATTATTTAATACTGACAATTTTGGTTTCGATTGCATATTTATAACAAAGAAAATTGAAAATGGAACATATTTAAATTAAACTTTAAACATTTTCATAAAATTTTCAAATTTTGAAAAGTTGTAGTGAAATGCAAAATTCATTTACTTAAAAAATCTATTCTCCAGTTATTTTTTTAATAAAGGGTTATAATTGGTACTTATTAATACATAAATTAGAAGAAATTAAACTTGACAGGATTATTTTATTAATATTTTAAATATAATAGGTTTTTCTTAATAAAATAAGCGAGCCAATACGCCCCGGAGGTGTTTTTTGAAAATTTTGTTATTTTTTATCAATACCGTAAGTATTAAACAAAAATTGTCAATTGTTCTTTAAGAACGAATGTTTAAAGCTCAAAACCTGATATACAAAAATGTTTTACACGTAATTTTGAAAAAGATATAACGAAAAAACAAAGAGTTGAAAAATTTACGTTCAAGCCCTGGACTGAAAACAATTATTATCTGAATAACTTCCCAGAAGAACCGGAGATATCACAATTAATAGGTATCACAATCTTTAATTCCGTTTTTCTCGAAATGAGGTATTTGTCACTATAAACTTTGAAATTCTGTAACTCATTGAATTTTTTACCAAAAAAGTTGTATGACCACTCAAAATTTTCGTAATTTTGCAAGGAATTCGCCCATATAGATAAGTCCAATATTGCCAAAATGGGCCCTTTTCATGTGGACGTCGACATATATTAAATATGAAAGAAGCTACCAATTTTCCGAATCAATTTTTACAAATAATTAAATATCTTAAATAAATCTCTATAAGCTCATGGGTTTATGTATCGACAATTTTTGACAATTTTCCAAGTTTGGCCAACTTTGCAATTTACACTGGGACCAACTACAACTGCCGAACTCCCAAACCCATGCCAACTTTAAATAGATACTAATAACAAGAGTAAAAAATTATTAGAAAATTAAATTATTTAATCAATTAGGGTTAGTTGGGGTAAACAGAAACAGATTTGCTAAGTTCCACCAATAACATAAGATTTTTCTTTTAAATCGGATTACTTCAGCTTTTCTTGTGTATTCAGTTATTATTTTACTTCCGTGGAACAATTTTATGAGGTAGTAAAAAATAAGCGTATCATTAAATCGCAATAATCAACTGTTTCTATATTTACCCCCAAATTTTTCAACTTTGCTCAAATTTAGGGGGGTCAGACCAGCTCAACTGTGTTAAAAAAATTTTATTGATTTTCTAAAATGTTAAAACTTTTATGAAAATCGGTAGTTAACAACAAAACAAAAAAACACTTTTAACCGTTTTTTGAAATTTAAAAGTTTTGTTATTGTTTTTGCATTAACAAAATAATACACAATTTAAAAAAAATTAATAACTTCCCGCGTGGAAATGAAAGTATGGGCAAAAGATGGTAAGTATGGGAAAGTGTGGGTAAAGTATAGCGAAATGTGGCACTAAGTTTGACAAAGTATGGCAAAGTATTGCTTAGGAGCGAATCCCATGGTTCAAGTATGGCAGCAACAAAAATCAATTTTTCATCAAACAAAATAATAAAAAATACAAAAACTTTAAATATTTTTCATTTTTAAACCATAAACAAAGTGAGGCATAAACAAAAATTATTTTTTAAATGGTTTTTTTTAATTTAACTGTTAAAATGAACTATGGGCAAAGTATGGCGAACCATGGGATGAAAGAAAACTTATTTTCTATACATTTTCGAACTATGGACAAACGATGGCGAACTATGGGGTGAAAAATAAACTATTTTCTATACATTTTCGAACTATGGGCAAAAGATGGCGAACTATGGCATGAAAAAAAAAATTTTTTATACATTTTCGAACTACACGGAGAAAAATTTTCAGTTAAAATTACTATTAAAAATAGAAGCTGAAACTATTTCACATAGTATTTTCGTGACACATCGAGATAATCGTAAAGTGAAATATCTTATTTAGTATTTTGTACTATGGTATCAAAGTATTGGATATTATCAATTATATTATTTCCAACTATGTAAACATTTTTTGGAACTTGGTTACATAGTAGAGGTTACTTTTCCGCCTAGAAAGTATAACAATTTCAAATACTTGAGCCTACTATGACAGAAAGGCTAGCGCGCTATGCCTCATGGTAAACTCCACTATTTTAAATGAACGACTGCGCGATGAACCACATGTTTAACTTCACTATGAGAGAAAGACTAGCGCGCTATGCCTCATGGTAATCTCCACTATTTTAAATGAATGACTGCACTATGAACCACATAGTAAACTCCACTATTTTAATAGTTCAAGACGCTACTACTAAATGACTTTAAACATAATGTAAAATTGAGCGGCTGGATTCAATAAGGGCATGTCAATTTTTCTCGGCCGAAATCGAAGACCCCTGGAAACTCAAAATTTAACTTCAGAATTTAAATGTTTAAGTTATATAAAATATAAGGATATATATAATTTAAACATTTAAATTCAGAAGTTGAATTTTGAGTGTCCAAGGGTCTTCGATTTCGGCCGAGAAAAATTTACATGCGCCTATGGAATCCAGCCGCTCAATTGTCTTAAGGTTATGTAAACAAAAGTTTTAATAAATTAAAAGTAGAATTTTTAATTTAAATCATTAATAATTTTTATTAATCTAAAATAAATATATACATTGCAAAAGTTTAAAATAATGAATACACTTAATTATAAATGGTTTCAATTCGTAGGCTTGCGCTTATAATTACACAATTTCAAATTGCTCATTTTTTTAGAAAAAAACCGGACGTTATCTTAAAAATTAAATCCATTTTTTGCAATGTATTGAAAACCATTGGCCATAGTACCTCTCCTCGTCTACAACGACGTAAAAACTTTCCAATTCGTCGATCTATGGTCCCATAAAAACCATAAGGGGTTATAGGTGCAGTTTTTTCCAAGTACGATTCTTCTCGTTTTTCTTGTATTTTTCTGTCTACATCTTAAGTATTCTGCAAAAAACGATTATTAATTAGTTACCTCATTGCTTAGAAAAAATTAAAATTGATTTTTTATGATAAGTAATTATTGTATTAGATATTTTTAATTATCTTACCATGGAAGATGAAACTTTGTTCAATCTCTGCAGCAGAAAATTTCACATTTCTTGCCTTCCTTTTAACAGATTTAGTTTAGTTCTTCGCTTTTTGTTTGTTGATCTGTACTTCATCTGTGTTGGTATGATCATGGTTGACAGAAGGTGTAAAATCACTGCATCTTGAGCGTCTGTAAAATTAATTAAAGCCATCATTTATTAAATAAAATGTGCTGTTAACCACTTTTTTACATTTAATTAATAGTACAAAAGACTTTCAATTTATTATTAGAACTAAAAAATAACAATACATTTTGTTTGTCATTTTTAAAGGAAAAAAATAACAAATTCTTTACGTCAGGTATATTTAGTTCGAAAATGATACAGGCCCAATCGGTATTAACTCAAATTATTTAGGAACTAATTTAAAAATTGGTATGTATGTATCATAATAAAATTAAATATTCATGAATATACATATTCAAATATCTTATACTACAAACATTAATTAAATATTAACTAAATTAATAGTACAATAATTTTAAATATTTACCTTAAATTCCATAGCGCCTTTAGTATTTCAGGACATTTTTGGCGTCATGACGCCAACACTCAACAATACACTATGTTCATTTATAAATCAAAAAGTACTCAAAGCAATGTTTTTTCGCGGAAAGTTTAATCACTAAAACACACATTTATTCTACTTTTTTAGACATGTTTTATTAAATTTAAATAAAGAAAATTGTAATTTAAAATAATTTGAAGAATAACGTCTTTAAGTTTGGAGTTTTCATAGACGACTGAATGTATACAGTACACGTTGGAATGCAGAAAGTCTATTTTTAAAACTAAAAACGATGAGAATGGCCCTTTCTATTACAAAAAATAATGCACTGTGTTGTGAACACATGTAATTTCACAGTGTGAAATGGTAATATCTACCACATAAAAAAAGAATTTCAGTTATTTATTGAATCAGTGCGTTAACTAGCTGTAGTAGGTCTTAGACCCTTGCGCTATGAGTGGATCGAACTATTTCACATAGTAAAAAGATCTTTTACTATGTGAAATAGTTCGGTCCACTCGTAGCGCAAAGGTATTGCAGCTATTATATTCAGACGTTAAGGGGCTATTTTTCTCCTTGATTTCTTTACTATGTGAAATAGCAAACACTCCTACAACACATAGAACTTACTGCTATTATAAAACACGTTTTCAGTTATTTCTAAACGCATAAAATAATATGCATTAATGATATACAATACTTTTTAAAGAAGAGTTTTTGTTATGTAAGATACTATTTTGACTTACTAGCATCATATTTGTCGTATTGTAAATAATATTTTCTCCTTTTCTTAAATTGTATTTGATGTATTTCAAAAAATATTCCATACTTTTTATATTTTAGTAAAAGATACTTTCAAGCATTAACTGAAATAACTACACACTTTGCAAAACAACTAATGTGTCATAGTCAAAAAAACTATGTAAAATAATCCAAGATACCATTTTCAAAAAATGGTAATTTCTACTATGTACAAATAGCACTATTTATCATGAAATAGTACTTAATATTAGAAATGGTAGTTTTTCTAATTATATCTCATAACGATTCGATATTTTACTATGTGAAATAGTGTTTTTAACTTGGTTTTCAAAAACCATTTCTCTGCGTGTATGGGCAAAAGATGGCGAACTATGGCATGAAAAAAAAATTTTTTTATACATTTTCGAACTATGGGCAAAAGATGGCGAACTATGGGATGAAAAAAAAAAATTTTTATACATTTTCGAACTATGGGCAAAATATGGCGAACCATGGGATGAAAGAAAACTTATTTTCTATACATTTTCGAACTATGGGCAAAAGATGGCGAACTATGGGATGAAAAATAAAATTATTTTTTAACACTTTCGAACTATGGGCAAAAGATGGCGAACTATAGTTTATTTTTCATCCCATAGTTCGCCATACTTTGCCCATACCCAGGCGGAAAAGTCGGACGAATGCCGGATCAACCAACCGTCAAGAATCCGCGCCGATTGATTTGGAGAGTCAATGCCGGTACAGGCAGTCTGTACCGATTCGGGTGTTAATGTCTGCTGGCGCGGTACAAAGACGGATCCGACCGCCGGATCAAAATTTATACTGTGGTATAATGGCTGTGCGTCCGGCTCGGTACAGATTTCATGCCGCCGAACAACCGGCGTTGTACTGGCATTCGTCCGTCTGACAACCCGAGCGGTACAGACATTCTACCGACTGCGGACTAATATCATTTATGTTCTTATTATTAAGATTTCAATTAATAATAATATGCTAAGAATATGGCTATCGTCATTTTTTTCTAAAACAATTTAATGTTTTCTAAAATAATTTTTTTTAATTAACACATTATTCAGAATTTTCAGAAATAGATTTTTTACAATGCAAAAATTTAGCTATAGTCTTATTGTTTCAATAAAAATTAATAAAATAATAATTATAGTAATAAAAATTTTTAATCTATTATGTTGTACAAAATTTTTGTAGGAGAATTGTTTAAAGTTTAAATATTAAAAAAAGAATTAACAATACAATAGAATATAAAATTTAGTTTTAAAAATTAATGAATTTGAAAAATAGGTTTTAATTTTATTTTTATTTATTAATTAACAAATAAATTAAAGAATTAAATTTTTTGTTATAATCAAATTTTTTAAATATTTATAAATAAAGTATACAGATAATTATTTATAAATATAAAAAAATGAATAATAAAAATAATAAATAAATATAATAATAATAGAATAATTAAAAAAATAAAAATTTTAAAATATTGTTTTAAAACACTAGATTTATTTACATAATATTCATAAAATGCTAAAATATTCCAAAGTATTTGTAAAATTATTATTTATTGTTTGCTTCGTAGCGGTATTACATATCGACATTATTATGCTTAGATCCGCATGCGAGCGAATAGCGTAGTGGTTAGCGTGTTTGACTTCGGTGCTTCGATTAGGAATAGCTTGGGCTTCGTATCCCACTTGCGAGCGTTTAGAATTTTAATGTGTAAAAAAAATGTAGAATGTGTTAAAAATGCTGGAAATGATCTATAAATAAATATTAATTAACATGCACCATGCATAGTTAATTAAATATTTTTTTATTCTATTTTTCAATAGAAAATATAATTTAGTCTGGCTAGACGGGCGAATGCCAGTAGAACGCCGGTCCGCTGAAGCGAGTCGTCTTTGAAAGAATATTTGGCCCGCCGCGGTTGCTAGAGCGGACGAATGCCGGTACAACGCCGGTTGTTCGGCGGCATCAAATTTGTACCGAGCCGGACGCGCAGCCACTACAACACATTGTCATGTTCCAGTAGAAAGCCTGCACCGATCCGGTTGTCTCGCGGACGAATGTCAGTACAGTCTTACCGACGTAAGGCAGGCGCGGTACGATGCCAGTGGTAAATTTCCGCCTGGGTAGCTAAAAAATGTATAGAAAATAGTTTATTTTTCACAGGGACCGCTTCAATAACGAAACTAAATAGAAAATTACTTTCGTTTTAGTGTTTGAGTCGACACGAAACTAAATTAACAAAGTGACTTTGGTTTCAAGTCGGCACAAAACTAAATTAACAAGCTGAGTTTAGTTTCGTGTCAACTCAAAACAAAATATTGAAAAACATAATAATTTAGTGTCAATCACAGAAAAATTGCTTCACAAAAAAAAGTAGTATAAATTTTGTTGCGGGTAATTTTAACCAATGCTATTTCACATAGACAGTGGCGCCCTCACCCAGGTGAAATTTTGTTGCAGTGAATTTTTAGCCCAAAATCAGGTTAAAATTTATACTTTGTTTTTCTTGTGTTCATCTGACTCACGTAACTAGAGCAACGTAAATAATTAATGTAAGTTACGTAACCATAGTAACTAACGTAAATTCCGATATCTGATGGAATTCCGATCCCATCGGAATTTCCAGAATGCAGATCGGAATTATGACATAATTCTTATAGGAATTCCAATCAAAGTTCCGATCGAATTCTTTTAGGAATTTCAATCGAAATTTCGATCCCATTACAGTTTTCAGAATCCAGATCGGAATTCTGACAGAATTCTTATAGGAATTCCAATCAAAATTCAGATCTGAATTCTTTTAGGAATTACACTAAAAATTCCGATTCCATCTGAATTTGCAGAATCCAGATCGGAATTCTGACAGAATTCTTTTAGGAATTCCAATCAAAATTCATATTTCTGACGGAATTCCAATCCTATTACAATTTTCAGAATCCAGATCGGAATTCTGACAGAATTCTTATAGGAATTCCAATCAAAATTTCGATACGAATTCTGACAGAATTCTTTTTGGCATTCCAATCATTATCCGATCGGAATTCCGACAGAATTTTTTTAGGAATTTCAATAAAAATTCCGAATTCTGACGGAATTCCGATCTCATCGGAATTTCCGAGTGTAGCTAAAATTCCCTGTAGATAACGTCGAATTTGTACCGAATTTAGTCAGGTTGTTGTTAGGTATAAAAATTTATGAAATTTTAGTTCATACGAAAAATTTCATATATTATTTTAGTTTCGTATTGACACGAAACTAAATTAAGAATTTGAATTTAGTTTCGTGTTGATACGAAACTAAATTCACTTTGATAGTTTAGTTTTGAGTCGACTCGAAACTAAATTCAGTTTGTTAATTTAGTTTCGTGTCGACTCAGAAACTGAAACAAAACTAAACTTTGGAGACGGTCCCTGATTTTTCATCCCATAGTTCGCCATACTTTGCCCATAGTTCGAAAATTTATAGAAAATAGTTTATTTTTCATCCCATAGTTCGCCATCTTTTGCCCATAGTTCGAAAATGTATAAAAAATATATTTTCTTTATGCCATGGTTCGCCATACTTTGCCCATAGTTCATTTTAACAGTTAAATTAAAAAAACCATTTAAAAAATAATTTTGTATATGCCTCACTTTGTTTATGGTTTAAAAATGAAAAATATTTAAAGTTTTTGTGTTTTTTATTATTTTGTTTGATGAAAAATTGATTTTTGTTGCTGCCATACTTGAACCATGGGATTCGCTCCTAAGCAATACTTTGCCATACTTTGTCAAACTTAGTGCCACATTTCGCTATACTTTACCCACACTTTCCCATACTTTGCCATCTTTTGCCCATACTTTCATTTCCACGCGGGTTAAAAGCCGTTTACAATAAATTAATAAAAACTAGCGACATATACCTCCCTCGCTAACGCTCGCTCGCACAGTGGTCGGAGAGACCCTATTTAATGCGAAAAATTAGAAAGACTGCACCGATTGCAACGAAACTTTAGGATATTTTTAATTTCGCCATACTTAATAAGAATATATCATAAAATTTAAAATTTGACAGTTGACAGCTGTGAAAGTAACTATGAATTTTATCAAAAATGAGTAAATCTGCACAAAAATAACTTCTAACAGGTTTTGAGACTTTCTGAATCCAAATTTTATGTCTAATTTAAATTTGATAGTTGACAGCTGTCAAAGTGACTGCCAATTTTTTTAAAAATGAGTAAATCTACATACAAATTTTACCTACAAGATTTTTAGGCTTACTGATCTCGAATTTCACGTAAAATTTATAATTTGACAGTTGACAGCTGTCAAAGTGACGGTCAATTTTATCAAAAATGTGTAAATTTGCACAAAAATAACTTCTATTAGGTTTTGAGACCTCCTGAAACCAAATTTTATGTCAAATTTAAAATGTGATAGTTGACAGCTGTCAAATTGACTGTCAGATTTATAACAAATGAGTAAATCTACATAAAAAGTTTACCTATAAGATTTTTAGACTCACGTGTCCCGAATTTTCGGTAAAATTTATAATTTGACAGTTGACAGCTGTCAAAGTGATTGTCAGCTTTATAAAAAATAAAAAAAATGTTTATAAATATAACTATTACATTTGCAGACTGTATAGTCACAATATTGATATCGAACTTAAACTTTGACAGTTACCTTCTATCACTGTATATGTCATAATATAAAAATATCTTTATTTATTAGAATTAATTATTTGAAGAGAATTTCTTTTTAAAAATAAATTAACAATTAAAATGAAAGAAAGTAATTTAATAATAACATATTTTTTTAGGACTAAAATGTAAGAAATTCTTTTCATATTACTTTCTATCTTTCAGGTTCATCAACAGATACCTATATGAAAAACCTTTGAATACCAAATTTCGTAGAAACTAAACAATTTTTAAAAAAATTTGACGCCATATTGGAACCGCCATTTTAAAATTTTGAATATTAATTTCACATTTATCAAGACACACAATAAAAACACTCGTAAAAAATGCCTACCATGAATTAATTGAATATTTAATGTTATAATCCACTTTTTGTCATTTTGAACCACTGTTGTAATCGGACTCATGAAACAAAAATGTCAAAAAAAATTTTTGGCGCAAGTTTGCGCAGCTGTTTTTTTCGCAGGTCATTAAAAGAAACTTTAGACTACTCTTGTAAAAAAGAATTAGAATCGTACTCGGTCGTACTTTTTTTGTATACCTTTTTTAAAAAAATTATTCAAATAAAAAGCTATATTATAAAGCAATTGATATTTTATTAACAAATTCTTTTTTTGGTTATAATTATTCGAGAAAACATCTTTTTTCAGCTTGAGAAATGACATAAAATCGTTAAACATTTTTAATATTGACTCCTGGAATACGAAAACTTGTTAAGAAAACTCATATTATAAAGGGTAAAAAATTCCACTTATAAAATCCGCTTTTTAAACATATATATATATATCGCCTTTCCCAATCAATTTCATTGTAAATACCGATCAGTTTTGAAATCTAGGGACACATATGAGTAATAATCGCTTTATCTAATTTAATTTAACGCAATTTAAAAATTACTATTTTTCGCATAAAATAGTGTACCTCCGACCACTGTGGCTCGGTTGAAATTTAACTTATTTGTTTTTAATTATTTATTTGCATTTTAACGTCAGTATTCGTATTTTATTATTTTATTTATTTTAACATATTATTTTTTCTGTATTTGTATTTTGTTATTATTATTATGTATTATTATTAGCCATAAAAAGTATGAAAATCATAAGATATATTCTTCTATTATTTAAATTAGTTTTTGAAATTGATTATAGCAATACAGGTTACTTAAAATATGTAAAAACAGTTAGTGTTAAACTCATTTTCCCAAAGTAGATTTTTCCCAAAAAATCGTATTCCCAAAGAAGTATCATTCCCAAAGTCATATTTTCCCAAAATAAAATTGTTCATTAGTTATAATGTCAATTATTTTTTTTAATATGTCCAGTGTATAAATATAAATAAAACAATTATAAAATAATAACGAACAAATATAATTTCAATAAAATAATATAAAATTGCGAATATAAGAAGAATTTAGAATTGCATGTTGTAACCAATAATTTGCAAAAATCTAGTCATATCATTTCTATTTTAAGAAAATTTCACAAAGCAATTCAATTATTTCAAAAAAATTTTTTTTTTAATTTGTCTTAAGAATTTAATTATTTTCAAAAGTAATATAAATTCTTAGCAAAAATCCATAATTATTTTCAAAAAAATTTACAAAAATTGGCGTCAAAATTTCAATTATCTTTATAAATAATAAAACAATTTCTCCAAAATTTAATTATACTTTTGAAAATTATCTTCAATTTAATGATTTTTAATATCTACTATTTTAATGATTGTCCAAAAAAATTAATTTTTTTTAAATTTAATAAAATTCTATGCAAACATTTAATAATTTTTATAAAATAAAATTTGCAAAGAAACATCAATTATTTACAAATTTTTGACAATTTTTTTAGCAATCCTTCAATTGCTTTCATAAATAATAAAATTCTTTTTAGGAATTCAATTTTTTCATAAATCATAAAACTCATTGCAGAGTTTCAATTTTTTGTAATAAAATTTTAACAGAATTCTTTGTCAAAATTTTAATTATCTTTATAAATAATATAATATTTTTCTCCGAAATTAATTTATTTTCAAAACTTTTAATACAATTCTTGTCAGAATTTCAATTACTTTAAGTACACGTACAATTTTTTTTCAATTTCTCCGAAAATGGAAATTATTCTTATAAATTTTATTAAAATTTGTCAATGGAACTAAATACTTGCACAAATATGTATTAATTTGGGAAAATCTGATTTTGTTAAGAATGTCCTTTGGAAACCACTATAGGTTGGGAAATTTGATTTTGGGAAAAATATCCTCTGGGAAATCGTATTTTGGGAAAAATGTACTACAATCATGTTTTTTTTTAAATTAAATATTAATTTTCTTGAAGCTAAAATAAAAAAATGTGATTGTAAATTGTTGATTAAAAGCTTTATTTCATCGTTTTTCATAAAACAGTCACAAGAATGTGTAAAGTAATCATTTTACGCACTGAAAATCACTTTACACACTGGAATTCACTTTACGCACTGCTAGCGGTGTGTATAGTAACACTTTATGCACCGCTATAAAAAGAAGTACTTTACACACTGTTTTTAGTGTGTAAAATTTAATTTTACAGGTTAGTGTTGCAAAAATTATTTTTCTATTATATCTTGAGATAAAAAAACTTAAGTTAATCGTGAAAAACTATTTTTTAAGTATAAAATGAGAAAATATTTTTGTTAATATATTATTCAAAACTTTTACTATTTATCATTAACATATGTAAGAACCAAATACCTACAATAAATAATAAATAAATCAGAACGAAAATACGAAAGGTCTGCATTTGGCTATATATATGTTTCTCTTATTAATTTGAGACAAGAAAATAATTGCAAATATTTTTTTACGTGTTAAATAGCCTTGATTTTTGTAATGAAAAATTTTGTCCAGTGGTTTAAAAATTTTTGGATACTTTTAGCAATCTGAAATTTTCACATTACTATAACTAATAACCCGGAGGTGCCAGCGGGATCCTTGGTACGCATCGCCGCACTCCAAAAAATACCATTTTTATTAATAACTGTGAACAATAGTTCAAAAATATATAAAAAATCAATAACTACACAAAATTCTACTCCAAATAGTTCATAAATAAAAACAAATAGTTATTATTTTACTATTATTTTCTTTCATTTTGTCGAAATAGGCACTTTCAACCCCGCTAACCCTTAATATAATCCGTTATTTTGGATTTAACATTTTGAATTTTCAAATTTTAATATTTTTAATCAACAATATTAAATGCATAAGTATTTTAATTTGTAGTATTAAATATTTAGCTATTCTTAGGAAATTCGAAATAATTGAGTCAAATGAATGGAATAATTGGATCTAATAAATATTGGGTCAGACTTCGTGAAATTTTCACTAAAATTAAAAAGTATATTTTTTAAATCTAAATTTTGAAAAGACATTTCTATTTGGCCTTAGGAATATGTTTACCAAAAAACAGACATAAAAATATTTTTTATCAAAGTTACGGAAAAATGAATTTTTTTGCAACTTTTGATACAAAATTTTATTTCTTTTTCAAGCAGGCATATAAAAGACAAAATATACTCTTGTTTGGATTTAGAGACTTTTTAAAGAATTTATTTTTTAATAATTTTTTAATGAATTTTTTAGAAAGAAATTGTTTTCAGGGTTCCGTACACTTACGGATACGGTGTACCGACGGAACCCTATTGGTGAGACTCTTGTGTCCGTAGCCAAATCGTGTGTCCCCCCCTAGCGGCTGAACTATTTGACCAAGAGAGCTCAAATGTGGTACAGATGCGTATTTTCACACCTAGATTACAGGAAAAATATAGAGAATGTGATTGGAGGTGATGGTCATAGTATTGTCAAGGAAATAACAAGATTTTTGGTAAAAAAAATGCATAAAAAGTGGCCATAGCGTTATCAAGAAAAAAATAAAAAAATTTCAGAAAAATTTTTTTTTTCTAATTTTTACATTATTTGATCTAATTAACTAAAAATGTGTTTATTAGTATATTTTTACAATCTGATCACAAAAAATATATCAAAAAATCTTTTTAAAGTTATTTTTTTTAATCTTTAAAAAATTTGGTTTAAAAATTTAAAAATAAAATAAAAAAAAACTGGACAAGTGCGAGTTGCACTCGCACTGAACTACTTGTGATATTGAAAGAACAATTGGTAGGATTGAAGTATTAGATATTTTATATTATAAGCAATAAGCGCAGAGGAACCAATTTTTAAAATTTGTTCCAAAATTGGTTCCTCTGCGCTTATTGCTTATAATATAAAATATCTAATACTTCAATTTTTCTTTGTTATTTATTTTTAACATAGTGTCGAAAATTTAACTTACCAAAATAATACAAAAGTGAAAAAAATCCTACCAATTGTTGTTTCAATATCACAAGTGGTGGATCAAAAAAAAGCGAACCACATTTTTAAAATGTCATTAGATTTACTTGAAATTTTTTGCTTGAGGGGTTTTTGGGGTTGCTGATTACGAATATGATGTCCGTTTTTAAAAATTCAAATTGGTGGATCCAATATGGCGTTTACTAATATTGGATCTAAAAATTTCAATTTAAAAATTGACATCATATTCATAATCAGCAACCGCAAAAACCACTGAGTAACAAATTTCAAGTGAATCTGAGTATGTGTTATGTGTATATGTGTGAGTATACATGTGTATGTGTTTTGTGTAGATGTGTGAGTATACATGAGAATTTGTTTTGTGTACATGTGTGAGTATACATGTGAATGTATTGAGTGTATATGTGTGAGTATACATGTGTATGTGTGAGTGTACATGTGTGAGTGTACATGTGTATGTATTGAGTGTATATGTGTGAGTATACATGTGTATGTATTGAGTGTATATGTGTGAGTATACATGTGTATGTATTAAGTGTATATGTGTGAGTATACATGTGTATGTGTAAATGTTCATGTGTATGTGTTCAGTGTATATGTGTGAATATACATGTGTATGCATTGAGTGTATATGTGTGAATATACATGAGAATGTGTTTTGTGTACATGTGTGAGTATACATGTGTATGTATTGAGTGTATATGTGTGAGTATACATGTGTATGTGTTGAGTGCATATGTGTGAGTATACATGTGTATGTATTGAGTGTATATGTGTGAGTATACATGTGTATGTGTAAATGTTCATGTGTATGTGTTCAGTGTTTATGTGTGAATACATGTGTATGCATTGAGTGTATATGTGTGAATATACATGAGAATGTGTTTTGTGTACATGTGTATGCATTGAGTGTATATTTGTGAGTATACATGAGAATGTGTTTTGTGTATATTTGTGAATATACATGTGTATGCATTGAGTGTATATGTGTGAGTATACATGTGAATGTGTGAATGTTCATGTGTATGTGTGAGTAAACATGTGTATGCATTGAGTGTATTTTTGTGAGTATACATGTGAATGTGTGAATGTTCATGTGTATGCATTGAGTGTATATGTGTGAGTATACACGTGTATGTATTGAGTGTATGTGTGTGAGTATACATGTGTATGTGTTCAGTGTATATGTGTGAGTATACATGTGTATGTATTGAGTGTATATGTGGGAGTATACATTAGGGTGACCGTTATTTTGCAAAAGTTGGAATTTCTTAGGTCGCCAGGCAGAATTTGCTTTAGAATGTGAAAAAAATGAGCTATGCACAAGAAGAGCCTAATCGATCAATATTAACCCGTGTCACCAAAGGGTTAAAGTTTAAATGGAGTTTAACATAAGATTAGTGCACTTTTATACATTTTGTATGAAAATTTTTGTTTTTTGAATAAATCTTTTGTCTTGTCAACATTCATATTTATGGTTTTTTGATGTGCTGAACACGAATCCGATGTCAAAAATAAGGTTTGTCAGCTTCCAGCTGTCAAAAAAGCTGTCAATCTTTTTAAAACGACAGTTTTTGTGTCAATTTAGACAGTTTCTGTGTTTAATTTAGTAAATCAGACCGAATTTTGCTCACATAAAAATATTTTAAAAACAAAAAGGTCAAACTAAATAGTAATATGTAATATTGACAGTTGATAGCTGTCAATTAAACTGTCAAACTTTTAAAAAAGAGAGTTTTTGGCTGTTTTTACATTAAATTGCTTAAATTAAAATATTTTCAGGGTATTGAGGTAAACCTGAATAGAAATATGTAAATTTGATAGTTGACAACAGTCAATTCAGATGTCATACTTTTATACGTAGACTTTTTGCATTAAATTACTTGTATACAAGTGTTTTTAAGCACACTGAGGTTGATCATATGAGCGACATGTATTTTTCACAATAGGCAGCTGTCCAAAAATTAATAAGAGAATTTTCCTTTTTAATCATAAAAATTTAATTTGTAAGTAAGTACCTTTTTTCCATAGATTTGCTAAAAAAGAATGACATCTGAATTGACTGTTGTCAACTATCAAATTTACATATTTCTATTCAGGTTTACCTCAATACCCTAAAAATATTGTTATTTGAGCAATTTAATGTAAAAACTGTCAAAAACTCTCGTTTTTAAAAGTTTTTAAAATATTTTTATATGAGCAAAATTCGGTCTGATTTACTAAATTAAACACAGAAACTGTCTAAATTGACACAAAAACTGTCGTTTTAAAAAGATTGACAGCTTTTTTGACAGCTGGAAGCTGTCAAACCTTATTTTTAACATCGGATTCGTGTTCAGCACATAAAAAACCATAAATATGAATGTCGCTAAGGCCAAAGATTAATTTTAAAAAAAGTTCTTATACAAAATGTATAAAAGTGCACTAATCCTATGTTAAACCCCATTTAAACTTTAACCCTTTGGTGGCACGGGTTAATATTGATCGATTAGGCTTTTTTTGTGCATAGCCCATTTTTTTCACTTTCTAAAGCAAATTCTGCCCGGCGACCTAAGAAATTTCAACTTTTGCAAAATAACGGTCACCCTAGTATACATGTGTATGCATTGAGTAGTGTTCATATATATGTTCATATATATATATATATGTGAGTAGGGTCGGTCGGTTGGTCGGTCGGTCGGTCGTTCTTCAACTTAATATAATAAAGGAAAGGATTACACTGATTACACAAAATTGTTCACTCTTTTAAAAGAAAATATTTGCAAGATTGTAAATTTAAAAATTCCATATTTTTAATAACAATTTTATAAACAATTTTAATTATTAATGTTTTCTACCCCTCCAATTGCAATGAAACTCATAGGAAGTGTACTCAGTAGTCTCGTCTTGAAGCCCCAAAAAAAAATTTTTGTATTTTCAATTTGGAATATACATAACCAATTTTTTATTAAAAACGCGCACCAACTCCACAGAGCGAGAAAATTAATTGTCATAGAAAATTATGTCTAGAGGATATAAATATTATTTGTTATGCTCTCTCATTCTCTCTTATTTTCTCTTATTATAGTGTTGTAGTTTGATCAAAATAATTTTTTCATTTATATTATCAGAAATATTATTGAAATTTCTGCTGTTTCTATTTACCCCTAATATCCAGTTTTTAGGGATAAATAAAAACAGTTTTCTATTTTAAATTAAAGTTTGCAAATTGATAAAATTAAAGATGATTTTTGTTGTAATATTAATGACACCGAAAAATGTAAATCTAAATTTAAGAATACCTCTTGGCTCCTGTTTAAGAATATTATATACTTAATTAAGATAATACTATTTTTAAGGTAAGAATATGTAGGGGAGACCGAAGTTAGTTGAAACGATTTTTACATTATCCAGTATAACTCAGCCAAAAATTGTCCTATTTTTATGAAATTTGTATTTTTGGATAGGTAGTTTTGTGTAGTATGTGAACCAAAAATTAAAAATGTAAAAAGTTGTAAGTTTTTACGAAAAAATTGCAAAATTGAAAACTGTTCCCGGTGTTACAACTCACCTAGTACCAAGATGAGTTGTATCACATGTCGACGTTAGTTGTAACAGTTGCAAATTTTGTGATTTTAATGAAAAAAATTAATTTTTAATGCTTAGTTTAGTTAGTAAAGTAAATTTAATTAGTTTAATTAGTTTAATAGAAAAGAATAAAACAATCGTTTTAATACCTTAATTATTTTTAGAATTAGGTTATCACATATTTCGCTTTCTTTAATACTAATTAGATATTTTAAATCAATCTTTGGTATTTAATTACGATCTATAATAACAATTTGAACTGTATAATAGCTAAAAATAATATTATATAACATATTTTATAGAAATTTAAGAATAATAAAAATTTTTCTGCTAATTTTTAAATAATTAAGGAGTAAATTAGAGTAAGGAAATTTATAAGATCAATATAAATCAAATTAAACCAGAAACTAAATTAAAAATGAGCAACAAGCTCAATAATAACAAAAAAAACCTATAAGTAGAAATTATTTTGACTTTTGTATGTAAAAGAGCAACTCGAAAAATGTTTTTAATAATATTTTTTTTTCCTTTGGAAAATATGAAAGTGATTTACACGAAAATTTGTAAAATTCTAAATACTTTTAAAACCATAATATAAAACAATATACTTTAGCAAAAGTCAAAACAGTCTCTATTCGATCAAGCTCAAATTTGCGTAAACCTAGGTGAGTTGAAACAGCCTGTTACAACTCGCCTAGGTGCGAAAAACTGTGCATCGCTTCGAATAATTATTTTTTATTTTAAATTTCGAGACTGACACAAAGAAACAAAACCATTTCATAAAACTAGGATATCCAACAGTTATTATGGTAAAAATTAGAATAACAAAAATATAATATGTGTCGAATAATAAAGTATCAAAATTTCGGCCAAAAACTTACTTTTAGCAATTTTTTTGCACACATATTAAATACATCTCCAAAACTTTTCTCAGGTGGTAAAGTAAATTTGCATCAAATAGTGAATCAAAAATGTAATAAATTTACGCTTTTCAAAATTTTTAAAAGGTCATAGTTTTCGAGAAATCGGCTTTGTTACAACTCACCTCTGTTACAACTCACCACGGTCTCCCCTACTTAATATCAGAAATTTTTTGAAGTAGATATTCCTCTTAAAATTATTATTCTAATATTAGGAATATATTCTTATTTTAAAAGTAGTATATACTTAATTTAAGTATACAATATTCTTAAATAGGATCCAAGAAGATTTTCTCAAATTAAGATTCCCGCTTTTTCTGTGAAAAGATAATTATAAACTTTCTTAAGAATTTTAAAGTTTAGTTTGTTGCAAATGCGAGTCAAAAAAGTCAAAGGATGTCTCCGTTGAATTTTATTATTTATGTAATAGGAAATATTTTGGTATTTTTTAACTGTCTAGTTAGTAAATTTTACAAGTTCGCACGCTTTATTATAGACAAAGTTTAGATGTAAAAAATACCGTTATTTTTTGTCAACATTACAATTTCAGATATAGTAGAATAAACTTTTTTAAAATGTGAAAGTTACAAAATTTGATAGGTATTTTAACAAATATTAAAAGTGAACATTTTTATAAATAATGTTATATTTACTATTTTTGAAAATAAAAGGTACATGGTGATAAAACAGTTTTTGCAAGTTTGTTAGGATAAATAATTAAAATACGAACAATTTTTGGAAAGTCATATGTTAATTTATTAATTCCAGACATTGATGTCTATTTGCAATACTTATCACAGTTCATAAATATTAATATATTAGTTAAAGTAATTGAACATTATTTATAATACTTATCACAGTTTGTGAGTAACATTAAAACAAAAAAATCAGACAGAAAAGCAGGCGCAATGCGCGCACATCATAGGGTTTCGTGGCCTAAAATGACAAAAATGATGATAATGATAATGAATTAATAAAAAAACAACCATTACCATAGTAACGGTTGCCATGGCAACGGTTGTTATAGCAATTATTAACATAGCAACGATTGCCATGACAACGGCTATTATGACAAACATTATAACATAGCAACTGTTGATATGGCAACGCTATAAGGGTTTTGGCCCTTGGCCACGAAACCCTAAAAATACTTCGAGAAATTTTTAACCTATAAAGTAGACGCCGCGTAATAAATGAAAAATGTGTAAAATATATTCTTATACCTTCAAAAGTTTTAATAAGGTGACTAAATCAACACGATTGAAGGCAGCCACTAACTAACATAATGGCTCATTATGCACTTTGGTTTACATTTATTTTTATTTGATTTTAAAAATTCACCTTTTTGCAGCATTTGTCTCAATAACATGGAACCAACCGATTGTACAGAGAGACATCACTCGTTAAGTTAGTTCACGGTTTATGGCAGTATTTATTTTCAAAATTTTTTATTTAACTGAAATAACTACTGATATAATTTACTCCTTGTTTCTATTTACTCCATCTGACCCTAACACATTATTATTATTAGGAACACTAGATCTAACCTTTACCTACTATTATTAAACACAATCTCATACATATATTTTCAAAAATATCAAACACTCCCGTGTAGAAAAATTTCTTGTTGAAATATATGCAAGATAAAAACTATATCGTAAACAACTCGTGAAACTATTCACGTAAATCTATATCAAAATGGTTTAGCTACTGTACAATTTCACTTCATTAACTGATTTATATTGTTAAACGGTCTAGGATCTGTATAGTTTCACTACATTAACTACTTTACGTTGTTCAACTATAAAAATTCTGTTTAACAAAACTAGATAATAAATAATATAAAAACTTATATATCATATAAAATAAAAGATTTAAATAATCAAATCAGTAATTGCTTTGCATAAAAACTATATACACTTTTCGTCGAGTATTTATTTCTACCCAATGGGAAATTGTTCGCCTTTGAAAGCAGTCCCGCGCTGCTTATGATTGAAATTACTTAGGATAAGTTGTCACCAGGGCGCGCAAGTTTCTTTTCTCGTTAACAAGTTGTTTTACCAGTACTATATATAAGAAGAGACGATTTCATTCTTAAATTTAAAGAAAAATATGATTTTTGTCTGGTTTTTATTACACTCTGTTTTTAACAGATTGTTCCAATTAAATTACTTCCTTTTCCTTCTTTAGACTTAAACTTTATTTTTTCATATACTTTTACATTTATTTTTTTGACCAATTTTTACCATGTGTTGTATTAATAAAATATTAATTTCAAACGTTGGTTCAATATTGGTAACCAAGAAATAACCATTCATTAATTTAATTTTAAAGCGCTGGAAAGAATTGGTTATTAATATTGGTCCAATATTTGTTGCCAATGAACAACCAAGGATTGGAAATTCCGACATTTATCTCGAATGTACATAAATTTTTCTAAATCCACATATAGTTTTAATACAGATTCACAAGATTGTTCTGATATAGTAAAATTATCTAGAAACTTGATGATCGTAACGTTACATTTCTAGACAGTTTCTATAACATTTCACAATACCGGAACTTTAAAGTAAATAGTAAAACTATACCGTTACGCTACAGATACGTGACAAATTTCCACACGGGCTTGCTGGGATCGAACCCTTAACCTAACGCACCGAAGTCTTATACGCTGACCACTATGCTGAGCTTACATGGGAATATAAAACTTTAAATGCTACAACCGTCGGGCCAGCTATAGCCCAGAGTTCGGCCAACCAAATTTATTATTTTATTATTTATTTAACGTATATTCGCTGAGAGATCAGTGAAATTTTACTAATTTATCAGCATGTATATGCTGATTGAAATCAGTGATATACTTATAGCTGGTAATGAGCACAGAAAAAAACCGGAGCTGCAACAAAAATGGTACCCCTTCGACTCATTCTGAGTTTCTAGGGAAAAGACTCAAAATGAGTCTTAAGGGGTATCATTTTTTCTTTACGATAAAATTACAATCACATTGGTACACACAAAAAACCCAGTCTCATTTTTGTTGCATCTCAAAATGAGACTATGTTAAACGCCATAGAACGTGGCGCCACCTAAGAGTCTCATTTTTGTTGCAACTCAAAATGAGTAGCGTATGATACTCATTTTGAGACTAGGTTTTTTTAGTGTAAAGCTAAGAATAATTTATAAAAATATGAATTAAAATAATTGTTTATAACTAATAAACACGTTGCACTTGTCAAAACATTAATACTTGCAGTCGATTTATTGTTTTTATGAGAAATGGAAAAATTTTTTAGGTTATACATTTGTCAATTGACAGACAGGGATGGGCAACCATGGAACACGAAACATGCGACACACAAAAGAAAGTAACTAGAATATTGTTATTTTACTCATTTTGAGTCACTTGAAGTTGCCGATTACTCATTTCGAGTCATTTGAAGTTGTCGATTACTCATTTCGAGACCGACTTCCAAACGAGTTGCAACAAAAATGAGTCGGGTTTTTTTATGTTTAGAGATTTAGATTCAGATTTAGAGAGATTTAAACTGCGATTTACAGAGTTTTGCCAACCGTCAGGCGAACAATGGCCCAGAGTTCGGCCGACGGAATCTGAAAGTCTTTTGAACCACGTTCCGATGAGTTGTGCCAACCTTCAGCCCCGAGGTTGGCCCAATAGTTGGCTAAACTCTGCATATACTGGTTGTCATGCAAAGTCGGGATAACTGTGGACACTGTTACTTGCCAAAGTTGAGCAAACTTTGGCAACAAAAACTTTACTTACGAAGTTAGGCAACCTTCAGCCGACCTTCAAACTCTGACATGCATTTAAAAAAAAAATATTTTATGTTTTTATACTTTTGTTGCTCGATGTGTCGTAGAACCTTATTCCCTGTTGACCAGTGTGCTAAATTTTCAGTACTTTTATAAAGATATTTATTCGCCAATAATTTACTGTAATATCAATATAAAATTTTTAATTGAATCTCTTAAATAATTAACTCGATATTGAATTTCAAACATTTTAATACTTTATTGAAAAAGTCGGGAACTGTTCAAGAAAATCGAAAAGTAAGACAAATGAAAAAAAATCTATTCTGCTTCCCTTCCACGACACGTGCACACACACACACACACACACACACACAGATAGCACAACTTATTACTGTAAAGCTACTGTGAGGAAATATGTAGAGGTTGTAAGGTTTACCACGTAAGTCTGTTGTAGACATAAGTTAGTCTAAAAATTTCCGCATTTCCGTAAGATTACACATAAAACTGATGTGAGATTACACCTAATTCTATTGTAAGCTTACATGTAAAAGTTGAGGTAAGCTTACAAGTAAAGGTTGAGGTAAGCTTACAAGTAAAAGTTGTGGTAAGCTTACATGTAAAAGTTGAGGTAAGCTTACATGTATAGGTTGAGGTAAGGCTGTTGGAAGGTTATTATCAAGTTGTAAGGTTCTTGCAAGGTTGTAGTGAGTTTACCTATTATGGTCAATATTAACAAAATAATTTTTAACGTAATTAATTGAAAAATATTAAATAAAAAAATGAAGTTTGTTGCCCTTCTCTTTATTAGAAACCAAACATTCTGCAGAAAATTTTGAAAACAAATTTGAGGAGACAAGGATTCGAATCCGAGATCGACGCACATTAATCTAACTTTCTAACTAACTGCGCTAAGTTGGGAACTGACATAGTAAAAATAAATTTTGCTTTCAAAGTGATAGTAATTTTTTTAGTTCACTTTAAAAGCAAAATTGATTTTTTCTATGTCAGTTCCCAACTTAGCTCAGTTAGTTGGAAAGTTAGATTAATGCGCGTTGATCTCGGGTTCGAATCCTAGTCTCCCCAAATTTGTTTTCAACATTTTCTGCAGAATGTTTGGTTTCCAATAAAGAGAAGGGCAACAAACTTAATTTTTTTATTTAATATTTATTAATTAATTACGTTAAAAATTATTTTGTTAATATTGACCATAATAGGTAAACTCACTACAACCTTGCAAGAACCTTACAACTTGATAATAACCTTCCAACAGCCTTACCTCAACCTATACATGTAAGCTTACCTCAACTTTTACATGTAAGCTTACCACAACTTTTACTTGTAAGCTTACCTCAACCTTTACTTGTAAGCTTACATCAACTTTTACATGTAAGCTTACAATAGAATTAGGTGTAATCTCACATCAGCTTTTATGTGTAATCTTACGGAAGTGCGGAAATTTTTAGACTAACTTATGTCTACAACAGACTTACGTGGTAAACCTTACAACCTCTACTGATTTCCTCACAGTGGCCTTACAGTAATAAGTCGTGCTATCTGGCCATACACTCTTTTATCCTTAAAGGTCACATACAATTTTTATTAAGTTTCTGAAATAGAAAAAATCATATTAGAGAAAAATCGACGACGGTGGCTAGAACAGAACTCGTGACCCAAGGATAGAAGTCCGGTGTCTTACCCAACTGAGCTAAATAGGCGAATTAAACAACTTGGCATTAAATATATCTAAAAAGCACGCAAGTCTTACTAGCTGTGAGACTTGTTGAGACTGGTGCGCACTGGGTTTCTGCGCACAGAATTCCTTGACGAGTTCCCGAAACTTTCAGAAACAATTGCGCCAAGTGCCATGAACTTTACATGAGAAAGTAATGAAAAATGATTATTGGACTATTTATAGCTTTTTCTAATACAGTCCCCGAATTTCTTTCAAACATTTATTGATTACCATTGAATGTTCGTCGCTACACAGGAAAAAAAAGTCTGACTCCGTTTACACCTTAAATTCAGTCCACGATTTTCACATAATAGTCCAGTCGCCCTGTGAAAAAAGTAGTCATTTTTTGCCAAAATTGATACCTAAAGTCTGATTGTGGATTCATATAGTGTGGGGTGGTTGTATGAATATGTATATGTTTCCCACTCAAGATTTCTCATGCTGCGCGTTATAAACAATTTTGAAGGTGCCGAAAAACAGTTTTTTGATGACCGTTCTTTCCCATCAAATTATAGGGGAAAAAGTTGTTAATAAAAGTTATAGAGCTCGAAAATACCTTTAAAATGATGGGTCATATGTTAAAATTGGTCCATTTGTTTACTTGCAAATGAATTTAAACCACTAAAAATGGCACTTTCTTATTTGTTTAATAACATGAACAAAAGTTAACAAATTCTTTCTATATTCTACAAAAATATACCTCTCAAGACCCTTAAGACATGTGCCAAATTTGAATCCGATTCGATAAATTGTTTATCAGAAATTCCATTTGTTAACTAAAAACATGGTTTTTTAAAATGGAATTTCTACATTTTTGGCCGGATGAAAATCAATTTTTTTTGTTGGGTTCTCTTCATGAAATGCCAATCTATCAATCACAATTTGTAACAAATTGAATTTTTACAAAAAAACTAGTTTTTGGGGGGGAGAAATTTTTGGCTTATAAACAAATGAACACTACGTTTATGCCAAATTGTTAAAGTAAAAATTGTTGACGTAGTGTTCATTTGTTTATAAGCCAAAAATTTCTCCCCCCTAAAAACTAGTTTTTTTGTAAAAATTCAATTTGTTACAAATTGTGATTGATAGATTGGCATTTCATGAAGAGAACCCAACAAAAAAAATTGATTTTCATCCGGCCAAAAATGTAGAAATTCCATTTTAAAAAACCATGTTTTTAGTTAACAAATGGAATTTCTGATAAACAATTTATCGAATCGGATTCAAATTTGGCACATGTCTTAAGGGTCTTGAGAGGTATATTTTTGTAGAATATAGAAAGAATTTGTTAACTTTTGTTCATGTTATTAAACAAATAAGAAAGTGCCATTTTTAGTGGTTTAAATTCATTTGCAAGTAAACAAAAGGACCAATTTTAACATATGACCCATCATTTTAAAGGTATTTTCGAGCTCTATAACTTTTATTAACAACTTTTTCCCCTATAATTTGATGGGAAAGAACGGTCATCAAAAAACTGTTTTTCGGCACCTTCAAAATTGTTTATAACGCGCAGCATGAGAAATCTCGAGTGGGAAACATATACATATTCATACAACCACCCCACACTATATGAATCCACAATCAGACTTCAGGTATCAATTTTGTCTAAAAATGACTACTTTTTTCACAGGGCGACTGGACTATAAGTCTGTCCTTGTTTAACGGGGCTTTGTGAGTTATGAAATAATTCCTCAAATATCTAGGAACTTTTTATATATGCAGGAGAAGTAGTAGTTGCTATTTCTGTATGAAAAAATTGTAAAAGTTTCTCCTTCTTGATTATTTTCTCGCAGATTTTGCTGGCAAGTATAATCTTGTAACGACCCGTATAGAAAAATTGTTGGGTTCTAGTGTGATGCCAGAAAGACAGTCTATTCTCTAACGGGTCACTGAAAAGACTATGTGATCGTGGAGACGCATGCTTATCCCCGAAATCTTTTTTGTTCAAATAGTTATTTGATATAAAACTACTTAACTTAAAATTCACATAATATGCACATTATTTGACATAAATTTCATGGCACACAAAAACCATTTAACATAAATATCATTTCTCTTAGAATTCATTAAACAGAAAAATTATGTTACATAAAACTCAGATAACTTAATTCTTATTTGACATAGAAATTATGTAACATCAATTTCTATTGACATAAAAATCATTTAACATAAATTTCTTTTGACATAGAATTCATTTAACGTAAATTTTATTTGTTATAAAATTCATTTGACATCAATTTCATTTGGCATAAATGTCATTTAACGTAATTATTATTTAACGTAAAAATAAATTTATATAAATTTCATTTAGCATAAATTCCATTTAACATAATTCTCATTTGGCATAAAATTTACTTGCCATAAATTTCATTTGGCATAAATCCCATTTAACATAATTTTCATTTGACATAAAGTTCATTTGACAAAAAAGATATTTAACACAATTCTCATTTGTCATAAAAGTAATTGAACAACATTCTCATTTGACATAAAAATCATTTTACACAAATAACATTTTACATAACAATATCGGCGCGAATTTTAAAAGTAACCAATTAGATATTATCAACAACATTGTGATTGGCCAATTTTGAAATTCGCGCCTATATTTCCATGTCAAATGATCTGTATGTAAAATAAAATCTATGACAACTGAATTTTATGTCAAATGAGAATTATGTGTAATGAGTTATCCGTCAAATGAAATTTATATCAAGTGAACTTTATGTCAAATGAAAATTATGTAAAATGGGATTTATACCAAATGAAATTTATGTCAAGTAAATTTTATGCCAAATGAGAATTATGTTAAATGGAATTTATGCTAAATGAAATTTATATCAATTTAATTTTATGTTAAATAATAATTATGTTAAATGATATTCACGTCAAAAGAAATTTATGTCAAATGAGAATTACGTTAAATGACATTTATGCCAAATGAAATTGATGTCAAATGAATTTTATAACAAATAAAATTTACGTTAAATGAATTCTATGTCAAAAGAAATTTATGTTAAATGATTTTTATGTCAATAGAAATTGATGTTACATAATTTCTATGTCAAATAAGAATTAAGTTATCTGAGTTTTATGTAACATAATTTTTCTGTTTAATGAATTCTAAGAGAAATGATATTTATGTTAAATGGTTTTTGTGTGCAATGAAATTTATGTCAAATAATGTGCATATTATGTGAATTTTAAGTTTCGTAGTTTTATATCAAATACCTATTTAGTCAAAAAAGATTTCGGGAATAAGCATGCGTCTCTTATCGTGGGCTAATCAAATCAGTGACGTTCAAACCACGCATTGGTCCAGTCTGGACGAGCTAGTTAGAGCTAATGAGCAGAGCTAATATTTAAAACTTTAGGTTCAATTTTAATATTTCAGTTTTTATTTTAATAACAATAAAAAATATTATCGTTATACAATATATGTGTATATAATTATATTAATGACAATATCTTATTATTATAATAATTATATTATTTTTAAATAAATTATATACTACATAGAGGTGTGCAAAATGCTCGAAGCTCAATCGAGTATTTTCGAGGTTTTCATTTTTCGAGCCGAGCCCAGCCTAATCAGTCCGAGCCCGAGCCTCATAAAAAGTTTGAAAATTTTCGAGCACTCGAATGAATTTGAGCGCTCGATTTTTTCGAGTTCTCGAATGAATTCGAGTACTCGATTGTTTCAACCAATTAACAATTGTTTAAAGATTCAAACAAAAATGGTTGTTAACATTTTTCCGAAGCTTTCAAGATTTTCTTCATGAATTATAAGTATTGTTTAAGTTAGTTCAAAAATCTAGAAAATATTGCAATTTAAACATGGACTGACCTATCCCGGATGTAGCTCGAGCTCGGCTCGGCTCGAAAAAATTTTAACCGTATTCAATTTTTCTTTTTGGAGAATGTCAGGCTATAAATTTGTAAGAATACTGTGCATTTTTTATATTTGTTTAAACAAATTATTATTATTATTATTATTGTTAATTACTAACTTTTTACATATTGTAACTAGAGAGGTGTATTTTTTTCTAATTTTGCAAATAAGAATAATAATTTATTTTGTTATTAATTATCTTTTAATTAGGGTTGATAAAATTCCCTTAATTATATTATTTTTCTTTCAAAAAATTTAAATTTTGGTAATTGACAAAACAAAGAAAAAAAATTTTCAAGAAAACAAACTTTGTTAAAAAATTGTTTAAATAATTGTTAACAACAATTATATTTAATATTAATTGCGTTACTTTCCTTTCTAAAAGTTAATTTCACTTAATTTTATAAATTCAATAAAGTGTTTTTGTTTTTAATGTCTCCGAAAGTATTTAAATTTCAAAAGCTTTCAATATAACCAGCCACGCAAAAAGGGCTGCCCCCCCACTTAATTTCAACAAATCTCAATCTGATGAGCTGAAATTCGGTAGGGATCTTCAGTTTTAAGTGCAGATTACAGGAAAAATATAGCGAACACGATTGGCCTACATATTTGCGAAAGGAAAGGGGAAAAATTAAATTTTTTCGAAAAAATTGCAAAAAATAACCCTGCCCCCCTTTAACTTCTACAAATCTCAACCTGGTGAGCTGAAATTCGGTAGGGATCTTCAGTTTTAAGTGTTTATTTGTAAATAAAACATAAGAATCTAATATTGATTTCTATAGTTTTTTCTTGTAATCTACATGTAATAAAAATACGTATGTATACACACAAAAAGCCCAGTCTCATTTTTGTTGCATCTCAAAATGAGACTATGTTAAACGCCATAGAACGTGGCGCCACCTAAGAGTCTCATTTTTGTTGCAACTCAAAATGAGTAGCGTATGATACTCATTTTGAGACTAGGTTTTTTCAGTGTACCGAATTTCAGCTCAATAGGTTTATATATGTTAATTTTAATAAATCATATTTCTTTTATATATATATATATATTTTTTAATAAAAAAATAAAAATGTTTGTCATTATCAGGGAAACAATATTAAAGGATCCAATTCTCATTGAAAGACAATTATTTTTCATTGTAAGTAAATATTTTAATGAAAGAAACATTTTATTAAAAAATAATTTTTATGAAACTTTAATTCCATGGAAATATCCTATGGCCGGTTTGCCCCACCGAAAGCAGTCCGGTTTACCCCACAGGCCCATTTTGAGAATAAATCGATGCCTCCCGTTCATATAATGCTTATTGAAAAGCTAATGCCATATATAGTTCCTATTCAAGATTCTGTGCCATATAGTTCTTATTCGATGTTCCGGGGAATATAGTTGAAAAAACACTTGAATAAGACTTATAATTCCCTGAACTTGAATCAGTACTATATTTCCCGGAACATCGAATTAGGAACTATATGGCACAGAATCTTGAATAGAAACTATATGGCATTAGCTTTTCAATAAGCATTATATGAACGGGAGGCGTCGAAATGTTTATGAAGAAGAAACTCTTTGTAAATTCATCAAAGTATTTGGTGGTAAATATTCCTGAGGTGTGTACCTTCAAAACCTATGACCTAATATTTGGAAACATTATACGATTTCCTCAGAATTTCCTTAAGAAAAAATTGGTAAAAGTGTAGAAAAAACTAAAACATAAACTTTTGCTCCCTTCGTCGCACAAACGCAAGCTAAAACGGTCCGATTGAAAAAATTAGGTATACTAAATATGGTTATTTTAAATTTGTAAGCAACACTTTTTCTAATTTCGCGATTTCGGAAATATTGAGAAGGGTCCGGTTTGCCCCACTCTCCCCTACTATAAATTAATATTGGAATCAGTGTCCTCAAAAACCCCAGAGTAACAAGTTTCAATCGATTTCAATAAATTCAAAAAAATGCATCCGCTATTTGAATTTCAAAAATCTGACTTCCTATTCATATTCAGTGACCTCGAAAACCCCCAAGTAACGAGTTTCAAGCGAATCCGAGAAATTAAAAAAATATGTCCAACATTTTGGATTCGACATTTTGAATTTCGAAAATCTGATTTCCAATTCGTAATCAGCGACTCCGACAACCCAAAATGAAAATTTCACTAAGATGAAACTAAATTTAGAAATAAATTTTCTAGATCCATTTATTCTACACTGAAACGTCGTCATTCTTCTCCAACTTTTTTTAACCTTAAAACTTTTAGTGATAGAACTCCAAGCACCCGTCCTGCCGGAAGGATGTTTCAAAAGGCCTTTTCGACAAGGTTTTTAAAAAAAGGGAATTAAATTTTTTTAAAGTAGACAAAAAGACGAAAACATTAATTTATTTGACTTTTTAAAATAATAATATCAAACTATTTTTCTATGTCCTCAAACTTCCAATGTTTCTAAAAAGTCAAAAAAACATTCTTTTGTAAATTTAATGTCAAATCTACAAAAAAATATTGCTTGGTCCGACTTCGCTTTTCCGTGGCGCTTCGTGTAAGACAAAAAAAAGAAAGATATAGTCTCTGTCTTTTTCTCTTTCACGCAAAGCGCCACGAAAAAGCGTAGCGACTGGGAAGTGTGGAATCAGCATCATCCTGTCAAGTCGAAAGGACGTTGAACACTCTATGGTTAATGCACAATAGATTTTAAAACAATACCTCAATTATTAATTAATTTAATTATTATTACTTTTATTTTAAATAAGTAAATTTTAAAATAATTTTCTTAAAAATATAAAGTTATTAATTTTAAAAGTAACTTCCCAGTGGGCAAGGGACGTCTAAAAGACGTCTCTTTTGTCCGCGGACATTCGGGGACAAAGATGGTAATGTCTCTGAGTCATCAACAAAGACAACTAAAAGACGTCTAAAAGACATCCTATGTCTGGTCTAAAAGTCATCCAAAAGACGTCTTTTGGACGTCCTATTCACATTCTTTCAAGTCTTAAATAGACATTTCTTTTATAATATTTTCTAACTTAAAACACAGTAATAGGTATCGTCTTAAATTTATTTTAAATTTTATTTTATTTTTTCTACAATATGCAGAAATAACAAAAAAATTCCTACGAAGGTGGGATCAAACTCGGGTATCTTGAGCTTGAAACATTGTGCCTTACCCTAGTAGAAATTCGTTATAGTATCTTTAAGGGCACTGGACAGTTCCACTGGAAAATTTCGAGGCACTTTACAGTTAAACTGGCTAAAAACTATAAAGTGATGTCACGCTAATTTGTTCAAGTTATTGTCCAGTCAAATTTTACAGTTTCTGATCATCAGTCCTGTAGAAAAACTGTACAAAATAATTCACTTGGAAATGTCAAAACTTTATTTATATTGACGTTTCGTATTGAACACGCACAAATTTGAAAATATAACGTTAAATTATTTTGTCAACAGATTAAATAAATTAAAATTTTACGAAACTATATTTTTACTGTTGGTGTATCTATTGTTACGTATAATAAATTATCTGTAAAATTATTTTTTAATAACTACACAATTAAAAAAAATTATGAACATTACTGATTCTTGTACACATGTCTTTTTTTACAGTAAACAACATTCACTTTTTCCTTGAATTAAGCACAACACTGAAATAAATATTATTATTTTATCACACAACAGACTTAAAAGTAAACCCTAATATGAAGAACTAATTCAGTTCAAACGAAAAATATCTAGCGGTATCGGGGAGCGAACTCGGGTCACACTGGGACGAAATACCTAAACGCACGCTTACGCATCACGGCCGTTCTAGTCGATGGACGATTCCGGAAAAATAATAACCATACTCTACCGGCAGGTAAAGCAGTTCCCTTTTTCATCTTTTCTAGCTCAACTGGCGAATTACTGGACAGCTACTGCATAACACTCTAAAGTTGAACTTATTGATTTTTATTGTATAGAAGTTCTGTCTGTCCAGTTATTCTCATGGTACTGTCTAGGCGTTCCGTGAAATTATGTTTCAAAGTTTGTCGTGGCGTTTGCGCTACCGTCAGTCCAGCAACTGAACAGTGTTATATAGACATTTTCCATAAATACATCAGTGTATACACTGAAAAAAATAATTCGCGGGTATAACTAGAATTATGTCTATTTTTTCCGTAAGGAATTAGTAATAAATTGTTACTGGCTACTGTCATTAATTATAGACAGTTCTGTTATATAGATCGGAGAGCTATATATATGTCAACGTCAATACATCAATGTAAAACATAACCTCACTTTATTGGACCAATTCTAACTTTTTGTATGTAACAGGTTTGTTAAATTAATATTTATACATATAATAAGATTATGTAATCTTGAAAAAAAATTGTCTTCTGAATTTAAAAATTAGTTATTTTAATTAACTCAATTAATTAAAGCGAATTTTAAAAAAGTTTTCAAGTTGTCAACAGTAAAATAAAAGAACAAAATTAAAAATATGAAAACTATAAACTTTAAAACCAAAAGATTTATTTTATAGAAGATATTTCGAAAATGTCAATACACAACTGTTTAGTTACTGAAACCGGCGGTAGCGCTGACGCCACGACAAACTTTGGAAAATAATATCTCGGAACGCCTCGATAGTGCCATGAAAATAACTGTACAGGACTTCTACGCAGTAATAATCAAGTTCAACTTTATATTTTCTTTAACAGTGTTATGCAGTAGCTGTCTAGTAATTCGCCAGTTAAGCTAGATTAAACTTCCATGACTAAAACTGTACAGTAACTTGAATAAATCTAGTCATGCCACGACAAATTTCTACTAGGGTAAGTACCTCAACCGTTCAAGACAGTTATGAACCTCCACAAAGTTTACGATCTTACTTATCAATAAAATGAATTTATTTAGAAAAATTCCAACAACTTTTATATTCATCAGTTTTTAAGTCCAAGTTTTGTACAAGTCCAAAAGACGTCCGTAAAAAGACATCCTTAAGACGTCTTTTAAACATGTGTGCCCACTGGGTTTCAATAGAATTCAGCTAAAAACAGTTGCAGGTATAAGAAAAAATTGAGATGCTGGATGCTATAATGTGTTACGCGCCATGTTAAGTAAATGGCGCGTAACACGTTATAGCACCCAACCCCTCAATTTAGTTTCAAAATGTTACAAAAATCTATTTTATTAAAAGTTTTTTAAATTATGTACAATTGCTTTGAAGATATTAATATAAATTAAACATTTATTTTTTTAATTAATTAACTTTTAAATAATTTTATTAAAAATCCAAAAAAATTAAATTTAAAAAAATTAAAATTTTTAGATATAATCAAAAAATTACAATTTCTAAGAAATTTTAATTCAACTGTTTAAAGATAGTTGAATTTTTTTAGAAACTTTATTAAAAAATTGTCAAGTTAATTGAAAATTTTGTAAAAATTGCTACTTTTAATCAAAGTGAAAATGAAAATAAAAAATTGTCAACCTGAAAGTGAAAGTAAAAATCTATTAAGTGATAGTGTAAATAAAAATCTATCAAAGTGAAAGTAAAAATGAAATTTCATAATGCACTTCAAGGAAACAGTAAAAACTAATTTTTGAGTTAACCCTGAGTTAAGAAAAAAATTTTATACAATCAAGAATTTTTGAGAAGAACAAAATAAAAATATTCTACATTATTTTTGTTTAATAATTACTCCGCGGTTTGGCGGATAATAAAGAAGAAAAATATATATTATTATATATAATTTTAAAAGTTAAATAATTATAATAGTTTATTAAATATAATTAATAAACCGGGTAAACTACCCTAAATAAATATTAATTATTCAATTTTTTATTATAGAATAATTATTTTAAAGTGTTATGATAAAATGTCAAAAAATACAAAATTTTAATTTTTTGTGAAAAATTAAAATATTTATTAATTCTATAAATTTTGATAAAATATATACTTTATATACATGAATCGATTCGTTTTTATGTCAGGAATGCAATTTTGACAAGAATTATTAAAAATTTTAATATAGAAAAAAGTTATTTCAAAAAACCAAAACATTAATTTTTTTAAAAATTAAAAAAATGTTGAAAAAAATTTTTTTTTTATATATTTTTGAAAATCCTTCTGTCTGATTATTGGTATTCATGACCGTAATACACCTACAAAATCTTATCAAAATCCATCAAGATGTGCAAGAGAAAATTTGTCCACAAGAATCGGTGACATACACACACACATACACACACACACATACATACACACATACATCCGGACATTTGTTCCTCTCGACGAATTATATATACTATACTTGAAAATTTGTAAAAATAATTGATTTTAAAAAATTCGGAAATCGACATCACTATAAAGCTTCCTTTATGAGGAAGCAAAATGAAATAATTTTTAAAGAAAATTGTTGTGTTTTGTGTTACATAATTGTATATATAATAAAATATTAATGTTTATTGTAAAGTGAAATTGCGATGAATGGAAACGATTTGGCAGTTGGTTTATGTGTCAGATTTATAAGTATATATACATATATACATATATATCATATCTGATTTCTGCAAATCTACGATTTGCAACGAGACAATATTGTTCTAGAAAATGCGGTGTAAGTGACCGCAGATATATAAATGCATTTATTGTGATTTATGTCAATGGTCTATTTGCTTTCATAAGAGCACGACAATATCTAATATGTCACGGATTTATCGGAAATAACCTTTTGTCAAAATAAATATCTAATTTAAAGCGGCTATATTTTTATTTATTTTTTCGTCTGTGTGTGTGATTATCTCATTTTTTATCTCATTTGTTTTTCTTTTAATTTCCATTGATGCTTTCGATAAGAATCGTCTGTAAGCACTGTCGCTTCAATTACGCAAATGTAAATCTCTATAAATTGCGAAAGGAGGCCCGACATAAACTATAGGAACTTATTCCGCACGAAGAAATACACCTACACGCGGTTTATAGTATATACGACGTTTTATAAAACACACATCTATATGTATATATAGCAAACGATCTAGATGAAAAGCTGCTACCGCAAAAGCAAAGTAATCATTATTATCATGGGGTTCGATACTGATAATATTTAAAGACACATTTTTTAAATTTAACCATATGTACAATTGTCGACGACAATACAGAATCCATAGTATAGAAAGTAAAGTCGCGAACTTTGTATGTTACTTTCTTTGATCGAGATTGTGGAAATGTTCAACCGCAATGGGAAGAAAGTTGGATTTAGTCTTTAGAAATTTTATTGAGTCAATTATTTTCAAAGGAAGACATGTTACTGCACTTGTTTTGCCTGTTTACTTTATGGCTGTGCACTGTCTTTATGGAAAACGGAAATTGTTTTCAACAGAATTATGGGAATAATTATTAAATGAAAGAGTCTATAAAACATGTCAAAATCAATTATTGTTGCAGAAAAGTCAAATTAATAATTTCTTTTTCTAAAAGATAAAATCGACTTTTGTCTTGAAATATATAAAATAAATTTTCGTTTTATTTTTATGCAAAATTTAAGTAAATTATAATAATTCTCAGTCAAATAATTCTAATAATTGAAAATCAGTGCTATATAAAATAAAGATACATATAACATCAAGTTAATAACATCTGCTTTTGAACGTATGTGAATATGCGTGCTATAGATGCAATAGCATATTTTTCTAAGTGTATAGAAGATTCTATCGATTATACGTGAATACGATAGTAAATATTTTATAAAATTTTACTAGAACAATTCTGCCGTACTGACGAAGAAATAAGTCACTCTCTACATTTTTGACGAAAAATGAGTTTTTTATACCGTTGAATTCGTAATAAAAATTAGAATTCAACTGTGCAATCCATAATTAACAATATTAATTAGTTTTTGAGACAATTAATGCTTAATTTGCCTATCTACATCGATTTTCCTGAAATACTGATGAAGAAAGTCACTATCTACAAAACAGCGGTCCTATGTACAGAAATACAAGGAGAAAAATGGATTATAAGTGATATAATCCAGATTATACTTTTTATGATATTTTTAAATTGTGTATAGGATAGTTAACCAGAATTATAAAATTAAATATCTAAGTATTACCACTTTCAAATTATTGATCATATTAATTTAGATTATAAAACTTGCATCAATATAATTGGTCTTTACGTTATTTTAAATAAATAAAATTTTGACAAATTAGAACTAACCCTTAAATTAAAAAATTAATTTACTATTTAATTGCCTAATAATAAAATTTAAAAAATAAAAATTTGAATTTGTTGTTGCTAATAATTAATTAATTAAATTAATTGATCAATCACTAAATTTATTTATTCGTAAATTTCTGGTAATTTCATATTTTTAAATCTACAAAATTATTAAAATTATTTAAAAAATTATTATTAATATTGTTACCAATTCAATAATAATTGATGAATTAATCATAAATAAATTTACAAAGAAATAAATTCTTACTAAACACAAAATTTACACTTTGTAAGTAAATAAAAATACTTTGAAGAAATGGTTAAAAATAATATTCTCTTGTAATATTTAAACTAAAAATGGTTATAATCAATATAATAAGCTAATGGTAAATAAATACATAATGCTATAATTGTTTTTAGATTTATAAAAATGCAATTATCAGAAATTTACAAACCTGGAAAATTAAAATAGCAGCACATATGTAAAAAAGTTCGATCACAACAAATTTTCAAAACAACTTTAACCTCATAATATGACAATTTGAAAAAAACATGTTGCTATAGTAATAATCTAAAATTATAATTTAATTCGATTTTAGAGCATAAAATGTATAATTTATTGTGAATGCCAGAAATAATTCTAAAACATTGAAAGGTTGTAAATAGATTATAGAGGGTATTAATCAGATTATATTCAGTATGATCTTTTTTTCTATATTCCTAATTGTATAATCCATTTTTCTCCGTGTATCAGTATATTTCGAGCCTTAGCCGCCGAGAAAAACTGATTTAAAACAGGGATGCCAGCAGGCGGCGGAAATTCTATCCCACCACGCCGCCAATTCTTCCCCCACTATACCCACCGGCGGAGGAAACGGAGAATACACGGCAATGAAAGGCTTTTTCTCTTTTCTGTTCTAAATACGAATACTAACCTGAACTGAGCGTAAAAGGCGCTAAAATTCAAATTACGAGTGGGAATAAAGAAAAGAAATATTAACTCAATTACTTAATTACTGAAACAATAGTAATAATAATTGTTTTTAATTGTGAAATTTATTATTAAAAAAAATTAATAATGGTAAAAAATAATATTAGATAATATTATTTTTAGAAAAATAACAAACTTTGTTTAATGATTAATTTCATTATTGAAAAAATTATTAATAATATATAATAAATAATATTATTATTTATTATAGCAATTTATTATGAATTATTATTATTATATATTAATTATTAGTAATTATTCAATTTCGAGACTTTTTTTTAAAGAAAAATAATTTTTATTTTTATATAGATATTTTCATTAATAACAAAAATATTAATAATTAATACTAATTTCATGTAATAATTTAATTAATTATTAAATAAAATTAATAAAAATATATTCTCTAAATTTGAATTAGTAAATAATTTGAATAAACCACTGATTTTTCGCTTTTGATGGATTAAAAATCAATAAAAATGGTTTTAAATTTTAATTAGTGATATTGACTTTATGCTTTTGAATTAGTAAATTTTATAAATTAGTGAAAATTGACTGTTTACTTTTTTTTAAATACATACTAACTTTTTATAATAAGCAAACAATTTTAAAATATTCTATTACATTTTTATTACATTCTGTTATTTATTAATAATTATGCATTACTCCTAGTAAAGAATAAAACTATATTTTTTACTATTTCTTGAAATTGTTAACACTGCATGGTTAAAACTACAATACTACATAAACTTATAATTGAAAACAAATCAATAAAAATGTTAAACGTGAACATATATACACAAATAGAATTGTATCTGAACGTAAAAATAAAATAAATTTTTTTTAAATTTCGAAACACATAGTATAAAAAATTTTAATGAAGAAACCAAATGATTGAAAAACGAAAAATATGTAAAAATTATGCAAATTTTCAAAATTTGGAAATTAAATTTTTGTAAAATTAACATGTATTTTTATCATTATTTACGTTAAATATTGTTTTTAGAAACCAATTTTTAGCATTCCGTTCTTCTTAGTATATTACTGAAATATGACATTTAAAATAATAATTCGAAATTAAATAATCAAAACTTACACTACCGTCCGAAATTGTGCGAACGCTAACATCTCGAGCTATTAAAAAACACACCCGCACAGAAAGAGTGATAACTCGGTTAAAAATAAAGCTAGATGCTTTTTTTAAATTGCATTGGAAAGCTTATTAAATTTCCAATGAAATTCCACTATTTTAAGTTGTATTGCATAAATAGGAAGCGAGATATCATGTTATGAAGTCAAAAAAATAATTCTATTTTTTTCGGAATTTCTTACTCTGACTTTGACTCCTGGCACAGTTTAGCAAAGTTTATGAAAAAAATTGTTACTTTTACATACTATTTCTTGTAACCAAAGCTTTAAATAGAGACCAAGAACAGCAAAAAATCTTTACGGGTTCCCGAGATATTATAAAAAGAGTCAGACCCTGCAAAGCAGAATTTTTAATCATCGATTTCTCTAATTCGCCTTTGAGTCAATTACTTGTCTGTGAAAAAAGTGTCGAAAATTAATTTTACCAAGTACATTCTTACTGGGATCCATTTTTTAATTTAATTTATTATATATCGGTATTTAAAAAGTGGATCCCAGTAAAAATGTGCTTGGTAAAATTAATTTTCGACACTTTTTTCACAGACAAGTAATTGACTCAACGGCGAATTAGAGAAATCGATGATTGAAAATTCTGCTTTCCATGGTCCGACTCTTTTTGTAATATCTCGGGAACCCGTAAATATTTTTTGCTGTTCTTGGTCTCTATTTAAAGCTTAGGTTATAAGGACTAGTCTGTAAAAGTAACAATTTTTTTCATAAACTTTGCTAAACTGTGCCAGGAGTCAAAGTCAGAGTAAGAAATTCCGAAAAAAATAGAATTATTTTTTTGTCTTTATAACATGATATCTCGCTTCCTATGTATGCAATACAACTTAGAATAGTGGCATTTCATTGGAAATTTAATAAGCTTTCCAATGCAATTTAAAAAAAGCATCTAGCTTTATTTTTAACCGAGTTATCACTCTTTCTGTGCGGGTGTGTTTTTTAATAGCTCGAGATGTTAGCGTTCGCACAATTTCGGACGGTAGTGTATATTTTGTAGATGAAGAAAATCAAATGTTCTATGGAGTCGACGTTTTTAGTTAAACTATTTCTGATCGCGAAACTACAAAATTCTTTACTCTTCGTCAGGAAGTAGAGTCATCTTCGCACCTCTATTAGCTGTGGATTTTTTATCATACAAATTTTTAGGATCCATCAAATCTAAATGTGTTTTTGTGATTTTTGTTAAAATAGCAGACTCATTTCTCGATTGCAACGCAAATCGTGTAACACAAATAGAATTGAAAGTCCTATTCCCTAATCGATTTCGTAGTTTTGTTTTAATAGAAGGCAACATGGAAAAAGCTCGCTCCACTTCAGCATTGGAATGCGGAAGTGTACGAACGCGATTCAAAAGAAGAGTTAATTTGGGAAAGCGTGATTCGTTATTAATATTGATGAAGGTTCCGATATTTTCCTACATATCATCAAATGACAATTTTGCCAATTTTTCCTTTTCTTCAACATTGAGGTCTTTCAAGGAGTGCCATTCTTTTCGAACAGTCTCAAATTCAAAAACTTCTGAAAATCTCAATTTCTCGCAAACTTTCCAAATCCATCGGAAAGTATTTTCTCGATTGGCATTAAATGCCAGATTTGGTCTAAAAAAAGACACAGCTGACAAAAAACCATCATTAAAAGGCAGACGATCTCGAATTTCGGAACTTGCAGTGACAAAAAACTGTAAGCAGTTAGTTAAAAACTCATCAATTTAAACAGAAGACACAGTTTTCTCTTTCAAATAATTCATCGCTTCTAAACCAACGTCAATTTCATTCAATGCCAACTGATTAGATGATGTAGAAAAATTTACATGATTAATTATTTGAATAAACATTTCCGGTTTAAGAAGACCTGCTTTTAAGTATTTAAAAGTATTTAAGTATTCAATAGTTACACGATTTGCGTTGCAATCGAGAAATGAGTCTGCTATTTTAACAAAAATCACAAAAACACATTTAGATTTGATGGATCCTAAAAATTTGTATGATAAAAAATCCACAGCTAATAGAGGTGCGAAGATGACTCTACTTCCTGACGAAGAGTAAAGAATTTTGTAGTTTCGCGATCAGAAATAGTTTAACTAAAAACGTCGACTCCATAGAACATTTGATTTTCTTCATCTACAAAATATAAGTTTTGATTATTTAATTTCGAATTATTGTTTTAAATGTCATATTTCAGTAATATACTTAGAAGAACGGAATGCTAAAAATTTGTTTCTAAAAACAATATTTAACGTAAATAATGATAAAAACACATGTTAATTTTTCAAAAATTTAATTTCCATATTTTGAAAATTTGCATAATTTTTACATAGTTTTTGTTTTTCAATCATTTGGTTTCTCCATTAAAATTTTTTATACTATGTGTTTCGAAATTTAAAAAAAATTTATTTTATTTTTACGTTCAGATACAATTCTATTTGTGTATATATGTTCACGTTTAACATTTTTATTGATTTGTTTTCAATTATAAGTTTATGTAGTATTGTAGTTTTAACCATGCAGAGTTAACAATTTCAAGAAATAGTAAAAAATATAGTTTTATTCTTTACTAGGAGTAATGCATAATTATTAATAAATAACAGAATGTAATAAAAATGTAATAGAATATTTTAAAATTGTTTGCTTATTATAAAAAGTTAGTATGTATTTAAAAAAAAAAGTTCATGACATTTTTGACGCTGAATGGCGAGATGCAAGATTGGTTACCTCCTCGTGGTGCATCTTGGAAACAAGGTCATTGAAATACTGGCAATAATCAACTTATTAATTATTTAATTTAAGAAAGTAATTAAAAATTTCAGTGAAATTGGCTGAATACTAATTATTGTTTAAAAAAATTTTTTGCTTTGAAAAATTGTTATTTGTTTGGAGCAATTAACAATTTTTTGTTTTATTTAAATACCCAAGTAATTCTATAATAATTATACTGCATTTATTTCACTCTCTAAATTGAAATTAGGGATTGACTTCTTGCTATCGAATTAGTAAATTTTACTAATAAACAGTCAATTTTCACTAATTTATAAAATTTACTAATTCAAAAGCATAAAGTCAATATCACTTATTAAAATTTAAAACCATTTTTATTGATTTTTAATCCATCAAAAGCGAAAAGTCAGTGGTTTATTCAAATTATTTACTAATTCAAATTTAGAGAATATATTTTTATTAATTTTATTTAATAATTAATTAAATTATTACATGAAATTAGTATTAATTATTAATATTTTTGTTATTAATGAAAAGATCTATATAAAAATAAAAATTATTTTTCATTAAAAAAAAGTCGCGAAATTGAATAATTACTAATAATTAATATATAATAATAATAATTCATAATAAATTGCTATAATAAATAATAATATTATTTATTATATATTATTAATAATTTTTTCAATAATGAAATTAATTATTAAACAAAGTTTGTTATTTTTCTAAAAATAATATTATCTAATATTATTTTTTACCATTATTAATTTTTTTTAATAATAAATTTCACAATTAAAAGCAAATTATTATTACTATTATTTCAGTAATTAAGTAATTGAGTTAATATTTCTTTTCTTTTTTCCCACTCGTAATTTGAATTTTAGCGCTTTTTACGCTCAGTTCAGGTTAGTATTCGTCTTTAGAAAAGAAAAGAGAAAAAGCCTTTCATTGCCGTGTATTCTCCGTTTCCTCTGCCGGTGGGTATAGTGGGGGAAGAATTGGCGGCGTGGTGGGATAGAATTTTTGCCGCCTGCTGGCATTTCTGAATTTTAAAAGGGACTATGTACATAGTACGTCAGTAAAATGACTCTAGAAGACCGATCGATTTTGATTTATATATATATATATATATATATATATATGTGTGTGTGTGTGTGACGCGACACGAGAAAAGGGACCTATTGTTAAAAAAATCCATTTTGAGATTACGATGTTATTCGATAGATTTTTATTGGCTCTTTCAGGTAAAAAAATGAGAAGTTAAAAATCTGAAATAGTTTTAATAATATAAAGCCCGAAATTTGAACGTGTCCGCGTAAACACACGAAGTTTCTGCTCATGGCGTCACTTTAAACGCTCCCCCTGTGAAATCCTCTTTTGAGCCCGTGCAGAAATCGCCACTTTTTTTCCCGATACCGCCCTGGCGCTGGTCGGGCTTTCCTGATCTGGCTCCGACATAGTGGCCCCGATCAGGGCCAGGCCGGGTTTGCCCAAAGATCTACAAACAGCGCAGAATGGGATTTTTTTACAATTTACTGTTCAAAACTGTCTACAACCTGCAATTCTTAACCGGTTTGAGTGTTCTTTATTTTCAATTAAAGGCGAATAAACTCTTACGACATCCCTCAAGGTCAGTTTTTAATTGTTTATCATTTTTTATTTTCAATAAAAGTTAATAAATTAATACAAGTTTTGAAAAGAAAGTTTATCTTCTTATTCCGTTGCTGCATATGATATAAATCAGTTCAAATTAATTCAATATGGCCGCCACACAGTAGATAAACCATAAAGAAATTTATATCAATTGTTATAAACAATATTAATTAACAAATAGTTAACACTAATTTCTTTCCACTGAAGTTTTTTTCACATTTTCTTTTTAATTTATGTCCATTTAAAGAATATTTGTCCCTTTTAATTAAGAAATAACTTATTTAAATTGTTATAAACAATATTAGAAAATTAAAAAAATAATTGTTTTTAATAATTTAGTACACTGAGAAAACTGGAGAGTCAAATTCAGAGGTTCAAAAAGTGTATGTTTGCTTTGCTTATGAAGAGAGTTAAATAGTCTTTCTAAAATAAATTTTGAATTGATAATGGAAATCTACTTGTATATTCTCTCCCATTACATCTGAGGGTTAAAAGTTGCGCACAAAATGTGTACTATCTGATGCGCGCGAAATTATTTTTCTGACATTTTATGTATTTAGTTTAGGGGTTAGGTTGCCATATTTATTCATTTTGCGCCGGATAAGGAAGGGATTTCTCAAGATGGTTAATTTGTCCCTCTGTTATAAACTCCTTTTCCCTCCAAGAGAAATGGCACGAATATCTATCAATGGTGTATTTGAATATTAAGATTGTCATCCAATAGCTAACTCTCAAATATATGAACGATTAGTCCCTCCAAATGATTAGTCCAATCCTCTAGTTTTCTCAGTGTAAATTATTTCATTTTTTGGTGGACAAGATCATAAGTTAACTATTTGTTGAATAATATTATTTATAACAATTTAAAAAGTTATATTTAATCATAAAGAAAAAATATTCTTCAAATGAACTAAAATAAAAAGAAAATGTGAAAAAAAATTTTTTGTGAGGAATTAAATATAATAATAAATTATTATTAATTAATTATTTTTAGTATTATTATGAATTATTAATAATAAAATAATTGTTAATATTATTTTAAAAATATTTTAATTGTAAGTAATTGAGAATAAATAATTAAATTAATAATTTTTACCATATTATTGTGATAAACCTATTAATATATAACATACATTTATAATAATTTTTCTTTAAATAAATATAATATAGACAATTTATTATGATAGCACTATTTATAACGGTCCCATAATTCAAAAGGAAATTTAAGGGCAGTCGCTTTCAAGCTTGCGTGGCTGTGTGGTAAGTGTATTCGACTTGCATCCTCAAGATATAGGGTTCGGTCCCCCGTGCGTGCGATATTTTTCCGTCTTAGTTTTAAGTGTTTTGTGTATAATTCTTAATAGTGTTACATAAAGTATAGGTTTGAATAATTATTAACAATATTAATATTAATTTAGTCATTAATTAAAATAAATAAAATTGTCTAAAATTATGAAAGAAAATAAGAAAAATATATTTTTTAAACTTACTTTAATAGAAGCAATTCTAATAATTATTTACATTTTTAGTGATACAAAATATTTTATTTACTTCAAAAATATTAATAAGAATTATTAATAGTTAAGGGAGTGAATCTATCATTCGAAAATTATTACTAATATTAAAGTGAAAGAATTTAACAATCTAACCAATCATCTAACCAATCATGCTAACCAATTTTTTCTGAATTCTTTGATAATTTAAAATGATTAATTAATTTGAAAAAATATTTTCTGAAAAAGCAGGTTTCTGTATTCAGGATGGCTGTGCTGTCGATACATATGAAACTCAAGAGCTTAAAAGAATTATTTTGAGATTGATTCGGATGATTGTTAAATTCTTTCAATTTAATATTAAGAATTATTAATATTGAAGAAATTACACCTCATGCTTCAATAATCTAATAACGATCTGTAATATAATAAATTCAGTCAGTATTAGATTTATACCTGGGTACCGAAAAGATCGGGGGAAATCCCATGGCCCCGACCGGGTCCCGATAGGGCGGCCAGATCGGGCAAAGTGCCATGGCCCCGGTCGGTTTTAGTGTTTCAACCAGGCCGGGACCAGGTCGGGTTGCCAAATCGGGGCCCGGTTTATCCCGATATGGCCCCGACCTGTCCCCGGCCAAAATTTCTGCACGGGAGGCGATAGGTCCCTTTTCTCGTGTCGCGTCACATATATACCTGATTTTGGGATAAAAATTCACTGCAACAAAATTTCACCTGGGTGAGGGCGCCACTGTCTATGTGAAATAGCATTGGTTAAAATTACCCCCACCAAAATTTATACTACTTTTTTCTGTGATACGCGTCCATTGAAATTTGGACCTATGTACATAGGCCAGTTTTTTCGACGATTTCGCACATCAAAAATGGTACTATCGACAGTTTTTGATATAAATACTTAAAACTTATAATTTTTTATTGTGCTAATCGATAGAGCGTGTCCGTTTCACCCAAGAACGATGCGTTTTTTATCCAAAAAATGTAATAAAATAAAGGGAACTTTAGCAAACGCGTTTCATTAAATATCTCCGTTCGACTTAAAATGTAGATAGTGACTTTCTTCGCTAGTATGGCAGAATTCTGTAGATTATTTTCTACATGGATCCCAGTAAAATATTAGATGGAAAGTCACATTGTTTAATGATATTACATTATAATATAATATGAATTATATAATTACTAGGGGGGTGGGCTCTGCTCCTGCGCGCTAACCCCCTGATTTTATATTTACTTCTATTCATGGATAATATGAAGATTGTAAAATGCGATCTTATGATATTAGTCATTCTCAAATTTTAAATCTTTGTCATCAAATTTGAAGTAACATAACAGCCTGCTAGTAAAAAATTTGGCTTTGACGTCCTATTTGGCGCTCCTATTTGAGGGGCAAGCTCTGAGCTGTAGGTAAAACACAGATCAAATTTTGACGTACACTGAAAAAACCTAGTCTCAAAATGAGTATCATACGCTACTCATTTTGAGTTGCAACAAAAATGAGACTCTTAGGTGGCGCCACGTTCTATGGCGTTTAACATAGTCTCATTTTGAGATGCAACAAAAATGAGACTGGGTTTTTTGTGTGTAATGTGATGGCCTACATTAAGGTCCCTTTTAAAACCCGTAGCTCAAGAAAATAGGTAAAATTGAACATGTATTTTTATCCGTTATTTATCCTCTTTTTTACCTATAGGTCAAAAAATAGGTCAATTTAGACATAGATTTTGACGTAATATGAGGCCGTTATTTATCCTCTTTTTGACCTATAAATAAAAAATAGGTCAATTTTGACATAAGTTTTGACGGCCCTTACTATAGGGGACCCTTAGAAATCCTGACTCTGCGGCGGCGGCAAAATGTTTTTATTAAATAGGGAGAGATATAATATATTATAATATTATTATTATCAACATTAATATACTACTAAAAAAAAATTTCTTTTTCTAAATTACGTGCATAAAATTTCTGTACACAGGTGATCAATGTTTTTAAACCATCTAAGGTGCAATTTTGTAATTGAGCGTTTCGGTGCAATAATCGGTCTTACACGGAGAGACCGAGATTACTAATTTTTCTATAAAATCACACTAGAATTTACTATTTTCACATTGCAACCACCGGAAATAAGGGGACTTTTTGTATTTTTTACTATTTTCTACACTAAGTCACTAATCCCGACAAATGTTCACCAAATTAGCAAAGTTTCTTACTATTTCGTCCAATAGTTCCAAACAACTGTAGTAAACTCAGAAGTATTGTGTACGTAAAATTACTACAGTCGTTTGAAAATGCAGAAAGAAAGAGTGAAAGAAAAAATACGGATTTTTGTCGCCGGCTTCCCGTCAATTCTTGACTAATGGAGGTAAACTGGAAGGATTTTTACATACACATACACACACACACACTTATATATTTGATAGATAAATATTTGAAGACACACATGCTTATTTCACTTATATATGTATAGACGCGGTTAATTAATACACTAATACACAACTGCACGCACGACAACGAATTTCGCTGAAAGTATACATCTTTGTTTCCTTATATTTATTGAATGATGAAAATTTACAGCACTTACGAGAAAGCAGTTTACTTTTAACAACTTATTATAAGACATAGTTCTTGGGACAGGAATAAATGCAAAATTTATTAATTTATAATGGCCAATTTATGAGATAACGAACGACCTACGTTTCAATTTATATTTAATTATTGTAGATAATATCCAAATTTATTTTACGTACGCGAAACATAGTCACTGTCAATGACCGGATGGCATTTACGGAGATTGACGAAGTTAGCAACCATATGACTGCACTCGCTAGCCACACTTGCTCACCAAAAATTACTACAGTGGATCATAGATTTTAGTAGAAAATGTTTTCATTTGTCAGATTTTGTGTAATGAAATTAGAGAAAACTATAATCAATTTTTGCTACATTTACAACTCTTACACAAAGTATTAAAATTTGCTATTTCATTGTATTAAATTTATCTATTTCTTTTGTAAAGTTATCTAATTCTGTAGTACATTATGCTAAAAGTCCCCTTATTTCCGGTCATTGCAACCATTTTTAGTAATTTTTACGAATGTGGGTCTCTCCGTGTACTTGACAGGAATAAATAATGAATGGCAGTGGAGAAAAATGCGAGGTTAAAGGAATGAGAAAATACTAATAGTGAGTGTAAAATTTAAACTTTAGGAGAAAAAGGTAAGTTAAACTGTTAAATATGAGTCCAATGATCAACTTACATTTTTCTCTTAAAGTTTAAATTTTGCACTCACTATTAGTATTTTCTCATTCCTTTAACCTTGCATTTTTCTCCACTGCCATTCATTATTTATTCCTGTCAAGTATTTTCTTTTTTTTAAGTTTAAAACTTGCACCGCATTGGGACCCCTTGATTTCCGCATTCACCACGACACCCAATGCACCATTTCGCGAATACCGCATTGGCAGGTTGGCACTCGCAATACGAAATCCCGCACCTCCCAATACTTTTTTTTAAAGGGATGGCAGTTAAATCTACTAAACAGAATCGTTAATTTTTGACAAATTTCGCTTTGGAATCTCAAAGTTTTTTCAAATATTTTTTTCTTTTAGTGCTCATTGAAATTAGCTACCATGATTTTTTTAAAAACTTTTCATAAAGCTACTTAAGAGATACACATTTTTGAAGTATCACGTTTTTAAGTAAATTTTTTTTAAATGCTTATAACTCGGCCATAAATATCAAATAGGACGCTCTTATCTTGAAAATTTTTGTTTCCATACTTAGTGCGAGTGTGCGAGTGACGAGCACCAATTTAGAATACGAGTCCACTAACGTTTCACAAACTTCTTGTAAGATTCTTAAACATTCAAACATCCATTGATAACAATTCAACATTAAATATAAAACAACTGGTCACATACTGGCATTCTAATCATTCCATGACTCGTTTTTATAATTTTACGAAGTTTTTTAGATGTTAAGTAAAGTTAAGTAGCCATCAACGGAAAAAAGTGTCCCATCTTAAAGTAATATATACTAATCCATTAATAATTAACGGAATTTTTTTCGTGTACCGTTTTATAGAAATTAAAAATTTCGAAATAAATAGATTCCATTGTTTGCACACAATCAGACATAAGGATTCCAAATTTATTGTTGATTTAGTGCTAGTTTCTTACAAAAAATTTTGAAAAAAAAATTAATCGATACTTACATTGTAAAAAGTAAAATTTTATTTCAGAACTTTTAAACTTTTATTGTAAATTGTTAAAAAAAAATTTTTTCATATTTTTATTAAAAACTATCTGTAAAATCTAAAATTTTCATTATAAGAGCGTCTAATTTGATCAATTTTGATACCGGTCACATGTATGTGAAAATTCCGCGAAAGAAAAACACCACTGCACAAGTTGAGAACCCTTCTTTTGAAGGTCTCAACTTCGTGAAAATGTGGTATCTTCCCTTGGGTTGACTTTTTCGACATCGACATGTAGAAAAAATTAGTTTTGCTGGGCCTTACAGTGCAGTCCCATGCTGATAGAATAGTGGAGTAGTGTAATAGATTTGACCAATCAAAATAAGTGTTACAAAATCCAGTCATCTGATTGGTCAAAACTGTTCCACTATTCTACTAATCTACCACCATGGGACTGCACTCTTACTCGTCGATTTCCCTGACCGCGCGCCTTTCTCTGTCTTTTCTATCTCTGTCTCTCTCTACTCTACGTTTCCGCTTTTCCTCTTTCGCATTCCTCCCCAGCAAAGATTCAAAGGGCCCAGCAACCACTATATATATATATATATATATATACTTCGAGTTAAAATTCGTTTCAACAATTTTGAAATTAACATGATATATTGTAATAATGAATTATTAATCATTTATACTTGTACTTATATTGTTTTACTTAGAATTAGTTTAACAATGTTTGACTGATTAAGTATAAATATTATTCTTCTTATTATTATAATTACTATTATATTAGTGTTGGTATTATTAATACTGTTAATATTATCAACATTATTATGTTTTATTGAATTGTTGTTCACTTTTATTAACAAGTTAATGTTAATTATTTTTTTTGATTTGAGAAATACTTCTTTTAATGTTAAAAATAGTAATTTTATTATTAATACGTTTATATTATCTTGAGTATTAATTTTAATTATTGCTTAATTGTTTAATTAATAAATAAATTAATACTAATTAAATAATTAATAAATCAATATTAAATTAAATAAAGAGATAAATATATTCTTTTATTTATAATATAATTAAACAACGTTATGCAAATTATATGCATTATTATGTCTCAATTAGGGTAAAATTAATGTAAATTAGATTTTTAAGTTTAATTAAGTTTATTTTATATATTAATATTAAGTTTTAGTTATATGTAAACTGACTATAGCAAGTTCGTCTCTTGTTATCCCTCTAACATGTATAAAAAATCTTCCCCTTCCGAGAGGCAGATTTTTTATGCATAGAGTTATTGGGTATAAAAGGCAACGAAAATGCCCAGTCAGGGAGTCACTTCGCCGCCAACCCTTGTAACGGAACTACTTCCGTAGTCTCCTCCTAAATAAAATTTTAAATTAAATTTTAAAAGACTAACTTAAAACTGTTGTCTCTTTTCTTTTACCTACACTACTACACCCGCTCTCGCACTATTACCGTACACACTGGCAATACGGGATTTATTTCCTGATTGGCGCGTGAGTCGGTACTACACTACTCTACACAAGTCCCAAGTACTATTACCGTACACACTGGCAATACGGGATTCATTTCCTGATTTTGCGCGTGAGTCGGTACTATAGTACTCGCTTCACCCCGTACGAGAGTTACGTACAATCATACTTCACTGAGAGTTGCCACTTTTGACAGGCTTTGCGGGAATTTTTCCTGTTCTGAGCGCTGTGCAGGAGGCAAACTCCCGACGAAACCCTTACACCCACAAGCTATTTAACCCCAATTTACTACCACACTGAGTACAGCACTACGGGAAGAAATTCCTTGCTCTGTTGAATACGTGAGGTGGTCGAACGGGACGACGGCTTTTGGGGTTAATGGGTCTGACGTCACTGAGAAAAATTACCACCTTTTGACAGAGCTTTGCGGGATTTTATCCTGTTCTGAGCTCCGTGCGGGAGGTAAATTCTCTAGACGACAGCAGTATGACTATTGTGTAAATTCTCTTACTTCCCACTACAGTACCAATTTTATTTACAACTTTTTTCTAAATTTTATGATTAATAACCATTAATTATTATCTTTCAAACTTTGGCTTAATTTTGAACTTCTCTCATAAGTGAACCATTAACCAGCATCTAATTACAAATTTATTAATTAATTATTTGTAATGGCACATTTCCAACACCAGAAATGTAAACAAACCGTCCTAACCTTCAAGTTTGTTTACGTTTATGTGTTTAAATTCCACCTCGACTTGACGCTCGCATTTGTTTTGACAGAAAAGCTAACCTCTAAATTCGGTCTGCTTCTGAGCCTTTAAATCTCGACGTGCCCAGTCGATTATCGAACTTCGAGGGATCGATTCTCGATTATCGAACATCGATATATCGCTGACGTAACTGTTTAACGCCGGCTACGGAGAAGCTGCCTTCCCCTAAGGCCCAGCTACTCTGACGTCACTATTAAGGTGCTACGAAACTAGCAATCCGCTCTTTGCCCGGTCCCTTCCATTCACACGGCGACCGGTAACAATTTTAGTCCGAGTTATAAGGATGTGAAAAAAAATTTACTTAAAAAACATAATTCAAAAATGTGTATCTCTTAAGACGCTTTATGAAAATTTTTTTAAAAAATTATAGTAGCTCTTTTCAACGAGAACTAAAAGAAAAATATATTTGAAAAAATTTTGAGATGCAAAAGCGAAACGAGATATTTATTATATTTCTTAGTCTACTGTTTATTTATTGCCCTTTTGAAAATTAATGAACGTGAATAACAATATTCAATAGTCGATTTGATGTAAATTCTTTAATTATAAAAAGTGTGGTGCAAGACGCCCCACTCGTGAGTCGCCTTGCATCAATAGCGACTTTTTAAAAATATTGTTGCCATGATTGAATTATTATTTTGTATGAAATACACTTTTAAATCATATTATGAGTGATTACTCTTTTAATTTATCGTACATAACCTATGAAATAATTGATATATTATAAAAGTTACTCTCTAAATTTGAATGAGCGAAAAATCGCTGATTATGCAGCTATAAATATGCAGCTGATTCAATCAGCATATATACACTAATGAAACAGCGAATAGTCACTGATATTTCAGCCTATACACGCTGATTGAATCAGCTGCATACTTATATATGCATAATCAGCGACTTTTCGCTGATTTAAATTTAGAGAGTATTACATTTTTTTTAAAGTGGTGCAACCTTCGATTTTTTAGCAGTTACAATAATGAAACAGAAAGATTTTAAGAAATTGTTTCAAATTGTCTTCTTTTGCTTTATTGAATATATAATATGAAAGCCTTGATACGTGTTCCATAAAGATGAGGAAAGGGGTAGAGATGGAAAATAATACATTACTGCAATAAACGATTTACAATGTTCAGATGGATCACACGCGTCATTGCAGTTGGTCTAGGTGAATTAATCTTCATTAGAGAGGCAGTATAACAGCGACTTTAGTTTGCGGTTGTTTTTTATTTCTCTGCAATTTTTCTCCTTTGCCAAAGTTTCAAAAAAATAATTTACCTCTTTTTATTCGTGATTTGTCTTTTATCAATATTCATATTCTTCTAGCAGAGATATTAAACAGTGATCGAAACGTCAATCTTTTTCAAGGACGATTTATAAAGGATGAATGACTTATCGTAAATATAATGCGCTTTAAATGATTTGCAATATTGTATCTTTCAGAAGTGAAACAACTAAAAAAGAAAAAAACAGACTTTTTTTAAATTTCTATAATTAGAATACGCGAATTGGTACTTAACAGTAATCACAAAGAAAACTATCGTACAGTGTCGATAAATAAATCGAAGAGGTCATTAAACTAATTTCAATAAGTGAAAATAAACAGGAAACGTCACAGTACAATTAAACTGAGAAAATCACAAATATTTTCTATCATTAAGGGTATGTCCAAGTTGTGAAATGTAAACAAACCAAGCACTAAAATCACATTTTTGAAACAGCCTTTTCTCCCTCAAAAATTAATATTACAACTCTTTTTTATAAAAATGATAAATTAGAGTGTCAAAGTTTTAAATGAAATAATTTTTGACTAGGAGCAGTAAAAAGTAATTAGTAAAATAACTAATTAAAATTACCTGTAAAATAGAATTTTTGACGCGTTGCGAAAAGTAAGCGCGGTTTGACTATATCAACCGCACGGACGATGAAGAAGTAGATAACAATTACTAAGATTTTAAGTGTCATGATTTTTATTTAACGACTGCTTTTGTAAATTAATTTGAACTATTTCAGATATCAGGCGATTGCTCTTATTTGTTTCTTTATCGAGTATATGAAATTTATTCCATTAAAAATTATGATGAAGTAAATTTCTGTGAGATACAGTGACATCGACTTTTGAATTTTTGTGTTCATTAATCCATATCCCCACTATTATTTTAGTTTCACCAACATACGATGCGGTAGAATTTTTACATTGAATTTTATAAACTACATTTGTTATTTCGGATTTTTTATTTATAATCTTACCGTTTTTAATTAAAATATTACTAAAAGCATGGTTGTTAGTGAGAACAGATAAAATATTGTATTTTCTAAGCATTGTGAACGTTCTCTCATACAAATCTTGAACATATGGGAAAACCCATAGTCTGCACAGAAAAAAGCTGAACTCATTTTTGTTGCAACTCATAATGAATTCGGTATTAAAATGAAATGAGTAAATGTCTAACTTCAAGTTACTCAAAATAAGTCTTACCCTTATCAAATATCAGGTTAGGTTAGTTTTTATAGAAATTGAAATCTTAAGAATATTATGTTGATAATAATTTGTTAATTATTTGATTATTATTAAAATTAGAAAGACTTATTTTTATAATTTGTACAGTGCCGCCCAGCAGAATTTGCCCATCCTGTCACAGTTAAGGATATTACAAAAAGTTTTATATTTTGATATCTAATAAAGATATCGAGGTTTCGAAGGTCTCATTTTAAAGCTTACATCTTCTACTTTAACAATTTTGAAATAATTAAATAAAAAAAATTTTTCTATGTTTAATTAATACTTAGAAAAAATTTTTTTATTTAATTATTTCAAAATTGTTAAAGTAGAAGATAAGAGCTTTAAAGAGAGACCTTGAAAACCTCTATATCTTTACTAGATATCAAACACGGATAAAAAGAAATTAGCTGTAGCAGTAAACAGATGTTTGCTATGAAATCTCTGAAAATTAGCTACCACAGCTAAGAAGTTTGCAGTGGCAGCGAACATGTTGGCTGTGACAGCAAACATTAGTAAAAATTTATGAGAGTTTGCTACCATAGCGAACTTGTTTGATCTCACAGCGAACTATTTCGCTGTCTCTATTTCAACGAACAAGGTTTGCAGTGGCAGCAAAATGTTCGCTGCCACAGCAAACCCATTCTATGTGTGAAATATAAAACGTTTTGTAACACCCTTAACTGTGACAAGGTCATATGTATATCTCAGTACTCGTTTGTTCGACTTAAGGTTGAAACCGCTAGTGGTTAATCTCAAATCAATTGAAGTGCTACATAAAATAAGGGGACGAACGCGAGACTTGGGAGGGATAATATCAGTCAGGTAGCAGTGAGCGGCTCAAGGCTTGTCACTGCTACCTGACTGGTAGTATCCCTTCCAAGTCTCGCGTTCGTCCCCTTATTTTATGTAGCCCTTCAATTTACAAGTAAAACATAATTAGTATCTTCCAAAAATAAGGTGTTAATATCAACTGTAGTTCTCATTGTTAATTTCTTAACTAAAGGTGTTTCCTAATTTTAATACAAGGACATTATCAAAAGCTTAATTTTCTCAAAAATGCGTTAGACGGCATGGCCGTTAACTGGCGCCATAACTAGAAACTATTGTGTGCGTGAAAGTGTGCTCTCAAAAGAAATTAGAAGTATAAATAAACTTAAGGTTTTAAGTCACCTAAAAATTAAGAAAGATATTTTTTCCACACTCCTTACTCCGACTTCTCATTTTACTGAACCTCTCATACACGTCATTTTGAAACTTTCTCTCTCTCTTTTGGGACTACAATCGTGAGTACTAGTGCGCGTTAAAAACCAGTGAAACGAATGCTCAACCTTATCCCTTCTCAAAAGAATAATCATTTCTCTGAGGGATAAGTGAGAAGTAAGTGAATATTGAAGTGTGAAACTCTTTACCAACTCATCGACTCCAAACGATTTCACAAAATTTTCAACTTAGGGGAGACCGGGGTGTAATGCACAGTGGGACAAAATCGCAAAATCCTAGCCAAAAGTTTAAAAAAATTTGCAAATGCTATAATTTCTATGTATATTGGTAGAGAATCCCCAGGAGCATCTAAAAACATAAAATGAAGGGTGCAGTCGAAGAACTGCACCTTATTTATCTTATTTTCGTTTCAAACTTTAAACTTGGTTTCATATAATTTCTTACCCGATAGCCAGCAATAAAACGTTCTTATTAAAAAGTGAATAAAAAGTTGTTATGTATTTAAAATTGAATTCTGTAAAATGTAATCAGTAAATCAAGACATGTAAAGTTGATATAAAATGATGAAATTTAAAAATTTCCGATTAAAATAAATATATATATATATATATATATATATATATATATATATATATATATATATATATATATATATTTTTATATATATATATATATATATATATATATATATATATATATATAGTAAAAAATTACATCAAAACATTTTAAAAATTAAAAAAAATTATATTTAAATAGAGATATAAAAAAATGGTCAAAAAAGACCACCGTGAAACTTTTTTTGATTTATTACTGGAACATTCATTATTAAAAAAAATCAAAATTTGGCCTCCACTAGCTGCCACTGCGGTTTTAATATCACTTTTTCTGTATTCTTGCAAAAAATTACAAATTATAAAGGATTTTAATTTAACATTTAAATTCTTTAAACGATATAAATTTGCTTGAAACTCGGCATTTGGGTGTTTTTGGGATCACTGATTACAAATCGGATGTTAGTTTTTCAAAATTTGAAATGGCGATTTCAATATGGCGGATGTCAAAATTAAAAATTGATCGTATTCGCTTGTAACTCGGTACTCGGGTGTTTTTGAGATCGCTGATTACGAATAGGATATTAGATTTTCAAAATTCAAAATGGCGGATCCAATATGGAAGATTTCGAAATAAAAAATAATACTCTCGATTAGTTTCACGGCAATAAATGTGACAACAATTGTATTCATACAAATGTAAATATTTATAATTTAAAGTTGCTTCGTGAACATCATAACCTTAAATATTACAAATGTTGACTAACGTTCCTTTCTATATAAAAAATGTGTATGTTTCAAATAATAGTTTAAAATTTTTGCGCCCTTCTATAGTCTTTTATTTTCGGTCGAATTATGATGCGCAAAAAACAATTGAGGCACAGCTGTTTTTTTGACAGAAATTGTAATGTTTATAACCTGAATCGTGATTGTCTACTGTGTTATTTGCATCAGGTAATTATTATAATTTATTAATTGGTTTAGAATTTTAGAATTATTTTTGTTTTTGTTAATATTAAGATTTTTATTGTATTTTAGACGTCGATAAAATGAGCGTTCGTGGATTTACAAAAAAAGAACTGTTCTTCCTATTAAAAGATCACTTAAATGATAAATGAAGTGAAATATATAAGATTGTCGAAAATGAGTTAAGTAGAAAAGCAAAATGTACCATTACTTTAAATGATCATTATAAACTGTCTTTACGAAGCACTTTGCAAAAACTAAAAAGTAAGTGGCAAGAAGTGAATCGAACAGAACAAAAATTTTTAAGCAAATTTGATGACTGGTAAGGACAGTTTGTTGATTTAGTTGACAAAATAGATTCGACAATTTCTTCTAAAACAAGTACAGTTGGTATGGGTCGTCCTGCGAGTAACTTTCTTGAATCAAGTGAAAGAACTAAATGCAGAAAAACTGAAGATATTCGTAAAGAAAGAAGCAGTGGTGAATTGGTTTACGCAACGCAAATGAGCTTGAGAGCAGAAAAAAAGTTAGATGCGGCATATGTTGTAAAGAACATTTCGATATGTAGTCCATCTGAAGCTTCCTTGTATAGACAATCGTTAAAAATTGTTCAAAAAGAAACACTTTCGCAAGACGAGGCATTGTCATTGTTAATTGAAACTAGTCTTTCGAAAAGTCAGTGTCAGTTACTTCAACAGACAAGTAAAGGGAAGAAATGCAAATTGTTTCCACATTGTTCAAACGTTCTCAAGGCTAAAAAAAGATGTTATTCCAAAGACTCCGAAATAACTATAACGGAGGTTAAAGCCTCTGTTACACTCCAAGCATTGTTACATCATACAGTTGACAGAATTTTATCAATTCAATCTGATGCTGTCGAAAGCCTTTCAAGTGACACAATCTCCAATTTTCATTTAATATGTAAATGGGGTTGCGACGGGACTTCGAGTCAAAGAAATTATAAACAGAAATTTACCGAAGGAGAAAGTGATGTTAAAACTGTTGTTTGGAAAAATCTGCGACCCTCATCCACACGTTTTTGTCGTCCAATAAAAATCCAATTTTTGCATGAAACGCCTGAAGTAACCCGAAAGGAAGTTGACGATATCAAAGAACAAGAAAAGAATCTGTTTCCAAATAATTTTTTTGTAAATGGTAAAGAAATCTGCGTAAACTACAAACTTTTTTTTACAATGGTAGACGGTAAAGTCTGCAATTCTGTTGCAAATGTATCATCTGCAATGCGCTGTTATCTTTGTCACGCTACTTCTAAACAAACAAAAAAAGCGTTGAAGAACGAAGTAAAATTATTCAAAAGCGGTTTCGTGAAGAGCTGGCTTTGATCATTGATCAACCAAAACAAGGAAGCGTAACATCGAACGATGGCAATACAGCGAGACGTTTTTTGAAAATTCTGCAATTTCTGCTGATATAACTGGCATCGACGAAGACTTAATAAAAAGATTCCACGTTATATTACAAGTGATTTCTTGTGGATTTGAAGTTCATGTGACACAATTTCAAGAATACGCTTTTGAAACAGCTAAATATTTTGTGCAATCATATCCATGGTTTTACATGCCGACAACTATGCATAAAATTCTTATTCATGGTCATGAAATCATCGATACTATGCTACTCCCAATCGGCCAAATGTCAGAAGAAGCTCAAGAGTCGTGTAACAAATATATTAGGAGATTTCGTAAAGATTTTGCCCGAAAATTGAGCAGGAAAACAAATATGGAAGATATATTTCGAAGAATGCTGGTTACATCAGACCCTTTGATTTCAAATTTGAGAAAATTACCCGTTAAAAAGTTGAAATCATTGTCATCATCAGCAATTGGATTACTACTTCCATCTTCAATTCCAGAAAGCCCAAGAATTACTTCGTCACCTAATGAAAGCGAAAATGAGGAAAGCAACAATGACTGCATAAATGATTTCGAAAGTGAATAATTAAATTTTATTAAAAATATTATTTTAAGTGAGTGAAAAAAAGGTTCAATTTATTTGTGATTAAATAATATTATATACACTTATAATTTTTAATTTTATTGTTTACCATATTGAATTTGCCATGTTAAATTTTTAAAAACTGAAACTGGATTCGTTATCAGAGACTCTAAAAACCCCCGAGTACCGAGTTACAAGCGAATACGATCAGTTTTTAATTTTGACATCTGCCATGTTAGATCCGACATTTTAAATTTTGAAAAACTAACAACGGATTCGCAATCAGCGACCCCGAAAACCCCCGAGGAACGAGTTTTAAGCCAATTCAGTCGATTTTTAATTTTTTATGTCTGCCATATTGGATCCGCCATTTTGAATTTTGAAAATCTAATATCATATTCGTAATCAGCGATCCTAAAAACCCCCGAGTACCGAGTTACAAGCAATTTGAAATACATTTTATAGTTTTGACCATGATTTAGGCATTTTGTCCCACTGTGTAATGGATCACTTCAATTTATTCAAAAGTGGTAAATCAGAATAATTTCGGGTTTTGATTAAAATAATGTACTTGGCATACTGTAAGTCTGTACCAAGTTTTATTGTTATTCATTTATTATTGTTCAAAATATGGTAGAAAAAGTGATTTTGACGCTTGAAAGTTTATTTTTAAAATTTTTTATTTTTTGTTATATCTTTATCAAAATTAATTGTAAAAAAATTTTGTATATCAGGTTTTGAGCTTTAAACATTTGTTCTTAAAGAACAATTGCCAATTTTTGTTTAATACTTACGGTATTGATAAAAAATAACAAAATTTTCAACAAACACCTCTGTGGCGTAATGGATCACTTTGCTTATTCTATTAAGAAAAACCTATTATATTTTAAATATTAATAAAATAATCCTGTCAAGTAAATTTTTTTGTAATTTATATATTAATAAGTACCAATGATAATCTTTTTTAAAAAAAATTCTGGAGAATAGATTTTTTTAAAGAAATGGATTTGCCATTTCGCTACAAGTTTTGAAAATTTGAAAATTGCATGAAAATATTTAAAGTTTAAATTAAATATGCTCCATTTCAATATTCTTTGTTATAAATATGCAATAGAAACCAAAATTGTCAATACCGTAATAATATTTGATGATCTAAATTATAATTTCATTGCTGATCCATTAAGGCCTAAGCACAACTGCTTCGCGAACGTCGTTCGCGAACGCAAAGCATGGGTTAGAAAAGGACAGCAATATATTTGTGTCCTTTTCTATCTCATGCGTCTCGTTCGCGAACGATCTTCGCGAATCTATTCTGCGTTGGCCTTTACGCCCCGGCCCGAGGCGAAATTCCACACCTTCACTGAGATAAGTCCGAGGCGTAATAGTTCCCGCTAGCCGTCGCTATGCGCTACTCTGCTTGTCGCGTTTGAGATGTTCCGAATCTGGTGCTGAGACGCCCCGAATTCAGTCAAACATTGTTCTCGCATGTGAAAGAACAACTGGTGGCAAACACTAAAAGTTCTGCGTGATCTCGCTTTAGGACGTTCCACGTCAAGTAGGACGTCAAAGTCCTATATGAAACGACAAATTTTTTACTTGCAGGCCGTTATGTTACTACAAAATTAATAATATCTTTATATTATCTATTTATCCCAAATAGGGGGTTTGGTGCGCGAAGCGCGCAGGGGGGCGATGCCCTCCTAGTATAATATATATATATTGTATATATACATATGTATATAAATATATACTCACCCATTGAAGTTTGTGCCTATGTACATAGGCCAGCTTTTCTGACGATTTCGTATACATGCAAAATGGTACTATTTACAGTTTTTCAAATAAAAAATTTATAATTTTTTATACCAATCGATAGAGCGTGTCCGTTTTACCAAAAAATAACAAGTTTTTCCAAAAAAATATTAAATATCTCGATTCGCCTTCAAATGCAGATCGTGACTTTCTTGTCAGTACGGCAGAATTGCTTTGCGTGTATTGGTAATTACTTGGTACTTCGTACCGTGCCTGCACGGAAAAAAATTTCCTGTAAAATTTACAAGATTTCCTGCGCCATCTATGATCCGCGGTTGTAATATCCACAAACGGCTGAGTTTGGGAAATACACAAACCAGGACTGTGTGTGTCACAAACTGTAGCAGACGAACTGCAGGATTTTTAGGTGCTATTATAGATTGGTTTGTGCTATACCCAAACCAGCTTGTTGGAAACACTAAACTCGCCTGTATAAAGCACAACTTAACCTATTCGTATATTCTACAAAAGACTTTGTGTGTTTCACAAGAAATTTTTTTCCGTGTGGAAAGATACAAAGTACGCCTGGTAATTCATGCCGTGTCTAGGCACGACACAAAGTACGTTTGGTAATTCCTGCCCATGACAAGGCAAGACACGAAATACGCTTAGTAAATCGTGTTGTGTCTTGAATAACGGTTTTGAGAATCTAGACAATATTCCATGCATGCCTTTAAAACGTGTAAATTAGGTGAAAAATCAGTTAAATAAAAATCTAATAATAATTTTTTTACTTTTTCAGAAATCGAAGCGCAAGAAACTTGCAAATGGTTGAGAGCTGCAGGATTTCCACAATATGCACAAATGTACGAAGGTAAGTTAAAAAATGTTCTCTTCTTTATTTTGCAAAAAAAATAATTCCCACCATCTATATTTTTACAGTATTTCTTTATACCGACTTGTTTCTTTCCCCATAGCACCGAAACTTTCCTAAAAATTTATTATTTGCAATATTCAGAATATTGATTTGCAATGTATATTGAAAGTTGTGTAAAGATTTAAATGTCCCACTTGAATAAATGTTCAGGAAAGTTTCGAACTAAACACAATTTTCAATAAACTTTGCAAATAAATATTCCGAATATTACAAGTAAATATTTAATACGGTAGGTCCAAGGGAGATGGGTTGCTGACAGATGTCGCTTAATTTAGGTTATTGTGCATTTCATAGTAAACATAAAAAAAATTGTTGAAAAAGAATGAAAATGTAATTGTAAACCTTTTTTGGTAGTTCTACAAAAATTGAAGGAATTCACGTATCTCATTGTTACATTTTTATTGTGTAACCTATTTCTAAAATTTAAAGTTTTTTGAGAAGTACATTACGCACGCTTTGATATATAACATACAAATCAAAGACCAAAATGTTTTATTTACCTAATAATTACACCGGCACAAAAAAAAATTTGGATTACCAGGACTGCCATGTGGTATATTTTCTTCCTTAAGGTGTATCTAAAGAGAAGAACATTGTCCGACCTAAAAGTTAGTTCGTGTTCTCTTTTCCAGGCTTGGTGGGGGGGGGGTAAATTTTGAGAAACTGATTGTTATGGGAATTTACTTAATTTCTATAAATAAAGCTGAATCAGAATGCGGTAAAAAGAAGAGAAATTTAATGTAATTGACTGAAAAGATGTTACAGCTAATAGTTAAAGAAAATTACCTATTGGCCATCTCACTCGTATACATATATGTGGCCATCTCTCCTGGTGTGTTGAGAGAACCCATTAAAACAATAATAATTAATATTGAGCGTATATTACATATGGTGGTCTTAAAGCAAAATAAAGTTTTTCTACGTCGCCAAAAAAATCATTTGTCCAATTGTAATATAAGTATTTATAACAGCAATTCAAGATCACAAAGAAAATAATAAATTTATAAAAACAAAATCATAAGAAGGGTCGACAGAAAAATAATAATAAACCAATTAAAACGTGATAAGTATATTTGTTTATGATTCAAATAATAAAATATTTTATTTAATATTTTTCTATATAGATATAGTCTCGAGACTTAAAATGAATTTAATTTATATTTTTTTTTCCTTCGTCACCTATAAAAACATTCACACATACATAATCCAATTATATTATAAAAAATTCAAACGAAATGAAATCAAAGAAATAAATAATCTTTACACAAATAAACAAGCAACCAAAAAAATATATATATACTGAAAACAAACAAAAAGATATCACTTCCCTATTTTGTATCTCAGTAGTCTCGTGATGGTTCTTGGAATGGAGCGATCCGAATGGCTTGGCGAGTATACGGTTAACGGCAGAATCCCTTTTGTTTCTTTTTCTTAGCACGTTTCACAAGCACGGGATACGTCCAAACTTCAGCCAGGATACCTCGCTTCACGGATTCGCCCTCGTTTTTCCAGAGTTACCACTTTCCGCCCATTTATCATAATATTATATAAAACAAAGCACCACACTTTAATTTAAACAAAAAAATATCTCACCAATAATTACACAGTTAAATAATTAAACAAAAAAAATAAATTCCTCCCTTTTAAAATATCAAAATTACCTCTTAGTCTTCGGCGTCGGACCTGGAGATATGACGCGGAAACCCCCTTCGACTCCTATTTTAGAGAAGCAATGAGGCAGAGAATTCGTTAAGCGAGGCATTTATCATCGCGTGACAATTTTTCCCACCAAAGCAAACGAATCCCCCAACCCCAGAATTTCCCCGAACGATTCCTTATTTACCGCGAATTTTCTCTCAGTGTTCACAAAGAGCACGCTGCACCGTACACGCGCCAAATTTTAAATTCTTACACAATATTTTAAAGCGTCACCTGAAGATTCAAAATCAATAAATATTGAAATCCTAGCTGCTTGCTCTAGCGTTTTTTTAAACCAATACTATTTTGATTGAGGTGTACTTGCGTTTACAAAGGCAAAAAATTGGCCCCACTTAAATTTTTTTTCGCAGTCATAATATTTAAAAGTTTAAAAACTGTTTTTGCACCTTAAAGTACACTAGGTATTTATGTGTACTAAGATCTAAATTTCGTTTTTAACTTTAGACTGTCAGGAACTGTTCTATCGGGGGCACCGCTAACTCTTACAAATTAGATATCGCTATACTTTGGACCCCTTTACGAATCCTAAATAATAGTTGAAAAGCGAAACCGTTTTTAATCTCAGATGACGCTTTAAAAGTTTGTACAAATGATTTTTTTTTGGCGACGTAGAAAAACTTTTTTTTGCTTCAAGACCACTTCAAGATCTACTTACATTAGTCGAGTCTGGTAATCTCTGCCTTTGTGGCCAAACTTCTTCTTCTTTGTTTTAATGGCCTCTTATATAACAAAAAGCCAGTTAAAATTTGTAGCCACACGATCACACTTTTTCAAAATATTACAAATTAGCAACACACTCGACATGCGAACCAGGAATGATTAGCCGGACAGCATGCACCATTTTTCAAAATATTGGCGCCTGCGTACGGTACATCAAACCTCCCTTTCGGGCCTTACTAAGGAAATTTCATCAGTGTAAGTCGTCAAAATAACCTTCCAGTTACAATGTTTAATTACCAATAAAAGTTTTTACAAAAATCTCTTTTCTTTAGTTTTTATAAAAATATTTCTTCCCTACTCGCGAATTATATACATACATTTATAACAATATTTAAATTCTACTTCCATTTCTATAAAGTTGAATGATACAACCTGCATTTTAAGCATGCGGTGAGCAACCTGATTTGTTTGAGGCGAGTGTGAGACGAATGGCTTCCTCGCAGTATAAGTTATAAATCGTAATATCGTGACTTCAAAGTGTCTGTCTCTCTTTCTTTCTTTAACTATGTATTCCATTGGCTTTGAAATGAGGATTAGGCCAATAAGATACTCTCAAGAAAAGACTTGTTCACAATATTTCAATTTGGAGCAGAGCCAAAGATTTTAAACAATAATAATCTACTGAGCCAATTTTAAATTTATTGATTTTTTTCTTATTTTTCTTTTTTTTACCTCAAAACTCTTCGGAATTATATCACTCTCTTAAATCATTAAAAAAAAGCGCAGTAGACGCTTATAAATTTATTTCTCAAACTGATTTCATAGAAAACAGAAAAATAAATATTATTTATATTAAATTGTTTGAGGCAAATAAATTGCCTTAAATTGTTTTTACTATTTTTATAATTATTTTACTTTTTTCATTAGTCGAACAAAATTTGTTACATTATTATTTATTTATATACCTTGAAAAAATGATATTGTCAATTGTAACATACAAGTATGGTTACATTCTAAGACTGAAACAGCAATACTGTATGGTTGTTCCAAATCCACTAATATAATATGTGAGAATTGGACAAATTTATGTCAGCACCAAAACTAAACTTAGTTTAATTAGTTAATAGTAGAAGTGACTTCATATATTTCAATTTATTTTTATTCTTAATGAAAAAATGTCAAATTCCTATATTAAAATCACAGTTTTAGCAAATTTGACCTGCAGGTAAAAAAGAGGTGCAATCGCGGGATTACATTACGTTAAAATCTACAACTAATTTGACCTATTTTTGACCTAAAGGTCAAACAGAAGGGCAATAACGGCCCTACATTACGTCTAAATCTATGTTTAATTTGACCTCCGCACTACACTTCCTAAAATAGTTTTGACCTACACGTCTTAAATTGACGTGTATTTCCTCTGCACTCAAAATTTAGGTCAATTGTAAGGGCAGTTTTGACCATAGGTCAAAATTTACATCAAATTTGACACATTTTTAAACCTACACATCAAAAAAGCAACTTGATTAGGATCCGTCAAGGAATAGTTTTCTAAAATCAAAATTTAGATCTAATTTAACCAAATTTTCGTCCTTCAGGTTAAAAGATAAGTCTTTGACCTAGGTTTTAATCAATAAAAGTTGTTATAAACTGAAATCTGTTTTGAAAAAAATCTACTAAAATTAATTATACACTGGAATCTGACTGAGAAGCAATACAAACAGGGCCGTACGAAGTATTTTTTGTTTGCACCTTTCTCTTAAAAAATAATTCATGTTAGAAAATTAATATAAATAGCAAAATATTACACAAAAATGAAATGTATTTATAATAAGAAAAAAAAGTAAATAATGATGAGTTATTAAATGGAATAAATTGCATCGGGCACTGAAAACCTTTTTATTATACAATAAGGCACGGAAATAATCGACAGTTCAAAGTCCCTGCTAGCCCTCCACATTTTCTCACCAACAAAAGTATGTAAACAGAGTCTCAACGATCCAAATTCCATTGTATTTCAATAAATACAAATAAATTTGAAATTACTTATCAAGAAATGCAAAAATAGGGGGTTAGCGAGCAGGGAGACAAAGCTCCTCCTAGTATATATATATATATATATATATATATATGAGCGATTCCATCTCAAGTGATCAAGGTGGAGAAAAATTTTTCTCCAATCGTAGCAAAACTTGGGGCTTTTGTAGTACTCATAGATAGTAATTTTTCGCCAAAATATTTTTTTACCTAGTCCAATATTTTTCGAGGGGGAGGGGGTTAAATTTTTGGGTTTTTCAGTACAATGTTTATTTCAATAATTTTTTACTCTTAAACAATTAAACATACAAATTTGACAAGGTACATTTTGGAAAGGATTTTTCATCCTCTTTCGATTAAAAATAAGCATTTTGAAAAAAAAAATTTTTTGACCAAAAAAATCAAAATTAAAAATAAATTTCAATTTTTGAGGGAGATGGATACGATTTTTTTTTTTTTTTTTTTTAAACGAAAGCTGAGGTTTTTTCCTAAAAGGACATATAAATGATAAAGTGGGACTAGAATGTTTAAACATTGAAAAAAAGAGTTTTCTACTCGCCGGAGCGCTCTAAATCCGATTTTTAGCTCCGTTTTGGAGAAAATTCTTTTTTTCAATGTTTAAACGTTCTAGTCCCACTTTATCATTTATATGTCCTTTTAGGAAAAAACCTCAGCTTTCGTTTAAAAAAAAAAAAAAAAAAAATCGTATCCATCTCCCTCAAAAATTGAAATTTATTTTTAATTTTGATTTTTTTGGTCAAAAAATTTTTTTTTTCAAAATGCTTATTTTTAATCGAAAGAGGATGAAAAAACCTTTCCAAAATGTACCTTGTCAAATTTGTATGTTTAATTGTTTAAGAGTAAAAAATTATTGAAATAAACATTGTACTGAAAAACCCAAAAATTTAACCCCCTCCCCCTCGAAAAATATTGGACTAGGTAAAAAAATATTTTGGTGAAAAATTGCTATCTATGAGTACTACAAAAGCCCCAAGTTTTGCTACGATTGGAGAAAAATTTTTCTCCACCTTGATCACTTGAGATGGAATCGCTCATATATACCCAGTGGGCACAGGGACGTCTTAAAGACGTTCCTTTTTGTCCGCGGACAATTCGGGGACAATGATAGTAATGTCTCTAAGTCATCAAAAAGACGTTCAGAAGACGCCTAAAAGACATAAGAAAAGACGTCTTTTGGACGTCTTATAGACATAAAAAGGACGTCTTTAAGACGTCCTTCTTACATTTCTTCAGGTCTTAAATAGACATTTCTTTTATAACATTTTCTAAGTTAAAACTCAGTAATATTGTATTAAATTTATTTTTAGTTTAATTTTATTTTTTCTAAAATGTGGAGAAATAATGAAAAAATTCCTACGAAGCTGGGATCGAACTTGGATACCTTGGGCTTGAAGCACTGCGCCTTAAGCACCTCAGCCGTTCGAGGTAGATATGAACCTCTACAAAGTTAACGATCTCTCTTGTCAATGAAATGAATTTAACTTAGAAAAATCCCAATGAATTTTACATTCATAAATTTCTAAGTCCAAGTTGAACTTAGAAAATATTATTAATATTTTCTATTCATGAAAATTTTTCTATTTTCAAATGTTGAATTAAAAAACGTCTTTTATACATCTTAAAGACATCTAATAACCAAGACATAGAACATGTATAGGTACAAGTCCATATATATATATATATATTTATATTGAACGGAAAACAATTGTAATTAATTTTTTAATTTATCATTTTAAGTTCGAAATTGATATTATCTATACAAAAAAAATTTAATTTTAATTTTGTTATTTATCTAACTTTCTACTTAATATATTATACTTTAAAAAATTAAAAATATTTTATTTTAAATAAAATAGAATATTTTTTTATAATTCAAGGATTAGGTGTTTGAAAGTAATTAATAAAAAATTAAAAACAAAACAATAACACTTATCAAATATGAAAAATGCTTCGCACACCAGGCTCCTGAGAATTTTAGGTTTCATAAAAATGAACGCAAAATCTGTAAGTAGGGTTTGATTTGTGTCTGTTCAGAGTGTCAAAATCCGTTTAAAACAATATTCTAGCTGATTGGTTTTGCTAGATATTCAAGTTTAACCATATCAGCGCAAAATAAAGTTACCTTTGTAATATGTTGACGTCCACATGAATAAGGCCTAATCAGGCACTATAAAAATTATTTATATAGTCGAATTCCTTTTAAAATTTGGAAAACTTTTACTTATATGAGCGATTCCACGTCAAGTGATCAAGGGGTCTTTTTGTGTAATGTTTATTTCAATAATTTTTTACTCTTAAACAATTAAACATACAAATTTGACAAAGTACATTTTGGAAAGGTTTTTTCATCCTCTTTCGATTGGAAATAAGCATTTTAAAAAAAAAAATTTTTGACCCAAAAAAATCAAAATTAAAAATAAATTTCAATTTTTGAGGGAGATGGATACGGTTTTTTTTATACGAAAGCTGAGGTTTTTTCCTGAAAGGACATATAAATGATAAAGTCGGACTAGAATGTTTAAACATTAAAAAAAGAGTTTTCTACTCGCCGGAGCGCTCAAAACCCGGTTTTTAGCTCCGTTTTGGAGAAAATTCTTTTTTTCAATATTTAAACATTCTAGTCCCACTTTATCATTTATATGTCCTTTTAGGAAAAAACCTCAGCTTTCGTTTAAAAAAAAAAATCGTATCCATCTCCCTCAAAAATTGAAATTTATTTTTAATTTTGATTTTTTTGGGTCAAAAATTTTTTTTTTTTCAAAATGCTTATTTCCAATCGAAAGAGCATGAAAAAACCTTTATATAAGTTGCAAAAATTGTTTGCTTCGTAGCGGTATTGCATAACGACAGTATTATGCTCACATCCGCATGCGAGCGAATAGCGTAGTGGTTGATTATTTGATTATTAAATGAAAAATCATTATTTCATAAAAAAATCATCAAATTAATATCGGTAAGTAAATAAAGTACTTTATTAGTATTGTTTATTACGTATTTGACTTAGATTTTAATATATATTTGTGAATATTGTAAACAAAAACACGAGTAACCTCAAAATTTTACTTTGAAAAAGAAACTTTTGCTTTAACCACTCTAACATTAAATAATTGTAATATAATTTTCAAAAAAACTATTAATATATATAATTATAAAAAAACAATTTCTATAAATTGAGATTATTTTATTATTATAATAATTGTATATTAAATGTTTTTATAATTTCTACACAAATCGTTGTATGAATGTAAATCTACATTTCACAAATGTATATTTATTGTGAAATATAATTTTTTTTTATAATTATGTATTAATAGTTTTTTTGAAAATTATATTACAATTATTTAATGTTAAAGTGGTTAAAGCAAAAGTTTCTTTTTCAAAGTAAAATTTTGAGGTTACTCGTGTTTTTGTTTACAATATTCACAAATATATATTAAAATCTAAGTCAAATACGTAATAAACAATACTAATAAAGTACTTTATTTACTTACCGATATTAATTTGATGATTTTTTTATGAAATAATGATTTTTCATTTAATAATCAAATTTTTTATGTAAAAACAAGAGGTCGAGACAAGTGGATGTTTCTAACCTTTCACAACACGGCTGCAGACAGATAGTTTGCGCAGACGCGAAAATATGCCCGCGGAGAATATATTTTTGTATATGCGCGCGCGAGCATAAATATATTACTCGGTGTAAACTCTCTCTATATTTCAAGAACAGAAATACAGTATTGCTGTTTCAACTATATGTCCTAACTATATACGAATCAGCCCGGTGACACTCTCTCTTTCACACAGTAAATATGCCGTTATCCTCCACTACGTGGCGCCACGTATGAACAAGTCTCATATTTATTTTCATTGCTATAGTTGCTATAGTTTAAACCGTTTAAACGTTTTCTTTTAACCCTTTCAACGGACTTCAACGTTTTCTTTTCGAGCCTTTCGAAAAAAGTGTGAAAAAATGTGATTAGAATATTTTGAAATTCTTGTTAGGTTAAGCAATTTTGTACAATGGGTTGGAAATGTGTCGCTTTTGGTTGCAAATCGGGTTATGCCAGTAATCGTAAAATAGACAAACAGGAAAACATACACATTTTCCATGTTCCAAATAAACAAACAATTATTAAAAAATGGCAAATAGCAATTTTGAGCGATGACATCAAATTAAACGCGGGTCATCATGTTTGTAGCAAACATTTTAAAGATGATGATATCATTCGCGAAAAGGTATTTAAAGACCCTGATGGAAATATTGTTGCAAAGGTAAGTATCTCACGATTTAACTCTATAAATTTGTTTTCATTTTATTTGAATATTCGGAAGTTTCAAATGTATTTTTTATAGATTATAGATTATTTTTCAATAAGAAAAATTGTGCTGCTTAATTTAAATTCAAGGGTAATTTCGAATATATTAATTAATTTAATTCAATTTGTAAAAGTAATCAAAATAAACAAAAAAATGTATTTTATTGTATTGTTGTTATTGTTATTGTTATCAATAACAAATCAATAAGTTTGTTAAATTTAAGGTTTAAAAAATATATATTTAATCTAAATTCATTCAAAAAAATTTTTAAAAGAAGATTTAAATGTAAAATAAAGGTAAACTAAATTATTAAATATTCGAAAAATGTAATAAAACTTTTAGAAAGATTTTATTTATTTATACAAATATTCTTAATTATATTAATCGTTTTTTAGGCTCCGTATCTAAAACCTCGATTACGTGATGGTGCTGTACCATCTTTAAATCTTGGTCGTCCTCTAAAACCGACTCCACAACCTAGAACATTATCTGTAAAAAGAAAAAAACGAGATAAAAAAAAGAAACAGAGAATCCTAAGAGATTAAAAGTCGAAAACATAACAGAAACTCTTAGCGATAATCCAACAAATAATGAAAGTCACCCAGATCTTAATGACGCAGAATTTTCAAAGGACTTATTCGATAAAATTTTTAAAAATGAGATATCCATCAATTTACCGTTCACATGGAGTAAAATCAATTTTGATTGCTTTGGCGAGCAAGGAATCACATTTGCAGATCGAATTGGAGTAAAAAAAAGTAAATGGTCATGTTGATTCCGTTTGCACGAAGGAGGTAACGTTAGACGAAAACATGGCGCTTTTAATAAAAATTAATGGCACAGTTTTTAACAACTCTGAAATTAATATTCAGGAAGAAAAAATACATTCCTCAAATAAATTAGAAGCAGCAATAAAAACTATTCATGAACTTGAAATATGTCACGGATGTCCTAATGTTACAGTTACTGAAGCCAATGCAAGAGACCTCAATTCTTTTGCTCATGTTGATGCCCAGAATATTGTTCGCCATAATAAATGTTTAGTCATTTTAAAAACTGATAAAGAAAAAAAAAGGCACCAGTGTAATTGTTGCAATGTCGTGAAACAGCGACTAAGCATGAAAATCATTCGTAGGCAACATAATAAAGAATCGAAATATTTAAAAATAAATGATTTAAGTCCTCGAAGGCAACAAAAGTTGAGAAAGTTAATTCAAAAATTGAATTCGACCGAAAAAGCAAAAGAAAAAGCCAATGAAAAAGTTCAAACGTCGCAAAAACTAATTTATAACTATAAACAAAAAATAAAAGAAATGTCGAAACAAAGGTTGGATGATTTGATTAATGAATCCGGAAAAATTAATCCTAACGAAAAAACTGCGATTCGTGAAATTTTTAAAGCAGCTGCTACAGAAGATCCAAGAGGCAGACGTTATTCTGACGAGTGGCTCATCCAGTCTATGATTCTTCATATGCGTTCTCCAGCCACATACAGATTGATGCTCGAAAATAAAATGATGCCATTGCCTCAAGTTAGAACTATTCGAAGGTAAGATATATTTCAAATATGTCGAAAGTTGATTGTAATAAAAATGTATTAATTATCATTTCTATTTTGCAGATACTTTTCAAGAATGGAATGTCCCTGCGGTTTCGACCCTCGTTTTATGGAGGTTTTAAAAACCCATTTATCAAAAAAAACGAAATAGAACGTCATGGCATATTGTTGATAGACGAAATGTCTACCCGGAAAAATTTGTTGTTGGACCGTAAAACGATGCAATTTAAAGGAGTAGAGGATTTTGGTGATAATGTGCCGAAAGATTTGGACACAGAAATGGCCAATTATGGCCTTGTTCTTATGTTTCAACCTCTATACGACACATATTCGCAACCGATTGCGGTTTTCGCATCTAATGGACCAACTTGCGGAGATACTTTGGCCAAATTAGTTGTGCAAGCAATAATTCTCCTCGAACAAGCTGGAGCTAAAGTTTGTGGAGTTGTTTCAGATGGGGCACCCACAAATAGACGCATGTGGGCAGAATTAGGATGCAGCGGAAAAATGGGCGAAAAAATATTTAAAAACTTTTTTGAGAATCCGACTGACGAAGAAAGAAAAGTGTTCTTTTTCTCTGATGCACCTCATCTGATAAAAACAATCAGAAATCGCTTGGTAAATGGTGCGAAATTTAAAGGTATGATATTTATCGAAAATACAAAATCATATTATTTATATTTTTAGAATAATTTTAAATAATTCATAATTTACTTTATTTAATTGTTAAACTTTTAATTAGATTTGTCCAGGTGACAATTATATAGATTGGGATTATATTGCAATTTTATATGACATAGACAAACTCCAGCCCAAAGCAAATAGATTGTGCCCTAAATTAAATGATTCTCATGTTTTTTTGAAAAATAATAGTTTTCTAAAAATGAGGGTTTCATTGGCAACTCAAGTAAGTTTTCTGAAAAGATTTCAATTAAGTTCTATTTTTAAAAATTATTTATTTTTATTTCTTATACTTTAAATATTAGAAAAATTAATTTTAATTACTTTATTTTCGTAGGTATTCAGTAAGTCTGTTGCTATTGCTCTTAGATTTTATAAACCATATGAATCGAGGTTACAAAATTGCGAAGATACCGCTAAATTTTGCGAAAGAATTAATGACATGTTTGACGCTTTAAATAGAGTCACTATAGAATCTGCCCTTCGACTCGAATCTGAAGATCTTCGGGTATATATCTTAACTTTTAAAATACTTTATATTATTTATTGTCCTGAAGTTATTAATTAACTTTATTTATACTTATATAGATATTGCAAGAGAGTCTCGATTGGTTGAATGACTGGCAAAAACAAGTTGATTCAAATTTAATTAATAAAAATAAATTTTTAACACCTGAAACTGCAGAAGGACTAAGGATGACTCTGCAATCCACTTTGGACCTAACAGCTTATTTTCTCGGAGAATTAAAAGTAGATTATCTTTTAAGCGGACGAATCAATCAAGATCCTTTAGAGGTATCGAAGTTAATTTAAGTAAAATTAATAAATTTGTAACATTCTTTACTTTAAAATATACATAAAAAGTCAGAAATGGTCATAATGTCAAAATTCTGTTCTATTTTATGTAAGTATTGTCGAATATTATAAAAAAGTTATAATTTTTAACTACATTTAATAATATATTATGTACGTCATTCATATTACATTGTTGAAAATTATTAATATTTGAGTGTTTTATAGCAGTAGATTTTTAAGAAATTGTCAAAACTTTCAAAATTGGTTAGAATTTTTTACTATAAATACGTGACTTTTTCAGACTTTTATTTTGTGAAGACTAACCCTAACTTTTAATGAATAACTAATTTTAATCAATTTCTTCATTTATGATTCTTTAAGAGTTATTTTTAAATTATTTATGTTTTAAGTTAAAAAATCAGTAAATAATTGATTTTAATTGTTAAAACTCGTATTTATAAATTATTAAAATCAATTATTTTTTCTGGTTTCGATCTAGGAATTACAGCAACAAATTTGCGAGAAAATAAAATATAACAGAATATAATATGTGTTTTGATTTATTTTTTATTTAGAGATTTTTCGGGACTGTTCGGCTTTCGGGAGGTTCCAATAATCATCCTGCAACTCCCACTTTTTTACAGATCTTTAAGATCCTAACTTTTTACAATATTTTAAAACCGCCAAGTACAGGCAATTGCTCTATAAAAAATGATACCCGTGGGGAGCCATTAATTCCATTACAAAAATTAAAAGAAATATACAAAAGTAACAAGTCGTCTTGCATAGAAAAAATTCGAGAAAAATTGGATATTGTTATCGAGAACGAAGACAATAATTTCTCAGACTTCACAAACGCCGCAGAACATGATTATGATCTGCCTGAAGTTCGGGATTGTCTTATGTATTTCATCACGGGCCAAATCGGTAAAAGTTTAAGTAAATTTTTAAATTGTGAAATTTGTCGTTCTGCCCTTTTTTACTCTGATGAAGAAGCTTCACAAGTAAAAAATTATCCTTTGGCAAAGTTAATCACTTTCAATGAAGATACAAAATTGCAACATCCAAATAAAAAATTATACGATTTGTTGACAAAAATAGAAGCATCTTTTTTGAAGCATTGCAACAAAAGCAATGTCTATGATCTAGTCGTTTGTGAATTTACACAATACCAAATAAAATTTCCTTGTTCTATTCATGCCTGGGGCGTACTTGCCTATATATTGGATTTCTATTTAAACAATAGAATGAGGAGTTTTGCGAAAATTAAGATGGCGAATTCTAAAAAGCATAATTTGGTTAAAAAGAAAGTTGCCAACTTAGTATGTACTTAAAAAAGTTTTTTTAACGATATTTTTTTAATATATTATGACTGTCTTTGTTCTGATTCTATGAGAATTAAAATTTATGCATATTTTATATATCAAACATATATATAATACTGTTAGATGCTATTTAACAAAATCTCAAAATTTATGCATATTTTATATATCAAACATATATATAATACTATTAGATGCTATTTAAAATGTTTATTGAAAATAAATAATAAAAGTTATTTTATTTCTTAAATCATCTGCCTATTTATTTTCAAAAACCGTCCAAACCAAAATAAAAACTTATATGATAAAATAGTTATATACATATATTTCATATAACTAATTTTATAATTAAACATATTCAATTATCATTTAATACATTTGTTAATTTTTTGTTAATTTTAAATATAATACATTAATATTAATTAATATGTTAATTTAATTTTTGAATAAAAACTTCGAAATGATTTGTGTTATCTTTTGCATTTAGTAAATTCTAAATTTTAATTTTAATAAAAACGATTTATTACCTTATATTATTATTAAATTATTAGAACACTATTATATTTTTTTATTTATAAAAAATTGTATTAAAATTAAAAATTTAAGAAAAATATGAATATCTATATTGAAAAAATATTTCTTATCTTTAAATGTTCGTAAAAATAAATATCCCATTTATGTACATGTAGTTTAGCTAAATTTTTAAAAATATGAAAAATATTTAATAACGTTTTACTATTATTTTAGTCAATAATCATAATATAAAACATGTATATTTAATTAAAAAATAATTTTCCTCTTTTTACCATAAGTTTTTAAAAGTCTTATGACTCTTGCATACGTGGCGCCGTCTAGTGCCGAATAACAGTTCTCTAGACAGTATTTTTTACATGCTAAGCCAGAAGAGTCATCGGGCTGATACGAATATGAGAAAATTCACAATATCGCATATACCGTTAATTTATAAAAAGGAACGACGACTTAGATTGAACGTCGAAGTGAAACAGATGGCTTAGAATATATTGTTTATCAAAAAAATATGACGCCGTTGATTGTACGGATTTCCGGTAACAATGGAAGCATTATTAAGTCTTCTCTTACATACAAAGGGAAACTGTTATCAAAATAAAAGTGACTTTTTAAACCTTATAGCAAGGATCTTCGGATTCAGGATGTTATTTTCTTAACCCACTGAGTAAATTAGAGGTCACTCTCTAAATCTGAATTAGTAGAATTCTACTAAGAATTAGTAAAATTTTACTAATTTTTAGTAGTTTTCATGAACGACTTTTCACCTTTTTAATTAGTAGAATATTACTAATTTTTAGTAAAATTCTACTAATGTTTTAGTAGAATTCTACTAATTAAAAGTCACTTCTTTACTAAATGAATTAGTGAAACTGTTTTATCGACTATTAATAAAACAGTTCTACTAATTGTTAGTAGAATTTTACTAATCAATTAGTAACGCTCTACTAACAATTAGTAAAATTTTACTAATTCTTAGTAGAATTCCAAAAGAAAAAGATAGGGGAGACCGGGGCGTAATGGCTAAGGGGCGTAATGAATAATTGTAATTTGTTTAAAAACCGTAAATTGTAATAATTTCGCACAATAGACAAGTTATTGTACTTGGTATACTGCAAGTTTGTCGGAAGTTTCATTAATATTTATTCATTATTGTAAGAAATATAGTAGAAAAACTATTTTTGACATACGAAAGTAACTTTTCAAAATTTTCGTTTTTTCGTTCTATTTTTTTGAAAAATAGCTTTAAAAAAGAAACTGAAATGAGGTTTCGATCTTGACACGTTTGTTTTTAAGGGACAATTCGAGATTTTTGATTCACACTTCCGGTATTGTTAAAAAAAGGCAAATATTTGCCGAACACCCCCGGGGCGTAATGGCTACTTTTTCCCGGGGCGTGTTGGCTAATGCAATACGCTATGTATAAAAAGCAACGTACCATATCGGCGAAGTGTAGGTTTGTTTTCGCGGTTACTTGTCACTTAGTTTAAGTATGTTTAGGTGTTTTTAACCAAATTTTTAAGTTTTGGTCTAAAATTTACAAACAGTAGATTTCAAGCTACGATTTTAATGAGAAATTACAAAAAAATTGAGAGAGTGCCAATATCACAGAATATTATTGAAAAAGCGATAGGAGGAGTATTGCTGAATAAAAATAGCATTCACGGAATACCCAGGAACCTTAATTTACAATATACAATAAAATTGGAAACTGTAGATAATAATTAGCAATCATTATTCATTACGCCCCGGGAGTTATCCATTACACCCCGGTTAGGGGCGTATTTTGGAGCTCTGCATTGCTCCAGAAAAACTGCTGTAGAATAAAAAGCAAGAGTCATATCGGGACGTTCGTAGTCTTAAAAGTAAGCTGAGATACCAGAGTAACTTTTCTGAGAGATAAACATTCAATTAGGACAAAAGTGTCCGAGTAAAACAACAAAGAGTGAAAAGTTAGCCATTACGCCCCGGTCTCCCCTACATAAGCGACATTACCATCAATTCGAGTAAATGAAAGAAAACTTTTTGCCTCCGGAACGTTAACGACTTGCACTATGTACCGATTGTGTAATGGTTCGGTCACAGCTCGGCTGCCTGCCTGCAGGTCGTCATGACAATACATAAGAGTAAGAGAGTCAGACAATTTAAATTATTCGTCTCCTCTCTCTTACTCTCGTGGCGGCTCCCTGCGCAGGCAGCCGAGGTGTGACCGTGCCATAATGCATTGAAAGCAGCCTACGCCCCATTGGACTCATATTAGACAGTTCAACTTACCTTTTTCTCTTAAAGTTTAAATTTTACACTCACTATTAGTATTTTCTCATTCCTTTAACCTAGCATTTTTCTCTACTGCCATTCATTATTTGTTCCTGTCAAGTATTTTCTTTTTTTTAAGCTTAAAACTTGCACCGCATTGGGACCCCTTGATTACCGCATTCACCACGACACCCAATGCGCTATTTCGCGAATACCGCATTGACAGGTAGGCACTCGCAATTGTGAATCCCGTACCTCCAAATACTTTTTTTTTACAGAGTAAGAAGGTAATATCGATGACACATTAATGTACCAAAATGTGTTGAATATGTATTAAATAAAGTATCAAATATGCATAATTTGTACTTTGAGGTCGTGAAAAAGTCATGCTGTAAAATGGTTATTTAATCTAAATATATAATTCAACTATCATTTAACAAGTGAAAGTCTAAGCTTTCAATTAACGTATTGACAAAAGTTGTTCGCTAAATAGTTTTGAACGCTAAAATAAAAAACTTAATTTTGTTAACATAGAATTAAAACTTGCCCGGTTCAATAAACCATTTTTAGGTTATGTTAATATGTCAAAACGAAAGTCAATTTTTTTATAATTCATTACAGTTAAGAAAAAAAAGTTAACCTGTGACATTAATTATGATTTCCTTGGCCATTTCATAAAGTATCCACAATATATTGAAACGAGGAGGAAAGTAACAACGTGTTACTTTCCTCCTAACTCTCCTTCTCAACAAAAAAGTTAAAATTACACAAAATAAAAAATAATTATTCGAAGCGATGCACAGTTTTTCGCACCTAGGCGAGTTGTAACAGGCTGTTTCAACTCACCTAGGTTTACGCAAAAGACCCCGCACAAAATACATTAAAAATCCCTTTCGGTCAAATTCTTTGAAACTTTGGTAAAATGAAGTTCAAGTGATTCTGAACAAAAGCTCTCTGGCTCATACCCCCCTTTCCGGGTTCGTTTGCCCGCTAGAAGCATTTGAAGGTGAAAGTAACAAACTGTATTTTGAGAGAATTTCATCTAATTGAAATGCATTTTTTTGGTGTCACTTTATAGATAAACGTTCTTGAGGTCTCTGATATTACAGAGCAGTATTCGTAATATTGTCATGCAATGTTTGCTACATTACCATAAGTAACATTTGCAGTATTGAAACAATATGTTTAACATTTGGTGTTTTATTTAAGTGTTTATGAAAAAGTAGTGACGCTAAGAGATAAGGAGTGGAAAAATTATTTCTGCAACTGGTTGCTTACAAATATTTATTAGTCGATTACATTTATTATTTCAATGGGGTTGGCATTCATGGCAGCATCTTGAATGCTTCGCAATAATTTAAGCGATGGGTATTTTACATTATCTTTATGCCGAGCGTATCCTAGAAACCAAATGATGCAGGTAACACGAGTAGTACAGAGTAACACTCACGATTAAACTGTCTCAATCATTAACAAAGAACTAAACTGTCACCAACACAACTTTTATACAACTTCAAAACTATATTAAGTTTAAAAGATTACCTTTGAAAAGCGAAAAGTGAGTAAGTATGTATATATACATACTTAGTTTCCATTTTTCTGAGAAATGTACCTTCAAATGCTTCTAGCGAGCAAACGAACCCGGAAAGAGGGGGTATGAACCAGAGAGCTTTTGTTCAGAATCACTTGAACTTCATTTTACCAAAATTTCAAACAATTTGACAGAAAGGGATTTTTAATGTATTTTGTGCGGGGTCCTTTAAGCTTGATCGAATAGAGACTGTTTTGACTTTTGCTAAAGTATATTGTTTTATATTATGGTTTTAAAAGTATTTAGAATTTTACAAATTTTCGTGTAAATCACTTTCATATTTTCCAAAAGAAAAAAAATATTATTAAAAACATTTTTCAAGTTGCTCTTTCACATACAAAAATCAAAATAATTTCTACTTATAGGTTTTTTTGTTATTATTGAGCTTGTTGCTCATTTTTAATTTAGTTTTTGGTTTAATTTGATTTATATTGATCTCATAAATTTCCTTACTCTAATTTACTCCTTAATTATTTTAGCTATTATACAGCTCAAATTGTTATTATAGATCGTAATTAAATACCAAAGATTGATTTAAAATATCTAATTAGTGTTAAAGAAAGCGAAATATGTGATAACCTAATTCTAAAAATAATTAAGGTATTAAAAAGGTTGTTTTATTCTTTTCTATTAATAAAATGTCTTTACTAACTAATTAAACTTACTTTACTAACTAAACTAAGCATTAAAAATTAATTTTTTTCATTAAAATCACAAAATTTGCAACTGTTACAACTAACGTCGACATGTGTTACAACTCACCTTGGTACTATGTGGGTTGTAACACCGGAAACTGTTTTCGATTTTGCAATTTTTTCGTAAAACCTTACAACTTTTTACATCTTTAATTTTTGGTTCACATACTACACAAAACTACCTATCCAAAAATACAAATTTCATAAAAATAGGACAATTTTTGGCTGAGTTATACTGGATAATGTAAAAATCGTTTCAACTAACCTCGGTCTCCCCTACACTATGGAGAATTTGTAGGGGGTACTACTAACTAAAAAAAACTTTAGACTGTATTTTCGCTAATTTGTTTAAAAGATATTTGCGTTGTTACTTTCCTCCTCGATCATCCCTACCTAATAAAATCAGTAACAATTCTTTTTTAAAATTATTAAATATATATTGAGTTTTAGTCATGATTTTTCACTGTATTATTATTATTAATACTATTAATATTTTTAATTACTATTTTTTACTTCATTACTATTTAAACTATTAGTTTTCTTTAATTATTATTTTCACTTTGTACTTTTTTATATTTAAAAAAAGATTCAATAACACCGGCACACAAAAAAAAATTTGGATTGGCAGGACTGCCATGTGGTATAGGTTTTCTTCCTTAAAGGGAGGTTCCCATTGCGGGGGTCAAAAAAATCGATTTTTTTATTGCACTTTTTGAAAGCTATATATATGTAAAATATGTGTGTAAATCGATTTTTTGATCCGAAGCTTATTTTCGTCTCTATATCGTCTTGAATTCATCCGTGTCACGTGCGTTGAGTACCACTGAGGTAGTAAGTTCGTCGCGCGGTCTTTAATCATTTATGTAAATGTACACTGGGATCAAAAAGTTTCATTACATTTGTGTGGATCATTTGAAAATACCTGCTTCTCTTCAAATGCAAATATTTCAACGAAATTTGCAGCTGTCAAAATCGGCTCATTTGAAAGTTTATTTGGCTTCAAATGAGCAAAGACACGATAATTTTAATTATATAAATAAAAAATTATAGTAATTTAAAATGAAAAAATATTTTGTTAAAATTACGATTTCGAAATCATGAGTTTAAGCGAACGCCATTTCGAGAAAAAATTTTTTTGAGGTATAATACTCTTACAATATGAAGAATAAATTCTAGGCTTTAATTCTAAATCAAATTTATTTCAAACTAAACTCTAATTGCTTCAAATTTTGTAAAATTAGTTTCCCGTGCTCCGTAAATTTTTCAAGTAATGTGAATAATAAATTTCCTATTTTCACTCGTTTGTTTTGCCATTTAACCACACTTTTAAAAATTTGTGATCGTTTGTCACTACAAAGTGAAAACATGGCACCAAGAACTCAAATAAGTAATAATAATAGGGTTAAAATTTGCACTTTACGCGAAGATGGTTATACTCTGAGAGAAATAGCCAGTGCAATTAACGTTTCGGTTTATGGAGTACAGTACGTATTAAGGATTGTCACTTGTAAATTAAGGAAATGAGAGAAATTTATAAAAATTTGACAGTTTGTTCTTTTGATTATTTTAGGAACATATGATTTTTTTCAAAATTTTTTACCACATATTTTGTTCTCAAAATAATAAAATAAATTTGGAATTTAACATGGGCTCTTATGGGAGCTTAGATAAATCTCAGAAAAAAAGTATGAAGGAAATGAAAGAAAAACCTGTGACCTTGTGTACAGATAAACAATGTGAAAAAGTTAAAACTAGGAAAGTTTAGAAAAAAGTTTACCACAGATTAGATGAATAAATAATTATTTTAATTACAGTTTTCAAAGCAATAATAAAAACACATGAAAATGTGACAACATCGCAACAACACATAACCTCAAAAAAAATTACAAATTTCATCTGTACCCTTGAAATTAACAATATTCCATATTAATAAGTTAATAATTTTCATGTTTCTTTTGTATCATAATAATATTTTACATTTGTTTATCATAATTTTCGTGTTCCCAACACTAAAAAATTTAAGGTTAACGTCTGACAATATACTAATATACCAGTCGTACCAACCATAAGTCGAGTATCCCGCGTAAAAAAAATGTTAGCTACCTCAAGGCTACCTCAAGGCTACGTCAAGGCTACCTCAAGGATACCTCAAGACTACCTCAAGGCTCAAGGCTTATTTGAGGTTCAGAACTCCTCTAAACTTAGGACATAAGGCTCGCTCACTTAAAGCTCAAGACGAGTTTTAAGTTTCAAAGAAGTCTTGAGCTTAAGTAAGCATGGAAATGAGTTTATAGCTTCAAACAATTATCGAGCCATAAGCTAGCCTTGAGGTAGTCTTGTGGTAGACTTGAGGTAGCCAACATTTTTTACGTAGGATAATGTTTTAGTTTTGAGCGGGATTTGAACAAATAATGAATTAGAGCCTTGAGCCATGACCAACGTCTTAAGATCTAATCAAAGTATAAGCTAATTGAGCTAAGACTTATAAACTTTAAGTAAGTCGCCTGCTTAAACAAATGTTGGCTACCTCAAGGCTACCTTAAAGCTCAAGACTTATTTAAGGCACGTTTAAGGCTCACTTAGGGCTCGTGACTGGATTGAGCCTAAAAACAGTTCTAAAGCTCAAGGCTCACTTAAAGCTCGAGACTTGGTTGAAGCCAGAACAATCCTAAAGCTCAAGCATCAACCTTATCTCCTGCCTTAAGTGAGCCTTGAGCTTTAGGACTGTTTTTAACCTCAATCAAGTCTTAAGATCTAAGTAAGCCTTAAGCGAGTCTTAAGTTTTAGAATTATTTTTTGTTTCAACTAAGTGTTGAGCCTTAAGTAAGCCTTGAACGAATCTTGAGCTTTAAGAAAGTTTTTAGATTCAACCGTGTCTCGAGCCTTAAGAGAGCCTTAAACTTAAAGGTAGACCTGACGTGGCCTTGAGGTAGCCAACATTTGTTTAAGCAGGCGACTTACTTAAAGTTTATAAGTCTTAGCTCAATTAGCTTATACTTTGATTAGATCTTAAGACGTTAGTCATGGCTCAAGGCTCTAATTCATTATTTGTTCAAATCCCGCTCAAAACTAAAACATTATCTTACGTAAAAAATGTTGGCTACCTCAAGTCTACCACAAGACTACCTCAAGGCTCGCTTATGGCTCGATAATTGTTTGAAGCTATAAACTCATTTCCATGCTTACTTAAGCTCAAGACTTCTTTGAAACTTAAAACTCGTCTTGAGCTTTAAGTGAGCGAGCCTTATGTCCTAAGTTTAGAGGAGTTCTGAACCTCAAATAAGCCTTGAGGTAGTCTTGAGGTATCCTTGAGGTAGCCTTGACGTAGCCTTGAGGTAGCCTTGACATAGCCTTGAGGTACCCTTGAGGTAGCCTTGAGGTAGCCAACATTTTTTTACGCGGGATGTATTGTCATGATTTTTAACACAATTTCAGAAAATTAATTAAATATATTTTTCAATATATAAGTATTAAACAAATTTTAACATTAATTTTAACATCTTTTTTAAATGTTTTTTTCTTTCAATAAAATAAATATATAGGTTTTTTGATTAAAATTATGAAATTGAAATTTTTTTTGAGGTTGCAAACATGCAAGATTTTACATTGGAGTAATGGGAACCATCCCCTTGCCCCTCACCACTCCTTGGACAATCCTTAAAAAGGAAAAATGAAACCGGAAATTATGAAGACCGTAAACGATGCGGTCGTCCAAAAGTTACAACTCGTCGTGAAGAGCGTTCTCTAATTATTAGAAGCCTAAAAAACAGAAGGCTTACAGCTCAAGATTTGAGAGCAGAAGTCAATGAAAGCAGAATAAATCCAATTGAGGAGCTGGATCGAAGAACCGGCTCTTCGCTCGGACCGCAAGCGCTAATACCAGTCGGGTGGCAGTAATTAGTAAGACTACCGTAAAAATTGATTAAAAAGCGCTGGACTTAGAGGTTGTGTGTCAAAGAAAAAGCCAATATTAAAATCCGAGCATAAAAGAAAACGACTTCAGTGGGCCAAAAAATATCGCAATTGGACAGTAGACCAATGGAGAAAGGTTTATTATTTAAATTTAAAAAAATATATATTCTATTTCACTTTTTTACAGACTTCAACTTTAACATTTTACAAATTTACGTAGGTACTTTGGACAGACGAATCTAAATTTGACTTGTTTGGGTCAAAAAGAAAAGTTTATGTTAGAAGGCGGATAAACGAAAAGTACTTGTATGAGTGCGTAACACTGACAGTCAAGCATGGAGGTGGCAGTATTATGGTTTGGGATTCATTTGGAGGTTCAAAGGTTGGCCATTTGATTGAAATTAAAGGAATTTTGAATAAAGAGGGCTACCACAATATTTTACAGCGTCATCTAATTCCCTCCGGATTAGAAAATATTGGCAAAGGCTTTATTTTGCAACAAGATAATGACCCGAAGCACACCTCGAAGCTATGTAAAAATTATGTTACAAAAAAAGAAAATAGTGGAATACTGAATGTTATGGTATGGTCTCCTTAGTCACCTGATTTGTCTCCAATCGAATTCTTGTGGGATGAATTAGATAGACAAATTCGCCTTGTGAAAATAACTAGCAAACCTCAAATGTGGCCAATTTTAAAACAGAAATGGGACGAAATAACGACAGAGGCACTCGAAAAACTGCTAGCTAGAATGCCTCGAATTCGTAAAGCAGTAATTAGCGCAAAAAGGGGTTATTTTGATTAAAAAAGTTTAGTTTATAATTGCTTAATTGTTAATTGAGTAAGTTTATACTATTTAATTGATTCAGTTGATAATTAATAAATAAATGTTATCTAATTAGTTTATGTCTTACATAGTAATAAAAGAAATATTAACTAAAAATTTGTTTCACTTAAATTATATTATTTAATTAAATACATATTTAAATTTGTTAAGTATAAAAATGTTTCCGAATTAAAAATTTATGAATAAACATATATTATATTATATATTATTGGTTCTCTTTAAAACTGACAATCAAAAAGTTATTTATTAATTTCTGTATATAAATCTTGCGGGCTGTTCTTCAGGATTTAATAATTTAATTTCTTGGTGCTATGTTTTTACTTTGTAGTGACAAACGATCACAAATTTTTAAAAGTGTGGTTAAGGGGAGGCACCATCCCCAACTTTGACCCCTTTTAAATTTGAGTTATTAAAGTAGGTTATATTTTTTTCTTGAACTATTTTTAACCCTAAAATATATAGGCTGGTCAAAAATTTTAAATTTTAATTTTTTGTAGAGGTTAGAATTGCAAATTTCGTTGAAATATTTGCATTTGAAGAAAAGTACGTATTTTCAAATGATCCACACAAATGTACTAAAACTTTTTGATCCCAGTGTATAAATGTCACGATCGGGATTTTTATACAAATAACTTATTAGAGATGTACAAATATAAATATTTATATATATAAATAAATATATATGTGCCCTGACGCTTTTTTTTGAGAAACTTATTTTTATGGGAATTTACTTAATTTTTTATAAATAAAGCTGAATTTTTGCTTCTTCTGAATGTTTTGCTTCCTCATAAAGGAAGCCTTATAGTGATGTCGATTTCCGAATTTTTTAAAATCAATTATTTTTACAAATTTTCAAGTGTAGTATATATAATTCGTCGAGAGGAACAAATGTCCGGATGTATGTGTGTATGTATGTGTGTGTGTATGTGTGTGTGTGTGTGTATGTGTGTGTGTGTGTGTGTATGTCACCGATTCTTGTGGACAAATTTTCTCTTACACATCTTGATGGATTTTGATAAAATTTTGTAGGTGTATTACGGTCACGAATATCTTGAATCAGACAGAAGGATTTTCAAAAATATCGAAAAATAAAAATTTTTTAGCAATTTTTTAATTTTCGAAAAAAATGAATTTTTTTATTTTTTGAAATAACTTCTTTATTTATTAAAATTTTTATTAATTTTTCTCAGCATTATATTCCTGGCATGAAAACGAATCGATTCATGTATATAAAGTATATATTTCATGAAAATTTATGGAATTAATAAATATTATAATTTTTCACAAAAAATTAAAATTTTGTATTTTTTGACATTTTATCATAACACTTTAAAATAATTATTCTATAATAAAAAATTAAATAATTAATATTTATTCAGGGTAGTTTACCCGGTTTATTAATTATATTTAATAAACTATTATAATTATTTAACTTTTAAAATTATATATAATAATATATATTGAGGAAGCTAAATGGTCATGAAATGAACAACTTGTTTTGCTTCCTCGTGAGGAAGCTTTGTAGTCGTTTAATTTATAAAATTTTTAAAAATCCTTCAATATGGCGGACAAAATTTTTTTTTAAATTCCTTGCATTTTGTTGAAACTCTTTACTCGGGGGTTTTCGGAGTCGCTGATTACGAATATGATGTTAGTTTATAAAAATTCAATATGGCGTATTCAATATAGTGGACAAAATATATTTAAATGAATGAAATCGATTGTGTGTGCCGTTGTAATCTGACTTTTTAAAAATGTGCCCAATGAGAAATTTATTTTACATCCATTTTTCTATCACTCTCAATACATACTTTCAAAATTCTTTATGTTTTTAAATACAAAATGAATTAAAATGAAATAAACAAGTTGTTCATTTCATGACCATTTAGCTTCCTCAATATATATTATTATATATAATTTTAAAAGTTAAATAATTATAATAGTTTATTAAATATAATTAATAAACCGGGTAAACTACCCTGAATAAATATTAATTATTAAATTTTTTATTATAGAATAATTATTTTAATGTGTTATGATAAAATGTCAAAAAATACAAAATTTTAATTTTTTGTGAAAAATTATAATATTTATTAATTCCATAAATTTTCATGAAATATATACTTTATATACATGAATCGATTCGTTTTCATGCCAGGAATATAATGCTGAGAAAAATTAATAAAAATTTTAATAAATAAAGAAGTTATTTCAAAAAATAAAAAAATTCATTTTTTTCGAAAATTAAAAAATTGCTAAAAAATTTTTATTTTTAGATATTTTTGAAAATCCTTCTGTCTGATTCAAGATATTCGTGACCGTAATACACCTACAAAATTTTATCAAAATCCATCAAGATGTGTAAGAGAAAATTTGTCCACAAGAATCGGTGACATACACACACACACACACACATACACACACACACACATACACACACACATACATACACACATACATCCGGACATTTGTTCCTCTCGACGAATTATATATACTACACTTGAAAATTTGTAAAAATAATTGATTTTAAAAAATTCGGAAATCGACATCACTATAAGGCTTCCTTTATGAGGAAGCAAAAGTAGAACAATTTTAATAAAATTAATAATAAAATTTATCTTTAAGACACAAAAACTGTATAACAAAATTAAATTAATTTCTAGATCAGGCACGTCCAACCTAGCGAAAATGTGCAAATCGGTGCAAATCGAGTTCTATTAATTTTTCCCCGCAACAGAGTACACCGCACAACACAGATTCTATTTTTCCTCTTTATTTTATAAACAATTGTCCCAGTATGTAATGTGTAAGAAGTGCTAGAGTTAAAAAATTATCCGAACAAAGAAAGCGAAAAGTCGCTGATTCACCAGCCCAGAGTATGCAGCTGAGTCAATCAGCGAATATACACTAATGAAACAGCGTATATGCACTGATTTTCCAGCGTATATACGCTGTTTGATCAGCTGCATACTCTGGGCTGATGAATCAGTGACTTTTCGCTGATTCAAATTTAGAGAGCGCAATATTGCTTAACTCTCTGCTGATGCTGACGACCGTTATCGTCAAAAATCGTCATTCTAGGAGATTACAATTAAAGACAGCGCTATATAGCACTGCAACATTCCAGTAATGTTACGTGCTACTTGAGTGTCTGTGAATGACTGCGTTGTGTTGATTTAAGCATATGTTGCCATAGCAACCAACGCAGACGCAAAGATCAGGAACAGATCGGGCCTTCCCTATTAGGGAATGAAACACACGGCCCGATATAGCCCTGATCAGGAAATCCACATTTGAGTGTCGCCCCTATCTGGCCCAGGTCGGGCCGTGTGTTTCATCCATAATACGGCCGTAGTAGGGAAATTTCTACACGGGTTTTTATAAAAAAAAGTGAGAATCGACAACTTTATACTTCTCTTTTCTAAAAACTTTTGGTCTATTATGGTCGACTGCAATTGACAAATATTTTTACATTATCTTTGCAATAAAGTATTTTTTGGAAGCACATTCACGGGGTATTAATTGGCACTTGCGAAAATGTATGCAAGTAATTTTCAGATACTATTATTTGATTTTCGTGGAGTATCACTCCAATTACGGTCGTTTTCAAATTTTGTACGCACGTGTTTTCTTTTATTTAAATTACAAGAGTTTTTTGAAGACACAAGGCACATCAATTTACTATGTCTCAAAATAATTCTAATAATTTGAACTCTTATTTCCCGTAAGTCATTTTGATGAGCCATTTGTCTTATTAATGAAAAATGATAAATAAGTATATCAATTACGATCAAAAAGGTTAGAAGTGAGGGACAATTTTTAAAAGCTTATGGGTCAATCTCTAGAAAGGGACAAATTCAAAATTGAAATTTTATTAAAAAAAAGTTGAAAAATCACTTTAATTATTAATCCTGTGGCAAAAGGGGGATCTTAATATACCTATAAAATACAGGGTTACAATCTTTATTAACATTATTATTAAAAATTAATGTTTTTTATTCAGAATTTTTGTTGAAAATTTATCGCAACTAAAATATTTTAAAAATTGATAGAAATTACATAAAATTCGTTACTCGGGGGTTTTTGTGGTCGCTGATTACGAATCCGATATCAGTTTTTAAAAATCCAAAATGGCGCATTCAATATGGCGGACACTTTTTTGAAAAATTCATCGGATTTGCTTGAAACTCGTTACTCGGGCGTTTTCGGTGTCGCTAATTACGAATCCGATATCAGTTTTTAAAAATCCAAAATGGCTGATTTGATATGGCGGACACATTTTGAAATATTCATCGTATTTGCTTGAAACTCGTTACTCGGGGGTTTTCGGTGTCGCTAATTACGAATCCGATATCAGTTTTCCAAAATCCAAAATGTCGGATCCAATATGGTGGACACTTTTAAGAAATAATTGGGATAATTTTAAAGTAGATACTCGTGTATTTTTAGGGTTGCTAATTTCAAAAATAAATTTTATTATGTTTGTATCCCGTAATGGTGGGGAATTTCGTGCGGTGGACAAAACTAATTCAATTCTAGAAAAAAATACCTCTCAAATATTTTACTTTATTCTTGATGAATCCGCCATTTTGGATTTTTAAAAACTGATATCGGATTCGTAATCAGCGACCCCGAAAAACTCAGAGAAACAAGTTTTAACCGAATCCGATGAATGTTTCAAAAATGTGTCTACCAGATTGGATCCGCCATTTTGGATTTTGAAAAACTGATATCGGATTCGTAATTAGCGACACCGAAAACCCCCGAGTAACGAGTTTCAAGCAAATACGATGAATTTTTTAAAAAAGTGTCCGCCATATTGAATCCGCCATTTTGGATTTTTAAAAACTGATATCGGATTCGTAATCAGCGACCCTGAAAACCCCCGAGTAACGAGTTTCAAGCAACTCCGATAAATTTTTCAAAAAAGTGTCCGCCATTTTGGACCCGCCATTTTGGATTTTCAAAAACTGACATCGGATTCGTAATCAGCGACCCCGAAAACCCCCGAGTAACGAGTTTCAAACGAATCCCATGATTAATAAAGTCTGCAATTTAGGTACTGTATAATGGAAATATACCATCGGTAACGGAGGGGAGTTTTCTTTTATAAGACAGCTTCGAAATATGTTCATTGTGTTGCAAAAAAATCAATTTTATAAATAAATTAATAACATCTTTAGTTTTCTTTGTTTTTAAATAAAACAATGTGAATAAAATTATTAACAATTATTATTATTTACTTTCAAAAAACTAAATTTATTGCGGTAACGGAGGGGAGTTTTTATTATGTCGATAAACACTGACACACTAAAAGTCCTTTTAAAACTGACTATTTTCTTTTCATTTCATCATTTTATGTAATGACCATAACTATACTAACACTACAAAGAGTTTTGATTTATTTATTTTTATGTTGTCGTTTTTTTCTATATTTTATAATTATATTTGTGAGTGGTAACGGAGGGGAGTTTTATTTCTGCACAAAACGAATTTAATTCTAAGAAAAAATACCTCACAAATATTTTACTTTATTCTTGATGAATCAATTACAAATAGAATAATAAGTAGATTTTTCCCGGCAAAAATTTTTTTAATATTGCAAAATTAATGTAATACCTATTTTATAAATGAAACTTTCTTTATGAACAGTAACGGAGGGGAGTTTTTATACTATATAAACATGTGTATCTCTAAATATTTCAAATTTTTTATTTATTTTTCATAGGATCCGATTAAATCATGATGAATGCTATTATTAGGAGGAAAAAGTTTTGAAAAATTATTATTATTTATTAAAAAAAATCTAATGTACGGGTCATTTGTCCCGATTGTGAGAATGACCCTTATAACTTTTTTCACAATTGACAAATTTTTAATTTTCATACGGAAAACTGTTCACTGTTTAATTAACTTTAAAAAGATGCGTTTTAGAATTAGTGATTCTTATTCATTATAGAGTTTTAACGTTTAACCCATCCGAAAGTATGGTTAGGGACAACTAGATATTGTAAAAAATCGTACACTCAAATTGGAATAATAACACTGGTTTACAGTGAAATTGTCAATTGAGCATAACATTTCTTTCTCGAATAGTACACGGAGAAAAATCTGGTGCTATTATTGCTTGCAGAATCTTTACAAATTTTATTAGTCACTGCTGAATAGAATTTTAGCTTAAGGTTGTAATAATTTATATACGAAATCATCTATTTAATGTAATGGAGAGTTCGATACAATAAGCATAAGAGATAGTAGCTAATTTTGCATGAAATCTTTATTATAAATACAAAGAGAACGTGCTATAAAAGTATTAGATTCTTCTTATAAGAATCGCTCGAACTCCGACTGATTTTCAGGCGGACTTTATACAACACAATCTTACCTGCGTATACGCACATATAACTCACACACATATATTTCTCTGGATGGAGGAACCTGGAACGGAACGCGTACAACGCGGTGACGTTTACAATAACATAACCTAACAAATATAATGTTTTACAGGACGACAAAACTGTCCAAAGAATTATAAATATATATGTGTGTGTGTGTGAGTTATATGAGCGTATACGCCGGTAAGATTGTGTTGTATAAAGTCCGCCTGAAAATCAGTCGGAGTTCGAGCGATTCTTATAAAAAAAAACTTAATACTTTAATAGCACGTTCTCTTTGTATTTATAATAAAGATTTCTTGCAAAATTAGCTACTGTCTCTTATGCTTATTGTATCGAAAGTATTTTTACAATAAGTATATGAATTTATGCTAAAAATATAAGAGAAACGATAAGCAAATTAAGTAATATGCTCTTTCGAGTAATATTAGCAGCAGATTTCTCTCCGTGTAGGTGTTTTTTGAGTAAGAAAATCATAGTTTTAATTTTTTTCCCTCGTGCAGTTTTTCTGTAGCTTCAAATTTTGCATTTTTAAGGTGCGACGCCACTTAAATTTACCTGTAGGAAAATTAGCCTGTCAAAATATAATAAATGAGGTATAATTTCGTTCACTAAATGTAGTGTAGAATTGTCATTTTTAATCCAATCGAGGTGCACAAGGGCTCAAAATTTATGTAATAATATAGTCTATCAATAAAAAAATTAAAACCCAAACATTCTTTCCTGTTTGATGTAGACAAAAATAGTAGAAGATACTCAAATATCTAAAAATCATCAAAATTGTCATGAAATTTCATCTTTAATCGACTGTAACTCTCTCAATTTTTGTTGAATTGTATTCTGTGACCTATGGATCGAAAGGTAATTTAATTACCTTTCCAATGATACCTGATTCATTATATTTTGACAAGCAAATTTTCCTACAGATAAATTTAAGTGGCGTCGCACCTCGAAAATGCAAAATTTGAAGCTACAGAAAAACTGAAGTGGTTAATACTTTCAATATCCACACGTACCTACACTACCGGCAGAAATTGTCGTTACGAACGACAGGCGAGCTAAGAAAAGTTGCTGTCGAAATTAAATTAACATATTTTATTATTGAAAAATGATAGAAACTTGGTTCTTGGATTGTTCGAAAGCCAATTAAATTCTGCGACGTTTGATATATAAATGAAAATTATTTTTTATTTTTGAGAGATTTTGAAAAAAAATTGATTAATTTTTCTATTTTTGTGTACCATGTTTGTGTGGCTGCACATTCTATGAAAATTTAGAGAAAAATTTCAAACTCTTGCAACATAATCTTTAAAATCTCAGCTTTTATTTAAGCTTTGGAAACTGAAAATCCGTTCTACAGTTTTTAAAATTTTTTTAAAAATGTCCAAGCATGTTTTTCTATGTTTTGACCTGCGGGTTAATTTACTCTAACTTATTACTATGCATTCATATTAAGAGAACATGATTTGAAAATAAAAATTAAAATAAATATAAGAAATAGTTAGGGGGTTATATGTCGACGTCCACATGAAAAGGGTCCATTTTGGCACTATTGGACTTATCTGTATAGGCGAATTCCTTGCAAAATTACGAAAATTTTGAGTGGTCATACAACTTTTTTGGTCAAAAATTCGATGAGTTACAGAATTTCAAAGTTTATAGTGACAAATACCTCATTTCGAGAAAAACGGAATTAAAGATTGTGATACCTATTAATTGTGATATCTCTGGTTCTTCTGGGAAGTTATTCAGATAATAATTGTTTTCAGTCCAGGGCACCTTAAAGATGAAAAACCAATAGGTTTCAAATTTTTAAAACCACCCCCCCCCCCTTTCTGTTTGAAAATACATAAAACCGACAAAATGGGCCCTTTTCTAAAAAAGACAATTTTCTTATTAATAAACCATTTTTGTACAAGATTAATGATTGGGAACAATTTTATTGTGTCATTTGAAGATAAAGAATAAAAATTAAACTTATTTAAAATTTTTTTAAAGTCTCTGTTATGAATAATTTGCCGAAATATCGAAATTTTCACTTCTACGACTACGTAATCAAAGACTCTAACATCAATATTTTTGGTTCTTCTCGGAAGTTATTCAGATAATAATTGTTTTCTGTCCAGGGCACCATAAAGATGAAAAACCAATAGGTTTAAAATTTTTAAAATCACCTTACCCCCCCTTTCTGTTTAAAAATACGAAAAACCGACAAAATAAGCCCTTTTCTAAAAAAGGCGATTTTCTTATTAATAAACCATTTTTGTACAAGATTAATGATTGGGAACAATTTTATTGTGTTATTTAAAAGTAAAGAATAGAAATTAAACTTATTAAAAAATTTTTAACAGGTTTTATTATGAAATTTTGACGAAATATCGACATTTTTTACATCTACGACTACGTAATCAATGACTCTTACATTAACATCTCTGGTTCTTCTCAGAAGTTATTTAGATAATTAATGTTTTGAGTTTAGGGTACTTTAAAGATGACAAATCAAGAGGTTTTAATTTTTTTGACTCTCTATTTCAAAAATACGGAATATTTTTGCAAAGGACCGACAAAATGGGCCATTTTCTTTTTCTAAAGAACCAATAAAGTTAAACACTTAAATTAACGATAAATTAATGAAAACGTCATGATTTGACTTGTCATAACATGTAGATTGATAATAAAAAATAAAAAAAAATTAAGGTTTTTCACAAAAAAGTATTAAATTGCAAATAACTCGAAAACTAGAACCGACAAAATGGGCCCTTTTCATGTGGACGTCCACATATGAGCGATTCCATGTCAAGTGATCAAGGTGGAGAAAAATTTTTCTCCAATCGAAGCAAAACTTGGGGCTTTTGTAGTACTCATAGATAGTAATTTTTCACCAAAATATTTTTTTACCTAGTCCAATATTTTCCGAGGGGGAGGGGGTTAAATTTTTGTGTTTTTCAGTACAATGCTTATTTCAATAATTTTTTACTTTTAAACAATTAAACATAAAAATTTGACAAAGTACATTTTGGAAAGGTTTTTTCATGCTCTTTCGATTGGAAATAAGCATTTTGAAAAAAAAAAATTTTTGACCCAAAAAAATCAAAATTAAAAATAAATTTCAATTTTTGAGGAAGATGGATACGATTTTTTTTTTTTTTTTTAAACGAAAGCTGAGGTTTTTTCCTGAAAGGACATATAAATGATAAAGTGGGACTAGAATGTTTAAACATTAAAAAAAAGAGTTTTCTACTCGCCGGAGCGCTCAAAACCCGGTTTTTAGCTCCGTTTTGGAAAAAATTCTTTTTTTCAATATTTAAACATTCTAGTCCCACTTTATCATTTATATGTCCTTTTAGGAAAAAACCTCAGCTTTCGTTTAAAAAAAAAAAAAAAATCGTATCCATCTTCCTCAAAAATTGAAATTTATTTTTAATTTTGATTTTTTTGGGTCAAAAAATTTTTTTTTTCAAAATGCTTATTTCCAATCGAAAGAGCATGAAAAAACCTTTCCAAAATGTACTTTGTCAAATTTTATATGTTTAATTGTTTAAAAGTAAAAAATTATTGAAATAAGCATTGTACTGAAAAACACAAAAATTTAACCCCCTCCCCCTCGGAAAATATTGGACTAGGTAAGAAAATATTTTCACGAAAAATTACTATCTATGAGTACTACAAAAGCCCCAAGTTTTGCTACGATTGGAGAAAAATTTTTCTCCACCTTGATCACTTGACATGGAATCGCTCATATATATGGAATTAAATCAAGGAGATAAATTTGCAAAGCGATTTCAAAAATAGAAGGAAGACATCAATGTCTGATTGCTTATTATGTGAATGCGTACAGTTTCCCAACAATAAGCCGGTGATCGCGTCTATTTGAAAGAAAAATATAAAATAAAGAAACATTGTGGCATGTCATTATATATCTAGAATCGAGATCCTTTTATGGTGTATTGGTAATCTATAGTTGAACCATTCAAAGGGAAAGAGACATTTGACAAGAGTGACTAAACAGAAATTGACAGAACAAACTCTATGCTGCAACACTACTGCCTGCAATATACCTCTTCCAATTTACTGTTAGTTATATATATATATATAGGGGAGTGCTGTCAGGGTTGGACATAGTTTTGAATTTTCTTCATAACTTTCTCTGCAGTGCGAATTTCACGTTTTCGCGCATATTGTTGGAAAAATCAACTCAAATGCAATGTTTTTGCTGTACATTGCAAAAAAATTCGGCCAAAAGTTTCAAAGTTATAAGCAATTTAAAAGAAAAAATAATGTTGTAAGGGTTGAACATGGGTGTAAGGGTTGAGCCACTGTATAGAAAATCAATGAAATATTTAGGTAAATGGTTAAAAATGTCCTTCAAATAATAGAATGGCACTTGAAAATAAGGAAAGGAACCATGAAATTAAAATAAAATCCCATATTGTGCATTTTTGCATAAGATTATAGATATTTTATTTCTTAAGAATGAAATCAAAAAATTTTAAATTAAAACAATAAAAAACGATTATCGAAAAAATTTGTTCCCTCTTTTTTCGCTAGAAATAAAGTTTTTGACACCTCCTTAAGTCAAAAAATGAATTTTTGTTGCAAGTACGCTTAGTAATTGCAATATTTTGGGCGGTTCAACCCTTACGACACCGCCTGGCTTAACGCTAACTCACGAGTCGTTTTGCGACAACCCACACAGAACACATACGCGTCACACAAAACCCCAAATTTCTTTTCACATTTTCGTATAACATCTTAATAAACAATTTCAATAAATTTACTTTGTCTTTGGCATATTTCTTCTACATTTACTTCTCTTTTTTTGACACCACAAAAAAGTTTCTGTTGAGCGTATAACAATGACTCGCAAAACATAAAAATATACGTTCGTATACTTGACTGAAACTCATGTGAAAAGTTGACTGGCATTAGTAGCAAGAATTTAAGTACAAAAACAGATGGCGCTAGTGTGATAAAACAAAATAAACGCGATGGCTCAACCCTAACACCTGTCCAACCCTAACAGCACTCCCCTATATATATATATATATATATATATATATATATATATATAATTCCTTAACGTATTACCACAGAAAAAAACAGCAAAGAAAAAAATCAATTGAGTAATATAATTTTAAAAAATGTATTTTTTTGCTTTTTTGTCAATATAAATCTTAAAATACAGGTTTCGTTAATTGGATTCAGGAAACATGATGTGATTACAAATATGTATTTAATTTAATGATTCCTGTTTTGTAATTAAGTTTATTATATGTCAGTAATTACAAATTAGGTAGAGTAATAATGAAATTCGAATAAATTACTTTTTAACTCTTATTATTGCTCAAAGGGACAATAAAATAATTTAATTAATTGATAAGTTGTTATATTGGTTTTATGTTTAAGGCATGATTTATTATTGTAATTAATTAATAGTTTACGAATAATTGCTGAATATTGAATATATTGTTTCTATATTGATTGATTTCGTAAATAAATAATAATAGGTATAATTATAATAAATTATATTCATAATAAATATTGTTATTATTACTAACTATCTAAACGTCAGTAGGGGAGACCGGGGCGTCATGACTAACTTTTTACTCTTTGTTGTTTTACTCGACCAATTTTCGTTTAATTAAATATTTAGCATCACATCTTCAACCGTTTTTTCAAATTATAATATCTTGTGATACAAGCATTCTCTCTATTTTTTGTATTTTTTTATTTTAATCGTACATTGAAATCCATTATCTGTAGATTTTAGACCTAAAGTTGAAAATTTTATCAAAAACACCAAACTACATACTTAATTTAAGTGTCAAGTAAATTCTACTTATTTTAACATCTAACGATTTTCTGTGATCAGTGTAGGATATTAATCAATTCAAAATTTTCTATATATTAATAGTTTTTTAGTTACTTCAAACCCAACCAAACTGATGCGTTTGTACTTTCGGTATGCTTGTATTACGAAAAATAGTAGGGGAGACCGAGGAGAAAGTAACAACGCAAATATCTTTTAAACAAATTAGCGAAAATACAGTCGAAAGTTTTTTTTAGTTAGTAGTACCCCCTACAAATTCTCAATAGTGTACAAGAGCATTACCAGTTAGGTGAAATCCGCTAGTGATGTAACGTTACAAAAATACGTCAAAAATAAGTTTTCGTTTTAACTTTGAAAACAAAACTTAAAACTTTCAGTTTTATAAAATGTGCATTTCGGGTTTTTGTAGCTCAATTATCTGTCTTTAAGTTGCAATAGTGTATTTCTAAATTAGTTGTAATACTTTTGTGTAATTTTAACTTTTTTTTGAGAAGGAGAGTTAGGAGGAAAGTAACACGTTGTTACTTTCCTCCTCGTTTCAATATATTGTGAATATTTTATAAAATGGTCAAGGAAATCATATTTAATGTCACAGGTTAACTTTTTTTTAACTGTAATGAATTATAAATAAATTAACTTTCGTTTTGACATATTACCCAGTAAAAAAAAAGTATTCAGAATAGAAAAAAAGTATTGGTGGTGACGTTCGGTGAATGCGTTTTCGCGACAAAACCGTATTGGTGGGTTACAGTGAATACATTTTGCTCACCGTGAATACTTTTTGTTTTAAACTCTCGATTTAAATATTCCTAAGCAAAGTTGAGAATATATATGAAGAGCGTGAGTAACGTGATGTATAAAAATGGCTATTGCAAGAAGGAAATAAGAAATTTTGAGTAAAAACGAAAAATTAAATGTGAAAGAAAAAATGTCAAATGTTGATCGATTACCATATGCTTTACTATGCCTACAATGCATGACAGATTAAAGGGAGCATGACGTTACCGGCAGAAAGTTATTAGGAAAGGCGGAAAATTTTGAATTTTTAATGAATTTTTATTCATTAATTATAATTAATAATTATAATTAATTAATTTATTAATTATAATTAATTAATAACTAAATATTATTTGCGTTCACTTGGATTTCTTTTCAATTTCAAAATTTTCCGCCTTTCCTAATAACTTTCTGCCGGTAACGTCATGCTCCCTTTAATCTGTCATGCATTGTAGGCATAGTAAAGCATATGGTAATCGATCAACATTTGACATTTTTTCTTTCACATTTAATTTTTCGTTTTTACTCAAAATTTCTTATTTCCTTCTTGCAATAGCCATTTTTATACATCACGTTACTCACGCTCTTCATATATATTCTCAACTTTGCTTAGGAATATTTAAATCGAGAGTTTAAAACAAAAAGTATTCACGGTGAGCAAAATGTATTCACCGTAACCCACCAATACGGTTTTGTCGCGAAAACGCATTCACCGAACGTCACCACCAATACTTTTTTTCTATTCTGAATACTTTTTTTTTACTGGGTGGTTGTATTTGGAACTGGATAATCACGAATCGCCTCTACATGTTTTTTACTTTGTCGAATGCCATTTCCATCAATCAAATATCCTAAATATTCGATTTCCTTTTTAAGAAACTGGCATTTTTGCAAATTCAATTCAAGTCCGCGTAATCTCATTATATCAATTACTTGTTTCAAAATTTCGAAATGTTCCTCTAAATCGGCAGTAGCAATAAGTAAATCGTCTAGGTAAAACAAAAATTTACCTTTTTCGATCAAAGACTGAAATATTAAGAAAATATATCTCGAAAAATGAGCAGGGCCATTAACAGTACCGAAAGGAAGTTTAATGAACTCGTATTGACCTTCAGGAGTCACGAAAGACGTAAGTGGAATGGATTCTTCGTCTAGCCACATGTGATGGAAACCATCTTTGAGGTCTAAACTTGTAAACCATTTCTTTTCACCTAATTGATCAATTTGATCTTCCATTCGCGGCAAGGGATATAGATATTTCACCGTTATTTTATTCAGTGCGCGATAATCTATACAAAGTCTGTACTCTCCATTTTTTCGTCGGATAAGTACAACTGGACAGCTACAAGAAGAATTACTGGCTCGCAAAATTCCTCTATCTTGAAGTGATTTAACGATATCACGTGTCGCTTTTCTCTCGGCCCAAGACGTTCTCCTAGGTTTACTCTGAAAATTTGCATTTGATGTCAATTGTATTTTAATTTTATAGTTAAAAGGCTCAACTTCAGTTTTATTATTTAAATAATCGTCTAACCATTCAGAAAGTTTTGATTTCAATTCTAAAGGTACATCTTTATCTAGACCCATAACTATTTCGTCTATTTGATCCGGCTCCTCAAAACAGCCAATTTGCAAAATCTCGTTATCAATGTCAAAACCATTATCCACTGATTCAGAAATTACTGGCGGAGAATAGTTTAATGTTACATTCTGACCTTCCAAAACAATTTTCATTCCTGGCATTTGAGTAAAATTTCGTCCCAATAACAAAGCGTATGTCATTGTGGAGTCTGGTGCTACAGCGAACCTAACCTTAAAATTTTGACCAGGTAAAACGTCAACTTTTATTTGCACATCGATATATCCATGTATAATTAGCGGAGACTTATTTAATCCGCCAAAATTAAGACGTTCGACATCATCTAGAAAATCATATTTACAAAACAATTCATTATACGTACTTTCTTTCATTAAATTTATACCGTTATCAGAATCGACAAAGGTTTTTACATACCTATTATTTGATTCGACGTCACTAACCTGTACATAATAGGCACTATCGTAAGCTTTAAGAAATTGACTACTCCCTGCAATATTAGGAAAGTTGTAGTTCTGTCTATCGTCTCTCGAAGGATGCTCCACCACCGCCGTCGTACTATCTGGAACTTGATCCGGTCTTCTGTTTACAAAATGTCGACTCGTACTCGTTGCTGCTGTTGAAGTAGTATTTAGTGATGATCTGATCGAACAATTATGGTAAATATGTCCCAAGCTGCCACATTCAAAACAGGAACCTCTCTCTCGTCTCGGCTTCACGCAATCCTTAGAAATGTGTCCATCTTCATTGCAATTATAGCACTTAGTCGTCGAATTTCTGCCAGGTTGTGGTTTCGTCTGCGGTGTGTTGACAAACGTCACTGACCTCTTTGGCAGATTATTTGGTGGATCCGTGGCGCCACCTCTTGGAGCCCTCTTTAACTGATCTTCCGTAATTAATGTTGCTAATTCTAGCAAATCATTTATTGTTTTAGATTTTGCTGCTAAAAGTTGTGTTTTCAGTACATAATCGTTGACACCTTGTATAATATACTGAATTTTGTAGAGTTCCTGTAATTTTAGCTTATTCATAAGCTTCAATTTGTCGAAAAGATATGTAGAGAATTTTTCTCCTGGTTTCCACACACGACTTTCTATTTTTCGAATCAGAGAAACGTGGCTCTCATGAGATCCAAACATACGTATCATAGCAACTTTTAAATCATTCCACTGCATAGCAATCGTCCCTTCGGTGTAATCATACCAATCTCTGACACGTCCGTCGACTTGGCGTATTTTCTAATTCGGTCATAAATTAACAATCGGATCACTAATCGTCCCTGATCCCACTTCTGATTCTATAAGACACGTAAAGGAACAGTAATAAATTAAACGTATTTTAATTTATTAGTGAATATATATATTTAAAATCGGAATTTCGTAAAGTGTACATTAAAAGCGAACATAAGAATTTGACGCCGTATCGTCTTCTCTTCTTTTCTAAAACGGAAGAGCGATTGCAGCGCCATAATTTATATAAATCTCCGCTAAAATGAGCGGATTAGTACTTTTGTTTCCCACACGGAAAAGTTTTTGGGCGAGCAACTCTATTTGCTCTAGTAACGCTGCGCAACTTCACGTCTGGTGGAGCAGTAGTCGCAAAAAGATAACGCAGCAGGCCAGCATTGGACGAGCTGCTCTACCAGTCGTGTATGTACCACTGACTTTCAGCGCAGCTCGTCCAACACTGGGTGAGCAGCGTTCCCAGTAGAGAAAGAAGCTCACTCATTTACAAGGCGATATGCCTTCTCTCTTTTAGGAAACCTTCTCTACGCGCGGAGAACGCAGCTCGCCCGAAAACTTTTCCGTGCATTTTAATAATTTAATATTACATATTCGATAAGTTTTAAAATTAAATGCTACATCTGTGATATAGATAAGAAGGTAATATCGATGACACATTAATGTACCAAATGTGTTAAATACATATTCAATAAAGTATCAAATATGCATAATTTGTACTTTGAGTATTTTTGTATTTTTCTAAGTTGATAATAAAAATATTTTAAATTAATAATTGTCTTAAAAATATGTAATATTAACCATATTTTATAATGTTACTTTCCTTCTCGGGGGTTAGGAGGAAAGTAACAAATGCAGAGGTCGTAAAAAAGTCATGCTGTGAACTGGTTATTTAATCTAAATGTCTAATTCAAATTTTATTTAACAGGTGAAAGTCCAAGCTTTCAATTATCTTATTATTACATAGCAAGTTCTCTATATTTTTCCTGTAATATTCGCGTTAAAATACACCAGTATGCCAAATTTTAGCCCTCCACGTTGAATAAATTAGAAGTTAAGGGGGAGGGGTCACTTTTTGTGCATTTTTGGCCAAAAATCATGTTATTTCCTTGACAACGCTATGGCCATCACCCCCAATCACATTCTCTATATTGTTCCTGTAATCTACGTGTGAAAATATGTACCTGTACCAAATTTGAGCTCTCTAGGTCAAATAGTTTAGCCGCTAGGAGGGGGGGGCACGATTTGGCTACGGACACAAGAGTCTCACCAATAGGGTTCCGCCGGTACACCGTAGGTGTACGGAACCCTAAAAACTGATTTTTATTACTTTCCTTTTCGGTTTCCCTTATGTGCAACTCGGGAGGAAAATGATTTCCTCGCTATAAATGCACAATATACTATTCACAGGGGATTTTTCAAAGCTAATCTATATTATTATTATTATTTACTCAATTGTTTTTTTATTATATTTACACAAAGTTTTGATAAAATAAATGCTTAAATTCTACGTTACGCACTCTGGTAGCGCTTGGCGGAAATGGTGGAACGTTGGTTGCCATAAACAAAATACGACTTAGAAAAAAATGACCTATACAAAACATTCTTATTTTTTCACGTAGAATCGATTGACGTTAACAGATTTCAAAAAAAAATTTAATTTTTGTTAATTTGTTTAAACAATTGTTGGTAAACAATTGGAAATTAAAAACAAAAACAGGTATATCTTTTTTTCCATTTGCCTATGAATTTAATTGTTATTTTTACTTAAAATCCATTTGTTTAAGCTTGGGATAAAACACCCTTTACGCAGTATTGTAAACAATTCGTGTATTGAGAACGTTTTTAGATTAATTTTTCTATGAATTTTATATTTCCTTTTTCCATTTTCAAGTGCATTTCAGCATTCTTCTGTAATTTACGGGCCATTTTTAGAAATATTCCTTCATATCACATTGATTTTCTACGGTGACCCGACCGTAACGACATTTTTTTAAATTTGTTATAACTTTTCCAATTTTTGTCTAGACTTTTTCTGTACAGAATTTTTTATTATACCAAAAAGAAATTTTGTTATTTAGAATAATGTATTAAGTGCAAAATTGAATAAAGATACTTTTACTAAATACTTTTGTAGTAAAACCTAAAACCTAGTAAATTTTAATAGAACAGTAAAATTTACATCGAAAGTTGGTTATTAGAGTCTATTTTACTCTCTTCCTTTTTCTTTCTTCATATTCAAGGTTGTTTTGATGTTTTTTCTTTTATGGTTTTTATTTCTTTTATTCAATTTTTTTTACTTTATATTATTATTCTTATTATTTTCTTTAGGGAAGTCTGCCAAAATTCAAAATCTTCTTGTATTGGGTAGTACATAATTGTTATTCTGGTGAAAGGTAAATTGCTCGTCTTTTACTCAGAATTGAGTCAAGCAGCTGTGTTGCAGAAATTTTTCAGACATACCGAATTCTTAATTAACTCTATACTTGAAAACTATGCAAGAAGACGCAAATATTCATGAAAAGAGACATTTGTCGCTCTTTTTTTAAATACATTTCTTTTGTCATGAAATAAAGGAAAATCTTCACTCTTTCTTTCCTTTTTACTTTGCAAACTCAATTATTTATATATACATATCCTTTATTCTTTCCTGGTTAATTAATTAACAAACATTTATTTTAAATAACGAGAAGAAACGTACAGTTTTTCGAATTCGTGCTTTACTTTCTTTTTCCTCTTATTTTCACTTTTCTCACTAAGAAAATGTTAACAAAAAATATTTTTAATAAATTACACAGATAAAAAATAAATATTAAATTTTGTCAAGGTATTTTATAATTTGGGAAGAAAATGCAACAATTCCCAATGGGAAATTTACAACTGGCGGAGTACTGCACCAGCACTGTCAGTACTGGCAGCTACACTGACAGACAGCACTGGCATAACGCTGGGATGATAACACTGTGTAACTCTGGCGAAGTACTGCCTGCCAGTGCTACCAGACAGCGCTGGCGCAGCACTGGACCAGTGCTGGCTGAGAATATTGCCACAATAAATGCCGTATTGGTATTAATTAGTGGTAAATTCATAATTATAAATAATTAAATAACAAAATGATAAATAATATTAATAAATAGTAATTATTCATAAAGTATTTCTCTTTAATTTTTAAAGAAATTGTAATTAAGATGGAGACTAACAATGGATATAGTAAATGAAGTTGAAAAAAATTGTTTATAACATTTAAAAATTAAATAATAGACAATTACAGTAAGTGTGCATTAGATTTTCATATTTTAGTAACTAACGATTGGAATCTAGAAATATCGCAAACCTATGAAAATAAACAAAATTGCTCACGAGGGGAATCGAACCTACGACCTACGGATTTACAGACTAACGCTCTAACCACTATGCTAACGACACACGTGTACAGTAAAGTTTTAATATCTCAGTATCAATCAGACTTACAATTATTAAATCAAAGATGAGAAAAAATAGGGATACGTTAGAAGTAATAAATTGAATTAAAATAAATTAAACTAAATTTTAAATAATATAGAATTAAATAACTTTACTTATTGCATTTAACATTTTACAAGTGGTGATTTTTTAATAATTTTTTATTCGTAGTAAGAAGTATAATAGAATTTTAATAACCAAATTATTGTTTAAATAATAATTTAATTTGTTTAAATAATTTATTATTTATTAAAATTAAACTATTATGTTAAATTATTATTAAATTTAATAAAAATAAAAAATGAATAACTGAAATGTAAAATATCAATTGTTTGCAATTAATTTATATTTATAAACATTCATAAACTTTTTTTATAATTTTTTTCAAGATTATGTCAAAAAAGCAATGTTGGCAACGAGCGTTGTGAACAATTTTTCAATACTCAGCCAGCACTTGCCACCGTGGCTTGTTCAAGCTTTGGCGAAACAAAAATTTTGTACTGCGCTAGCATTAATTGTCGAGGCTCGGCTAAACTACAGCCGAACAATCGTCTGAGTACTAAGCCAGTGGTAAACATCGGTACTACACTGGCATTTCCCATTGGGAAAGCGAAATTTTGTAATACAAGAAATAGATAACTTAATAAACAAGTTGTTTATTCCACGAACATTTAGCTTTCTCAATATAATATACACCAATTTTTCAATCTTTTATTGAATAATAATTATTTTAAAATAAAATTTTAACAATCTCAAGAAATTCAAAATTTTACCTTTTTTGGAAAAATATAAATAGCGATTACTTTTATACATTTTGATGAAATATATACTTTATATACATCAATCGATTCGTTTTAATGTCAGGAACGTAAGTTTGATCAGAATTAACCAAAAACATTAGTTTTTTTTATAAGAGATAAAACGGACAGATTTCTTTTGCATGAACTTGTTACTTTACTGCCCTAGAAAAATTTTATGAGGTACAAAAAAACATTGATGTACCTGAATCGCCTAAAACTTACTGTTTACATTTACCACGAGATTTTGAAATTTTCCTAAAATTCGGGGTAAATTTAAACACCACTGTAGATAAGCGAGGTTTATTAAGAACAAAATTATTTTAAGTATACTACTGTTTTAAGCGATGGAAAAACAGAAAAAAATACTTAAACAGTAAAACTTTGATTTGTAAAATAATGAAAAGGCCTATTTTACTGTTTGTTATTTTACACTATAAATATTTAATACGGTCAAACAAACAAAAATCACTATTAAAACTTTGATTTTCAATCATTTTTGCATTACAAGATAACTTACACTATGGCATTGCCAATTGTCAAAATAAAATATTGGCAATACTCAGAACATCTTGTATAGGTGAGCAGAGGTAAAAATATTGACGTCGTATACTTATTTTTAAATTAGGAAATTTAGCTGAAACATCTTGTTTACATTTACCCCAAATTATGACCCTATCTTAGTTTGTTTTAATAATATTTTACTATTTTTTGTGTAACAATTTCTTTTAGACGCGTATTTCTCAAAATTGTAAACTCTATTTTTTATAAAATTTAATATTTATTTTCTTCCATCTAATTATAATTAAACAATTGATCTCCATGTGACTGTTAGAAATTCAATGGTAATTTTTTCGACCACTATTATATTTAAATATTTCATAAATTAAGCTGAAATTTTGTAAGAAAGTCTAAAATATAATAAAACAGTGCAGTGACATGCAAAAGTTTTAATAATTCAAAAATAAATTGTAATAAAACATTTTAAAATCGGTAAAGACAAGAAATTATTTAGAAGTGACAGTGACTACTGGTAATTTTAAAGTAATTTGTAATAATGAATTTAAAAAATATAAAAGCTTTTGCACGTCACTGCCCTTTTTTATTATATTTTATACTTTCGTACAAAATTTCAAGAGAAAAGTGACCGAAAAAATTACCATTGTATTTCTAACATTCACATTCTATTGCGAATTATTGTGAACAGAAAAATAGAAAATAAAGTTTTTTAATTACATATTGTTCAAAAATAAAATTAGTTAACTTTTTTTATTTTAATTAATTTTTGCTAAGGAGTATACGTGCCTAGAGTGAAGGTTAAATATTTAAATCTATTAGTGGAAAATTTTGAGCCCAATATATTTAAAAATAGTCTTGACCAATGCGTTCGGTTAATTTTATTTCCGCCTAATGAATGAATTGGATTACAAGAAAAATAGAAAATTTTTCATCTACGTATCATAATTTCTCAACATTTGTATATTGAACAAATTAAACAAGAATGTAAATTTTTCGTTAAAAACATTAATTATGTATCTATTTTTTATTTTCAACAAAATGAATAATTAACAAGTATGTAAAATCACTTTTAAAATGCTAATTGCTTTTTGGAAATTTTATTGAATGTTTAACAAGAATATAAAACTACTGTTTAAATATAAATTTACTATTTAAATGTCAAATACATTACTGTTTAAATATTACCATTTACAACTTATTGTTTTAAATATTAATACCTTAAATAATACTCCTTTAAATATTACTGTTTTAAATAAAACTATTTTTTAAATATTACTTTCAAATACCTTTAATTACCTTTGAATGCTTATGCCTTAAATATTAATTACTCTTTAAAACATTGAAATGTTTTTAAAAGTTAATTAACATAAATTATTTATCAATCATATAAAAGAATAATCCTTATAGAAATTTTCGATAGTGCCCAGGCGGAAAAGTCGGACGAATGCCGGATCATCCAACCGTCAAGGATCCGCGCCGATTGATTTGGAGAGTTAATGCCGGTACAGGCAGTCTGTACCGATTCGGGTGTTAATGTCTGCTGGCGCGGTACAAAGACGGATCCGACCGCCGGATCAAAATTTATACTGTGTTGTAATGGCTGTGCGTCCGGCTCGGTACAGATTTGATGCCGCCGAACAACCGGCGTTGTACTGGTATTCGTCCGCCTGGCAACCGGAGCGGTGCAGGTATTCTACTAGAACGTGACTATGTGTTGTAATGGCTGTACGTCCAGCTCGATACAAATTTGATGCCGCCGAACAACCGGCGTTGTACTGGCATTCGTCCGTCTGACAACCCGAGCGGTACAGACATTCTACCGACTGCGGACTAATATCATTTATGTTCTTATTATTAAGATTTCAATTAATAATAGTATGCTAAGAATATGGTTATTGTCATTGTTTTTCTAAAACAATTTAATGTTTTCTAAAATAATTTTTTTTTTAATTAACACATTATTTAGAATTTTCAGAAACAGATTTTTTACAATGCAAAAATTTAGCTATAGTCTTATTGTTTCAATAAAAATTAATAAAATAATAATTATAGTAATAAAAATTTTTAATCTATTATGTTGTAAAAAATTTTTGTAGGAGAATTGTTTAAAGTTTAAATATTAAAAAAAGAATTAACAATACAATAGAATATAAAATTCAATTTTAAAAATTATTGAATTTGAAAAATAGGGTTTAATTATATTTTTATTTATTAATTAACAAATAAATTAAAGAATGAAATTTTTTTGTTATCAAATTTTTAAAATATTTATAAATAAAGTATACAGATAATTATTTATAAATATAAAAAAATGAATAATAAAAATAATAAATAAATATAATAATAATAATAATAGAATAATTAAAAAAATAAAAATTTTAAAATATTGTTTTAAAACACTAGATTTATTTACATAATATTCATAAAATGCTAAAATATTCCAAAGTATTTGTAAAATTATTATTTATTGTTTGCTTCGTAGCGGTATTACATATGGACATTATTATGCTCAGATCCGCATGCGAGCGAATAGCGTAGTGGTTAGCGTGTTAGACTTCGGTGCTTCGATTAGGAATAGCTTGGGCTTCGTATCCCACTTGCGAGCGTTTAGAATTTTAATGTGTAAAAAAAATGTAGAATGTGTTAAAAATGCTGGAAATGATCTATAAATAAATATTAATTAACATGCACCATGCATAGTTAATGAAATATTTTTTTATTTTATTTTTCAATAGAAAATATAATTTAGTCTGGCTAGACGGGCGAATGCCAGTAGAACGCCGGTCCGCTGAAGCGAGTCGTCTTTGAAAGAATATTTGGCCCGCCGCGGTTGCTAGAGCGGACGAATGCCGGTACAACGCCGGTTGTTCGGCGGCATGAAATTTGTACTGAGCCGGACGCGCAGCCACTACAACACATTGTCATGTTCCAGTAGAAAGCCTGCACCGATCCGGTGCAGGCGAATGTCAGTACAGTCTTACCGACGTCTGTACAGGCGCGGTACGATGCCAGTGGTAAATTTCCGCCTGGGTGATTAAATTTTATTCAGAGTTTAATATAATATATTATATTACTATTTAATTTATTACAATGGAACTTTTAAAACGAGATTCAAATACTTAATTTTTTAGTACAAAACTCTTGTTATTCGTACTTATATACAAAATCGACAATCTAATGCGATTAGAGAATGATTAACAAAAATCTTTTCAAGGTTGATTCTAAAATTTAAATATTTTAAAATCTGTCAATTTCCTTAAAATATTTTTAAAAATTTCCTTTTCCCTTTATTATAACAATGTAACTTCAAAATTATAATAGTAGTGCCTATAAATTTACAGTAAATATTAATAATAATAATATTTTATTATTATAATATTATACACTTTATCACTGGCATTTAAATCGTCTCATTATTGTGCCAGCATCGGCAGCGATCCTCAATTTTTCTAATTTGCCGAAATTGAGCCAAATATCGGCCTAACATTGGCACATATGCTCATAATTTCTAATTTGCTGAAACTAACCCGAATTTTGGATCAATAATGGGGCATTAACGGCCCAAGTAACGAATCAGTAATGGCAAATTATTATTGCCAATGATGTGACGAGTGTTGTCCGACTACTGGGCCAATATTAGCACCGATCCTTAAGTATTCCAGATTTAATAATGGCAAATTAATACTGCTAATGACGATACGTGCCTTCGTCGATTACTGGGCCAATGGTGGCATCAATTATCAGATATATTCTAATTTTTCAAGATTGGGCCGACTCTTGCCCAATAATGGCACATTCACGGCAAAGTTGATCAACATTAAATAGAAAAATACAATTGTCAGTGATATGACAAAGAGCGACTGAGGGACGGCCCAGTAATGGTATATTAATGTCTAAAATGTTGTATCTACGATGGCAATTTATAATTGCCAATATATTGGGACGTAGATCGACCCAATAAAGGCACATTCTTAGCACATCAATGACTAAAATGTTATATCTATGATGGGAAATTATAACTGACAACATTAAAACGTAGCTCGGCCCAGCAATATCGCACATTCTTGGCACATCAATCACTAAAATGTATCTAAGATGACAAATTGTAATTGCTAATATTGATACGTAGCTTGGCCCAATAATAGCACATTATTGGCCCATTAATGACTAAAATGTTGTATCTAAAATATCAAATTATAATTGCCAATATTAGGACGTAGCTTGGCCCACATTAATGGCTAAAATGTTATATCAATGATAGCAAATTACAATTGCTAATAATGGGACGTAAATCGGTCCATTGTTGACCAGTAGTATAGCTTATAATAACCTTTACGCTCTCTCGACTTCACGTCAGCGTAGTGAAGTGTTAGGCTGTGGTGCATCAGGTTGGGCAAAGAAACGGCACCAATATTGGGTCAATAATGGCTGCCGGTTGTTGGCCGCCGACGTCCAACCGTGGTTAACACCTCAAGAATCGTTGCAAAGTTGGACCAATGTTATCTGACAAGACTCGGTGCCAGCTATGCCAATACTGGGTCAGTGTTGAGCCGCGTTAGTTTTCCCACTTGGGTAATAATTGTTAATGATTTTTTAATGAAAGTCAATTTTTTTTAAACAACTGTTACTATTACTAATTAAAGTATTCTTTGAACCGTATTAAAAAAACCTACAAACGTATAAATGAAAATCCCTTATCTGCCTTACAAAAAAACTGTTATATATTTCTTAAAGGGTAAAACACTAATAATTATTTAAATCGTATATACGTTGATATGGAACTTACCCAACTGATACTTCCCTGCCAAAATTTTATGGTTTGACAAAAATTCACAAGGATAATTGTTCACTGAGACCATTTATATCAAATGGAGGATCTCCAACAGAATTTTTGGCCAAACATCATTATAATGTATTATCCGAAGCTATTGAAAAGCCGAAGTCACATATTCGAAATAGTTACGAATTTGTTAAAAAAATTATTGACATAGAAATACCAGACGAATATATATTTGTAAGTTTCGATGTTACTTCTTTGTTTACGAATGTCGGCCTTGAGCATGTTACACGCATTATGGAACAAAAATATGCAATAATTATCCCTAGATCTTGTAATATTCCATTAGATGAAATTATCGACGCATGTAGTTTTCTTATGGAAAACACTTATTTTAAATTCAACGAAAAATTGTATAAGCGAACATATGGTTCTCCGATGGAGTCACTAGTTTCGGGACTGTTTGCTGATTTAGTTATGTCCGACCTTGAAGTAACATGCCTCGATTAATTGTCTTTTAAACCACTTTTTTACTATCGTTATGTGGATGATATTATAACTTTTATACCACAGAGAAAAATCTCAGAAATGTTAGATATTTTCAACTCGTATGACAATATACTGCAGTTCACTTTCGAAATAGAAAAAAATAACTCTATTAATTTTTTAGATGTTTTAATCATTAACAATAATAACAAAATTAAAACTGCGACTGGTACCAAAAACCAACCTTTTCTAGAAGAATATTAAATTTCAACTCTCAACATCCCTACTCTCAGAAGATTGCACTAATATACAACCTTACTGATAGAGCAATAAAACTTTCAAACAAATGTTTTCATGGGGAAAATATAAAATTCATTAAAAGCTTACTTATTGACAACAGTTACCCCAGGCTACTTATAGACAAACATATCAAAAAACGCATTTGCAAAATAAATTCAAATATTTCAATTAGCAAAAATAAGAATAATTATTATAAATTAATACCAAAAATAAGTTTACCGTACATAAAAGACTTCTATGAAAGAACAAAGTCTAACCTAAGAAGATACAACATCCATTCTCTTCCCCTAGGTAATTATAATAATAATTTCATTAAGAAAGGTAAAAACAATACAAACGAAAATGAAACCGTGAACTCTGTCTATAAAATTAATTGTAAAAACTGCCCCGTTTCATATGCAGGTGAATCAAAACGCATGATAGAAAAGCGCGTATACTAGAATAAAAACTCTAGAGAGATCTCAAGGTCCTAAATCTGCCTTCAAATGTATTCATTCACATCTTAAATTGTATTGTGTCTTTTTGAATGTATTTCGATTCCTCTGTTTTCATCGATTGAATAATTTAGTTGACGTGACATTCGTCCGTCCACACGTGCCTTCAAACACGATTCTGATCAGTACGAAAATTTGTATTATACTCATTCATATTATTTATGTTAATATTAATTATTTAATGTTTTTATTATATGTAAAAAAAATGTTTCAACAAATAATTTTTTCCAAATAAATTTTAGTTTCTGATGAATACGATTGTTATCGTCGAAACGTTAAAAAAGAAGATTATCTTTTTATTTGACTCGGAAAGAATGATTTTTCTCACCTATAGGTATTATTATTTTTGTAGTTATTAGTTTACATTAATTAAATGTAAAAATTAATTATTATTATTTATTATACACTGCGGTATTACTATTATTGTTTTTACTATTGTTAAAAATAAAAAAACAAAAAATGTAAGAATACCAAATAAGGAAAAAATACGAAAAGTGAAAAATATTCAAAGCGCTTAGAGAAAAATAAAATGTAGTTAAAACTATAAATATGACAAACTAATAACAATTTTATTCAGTATTATAGAATAGGAATTTTTTCCTGTTATAAATATATAAAAGTGATAGTAAAATGTGTAAAATGATTAAAGTATATGGCCCTGGATATACATATATAAATATGTATGTGTGTGGTATATAGTATTACATAGCAAATTGTATATAAACACCTACTCCAGATAATATTCTGTGCTGTTAGATTCTTCTCTCTTATTGTTACTCTCTCGTATATATATATATATATATATATATATATATATATATATATATATATATATGGGTAGTTCTACAAACGAAGGAAGAAATTAAAACAAATTTTTGCACAACATTTTTTTTACGTTTAGGTTTTAAAAAGTAGCTTAAGTGGAAGTTAAAAGTATTATCAAAGTTACCTAAAAGTGGCCAGTCAAAAAAATATAAATTGTAAATTGAGAATTTGTTCTTTTTTCGTCTAAAAAATATAAAAACAACGCTTAATAACAAAATGTAGCATACTGGTGAACAGGGAATAAGTTCTACGACACCTCGAGCAACAAAAGTATAAAAACATAAAATATTTTTTTTAATGCATGCTAGGAAACTGAGGATTTGTCTGACCAAATGGCCATTTCGATCACAAAGTACACAATTTTATATATATTGAACTGCAAGTTAAGTAAAATGCAAGTGATATCATATTTTCCTCACAGAACCGAAACTTTCATAAAAATTTATTAAATATTTACTTGCAATATTCGGCATATTTAACTGAAAAGTTTAGTGAAAATTGTGTAAAGATTTAAATGTCCCGATTAAATCAATGTTTAGCGCGAAGCTTTCCTGAACATTTTATGTTTAGAAAATGGGAAGAATATTAATAATATAATAATCGGGACATTTAAATCCGTACACAACTTTCAATAAACATTGGAATTAAATATTCCGAATATTAAAAGTTTTTATGATTCGAAGAAACTGAGAATGAATTCAAGGGACAAAATTTAAGATACTATTTTTAAAATAAAATATAAAGTAATGTAACAATTATTTAAATCTTTGTAAAATACAGCTATTTGAAATTATTATCCAAGTGTAAATTTGTATTTAAACGCTTAAAAATAATGTTTTATAACTTATTAACTTTCATTTTCACAATGGTACATGCTGGGAAACTGAGAATGCTTATTTTTTGCAAAAATATATTTTCCCTCTTTCGTAGAATTACCCATATATATATAGTACTATTATAAAGTTCGCGCAAAATGTGTCCGTTCACGTTCGCTGTTTACAACCAAATGAACAGTTCTTTATCACTGTCATTTCACGTTTGAATCGATACTAATAAATGTTACGTCCCGCGAAACGTCGCTACCGTTATGCACATTCAATGCTAATGTATATTTGTCTTATTATTAATATCTTTTCACAGGCGAGTGAATTTTATTTTCCAATTTTTGCATTTATACCCGGCGCACCTGAGACCTATTACATAACCTAATTTCTACATTCGCACTTCTTTTTTTCTTTTGTCGAAAAAAATTATCAGGAAATGAAATTCTACTTGAAATAATTAATCTTGTTAACTCTCTTTCTACTTTATTTTTGAAAATGGGAATAAATTCAAATTACTCAACATTTCAATTTATTTTTTTAATTTGATAAAACTTGGTAAAATTTAATACAACTCTAAAAATGTATAATTTCGGAAAAATAATTTTGAAGACTAAAGATGAAAGTATAAAAAGGAAATTTCAAAAACAGAGAGGAAATGAAAGAAATAAAAAATAATTTATTAAAAAATAAATTTTTATATTATAGGGACTGCAAATGTTTGTTTAAAATGTATAATTTGAAACTCTTTTAAAAACAAGCAATTCGAAGAAGCTTTTAGAAGGAAATTATATAGAATATAGCAATGTGTAGGAAAAGTAAAGACACACGAAAGATTGAAATCATTTTCGCTTCCTCAAGTTGTTCTGGGTAGAATCGTCTCGAAGAATTCTAACTTTAGGATCAACGCCTATATTGCAAAAAAATGTTTTGTGCCAAATTTATTTTTTATCCCAAACATTCTATGCCTAACATTCTCCATTAATTATTTCTCCACTGACAGAAAAGTATTTCTACTATTACTTTTTTCAAACTTATTTCTAAACGATTTTTATACATAAAATTTTATTATAATTTAAAATTAAAAATTGTAGCTAATTTTAGAAGAATTTTAATGAGTACAATTTTTTAAAATTTAAGAAGTTCATTAATATTTCTAATTACATTAATTAAAAATAGAAGTTTTATAAAATTTTTAATTAAAACCTTTCGAAGTTGATCTATTCATTTAGATAATATTGTAAACGCAACTCTTTTCAAATGTAATTAATTTCAAAATATTTAGATAATATTTAAGTATTTTATTTATTTTATTAAGTATTTATTTTTATGTTTATTTAATATTTAAGTATATTTGAGTAATATTTAAGTAGGGGAGAGTCACTACGGTCAGGACACCTTCTGACATTGTGCCCATAACTTCCGTTATAGACCGAATTTCACGTTGTCAGACATATGGTTGGAAAGATCTTCTAAAGTGGAATGTTTCTTCTGTACATCAGAAAATGTCTGGACAAAAATTGGAAAAATTATAAACAATTAAAAAAAATGTCGTTACGGTCAGGCCACCGTAGGTCCGCAGAAAATCAATGTGATATGAAGGAATATTTCTAAAAAGTGAAATTCGAAAAAATTCGAGTTGAGCCCTTTGAGAAATTCACTATTCAATTAAAAACTATTTTTTTACCTTCTATTTTTAAAAATAGGAATTTTGTTGACACATTGTATTGAGTAATAGAAGTAGTTGAAAATAATTCTTTTAGTTTTAAAAAAGCAGAGAATTCAGTTTTTCACTGTTATTAAAATAAGCAATTTCGTATATTTGTTTTTGAAAAAAAGGAAAAAAAATTGTAATAACCTTAATTTGCTAAACACAATTTTTATCAATGTCATTAAATTAATCAATTATATTACATTTTTTTATAAAAAGGGAAAACAAATTAATAATTTTTATTTACCAATTACAATTTTTCATTTAGAAACAGAAACCGTGAAAATTATTTCCTTTTTTCAACAGCACAGAAAATTGTATTAAAACGATGTGCCAGGGTGGCTAGGATTTCTGGACACCTAGAATACCTAGAAAAGTCATGGATAAATCAGGAAAAAAGTATAAAGTTCTTGGAAAAAAATTTTCTAACAAATTTATATTAATATTTTATATAATATCTTAATTAAAATAGATTTCTAATTTTGTTATTGTTGCAATCAAATAAAATTTTACATACAATTAACAAATTAGTACAACTTTTGAACAATCAATATTTTTAACGAAGAAATGAAAAGTTATTTAATACAATAATAAAAGTTGCATTATTTTAATAAATTGTCCAGAACATAATACTTATTTTTCATAAAAACCATACTACTCATGGAGTATAGAAAAATATTTTATATTTTTTCAGCACTGGAAAACATGAAAAATTCATACAATTTTATCGAATTTATTTCGTAAAATTAAAATTTTTTCTTAGAAAATATATAATATTACATTTAATAATTGAGTAACAAAATTATAAATTAAAGAAAAATTTAATTGGAAATTAAAAGCATTGACATAAATAATGTAAAAAATTGATTTATTTAATTTAATTAGTTAACCTGTTTATTAGATCAGTCTTATTTGAATACTAAATTGTGTTAATTTTTTTTTTTAAATATTATTTGCAATAATATTTAAAATATTTCAATTATACCAGATATGAAAAAAAAATTTAGAAATTAGTCCGATATTCTTATGTCAACCAATAAAATCGCTTACAAGTTAAGAGAAAGATTTTTTTTGTTTCAGTAGTTGGTCGATTAGCTCAGTTAGTTAGGTTGGTTGTTAGGTTTTCGTTTCCACCCGTCAAATCCGCGTTCAATCCCAGTCCCCCCAAATTGTTTTTTAAAATAAAAAAAAACTTTCTCCAAAATTTCTAACATCCTGAACATAATTAAAATAATAAAATAGGCAAACTTAATTTTTTTATTTTACTACACTGAGAGAAGTCCGGGAACTAATACGTCCCGTGCAAGGCTTGAGTGATCATTTTGAATGTTCTTATGTGAACCTTCGATCGGGACGTCTCAAGCCCCGATAAAAATCTTGGAACGTCCCGAAGTGGGATTACTTACAACTTTTAGTGTCGGCCATGAGTTGTCTCTCACATGCGAGAACAATGTTTGACCGATTCGGGGTGTCTGAGCCCTAGATTCGAGACATCTCAAACGCGACAAGCAGAGTAGCTTATAGCGACGTCTAGCGGGAACTATTAAGTCCTGGGCTTCTCTCAGTGTATAATATTATTTTTTAAACATTTAACAAATATTGGTTTTATTATTTTTTGAGAAAACTTTCATCCATAACCTATCTAAAAATTATCAGTCAATTTTTACGATGAACATTTAAAAAAATTTAATTCAAATATTTGGAGAATTTTCATGACGAAAATTTAACGAAAATTTAATTTAAATTTTCAGGAAAGTTTCACGCTAAACATTTATTGAAGTGGGACATATAAATCTTTACACAATTTTCTCTAAACTATTCCAGTAAATACTTCCAAGTTTGCAAGTAAATATTTACTAAATATTTAGGAAAGTTTCGTTGCTGTGTGGGCACTAACAAGTATTTACATGCAATGGTAAATGGCACCAGTTTGTTACAACTAAGAAACCCGAGGTGGCCCAACCGTAGTGACTCTCCCCTATATTTATATTTATTATTTAAATATTTAAGTATTTATTTTAATACTTAAATATTTAAGTATTTATTTTAATATTTATATTTTATATTTAAGTAATATTTAAGTCATATTTAAGTATTTAATTTTAATATTTAAGTAGGGGAGACCGAGGTGAGTTGCAACAGAGGTGAGTTGTAACAAAGCCGATTTCTCGAAAACTATGACCTTTTACAAATTTTGAAAAGCGTAAATTTATTACATTTTTGATTCACTATTTGATGCAAATTTACTTGACCACCTGAGAAAAGTTTTGGAGATGTATTTAATATGTGTGCAAAAAAATTGCTAAAAGTAAGTTTTTGGCCGAAATTTTGATACTTTATTATTCGACACATATTATATTTTTGTTATTCTAATATTTACCATAATAACTGTTGGATATCCTAGTTTTATGAAATGGTTTTGTTTCTTTGTGTCAGTCTCGAAATTTCAAATAAAAAATAATTATTCGAAGCGATGCACAGTTTTTCGCACCTAGGCGAGTTGTAACAGGCTGTTTCAACTCACCTAGGTTTACGCAAATTTGAGCTTGATTGAATAGAGACTGTTTTGACTTTTGCTAAAGTATATTGTTTTATATTATGGTTTTAAAAGTATTTAGAATTTTACAAATTTTCGTGTAAACCACTTTCATATTTTCCAAAGAAAAAAAATATTATTATAGGGTCAGAATTTCTCAAACGGACCACTTTAAAAAAAATATTTTTTAATTCCATCCAAAATAATTTTTTTTACTCCTGGTAGAGTAAAAAAAAGACCCTGAAAATTGTAGACCAAAAAAATTTTTTTTGTTAATGTTATTAACAATTTAGTTTTTTTGTAGTCTTAAATTAAAAAATTTTTTTCTCGAAATCCAGTTGACCGATTTTAAAAATTCAAAAGGGGTTTTCTTCTTCTTGAAACAAAGTATTTAAAAATAATTTTTGTTTTTAAAAAAATTAATTTTTAACTGTTTTTTATATAATTTGTTTATAAATTGTTAATAACAAATTGTGTTCTGGGCCTCCTAGAAAAAAAATAAAAATTGTATTGTATTGCCAATATCCCCCTGAGAAAAAAAACGTTTAGAAAAAAAATGTACATCAATTACAAAAAAAGTTATTAAATAATTAGTGTCGCGGTGCAGTGCGATATATGACTCACAAGCACGGCTCTAATGGCACCTGTGTGCACTGGCGCTACACTATAAGTTTGTACAAATCCTAACAATCTCAATATTTAAGGAAAAAGTAATACAGTTTAATTATCCGTATATTTATATAACATTTTGTTTAAAAAATACTAATATTACAATATACCTAATAAAATAACAATATAATTATATATAGAGTTTAACGTCTTGTATCGCTTTGTACGGCCGCGGATATTATTTACTAATTAACGTTATTTTCATAATTAACGTGGGCAGATCACAATTTGTTATTAACATTTTATAAACAAATTATTTAAAAAACTATTAAAAATAAATTTGTTTAGACACTAAAATTATTTTTAAATACTTTGTATTCTAAAGAAGAAAATACGATTTATTATTTTTAAATCGGTCAACTTTATTTCTAGAAAATTTTTTTTATTTAAGTCAACAAAAGACTAAATTGCCAAGAATATTAACAAAAATTTTGTTGTTCTAAAATTTTTGGGTGTTTTTTTTGTACTTAACGAGGAGTAAAAAAAATTATTTTCGGACTTTTTATAACAACGACGGTGAACGAAATAATTTCAGATTCGAAATTTGCAAAACTTTAATGATTAACTATTTTACTAAAGAGTTTTCATTTATTATTATTTTCGAAAATTTTTTAAAAAATTCTTAGCAAAAATTCAATTGTTTTTATAAATAATAAAATTGTTCGGAATACTTCAAGTACTTTTATAAACAATACACCGAAAAAAATAAAATCTCAAAGTGAGAAGAAAATTTCGCTTAACAGTTATTTTTACATTTTATTTTTAATATACGAAGATTCATGAACAAAAAAAAGGAATTTTTTTTAGATTTGAAAGTTTTTTAACTAAAAGATGACTTTTAATTTTTCTTCATTGATTGGAATTGTCCCTCTGAAATTAAAACAAATTTACATTAAAAAGAAGATTTTTAAGTTTCTTTTGTATTTCTGAACACAGCTTCAAATTGGTTAAAAAATGATATTTAATAAAAAAATATAAAAAAAAAATCCTCTCAATTTGAAAAGAAAAATTTAATGCCCACATATAAGAGAAAAAAATTCTGCAAAAGAAGAGGAATCGTATAAAATTAAAAATATTTTTTTGGGTGTAAAATTCACAGAAGAAATCTAACTATTTTCAATATAATTTTAATAAAATTCTTTGAAATGATTAAATTATTTTTCTAAATAGTAAAAATATTCGTGAGAATTTAATTTTTTGATAGGAATTCAATTATTTTTAATACATTTTATTAAAATTTCTCGAAATGATTCATTTATTTTATTGTAATAAAATTTTTCTAAAAAATTTAATTAGGTACTATTATAAAAAAATTTAAAAAATTGATTTACAAGATCAATTTTTTTATTAAAATTATTTTAAAAAATTTTTAATAAAATATTTATAAAATTCTATTATTTATGGACCAAAATAAGTGAAACCGGCCACTTGGAAAATTTTTGTCTCCAATTTTATATTATGAGTACACTTTTTTCCCCTGAAATATTTTTCAAAAAAAAAATTATTTTGGAAGTAATCAGGTGTTAAAGTTTTGGGTCATTTTATTTTCATTTTATTATTACTTTGAAACAAATAAACATAATTAAGTGAATTTTTTTTAAATTAAAGCTTAAAGTCTATACTTCAAGGATTAAATAAAGCGATTGCTAAAAATGAAAATTTATAATTGTTTTTAACAATTATTTTAAACAATTGCAAATTGAAGAATGTTCTCAATGTTTTTGAAAGATTGAATTACGATGTATTAATGCGCAAAACTCCAAGCTTGAAATAAAAAAAAGAAAAATTAGTAACCTCCAATATTATAGAAATTATGTAGATTTTTTTGACGAAATGCAGGCGAAATTCGACTCGAATTACTGGAAAAAGATAAAATTGCAAACGAATAAATAAGATCGTCTTTTGTTTTATTAGAAACTTCACGCTTTCAAGCGGATTTTTAAGATTAAAAGTGGATTTTTGCCTGCATTTTGTCAAAAAAATCTACATAATTTCTATAATATTGGAGGTTACTGATTTTTCTTTTTTTTATTTCAAGCTTAGAGTTTTGCGCATCATAACATCGTAATTTAATCTTTCAAAAACATTGAGAACATTCTTCAATTTGCAATTGTTTAAAATAATTGTTAAAAACAATTATAAATTTTCATTTTTAGCAATCGCTTTATTTAATCCTTGAAGTATAGACTTTAAGCTTTAATTTAAAAAAAATTCACTTAATTATGTTTATTTGTTTCAAAGTAATAATAAAATGAAAATAAAATGACCCAAAACTTTAACACCTGATTACTTCCAAAATAATTTTTTTTTTTGAAAAATATTTCAGGGGGAAAAAGTGTACTCATATATCTACAAAAATCATGGATAACTTAAAAATTGGAGACAAAAATTTTCCAGGTGGCCGGTTTCACTTATTTTGGCCCTTATAAAATTTTGAATTAAATTTATTTTAAAAAACAGTAATATACATTACTACAAATAAACACGATTACTTTGAATATCAACACAAATTTTATTAAATTCAATTATATTTTCAAAAATTTCAGTTAAAATTATTTATAAACTTATTTAAAAATAATAAATCGGATTTTCTTTTTTATAATACAAAGTATTTTTATTAGGTATATTGTAATATTAGTATTTTTCAAACAAAATGTTATATAAATATACGAATAATTAAACTGTATTACTTTTTCCTTAAATATTAAGATTGTTAGGATTTGTACAAACTTATAGTGTAGCGCCAGTGCACACAGGTGCCATTAGAGCCGTGCTTGTGAGTCATATATCGCTCTGCACCGCATAAACATTTTTCGAGTTGCTCTTTCACATACAAAAGTCAAAATAATTTCTACTTATAGGTTTTTTTTGTTATTGTTGAGCTTGTTGCTCATTTTTAATTTAGTTTTTGGTTTAATTTGATTTATATTGATCTCATAAATTTCCTTACTCTAATTTACTCCTTAATTATTTAAAAATTCGCAGAAAAATTTTTATTATTCTTAAATTTCTATAAAATATGTTATATAATATTATTTTTAGCTATTATACAGCTCAAATTGTTATTATAGATCGTAATTAAATACCAAAGATTGATTTAAAATATCTAATTAGTGTTAAAGAAAGCGAAATATGTGATAACCTAATTCTAAAAATAATTAAGGTATTAAAACGATTGTTTTATTCTTTTCTATTAATAAGATGTCTTTACTAACTAATTAAATTTACTTTACTAACTAAACTAAGCATTAAAAATTAATTTTTTTTCATTAAAATCACAAAATTTGCAACTGTTACAACTAACGTCGACATGTGTTACAACTCACCTTGGTACTAGGTAAGTTGTAACACCGGGAATTGTTTTCGATTTTGCAATTTTTTCGTAAAACCTTACAACTTTTTACATTTTTAATTTTTGGTTCACATACTACACAAAACTACCTATCCAAAAATACAAATTTCATAAAAATAGGACAATTTTTGGCTGAGTTATACTGGATAATGTAAAAATCGTTTCAACTCACCTCGGTCTCCCCTAATATTTATTTTATTATTATATAATTTATAAATAATAACTTTATGACAGTGATTGAAGAATAAAGAATATTAGGAATATATTAAATTTTTTCAAAATGGATGAAGAAAGTGAAAATTAGCGAAATGGTGACAAAGTTTAAAAAAGGAGTCAGCCTGTGGATTCTGTAATGCACATTTAGAGAGAATGGTAAAATAAGTACAGAAAAAAACTAATGTAAAAATAGCTAGGGCATAAACAATCAACAGAAAAATACACTTTCTTTTAATTATAAAATAAATAGATTTTATATAATGTCATTTTTATTCTCTATATTTTTAAAGAGAAAGGTAGAAAACAATGCTTGATGTACTAGAAATTATGCATACTTCGCTAGAGTATGATACACGTTGTCATTATTGCAGCATACCAGTACTATATGCTATATATATATATAAAGCATATACCTATATGCTTCTCGAGTTACTCGTTCTGCTTTCTCATAGTAGAATATATTAAACTAGGTCGATTCAATCGAACTTGTCGTATATTTACTTCTACATGCGGCTCATACATGTGCCTTTAACTATTCTCTCTGTCTCTCTTAAAGGAATACATATTTTATATATGTATACGTATAAGAGAGTTTACTTGGATAGTAGAGTGACAGGATGCATATCTAAACGACTTCAGAATGATACGAAGAAACTCTTTGTCCAACCTGGAAAATGTTGTACACCAAATACAAATACCTATAAACTCGTGAAGAATGTTACAATGCTGCACTTCAAGAATATTATAATGCTACAGAGTTTTTTATAATTTTTAGACTTACACGGAAAAACTTTTTTCAAGAGTCATTACTAAACTTATTCAAGAACTCAGGATATGGGAAAAATTTAGAACTTGTTTTAGAAAAGTTAAATATTCATTAAAGAATTTTCAGGAGTTTTTCTAATGGCTTGGAAATAATTGTTCTTGACGCTGCGACTGAGTTCTTCAGTCACTGCGCCCTGAAAAAGTCTCGAACTATTTAAGAAAGAAGACGAAGCGTAACCAATAGGTATACAGCGCCACTTGGCTTTAAACGCTTTAAAACGATCTAAAACTAAAGTATCGTAACGCGTCCCTGCAGCCGAGTGGCATAAGGCGGAGCGATCTTGAGTCTCGAGGTCTCAAGTTCGACTACTCAGGCGGGCAAATTTTTTTCGCTAATTTTACATTTTTCTATTCTTAAACCAGTTCAGGACTTTTTCAAGAAAATTCAACAAGTAGTCCAGAAATTTACTACAGTTATCCCCGAACAGCTTAAAATAATGTTTCAATCTATGGTTTTGTAGCATTTCTTGTTTTATTTCCATATCCTGAGTTCTTGAATAAGTTTAGTAATGACTCTTGAAAAAAGTTTTTCCGTGTAATGCGTTGCATCTCGAAGGACAAGTTTGTACTTTATAGTTAGACCTACTTTGACTTATACTTGAAATTTGAGATAACCCTAAAATTCAAAGTTAAAAATTACCTAACCATAAGTTTTGACTTAGAAATTCAAAATTTATGTTTAAGCTAAATTCAAACTTTCTGATAAGTATAACAACTATTCATAATACCTATCACAGCACCGTATTTTTCATGAATTTCACAGCAAGTTTGCATTCAGAGTTTTCTTGAAAGTATCAAATTGACACTAAAGTGGATCAAATTGATAAAAATAATTTAGAGCAAATTCGAAGAGTTTTGACAAATATTGAAACGTAAAACATATATCTATCAATTTAAACGTTTATTCGTATATATATATATATATATATATATATATATATATATATATATATATATATATATAACAAAAAAATTTACATTACACATGGCAAATTTTGAAATCACAAGTGTCTAGACGCTTTATTGTCTCAAGAGTTAATAAATAACAACAATTTTTGTTTAATCTAATGCTGAATTGGTAAAATTATAAAATATCTCTATTTCATACTTTTTAAATTAGTTTATTGCAAAATTTGGAAAAACTGCAAGTTTCTAGGTACTTTGTATCAAGAGTTAATAAATAACAACATTTATTTGTTTAAACAAATAACTGAATTGTTAAAATGATAAATTATCTTCATATTTTACTAATCGCGAAATTAGAAAAAAACTGCAAATTTCTAAGTAATTTGTAACAAAAGTTAATAAAACAGTAACATTTATTTATTTATTAAAACAGATACAGACTGCAATATAATTATAATTAGTAAAATATATTTTTAATTTCGTTCGCAGATTTTAAGTTTTGTTTAAGTTGGTGCTAAACACTAGAAGATATTGCAGTTTGAATGTGGGCTGACCCACCCACGTCCAACCCAGGCCCTACCTGGGATTCCTAGTTTCATTAGCAAAAATTTCTAAGTCCAAATTTAAAAAATTTTTTTGCAACAAAAAATTAATGTTAAAAATGATTTGGAACAATGAAAAACGTGTTTTTAACATAAATTTTTTGACATTTTTTTAAAAAGTGGATCACCCACTTAATTAATAAGCAAAAATTTCCAAGTCCAAAAGACCAATATTTTTTTAGACCAAAACAAATTAATGTTAAAAATGATTGAGAACAATGAAAAACCTGTTTTTAACGAAAATGTATAGATATTTTTTTCTTGATATAATATAAATATATTAATTTTTGAATTTTTATATTTGAATATTATTTTATTATTATTATTATTGTTGTTGTTAAACTATTTTTTTTATTTATTATGGTGTATTAGTGTCAATAAATACTATATTGAATCATCAAAAGCAAGTCAACAAGTCACTGACAATAAAAATTTTGATCTCAACTAGTTTCATTAGCATAGTGGTTAGGGCGTTAGTCTCGTAGTCCGTAGGTCATAGGTTCGATTCCAGCGTGCGTTAGATTTTACTTGCTTCTTAGGTTTGCGTTTATTCCGATTTTTTGCATTATATTTGTATAAGTATGCAATTTAAAGATTATGTATTCTGTAAAATTATTTAATTAACAAATTTCTAATTTTTTTATAATTTTTAATGTATATATTAGAGGAATATATATTAATCTCTGCATATAAGTACTAACATTATTTATGAATTCGCTTTTGGTCATCATTTAATTGAAAAAAATAATAATTAATTAAAACTAATACTTATTATTATAAATTTAAGTTATTTCTTTAACAAATATTATAAACTAATTAAAATTATAATGAAATAGAAAATACTGTCTGAGATGGTCTTTTCTAGGTCCAAAAATGGACCCACAAACTGGTCCTAACTAGACTGCCAAGTTAGGACCAGGCTAAAATCGCGTCACCAGCCATTGTTGGTCCAAACTACACTGCCTACTTAGGTCCAAGCTATTAACAGGGCAAAATAGGTAGGATCATGCTAGGACCAATTTTCGAGTTATTTGAAATTTAATACTTTTTTGAGAAAAACCTTATTTTTTTTATTTTTTATTATCAATCTACATGTTTTGACAAGTCAAATCATGAGGTTTTTATTAATTTATCGTTAATTTAAGTGTTTAACTTTATTGGTTCTTTAGAAAAAGAAAAGGGCCCATTTTATCGGTCCTTTGCAAAAATATTCCGTATTTCTTAAATGGAGGGTCAACAAAATTAAAACCTCTTCATTTGTCATCTTTAAAGTACCATGAACTCAAAACAATTATTATCTGAATAAATTCCGAGAAGAACCAGAGATATTAATGTTAGAGTCATTGATTACGTATAGTCGTAGATGTAAAAAATGTCGATATTTCGTCAAAATTTTATAATAAAGCCTGTTAAAAATTTTGTAATAAGTTCAATTTCTATTCTTTACCTTCAAATGACACAATAAAATTGTTCCCAATCATTAATCTTATACAAAAATGGTTTATTAATAAGAAAATCGCCTTTTTAGAAAAGGGCCCATTTTGTCGGTTTTATGTATTTTTAAAATTAAGGGGGGAGTGGTTTTAAAAATTTGAAACCTATTGGTTTTTCATCTTTAAGGTGCCCTGGACTGAAAACAATTATTATCTGAATAACTTCCCAGAAGAACCAGAGATATCACAATTAATAGGTATCACAATTTTTAATTCCGTTTTTCTCGAAATGAGGTATTTGTCATTATAAACTTTGAAATTCTGTAACTCATCGAGTTTTTGACCAAAAAAGTTGTATGACCACTCAAAATTTTCGTAATTATTTATAATTTTTTGTACAAATAAAAACGAACAAGAATATAATTAGAGGATTTTTCAGTTTTTGAAGTTCGAATTGTAATTTTAGTAAGAGGGTCGCCGCGCACTGATTTACAATATTGGAGGATGAAATGCGATAATGGGATGCACCGTTGTTGAATTCAAAAACTGCGTGTGATGATCGATGAGCTTAAGAGGGGTTTATTCAGCACTCACTTGTGGTTTTGTATATAATGTAACCGTGAGCGTTCATGCTGCGTTCCACGTGAGGTGCGATTTTAAAGATTTACTACAAACAAGCAGATACTTTATGATACCACTTAGCAGAAGTCAATTCGTCGATTGCACACCATATCCCATCTTCAATTTTCGTAATCAAAAAAGCCGTCAAAGGTCGTATTTAACAAGACATAAAATATATATATATTTAAAAAGATTTAAACTGTGCGTGCAAAATAACATTACTCGGATAATTACATAATGTTTTGATATATATATATATATATATATGGGCAATTCCACGTGAGATTTTAGTCGACCTCTTAAAATCGTCCAAAAATATTTTTTTTCTATTCTGTATCGAAAAAAAACAGATACGTATTTTTTTATTTTTGTTTAATTGTCAAAATTTTTGAGTTATGAATTTTCGAAATTTGGCATTTTTAATCATAGACCTATATTCAGTTGCTTATAAGTCCGAAAACATTGAGTTTAGAAAAAAGTTGTCAAAGAACGAAAGTTTTAGTTTTCTTTCGACTTTTAGGAAATGAAAACAAAATTTTTTTTTCATTTTTTATTAAAAAAATAAAAAAAATTTATAAACAAATTAATTTTTTTTAACTTTGGGTATGATAAATTTCAAATTTTTTAACCCATTAAACTTGTCAGGCCCACTCTGAAACTTTTTGCAAAACCTTCTTATCATTTACAGGTATGTTTTAAAAAAAGAAAATTTAAAATTTATCATACCCAAAGTTAAAAAAAATTAATTTGTTTATAAATTTTTTTAATTTTTTTAATAAAGAATGAAAAAAAAATTTGTTTTCATTTCCTAAAAGTCGAAAGAAAACTAAAACTTTCGTTCTTTGACAACTTTTTTCTAAACTCAATATTTTCGGACTTATAAGCAACTGAATATAGGTCTATAATTAAAAATGCAAAATTTCGAAAAATATTCATAACTCAAAAATTTTGACAATTAAACAAAAATAAAAAAATACGTATCTGTTTTTTTTTCGATACAGAATAGAAAAAAAATATTTTTGGACGATTTTAAGAGGTCGACTAAAATCTCACGTGGAATTGCCCATATATATATTGTGGAATGGATTCAGCAATAGGAGCATTAAAAAAAAATTTTCTGAACGGAAATGGGGCAAAGTAGGTTGTTTTATAAGTTACATTGTAAGGTCTCAACTTCTTACATTTTTATGAAAGAAGACGAAAAAAATAATATCTATTTACTTGTATTTCAACACTACTATGTTTGATAACACTACTATTTTTTATAAATGTTTTTCTTTTGGTTTCATGTATGTATGTTGACGTATCTTTATACTCATTTTATTCTCCGTTCTATTGAATAAATACTCTATTACTACTATTTAGTCCTCACAATTCTCTTTTTGTTCTCCTCTATCTAATCTCTACTATCCTCAACTTGTCATCTGGATTTTTATATTTATTCTAAAGTTCTTATTTGAGACTCTATTAATGATCTCCTAGTGAGAAAACTAATATCTTTACTTTAAACTCAGTCGGCATTTAATTCTCTTTAAATCTTCTTAACGATTGAAGTTAAATGTCTCTTTTTAGTTTCTATAACTCCTCTTGTTTTATTGAAGAAAAGTTTAAGAAAACTTTCTCAATATTCAATGACAAATCTAGATTCGCGATATGAAATTATATTGATTCAATAATTGTTGTTGTTTATTTACATTTTACACATTTCACTCTGGAAAGATGCAGTTTTTTCTTACTTTAACAATTTATTAAGGTGACTATAGTTTTTTAACAATTGTTTTTAAATTTTAAACAAACATCGATATCAACTTTTTTTTACATTAGACCTAGAAAAAACAGCTTTTTTAAGTTTGTAATCTATTAACCTGTATATTATGCAAAATTTAAATAATACACATTATTTCAGTTTTTTAAACAAACCTAAAAAATTTTACCAAAATTAGTCAAAAACGTGTAAGAGTGAAACTTTTCATTTTTTGTTACTTAACTTCGTCATTCTTGCTTTAATAAAAACTAGCGATGAATTCTGCGCTCGCTCGGATACTATTGTATTGTACATTTTTTTATTACTAATATAGGGAAATCTCACGAAATGGGGACTTTTTGTTATAAAAAAATTTATTTTTTAAATTAGTGGCACATTTTTTTACCATAAATTATTATTCTTCGACCAAATAGAAGTATATTTTAACCGGCGTAATTCATATTTATTAATTGCTACTTTATTTAAACTATTTTTTCATATTTATGGTTATGATAGTGCAAATAAAACGTATTTATTTTCAAGAATTAATAATAATTTACAACCTTTCAAAAAACATTTTCCTTTATCTACCTAAACTTACATTTATCAAAAATCTACATTTTCAAAAAAAGGTGTATTAGTATTAGGAAATGTATAAAAATGTGGGTTAGCAATATGGAAGCTTTTTGTGGCACATATATCTCAGAACCCAATTTGTTCCCATTTCGTGAGATTTTCCCATATGTGTTGAATAGCACTAAAATATTTGAAAATTATTATTTTAGATAATTAATTTTTTTTATTAATTTGATTAAAATTATTAATTTATATATTTAAGTTTTATAAAACAAAAAAATATTCCATTAAAATAGAATTGATATATGATATAAATACGTAATTATTGTCTCTTAAAATTGTCATTTTAAAAAAAATTAAATTGTTCATTTATTTAATGAAATTAAAAAATTTTGTTTTTCATTTCTTATTGAAAAAATTAATATCTAGAATTTTTTAATTTTTAATGCGATAACACAAGTTTATAATTAATAATTTATAAAAGAATTATTTGAAATAGTATTATAAGTAGAAATTGTTCTGTACAATTTAGAAACAAAGTTGATTAGATTAGAAGAAATTAAAATTAATTGATTCAGCCTGTTCCTCTAAACAATAATTATTTACAAATTTTATTTTCCCGAAGGAAGAGTATGTATAACTGGATATGTATTTACGACAGTGAAAATATTGTTCACATTTATGATAGTACTATTCAAAATTTATTACACGATGATCAGAAAATATATTTAAATCAGCTGTTTTTAACCAGCGGTAACATGAAAATTGTTTTCGAAACAGTAGATAATCAGACTATTTCCTATGATTGCGGAGTATTTTCTATTGCATATGCAATTGCAATTATTAATAATATTTGCCCATATTCATCAGAATTTTCAATCTCTATAATGAGAAAACAATTACTAAATATATATATATATATATAAAACAGGTACTATACAAAAGTTTCCGTTGAAACATAACAAAAGTATAAATGATATCCCTTTATCAAGTCGACTTCAAAATCATCGAATTAAAATATGCAATATTTTGTATTATGCACAGTGGTCGGAGTGACCCTATTTAATGCGAAAAATTAGAAAGACTGCACCGATTGCAACGAAACTTTAGGATATTTTTAATTTCGCCATACTTAATAAGAATATATCATAAAATTTAAAATTTGACAGTTGACAGCTGTCAAAGTAACTATCAATTTTATCAAAAATGAGTAAATCTGCACAAAAATAACTTCTAACAGGTTTTGAGACTTTCTGAATCCAAATTTTATGTCTAATTTAAATTTGATTGTTGACAGCTGTCAAAGTGACTGTCAATTTTTTTAAAAATGTGTAAATCTACATACAAATTTTACCTACAAGATTTTTAGGCTTACTGATCTCGAATTTCACGTAAAATTTATAATTTGACAGTTGACAGCTGTCAAAGTGACTGTCAATTTTATCAAAAATGTGTAAATCTGCACAAAAATAACTTCTATTAGGTTTTGAGACCTCCTGAAACCAAATTTTATGTCAAATTTAAAATGTGATAGTTGACAGCTGTCAAATTGACTGTCAGTTTTATAACAAATGAGTAAATCTACATAAAAAGTTTACCTATAAGATTTTTAGACTCACGTGTCCCGAATTTTCGGTAAAATTTATAATTTGACAGTTGACAGCTGTCAAAGTGATTGTCAGCTTTATAAAAAATGAAAAAATGTTTATAAATATAACTATTACATTTGCAGACTGTGTAGTCACAATATTGATATCGAACTTAAACTTTGACAGTTACCTTCTATCACTGTATATGTCATAATATAAAAATATCTTTATTTATTAGAATTAATTATTTGAAGAGAATTTCTTTTTAAAAATAAATTAACAATTAAAATGGAAGAAAGTAATTTAATAATAACATATTTTTTTAGGACTAAAATGTAAGAAATTCTTTTCATATTACTTTCTATCTTTCAGGTTCATCAACAGATACCTATATGAAAAACCTTTGAATACCAAATTTCGTAGAAACTAAACAATTTTTAAAAAAATTTGACGCCATATTGGAACCGCCATTTTAAAATTTTGAATATTAATTTCACATTTATCAAGACACACAATAAAAACACTCGTAAAAAATGCCTACCATGAATTAATTGAATATTTAATGTTATAATCCACTTTTTGTCATTTTGAACCACTGTTGTAATCGGACTCATGAAACAAAAATGTCAAAAAAAATTTTTGGCGCAAGTTTGCGCAGCTGTTTTTTTCGCAGGTCATTAAAAGAAACTTTAGACTACTCTTGTAAAAAAGAATTAGAATCGCACTCGGTCGTACTTTTTTTGTATACCTTTTTTAAAAAAATTATTCAAATAAAAAGCTATATTATAAAGCAATTGATATTTTATTAACAAATTTTTTTTTGGTTATAATTATTCGAGAAAACATCTTTTTTCAGCTTGAGAAATGACATAAAATCGTTAAACATTTTTAATATTGACTCCTGGAATACGAAAACTTGTTAAGAAAACTTATATTATAAAGGGTAAAAAATTCCACTTATAAAATCCGCTTTTTAAACATATATATATATATCGCCTTTCCCAATCAATTTCATTGTAAATACCGATCAGTTTTGAAATCTAGGGACACTTATGAGTAATAATCGCTTTATCTAATTTAATTTAACGCAATTTAAAAATTACTATTTTTCGCATAAAATAGTGTACCTCCGACCACTGTGTTATGGAAGAAAATTTGAAAATAGCAATGAAAATACATTGCAAGGAACAGTTATCAAGAAATCAAATGCAAATATTAATATTAGCATTAAAAATAAAACGATGATTAATAACATAGATTTAAAAAATAAAATCCGAAAAGAAAAGTATGCTAAATTAAGTTTAAAAAAACAGGAAATTTTAGAAAGGAGAGAATGGAATTGTCGAAAAAGAAAAATAGAAGATGACAAAGAAGAAAAAAACAGAAAAAGAAGAGAAAAGTATCATGAAGCTAGAAAAAAAGATTAATGAATTGAATTCAACAGCAATGGAAGTCGATCAATATTTTGACGAAGGAAGAAATTACAATAAAAAAGTGAAATTTAATGATGAAAATAAAATGAAATTTCATAAAGAAATTAACAGTAGTAATGTTCAGAATTTAATTGAAGAAAAAGAAGTGAAAAATAGAAAAAGAAGACAAAATTATGCTCAATTAAGTGTTTAAAAGAAATTAAATAATTTAAATATAAAAAAGGATATTATTTCAGGAAGAGAATAAAAAATGATGAAGATATTAATATTAAATATATTGCAGAAACTAAAGATGAAAAATTGATTGCAGAATTTTTTTAGGAAATTTAGATGTTATTTGTCAATTTTGTAAAGCGAAACATTTTGCTTTTGAAATGACAAGAGACAAACAGTTTAATATATGCTGCCATTAAGAAAAAGTAAGTTTAGATGATGATCCATTATATCCAAATGAATTAGAAGAATTAGTTAATAGTAATTCTGAAGAAAATATTTATTTTAAACAAAACATAAGAATTTATAATAATTTATTGGCATTTGCAAGCTTCTGTGTAACTTACGATCCCCTAAAAGGTAAAGGCCCACAAGTGATTAGAATATGTGGTCAAATTTACCACAATACATATGCATTACATTCTAATAAAAACGAAAAGCCAAATTATGGACAACTACTCTCTAAATTTGAATAAGCGAAATTTCACTGTTTCACAGCGATAAGTATACAACTAATTCCAAAAAGCGTATATACGCTAATTAATTAGTGAAATTTCACTGATTTTTTTAGCGAAATTTCACTAATTCGCAGCGTATATACGCTAATTGGAATCAGTTGTATACTTATCGCTGTTTCAGATTTAGAGAGTATATATAATTGACAATGAGTTAGCAACATAAAATAGCAACAACAAAAAAATATTTGTAATAATAAAAGACCTTTTAAATTGTACAATTTGATTAGAAAAAGAAGCCCATATGCAAAAGCATATAACATGATGCACGAAGTGAAAAAAGAATATAAATTATCTTTGAAAGAAAATGCTACACTGAAAAAAATATATTTATGGTACTGCCATAAATATAGCCAATTCTGACATATTATATTGGTAGATATGATACTGCCATACATTATTGCTGTTTTAGCCATACGCAGTGTAGAACAGCAATATGTATTTGAGAGACAATAATATGTATGCGGAGAACACGAATACTGTATTTTAAGAACAGCAATACGGTATTGCTGTTTCAGCTATACATCCTAACCATACTTGTATGTCAAAATTAACATTATCATTTTTTTCAGTGTACACTTAAAGAAATTAAGATGATCTTCAAAAGAAGTAGTACTGTAGATAAACGTCGATACAATTTTCCAACAACAAATGAAGTGGCTATTGTATTTGTTGATGAGGATAGGGAACCACCAATAGAATGGAACTTTTGTATTTATTCAAAATTTAATTAACCTATTAGTATTCCTGCTATGAGTAGGCATGTAGATGCAATGACACATCCATTACTGCTGCCCAAAGTGAAAACCTAGTAAGTCGTATTTGCTGTAAGGCTTAAACTCGCTAACTATGTACGCGACATTCGTCTTAATGGCAAATGCGACTTACTAGGTTTTTACTTTGGGCAGTAGATTAATATATCCAGCAGGAGGTAATGATTGGATGCCAAAATTAATGAGTAGTGATGGAAAAAATAATGTTATTTATCATTGCCGAAATTCCAGATGAAGTTAATAATCCAGGTTTATTTAATATTGTTAGGCAATTTATGATTCATGCACCATCCCGTGCAGAAATTACCCTACTAGGGCCGTAATATGGGATGAAACGCCGCGCCTGATCAGGGCCAGATCAGGGAGACAAGAAAGTGTGGATTTCCTGATCAGGGCCACATCGGGCGCGGCGTTTCATTCCCTAATAGGTCGGCCCTATCAGGCCCTGATCAGGGCCCCAGCGAAATTTCTACACGGGATGTGGCAAACAAAATACAAATTCACCGTGTATGGATAATCAATCTAAAAAAGAAATTAAAAAAATTTCTAAACAATTTAATGATTTTACAGATTTTAATTTCATAGGATATCCTGTATATAGAAGAAGAAATTATAGAAAAATAATAATATATTCTAAAAACAAAATAGCTGATAATAGATTTGTTGTTCCCTACAATGCATATTTACTTTTGAAACTATCATGTCATATTAATGTTGAAGTTGTTTGTACAACAGAACGTGCGATAAAATATTTATTTAAATATTGCTACAAAGGACATGGTTCAGAAGATCAATGTATAAGAAAAAATATTAACACTACATTAACTGCATGGTTTGAATTAAATAAAAATAGTCTGGAGTCAAATCACATATTATATCCAAATATTCCACAGTTCTATGTATTTGATAAACTTAAGAAAGTTTGGAAGAAAAGAAAAATAAATAGAAAGCCTATTATAAGTAATATGTACTTACAATTAGTAAGTCCACGCCAACGTGAAAAATTCTACATTAGATTACTGAAAGAATTTTTGTGAAACAACAGAATATTTTGAAAGTAAAATAGTTATTGTTTCTGGTGATTTTAGACAAACTTTGCCAATCATTAGACATAGAAGTAGAACATCCAAATGGACTGCCACCGCATATACTAAAATTAAAAGTAAGAGCAATTTATTGTAATGCTTTTAAGAAATATGAATCTAGAAAAAGGTCTTTGTAATAGTACTAGACTAAGAATTATAAAAATGGAGAAATATTCCCTTCATGAAACAGTTGTTACTGGAAACTATAAGAATGAAATTGTTATTTTACCAAGAATCACATTGACACATTCTAATCACATTCTACCCTTCCAAATGACAAGAATAAAATTCCCAATAAGGCTTGGATTTGCCTTAACAATAAATAAATCTCAGGGTCAATGTTTTAAAAAAGTAGGCCTCTACTTACCCTCTTCTGTCTTTTCTCATGGTCAATTATATGTTGCTCTATTAAATATTTTTTACAGTTAATTAATATAAACAAACACAATTATAAAAACAATGTAAAAAAACACATTCAAGACGTCCACGTCGTGGGAATCGGGCAACGTTGTATATTATTCCAAAACTATAAAAAAGTTTATACAATGGCAAACATTGGAGGGTTTAATATTAAACATAACACCTATATTCACGGTGTACAGATTGACAGATTAGAATACAGTGTAGAGAACCAAGAAAGGACGTGGTAGGCACGGGATTTTTCGGTGCACGTACCGAAAATTTCGATGCGTGCACCGAAAAAATTCAGGCATGCACCGTCAGAGAGGTGAAACCTTCTTTCCATTAGTATACATGTGAATGTATTGAGTGTGTATGTGTGAGTATACATGTGTATGTATTTCTATAATAGGACCCTACTGCGCATGCGTGCCATTGTTATGACATGTGTGAGTGTATGTGTAACACATAACCAGTGTGTGCTTATTAATTAAGTATAATAATTGTACATGTAAAAAGTATGCATATTTGTAAGGAAAAAGTAATAGTTGGCTAGAACGCTACTGCGCATGCTCAGACGAAGAACGAAACCAACAAGGAATTAATATAATAAGAAGAAAATTTAATCATGTGGAAAACTTAGCCTAACATCTCAGCTTTCAATTAAAAAAAGTATGCCCAAATATCACTTATACTTTTTTTCTAGAACAATGTTTTTGGAGAAATGCAAGGTGAGGAATTTCGCCTGGGGCCACGGGGCGTAATTTTGAAGCTTGTACTTTCACCTACAAATCGCACTTGTTCGATTTAAAAAAAGTACAATAGCTTTAGAGATATATTGCTTTGAAGGTGACTACCTCAAAATCGAAAATCCGAAAATTGGTGGGACTGAACCGGACACCCCATGGGGCTAAATCGGACACGGCCAATTAATTAAAGAATGAGATACAAATTTTCTTTTTTTGGTAAAAAAGTCAAATCAATTTTTCTTTTATTTATTTGTAGATAGTTCTATACAAAGAATATATAATATGTAAAATCGGTAATAATTATAATATAAAATGAATTACAGTTTTCAGGCTTGTCTGTTTGTAGCAACTCGCTTGCGAATTCGAGTTTTAAAATAAATTCTTTATTTATTTATTAATAAAGTGGTTCTAAGCAAAGAATATAATATAAAATAGTTAATTAAGATAAAATAAATTAAAGAATTCAAAGATTTGGTTGTTTTTAATCACGATGTTCGATTCAGCCCCACACCGTCATCTAATACCCGTGTAGAAATTGCCTTAAGTAAATTCTATTTGTGGTTTGGCCCTGATCAGGATATACTTATCACAGCCATTCTTCAGGCCCTGACCAGGGCCTGATCAGGACCTTATCAGGTTGCAGATTACTTCGAAAAAGCCACATTCAATTATTTTAAATTCATTTTACGTCAGTTTCAACGAAAAAGAAACAGTTTGAGTGAAAATAATTAATAATTAATTTAAATGAATTCGAAGAAATGTTCCAAAATGTTCCAAATTCTGATGAAACTAAAAAAATGTTTTTTCTGAATCTGAAGGTATGGATATAATATTATAATTCTAAACAATAAAAAAATATAAGTTGACATTTTGTTGAAAAATTGTAATTGATCAAAAAAATTATTTTTTTCCTTTTTCAAAAAAATTCAGTATTTTTTACAAAATTATTATTTGAAAATAGAAATGATGCAATAAATTTTCTTTTTTTACTAAAATTTGCATAATTTTCTATATTTCTTTAGAAAGAAAGAGAACAAAATCTGCGTAATTTCGATTTGTCAATCTTTTTAATTTTTTAACAAAATTTTAGTTTTTTATTGAAAAGAAATAAAACAATTTGTATATTAAAATTAACCTTCTATTTTCACATAAAATGATAGAAATAAATTTTATTGCAGATAAAATAAGCTAATTTATTATAAGTATACTTATAAAATACCAAATCAGGTTGTGATCAGGGCCTTATAAGGCCCTGATGTGGCCTTTTTTAAAACACCACTTCAGGACCTGATCAGAAAAAGTGTTTCATTTCCAAATCAGGGCCCTATTTAACCTGATCAGGGCCGGATGACTACCACGTTTCAATTTCTACACGGGTAATTAACCTGCAATATATTTTTTCTTCATAATGTTTTCCATTAAACTTTTTTTCTACTAAACTCAGTACACCTTGAGCTAAAAGAAAAATAGCCGTATGATATTTTCACTTTAATTTTAACGATAAAAACCCAAAAAAATAAAGAAAAAAATTGTTTACTTTTACCTCAAGAAATGACATTTTCACATATTAACGGCAACTATTATTACAAGAAAATTGACACGTCCCTAAAACCTCATGCAGCATATGCATCACGAAATTGCGCGTTAATAGGTTATTTACAAGATTTGAAATTCTTCATAGTTTCGGAAATATTTGACTTGTCCGGTTTAGCCCCGGTCTCCCCTACTTTAAACATTTTCTTGCAATTTTCAAATTTTAAAAAGTTGTAGCGAAATGCAAAATCCATTTCTTTGAAAAATCTATTTTCTCCAGTTATTTTTTATATAAAAGGTTATCATTGGTACTAATTAATATATAAATTACAAGAAACTAAACTTGACAGGATTATTTTATTAATATTTTAAATATAATAGGTTTTTCTTAACCCTCCATCCGTCGCATCTTTTTTTGTAACGCGATCCGTCGCAGGTGAGGAAACTTCTCACCCATCGTAAATTAATCAAAAATTGTTATAAAATGCCAAATTTTTTTTGGAATGTTCATTATAATTTCCAAACAACCCATTGCAAGTAAAATTAACTTTTATTTTCTGTTAATTATTTAAATAAAAAATTAATGACAAATGAAATCGAGTATACGCGGTCAGTCGCACGGTGAGAAGTTTCCTCACTTTGCGTAAAAAATACTTGACATTTGCTGCTTAAAAATTCAATTACAAAAAAACTAAAATAAATAAAAACACAAAAATTGTTTTAAAATAAAGAAGAAGAGTTTTGTGAAAGGTACTGAGAATATGAAACTATAGTTTTTTGTTTTTTAATAGTTATAAATAAAAAAAGAAACTGGGTGAGGAAACTTCTCACCATGCGACGGATGGAGGGTTAATCTTTAAGAGCAAATGTTTAAAGCTCAAAACCTGATATCCAAAAATTTTTTACAAGTAATTTTGAAAAAGATATAATAAAAAATTTTAAAAAATTTAAATTTACTTTCAAGCGTCAAAATCACTTTTTCTACCATATTTTTAACAATAATAAATAAATAACAATGAAACTTGGTACAAACTTACAGCATACCAAGTTCATTATTTTGATCGGAAACAGAAATTACTCTGATTTACAACTTTTGAATAAATTCAAGTGATCCATTAAGTCCCTGATCCATTACGCCCCGGTCTCCCCTACTACAAGGCTTTCTTTGAAAGGAAGCAAAAGTTATTTAAGAAGAGGGTAAAGGGGTTCACTGTAAAAAAGTATACTGTTTTTATGACTTTTTTTAGAAATACGAATTAATTAAATTTGTTAACACCTTTTGTAAATTATATTTTAAGTATCATTTCAACAATATTTTGTTATTTTGTTTTGTATGTGAAAATATCGACAAATAATTTTATCGAAAATGTGATAAAATTTCTTTGCTTTTAATATGTTTAAAATCAAGAAAAATTTGTTTAAATCAAAAAATTTTTCTTTGAATCAAACTTCGTCTTTATGTTTGAAAGAAGAATTTATTTTGAAGGAAACAAAAACGAGTCTAGGAAATTGATTTCTTTAAATTGAAAAAGAATTGAATATTTAACCGAATTTTCATTTATCAGAATTCCCATTCTGCTTAATGTTTATGAGCACTGAAAAGTATTCTCTTTTTACAATGTATATATTAGCCATTACAAAAGAACATCTGCTCCTTTCGAATACTTTTCTATGAATGTCCAGCAAAAATATTCTGGTATTTAATGTATGGCCGTTTTCTCATGGCGGAAATAAAATAAGGAATTGCCTTTGTGTTTAGCGAAACAATATTATACAGTTTATCCAGGTGTGTAACAGCATTATTGCTGTGTGTATAGTTTAGCTTTTGGCATTATACCAACAGATGTGTCAAAGACCTTTTTGGTCCAAGTTTGCAAAAAAGTGTCGATTTTTGGTACTGATCCAATATATATGTTTATATAGAGAATGATTCGTTGAATTTTTCGGATCCAGTGGAATTTTGTGGCAGGGAATTCACCCCTCTCTCTCTCTCTCTCTCTCTCTCTCTCTTGTCTCTTTTTGGAAGGAGAAAAAAGGCCCTCGAATGCCACACAAACATTAGTTTAGTTATAAACGTTGTCTCCTTTGATCAGAAACGTACACACGAGTAGTCTAGCGAAATTGGTAAGCTGCCCGAGTCTTTACCAGGAAAGATAATTTACTGTTATATTTCGAGAACCTAGTTATTAGATATGTGCTATATGCAGATACGAGGAATCTATTTTTGATTTGACGCACTGGTCACTATCACTTGTCTCTTGGTGGGCCTCCTTCTTTATTCTTCCCTCTCGAAATAGTTTTTATTAACCTTTTTTGTTAATCTCTTTCCACTATCGGCCTAAAATTGACTATTTTTTTGGAATTACTGATCAGAAATTTAATCATTTTTGACAAATCAAAATTTTTTACAGTTGACAGCTGTCAAATCAACTGTCAAGTTAGTCAGTAAGTGCTCGTGTAGAAAATTATAGCGCCTGAAGTTTGTGTATACTGTAAAAAATTTAGGGAGTTAACGGACCTTGGAATAGGGAAGAAAATTTTTCGAGTTAAAATTCAACTCCTTTAAGAGAGTTAATTTACTAAGTCCCTTCATCAACACCCGCGCGAGTAATTTCTTCTTTGGGGAGTTAGCATTTGGATGTAAAATTTTAACTCTCTTTATTTAACTCCCCTGGTATTAACTCCCCAATGGGTGCGACTTTTATAGAATCCCCTGGAGAGTTAAAATTTAACTCCATTTTTTACAGCGTAACAAAATATTTATCTGAAATATTTATTTTTAACGATTCAAAAATTACACTGAAAAAAATGTATTTCATTCAAAAAATGTTTATTTGAATCAATTAAATGCTATTTTGTTTAAATACAATTTAATTGACTTGATTAAAAATTATTATTTATTATTTATTTATTATTAAATTCTAATAACCGTATCAACTTTAATATGACAGGCAAAACTTGGTTTTTAGAAAAATCTATATTTGATAGGATTGTCTTCAAAGTAAAAGTTTCCAAATTTTGTATATTATTTTTGTGGCAAGAACATATCAAAAAGTATCACCTAATTAATCTACAAAAAAATGTGAATGTGCAAAAACATATAAGTAACAAATTTCAACAAAATCTAACGATTTTTTAAATTTTCGATCGCCATATTGGAACCGCCATTTTGAATTTTTAAAAACTAATATCAGATTCGTAATTAGCAACCTCAAAAACCCCTAAATACAAAGTGACAAGATTACCCAAATTTTTTTTAAATTTGTACACTATAGACTTTAATGTTTATTTTTTAAAAAATGTCTTCTATCGCCATTTTGAAATTTTTAAACGTACAATTTGCCATATTGAAGGTTGGTTTTTGCGGACGCGATATTTTTAGTTTTCACGCATGCATTCTTTAAAAAAACTCATTTTAAAAAAAAAGTAAAAAATTTTCAGTTTTTTGTCAAAAAAATTTTTACAACTTTCATAAATTAAAGTTTTTTTAAATTTCAACTTCAGATTCTAAAAGAGCGATAAAAACTGTGTAGGGATGGATACCTACCAAATTTTTAACTTACGAAATCGTTAAGAACGATAACTCTAAAAGTTGAGTAAAATATGTGTCCTTCCCGGCGTTAAAGGGTTAATATCACTATGTATTTATATTCATGTTCATTATATTCAATAATTTTAAGTTAATTAACGTACTTCTAAACATTTCTACATATATGCAATTCAAAATTTCCAGCTTGAATTCTAACCTCACATAACATCGTCTTGTAGCTCAAAGTAGCCCCTTCAGGGTAACGTTCCTAAATATGATTGGCTCTGACAAAAGTTTATTTTCACGCAGCTTTTTGTAGAGCCAATAATATTTAGTGATGTGAAGTTTCACGACAGTAAAAATTTCGATCTCGCCCAAAAATTTGGAAATGTGAAAACATCTTTAGATTTGTTCTGTCAATGGAAAATCCCCTCACTAAATGAGAGCAATGAGCAGCGCACGCATATATTATGTTATATTTATATATTGTGTTTGTTTCGTTTTTGCAATTACAAATTAAAAAAAAATAAACAAAGGTTTCATAAATTTTTCTAAAAATAAAATGAGTGACGGTTAAAATCGATTAAGTGGTTGCGAATATCGTAAACAAGCTTTGAAAATAAAATTGAACGATGACGAGGTTATGGCAAAGACTCGAAAACTTTCCGCCTATTTTATCACTAACCCTCTTAAAGTAAGTGTTTTAAATACTACAGAAAAAAACGGGCTCTAAGATGACATTGATGATTAGAGAAAAATTAAAGATAACGAAATAGAAAAACCAAAGAGTACAAATTTGTTTCCAAGGCAAGGTAACAATTACATTTTTAATCTGTTAATGATTTAAAAAAAATTAATAAATAAAATTGTTATTATGTAGGTGTGTTTGATGATGAATTTTTTTTTGAAAATTAGAATCTCAGCGATGAACCGGCGAAGTGGATCATACCCGACACATTACGTGATCATATCGCTCAGCATGGCTACAAGCAAAATAACGATGTCGATTTTTTACAGTCAAGAAGAGTTACTAACGATAAGGATAACGTGAGATATTCGAATTTCTCGTTGTTTGAAAGAAAACTATTAAATGGTGGAAAATCTTTGCGTGTCTGGCTAATATATTCTCAAAGCAAAGGATCTGTATACTGTGTTCAAATGTCTTCTTTTTGGCGGCGATTCTTCGTTTGCTAACAAAGATGGATTTATGTTTGGAAAAATGCGGTTAGTAGAATAAGTGATCACGAAAAATCAGAAAAGCATGTAAGTTGCTTAAAATCTCTGAATGATAGGGCTAATGCTTTCGGTAGAATTGATAAAACTCTAATGGTAGATTATAATAAAGAAGTAGCCTACTGGAAAAATGTTTTGAAACGAGTTGCCGCTGTCATCAAAAGTTTAGCTTTACGTGGATTGGATTTAGAGGACACGATGAAAAATTTGGTTCTCTTCACAATGGAAATTATTTAATGTCATTAGAATTGATAGCGGAATTCGATCCATTTTTGGCTGATCACATTTCAAGATTTGGAAATAAAGGCACTGGTAATATTAGTTATTTGTCGAAAACGATTTGTGAAGAATTCATAAAAATGTTGACTGACAAGGTATTATATACAATCATTCAAGAAGTTAAAGATGCGAAACACTACTCTATTGTTAATATCTACAGAGCTGTAATTTCTACCCTGGAAACTTTAGAAATTGACATTGAAAATTGTCGGGGTCAGTCCTATGACACAGCAGCAAATAGGTCAGGGATATATAGAGGACTTCAACAATTGATAAAAAATCAATATGCTGATTACGTTGCTTGTGCTGGCCATTCTGCGAATTTATCTGGCACTCATGCAGCTGAAAGTTGTTCAGCAGCTGCTGATTTTTTTAATGATCTTCAAAGTTTATATAACTTTTTCACAGCATCTACGAGTCGTTGGGATGTACTTCAATCTCGATGTGAAAATTCTAAGAGAATATCTCTAAAGTCCCTTTCGGTGACATGTTGGTCAGCTCGTAATGATCCACTGAAAAAATTAAATTCTAATTTTAAGAAAAACTTCTTATATATGCGCTAAGAATATTCTCCACTTAAATTAAGTGGGAAATATTCTTACAATAAGAAGAACATTATTATTGTAAGAATATTTCCCACTTAATTTGAGTGGGGAATATTCTTAGCGCATATTTAAGAAGTTTTTCTTAAAATTAGAATTTAATTTTTTCAGTGGACGCAGTTCGCACACTCGAACAACTTTATACAGAGATACTACAAGCTTTGTACGAGATAAAAAACGATAATTCGTAAAAAGCTGAAACACGTTGTCAAGCAAAAGAGACTAAACTACCCAGGTGCGAACTGACGCTGGATTCAGGCTTTACTGAAGCTTGGATGAGGATTGGTCAATATTGATCAAGCCTTGGCGAGACGGCAGAACCAAGGTTGATTCTAGCCATAATGAAACACTTATTTAAGTCTCGCGCTCCAGTCCTTGTTGAAGATTGGCGTTCAATCTTCAATAAATGCTGCAGAAGCCTAATTCAGGAACGAAACGAGACTGCTTCCACTGTTCCCAAATTTACGCATTTCTCGCGCTCATTCAATATAATATGAAAATATCAATTGATAATAATAATAATAATAAATATTATTGACATTATTTTTATTCATATTATATTTGTGTATAATATTAATTGCAATATACTATTAGAACAATATTATATATATTATTTTCATGTAAATAATATATTACTAAAAATAAATGTCATTTGAAATAGTAACATTAAAAAAATAATTTTAATACAAAAAGATAATTTTTCTGTTAATCGGTGCATTTTTTTCTTGATTTCTTAACAGACTTTTAATATTATTTACAAACATATTCACATTTTTTATTCACAACACAACACGCAATTTTATTATTTTATATATCGCTTAAAAACGAAAACGGAAAAATATTCGCTCGCATGTGGGATCGAACACCCCGACGCATACCCGATTCCCCATGCTCGATTCAAGACTCAGTCAATTTTCGTGAGCGAAAATACAATATTCACTTTCTTTATTACCGTGTGCACTGAACAATATTAAATACAAATATTTATGAATTATTTAATATTACAATATTTATTTTTGATAATATGTTTAATTTTATTATATATTATTTTTTTCTTGCACAGTGTCAAATTATTATTTTTAAAGATCAAGAGTTTCGTTTGTCTGAAAAATTTTCAGTGATCAAAAACTTCTAGTGTAAAAATTGTTCATTAGGGTGTAATAAATATTTATGCCAAGTATTTTTACACTAGGATTACCGTTTAGTAATTATTATCAAAATACTATTTTTTGTCAAATGCGTGTGACCTTGCGACTCAGCGTTGTCAACTCAAGACATACGTTAAACTCTTGAGTTGACAACGCTGAGTCGCAAGGTCACACGCATTTGACAAAAAATAGTATTTTGATAATGTTTACTAAACGGTTAATCCTAGTGTAAAAATACTTGGCATACGGTAATAAATAAAATGAATATCGCATCATCGTTGATTCAAGCCTTGATTCAAGCTTAAATAAAGATTGGATATTCAAGCTTCACACACGAAGATTGATCAAGTCTTGAATCGAGCATGGGACGAACTTGGTCCCCAATGTTGAACCAACATTGAGTGACAGTGTTTTAAAGACTGCTTCAACTCTGGATTACCCACGCTGGGCGTTCAAGGCTCAATCAAGCTTCAATCCATCGTCAGCATTGGTCTTTCGCGCCTGGGTAGACACATTTTTTTTGAGAAAAGAGGTGGGCTCGGAAAATTAATCACAACTTTTTTTAAGCCTACCTGAACTCTACACTTTTTTTAAATAAAAGTTTCGTATTTAAGTTATTTTTCGTTCAGTATATTTTATTTATAATTTCATTTACAATTTATGGGTCAAAAACAAAACCCATCTTATACCCAGACAATACCCCTACAATAAAGTATAACTAATTGATGTACATTTTCTCTTTGCTATTAAGATATGAAATAAAAAGAGGAAAAAACGGAAATGGAGAAAGGGAAATGCTAATTTGTCATGTGAGGGTTATTTATAGATATAACCTTTATGGAATTCGCTCTAGTTGATTTACTGCATTTCTGTATATAAATCCTATATGGAGACTTAGTATAAAAAATATCTAATCGCTCTACGCTAAAAAAAGTACATGATTAACTACTGGACAAATATGTAGATCTGTAAAAGCATCAGTCACTTACTTTGCTATTCCAATATTAATAATTTGTTTAAAAAAAAATTTTTTTTAAAAATATTTTCCTAAATTTTCTGTAAACAATAAGCTCAACCTGAAAATTTCATTCATTTTCCTTAGAGATATACCATTTTCAAAATTAAAAAAAAATTTAAAACATCGTAAATCCAAAATTTTTCAAAATCCAATTTAAGCTTTTACTGCCATGTATTTCACTTTAAAAATTTCGAAGTTTCAACAAAATCGAAGAACTATGGGACAACTTTGATTTTTTCGGCATGGAGCTATCCAAAACTTTTACGAAACTAATGGAGCACAATTTATTTCCTTCCCGAAAAGAAATTTAAATTCCCAGAGACGAAAAGTAAGCCACTTTTCAAGCAACATCATAAAAAGAAATATCTCTCTCTATCTCGCTTCTAAAGAATACCTTCTAAATATTCATCAACACAAAAAAGGTTTTTGCGATAAACCTAAAATTGATATTAATAGTACCAAAAATGAATCTCTTGTCTCTAAATATTTTTTTTCCTTTTTTCCTCCGTGAACATTCCTTTAGAATGTAACATATTTCAAAGATGCGAAGACTAAACAAATTGTACATTAAGAAAAGAAATGTGGTGCGTAAAGATTACAACGTCTTGAAACACGAGTCCCTTTAACAAGGACCTTTAGGATATGCATCCTCGCAATGTATTAGCACAAATACCTATTTCTTTTGTAAATCGTCTCTGTCTCTCTCACACACATACTCACTTGTACACTGAGAAAACTGGAGAGTCAAATTCAGAGGCTCAAAAAGTGTATGTTTGCTTTGCTTATGAAGAGAGTTAAATAGTCCTAAAATAAATTTTGAATTGATAATGGAAATCTATTTGTATATTCTCTCCCATTACATCTGAGGGTTAAAAGTTGCGCAGAAAATGTGTACGATCTGATGCGCGCGAAATTATTTTTCTGACATTTTATGTATTCAATTTAGGGGTTAGGTTGCCATATTTATTCATTTCGCGCCGGATAAGGAAGGGATTTCTCAAAATGGTTAATTTGTCCATGAGTTATAAACTCATTTTCCCTCCAAGAGAAATGGCACGAATATCTGTCAATGGTGTATTTGAATATTGAGATTGTTATCCAATAGCTAACTCTCAAATATTGACGATTTGTCCCTCCAGATGTTTAGTCCAATACTCCAGTTTTCTCAATGTAGAGAAGAGCGTGGCACCCCACTAGGCCAACCGTTCCTTTCTTCATCTACTGTAACACACTCTTCACCCAAGATCTTACCCCACCTCCTCTTTTCGGAGTTGTTCACTTGTTGACCTCTTGAGGCTGTTTCTACATTTCTACATTTTCTACCTTTTCATCGACACGAACAAAATGCACTGTTAAAACCATGCAAAATAGTTGCGCGCACAACATTTTCTCGCTCATGTAGATGAGAAAAAAGTTATTGTATAGAAGCAATTTGAATATGGTTGCATAGGCTGCCAGGTTCCCTCACCAAACGCAACTGCGCTTGCTCTACAAGAATGCTTCTATTTGTAAAAAAAACCGTTTTAAAAATGCGCGGTTTAAAATTAAAGTGCAATGTTGAATAAAGTTAAAATGTTTTGAAAAAATTAAAATTTAAAAATTACATCGGTAAACTGAAACTTAATTATAAGTTAAAAAGAGAAAAATGATTTAAATTTAAAGAAATAAATGTCTTCTACAAAATTACCTCCCCTCTTATTATTGATTATTTTAATTTATAAAAAAACACAAACGTTCTTTTGTTTTTATAAAAAATTTGAAAAATTCATACAATAATCAATAAAAAAAGTAGACTTCTTTGAATGTTTTTTAATTTCTTTAAAAATCTAGTATATGCCTTTTACAGCTGGTTCTGATATCATAAATGATCCCCGGTATGTACAATGACATGTTTACATAAACAAGGGTTTATCTGGTAACAATTTTTCTAAGGAATGGAAGTAAATTACCAAACAGGAGTTTGGGTTTTGAAGCAATTTTTCTAGAACCTAAGGGAGATTCCATACATTGTGAAAATTCACAATATTTAAACCAATGAAAATTAAGAGCTTACCGAAGTAACCAATTACAACAAGTTACTTAAACAGTAATAGAAGCCATATTCAAAAATTAAAGTAAGCACCGCATAAGTAATCTGGAGTATAATCCGAGCATTTGCCGAAAACACCCTTTACTTCCAGTAGGGATTGTACAAGAGAATTTACTACCACTTTTTAATTTTCGACATCTTCGGATTGATTTAAAGTTGAACATTGAATTCCACCTTTCTCAATTGTTCATTTCTCTTAAGCGCTTAATTTCGTCGTCCATTTTATCAACTGCTCTTTGAAGAGGATCCTTATTTTTTCTGTCGAACATTCTTTCATCGCAATAGTCTGATGTTTTTTTTCTCGCATTTTATCTGGAAATAATTTTTGAGATTTTTGAAATTCTATTCTTTGTTTATTTTTAGTGCTATTTTTTAAACTCCTAATTTTTATTTTTTTATCATTATCAATTTTGAAACGGTAAACTGAACAAATATCTTGAATTTCATCTTCTTCTATATATTATTTTTTATTTGTTTTCAATTACTTACCATTAATAGCTGCAAATATTTTCATAATCGTAATACTTACTGCATGCGTCGTAAAATATGTTTTAAAGTTACGATTTAATACTAAAGCTGCCTCCTGAATTATTGCAGTTCTGTATTCTCCGTCATAAAGTGGAAGATCATTCCTTAATTCTTTGTATTCGTTGACCATTATATTTATTTTTGCATCCTGTTAAGTTACTTTACGTCGCGTATTTACTTTCTGCTTTAATGATATTAAAAATGGCAGAAAGTCGGGACCATTGTTGGTCCATTTCTCCAATAATGATGGGCAATTTTCAACATTCCTTTCTTCATAGAGGCCAAATAATGCCATTGTTGTTCCCTCATACATCATTGATGGAACAACCTTTGCATTTTCTTCAATTCGATTTTTGCCGATTTGCATAATTTTCCCAAACAAATTTTTACCGTATGCTTTTCTGTTCCCATTAATTCCAATCTTCTTTTTAATTTTTGATGCAACGGTTTATCAATATTTTCATATTATCCAAAGTAATTGACATTCCTTATCTGTTTGTAGAAACACCAATTGCAGATTTCTCGACACTGTATTGATTTCGTTTTTAAGAGAGACCACCATCTTCAATTGATGAGTCAACACCTATAATTGAAATAAATAGAAATTTTATTAATTTTATATTAAAAGAGATTAAGAAAATACAAGAAAAGAAAATAGAATAAAAAATTTTACCTTCTCTTTTTAAAGTTGAGGTTGATAGGGAAAATTTAGAATCCTGATTTTTGATTTCTTTACTGTTGAAGAAGGGATTTTTAAATCGACTCCAGTTGATGACGATGTTTCTGTTGTTACACGGTAAACAAAATGAGAAGTAGATGGTCCTGCATTAACATCAGCAACAATTATTTGCACATGCTGCGTTTCATCTTTCACGATTGCAACAATAAATTCACGAAATGATGCTGAAAAGAGATAATACTGATGAATAATGTCATATTTTTCAACACTAATTTTAAAGATTTGGATTTTTTATTACTTGTTCTTGGTGGAACAGATCACGGTAATGGCAATATCTCGGCTGATTCTTGTGAATCTGTTTCACGATGTGAAAGCTTTTCAGGAGAATCACTTGGTGCTGAAAAAGAAGAAAAGAATCAAATAAATTAAATTTTAAATTGATATTTTAAGGGGTTACATACCTTTTCGACCCCAAAAAAGTGATTTTCATAATTATTTTTAGAGTTCTCATTAAAACTTTATTGAAATAATGTACATTGTACCTGATATTACATGTTGTCATGAAATTTTAGCAACTTTAAAACTAAAAAAATATTAATTATATTTTTTTCAAGGAACAATTCAAATCAAAAGCAAAGAAAAATTTGGAAAAACATTCTCGAAAATATATACTTTTAAAACAAGCAATAAATTTTTTTTCAATTTTTTGAGTTCCAAAAAGGTATGTAACCCCTTAATAAAATGTTTTTAAAATGTACTTAAATGAAAATTATTCTTATGAATAAACCGAACGAAATTCGTACGAATCATTTTTTCCTTGGTTAACTATTAAGAACTTACATTTCAAATTTAATCTTTGACTATAAAATAAAAAATTTTTTCCGGACCTTCACTAGAAGTGAAATATAGTTTTTCAAAAATTCGAGATTTCTCCTCTTCAGTCTTATGAAAACAGGATTTTAGTTAGAACAGTTCTTCTATGCATGAAACCATATGAATCCCCACATGAAATCCTGCATGTTTTTCCCAGTCAAATCTTAAACCAAATCCCATGTAAAAAACATTATCCGCCTTATTAAATATCTTTACATGGGAATCCACTTGGAATTTTACAGCGGATTTTGCATAGGATTTTATATGGAAATTGACATAGGATTTCACACAGGATTTAATATGACCCTGTAAAAAAAAAGTATTGAGAGTACGGGATCCCGCATTGAGAGTGCCTACCCTTCAATGCGGTATTCGCGAAATAGCGCATTGGGTGTCGTGGTGAATGCGTTATTCAAGGGGTCCCAATGCGTTGCAAGTTTTAAGCTTTAAAAAAAAAGAAAATACGTGACAGGAGTAAATAATTAGTGTCAGTGTTTCAAAATACGAGTTAAAGGAATGGAAAAATACTAATAGTGAGTGTGAAAATGAAGTTTAAAGAAAATAAGGTAAGATTAACTGTTACATATGAGTCCAATGCGTCATAGGCTGTTTTCAATGCGGCGCATAATCGGTATATGTAGTTCGCGCTCTGCAGCGGCGCTCTCTTCTTTACCAACAACGGATTCTTTCTATTCAAATGGTAATTTTGAAAATAATGAAAAATAATATTAACTAAAAGTTGATAATGCATTTCAATCAATAAAAAATGTTAATTAATTTAATATTATTAACGACCCAGCGTTGGAACGTTATTAAGTAATTAAAATTCTTTCCAAAAATATTGTTATAATTTCTAAAAATTGTTCAAAATAATCGATTTAGAGAAAAATTTTAATTAAAAATAGTGGTCAATAATTGAATTTCGTAATTAAAAATTTTTTATAATCAATAATTTGGAAAACTTGTGAACAATTTAAATGTCCTAAAATTTTAATTGAAATATTTTTCAAGTTAATTTGATTTCAAACAATAGAATCCATTAACAAATTTTGGAAGAATTTTAATTTAATTTCAAATTGTATTTTAAGTAAACTTTCTAATAGTTCTTTAAATTAATTAATTTTCTAAGAACCTATTGATAAAAATTAGGAAAAATAATATTGAGAATTTTAGTTAATAATTTTTAAATGTTATTGAATATAAGAGTTAAGTAAAACTTTTAGAAACATTTAATAGCTAAAAGTTTTTAAATTAAATTATTTCAAAATATTAATTTTGAATATTTTTAATTAAAAATTATAACAAATTAATTAATTTTAAATTTTAATATCACATATTTTTAAAATTATTTAGTTATTACTAAATGTTTAGAATTATTTGAATTATTAATAGGCAAAATATATTTAATAGAACAATTTTCGAATAATCAGTATTTCGTAAAATTAAGTTGAAAATAGTTAAATGTTTTACGTACTTTGAGTGAACTTTCGTTATCTTTGAATAATTAAATTGAAAAAGAAGTTCAATAAATTGTAATTAAATATTTATTTTAGATAGTTATTTAAGTTTTGAATTGTTTTAGTAAAAGATGTGAAATTAATTGAATTTTGTAAGAAATCTTGATAAACGAGGTTTCTAAAATTTTTGATAGAACAATTGAATAGTTTTAGTAAAAGATGTGAGATTAATTAAATTTTATAACAATTCTTGAAAACCGCGGTTTTTAAAAAAAATTTTGGAACAATTGAATTTTTGAAAGCGTTTAAATGACAAAATTTAAAAAATGTTAACTTTCGTCAAATTTTAATAAAATAAGATTTATATTTTCGATAATTTTGTATAAGTTTTTGTGACAATTCGAAATAAAATCAACGAATTTTTCAACATTTTGGTACTTTTAATTGAATAAAACGAAATTGTATTTTAAACCTGATTAAAAACAATTTTTTGGAGTTGTACATATCTGTATTTTAATCTTTGAAGTTTATTTATTTATTTAAAAATATCAGTTAAATTAAAAATGTATCAAATATCATTTAATAACTTTTTACTTCAATATTTATTTTTAACTAAATAGCAAATTTTTATATTACTTTTAAAATTACATTCTTATTTGTTAATAATTTTTTACATTTAAATAGAATAAATGAAATATATTTTCAAAATTACCATTTGAATAGAAAGAATCCGTTGTTGGTAAAGAAGAGAGCGCCGCTGCAGAACGCGAACTACATATACCGATTATGCGCCGCATTGAAAACAGCCTATGACGCATTGGACTCATATGTAACAGTTAATCTTACCTTATTTTCTTTAAACTTCATTTTCACACTCACTATTAGTATTTTTCCATTCCTTTAACTCGTATTTTGATACACTGACACTAATTATTTACTCCTGTCACGTATTTTCTTTTTTTTTAAAGCTTAAAACTTGCAACGCATTGGGACCCCTTGAACCACGACACCCAATGCGCTATTTCGCGAATACCGCATTGAAGGGTATAGGCACTCTCAATGCGGGATCCCGTACTCTCAATACTTTTTTTTACAGGGGAGATATCACAAAGTATTTTATTAAAGATCCAATGAAGAAATTTTTAAAGGATTAAAAATATTTAATAAAAAATTAAATAATAAATAGTATTAGTGTTATGAGTCATCAAAAAAGTAAAAAGATCGATAATTTGAAACACGTCCTCTGTGCTACAGGTTCTCAGCTCTTATATGTGACCAGGACTGAGAAAAGGGACCTACTTACCAATATCAACTTTTCAAAAAAAACGCGTTTAAAGTTTTCTATACAAATAAATTATATTTCTTGAAACATTTTTCATTTTAAATTAACATGATCAGTGTTCTTTATGTATTTTTTTATGCTGAATCCGATTTTCATGGTTAAATAATTGTTCAAATAGTCCTGTAATTGTTATAAACAATTTACTTTACAAAAGTAAAATTATGGAATTTTAAAAATTAATTTAAAAGACTTCCGGATGTCCTAGAGGACTGAAATTTTTTATGCAAGTTCAGAACTGATAACTCTACAATAATCCATAGTTATTTGTTAACTTGCACAACCAGGTTGCCGATGACGGGTATACTTGGGGATCATCTTCGAGGAATTAAGTCGAATTTTTTGTAAATGGTTTAGGCATTCAATAACGAGAAAGAAATCCATTGCACTTTGCAATTTTAAAAAATTTGTAAGTTTTTAATTTCATATTTTAAGCAAAAATACCAAGAGTAATTTTTGTCTTAAAATTACTGAAATTTCATAAAAAAAATTTTTAATTTGTTTAAACAATTGTAAAAAAAAATTTTTAACAATCGGGACTGATTGCATTGTGTTTCTAGGACCTTAAACTATAAGAATCCATTATAAAAAAAATATCGGTTTTTTGGTCAGTAGGTCCCTTTTCTCAGTCCCGGTCACATATACTTCCAGTATTGTCTCAACAGCGAGAGAAGTCACTTTCGCCACCTAGCGGTGAAAGTATAGAAGCGACAGTAATCTTTAACATAACTAAGAAAACCATGTGGAATACCACGTAGGATTTCATGTGGTTTACTAAGTGAGGATTTACATAGGATTTTACTTAGGAATTTATTTGGATATTTATTTCTACGTAAATTCCTAAGTAAAATCCCATGTAAATCCTCACATAGGAAACCACATGGAATCCTACGTAGTATTCCACATGCTTTCCTTAGTAATGTTAAAGATTACAGTCGCTCCTATACTTTCACCACTACGTGTTGAAAGTGACTTCTCTCGCTATTGAGACGATTCTGAAAGTATATAAAAGCTGAGAATCTGTAGCACAGAGGCATAGACATATATATTAAGTGACAGTTTATACAGAATATACGGCTCTGGCATTGATATAGTAGATTAAGCAGAATCCCTTCCAACCTTCGTTGGCCGTGCGGTTTAAATAGGTGCGTTTATAGGGGTGTCGGGTACGCGTCGGGGTGTTCGATCCCACATGCGAGCGAATATTTTACAGTTTTCGTTTCTAAGCCATATGTGACACAGACAGTTAAAAGGGACCTACGACCTGAAAAAAAGATTTCGAGAAAAACGACTTCGAAGTTTACCAAGTTAGTTTTTTTGCACTGTTTTTTGTCAAAGTACCTAACTTAGTAGTAAAATTTTGAGAAAACTAACGCAGCTAGAAAGCTGCGGTTTATTGCGTTGGAGAGAGCGGCTTCTTTACTATAAGAATAGAATAAAAAGTGAAAATCGATTTTTTCGGATCGTAGGTCCCTTCCCTAGTAGAAATTCGTCATAGTATCTTTAAGGGCACTGGACAGTTTCACTGGAAAATTTCGAGGCACTTTACAGTTAAACTGGCTAAAAACTATAAAGTGATGTCACGCTAATTTGTTCAAGTTATTGTCCAGTCAAATTTTACAGTTTCTGATCATCAGTCCTGTAGAAAAACTGTACAAAATAATTCACTTGGAAATGTCAAAACTTTATTTATATCGACGTTTCGTATTGAACACGCACAAGTTTGAAAATATAACGTTAAATTATTTTGTCAACAAATTAAATAAATTAAAATTTAACGAAACTATATTTTTACTGTTGGTGTTATCTATTGTTACGTATAATAAATTATCTGTAAAATTATTTTTTAATAACTACACAATTAAAAAAAATTATGAACATTACTGATTCTTGTACACATGTCTTTTTTTTACAGTAAACAACATTCACTTTTTCCTTGAATTAAGCACAACACTGAAATAAATATTATTATTTTATCACACAACAGACTTAAAAGTAAACCCTAATATGAAGAACTAATTCAGTTCAAACGAAAAATATCTAGCGGTATCGGGGAGCGAACTCGGGTCACACTGGGACGAAATACCTAAACGCACGCTTACGCATCACGGCCGTTCTAGTCGATGGACGATTCCGGAAAAATAATAACCATACTCTACCGGCAGGTAAAGCAGTTCACTTTTTCATCTTTTCTAGCTCAACTGGCGAATTACTGGACAGCTACTGCATAACACTCTAAAGTTGAACTTATTGATTTTTATTGTATAGAAGTTCTGTCTGTCCAGTTATTCTCATGGTACTGTCTAGGCGTTCCGTGAAATTATGTTTCAAAGTTTGTCGTGGCGTTTGCGCTACCGTCAGTCCAGCAACTGAACAGTGTTATATAGACATTTTCCATAAATACATCAGTGTATACACTGAAAAAAATAATTCGCGGGTATAACTAGAATTATGTCTATTTTTTCCGTAAGGAATTAGTAATAAATTGTTACTGGCTACTGTCATTAATTATAGACAGTTCTGTTATATAGATCGGAGAGCTATACATATGTCAACGTCAATACATCAATGTAAAACATAACCTCACTTTATTGGACCAATTCTAACTTTTTGTATGTAACAGGTTTGTTAAATTAATATTTATACATATAATAAGATTATGTAACCTTGAAAAAAAATTGTCTTCTGAATTTAAAAATTAGTTATTTTAATTAACTCAATTAATTAAAGCGAATTTTAAAAAAGTTTTCAAGTTGTCAACAGTAAAATAAAAGAACAAAATTAAAAATATGAAAACTATAAACTTTAAAACCAAAAGATTTATTTTATAGAAAATATTTCGAAAATGTCAATACACAACTGTTTAGTTACTGAAACCGGCGGTAGCGCTGACGCCACGACAAACTTTGGAAAATAATATCTCGGAACGCCTCGATAGTGCCACGAAAATAACTGTACAGGACTTCTATGCAGTAATAATCAAGTTCAACTTTATATTTTCTTTAACAGTGTTATGCAGTAGCTGTCTAGTAATTCGCCAGTTAAGCTAGATTAAACTTCCATGACTAAAACTGTACAGTAACTTGAATAAATCTAGTCATGCCACGACAAATTTCTACTAGGGTTTTAACTGTCCGTGTCACATATATAAAATAATAAAATTGTGTGTTGTGTTGTGAATAAAAAATGTGAACATGTTTATAAATAATATTAAAAGTCTGTTAAAAAATCAATAAAAAAATGTGCCGATGAACAGCAAAATTATATTTTTTTACTAAAACTATTTTTTTAGTATTACTATTTCAATAATTTAATAACAAAATGGTATATAATATTAATAAATAGTCATTATGCATAATATATTTCTCTGTTTAAATTTGAATAAAAGATGGATACTAAGAATGGATATAGTAAATGAAGTAGAAAAAAATTGTTTATAACTTTTTAAAATTAAATAATAGACAATTACAGTAAGTGTGCATTAGATTTTTATATTTGAGTACCTAACGATTGGAATCTAGAAATATCGCAAAACCTATCAAAATAAACAAAATTGCACACGAGGGGAATCGAACCTACGACCTACGCATTTACAGACTAACGCTCTAACCACTATGCTAACGACACACGTGTACAGTAAAGTTTTAATATCTCAGTATCAATCAGACTTACAATTATTAAATCAAAGATGAGAAAAAATAGAGATACGTTAGAAGTAATAAATTGAATTAAAATAAATTAAACTAACTTTTAAATAATAGAATTAAATAGCTTTACTTATTGCATTTAACATTTTACAAGTGGTAATTCTTAATAATTTTTTATTCATAGTAAGAAGTATAATAGTATTTTAATAACCAAATTATTGTTTTTTAAATTGAAGTTTAAATTGTGTTTATAATTTTAATTTGTTTAAATAATTTATTATTTATTAGAATTAAGCAATTGTGTTAAATTATTATTAAATTTAATCAAATTAAAAAATGAATAACTAAAAAGTTAAAAATTAATTTTTTTCAATAAATTTATATTCATAAACATTCATAAACTTTTTTATAATTTTTTTTTAAGTTCATGTCAAAAAAGCAATGTTGGCAACGAGCGTTGTGAACAATTTTTCTATACTCAGCCAGCACTTGCCGTCGTGGCTTGTCCAAGCTTTGGCAAAACAAAAATTCTGTACTGCGCCAGCATTAATTGAGGCTCCGGATCTTAAAAGGGCCTAGGCAGAAATCAACGACCGGCTTGGTACCGGGCCGGTACCAAGGGCGGACTTGCTGGTGCCGGCTTGAGACCGACATTAACGCTGGCCCGGAGCTGGTCCAGTCAACAATGATAACCCGGGAAATATCCGCCTCGGTGCCGGTAAACCACCGGCTCGATACCGGGCCGGTAGTAAAAAAAATAAATTATTTTGTTACTTTTCTGCCGGCGTTATGCTGGCACGGTATCAGATAAGTATATTTTATTAACAACATATTTTTACATATATTAAACGTTAAACAATATTATTTATTTATTAATTAATTTAATTGTAAATACTAAATACAAAGCTGAAACATATGAATTATTATTAATTGTTAACGAAAAATCTGAAGACATGAGGAATTGAACTCAGAACCCTCGGGCTGCAAAGTCGACGCCGCATCCAAAGGTCAGCCAAAGGTCGGGCCACCATGTGGATTGATCACGCCGGCCTTCCAGTGGTTGACACAGTTGGACCAACCGTTGGCACCAAAGTTGGGCCGTCTATGGATGCCAAAGTTGTGCCGACCGTGGGATCGAATGGTTAGGCATCCTTCGGTAACCACGGTCGGCCTAACTTTGGTAAAGGTAGTCTTGCCAACCAATGACAAATGTTAATTTGTCAAAAAATATGTTTATTGAAGGACCACAAGTTGACAATCACTTTACATTGATCACACATTTATCGCACATACATTATATTAGTTATAAACATATTAAAATATTTAACGCTTGCACTGAAAAAACCTAGTCTCAAAATGAGTATCATACGCTACTCATTTTGAGTTGCAACAAAAATGAGACTCTTAGGTGGCGCCACGTTCTATGGCGTTAAACATAGTCTCATTTTGAGATGCAACAAAAATGAGACTGGGTTTTTTGTGTGTGGGAGGATCGAACTCGCAACCTAACGCACTACAGTCACACACGCTACCACTATGCTACGCTCACATGTCTGAAGAAGGAGCTTGATAACTTTATAAACTACAACCGTACCCGACCGTCGGCCCCACTTTGGCTGATGGTCGGCCCTACCATAAAAAAGTTGATTTTCTCAACTGTGGCGGCCGTAGTTCACACGACCGTCGGCCCCCTTGTGGCTGATGGTTGGGCCAACCATCAGTTCTCCCGGGCGGCATTCATGGTTGGCCCGACTTTGGGAGAAACATTGAACCAAAGTCGGGCCACCTTTGAGTGCCGAAACTCCGGCTGCCACAGTTGGTCTGACTTTGGCCCGACGTTCCAACATGTGGGGGCCGACCGAAATTCGCACCTGGGTGCGAAAAGTTGGTCTAGCCATGGTCGCTCTGACCTAGTGGATAGTTGTGCCGACCATGGGTGCCAAAGTCGGGCCGACCATGAGAAAGAAGGTCGGCTTTACTTTGGCAACCATGGTCGTGCCGACCTTAGCAGCCAAATGTCGGCCGACCGTTTGCAAAAAATTATTAATTTTACAATTAACAGATATTAGTCCGTGCAGAAATCGCCACTTTTGTTCCCGATTACCGCCCTGGCCCCGGACGGGCTTTCCTGATCTGGCTCCGACTTAGTGGCCCCGATCAGGGCCAGGCCGGGTTTGCCCAAAGATCTACAAACAGCGCATAATGAGATTTTTTTACAATTTACTGTTCAAAACTGTCTACAACCTGCAATTCTTAACCGGTTTGAGTGTTCTTTATTTTCAATTAAAGGCGAATAAATTCTTACGACATCCCTCAAGGTCAGTTTTTCAGTTTTTAATTGTTTATCATTTTTATTTTCAATAAAAGTTAATAAATTAATACAAGTTTTGAAAAGAAAGTTCATCTTCTTATTCCGTTGCTGCATATGATATAAATCAGTTCAAATTAATTCAATATGGCCATCACACAATAGATAAACCGTAAAGAAATTTATATCCATTGTTATAAACAATATTAATTAACAAATAGTTAACACTGCTTTCTTTCCACTGAATTTTTTTTTCACATTTTCTTTTTAATTTATGTCCATTTAAAGAATATTTGTCTTTTTTGGTTAAAAAATAACTTATTTGAATTGTTATAAACAATATTAGATAACAAATAGTTATGTAAATTATGTATCTGTCCACCAAAAATTTTTTTCTCGTTTAATTTAAGTTCCTTTAAATAATATCTGTCCTTTTTGTTTAAAAAATAACTTATTTATATTGTAACAAATAATATTAATTTACAAATAGTTAATTTTTTTTCCTTTCCACCAGAAATTTTTTTTTCACGTTTACTTTTTTATTTAGATAATGTTAAAAGTCCAAGGAGAAAAGTGAATAAAAAATTACACATTAGAAAATTAAGAAAATAATTGTTTATAATAATTTAGTAAATTATTTCATTTTTTGGTGGACAAGATCATAAGTTAACTATTTGTTGAATAATATTATTTATAACAATTTAAAAAGTTATATTTAATCATGAAGGAAAAATATTCTTCAAATGAACTAAAATAAAAAGAAAATGTGAAAAAAAAATTTTTGTGAGGAATTAAATATAATAATAAATTATTATTAATTAATTATTTTTAGTATTATTATGAATTATTAATAATAAAATAATTTTTAATATTATTTTAAAAATATTTCAATTGTAAGTAATTGAGAATAAATAATTAAATTAATAATTTTTACCATATTATTGTGATAAACGTATTAATTTATATATAATTAATTAATTTATATATATAATAATTTTTCTTTAAATAAATATAATACAGACAATTTATTACGATACCACTGTTTATTACGTTCCTATAATTCAAAAGGAAGTTTAAGGGCAGTCGCTTTTAAGCTTGCGTGGCTGTGCGGTTAGTGTATTCGACTTGCGTCCTCAATATATAGAGTTCGGTCCCCCGTGCGTGCGATATTTTTCCGTCTTAGTTTTAAGTGTTTTGTGTATAATTCCTTATAGTGTTACATAAAGTATAGGTTTAAATAATTATTAACAATATTAATAATAATTTAGTCATTAATTAAAATAAATAAAATTGTCTAAAATTATGAAAGAAAATAAGAAAAATATTTTTTTAAACTTACTTCAATAAAAGCAATTCTAATAATTATTTACATTTTTAGTGATATAAAATATTTTATTTACTTCAAAAATGTTAATAAGAATTATTAATATTGAAGAAATTACACCTTATGCTTTAATAATCAAATAACGATCTGTAATATAATAAATTCAGTCAGTATTAGATTTATACCTGGGTACCGAAAAGATCGGGGAAAATCCCATGGCCCCGACCGGGTCCCGATAGGGCGGCCAGATCGGGCAAAGTGCCATGGCCCCGGTCGGTTTTAGTGTTTCAACCAGGCGGGGACCAGGTCGGGTTGCCAGATCGGGGCCCCGTTTACCCCGATATGGCCCCGACCTGTCCCCGGTCAAAATTTCTGCACGGGAGGTGAAATCATAATTAATTATTTATTTATTGCATACATCTTAACACTAAACGCAATCTTACACGTAAATACAAATTTAAATTTCTAACGCTCGCAGGGACCGAACTCGCAACCTAACGCACCGAAGTCTAACACGCTAAACATTACGCTACGCACACATGAAAGCCTAAGAACAAAAATGATTTTATAAGCTGCAACTCAAACAAAAAGAAATTTGTAATTCATAACGACCAATAAATAAGATAATGTTTATTAATTTTTGGTGAATCCATTATAAATAAAATAATTAACACAACAAATTTTAATTTTTACTACACAGTAGTAAAAACTTCCCAGGTGAGAAATACCAATGTTGACGATGAGTTGAAGCTTGATTGAGCCCTGAACGCACAGCGTGGGTAACCAAGAGTTGAAGCAGTCTTTATACCATTGTCACATTAATATTGTTTCAGCATGGGACACCAGTGTTCATCCCATGCTCGATTCAAGACTCGGTTAACCTTCGTGAGTGAAGCTTGAAAATCTAATCTTAATTCAAGCTTGAATCAATCATGAGAAAATAATCAGATTATTTATTACCGAGTGCTCTTAATATTGAATATAAATGTTTATAAATTATTTAATACTAGACTTTAAAAATAATAATTTGACACTGTGTAAGAAAAAATAATATATAATAAAATTAAACATATTATGAAAAAAATATTGTAATATTAAATAATTTATAAATATTTATATTTAATATTGTTCAGTGCACACGGTAATAAAGAAAGTGAATATTGTATTTTCGCTCACGAAGATTGACCGAGTCTTGAATCGAGCATGGGACGAACATTGGTGTCCCATGCTGAATCAATGTTGAGTTAACATGCTCTGGCATTCATATACTTGATTAAGCAGGATCCCATCCAACCTTCGTTGGTCGTGCGGTTTAAATAGGTGCGTTTATAGGGGTGTCGGGTATGCGTCGAGGTTTCGATCCCACATGCGAGCAAATATTTTTCCGTTTTCGTTTCTAAGCGATATATAAAATCATCAAATTGTGTGTTGTGTTGTGAATACAAAATGTGAACATGTTTGTAAATAATATTAAAAGTCTGTTAAAAAATCAAGAAAAAAATGTACTAATTAACAGAAAAATTGTCTTTTTTTACTAAAATTATTTTTTTAATGTTACGATTTCAAATGACATTTATTTTTAGTAATATATTATTTACATAAAAATAATATAATTGTTCTAACAGTATATTGCAATTAAATTTATACACGTGTATAATATGAATAAAAATAATAACAATAATATTTATTATTATTATTATTATGAATTGATATTTCCATATTATATTGAATGCCGCGAGAAACGCGTAAATTTTGGAACAGTGGAAGCAGTCTCGTTTCATTCCTGAATTAGGCTTCGGCAGCATTGATTGAAGATTGAACGCCAATCTTCATCAAAGACTGCGCGTCAGGCTGAAATCGGTGTTACATTTATAGACTCAAGCAGCCTTGCATCGGCCGTCTTACCCAGCCTCAATCAATCCTGACCAGGCCTGAATCAAGCTTCGTAAAGCCTGAACTAGCCGTCAGTTCTCACCTGGGTTATTTTGAGCTATAACAAGTATCTTAATTTAAGATGCAACATTTTTAAGACAGCTTTTGTTTAATTTCAAATCATATTTTTTTATTGAATTTAAAGAGCAAAAGTTTGCTGAATATCAGCAAAAAATGTGCTGAATTTAAGGCAATCATGTTGAAAATCAGCAGTTCTATAGTTAATTTAAAAAGTAGAATAGTAAATTCATATTTCTTATCCTTGTTTTCACGCAAGGCGAGCTTAAATTAAGACTGGCATTACTTTCAGGACTTGTATAATTTCAGACAATATTTAAAATAAGATTATATTTACTTTTTACTGTGCATGGCAGTATAGAAATGTTTAAGACGCGGTCAGGCCGACTAAGGCCAAAGTCGGCCCGACCAACTAAAATTGGGTTTTCTACACTCTGGCTGCCATAGTCTTGCCGACTATCGGGCCGACTTGGGCCACACTGAAAAAACCTAGTCTCAAAATGAGTATCATACGCTACTTATTTTGAGTTGCAACAAAAATGAGACT